>CM062932.1:20045000-21295000 GCA_031878705.1 Tapirus indicus
GTTCCATTTATTAGAGTGGATGGTTTTACATAAATGCTTAAAACTTGTGTTTAATAAACCCAAGTATATACTTTTTTGATGCTTTGTGGCTAGTTACTTTAATTGTGAAATATTTTTGTCTACAATTGAATATATAGAGCACTTTCAAGCATGGACTTGGCACTGCTGTAAGTGGCTGAGCTGCTCCTTTGTGGATTTAAAGCATGTCTGGAGTGGTACTTCATGCATGCCTCAGTGTATATGGTGAAGTGGTTGTGCATCCTTCTATACTCTAACGAGTACTGCATGTGTGAAGGTGGAGTGTGTCTGTATCAGAGGTCATGTCAATATGAAATCTATTTTTATAAAGATAAATCTATATTGACTAATTTTTAAAATATTAAGCATCAAGTAACCTTTCAATAAATAGCTTGAAAAGGAGCATAAATTTGAGTCTATAAAGTATCTTTTAAAGTTATACCTTGGATAATGATACTTTATCATTATAGATTGTTTGATACATTGTTTCTTGTTAGAGGTTTTTTTTCCTTTGGTTTGAAGCTAATAGATATTGAATCTGAAGTACTTTCTGACTGAAAAGGACTATTTAAAAAGTAAATCTGCAAATTTATAGAATTGACTATTATGAGTCTCACTGAAGACAGTTATTATGGAAATATTTTGTATTGAAATCACATGAAATTTTTCTTAGATATTTGGACTCCTAATCTTAAATTCATTCATAGTGTAAGATTTCCTTTTAAATTGATTCTTGGTTCAATACACCTCATTAGTTCTCTTCTTCCATGGTTCTTTAAGCCAATTCACAGATTTCTTTAAATGACTACATTCTCAAATAAGATAAAAGTTTTACTGATGTGTTTTTGAGAGTTTTGGTGGAAGTAGTAGTGGTGTTTGTGGTTTTGTTTTGCTTTTGTGAAACACCCTCAGTTCATAAGTACAGTGTTTAGATCTAAAATATTCCACTATTTCTTCTTAAGAAATCTGAAAGTCTATTCACTATTTGAGTTTTATTATAATGTAAGCTTTTACAAGTTTCTAAAATGGTACTCATTGTACTGTCACCTTTTTTATTATGGCATGCCATAAGAGATGAATTATAGTTATAAGATCTTTGTTATGTATTTAATCTTTATAGGCTTCCTTTATGTTAGATTAGATATGTTGTTATAATTGGGAAATTAAAGAAATAATATACACATATATGAACCAAATATCTTAGTCATCAGTGGAACATGCTGTAGCTGGTATAGTACTTAGTATCCTGTTTTTTCCTTATGGTAGTTTATTATTGTAATTTATTGGCAGTTTACTTATGGATAGTTCACATACTGAGAATGAGATTCTCTCTTTCTCCTGAGAGGTTTTAGTTGAAGAAATTATTTCCAAGGCATTTAAAAACTTATTTAAATAATCTTGAATTGCCACATAGTTTGCTCATATTGTAAAAGTATTGCCATTTGGCAACAAACAGTATTTTCAAGGAAAAAATTGTGTCTACTTTAATTGACTAGTTTCAGAAAAGACACATTAAGTAACTGCTCAAAACACTAAAATTTTTACCAAGTACATGATGTCTAGTTTTTAGTGCTTAATTGATTTGGAAGTGTATCTTTAACTTTTACTTTAAAATGAATGAATTTATATATTATGAAAAATGGCAGTTATGAAAATCACTAAATCTTTAGTTAAAATCAAGTTATTTTGTAGGATGCATCTGGTACCATGATACAATTTCAACAGCTATCAAAATGACTTAATAATTTGGATAGGATGTTATGATGAGATGCATATCTCTTTAGTTATTAATCAGTTTCTGACCAGATATTATGAAGTCAATAGAGTGAGGAGGACTGTTATCTTAATGCATTTTGTGACTATTCAGCCTTTGTTCCTTTCAGCTGATTAACACAAGCTGTATAAGTTAGTAAATATATGGAAATCAAGCTGTATTGATTGGTTGGACAAGCCAGATGACCAGACTGACCAAAGTTTAAAGAATCCGTTATATAACCAAACTGAAACTTGATCGTTTATTAGGAATTAGCTTAAATAAAGTAAGAGTTGAGGGAAAAGCAGAAACAACTATACTATCTTAAAAAAAGTATTCCTTCCCTCACAGCTTTGGAGTCCCTTCCTAAATGGAATTCAGTATTTGAATTGTGTATTATAAATTCATTGTATAATTTACTATCCAGTAAATAGAGTTCATAATCCAAAGTTTTGGGTCAAGGTAATATAACTTGATGCTACTCAAAATATTCTGAGAATTATGGGTGAAGAAATTAAATGTTGAGAATTTAACCAGCTTAGTTTTGAATAAGAAGGAAGCTGGGAATAGGATATGAAGCTATTAAATCCCCCTTATCTACTAGGTTAAGTGTTCTTTCAGGTATTTCCTATAGCAGGAGTATTATAAATAGGAAGCCTTTTAGGTGATCCCATTCCTTGCATACTCTCCTTGCATAGGTAGTGAAAACTCATCCAGTCACTTTTGTACTAACTGATAGACAAAGTTTATAGTTTTAGTGATTTTCATAATTGTCATTTTTCATAATATAGTAATTAATTTTAAAGTAAAAGTTAGATACACTTTATAAATAAAATAGACACTAAAAAGTAGAATCAATGCTAAACATGTTAAACCAAAATAGAAAAATATTTACATAAAATAATTACCTTTAAAAAATATTTAGCTGTGATCAGTTTGTCTTTGTGGTGATCATTAATCTTTTCACTATTGTGCCATCATTGCTTATCAGTTTAAGATTATAGGTTTACTAATAGCTTTATCTCATTTACTAATTTCATGTTGTAATTATCATTGTTTGTAGGCATATAAGTAAATGGTTTGCCATTGTGTTGAACCACTAATCTCTTTTAAAGCTTTGATAATAGCATTCTTACCTGGGAAAATATATACTATATATGCATATGTTTCTGAAATTTGTAAAACATTAAACTTAAAAAAAAAAAGAAAAAGATTGGTTGCAGAATTAACTTTCTAAAGACTGTTTTTCAGATTCACTAGCTTATTAAGTGAGAAAAGACAGTCTCATATGCTCATGCAGTGGGCAGTTTGTCTCATGTTCATTATTATATTTTAAAATAGATGTATGGTTTAGTGTTTGAATTAAAGATATTATTTGAAGACTTTGGAAATCATGGTGTGTGTTTGCATGGTCTTAGAAAGTTTCTCACAAAAGGATAAAACATAAACTACAGTTGATGACCAGAGCATATAACTCATGCAAATTTGTGCTTTTTCTTTTCTTATGGTCTCTGTTTTTCTCCAGTCTGCACTGGATTGGTGGCCTAAGATTGATGCTGTATATTGTCACTCAGTTGAACTTCGAAATATGTTTGGTGAAACACTTCATAAAGCAGTGCAGGGTTGCGGAGCACACCCAGCAATACGAATGGCACCGGTAAGATTAATCGTGGACCGAATCCCCTTTTCTTCCTATTGCGTTTTCAGTGTCTTTATTCCATTCCTGCTGTTTTATTTTAGAAAATCAAATGAGTCCCTCCTTTTCTGTAAGTACAGTGGTATGTTGTATGGTGCAATATTGTTGCAATACTAGTTAATGATGTTTTCTACTATTTCAGTGAGTTGAGCTTACTTTTCTTAGAGAAATTTTCTCACAAAATGCTGTTAAAATCTTAATGTCACTTTTTCTTTCTTTTTTTTTAGTTTCTTTTTCTTTTAACTTTTCCTTATGAACCAAAATATTTTGATTAATCAGCTCCTCATCTTTTGGGGATGAGTAAGGGAAGCTGACTCCTGGGTTAGAGTGAATGTTCCTACTAATGCACAGTTTTGCCCATTGACTGCTGAATATTGCACATAGGAAATTAGAAATAAAATTTTTATTAAAAAATATTTAATATTTCAGCAAACATGCTTTGAGCATTTAAATATGATAGACACTTTGATTTGAAGTTTGACTGTGTTTAAAGTTAATAAAAACAGACCATTTTCAAATTAGATATTCTAACAGATTAATACTCTTAATATGGAATTTTAGAACTCATATGGTACCAATTTAAACAGACATTTATAGTATTGTAGCGGTCGTTTCTTGATATTTATGTATAGCAAGAGTATTGTACATGGCAACTCTTGACATTGATTGGTGGTGCTTTGTCTTCTGCTTCTTATTTTCTATTCTTATTGGCTGCTGTCACTAACATGATCAGATGCCAACCAGTCACTGTTTTGCATGGCAGTGGGCTTCTGTGGCTGTAAGTATGACCCATTGTAACTACCTCAGAAAAGTCCTTGGTTTCTTCGACTTTTCTGTGTATAGTTACCAATATAGTCACATCATGTCATTTCAGATGAAAATGTAGCATGTTTTTACCTATTGGCTATATCTAGTATATTAGCCAATTTGCACTTAAAAGATAATTTAAACAGCTTCTTCCCTGGCATGCTTCTTTTTTTTTTCCAAGTTCCATTAGTCAGTAAAATATTTTGGTTTTATACAGTTGTAGTTCACGCTTATCCAGTTGTCAGTAATTGTTTCTGAATATTGTTTATCTTAGATGTTGAAATAGAGAAGTTTGCCATGCCATATATTGGGGGATTATTGAGTCTAAAATTTATAGCCAAAAGAGCATGGCAATGATGTTTTATTAAGTAAAATGCAAAGTAATGTTTTAGTTGACTTTTTACAATGCCAAGTACCTAATTTTTTTAAAAATTCAAAATTTCAGTCCAAGTATAAGTTAATTGGAGGTAAATATAAATAATAGCTAATTAAATGTTATTTAACTAGACAGCATTTTTTATTTATTTTATTTTTAAAAAATTATTTTAAGTCATACTGACTTACAACATTGTGTAAATTTCAGGTGTACATCACTATATTTCAGTTTCTGTATAGACTGCATCATGTTCACCACCAACAGTCCAGTTTTTATCCATCACCATACATATGTGCCCCTTTACCCCTTTTGCCCTCCCCCCACCCACCCCCTTCTCCTCTGGTAACCATTAATCTGTTCTCCTTATCTATGTGTTTATCTTCCACATATGAGTGAAATCATATGGTATTTCTTTGTCTGACTTATTTTGTATACACACACACACACACACACACACACACACACAATGGAATACTACTCAGCCATAAAAAAAGACAAAATTGTGCTGTGTGTGTGTGTGTATACCTACCACATCTTCTTTATCCATTCGTCTGTTGATGGGCACTGGGATTGCTTCCACATCTTGTGAATAATGTTGCAATAAACGTACGGATGCATGTATCTTTTTGAATTATTGATTTCATGTTCTTTGGATAAATACACAGTAGTAGAACAGCTGGATCATATGGTATTTCCATTTTTAATTTTTTGAAAACTCTCCCTACTGCTTTCCATAGTGTCTGCACCAGTTTGCATTCCCACCAGCAGTGTCTGGGGGGTTCCCTTTTCTCCACATCCTCTCCAACACTTATTTCTTATCTTGTTAAGTTATAGCCATTTGACGGGTGTGAGGTGATATCTGGTTGTAGTTTTGATTTGCATTTCCCTGATGATTAGTGACATTGAATGTCTTTTCATGTGCCTGTTGACCATCTGTATGTCTTCTTTGGAAAAATGTCTGTTTGTATTCTCTGCCCATTTTCTGATCGGATTGTTCATTTTTTTGTTGAGTTGTATGAGTTCTTTATATATTTTGGAAATTAACCTCTTGTTGGATATATGCTTTGCAAATATTTTCTCCCAGTTGGTGGGTTGTCTTTTCATTTCGTTCCTGGTTTCCTTTGCCTTGCAGAAGCTTTTTAGTCTGATATAATCCCACTTGTTTATTTTTCTCTTGTTTCGCTGGCCTGAGTAGACATGGTATTTGAAAAGATACTGTTAAGACCAATGTCAGAGTGTACTGCCTATATTTTCTTCTAAGAGTATTATGGTTTCAGGTCTTACATTCAAGTCTTTAATCCATCTTGAATTAGTTTTTGTGTATGGTGTAAGATAATAGTTTACTTTCATTCTTTTGCACGTGGCTGTCCAGTTTTCCCAACACCATTTTATTGAAGAGACTTTCCTTTCTCCATTGTGTGTTCTTGGCTCCTTTGTTGAAGGTTAGCTGTCCATAGATGTGTGGTTTTATTTCTGGGCTTTCAATTCTGTTGCATTGATCTGTGTGTCTTTTTTTTTCTACCAATACCATGCTGTTTTGATTACTATAGCTTTGCAATATATTTTGAAATCAGGGAGTGTGATACCTCTAGCTTTGCTCTTTTTTCAGGATCGCTTTGGCTGCTCTGGGTCTTTTGTTGTTCCATATAAATTTTAGGATTCTTTGTTCTGTTTCCATGAAGAATGTCATTGAGATTCTGATTGGGATTGCATTGAATCTGTAAATTGCTGCAGGTAATATGGACATTTTAACTATGTTTATTCTTCCAATCTGTGAGCATGGAATATCTTTCCACTTTGTGTCGTCTTTGATTTCTTTCAGTAATATCTTAGAGTTTTCAATGTGCAGGTCTTTCACCTCTTTGGTTCAAGAGGTATTTTATTCTTTTTGTTGTGATTGTAATTGAGATTGTATTTTTTATTTCTCTTTCTGCTAGGTTGTTGCTCATGTATAGAAATGCCACTGATTTTTGTATGTTGATTTTATTCCCTGTAACTTTATTGTATTCGTTGATTATTTCTAATAGTTTTTTGCTGGGTTCTTTAGAGTTTTCTATATATGGAATCACGTCATCCACAAATATGACCGTATTACCGCTTCTTTTCCAATTTGGATCCCTTTTATTTCTTTTTCTTGCCTAATTGCTCTGGCTAAAACTTCCAGTATTATGTTGAATAAAAGTGGCGAGAGTGGGCATCTTTGTCTTGTTCCTATTCTCAGAGGAACAGCTTTCGGTTTTTCACTGTTGAGTATGCTGTTGGCTGTGGGTTTGTCATATATGGCCTTTACTATGTTGAGGTACTTTCCTTCTATACCCATTTTATTGAGAGTTTTTATCATAAATGGATGTTGGATCTTGTCAAACACCTTCTTTGCATCTATTGAGATTATTGTGTGATTTTTATTCTTTATTTTGTTAATGTGGTGTATCACATTGATTGATTTGCAGACATTGAACCATCCCTGCATCCCTGGAATAAATCCCACTTGATCATGAAGTATGATTATTTTAATGTATTGTTGTATTCAATTTGCTAATATTTTGTTGAGGATTTTTGCATCTGTGTTCATTGCAATATTAGCCTGTAATTTTCCTTTTTTGTGTGTTGTCCTTGTCTGGTTTTGGTTATCAGGGTAATGTTGGCCTCATTGAATGAGTTAGGAAGTGTCCTGTCCTCTTCAGTATTTTGGAATAGTTTGAGAAGGATAGGTATTAAATCTGTTGTGAATGTTTGGTAGAATTCACCAGAGAAGCCATCTGGTCCTGGACTTTTATTTTAGGGGAGTGGTTTTGATTACTGTTTCAATCTCTTTACTTATGATTTCTCTATTCAGATTCTCTATTTCTTCTTGATTCAGTTTTGGGAAGCTGTATGAATCTAAGAATTTATCCATTTCTTCTAGGTTATCCAACTTGTTGGCATATAGCTTTTCATAGTATTCTTGTATAATCCTTTGTATTTCTGTGGTATCTGTTGTAATTTCTCCTCTTTCATTTCTGACTTTATTTATTTGAGTCTTCCCTCTTTTGTTCTTAGTGAGTCTGGCTAAAGGTTTGTCAATTTTGTTTATCTTCTCAGAGAACCAGCTCTTAGTTTCATTGATCATTCCTATTGTTTTTTTAGTCTCTATTTCATTTATTTCTGCTCTGATTTTTATTACTTCCTTCCTTCTACGCACTTTGGGCTTTGTTTGTTCTTTTTTCTGGTTCTGTTAGGTGTAGTGTAAGATTGCTTATTTAAGATTTTCTTGTTTTTTGCGTTAGGCCTGTATTGCTATAAATTTCCCTCTTAGTACTGCTTTTGCTGCATCCCATAAGAGCTAGTATGTTGTGTTTTTGCTTTCATTTGTCTCCAGGTATTTTTTGATTTCTTCTTTGATTTCTCCTAGCCTGTAGGGTTTCTGCTAAGAAATCCACTGAAAGCCTGATGGGGGTTCCTTTCTAGGTTATTTTCTTCTGTCTTGCTGCCCTTAATATTTTTTTCTTTGTCATTGACTTTTGACAATTTTAATATTATATGCCTTGGAGAAGGTCTTTTTGGATTGATGTGATTAGGAGTACTGTTAGCTTCATGTACTTGCATGTCAGGTTCCTTCCTAAGGTTTGGTAAATTTTCAGCTATTATTTCCTTGAATAAGCTCTCTGGTCCTTTCTTCCTCTGTTCTTCTGGGATACCTATAATCCTTATGTTGCTTCTCCTAATTGAGTCAGATATTTCTCGAAGAAGTTCTTCGTTTTTAAAAAATCTTATTTCTCTCTCCTCTTCCACCTGAATAATTTCTAGGTTTCTTTCCTCAAGCTCACTAATTCTTTCCTCCATTTGGTCTGCTCTATTTTTAATGGTTTCTACTTTTTTTTTTTTTTTTTGGTCTCGTTAGTTGTATTCTTCATCTCCAGAATTTCTGATTGATCTTTTTTTAGTTTCAATCTCTTTCGTGAAGTACTCCTTCTGTTCATTAATTTTATTCCTGAGCTCATTGAACTGTCTTTCTGAGTTTTCTTGTAACTCACTGAGTTTCTTTATGACAGCTATTTTGAATTCTCTTGTCAGTCAGATTGTAATCTTCTGTGAGTTTAATTTCTGGAGAGTTGTTCTTCTCCTTCCATTCTGCAGTGTCACTGTAGTTCTTCATGGTGTTTGATGAATTGATCCTCTGCCAGCCCATTTGTGGAAGTAACTGCCTGTCTTATTTGGGTACAGCTTTGGTTACTTTGGTTCTGTGCTGCTTCTGGTTGTGTTTGAGAGCCTGCACTTTCCACCCTCCACTGCCTCTGCCAGGGGCATCATCAGTGCCCTCCTTGTGCTGCTTATGCCTCTGGGGTTGCTGGTGCCTTGCTGCTTGTGTTCTCACTTTAGTCTCAAGTATTGTCATCAGAGTCACCAGGCTGCGAGCCCTTTTCCTGCTCCAGGGTTGCCTGGGTCTCGTGTTCCTTCACTGGCTCTCTGCAGGCTCTCCACGGGCTTGGATACTGCTGCCCCATGTACCTCCTGTGCTACTGTTCCTGGGTTGTCTAGGGGTGCTGGTTGCACCACTGCCAGGGGTGATAGACTCATGGGTGTCACTGTTGCTACTGGGGGCTCAGGGACCTGGGGAATTGTATGCAGCCCCTGCTGCTGGTGGAGCTGGTGTCAGGGGTGCTGCCACTGAGGGCTGGGTCACTGGTTCTGTGGTTCCTGAAGCCTCTGGTTGCAGGTTCCACCTGCCACCAGTAGTGGGGAGTAGGGGCTAAGCAGGGAGAGGTTTTTGTTATTGTTCACTGTGCAGCCTCTGGTCTCTGGCAGTAGCTGGTGTGTTTTGAAAACAGGTCAGAGCGCCCCATCGCAGCCAGGAAGATCCAAGTTTTGTATGCTGTCTTCACTGTTGGAAAGACCTGGCCACTGCCAGGGGAGGGAGAGGGGATGTGCACACTGGTTCTGCTAGGAGACGGGCAGGGAGCAATCCAACCTGCCCTCTCCATTCCCGCCGGGACCACTCATGGGCAACTAGGCTGAGTTTGCTGGGAGATGGGCAGGGAGCAAGCCGGCCTGCCCTCTCCATTCCCACTGGGACCACTCGTGGCGAGCAGGCTGAGTTTGCTGGGAAATCAGTAGGGAGCAAGCTGGCCTGCTCTCTCCACCCCCTGCTGGGACCACTCATGGGCAAGCAGGCTGAGTCAGCCGGAGATGAGCAGGGAGCAAGCTGCACCTGTTTTCGCACCATTGTGAGGATCTGTGCCCTGGATAACTTCTGCTGGGGTGAGTGGGAGAGGCTGCTCCCTTAGTTCCACTGCCTTCCAGGGTTCCAGTCTACCCACCTTCAGCTGTATAGATGCTTGGATCTCTTATGCGTCCTGTCGTGCTGTGTAGGGAATCCTCTCTTCCTCAGTGGATGTCCGATTGGTTGTAACTTAGAGGGGAGAGACAAAGGGAACAATCCACTCTGCCATGATGCTGGCATCACTCCCTTAGACATCATTTTTTTTTTAAGTTTTAGAAAATGACTTGAAGTAAATTGTTTAAAATTTTTTTACCAACCTATTTATTTATTTATTTATTTATTCCAGATATCTTCTGGGAAGTTACAACTTTATTTGACTTTTTAAGTTTTCTACCTCTTCTGGTAGAAAATTAGTGGCCTCCAATAATAGAAATTGGTGGAAAGTTAATATTCACTTTCAGTGTAACTTCAATATCCAGTTTACCAGCTCTCTGTAATTTAATTTTCTATACGTGAAGACTGAAAGAAAATTAAACCAAATTATTCTTTTGAACAAAGACAAAATTTGATTGGTAGTCTGAAAATATTCCCTACGTTTATAAGTTATTTTACTTCTTAACCCTAGTTATTAGCTGATTCTAGTAACTACGTACTATAGTATTGATTATTATTTCATAAAAGCCATAACTAGAATTCTTTTGGTCCAAGGACACCTGTGATAAGAATTTAGTTTTTACTTCTAATTATTCTCTGAAAGTGTCAGTATACATTTGACTTTCAAAATCATTCCTATGGTGTTTATATTCATGTATTTATATAGGTATGAAATTTTATATAAAGATATATTTGTACATAATGGCTAAAAGATAGCTTTCTAGCTCATATTCTTACCAGGGAAAATAATTAACAAATTTAACATGAAACAATTTTTTAGAATAAGAAAATTTTAGAATTTGGATGATCCTTAGGGTGACTCTTATCCATCTTAAACTTGGTGAGTGAACAATCTCAGACAACAAATTGTGGACGTATTGAGCTCTCACTACCTGCCAGGCACTGTATTAATGCCAGGAAAGCATGAACTAAACAGGCACAGCACTTCCCTCACAGAGAGGCCAGTCTTGTAGCTTTTGCTTGAAAACTTCTAATGAAGAGCTCACTATGGGTGGCCATCAAGTCAGGAAACACAGGTGAATATACATTATAAATGGTTTAGAGATAATGCATTACATCAGGATTTCTCAACCTTGGCATTATTGATATTCTGGAATGGATAACTCTTTGTCGTAGGGAACTGTCCTGTGCATTGTGGGATGTTTAGCAGCATCTCTAGCCTCTACCCACTAGACACCAGTGGCACCCCCCACACACCCCGACCAGTCATGAAAACCAGACATTTCCAAATATTCCCTAGGGGACAGAATCGCCTCCAGTTGAGAACCACTGTATTACTTGTTATATTCAGTGGGTTGTCATAATTTACATTGCCTCAGATGGTTTGTGGCTCTGATAAAACTGAGCCTTTAGCTTCTTGCAAAAGTAGCAGTCTGGGAGGTAAATCTGTAAAAAGGTAAAATAATATCTGTGTTTCTAAGCTTTACAACCACTGTGTGTTTTGGAGATGGATAAATTTCTTGTTGGAAAGAGCTAACTATTTGAAAATTTGTCTTCAACCAAGATAGATTCATGTCCATGTCCTTATCCCTTCCAGCCATCACTGATCCTCTCCTTTTCTGGAGCTCTATAGAACACTTCTGATTCTTCTGTAAGACAGCATTGCAGATATTTGAATAAAGTTATCCTGTACTGCTAAAGGGGCTCTTTTTATTTTTATGTCATTTTACCATTGGAAGGGATTTTATTATTTCAGCTTTCTTTAAAATCATGTGTGTGTGTATGTTTTGTTTGATCTTTTTTTACAGCTAAGGAAACTGAGGCACAAATAATGTTAAATGAATGACAAGTAGTCACATGGTTAGTGAATACTCAACATTCAGTCTGGTGTCTCTCTGGTTCTTCACCTGTTTTCCTTCACTAGTGTGTTAGCTTGATGAAAGCAGGAGCTTTGTCTGGTTCATCCAGCACTGGGTTTCTGACCCCTAGAACAAAATATGGCACTTAGTAGTGCCATACTCTTTTGTTGGAATGAGTGAATGAATTTCTTACTTGACCTGCTTTTAAAACCCTGCTTCATCTGGTTTGCTTCTCTTCTGGAAAGAATTCAACCTAACACTTTTTTTTCAATTAAAATGACATATCAAGATCCAATTTTAGTGTTCAAGATGTGGTGTAATAATTGATGAAAGCTATTAACCTGCTGTGTGTGCATACCATGTTTCTACTAATACAGTCTAAGATTGCATTATTATCTTAGATTGAGCTTTGAGTCATTTAAACTCATCAGCCTTTTTCATATGAACATTGACCTATAGATTCTCCATTTTGTCCTTTCAGAGTGTATTTTAAAATTTGAAATATTTGTCTTAGCACTAATCATTTACTGTTTTAAAACTGAGCTAGCCTGTTAATAATAGATGTATGAGTGTTCACAAATATGTATAATTTCTGCACATTTTGCTTCTTAAAGGAGATCCTGTCTCAGCAAGTGCTTCTTCATGCCTGGAATTAGTCATGGTCTTAAATAAGTTAACAAATGACTTGGGCCCTTAATAGACACCTGAATACGCTGATTCATGAATTTTTTTCCTGGGTATAACTCTCTCTCTTCTTTGGCCAAGGCACATGTATCAGCTTAGATTCCTACTAATATCTGCAGTATGAAAGATCAATTAATAAATTAATGAATATTTTCCTTACGTTTCTAGTTAAGAAATATATTTCTTCCTTAGCAAGTTGTTCCTGACTTTATATAACTGACTAGTAGTCATTAATTAAGAGGCATTTGAATTGGGAAATTTGTTTGAATTTTTCCAGTCTTATATTCCATATTTGGCAGCCATGCTGAAGCAAAATTTATATGCTGATACCTGAAATTAAGAGTTGACATAATTAAACTTTTATTGCTTTTTGTAAATGGTTACTAAATAAGAGATGATTCTTATATCTGCTAGTTGTTCTCTGATCTGTGTTCCTGTGCAATGGCAGCATTAGGGAGGAGCAATTATACTTAGTTACATCTGTGTAAATAAATCTGTTCACTGGAAGTTTCACATTGATCTAAGGTGTTACTTTGACTTAGAATGAAAAAAATATATAGTTTAATGGGAGCAAACAGTAAAAACAGAATTTATTAAATACATTTGGTAAGACATTTATGGTGGGATTATAAATATAAAAGCAAACAGTATTTGTAAGTTTTGCTTTCTTTTCTATAGTGACATTCTTGAGCATTTATGTGTACACTAGATAGCTATTCTTCCCCTCTGAGGACCAAAATGCTTCAGTGTTCTTGGGTGGAATAATTGCATTTCTCACACTTAAACGCTGAAAATAGTGGCTCTGTGTTATAGACATGCATCTCCACTTTTTACTTTTGAAAGATAGCCTGTTTACGTGGACATTTTTATTATGAGTACATGGATGCTGCATATTCTACTATTTATGTATTTGCATATATGCTCACATAAAGCTATACATATAAAAACCAGATATTTTTGTGTCCTTTTAAATGAAAAGGGAAAATGTTTTATAAGAATAGAGAGAAAGGTGCAATTGGATCCAGAATATACTTGTTGGATTTTTGGTTGAAAAATATCCATAATTATAGTATCAGCACAGCATCCATCATAGTACCTCTGTAATTGGAACACATTTTCCATGATTTAATCTTCCTCAAAGAGTGCTTTCTCTGTTTTATCAGTGTTCTTCAGGCAAAGTACATGCATTCTGTAACTTATGAGAGATGGAATGCCATTGAAAGAAAAAACAAAACTTACAGTTAAACTATTAAATACAGAGATTGCCTGTATAGCATATTTCATCAATCTAAGAAGCACTTATTTTTAGTTTTTAACATTTCTGAACTTGGGAGTGAAACTTATTTGTCTGGTGTCATACAGTTGACAGTGTTGTTTTCTTTCCTACATAAAATAATGGTGCATCTTACAATTGATAACATCATAGAGTCTGTGAAATATTTATGTGTATGTTTGTGGGATAAATATTTGTTAAATGAGTTGCTCAGTGTATGTGTTTGTGAGAGCTATAGACTAAATATTTTATCCCTAATGTTTTCACATTTTGGAGAATTGTGTTTTACGTAGGAGTCAACCTGATATTAAAGCTTTTAGTACTTTAATAGATTTTCACTTAGACTTTATTAGATTCTGTAAGAATAAGTATTGCAAAAATAATTTTCATTTGTTTTTTAATCTTAATAATATTAATCTTATACTTACTATTGAATGTTTCTATGAATACCACACATTTGGTGGTATAAAATATCTGTTTATTTTTTTCAAAGCTTTTTAATAACAGATTTATTTTTAAAAGTTGGATAGCTATTATAAAAATCTGATGTCTGATTCTTACAAGGTGATGTCATGTTTTTGTTTTTGTTTTTAGAGTCTTACATTTAAAGAAAAAGTAACAAGCCTTAAATTTAAAGAAAAACCTACAGACCTGGAGACAAGAAGCTATAAGTATCTTCTCTTGTCCATGGTGAAACTAATTCATGCAGATCCAAAGCTCTTGCTTTGTGTAAGTATTTTTTATGAAATGCCTTGAAATTATTACACTGACTTAGTTTGGTTTGATTGGAATGCCAAGACCTTGAAGGTAATTATTAGCCAGAGAACACTTACTAATCCTTTCTGATTATGCTTGAAACCTAAGACATCTCTAAAATAACTAACTTACAGAGAATACTAATATAATTAGATCAGACTTCTTAGCGTTTCTTCTTCATTTTCCTTATTAAATTGACATGCTTTGGTGAGATCTTCTGTCCTTACTCTGCTACCAGATTATTTATTTTCCAGGCATTATCCTGGAACAGGGGTGGAGGTAATAAAGTAACCATAAATCAGAGGGCTTTCTACATCTGCATGGTGGTTGTTTCAGTCTCCAATTTATTGCCAAACCATTGAGCTTTTCTGTCCCCCTTTCTTCCTGTCATCAGCCTTCTATCATCCCTGACTTTGCCTGCAGGTACCATATGGGAAGGAGAGGGAGAGGAGAAAGGGTTTGGTTAGCACTCAATTATTGTCATAACTCTGCTCATACAGCCTCAGATGGTGCTGGATTCCTGAGAGCATCACTCTGGTACACAGAGTAGTTAGGAACCAACAGATGTAAAGGAATGGTAGTTATATTAAGTGGTTAAAAGCGTGGGCTCTGGAGACAGACTAGCTGTGTGATGTGGGTGATTTACTTAACCTCTCTGAGCCTTAGTTTTCCCATGTGAAATACTACGATAATAATAGTTCCTACCTCAGCGAGATTGTTAAGAAGGTTGAGATAGTACATGTCTTGCTTTTAGGCACAGTGCATAATAAGTGGATAATAAGCACTAAATAAATGTTCGTTATTATTATTGTTATTTATAAAATACAATTAACATTAATATTACTAATGCCCCAAATGTAACAGTTATATATTGTGAAGTTCATAGGATAATGTATTTAACGTCTGGAGTTTCTCCAGTCTCCAGAGAGCACATCCAGAAAGATTTCTTACTGCTGTTGTTCAGCAATAGGCTTTATAAGTGCTAAGGTGCTTTCAATTTTGATGACATATTTTTCAAAGTACTATAGGGGTTCATAACTTGATGTCCATAGTTTCACAAATTGTGTGAAACCCCTGAATTTTTAAAAATGTGTATATGTGAGTATTTTTTCTGGAGAGAAACAAGAGAACGGAGAGAGAGAATTTCCCAAAAGGATTAGTGACCCCAAAAGAAGGCCTGTGATATTTTGAACTCTTTGCAAAGCCCATCCAAATTTGGGAGTCTAATAGAATAAACTGTTAGAACTTTGGCTTGGAAAAATTCCATAAAATATATCTGTATGACTCTGTAAAAGTAGTGAAATACCATTTCTTTTCATTTCTTTGTTAGGTAGCACAAGTTATTTGTGGTGTTATTTCATCATACGTGTCATATAATATATTAATGCCACTCTGTTTGGCTATAATTCAGGATCAAAGAAAGCATTAAAGTCACTGGTGCCTTCTGTGTTAAATATTTTATTGTTCAAAAAACAAGAATTTTAACAAAACTTGCTGTTTTCCAAGTTTGAAATTTAGCAAGCAGAAAGGGGTCATTTAAAATTGAAATTATTTGCTGCCATCTAGTGGTTAAACAACTTTTCTCAGAGTAACCCAAGTTAAGTTAAAATAGTGAAAGATTCATTGTAAATATTTGATTATTTCATAGTTTACACATAAAAATTCTAGATCTTAGTAAATAGGAGAAATGTAGGAGTAACTGTTAAGTGATCTCAATCATGCTATTTTTAAAGTAACATGATTTTATTGTCTTCCATCTCTACCATCTCTATCCTAATCCATATTACTCTCATTTTTTCAAGCCTCCTAATTGCTCAACTTGATCATCTCCTACCTTCCTCTGATCATTTCTCTGCACTAAAGTTATGATGACCTCTTTAAAAGGCAAATATTATCATTTCCCCTGGCCAGCTTAAAACCTTTTAGTTGAAATTGCCCTTGGTATAAAGACTAAACTCCCTATAGACCTACAAGGTCATGCACAGTCTGACTCCTGCCTACCACTTGTGCCACATCTAGCATTATATGTTTCATCTTCTTGACTCTAGTTATGATGGCCTGTCTTTCAGTCCATCTTACTTAGCACATTCCTTCATATCTGCATTTGCTCTTGCTGTTTCCTCTGCCTACGATATGCTTCCCTCTCCTCTTCACATAGTAATTCCTGCTAATTCAGAGCTTATTATCACTATCCTAAGGAGGCCTCCCTGACTGTTACAGGCACTCAGGGCAGCATGTGCCTTTATAGTTCTTACCTCATTTGCAATTTATACTTGTTGGTCTGATTATTGATGTTTGTCTAACCAGACTACGGACTCATCTTCTGGTTTACTTGTTGTGTCTTTGGTATTCAATAAATATTATTGGGTTATTAATGAATGAATATAAATGTCAGAAAATAGGCTAACAGTTTTGAATTACAGATATACTGGGTTGAGGGCTAGAATTAATCATTAAAATGGAAAAGAATCTGTAGTTAATAAAATATGGGCACAAGTTGCATTGGCCTCACTTAAATGAACCATATATTCTTCAAGTATAAATAGATGCTTCCAAGTTACAGGCAGCATTTTAGTCTCTTTAAGTAGGTAGACATTCACATTTGTATATACTGCTAATTTGTTTTGCTTAGTACATAATGTTTTCCACAATGGAAAAGACTGAAGTATGGGTATCTGGAGGTGTGGATTCTGGCCCTGTACGGATTTGGGTAGGTCTTTTGTGCTGGACACGAGGGCCGCAGAGGATAATCCTGCAGTCCTCATCCAACATGCATGTTCTTTGCCTTGATCACAATCATTTATAAGATCAAAACCAGTAAGTTCCAAACCAGAAGTATTATTTTTGTCAGTGTAGTGTTGCTAAAAAAAATTACTTACTCCTATTATTGATAACAATGTCTTAATTGAAAAGCTAGGGGCCGCCCGGTGGCGCAGCAGTTAAGTTCACGCTTGGCAGCCCGGGGTTCGTGAGTTCGGATCCCGGGTGCCCGCCGACGCACTGCCTGTCAGCCATTCCTTGGCGGCGTCCCATATAAAGTGGAGGAAGATGGGCACGGATGTTAGCCCAGGGCCAGTCTTCCTCAGCAAAAAGGGGAGGATTGGCAACAGATGTTAGCTCAGGGCTGGGCTTCCCCACAAAAAAAAAAAAAAAAAAAGAAAAGCTAATACCTGGTTTTTGTTTTCTTTTAGGATTTTTTCTGGACATTATTCACATTAATGAACAAGTTAAGATGTAGATTAAGAGAATCCTTAACAAAAGCAATTTTGATTTTTTTTAATTCTACAATTATTATTATTTTTATTGAGATACAATTCACATACCATAAAATTCACCATTTTAAAGTGCACAGTTTACTGGTTTTCAGTATATTACAAGGTTGTGCAGCCATCACCACTATCTAATTCTAGAACACTTTCATCACCCCAAAAAGAAATCTAGTACCCATTAGCAGTCATTCTTTATTCTCTCCTCCCTCCGGCTCCTTTCAAGTGATATTTTTCTTATTGAAGCTTGCTTTTTGCCTTGCAGAATCCAAGAAAACAGGGGCCTGAAACCCAAGGCAGCACAGCAGAATTAATTACAGGACTCGTCCAGCTGGTCCCTCAGTCACATATGCCAGAGATTGCTCAGGAAGCAATGGAGGTAAGGGGAAAATGAATTCTAGGCTCTTGAAGCAAAGGTTGTAACTATGTACATTCTTGATATTTCTTTGGTGTGTGGTTTCTGTGAGTGAGAGATATCATTCCTGGACATTTGTTGGAGAGTTGTGTCATTTCTGGAAATGGTTGTTTGTGTCTATACGCTGTTTTATGAACTCCACGGAGAAAGAAGGGAAGTTTACCTGCTTTATATCACATGTAGCAATAACACTGTACAAATTCTTATGCTTAATAAAAAACTCAAAATTTTCTAATTGTGGTTGACTTTTTTGAATTTTTAAATATGTATTGAATTTTAAATTGGAATATAATTCACTTACCATAAAGTTTACTGTTTTAAAGTGTACAATTCAGTCGTTTTTAGTATTTTCACAAGATTATGCACCCATCACCATTGTCTAATACCAGAATATTTTTGTCTCCCCCCCAAAAAAACATTGTCACTCTCCATTCCCGTCACCCCAGTCACTGGCAACCACTAATCTATTTTCTGTCTTTATAGATTCGCTTATGCTAGACATTTCATATAAGTAGAATCGTATGTGGCCTTTTGTGTCTGGCTTCTTTCATTTAATATGATGTATTCAAGATTCATCCATATTGTATGAATCACTACTTCATTCTTTTTTATTGCCAAATAATATTCCATTGTATGGATAGACCACATTTTGTTCATCTATTCATCAGTTGATGGACGTTTGGGATTGTTTCTACTTTTTGGCTATTGCGAATAATGCTCCTATGAACATTTATGTAAAAGTTTTTGTGTGGACGTATCTCTTAGGCGTATAACTAGGAGTGCAACTGCGGGGTCACATGGTAACTCTGTTTAACTTGTTGAGGACCTGCCAGAATGTTTTCCAAAGTGACTGCATCCTTTTATATTCCCACCAGCAATGGATGAGGGTTCCAGTATCTCCACATCCCTGCTAACACTTGTTATTGTCTGTCTTTTTGATTATGGCTATCCTCGTGGGTGTGAATACAGTTGACCCTTTAAAAAAATTAATTTTATATTGACTACTTGATAAATATGGTTTTAATTTAAATCAGTTTTATTGACGTATAATTTACTATATATAATAAAAGCATGTAGATTTAGAATATTTCTAATCACCCCAGAAAGTTCCCCTGTATCTTTTGCAGTCAATGTCCCCACTCCCTGTCCCAGACCACTGCTCTGATTTCTATCACTATAGATTAGGTTTGCCAGTTCTGTAAGTTCATATGAATGGAATCTTAGATTTTGTAGTCCTTTTTGTCTGGCTTCTTTCACTCAGCAAGTTTTTGAGATTCATCCATGTTGTTGCACATGTTAGTTTCTTTTCTTTATTGTTGATAAGTGTTCCGTTGATGATTATATCACAGTTTACTCACTGTTAATGGCCACTGAGGTGAATATATCCATCACTGCTGAAAGTTATCTTGTGCTCCTTTGTGTTCCCTCCCTCCCTCTCTCCCCTTATTGCCCCCTGCCTGCTCCCCTGCTATCCCTGCAACCACTTATCTTTTCTGTTACTGTAGATTAGTTTGCATTTTATATAAATGGAATTATAAAGTATATACTCTTTTTTTTTGTCTGTCTTCTTTAACTCAGCATAATTATCATTGGCATTCATCTATGTTGTTGCATGTATCAATAGTTTATTCCTTTTAATAAAATTCATTCTTTTTTATTGCTGTATAGTGTTTCATTGTACCACAATTTGTTTATACATTTACTTGTTGATGGACCTTTGTGTTGTTTCTAGTTTTTGGCTATTACAAATAAAACTTCTAGGAACGTGTATATACAAATCTATCTGTAGACATATGCCTTCATTTTTCTTAGATAAATACCTAGGAGTGCAAAAATCTTACTGTGTGGTCTCTATAAAAGACACAGCTTAAATATAAGGACATTGAAAGGTAGATATTACAAGGATAGGAAAATATGCCATACAAACAGTAACCCAAGAAAGCTGGAGTAATATACAGATACAGTGGTTAAAGCAAGAAGCATTACTGGAAATAAAGAGGGATATCTCATTATTACAAAGGGGTCCAGTCCGTCCAGAAAATAAAACTCTATGTGAACCTAATAACAAAGCTTCAAAACATATAAAGGAAAAATAAATAAGGCTTCAAAATATATAAAGTAAATGGAGAGACAAATCCAATTATAGTGGGATACTTGAGCATACTTTTCTCAGTATCTGATAGAGTAAGCAAGCAAAAAAAAAATAGTAAGGATAGAAGATTTGAATAACATGATTATCATATTCGACCTCTTTGACATATATAGAGCACCACACTCAATAAATACACTTTCTTTTCAGGTATACGTGGAACATTCAGTATATCCTGAGCATGAAATGAGTCTCAACAAATTCTAAAGGATTGAAATCATTCAGAATTTCTTTGTGTGACCACAATGGAATTAAGCTAGAAATCAATAACAGAAAACTTTATGAAATATCAAATGACTACACTATGTTTTTATTCATACTCTGCTAGTAGGAATGTAAATTAGTACAACTACATTAAAAATTGTCTTGCAATATCTACAAAAGCTACACGTATGAACTAGCAATTCCACTCCTGGGTATGTATCCAACAGAAATGCATATGTATGTTTACCAAAAGACACATACAAAAATATTAATAGCATAATTTGTAATAGCCCAAAAAACTGGAAACAGTTCAAGTGTATCAACAGTAGAATAGATAAATAATTTATTTATTCCATAGTGGAATGATTATATTTATTCCACTCATTACAACAATGAAAAAAGAAAGATGTGCTAAATGCGAAACATGGACGAATCTCACAATGTTGACTGAAAACAGTCAAACACAAAAGAGAACATGCTGTATGATTCCCGTTATAGAAATAAGAAACAGGCAAAAGTAATCTATCATAATAGAAGTTAGAACAGTGGCTACCTTTGTCAAGGGCTGATGACCAGAAGGGAATGTGAAAAAGGCTTCTGAGCGTTGATAATGTTGACCTGGGTAATGGTTACCTGGGGTATATACATTGGTGAAAATTCGTTGAGCTATGTACTTAAGCTTTGTTACTTTATTGTTTATACTGTATGCTTCATTTTACCAAAAATGTTTCAGTACTCATTGTTATATTCATTGCTTAATATTTGTGTTACCTTGCTATTGGTCCTATAAATTGGTACATTCCTTGCATTCTTTTTGGAAGGCTATTTGATAGTATTTGGCAGGAGCTGTACAAACATCCATTTTTTTGTCCAAATGGTTCCATTCCTGTAATTTTTTGATCCTATGAATGTAATTCAAAAGGAAAAAGCTACACATGTATATGCTTATTGCTCTTATTTTACAATAGGAGAATTTAAAATATTCACTAAAAAGAGAATGGGTTAATATTCAGTGACAAGAGAATGATATTTCAACCTGGTGAACTGTTATAAAACATAGTTCACACAGCAATATGGAAAAATATTTATGAAATGTCAAATGAGTATACTCTGTTTACAGTTTTGCTAAAATATATGTGGAAAATTAAAAAATGGAAGAGCACATGAAAAGAAAAACAATCATTAAGACAGGGAAAAGGCTAACACGTTTTCTTTCAGTATTTTAAAAAATGTTTTGTCAAACAAAACTACAGAGAATTTGCCACTTAAACTTAAGTATCAGTAAATTATACAAAGTTTTTGCACAATAGCAATGAAATTGAATGTAAATTTCTACTGTTTTTTTCTTGATATGAGAGCTATAAACTATATAATTTTTGAAGATTCTCACAATGAATTGCAGTTTTCACTAAATATCTAAAAGTAATTACAATAAAAGTGTTTGAAATAAGATAATAGTGTTCTGGTCTTTATATAATGTATAACTTTTGGAGTTATAAAGTAGTTCAGGGTTAGACATCTACGTCTTTTCCTAATGTGAGGCAGGTTATCAGTGCAGCTGTTTGTAGTTTATGCATTTGATTTGGTTTTAAAAGAAGAAGAAATCAGTTCTCATTATTTGTTCCAAACAGTGTTTCATTGGAGTTTTAATAAAAAGCTTTAAAGAGGAGTAAATAATCACCAAATACACTGACCAAGGACTGAGAGGAGTGTGTAGAGCTCAACAGTGTGCCCCTGGGGGAAGCATTGTGAAATTGGAGTTAGGGTAGGGTTGATTTGAAGAAAGAGTGTGGTTTTACTTTTTATACCTTTGATGGCTTTAATTTATTTAATAATAGTGTTTTTGTATGTTAGTTGTATATTTTAAATAAATTATTTAATTCCTGTTAATGTTCTGTGAGCCAAATTCCAATTTCAATTCTATGGTCAATTGAAATATTTTAGGATGAATAATATGCTATGAAATGCAGAGTCTACTTTGCTCCTCTCTCTCTCATTTTTGAAAAATAGTTTATCTTTTCTGTTCGAAAAGAATTCATGGTAAGCAAGATAACTTTTACTTTATCTTTTGGCTGAGAAGTAAAATATTGTTGTGTGTATTAATTTTGGTGAGCTCTCCTTACTTGGTGATTAGTTTTGTGTTCTGTAGAGTTCCTTGATACTTATTAAAATTATTTCATTTGTGACTTAAAGCAATTTTTACATGTGTAGATTGCTGTTCTGAGTTCATCAGTCATTTAACTTTGTGTGTGTATTTAAAGTAATAATGATAGGAATAAAGTGATTTCATTCTATATATGTTATTTCCTAGAGATTTGGGTTCTTCAGAGTTTTTCTCTTTTGCTTTATGCTGTATGTTGAGGCTACAATTATTATTATTTTTTTTTCTTTTTTTTGTGTGGGGAAGACCAGCCCTGAGCTAACATCTATTGCCAATCTTCCCCTTTTTGCTGAGGAAGACTGGCCCTGGGCTAACATCGTGCCCATCTTCCTCTACTTTATATGGGACGCCGCCACGGCGTGGCTGACAAGCAGTGCGTCGGCGGGCGCCCGGGATCCGAACTCGCGAACCCCGGGCTGCCAAGCGTGGACTAAACCGCTGCGCCACCGGGCGGCCCCTAGGCTACAATTAAATAGCTCAATATGTTAGCATTTGTAAAATAAATACTCCAGTGTTAAGTTTACAAAAATTTTTTGAATAAGTCTTCTCTCTCTTTTTTTTAAAATTCAGGCTCTGCTGGTTCTTCATCAGTTAGATAGCATTGATTTGTGGAATCCTGATGCTCCTGTGGAAACATTCTGGGAAATTAGGTATATGATATACTTTTATTTTTTAATTCAATTAAAATTTTCATTTTTGTCATTAAATATTAACTCTATAGTACTTGGTTTATTATAAAACTTTATTCACTTATACCTTCAGAGGTTTAGATTTTGTATTTTATTTGACTTGAAATTATTAGATTATTTCTTAACTGTGAGAAAAATGTCACAGCAATTTAGACAATAAATTTTTATGAATTGTGCTAAATTTTATCACCGAGCCATAAAGTACTGTTATTTAGTGTAGTGTTTTCTATTTCAGATTTCTATGTGGTTACAACTGTGTTTTAAATTGATTTTTACAGTTATAAGCTTAGAGTGTTAAAATTTTATAACATCAATAGTTTATTTCAGTTTTTTAACTTAGATCTTTCATAGATTTTCCATAATACCTGTGTTTTTGATGAATGAATGAACAATGAACATCTGCTTAGAAGGCAAAAATATATACAGAATTTTATAATGTATTTCCTAGGTTATATAAATTATTACCTTTTAATGAGCACAAAGGCAACACACTGAGGAAAACGTAAATGTGTAAGCCTCAGGTTTTGTCATTATCTTATCATAGAAGAGGGTGCACTAAGTCGCTTGGCGTCTGAGTTAAATCCTA
Organism: Tapirus indicus; assembly: GCA_031878705.1. Lineage (NCBI taxonomy): Eukaryota > Metazoa > Chordata > Mammalia > Perissodactyla > Tapiridae > Tapirus > Tapirus indicus. Next base: position 20,069,007 of record CM062932.1, read on the forward strand.
GACTCTAGAGCAGTGCTTTTCTATAGTAATGTGAACCACATATGTAATTTAAAATTTTCTAGTTGCCTCATTAAAAAGTAAAAAGAAGCAGGTAAAATTAATTTTAATAATATATATTTTATCCCAGTATACATATCTAGAATATTACTTCCACATGTAATCAATATAAAAGTTACTAATGGGATATTTTATATTCTTTTTTCATGAAGTCTTCAAAATTTGGTGTGTGTTTCACACTTATGGCACATCTCAATTTGGACAAGTCACATTTCAAGTGCTCAGTAGCCACATGTGGCTGGCTAGTGGCTACTGTGTTGGACGGTGCAGCTCTAGAGTAGGGATCAGCAAACTTTTTCTTTAAACGGCCAGGTAGTAAATATTGTAGGCTTTGTGGGTCAGATAGTCTCTGTCATAAGTATTCATTTCTGCTGTTGGAGCAGGAAAGCTGCCATAGACAATAGGTAAATGAATGGATGTGGCTGTGTTCCACTAACACTTTATTTACAAAATCAAATGATGGGCTGGATTTGTCCTGCAGGCAGTTGTTTGCAGACCCCCACTCTAGAGCACTGGGTTTACATACAGTCTATGCTGTGCATGTGGTCTGTCATTTTTTCGAGTCCTCTGCAAAGATCAGAGGCATGGATGAAACAGTTGGGAGTTTGCGGAGTAGTGGGGCTTAGATGTTCTTGCTTTTTTTGACATAACCTGAGACTTATTTCCTTTGATTATCATGCTGTTAACATTTTGATAACCATTTCTCTAAAACAAATCCTGGGAGGAAAAATAAGCTTCTCTTAACTTGTGTCCATTATGAGAGAATGCCATTCTTATGTACCAATTATATCTGTTTAGGTTATTTATTGACAATGCTGGTAACAATGAACTTTATGTTACTGCAGCTCACAAATGCTTTTTTACATCTGCAAGAAATTAACTAGCCATCAGATGCTTAGTAGCACAGAAATTCTCAAATGGTTGCGGGAAATTTTGATCTGCAGGAATAAATTTCTTCTTAAAAATAAGGTAAGCGAAATGACAATCTTTAAAAGTGGAAGAATATTTGGAATGGTAATGGAAAGAGATTAAGGAAGTGTTTAAGCCAAATTTAGTCCTACCTCAACTTCCTCCTCCTACATAGTCTTAAAGGGAAGCATATGTGCAGAGGACAATAGCTGACAAATCAACATTTTAAAAATTGTTCTGAGGCTTTGGCCTTAAAGCTGCAATCCTGATAAATTTGATTTGAGTAAAGCAAGACCCTATGGGACAGGCCTAGAAAGAGTGGGTGCTGCTATAACCAAAGTAGATTAAGGAGCATATTCTGTCTTCAAGTTCATACATAAGATTTGGATCCTATGGCTAAGCTAGTCCAGAGAATATTATCTATCAGTAGGTGAAGGGAAGAGGTTGAGGGTCCTGGATGTAGGTTTATTTTTAATCCTGCCATAAAGCTTTCACCTCTTGAAAATATCAAAAGTTTTCTTCCTTATGGTTGAGTGAAAAGTTTTGATTCTGAGCTAATGAAGCATGGTGACAAAGTTTTGGGGGATAGAGAAAATCCTTAAATTTCTTTTAATATAAAGTTTCTATAATTAGTCAATTTAAAAATTCTATTATGGCTTAGTTTTAGGAGTACTTGATTCAGTGAATTTTTATTCATTTGTAGAATCATAGCTACAAGAAATCTTAAATGCATCAAACTCATACGCTTTTCAGGGTTCCGTACAGCTTGTTAAATTTCCTTTCTTTAGAAATAGGCTAATGGTAAGTTGGGTTTATTCACATCTGGCTTATTTTAGTGTCTTAATATAGTGGAATTTGGCATTATTCCAAAGATAAGAAAGGAGGTTAGGCTTCGGAGTTTTGTGCACTTGGCTACGGTATAATTCTCCAAAGAACAAGCATTAGTAATCCAGTAATGAATCTGTAGTTCTCTGGTCAGTAAAGTCACTCTTGTAACTTACTTGGCCTATATAGCAGTGCTAATTACTGGTCCAGAGGAACTTAATCTCAGAAGAGTCAATTTCTGATTATCCTGACATGGCATGGGATAAAATCTTATGAGAGAAAATCTTTGTCATTTGTAATCAACTGAGAAGTACATTATATTTTTCATACAGTAGATTTATGTTGTTGATGTTTTACTTGTGTCCATGTTAGATCTAGAAGTATTAATTTACATTTCTAGAATCTGTTGTTTCTGATGATTTGAAGGGTGGGAAGCTGAGGATTTTCAGAGTTTGAGCCAACATTATTTATGTTACTGGGTTTCTAGTGAATGTTCCTCAAGGTGAAGGATAGGAGTTGGGAGGGGAGGTTTTCCAGGATAGTCTCAAACAGGAAGACGAGTCATATTAAGTTTTTATTTCTCTTGGTTATCAGTGCTTTGGAAAGGCTTACTTATTTCTTCTTTCTAGCAGGCAGATAGAAGTTCCTGTCACTTTCTCTTCCTTTATGGGGTAGGATGTGATGTTCCTTCAAGTGGAAATACCAGTCAAATGTCCATGGATCATGAAGAGTTACTACGTACTTGTACTCCTGGAGCCTCTCTCCGGAAGGGAAAAGGAAACTCATCCGTGGTAGGCAGCTTCTTTTGTAGTTCTCCTGTGTCACCTGCTGAGCTCTGTATATTTTTCTGAATGAACCTTGGTAAATTTCAACTAGGTAATAGAGGGTAGTGAAGAACTGCTTAGATGAACCTCAGGCAAGTTCTTAGCATCTCTGTGACTCAATTCCTCAACTTTAAAATGGGGATAATAATTCCTGCTGCAGAATAGCTCTGAGGATTAGATGAGATCATGTGTAAACAGCACTTGATTATTTGACACTTAGAAGCTATAACTGACAGCTATAATTATTATAAACCTCTACCCCGTAAGAGAGACCATTCATACCCCAGAAGTTTCAACATTGTACCAACTAACAAAAGTACAAATTTACTGGAAGGAAAAGCATTTTGTTTAATGTTATAATGAGTGTTTTTGTAGTTTTTGTTTGTGTGCATAATTCCTTTTAAAAATAAATCGTACAAGTGAAAATATCGAATCATTACAGAAGAGTTTCTCTTCTAGACCAAAGTTGTTTTTAACCCTAATTTTTAATATAACCTTCTGTAGAGGCAAAAAACAACTAAGCAGTGTGGTGTTTACTGTTGTCTACTTTACCTGCAGAATTTGCATTTGTTTTGTAAATGTGGATTTCTCTATTTCATGTTTTGGGAATGTGTAATCCAGAATCAAGTATATCTTCTACAGCGATATTAAGTTCTTGTTTGTGTCCTCATTTCAGTCAGTGCTGCAGTGTAGTTGTTTTATTTCTTCCCTCCAGTAGGTAGATAGAATTTCCTGTTACTGCCTCTTCCTTTGTCATTCATAATTGATTGAGAAGTACATTATATTTTTCATCCAGATTTATGTTTTAGACTGTTTTACTTGTGTCCATGTTAGACTTAATCTACATTTCTGGAATCTGGAATAGAATAATACCTATTCGATTTGAAATTGGACAGATAGTAGCATTATGTTGGTCCAAATAATCTCATTTCTCCTTCAGACAAGATATTTTGGCGTTTGAAAATTTCTATCATGATTAAAGAGGAAAGCTCTTGTGGGTTATTGTATGCAGATATATATGGTACACAGTTTGTTGCACTGTTGGGTTTTGTAAATAAAATACCTAAGTTGCAAATATATGCCTCCTATCCCTGACTTCCAGGATAGTGCAGCAGGGTGCAGTGGAACCCCACCAATATGCCGACAAGCCCAGACCAAACTAGAAGTGGCCCTGTACATGTTTCTGTGGAGCCCTGACACTGAAGCTGTTCTGGTTGCCATGTCCTGTTTCCGCCACCTCTGTGAGGAAGCAGATATCCGGTGTGGGGTGGATGAAGTGTCGGTGCACAACTTCTTGCCCAACTATAACACATTCATGGAATTTGCGTCTGTCAGCAATATGATGTCAACAGGTAAATGTGGATTTTTTTTCCACTCAGTCTACCTTGAATCCCATGACATCTGATTGTGCTAGGAATGTAGGAATGTATTAAAGATTAGTACTACTTTCTAAGTTTACAGGGCTAATTCAAATAGCTTTCCTGAAATCCTTTTCCGCACAAGGTAGGGTGAAAATAAATAGCATTTGAGATAAATTGTTAACTTCTCATTGAGTTTTTAATATGCTGTACATTTGTTTAAAAACTGGCAGTATAAATTGCTGTCAGTTATAGATTATATAATTTACTCTGCCTGAACTGTATATAGTGAAGTTTTAAACACATCGGCACATGTTTTGAGTAGATATAGGTGGGAATTGCTATTTTATACTGTGGACCTTGTGGGGTCCAAGTTAAATACCTTTCCTGTGAGGCTGGTAAAAAGAAGTGTTCAGCTTTATCGTTTGAAGCATTCATTCCACTCCTCCCACTCTGCCTTTTGGGCTGGGTTTGCCAGGTTCTCCACTGGCAAGCAGGGCTCAAAGTGCAATAGGTTGATTTGCTGTTGTCTTTGTTTAGGAAGAGCAGCACTTCAGAAAAGAGTGATGGCACTACTAAGGCGCATTGAACATCCTACTGCAGGAAACACTGAGGTATGCCCTTAGCAACAGAAACATCCCTCCCGGGCCCCCACTCTCAATTTTAGAAGCCTCATGTTATGTGTATGTGACCAGGAATAGCTTTTGAAGCAAATCTAAGATATATGCATATTACAAGTAGGATATTATACTTATAATATGCACCGAATTTGAGACTTGTCTGTTACTGACTGATTTTTACCTCTAGGTTTAAAGTTGCTTTCAGAAGGTAATTGCTTTCATTTCAGGCTTGGGAAGATACACATGCAAAGTGGGAACAAGCTACAAAACTAATCCTCAACTATCCAAAAGCCAAAATGGAAGATGGCCAGGTGAGTTTGTAAAGTCGATTTTTTTCTATTAATTGATCTGCTAAACACGTACTTCACTACAGTAATCTTTTGTGAGTCACTCTTAGTATAACAAGTATATAGTTGTCTTAAGACTGATATTTAGTTCTGGTTCATCTAAACCTGCACTGACTAATGTAGTAGCTACTAGCCACATGTGGCTACTTAAATTAAAATTGAACTTGAATTAAAATTAAATATGATTAAAATTCAGTTTTTCAGTCATACAGTAGCTACGTGTTAAGGACTCAGTAACCACATGTGGCAATTGGCTACTCTGTTGGACAGCACAGATATAAAATGTTTCCATCATTGCAGAAATACTGGACAGCACTGAGCTAGAGACGATTTGTGGTAGCGACCATTCCTTTACCCTCTTTCTCTTTCTCCATCGGAGACCAAAAGTACAAAATAAATATTATACATACTTTTTCTAATTCAGTTAGGTAAAAAAAATATTTTAAGCACTTAAATATTCAATAAAATTAGACATTTATATTAGGCCTGGGCAGAGGTAAGCTAAAACATTATATTAATATATTCAATTAATAACTGAATTCACTACGTCAGAGAATGGAGCAACATTATCAAAGAAGTATAAGACAAGGGAGACCTGAAATTGTACCCGTGGAACAGAACTGAAAATCAAGAAACTTGTGGTAATCATTTGAGCTCCAATGAGAAATATATAAATATGTGGCAGAATTCAAACTAGAGAAAAAACACTAACCTAGTTCTTCATGCACTATAGAAGTCAAGGTACAAAAGATCCGCCCAGATGGAAGAACCATGCTGTTATCAAAATGTTTATATTTAACCTTACGTTTAACTTCTTATCTTGTTTAGCTTCCTTTATATATGATATGACACAGTTCAAGAACATTTAACTATAATTTGGAAACAGAGTAATCACCACTATGTTCCCAGAGTCGGGAAGAGAATAAGTACGACTATTATTTCTTTGTTTCTGTTGGAGGGGATCTAACCAAGAGTGCCAAAAAGTACTGAGAAAAGCAAGACTGAGTGATAAAATATGAACCTCATGGGGGGAAAATCTTTAAACCTAATATGAAAACCCAATTACTAAAAAATAGGCTGATAATGGTACATTAAATGCTGTGAATCCGCCAAACCTAGTCAATAAAAATACTCAAAATGAACTTTGACAACTGCATAAAAAATTTTTAAATTCCTCTTTACCTGTTTTTTCCTAAATTTTCAAGGCAACCTTCAACGAATCTCATTCAGATCTGTCTATCCATAAACTAACATACTAAGAAGCAGAGTGCTTTCTCTGCTTCATTTATTAATCCTTTAGAAAGTTAACTGCATCATCATTTTAGACTGTATCCCACAACAGTGTTTCCTTTCTTGCAAATGTCCAAATTAATGTCTGTCGTAGCATTATTGTTGAATTGATGTTGATGAACTGCAGGTCCTTGACTAAGATGTTCATAGTAAATAGATGCTAAATTGGGAAGATGTTGTTGGAGATAAGATGTTAGCTCTGCATGTGAATTAATCTGAACTAGCGCCTCTTCACACCCAGATTCTTCACCACCAAAACCAGCCATATTTTTTCCTGATTTTGCACTGACCTAGGAGTTACTGCAACTGACATCATCTTCACTTAGCATATCATTAGCCATTTGCCTATCTGGGTGGTGATGGTGGTGGAGGTGATGCTGTGGACCAATAAACTACTGACAAATAATTCATTCCCAATAGTCTCCTCAAGCAAGTCCCCAGTGCATGTAATACAAGATTCCTGAGATGTTTGTGCTATATGAGCAGCATTCATTTCCCCTGAAATATCATGTTCTGGGTCTTCAGAGTGTGCATCTAGCATTCATATTCGATTATACTGATGGCATTGACTCAGTGTTAAAAACCAGGTCTTCTCATGTTCCATTGCTTGTCCCACTTCTTTCTGATGGATCTTGGGAATCCCCTGAGCAAATGCCTTCTTGACTTCTTTCTGTTCTGAAGATCTATACCACGCTGCTTGTAGGAGGATTATGACCATGATCATCATCATCTGATTCTTTAAGGGCTTCAATATCTGCTGTGTCTTCTGACTGTACCTCACTGCCAGGGCTGCCAAGCTGACTGGCTTGCATGGCTAGAATTCACCTCATTGCTAAATCCATGGCTATGCCCACTACTATTACCAGAACCGCCACTTCCATCTTCACCACTGTTGGCAGTTTCATCAAAACTTCTGTACATGGATTCCCCTGTGTCTGAAAGTCCCTGTTGTGCATGTTTGGTTCTGTTAATAAGTTACTCACACATTTCAATGTCACTGCCTCCACTTTGATAGGTATCACTGTTATCACTGCTTTGAGGCCTAGCTACAGGTAACCAAGGTGATGGAGCTGCTCTTCTGAACTCTTCTTTCTTATTTCCAAGGGGAGTATTACTGTGTAATAAAGATACAAAAGAACTCTGTTTAGATAGCTGAGCCTTAGCTGCTAGTGCATTATTCCATAATGCTTTAATTAACATCAGTGCCAAGTAAAATGTTCAGTATGAACACAGGGCTCAAGAGCTGAGACCAGATTAAGGAGATGTCTAAATGATACTGGATCCAATTCTTGATAAGTGAAGGATATAAGTCATGTATATACCGACTACAGTGTTTCAACTGTGCTGCAGCCCAAATGCAGTCAATATGCTGGGTACTCAGTTGCCCTTCCACTGCCAAAAAATTTGCTTGGCACTGTTTGATAATCTCAATAGGTAAATTTGGTCCAAATATATGCTCTGCCACATTGTTGTTTTATAAGCCAGTCTGCAAGTTCTTTTGCAATGGACATTTCTGTATCATTTCTAATACCAGTGATTCATTATTGCATACATCATTGAAGGTGTAAAGTTGATTCATTATCTGACTTAGTCCAGCCAATCTCATAGTCAAAGTGGTGATATAAAGTACTTAAATGCAAGATCTAGGCTTTCTTTATCAAAGCTTAACATTGTTATTCAGTGGTTCTTTCGCTGTGCTCCCCATTGTCAGCTGTGTTGCAAGCTGCACTCTGTCTTAACTCCTGATCAGAGAGTTTGCATAAATACCTGATAACGTAGGTCCTAAAAGAGATAATGTGCTGCATGACAGCAGGGATATGTAGCCATCTTCTAATATTAGAAACAACTCTAATAAATGCAGGGGCTGTAAGAAATGGCAAAGTTTCAGGAGTTCCATATTCAAAGCAATCCTTCATGAGAGAAAGGCTGTTTTTCCCACAAAACAAACATACATAACGAAGCAAATGCAATGGTACTTTTACATCATTCCTATTACAGAATGCCCCTAATATGTTGCTCTCTTGGGTTGATATATCCTCTGTAGTAGGATAAGTATTATGCTTGTAAGCAGTATGTAAGGGAAATTATATTTGAAAACACATCTGTACCCCATAAACTAAAAGGATCAGAACTCTTTGAAAATTCCTCCTCAGATTATAAATTCTTGTAGAGTTTGATTTTTTTCTCTTGATTTTTGTCTTTATGTACTTCCTTCATTACACACTCTTTCCGTATTCAGTGGTTCTTCCACTTGATTGCTCTCATCTTACCATGTGGAATCTACATTAATAGTAGTACAATGTTTACAAAGCTGGTCTCAGAGCACTTGAACTTGGGCAATCACTAAATTAATAAGTGCACACACTACTTGGTTAAAAATCTCCAAATGCTTATATTCCTTGAAACAGCATAGACATTGCCTCTATGTCCAGGAGTTGATATAAGCAAATATTGTGAGAGTAAGTTCCTTTCTGAGCTACAGTCCATCACCACCTTCTATATCTGATACTGTATCCATGTTTATTGCTACCCTCAATTCTTTAAGACTCAACTGTCCTCTAGCAGTAAGATACCTTGATGTGACTAGAAATGGCGGACTGAAGACTTGGATTTTTTAAGTGTAAAAAATGTACTTTTGTCATGGAAGAAATGTTGGATAAAAAGTAATTTGTCAAGTCTCAACCAATTTAGGTTGAACTCATGCTTTCCATAAAAATTTTGTGTTTAGGCTGCTGAAAGCCTTCATAAGACCATTGTTAAGAGGCGAATGTCTCATGTGAGTGGAGGAGGATCCATAGATTTGTCTGACGCAGACTCCCTTCAGGAATGGATCAACATGACTGGCTTCCTGTGTGCCCTTGGGGGAGTGTGCCTGCAGCAGAGGAGCAATTCTGGCCTGGCAACCTATAGCCCACCCATGGGCCCAGTCAGTGAACGCAAGGGTTCCATGATTTCAGTGATGTCCGCAGAGGGAAATGCAGATACACCTGTCAGCAAATTTATGGATCGGCTGCTATCCTTAATGGTGTGTAACCATGAGAAAGTGGGACTTCAGATACGGACCAATGTTAAGGATCTTGTGGGTCTAGAATTGAGTCCTGCTCTTTATCCAATGCTGTTTAACAAATTGAAGAATACCATCAGCAAGTTTTTTGACTCCCAAGGACAGGTAAGGTGTTCTTTCCTTTATTTCACCCTTCCCTATGAATAGAGTGACCTGTCTGAAATAATGAAGCCTTTTTCTTTTAGATTATTTAATTAGATACTGGGATGAATGTTCACTCACAATTTTTTTAAAAAATAGGCAAAAAAATTGTAGAAAGAGGAATCAGCTACTTTATAGGGATCAGTTTGCTTTTTTAGGAACCCGAGTGCACGGGTCTGCCTGGGGTTGTGAATATCTTGGCTGTGGGTATGAGCGTCTGTGTGTCTGCATGCCTGTTTGGGTGTATGCCTGGGGGTGCATTTCTGCATGTGTGTGACATTTAGATCAGGCAGCTTCATCTCTCTGTGATCTGTCCGCTGTGTGTTGATTCCAAAATGTATTTTGTTGTTTGTATAGGTTTTATTGACTGACACCAATACTCAGTTTGTAGAGCAAACCATAGCTATAATGAAGAACTTACTAGATAATCATACTGAAGGCAGCTCTGAACATCTGGGGCAAGCTAGCATTGAAACAATGATGTTGAATCTGGTCAGGTAAGTATTCTGCTGAAATGTAGTAGAAACACATTGGTATTGGTAATTATTAATGAAATAATTGGCTATCCTTTTCTTTATTGCACAAGAACAATACCTTATTGTTGGGTGCAACAACAAGGTAACCAGAAGTTACGTATGTTCTCATATAAATAAAATAAAGTAGTTACATTTAATCATTGTACTCAGAAATTAAAGCATTTAGAAAACTTTCTCGTTTGTTTACGTCTGATCTTTTTTTTTTTTTTTAATGTTTCCATGTCTAATTAGATATGTTCGTGTACTTGGGAATATGGTCCATGCAATTCAAATAAAAACAAAACTGTGTCAGTTAGTCGAGGTAATGATGGCAAGAAGAGATGACCTCTCATTTTGTCAGGAGATGAAATTTAGGTGAGTTCTCAAAAGAGCAAAGTAGTAGGGTCTCATAAATCTTACGTTAAATGAAATACAGAAAAATAGTAGGTCTCTGGTTATCATGGGAAGCGGGGGAGGTGGAAAAGGAACATTTTATGTGTTTGTTTTTCTCTTCATGTCTTTTCAAATTTCCCTAAGCTTTGTGCCCATGACAGTGCTCCCTTTTTCTAAAATTATACTGTACTTGACCTAAGAATTGGATCCTAAGATTCGGTTCAAACTGGTACCATAACTAGGGGCTGATGTGGAGGATCAGTGTCCAAGTTGCCCGTGTCCGTGCCCTTCTGACTGTTAGATCTGTGATAGCAGTATCTCTTTTATAAAATTGTCATGCTGCCTGGGTGATTTGGCAAATTATTTGTGCTGTTAAAATATCTTATGTGACTAAAGATGTATGTATGACATAAAAAAATTGTTTGCTGTTTTCCTTTTCTCTGCTGTTCTATAGGAATAAGATGGTAGAATATCTGACAGATTGGGTTATGGGAACATCAAACCAAGCAGCAGATGATGATGTAAAATGTCTTACAAGGTAAAAAAAGAGAAGGACCTTTAAGTATTAGCAGGTTTACTCTAGGAATTTGTACTACTTCATTATAGCTATTATATGTATATTTTATATGTATTGAAATTGTCTTTTTGTGCATTATATAACTGTGGATTATAGAACTATTAATCTTTATTATTTCTTTCTCTTTTTTAACTGAAAGATTTTATTAAAAACAAAATGTGAGAGAGCGTTATGTATAGAAAGTTAGTGTTATCTGTTTAGGAAAGATAGTCTACAGTTATTGGAAAACAAGATACGTAAAGCCTTAGATTGTATTTATTTTATGATTAGATAGATTAAGGTATTTGAGGAGCTTAATTGTTTTGTCTTTCTAAAAAGTAATTGCTTAAAGTACTTGTTGCCACATAACAGAAAATAATTAAACACTATGAACTACATAATAACCATTCACATATATTTCTTTGGCCAAGCTTGGTTTTATGGTACATGCTTTTGATCTAAGGTAGTCATTTTGCCAAGATTACTTTGTAGAAAGTTATCATCACCCTCTCTCCAACTTGAAATGTTTTTGCATTCTAGGGACTGCATATTAACTCAGATTATTTAGGTTGTCCTAATAATTTGTTTAATGAAATAGGTGGTTCCTAAAGTTTGTGTCTATCAGGAAGAAGTTTATTTGAGGGTAAGGCAGAATGGAAGAACTTGAAAGACTTAAGGTCTTTACATTTTTTTTTCTTCAGAGATTTGGACCAGGCAAGCATGGAAGCAGTCGTTTCACTCCTGGCTGGTCTTCCGCTGCAGCCTGAGGAAGGAGATGGTGTGGAACTGATGGAAGCCAAATCACAGTTATTTCTTAAGTAAATTTCAGACCAAAAACACAAAGTCCCACACACAACAAAGCAAAGAAAGTGTAACCAAAGTGGCAAATGATTATATTTAGAAAATGGACCTCACTGCTTTGGTATTATGCCATCAGCTACTGTCTCATAAAGTATACACATGCATGAAGCAATATTCCCTATGACAGAACTGGGATAGGAAAACAACTGTGTTTTGGGGTTTTTAAGGAAAATAATCTGATCAGTGAGTTTTTATTGGCAATAAAACCCAGTTCACCTCATTAAGTCATTTAAAATGGCATTGTCTAAACTGTCTGGACCACTAATTTCATATGCTAACCATTAAAAGTGATGCATTTACCAGGAAAGATTACATCTATTTGGTGCTTATGTCATGAGATATGTACTGGGCTTTGTCAGGATAATATCATATTCAACATAGCACAATTCATAATGAGCCATGCTGCCTGATTCTGTCCATGTTCCCATGCCTGGAGAGAAGCAGATACCCAGGGCCACTCACGTGATGATTTCAGAATGTCTGGTTACCTTTCTGGTTGATGTGGCCTTCACTGTATGAGGGTCAATCTTTTTATTTCTCAGGTATTTCACATTGTTTATGAACCTTTTGAATGACTGTAGTGAAGTTGAAGATGAAAATGCGCAAACAGGTGGCAGGAAACGTGGCATGTCTCGGAGGCTGGCCTCACTGAGGCACTGTACAGTCCTTGCAATGTCAAACTTACTCAACGCTAACGTGGACAGTGGCCTCATGCACTCCATAGGTGAGATAAAATGAAAGCTTCCTACAGAAATTTAAAATCTAGAGAACTGGCGTGTAAGATGAGTAAAATTACTTCGACAAGGCCATGTTAGTAAATTTGCATCTGTCTGTTCATACAGGTTTAGGTTATCACAAAGATCTCCAGACAAGAGCTACATTTATGGAAGTTCTGACAAAAATCCTCCAACAAGGCACAGAATTCGACACGCTTGCAGAAACGGTGTTGGCAGATCGGTTTGAGAGGCTGGTGGAGTTGGTCACGATGATGGGTGATCAGGGAGAGCTCCCTATAGCCATGGCTCTGGCCAATGTGGTCCCCTGTTCTCAGTGGGTAAGTTCACTGAGTAAGTGGGGAAGAAGAGTGCCTGGCACATAGCAGATGCTTCAAAATTCATTTGTTCAATGAATGTTTATTGAATGAATTGCTAAAACTTTAGAGCTGGAAGAAACTTCAGGTATTATTTGAGTGGTTTTCGGCTGTGGGGAAGTGGTTGGAGCTTCTAGCCCTCAATAGTGTTCTTAAGTATGAGGGTCTTATTCCACATGCTTACAGTATAACTCAAATTCCTTACCTGTCCCACTGAAAAATTTCATTTAAACATTGATAAAAAGAAAATGAAAACCACTGATCTGCTCTGGTGCCTTCATATATTAAATGAGACAGTTAGGGTTAAATCTCATATTTAGTTGTTAGTAATGTTAGAACTAGAATTCAAAGCTTGCGCCTGTTTACTACCTCCAGTTCCCACTTCTTTTTCCTATAACACATTGTACAATTTTAAAAAAAATTAAGCGCTCTTTTTGCATTTGAAATTATGTTGCTTGTTTTAAACACTGAAGACATAATATGACTGTTGGCTTCTTAGTAAAAAATTTTCCTAAAACCGTACCATTCTTAATAATATATGCTGAACATTTGAGAAGAGTTGTCCCTTTCCATGTTAAAAAGCTATTTAGGGGGGCCGCCCGGTGGCGCCAGCGGTTTAGTCCACGCTTGACAGTCCGGGGTTCGCAGGTTTGGATCCCGGGCGCCTGCCGTTGCACTGCTTGTCAGCCACGCCCTGGCGGCGTCCCATATAAAGTAGAGGAAGATGGGCACGATGTTAGCTCAGGGCCAGTCTTCCTCAGCAAAAAGAGGAGGATTGGCGAGGGATGTTAGCTCAGGGCTGGTCTTCCTCACACACACACACAAAAAAGCTATTTAGTTTGTATTGTACCAAAAATGATTTGAGTTTAGTAAATTGTAACTAATAATCTGTCATTGCCTGTAGATTTGTTTCTGCTTTTTAAAATTTTTTCAGTATTTATGTTTTATTGCAGTAACATTGGTTTATAACATTGTATAAATTTCAAGTGTACATCATTATACTTCTGCATAGATACCATCATGTTCACCACCCAAATACTAATTACAATCCATCACCACACAGGTGTGCCTAATCCCTTTTGCCTTCCTCCCTCCTGTTTCTGCTTAAAAGCTGTAGGATCTTATTTCTCATTCTTAAAGTAAAACTCACACTCCTTACCCAGGCCTACAAGGCTGTACCCAACCTGGACCCTGCCTCATTTCTGACATCATCTTATGCCGTTTTCCTTCTTACTCACCAGACTTAAACCACACTGGCCATCAAACATGTTAGACTTATTTCTACTTAGAGCACCCTTGCTGCCGCTGCTGCTGCCACTGCCCAGAATGCTTCTTCCCTGATTTCTTAAATGGCCGACTTCTGGTTATTCAAGTTTCAGTTCAGACGTAGCTTTCTGAATGAGGTCTTTTCTGGCCATCCAATGAAAACCACACCCACAGTCATTCTGTCACATTACCTTGTTATATTTTCTTTGTAGCATTTATTAACTATGTGAAATTATCTTGTTTGATTACTTGTTCTTATTCCACCAGAATGTGAGCTCCATGAGAGCAGAGACCTTGTCTGTCTTGTTCACTGCTGTAGTTCCAGTTCTTGGAGTAGAGCCTGGCATGTAACAAGGACTCAGTAAATAATTGTTTACTGAATGAAGATGGAATCCTGCTTGTAGCTAGGGAGTTGGAAAAAGAAAATTATTGAAATCCTCTTGAAGCCTAACATTAGTTCACAAACCTTCGTATGTTTTGAAAATGGATACTCTGAATTACCTTTTTAGTACCAACTTATAATTAGTCAGCACTAAAAATTATCAGTAATTTTCTTAATACAAAAGAATCAGTTTAAGTCCAAGAAGCTTTAATTCATTTGTTTTCTTTGAGTAAATCATTTCTAATGAGTTTTATATGAAGTGATCTTTTTTTTGAGAAGGACTTTTATATTAGGCCAGATCTATTAGAGCTATTATATCTAAAGGAGAGCAAAATACAAGATAACTTTTTAAAAATTTAATTTTACTTTGTAAATTTTAAATTATGTTGCCTAAAGTTTTCAGAATTTTTTGGGAGAGCAATTAGAGCAGAAAAAAACATTTAGCACAGTAATCTAAAGATAGTTTTATTTTGTAACTGAATTATGTCTCATGATTATACTTAACTTTAAAATGGAGGATAGAATTTTTATATCTAGTCAAATATGTATTATGTAACTATAAGGAGTATAGCAGAATATTGGGTCTTCTTTGGCTTCTAGATTATCTGTGTTAAATGTTTTCCTTTACTCAAATATCAGATTATTATAATCCTGGGACCAGGCAAGAATTAGAAGAGCTGTGGGCCACGATCCTGGTCTTTGTTTTCACTGCTTGTGGGTTGGGGCATCTTTTTATGGCTACCCATGTTCTCTCTAAATCTCTTCCCAGCTTGTGTGGTTAAACAGTGATTTACTATCACATAATTTTTCTTGAGTGTACCAAAAAATACTTCACTGTGGGGGAATTATGAGGGTTATCATTTAGGTTCTAGACGGGAATTAGTCGCCCACCTCTGCTTTGTGTATAAATGTTGCTAATCTCTTCATTCTGAATGCACAGCCCAGGTCTTTTTCTGAATTCCTGTAAATCCTGTAGTCTTTCCATTTTTGTTGTTTCTCTGCCTAGCACATGTTCAGTGTTCACTGAGTTTCCGTCACCACATGAGAAGAGAGTAGAGCTCTCGTGGTCACCAAAGTCTTGTTCCTGGTCAGTGATTTGCTAAGAAAATGGTCTGTGCATGTCAAACTAAACTCTTTGCCATCATCTTCTATTTCTTCTCTCTTTCATTTTTTCATATAATTTGAGCTGAATCCTGGATTTTTTCTGTCTCCCTAGTAAGGCCTAGGCATCTCTTACCTTTCATCAGTTAATCCTTAGAATTAACAGCTACCGTGGGCATACAGAAATAGTCATCTATCATAGACAAATGTACACAGATAAATCCCAGGGGAAAAATTATAATCAGTCACCATTTACCTTAATTTAGCAGGTGGTTATCAACTTTGGACTTGCCTTTCGGTTTCCTGCTTAAGAAAAAATGGAGTTGTTCACGGTAACACAATTTTGTTTTATTCTCAGGATGAACTAGCTCGAGTTCTAGTGACACTATTTGACTCTCGGCATTTACTCTATCAACTGCTCTGGAACATGTTTTCTAAGGAAGTAGAATTGGCAGACTCCATGCAGACTCTTTTCCGAGGCAACAGCTTAGCCAGTAAAATAATGACCTTCTGTTTCAAGGTTTGTATCCATTCATCTTTTTTGTGTGTGGAGGTATGTCAAAAAATGATTATGTACAGAATGTATGGTGCAGAATGTCTTCTTTAATGCAAGATATTTGGAGCAAGCATAATAAAGTCTTCCTTGTGTATTTCGTTAGGTATATGGTGCTACCTACCTACAAAAACTCCTGGATCCTTTATTACGAATTGTGATCACATCCTCTGATTGGCAACATGTTAGCTTTGAAGTGGATCCTACCAGGTTTGTCATCCTCTCATCTACAACTGCTCTCCATGTTTTCACTACCACTAAATGAGGCAAGGCCCTCACAATTTCTCCCCTTGATTCTTAAAATTAGTCTTAATTATAAAAGTTACACACAAATATATTTTTCTTAAAAAAAATTACAAATATCATTAAAGGTGTCTTTGACTACCACTTCTAGAGACATAGCACTGTTACTAGTGTAGTCTGTTCTTCTGTCCTTTTTCAGTACATTTGCGTATACATACATCTAGTTGTAGAAACTATGTATTATAATATGAGTGCTTAATATAAATGGTAACATTGTATACATGGTTTTGCAACTGAATTTTTTTAACTTAATCCTATGTCTTAGATCTTTCTATGTCAGTATATAATCTCATTTTTTTTTTTTTTTTACTGCTGCATAATTTATTTGGCCAATACCACATTGATCCCATTGACTTTTGCAGTAACTTCCTAATTATTATCCCAGCATTGTCTGTTTCATTTTCAGGTCATTTGCTCTAGGAATTATTCTGAAATCTAAATCTTTTTGTCACTTTATTTCTTGGAAATCATCAGTTGTTCCTCCATTGACTGCAAGATAAAGTATAGAGTCATCTGACTATAATTCACCATCACCTCTTGTCATTCTTTCATTCTTTGGACTTTAGCTCCAATGAAACATGCACATGTTATATATTTTTAAAGGGGCCTAACACATAGAGTTCATTCGGGTTATAGATGCCTAATAAATAATGTCTCTCTTCCCTGCCCAACTTCAAAACCAAAAGGGTGGCAGGAGGAGGGATGGGAAGGAAACATTCAGAAATCAGCTATCACCTTTATTTCTTTTTTTTTTTAATTCATCCATTTTACCAAAAAAGTGTTTGTTTAACCATAAAGTTACAGATGGATAAGGTAAGAAAAGAAATAGGCAATGACAAGAGTGAAAACATTGGATATATGAGTTCTAGTATTTTTTTTTTAATTTTTATTGATGTCTTAATAGTTTATAACATTGTGGGGTTTTAGTTGTACATTAATATTTGTCCATAACTATGTGGATGCATCCCTTCACCCCTTATGCCAACCCCCCACCCCCCTTCCTCTTGATAACCACCAACTAGTTCTCTCTGTCCTTGTGTTCGTTTATATTCCACATATGAGTGAAATCATGCGTTGTTTGACCTTCTGTCTCTGGCTAATTTCACTTAACGTAATACCCTCTAGGTCCATCCATGTTGTTGCAAATGGGAAAATTCTGTGTTTTTTTTATGGCCGAGTAGTATTCCATTGTGTATATATATATATATGCCACATCTTCTTTATCCAATCATCAGTCAAGGGACACTTGGGTTGCTTCCACTTCTTGGCTATAGTGAATAATGCTGCAGTGAACATAGATGTGCATAAGCCTCTTGTGATGGTTGATTTCATGTCCATTGGGTAGATGCCCAAGAGTGGGATTGCTGGATCCTAAGGTATTTCTATTTTTAATTTTTTGAGGACTCACCATACTGTTTTCTATAGAGGCTGCACCAGTTTGCATTTCCACCAGCAGTGAATTAAGGTTCCTGTTTTTCCACAACCTCTCCAACACTTGTTTTTTGTCTTGGTGATTGTAGCCATTCTAACGGGTGTAAGGTGATATTTTAGCATAGTTTTGATTTGCATTTCCCTGATGATTAGTGATGTTGAACATCTTTTCACGTGTCTGTTGGCCATCTGTATATCTTCCTTGGAAAAATCTCTGTTCATATCCTCTGCCCATTTTTTGATCGGGTTGTTTGTTTTTTTGTTGCTCAGTTGTGTGAGTTCTTTATATATTATGGAGATTAATCCCTTGTTGGATATACAATTTGCGAATATTTTCTCCCAGCTGGTGGGTTATCTATTCGTTTTGATCCTGGTTTCATATGCCTTGTAGAAGCTCTGTAGTCTGATGAAGTCCCACTTGTTTATTTTTTCTTTTGTTTCTCTTGTCCGAGTAGACATGGAATCTGAAAGGATCCCTTTATGACCGATGTCATTTAGTGTACTGCCTATACTTTCTTCTATCACCTTTATTTCTGATAAAAATGATTGGAGAATGTGACTGTAGATCCTGTGGGCAAATTGGCTTGCTAACACTTCACCTTGAATTAAACTCATCTACCCCATCCCTTGCACAGCTGGATAATTACAGGTTTCCTTCACAGGGTCTGGCAGACTTTTTACCACACAAGTAGAGAGCAGACCATAATATATCTTTTCTGTAGGCAGACATATCTGAAGTGGAGAGGATGGCACTGAGCTGAGCATGCTTGACTCTTTTTTTTTTTTCTATCTCACTCCTCCTCCTCTAATGAGAAGTGACTTAGAAGGGGAAGAGGCCAAGGGGTAACGCAAGGTGCAGTTTTTAAAAACTACCATGTCTGCGAAGCTTTCCATCTGTCACCAGGTGCTGCCCATATATACACACTACACATGAATAAAGAAATAGTCTTTATTCTGTGTTCTACATCATCATTGTAACACTTAATTGTGATGATGTATTTTATGTATTTTTCTCCACTCTAGACTGTTGGCTCTTTTACATTTTGTATATCTTTATATCCTTCTATAAATATTTAGCATGGTATCTGGCTTATAGTTGACGTTTCATAAATATCCATTGAATGAATGAATTTTAAACAATTATGTTATGCTTGCTTTTTCTAAGCCATGTCTCTTGTCTTTCTTTCAGTTAACATTATTTTTTATTTTCAAGCTTAGAGTTTCTTGATGGTGGTTCTTCCTAAATAATTTTGTTTAGCAACTTTGTATCAGTTGATATTTTTGGCTCTGCCTTGGCTGAAGTATCAACTGTAATATCTAATCTGAACTCTGGCACTAAATTAGCCAATTATTGTTAAAGTAGTTAAATAGTTATAGTTTGAAACTTAAAGCAACATTCTTTTAAGCCATCTTATATTCTGTTAACATTAAACAATGTTACTTTTTAAAGGTTAAAGAATTACTTAGTGAGAGAGTAAACTGACTGCCTAAAAGAAATCTACTATACTAAGTACTGTGGTGCAGGTAAGAGAACTAGATGGCAAACATTATATTCAGGTTACTTAAAATCAAACTGAGGTCTGCTCTGACAAATAAAGAGCTTGGAAGCTGACATTCCAGTGTTCATAAGAAGAAGCTGAAAACAGAAAATTGGCAACTCTTTTTAGATCCATCAGAGCATTGAAGTTACAGGGCAAACCACCACCTAGAGACAGGCAAATACAGAGAATCCCAGTTTACCAGGAGAAACTGCTGCTGGAACCAGTAACTGGTAGGAACACTTAGACCATAATTGACAAACTACTGGAGATCAAGTGTGGATTAGCTTGAGAGTTAACACTCCTGGGGGCCCAGTCTTATGGGGAGCCCCGCACTTTTGTGAATTTGACCTGCAGAGGCCCACCAGGTTCTCCTGGTGAAGATGGGAGGAAAAGCTCCTTGTGCTCTGGGCAGGGGAAGGGGAAAAGTAACCATTTTGAAATATGCCCGTAATGTTCTATTCTCCCTTACAAAGGCCTGCCGTCAAGGGAAACTACTTTACCCAAAGCCTTTTCTGACCTGGAGGATGAACAGTTAGCCATCTTCAACTACCTCTAGCCTTTCTACCTTACAAAGGGGGAAAAAAGGCTAAGAAACTCTTCTGAAAGTCGCAGCCCAGGGATTCTGGACCAGTAAGCAATGGAGATATAATCATAAGATTATAGACTGCTTCCCCTCCCCAATACCTCACCACCACATCAGTGGGACTCCAATGGATTAATAGTGGATTCCAGCTGAGAGAGCTGCAACCCAGAGACTATTTAAGACGAAATTTCTGGGGAAACCCAAAGACAACTAGGGAGACAAAAACAAGGACACTGGAGGAAATTGATACCTACAGCAAACATTTAAACACAACCTCAGTCCTAGCCTGATTAACATAAAACCTTACACTAAAGACCTGTTTATCTCAGTTTTTGCTACCCACTACATCTTGGGTCTGACTTTCAAAAAACATTACAAAGCGTGCTAAAAGGCAAAAAAAATCAGTCAGAAGAGACAAAGCAAGCCATCAGAACCAGACTCAGATATGGCAGAGATTTTAGAATTATCAGACTAGGAATTTAAAATAACTATGATTAATATGTTAAGGTCTCTAATGGAAAAAAGTGGAACATGCAAGAATAGGTGAGTAATATAAGCAGAGAGATGGAAACTCTAAGAAAGAATCAAAAGAAAATGCTAGAAATGAAAAACGTTGTAAGAGAAAGGAAGAATGCCTCTGGATGGGCTTATCAGTAGACTGGACTCAGCTGAGGAAATGTTCAGTGAACTTGAAGAGATGCCAACAGAAATCTCCCAAAACTGAGATGCAAAGAAAAACTAAATGAGAATGAAAGTACATCTTTTCAAAATTTGTGAAAGGTAGTGAAAGCAGTTCTTGGAGGGATATTGATACCATTGAATGTATATATTAGAAAAGAAGAAAGATCTAAAATCAATAATCAAAGCTTTCACCTTAGAAAACTAGAGAAAGAAGAGCAATATAAACCTGAAGCAAGCAGAAGGAAAGAAAGAAAAATTAGAAATTAATGAAATTAAAAACAGGAAAACAATAGGATAAAAAAATGGAAAGAAAGCTGATTCTTTTAAAATCAAACAGGATAAAATTTTATACACACAGACACTTAAATAATTGAACACCAAGCTTGATTGTAGATCAGAATTAGTGGAATAGCCAACAAATTCTTATTGCCTTGTGGGAGACAAGAGAGCGCTGTGGCTAGAAGGGTTGTTTTAGAGGGATACCTGAAACGGACTGCAGTGTACCTGCTACTATGTTCCCTCATTAAAAAAGAGTTCCCACAAAGTAAACAAGAATTGTCCAGGTTTCTAGGAATCTCTTCTCGCCTGGTTAAGTAAATTGTTTATCTTTTCTTTCATATCGCAAAACTCCTATGCCCTCCATATCTCAGATTGAATTACTATTGCAGTTTCTTAACTAATCTGCATGCATATAGTCCCCATATTTAGACCAGTCTCTTTTCAATTCTCCATATATTCCAAGTTCACTTTCTGCCTCTGGCTTCCTGGCAGCCATCAGCCATGTGAATTAGTCGTACCTATCTCTGGTTTGCTACTTTGCCTTTTATATCCTTGAGTTCCTGTACTCATTACTTAGTGTGTACATGTCTTTCTCTTTGAAAAGGTCGAAGACCAATTATTGTTGTATCCTCAGCACCTGGCACTAAGGTGACAAATAGTAGGTGCATGTAAATGTTTGTTGGATTGAACTGAATACCTGCCCTGCCTAATTCCTCTTTATGAAACACCCTTACTTCTTTTTGCCTATGCAAATTCTATCCCTCCTTTAGAACTCATCTATCTCATGAAATCTTTCTTGCCTTGTATTCCACATTAATTTCCAAACTCTTACTGTATCCATATGCTGCCAGGGAGTCTGGAGTGATGACTTGAGTGTCTCAAGCATTTATGTAATATGTAAATTAATATAGAAATCAAAAATTACTAATTAAGAGATTGAAAACAAGTATTTACTCAATACTTGCTTGGTAAGGTACTGTGCTAGTTTTTAATGAGACAAAGGTGAATACTTCCTTCAGGAAGCTTATAGTTTCTTAGGGGCGATAAGACACATAACAAGCAGTTAAGTAGTGACTTTCTTAGGGGATGTGTTTTGAGAGTTCAGATTATACCATTTGGGAAGCTTGAGTAAAGCTTTGTGGATTTGGTAGCCATTGGGTAAAATTTAAACCCTATAAAGTAGGCATGATTGTTTTTCCTGTCTTATTGATAAAAAAAAAAAATTGAGAGAAGTTAAGTATCTTGACCAAGGTCATAATGGTCCATAGTGATGAGCTGAAATTTAAACCTAGTAAGTCTGCCTTCTAAATCTCTGGCTTTAAACACAACACCAAAACTTTAGAGATCACATTAAGAATGAGCAACTTGGATGTGGGGAGTAATGGAGTAGAGCAGGCAAAGATGATATCAGAGGTCACCAGAATGATGTCATTGAGACAGTGGTGGTGCCATTGGCACCATGGGGAACACAGGATAAGACATAGGAGTAGGAGGAAAAATAGGTTAATTTTGGGCAAACTGAGTTTTAGGTACTGGTAGAAGGGACACCTAACAGTTAGAAATATCAGTCTGGATATGAAAGGCAGTTCAAAATAGGGGAAACACAAATGGCCACAGAATATATGAAAGCATGTCTAACTTTACCAGAAGTCATGGAAATAAAAGTTAAAACATGAGATGCCCTTTCTTACCGGCTAGGTTAAAAAAATCATCTACTAAATTTGTGAGAATATAGGGGAATAAGAATTTTTATGCATAGTTCTCAGAATTGCCTTTCTTACAGTTGGTTTATTTAAGTCAGGATCCCACCAAAGTCCACATATTACATTTGGCTAGTTGTCTCTTAATGAGTCTCTTTTAAGGAGTGTTTTTGTTTGTTTGCTTTTAATTGATTTTACTTTTTTTTTTGTAGGTTAGAACAGTCAGAGAGCCTTGAAGAAAACCAGCGGAACCTCCTACAGATGACTGAGAAGTTCTTCCATGCCATCATCAGTTCCTCCTCGGAATTCCCCCCTCAGCTTCGAAGTGTGTGCCACTGTTTATACCAGGTATGCTTAAGGTTAGAGATTGCTATTATTAATCTGAAGCTAAATTAAAAAGAATGCTTTACCCAAAAGGGATTTTGCTGCTGATAGTGGGTGGTTGATAATACCGAGTCAATTTGGATGAGTAATACATTAAAAATTATTACTGGAATTGGCTTTGAAAGAAACTTAAATATTACTTAGGAGACTGTTTGAAGTATTTTGAGGGGGTACTTTAAAAATAATAAATTTTCCTTGCATTAGGAGCAAGTTTAAAATGCACTGAATCTACTGGATGTAATGGATGTGGTTGAATTGAGATATATTATGGACTTCTTTTGGTTATCTTTTCTTGCCTAAATTACTCTTAGGGTCTTTCACTGTTGAGTGAGGTCTATGACTTGCTTTTTGCATTGTGAAATGCTTGATCTATAATGTTTATTTCTTCATTAAGATATAATATGTTTGTGTTGGGTTTTCCCAGGACTGACCATCTGTTTCTTGTATGTAGAATGGTACTTATAAAATGTATTGCAGCATCATTCAGATCAAATTATTAGACTTTCTAACACTAGCGCTGGAAGTAATGCTTCTGAGTTCAGATGTCCACAGTCATCCCCTACTTGTTGAGGAAATTAGGTCTGTGTTCTTTTATGACTTCCACTGTGTTTTTTGATTGCATATGCAGTTTCAGGACTGATTTATTCATTCCAAGGGAGATTAATACAAATCCACATTAGCCTGTTTAAACTCTGATTCTGGAAGAAACATTAGTGGGCCTGGAGTTTGGGACAGGGGTGGACATAGGGGAAAGAATTTATGCATTTACCAAAACCATGCCTTTGTGTCTCTTTCTTTGCAGAGTCATCCCTAGCCATTTGTTTTTTTAGCACAGGGCTTCAGTTGCTTAGAGACATTAGCAAGATCAGTGAAATTACCATTTTGAAAAGCTGTTTCAGGCTTCATTTATTTATATTAGACAAAATAGACTTTAAACTAAAAATGGTAAAAAGAGAAAAAGAAGGTCATTATATAACAATAAAGGGGTCAATACATCAAGAAGATGTAATAATTATAAATATTTATGCGCCCAACATCGGAGCACCTAAATATATAAAGCAAAAACTGACAGAGCTAAAAGGAGAAATGAAGGGTAATACAGTAATAGTTGAGGGATTTAATACCCCACTGTCAACAACAGATAGATCATCCAGACAGAGAATCAATAAGGAAACAGCAGATTTGGGCAATTCTATAGACCAAATGGACCTAACAGACATATTCAGAACATTCTATCCAACAACAGCAGAATACACATTCTTCTCAAGTGCACATGGAACATTTTCTAGGATAGACCATACGTTAGGCCACAAAAGAAGTCTTAGCAAATTCAAGAAGATCGAAGTCGTACCATATATCCTCTCTGACCACAATGGCATGAACTAGAAATCAATAACAGGAAGAAAACTGGAAAATTCATGAACACATGGAAATTAAACAACACTCTTCTGAACAACCAATGACTCAAGGAAGAAATTAAAGGGGAAATAAAAAAGTTTCTTGAGACAAAAGAAAATGGAGACGCAACATACCAGAACTTGTGGATTGCAGCAAAAGCAGTTCTCAGAGGGACATGCGTAGCAATAAATGTCTCTATTAAGAAGCAAGAAAGATCCCAAATGAGCAACCTAACTCTACCCCTTAAGGAACTAGAAAAAGAACAAACTGAGTCCAAAGTTAGCAGAAGAAAGGAAATAATAAAGATTAGAGCAGAAATAAATAAAATAGAGAACAGAAAAACACTAGAAAAGATTAACCAAACTAAGAGTTGGTTCATTGAAAACATAAACAAAATTGACAAACCCTTAACTAGACTAACCAAAGAAGAAAGAGAAAGGACCCAAATCAACAAAATTATAAATGAAAAAGGAAATATTACAACTGATACCACAGAAATTCAAAGGATCACAAGAGGCTACTATGAATAGCTATATGCCAACAAACTGGACAACCTAGAAGAAGTGGAAAAATTCTTAGAAGCATACAACTTACCAAGACTGAATCAGGAAGAAATAGAAAATCTGAATAGACCAATTACTAGTAAGGTGATTGAATCAGTAATCAAAAATCTCCCAATGAAGAAAAGCCCAGGACCAGATGGCTTTACTGGTTAATTTTACCAAACATTTAAAGAAGAATTAACACCAATCCTTCTCAAACTCTTCCAAAAAATTGAAGAGGAGAGAACACTCCCAAACTCATTTTATGAGGCCAATATTATCCTGATACCAAAACCAGAAAAGGGCACAACTAGAAAAGAAAACTACAGGCCAGTATCCCTGATGAATATAGATGCAGAAATTCTCAATAAACAACTAGCAAACTGAATTCAGCAGCACATTAATTGGGTCATTTACCATGATCAAGTGGGATTTATCCCTAGGAGGAAAGTTGGGTGGTTCACCATACGTAAATTAATCACTATGATACATCACATTAATAGAATGAAGGAAAAGAATCAAATGATTATCTTAATAGATGCAGAAAAAGCAATTGACAAAATTCAACATCCATTCATGATAAAAACTCTTTTAACAAATTAGGCATAGAAGGAACATACCTCAACATAATAAAGATCACATATGACAAATCCACAACTAACTTCATGCTCAATGGTGAAAGGTTGAAAGTTTTTCCTCCTAAAATCAGGAACAAGATAAGAGTGTCCCCTCTCACCACTCCTATTCAACATAGTATTAGAAGTCCTAGCTAGAGCAATCAGGCAAGAAAACAAAATAAAAGATACCAGAATTGGAAAGGAAGAAGTACGATTGTCTCTATTTGCAGATAACGTGATTTTATATATAGAAAATTCTAAAGACTCAACCAAAAAACTGTTAGATCAAATCAATGAATTCAGTAAAGTTGCAGGATATAAAATTAACATACAAATGTCAGTAGCATTTCTATATGCTAACAATGAATTTTCTGAAAAAGAAATCAATCCTATTACATTAGCATCAAAAACAATGAAATACTTAGGAATGAATTTAAGGAGGTAAAAGATCTCTACTCTGAAAACTATAAGACATTGGTGAAAGAAATTGAAGATACAAATAAATGGACAAGTATCCTATGTTCATGGATTGGAAGAATTGATATTATTAAAATGTCAGTACTACCAAAAGCCATCTAAAGATTCAGTGCAATCCCTATCAAGATTCCAATGGCATTTTTTTTTTTTTACAGAAGTAGAAAAAACACTCCTAAAATTTATATGGAACCACAGAAGACCCCAAATAGCCTAAGAAATCCTGAGAAAGAAGAACAAAGCAGGAGGGATCACACTTCCTGATTTCTAGCTATGCTGTAGTCATCTAAACAGTGTGGTACTGGCATAAAAACGGACAGGTAGACCAATGGAACAGAATTGAGAGTCCAAAAATAAACCCAAGCATATAAGGTCAACTAATATTTGACAGTGGAGCCAAGAATGTTCAACGGAGAAAAGACAGTCTCTTCAATAAATTGGTGCTGGGATAATTGGATATTCACATGTAAAAGAATGAAACTGGTCCTATATCTTAACACCACTCACAAAAGTTAGCTGAAAATGGATTAAAGACTTAAAGGTAAGACCTGACACCATGAGACTCCTAGAAGAAAACATAGGAATAAAGCTCCTTGACATGGGTCTTGGCAATGATTTTTTGGATCTGTCACCTAAAGCACAAGCAACAAAAGCAAAAACAAACAAGTGGGACCACATCAAACTAAAAAGCTTCTGCACAGCAAAAGAAACCATCAAGTGAAAAGACAACTTATACAATGGGAAAAAATATTTGCAAACCATATACCTGATAAGGATTTAATATCCAAAATACATTAAGAACTCATATAACTCAATAGCAAAAAAACAAATGTCCCAATTGAAAAATGGACAAAAGACCTAAATAGATATTTCTCCAAAAAGATATATGAAAGGCCAACAGGTACATGAAAAGATGCCCAACATCACTAGTCATTAGGGAAATGCAAATTAAAACCACAATGAGATATCACCTGACGTCTGCTAGAATGGCCATCATCAAAAAGACAAGACGTAACAAATGCTGGTATGGATGTGGAGAAAAGGGAACTCTTGTGTACTGTTGGTGGGATTGTAAATTGATACAGCCACTGTGGAAAACAGTATGGAGGATCCTGAAAAATTAAAAATAGAATTACCTTATGATCTAGCAATTCCACTTCTGGGAACATATCCAAAGGAAATGAAAACACTAACTCAAAAAAATATTTGCACCCCCATTCATAGCGGCATTGTTTACAATAGCCAAGACATGGGAACAACCTAAATGTCCATCAGTGGATGAATGGATAGAGTTGTGGTATATATTTACAGTGAACTATTATTCAGTCATAAAAAAATGAGGAAATCCCACCATTTGTGACAACACGAATGGACCTTGAAGGTATTATGCTGAGTCAGATATAGAAAGACAAATACTGTATGTTGTATGATCTCACTTATATGTGAAATCTAAAAAAAAAAAAAAAAAAAACCACCACCAAACAAACTCATAGAGATCAGACTTGTTACCAGACGTGGGAGTTGGGGGAGGGGGAATTGGAGGAATATGGTCAAAAAGTACAAACTTCCAGTTATAAGATAAATAAGTATTAGGGATGTAATGTACAACATAAAGACTATAGCTAACACTGCTATATGATATATAGGAAAGTTAAGAGAGTTCTTATCACAAAGAGAAAAACTTTTTCCATTTTTTTCTTTTCTATTTATTGTATCTATATGAAAAGATGAATGCTAGCTGAACCTATTGTGGTAATCATTTCACAATACATGTAAATCAAACCATCATGCTGTATGCCTTAAACTTATATAGTGATGTATGTCAATTATTTCTCAATAAAACTGGAAAAAAAGGAGATATAATGTGTTTGTGTCAGGTTTTCCCAGGACTGACTGTTCTCTTTATTTTATGTAGAATGCTACTTATAAAATGTATTGCAGCATCATTCAGATCAAATTATTAGACTTTCTAACACTAGCGCTGGAAGTAATGCTTCTGAGTTCAGATGTCTACAGTCATCCCCTACTTGTTGAGGAAATTAGGTCTGTGTTCTTTTATGACTTCCACTGTGTTTTTCGATTGCATATGCAGTTTCAGGACCGATTTATTTATTCCAAGGGAGATTAATGCAAATCCACATTAGCCTGTTTAAACTCTGATTCTGGAAGAAACATTAGTGGGCCTGGAGTTTGGGACAGGGGTGGACATAGGGGAAAGAATTTATGCATTTACCAAAACCATGCCTTTGTGTCTCTTTCTTTGCAGAGTCATCCCTAGCCATTTGTTTTTTTAGCACAGGGCTTCAGTTGCTTAGAGACATGAGCAAGATCAGTGAAATCACCATTTTAAAAAGCGGTTTCAGGACGCTATGTGTGAATTTTTCCCCCATTGCTATTTATAAAGATGTATCTACTGTATCTAAAAAAAAAAACTTTTCACCATATACATAGATGATAGCTCATACTTCACATTAAAACTCTCTTAATTTATCATGACTTTTTCTGCCTTTTCAAAATAGCTCAAGGAAGCTTAGGAGAGCCTCACATAATTTTTTCAGCTAGTTAAATCTGAGACTAGAGAGTGGTTTAGTTATAATATGAAACCTAGTACAGTGAATAATATTTTCTCTTAAGTTTGGGCATTATTCAGGTTTCTCTTTAAATCTAATTTAGTCATTCTTCTGTTTATAAAACTAGGCAGACAAGAAACGAGCACATATTAAAAACAGTCCAGATCAGCTTCTTGGTTGGCCTGGCAGTAACTGTTTTCAGAGAGCAGATGGATTTCTAAAGTGGCAGTGGCTTTGACTTTAGCTGGGGGTACTGATTACCTGATTTTACATGGTCTAGTAGATTTTAGTAGAAATTTGTGTGGTTGTCACCCTAAAAGAAAACATTTTTTTGTATCATCACCAAACTTGGAGTCCAGTTTGAGACCGTGATTCTGATAAGGTGAAAGGAACAGGGCTTGGCACTTAGTAAATACTTAGGAAATATTTAATGAAGGAATAAATTCCCCCATCCCTTCCACCCAAGTAAACAAGATTCTTGCCAGCTTTCATAGTTAGAAAGGCAGGGAGGTTGTGAAAATAATTCAGAAAACAGTCAGGTGATAATTGACTTATTAAACACTGTGTGTTGTGCTTTTTAAAGCACTCCATAATAAAATATCTTGTATTATAACAGACCTGAATTATCATATTAAAACTTCACATAAAATTATTCTCTTTGAGAATGTTATTTAAATGTGTGTCAGTGCATTTTTTTGAAGTATTGGGTAAACTTATTGTTGGAATGTAGACAGAGTACTATGGAGCAAAATTATCCTGTTATTTATAAATAAGGTTTTGTTTTTTAATAAGCAACTGATAACAGGGAATTTTAGAAAATTCCCTGTTTAGAAAAAAAGCTTTGATCGTTGACTCTCCTTCCAAATGTAGTTTTTCCCTTAGTTTGCTCTTTTATTTTTATTCATCTTCCCTCTTCTGGCTTTTTCTTGCCCTTTTGACTTTGGCAGTAACATAATGGTACCTTTGTACTTTTATGTTCTGCTGGGAGGGATAGTAGTCGATTGGGGTTTTTTTCCTCTAGTAAACATGGCTCCTGCTCTGGGACCTACTGGAGAAATTTTGAAAGCTAAGTGAGTATACTGCTGGCTAATAAACTGCTCTGAGATTTAGCTCTTTTTACTTGAGTTCATATTTTTGACTGTTAAGCCTTTTTCAAATCACACTTTAACCAGCTCTCTTGTTTTGTATGCCTCCTTACTTAGTGGACTGAGTTAAGCTTATATAGGAATAGTCTACTGTGGACATGTGTTAGATTTGTAATTAAGGTGTTTTCTCATGTATTTGTTTCCACTTTTCTTCCTGATAGTTTAGGAATAATGAGAAAGTCATTCTCAGAATTGATATTCTCTTAAATTATGGTAAGAGAATTCTGAGAAAAAGCTAAATATTATGATTCTAAATAAATGTCATCTTCTCCCAGTGAATCTGCTTCTCCAAACAGAAGTAGTTTACACAAATTTTTTAAGACTATAAATGATATTATATGCCATAATTGAAAAAGTGTATAGAACTGCATTTTTGTGATATATTTGGTTACTAGTGCCTTTATATATAGTCTGAAGTTTGAACCAAAGCCCCATGAGAAAAGGACTGTGTCTTGTTTTCTGCTGTCTCCCAATGCCTAGAATGGTATCTAGCATGTAGATGCACAATAACTACTTGGATGGATGGATGGATGGATGAACAAATGTCGAACTAACTTGAAGCCCAAGTTATTATGGGTTATGGTGTAGGATGCACAGAATTCCTAGAATAAAATGCCATGTATGGTGGATTAAAGAATTCTAATTTGGTTTAAAAAATAATTGTTGTGCCTAGTCTAGTCCAATCAGAGTCTTTTAATTTTAAAAGAACTCTTTGGCCTAGAAGGAGCTCTGAGAGATGAAACCAATATGTCTCTGTGGGTTTTAGGGGTTTTTGGTGGTTTTTCTTTCTTTCTTTCTTTCTTTTTTTTTTTTTTTTTGAGACATTCTGATACATTGTCAAATATGTGAAAAATTTTAAGCAGGCTTACAGTTTTATTCTATAATTTTCTCTGCAGTTTCTTCACTTTAATATTAATTAATGCTTATTTCTAGTTGAGCTGATAACATTCTTCTCCCAAATGTTGCAGAGCTTTTAACCTCCTCTGATTAGCACTTCTTCAGGAAGTAGCCTGCAAACAGAAAAAATGTGACATTTTAAGACTAATCTTTCTTAGAGAGATTTTTAATTCAGAATCTCTAAAGTGAATTTTTCTATTATATTTAGCCATTTAATGTTTACTTTTTTAGTTAGTAGGATCTAAATTAAATGCCAGCTATTGAAAAAAGAACTTTAAGTCAATTGAAGGATACACAGAGAAGTATTTACATATCAAGAAAAAGTGATGTAGACACATAGAAGTGTTTTTAGTGTGTGATCTACTTATAACAAATGTTTTATATAAAATTTGTCAAAAGCTAGGAATTTACTGAAATGTAAAATTAAATATCCTCAAAATCACTTGGGGAGAGCTTTTCTGTGACTTATAGCCAGAAATAGTAGATATGATTGTCTCAACATTTCTTGCTGTTTATTTAGTGCTTTGGCTTAAAAATGTAATAAAAATTAAAATCCAGAAATAAAATTCATCCCTCAAAATCCAGTTGATTTCTAATTTTTTGTTGATTCCATTTGTGTTACATTTGATCGTGTAATTTTATGTACAAGCCAACATTGTTTTTGTTGCTGTATGTAGTTGGTGCTGTGACTTGTTTGTGCTCATCTCTGTTCTGTAGGCAACTTGCCACTCCCTACTGAATAAAGCTACAGTAAAAGAAAAAAAGGAAAACAAAAAATCAGTAAGTTTGGAGAACTTTTTATTAGCTGTTTCTTTCAAAGCAAAACAAAAATCTTTTGCTGTTTGTTAAGAACATCTTCACTTCAGCCTATTTGACCTTCACTGTAAAATCATTCTACTAATTCTGGCACAAAATAGCTTTCATTTCAATTAACCCTGGAATTAAGTTACATTGAAACATTCTCTGTGTTCCTTTGGTTTGATTTATCCCAAAGGCATTTTGGGGGCATTTGTTGCATTGGATATCCCTGGTCTAATTTTATTATTGTTATTTTTAAAATTATAAATGAATGCAAAAGAAACTTAATTTCAAGGCCTTAGGAAATGCTGACTCTCCTCATTCTTGCTTCTTGTTTTCAGGTAATGTGAGTGGTTTCTTTTCCTAGAGGTGAAAGTTTTTCTTAATTGTTAGAAGTATGTTGAGGGAAAGTGTCACTTTCTAAGTCTCAGCTAAAAGTTGCTAAATTTTATTTTTAACTCCTTATATTTTTATCTAGACAGTCTCATCCAGAATTTAGATGTTTGCGCTTAGATTATAAAAATCCTAATGGTTAAACCACTTTTACCTTAGAGAAAATCATTATTAAATGATTGGGACTGAGAACACAGTACTTCTGAAATAAAGGAAAACTTAGTGAGTCCATATTTGTAGAGAAACACCTCATTTTGCAAACACGATATGAATATACTGCCTGCTTCTATGAACTTGCCCTAATTTAAAAGGAAGAAAATTATGGTAGTCATAACTATTTTCTTCCTGTAAGTGGAATTTGTCCAAATATGACATACATTCATTTTAAATTTGCCACGGTCTGTCGGTATGACTTATCCTTATCAGGCTGAGTACTATCTTTGTTATATAATCCAAATGATTTTAGAGAAAGATGTAAAGAAAACGTTTAGGAGTCATGTAGATAGTTTACTTTAAAAAATGTAATTTAGAATGCAGTCATGCGCCTCATAACAACGTTTCAGTCAATGAGGTCAATGACGGACCGCATATACGACAGGGGTCCCGTAAGATTAGTACCATACAGTCTAGGTGTGTAGTAGGCTATACTGTCTAGGTTCATGTTAAGTACACTCTATGATGTTGGCACAATGACGAAATCGCCTAATGATGCATTTCTCAGAATGTATCCCTGTTGTTAAGCGACGCATGACTGAATAGAATTCATCTGGTTTCATCTTTCATTCCTTGTCCAAGCTATACATATAATAAATTTCTGTTTGAAATTAAGAACTAAATTAAAATTTAGAGACATAGGCTTTTATGTCCATTCAAGATTTTATTTTTGAGAATGTTAAGTAAATTTGGTCAGCTGTGAGCAAATGGATTGGATTGGATGGCCATCTTGCTTAATAAAAACATTTCTTTGTAATGCTTCAGCCTTCTAATTCTCAGCATATATGGGTTTAACATAATATACACCATCACTGTTGAAATTAATTTACTGTTTCTAACACTCTTGTTCAGTGTTTTACTAATGCCATTGTGTAGTGAATCACATAAATTAAAATTCAGGCTTTCTCTGTTTCTCTAGAGCATGTTTTCTAGCCTTCCTAACATTGCTTTTTATTTATTAAGATTTTGTCTAAAATTGTTCCTTGAAATGTTTTTTTTCTACTAGTGTTATTTTCAGATTTTTTTTTTAAGTTTCTGGGTAACACTAAGTTTTGGAATGTATTTCTCAGCACAGATGATATGAGGTCCTCATGGAAACAAAGGGAGTCTAATTGGTAATTTGAGATATTTTAGAACATATTCCAAAGTATGAAGACAGTATAGTCATTATAAATTTAAAATGTTGGTTTATAGAGTTGTTGGCTTACCAGAATCTAATGATCTTTTCTTTTAAAAGCAAGGTAACTTTCCTTTGGGGTGTATATGTCATGGATTGGAATATGTAAAACATATAGAGAAGGTTCTGGCTTCTGGCATATAGCCATGTAGTAATATTACAAATAATTCTGTTTATTATGCTCAAACATATATTGTATACCTAATCTCCTTTGAGAAGTTAATTGTCTACCTAAATCAGGTAATTAAGCATGTATGGGTAGTGATCCTCTTGCTGATGTACAGTTTATGACTGCATTTATTTGTAACATGTAGTTCAGCTTTTACTAAGGGGATTTTAGGGGGCATTTGATAACTGGTTTCAGCATGCAAACTGCCCCAACGTTGACCTTTTATGCAGATTTTTACAGGTTAAAAGAAGTAAAAAAAAAAGCACTTGAGTATGTATATATTATGAGGTAAAATTACATTGATGTTAATTAGTGGTGAAAGAAAAAGAAATGTTTTTATAAATTGAGTCATGAGACTTGTACAGCATTTTTATGGATACTGATTACATTTTATCAGGTTTTAGTTCCAAAAAATATACGATACCCTCATCAATGAGATACATAATTATATGTACATGGAACAGTGTGTGTTCCTGAGGTGTGAATACTTTGAGTTTTGACACGAA
The DNA here is from genome assembly GCA_031878705.1 of Tapirus indicus. Classification (NCBI taxonomy): domain Eukaryota; kingdom Metazoa; phylum Chordata; class Mammalia; order Perissodactyla; family Tapiridae; genus Tapirus; species Tapirus indicus. The sequence continues at coordinate 20,102,960 of CM062932.1, forward strand.
TTATTTTTGAAGATGTGGAAGATAGTGAAGGTGTAGTACTTTTCATAAGTTTTACAATATTCTCCTTTTGGGAAATAATTCACTCAGATTTTCATTAAATTCTGAGACTGAATAGTATTAAGTATAAATTGGGTATTAATATGAGAGTCACTTTAAAACTTTTTGTCCTAGAGAAAACCAGTCAATAGCTACTTTCAAAAATGTATTTTAAAAGAGCTCTCCGTGTACATATAAGTTACTGATTTTTATGAGACACTTTCATAGCAGGTAAGCATATTTTATAAATTAACTGGTTCTTTGGAACCAAACTATAGCTTTCAGCTTTTTAAAAACCATTTCAGGATTTTAATGGATTAAACTGGATGTATGCTAGTTCTTTTAAAACAACCTATTTGAAATTACATATAAAGCAGTTTTTAATCTTCTGCCTTCTCGCTAAGTCACTCCTTAAAGGCTTTAAAATTTTATAGGTTTGTTGATATGTTTCTTCTGTCTTAAGATTAAAATTTGGGAGTTCTAAAAGAACCACTCAGTAGTAGCAGTGGTGGTCTATGAACATCCTGAAATTATGTGAAGAATTTTGTCTGTGTGAATGTATATGCTCATTTTTCTGTTCCTAGTCCTCGAAAGGTAACACTGTACTAGAGTGGTAAAAGCACTTGAATTTTTTTGAATTCTATTTCTAAAACTGTATTTCAACTAAAAAATAACTCTAAAACAGTATTTAGGTTTTAAAGCCCTTCTACTAAGGCTGCTATATTTAGCCGCCTTCACCAGTCTCCCCTTATTTAAGTGTAACGTTGTTCGTCATTCAATAGCACTCAAAGTACTCTAGCACAAAGAAAGCTCCCCGAGCTACGTAGTCTAAATGAAGGTGAGAAGATACTAGTTATAACTCACCTCTGTTATCACCTCTTACAAAGATTGTCTTTGGCTTAAAAAAAGCATTCTCTGAAGTCTTATTTTTACTAATTCCCTATCAGATATGACAGAAAATTATTTTTGAGATTTTAGGCTGTGAATAAAAACACATTTAAAATGTATACCACATGAAGCACAAAAGGAATAGAAGAAATGAAGTAATCCTTATTCTTTCTAGATTTAATCTGGAGTCAGCCATGTGAATTCATGACAAGAAATATTACTTTATTGAAGCAGAAGAAAACTAGAGTTATGTGAGATTCTGCACATAAATCCCATTTTCCCCGAATATCTTTTGAAATGCAGGTTTATCCCTGGAATCCAGAACACTGAGTGAAGTGTTTGCATTATGGTCACCACGGCTTTAAGCAGCAGTTAGCCACACTAAGCAAGAATAGTTGTAGAGATTAAAATGTTACATAAGTGTTCCCTAAAAATTAATATGTCTGTGTAGTATATATAAAAAATGTAAATTTTGGAATAATACAATTTTCATATGTTAACTTAAAACAGGAGGCACTGGGAAGAGATGGGGGCTGAGCCAGTTTCATAACACTTTTCCTAATCTAATGTACCTATTACTTTACCTTCAAAGTAGAATGTCTTATAAAGAGAAAATAAATCCATTTTAAATATTGGGTTCACATTGTTTTTGAGTGTGGGCAACCATTTCTTGAATCCTTAACTTTTTTTATTTGACAGAATTATAAACTGAGGTACACGTAGGATTTCCCTCTCCTGCTGGTGGGATCCTTTTTTCTTTTACGTCCCCAAGAATTCCCATTCCTCTATGGTTTAAATAATAGGTAGGTCCTCGTATCATAAAGCATTCTTACGAAGAAAAGTAACTGACAGTAATATTACTTGTAAGTAAGTTTTTTCTCTTGATAGGAATCTAAGAAAACTAAATTTTCTTTTGTATATGGCAAGCATTTTGCTCAAGAAATTCAGTTGTACCTGGTACACACCAAAATGTAAGTATTTACTATTAGGTATAGGATATGTCAAGAGTGTGCTGTTAGCTTTGCCTTATAGAGTTGACCACACTCTCATCTCTATTAATCTTAGTAAAATATGATGATCTTTGTGTGAAAATTTGGTCTGTTTTTGTTACTCATCAAACCTGCAGTATCAACAATGATAAAACTGATATCTTTTTTCAGATCTATACAACTCCTCCATGAGATTTTTTTTCTTAGATACCTTTATTGTGCTTGAAAATGATGAAGGGCAGGAATTGAGGATGAACTTTTTTCACTGATGTTTTGGGAATAGGAAAAAATAGAAATGTGTTGTTCATGAAGATTGGTCTATTCAGAGTTTTTGTGCAAAGTTTGACTTTCAAGCTCTTTCTTCCCGTTTCCTTGTTCTAATTTAAACCATATACTCAATTCTCACCTCCCTGTTTTTAGGTGGTTAGCCAGCGTTTCCCTCAGAACAGCATCGGTGCAGTAGGAAGTGCCATGTTCCTCAGATTTATCAATCCTGCCATTGTCTCACCATATGAAGCAGGGATTTTAGATAAAAAGCCACCACCTAGAATCGAAAGGGGCTTGAAGTTAATGTCAAAGGTGAAGATTTATTTTGATAAACTAACAATTTTAAATTTCTCTTCCAACTGAATTTTCAGTTTTTCATATTCACTGTACTTCCTCTTGAATTTACTTTTGAAATGCCCTGGGGTTTTCACTTATATGCTTTTGTTTTGTTTTTATTTATTTGTATTACAAAGGAATTTATTGGACTGATACCTGATGGGCCTTATTATCATGGGAAAATATTTTAGCAGATGTCTTCAGAAGATAGTTTTCTATGTGATCATTCTGGTGGAAATTCTGAAACAAAGACCAAAATGTATGATTTTCTAATTTAAAAAGACACTTAAAATTTTTAATATGTATTTTTATATACAGTCGTGTGTTGCTTAACGACAGGGATACGTTATGAGAAATGTGTTGTTAGGCAATTTCGTCACTGTGCAAACATCATAGCGTGCACTTACACAAACCTAGATGGTATAGCCTACTACACACCTAGGCTATCTGGTACTAATCTTATGGACCACATATGTGGTCCCTCGTTGACCAAAACATTGTTATGCGGTGCATGACTGTATATGTAAATATATGTGTGTGTATATATAATAATTATATTTGGCAAAGGGTAGAAACAACACGTAGTATTTATAGAATGAAGAATAATTGACTTTAACCACCAGTAGAATTATATCCGTGAGAACATTCATATTTTTTAAAGAATATATGAATGTGTAGACTTCATACAATAAATAATCTGATTCTTTATAACCCTCTTTTATTGTTTAGATACTTCAGAGTATTGCTAATCATGTTCTCTTCACAAAAGAAGAGCATATGCGGCCTTTTAATGATTTTGTGAAAAGCAACTTTGATGCAGCACGAAGGTAAGCAGCCTGCTACTTTGTCAGTTGCTCTGTTTGAATCAAATATTTTCAATTTCACTTAAGTCTGTGCACATGGTCTACATGAAGCTCTTGTGTAGGTTTTTTCTCTTCCCTCTCTAGCTCAAGAACATGGTTAATCTTATTTTACTATAAAGGCAGTGATGAAGTAAATCCATATTCTTTATAATTTGGTAGTGATTTCTATATTTGAAAACCAAGGGGGATTTTTGACATATCTACTAAAATAAAGTATTTAAGGTTGCTACAATACAGAGGAGAGGAAGAAGGAAAAAATTCATTTTTAGTAAAACTAAAACCAAAATGTACAGATAATGCATAATAGTGTATAATCACAATTTTTTTGATGTTGGAATATTTTTGATACTTCTATTTTGAAGTGTATCTGAACTAAAAAGTTACTCTTTAAACCAAGTAATGCAAACACGTAAGATTTTGTTCTTGAGTAGCTAGACAACTGTTGAAGTTATATGATTTTAGAAAACTTGAGCTCTGCTAGGTTTCCATAACTAGTTGCTTCTCTTTATCTCTCTGAGTTACTGGTGTATCTGTAAACTAGTGTAATACTATGTTTGCCTATTTGAGTTGACTTTAGAAAGTGCTTTGCAAATCTAAGTTAATGTCCAGAGTTCTACTTTTCGTGAGGTATGAATCTAATTAATCTGACTCATAGTCTAAGCTAGACTTGTACAGCTCTCTTTCAGTTCTTCATGGTAGTTCATATCAACTTCTTTCTAATTGTAGTTTAAAAGGTGTATTGTTGGACTGCAAGCCATATTGTCAAGAAAGTGCGTGTCAGCATAGGATTCATATTCTGGCAGATTGACTACCCATAGAAAGTTAAGAGAACAAAGGTTCTGATCCTGGCTCTGATCTAACAGGCTGTATAACTTTGGAGTGGTCTTTTGTCTTGTCTGGAGCTCTGTTTCCTTATCTGTAAAGTACTGGCTTCTCTACAAAGTCTCACCCATCTAAATTTTGTTGTTGTCTGACTTCAGAGCCTACTCTGAAGCTGAAGCCAGGTTTCAAAAATGGAAAGCAACTTTTTCCCTGTCTCTTCTTGTTTTGTTTAATGATAGTCACATTGTGTGAATAAGCCCTCCATATTTGTAATCTGTTATTTTACAAAGTTACTTCATATAAATTTAATTCAAACATAACTATGACTATATCTGGTTTTTAAAAATTCTAATGACTTTGCATTTTTGAAGGTTTTTCCTTGATATAGCATCCGACTGTCCTACAAGTGATGCAGTGAATCATAGTCTTTCCTTCATAAGTGATGGCAATGTGCTTGCTTTACATCGTCTGCTCTGGAACAATCAAGAGAAAATTGGCCAGTATCTTTCCAGCAATAGGTAAGATTTCCCAGTCATGGGGAAAAGTGTCAATTTAAATTTATATTAATAAAATTATTGGTCTGAATAATGTGTCTTAGTTTGCATCTTCTTGGAATAAGAATTATGGTTTGGGAAGAGAAATGCAGACTCTTTTTTTAAAAAATAGGCAAAATATTTATGATATTAAATGATCAGCAAGCCTACTTAGGTGCTACAGACCTTTTTTTAACATCAAGCTTAGAAATCACAAATTAGCCCTTCGGGTTTTTTTCTGGTTTGCAGACTGTTAGACATAATGTGCAACACGACATAGAGAAGTTTAAATTCACTAGAAGATCAAATGAGCATGGCATCTGAATCTGAAGAGCAGCTTATTCTTAGGAATTTAATAACTAAAACATTGCCAATGTTTTAATTCTATAGTAAGCCCATTTGTGATACTCTAGTATATGCAAATAAAGCTTTATATAGAAAATAATAATTGAAAATTATTAATTTGGGAATTGTTTCATTAGTTTTTTTTTTTTTTTTTTTTTTTTTTGTGGGGAAGACCAGCCCTGAGCTAACATCTGTTGCCAATCCTCCCCTTTTTGCTGAGGAAGACTGGCCCTGGGCTAACATCCGTGCCCATCTTCCTCTACTTTATATGGGACGCCACCACAGCATGGCTGACAGGCAGTGCGTCAGCGGGCGCCCGGGATCCGAACTCGCAAACCCCGGGCTGCCAAGCGCGGACTAAACCACTGCGCCACCGGGCGGCCCCTCATTAGTTGTTTTTAGTTAAAGTCTCTTGCAGCCTGAATCACTTGCTGTCCTTCCTAGTTATGTATGTTTATAAAGGGCCCAAATTCTTATGTACAAGGAGTTTTCTTACAAAGGTAAAATGAGTACAGGTTATTTTTAAATGCCAATAAAAATGGTTTACTCCTTCATGGGAAAGGTAGAAGACCATGAAGCTAAGGCTAGATAATTAGGACATGGGAGTTTAAAAGAGAAAGCATTTTACCCTTTATGAATTGTTAATGTATTGAAATAGACGTGGGTATGACTGACGTATGCCCTAAAATAGAAAGATGAAGATGCTTTAGCTGTGTGACACTAAAATAAACTGTGGGACTTTTAAATGAAACATTCATTTCTCTTACATAATTCACGTACATATTCATGTGGTTTGATGCTAAAGAGTTTTTTTAAAAATTTGGTTGCTAAAAAAATATACACATTCCAAGCATACAAAAAGGTAGAGGCCATAATATAAAAGAGACCCACGTGTACCATCTAGATTTAACATTATTTATTTTGCTATATTACTTCGGATCTTTGTAACACTTCTTGGGAAGAAAAGATACTACCTCTCGCTATGTAACTGACAGAATAAGGAAATTATAGTTACGTGTAACATAGCTTTGTGTGTTTTAAAATTTTACAGAAATGATATACTGAATATAGTCTCTTCACACAATATTCTGTTGGAGATTTATCACTTATTTAACTTATGTTAGTATTTCATTGAATGACTATATCACAGTTTATTTTTGCATTTCCTAATTGATGGATATTTAGGTTTGTTTCCTGTTTTTCACTATTTTAAATAGTGATGCAATAAGTATTCTTCATGCTTGTCTCCTTGTGTATTACCTAAATGTGTAATTGCTGGGATCTGGGGTACACACAGCCTCACCTTTACTAGGTATTGCCACATTGCTTTTCAGAGTATATATGCTGATTTACACTTTGAGCAGCACTGTGGGAGAGTACCTCTTTATACATATCCTCACCAAAGTTGGCATTAGCAGACTTCATAATTTTTGCCAATTTTGATGTTTGTGAAATAGTATCTTGTTATTCTTGTATAGTTTATCTGTTTAATAGTTATTGAAAACCCACATTTACCCTGGTTAAGCAGAGATCTGATATTAGGGACAATATGTCCAATTCCTAAATAGTGATTTCTCAAAATGGACTCTTCTATCCTGAGAAAAAGTGGATCAGCATGTTATTTTTACTTACTGATTGCTCATTTAATGGTAATGGATTAAGAATACTAGAAAAAAATGAATTTTTATATAAATTTTGTAGTTTGGGGAGTGGTCATGTTTCTAAGGTATTTCAGTATATACCTGTAACCCCTGAGGTCTTTTTGGTCCTGTTTACAAATCAGCAGGAACCACCAGCTGACAATAAAAAGAAAAGCAACCAATGTCAGTCTAAAGAAAGGAGTACTGCTAAAAGTGAGCTGCTGCTTTTTTTCTAAGTAGTTTCCTATGTCTAGGGATCATAAAGCTGTTGGAAGACGACCTTTTGATAAGATGGCAACACTTCTCGCATACCTGGGTCCTCCAGAGCACAAACCTGTGGCAGATACACACTGGTCCAGCCTTAACCTTACCAGTTCAAAGTTCGAGGAATTTATGACTAGGTAAAGTACCACCTTGAAATGGTGATTGCTTTCTTTTTGGTTGAGATGCAAAGTTTACTACCAAGCCAGTTAGATACACTAGAATTTTTAATAGAAGATTATCAGGAAAGATATACCTAAAAACCACACTGCCGTGTTTTGGGATCCCACTTTTCTTTTACACTATATGTTGTTGAAATATGCTTTGTTTTGTAGTTGATTTTCTTATAAAAGTAATCGTATCTTATTGACTAGTACTTTGTCGTGTTGCTTTGAGGTGTTTTTACACTTAATACTTACAAGGGAGGGTAGATAATATTATTTTCATATTATAGTTAAGGAAAATTCAGCTCAAAGTGAATCACTAATCTGCCCAAGATTCCACACCTAATTCAGGTCCTTTGATTCTGAGTGCTGAACTTTTTCTACCACACTGTTAATTTTTCAGAACCCTCCTAAAAGTTAATGGTATTAACCTCTTTTAGATTGAGGCTCAGAAAATATAGTATACTTTAATATTGCTATAAAATTCCTGTGGACATTTGTTTTGAAACTCATTTAGAGGGGTTTAGTCTGTGAGCTAAACAATCCCCATTGTTAGACATTTTCCTCTATGATGTTACAGTGAAGATAGTTTGTCGAATCCTTTAGTCTGTAAAGTACCTTTCATAGTACTTTCCACTTAGTTATTTAGTAAGTGCTTCATAGTGACTCTGCGTTAAGTGTTTTGTTCATGGTATGTGCCAGAGGCAGAAAGAAAAAAGCAGAATCTGACATTCAGAAGTTAATTCACGTTAGAGATTTGCAAATAATGTGCCTTGCATTCTAAGTGCCTGTTATTAATTGTATTACATATAGGTCATAGTTTTGTACACGTGACTCCAATTCTTTGATAGTAAAAGAATGTATGAATATATAACAATCTCTTTTCCAGCATAATTTTTTTTTTTTTTTTTTTACGAGGAAGACCAGCCCTGAGCTAACATCCGTTGCTAATCCTCCCCTTTTTGCTGAGGAAGACTGGCCCTGGGCTAACATCCGTGCCCATCTTCCTCTACTTTATATGGGAGGCCACCACGGCATGGCTGACAGGCAGTGCGTCTGCCGGCACCCAGGATCCGAACCCGCAAACCCCAGGCTGCCAAGCACAGACTAACCCGCCGCGCCACTGGGCCGGCCCCTCCAGCTTAATTTTTATCCTTACCTCTGTTCTATTTTTCTCAGTGTAACAAATGTTTATTCCTGTGTAATTAAAGCAATATTTTTCATACAAAATTTTGATATTACCTAATTGAAAATTACATAGTACAAAAATATAATACTATTTTTTATTCAACATTACTGAGGATGTCCTAACCATTTTTCCATTTTTCTAAGAAAACCTGTTTATTATTCCTTTTACCTAAGACCTTACCTTCCCCTACAAAAGAATCTTCTGTGCTTTTGAAGACTAAATGATCTAATATGTGTAAGATACTTAGAACAGTGTCTGCTATATATAAAGTGTTTAATAAATGTTAGGTGTTATTTTTGTTCTCTTCTAAGTTCCCATTGATACTCTTTGTGACTCATTTTTTCTTTTTAGAAAATGAAGGTAGCGTTATAATTTTTTCAACTATAAAAATAAAAATTGTTAAATTATTCAAAACATAGAAATATAAAGAAGAAAGGAAAAAATTCTCAATTATTCCACCTCTTAGAGATAATTCAGGTAACATTTGGCAGATAGCCTCCCAGCCATTCATCTGTACACATGTATACCTATTTCCCTTGTCAAATGATATCTAGGTTATTTCCATTAATATTAAACAAATACTGACCTGGTACCAGCAACAGGATGGACAGAGACAATACAACCTCTCCTCGTCCCCCCCAACCCAAGACACAAGGCTCATAGAAATACTAGGTAAAAGAAAATGTATTTAAAAAATAAAAAAAAAATTTTAAATGCATAGCTGGAAGATAATTTCTGAGCAAATTGCTAGCATACAGTCTACAGAGAGATAAAGAAATGGAAAATATGAAAGAAGTTAAGAGATGCAAATGATAGAATGAGAAGGTCCAACATGTTTAATAGGTGTTTCAGAAATAGACCTTAGGAAGAAAGTGAAGAGGTAATATCTGAAGAGACAACAGATGAGAATTTTCCAGGGTTGGTAAATGACATAAATCTTCAGGTTAAAGACTCACAGTGAGTGGTGAACAGAATATATAAAAATTAAATCATGCATTTTCAGAAATATTTTAAAACACATAGGGAATTTCATATTTGAGAAAAGTGGTATTCACAATCAGGGAGATTAGAATGGACTTTTAATAAATGGTGTTGGTACAACTGCGTAACCATCTGGAAAAAGATGCTCATACTATTAATGAGAATAAATTCCCATGAAGAAACATGGGCAAAGAAAGGCCTTTCTCGCTCATTCAAAATCAATAAACCAGAAAATAAAAGGTTGATAAACTGAACTCTCAAAAAACAAATAAATTAAAACTCAAAAACTTCTGTCTAGGAAAAAAATACTGTGATTAAAACAATCCGGTGGTTAATATTCTTGTCCAGTAGTTTTCTTAGGATAGTCCCTAGAACCACTTTTTGTTCTTGAAATTTTTGGTACATGTTATCAAATTGCCCTTCAGAAAGCATGTTGCTTTTTAAATATTTTGTCATTTTGTATATTTTATCATTGGTCCAATTGTAGATTTTGATAAATACTCAATGGGCAATATAAAGCCTATGAGTTACTCTATTTTTTCTTCCAGGCATCAAGTACATGAAAAAGAGGAGTTCAAGGCTTTGAAAACATTAAGTATTTTCTACCAAGCTGGGACTTCCAAAGCTGGGAATCCTATATTTTATTATGTTGCACGGAGGTAAGAAATACCATGTTTTAGTTGCTTTTAACAGAGTTTTTTAAATTACAGATAGCAAAGATAGGGAGACAGCAAGTTTGGTTCTTCCCATTTTGACTTTATTGGAATTGAAGACAAGGTTACCTGAAAGAATATAGCTGGATAAATAGCCCTCCTGTCCCAAAATGATGCTCAGGATATTAGAAATTTTGCTTTTCAGACTACCTATTTCATATTGGCTTCTCTTTCCTATATCAATTTTTATTTATACTACCTACAATGGATTCATTACCAAAAGTGAAAAACCACAAAGAATCTTTTGTTTTCAGATGTATTCTGATTAAATCATATCCACAACATGATAATCAAGAACTTTTTTTTTATACAGAAATAAAACTTTAAGAGTCTGTTTCTGAGAACTTTAAGTAATATGCTGTGTAAGACAGCATCAGGGTGATTTAACAAATAATTCAGAGAAGCTGTGGGAAATTTCTATAAAGATGGCACAGGTGTGACAGCCTGAAAATTGTGTTTGTTCATGCTATCTTCAGTCAAGGCTAATTCTTAGAAAGTCTTCTGGAAATGCTGTGAGCTGCCTCATTCTGCCTTCCTTTTGAGAACTCATCTGTGACATTATTGGTTAGTTCTACTTCTTCCCATTTAGCATGACATAAACTCATGGTAACTGAGCCTTAGAGACAGTGTGATATAATAGAGAGACCACTTTCTTTGGAATCTCAAGGACTGTTTGGTTTTAGTTCTGCTATTCACTAGCTGTGGGAATAATCCTTCTGAGTTTCTTGAATTTAACATAAATCAGGAATTACATCAGCAGACTTAATGGTCATACATGGCAAAAACTTGGCAGTGTGTAGGAAACAAATGGAAGTTGAGAGTGGGAGAGGAGTGAAGAAAGGAAGGTAGAAGGTGGGGAACTCATTTAATCGGGTAATTCAGGTAGCATTAAGACCAAGTCCCAAGGACTGGGGTGTTAGGGAATCAAGAGAGTATAGAAACTTGCATTTACCCTTAGCCCTCCTCTTTAACAACTCTGAGTAACATCTCTTCACATTCCCATGAAAGTCCTCTCTCCAGCTTTCATCTCAGTTGCCCTTTCTCAATTGCCTAAGGTAATTTTAATTTTCTTTTGAAATTGAGATGAACCATATTTGTATTCCAGCCCCAGCCTTTAATACAACCAGTGTATTTTGACTTTCCCTATTTTGTCTAAGTAATTAAAAGTGAAACATTGGTGAGAGAGGTAGATACATGTGTGTCCTCCTCCCCCTTGAAATTCTTGTTAGTTTAGGGGCCAGCCCAGTGGCACAGTGGTTTAGTTCGCGTTTGGCAGCCCAGGGTTTGCTGGTTCGGATCCTGGGCGCCCGCCGACGCACTGCTTGTCAGCCGTGCTATGGCGGCGTCCCATATAAAGTAGAGGAAGATGGGCACGGATGTTAGCCCACGGCCAGTCTGCCTCAGCAAAAAGGGGAAGATTAGCAATAGATGTTAGCTCAGGACTAGTCTTCCGCACAAAAAAAATGAAATTAAATAAAAAAATAAATTCTTGTTAGTTTACAAGGAGCAAAGATTTCCCGAAAACCTCAAAGCTGGATTTTTTTCTTTAGGATCAGAAACTATAAGATTGTATTTCTTCTCTGTCATGGTCTAGAAAAGGCCGAAGGAAAGTAGCATGGGCCTGATACAGACACCTTCTGTGGGATTAAATCAGTGGGATTTCCAGTATATAATATAGTGACTTGGAAGTGCTAAGGATTCCAGCTCTGCTGCTTATTGTCTGTGTAATCTTGGACGAGTTAATTTTTCTGAATCTGTTTCTTCATATGTTAAAAAAAGAGGAGGAGGTACTTATAAAAACTATGCTGTCTACCTCTCCCGTAAAGTATCTTGTGACCTATGAAGTTCTGTACAGAGTATATTTGAGATTTTCTTTTCTTTTTTTTGTTTTTGAATATGACTGCCAATTTCAGATTTTCAGTCCTTTCAGTTTCTTACTTAGACCTACTAGATCTCCTCTTGGCCTTCATTTTCACCTGGTACAAAGCCTTAGCTCCAGGACAGATGGGCACACAGTAGCTCAGAGCAGAGAGAAGCCCAGTGTTTCCACTGTACAAGTCCAGAAGAAGACGGTGAAGGCCTTATCTCCATACAGCCAGCTTTGTCAAAGAGCACTTGAGTTTGACTTCTCTTTTGATATGCCTATGTTTCTGTGGCTTAGACTACCATGTATTAGTTAATATCTTTTGAGCTGTGGATTCCAATCTCCTTGCAACTAGTCCACAGACGCTGCAGACTTGAAATGTCCAAAACTGAATTCAGTGTGTATTCAGATCAACTTCTTCACACCATGTTCTTTCTCAATAGCATCACCATTCCTTCCCACTCTAGAAACCCTAACCATTTTAAATTCTTCCCTCTTTCTTTTATCCTCCTCATTATCAGTCACCAGGTCTTGATTTTAGCTATGAGATATTGGAAAATCAATTAAGGTATTTTAGTTAGGCCTTTGTTATTGCTAAGAAGTCATTCTTGTTTTCTCAAGAAGATAGGCCTCAGGAAAAACATGAATTAGAGCAGAGCCTGCTCAGTGTAGACAGAACTTGTTGGTTGTCAGTTCTGGAACCAACTTAACACTTTTTGACTCTTTCTTGGCTTCTGTTCAACTCTACCTCATGAGTTTCCTCTTTCTGTATCCTTTCAGCTTTAGCCCCAGCTAGTAACTCCTTCATTACCTCAGTACAGCACAGTTTAAATTCGAGGAAGAGAATGTGGTTCAGCTAAAATATCTCTGTTTGGCAAACCTTTAAGGCTAGGTACTGGCCAGCCAGTAGATTTTTAAGTCAAGTACGTGTTCCTGGCCCAGCAGTCATGTGATTCAAAATGACCACCTAGTGCTGTTCCTTTATCAAGGGCTGTCCTTAGGTATGTGTTTTAATTTTTGGATTTTTTAAATTGGATCTTAATGGCTTAATATTACTTTTAGGTACCTTGGAAATGTCTTTTGAAACCATTTTTTCCCCACTGCCATTACTGAGACTCTCTTATTAGTCTTACCTGTACTAATGCACTATTATTCTCCCACTTCCTACTCCCCAGATGACTACTTTCAAGTTATCCTAACATTGCTTCTGGAGGCGGTTTCCAGTACAAATCTAATCTTGTGTCTTGATGAATTAAATAGCACCAATGACTCCCGTATAAAGTCCAGGTTCTATAGTCAGGCATGTAAGCTGCTCCACAATTTTGACGTAATTTATTTTCTAATCTTTTCCTGCTAGTCCCTCCCATATACTTAGGCTCCTGCCATGTAGTTGTTAAAGTACCATAAATACAAGGACAATTGTTGCAGCATTGTTTATAGTCGCAAAAAAGTGAAAACAATATAACTATGTTTCAAAAGGGGAATTGTTGAATAAATGATGATACATTTGTTTTATAGAATTATATGCAATGTGTTTATTTTGCTTGTTACAAGTGACAGAAAGGAAACCCAAACTTGTGTAAACCAAAAAGGATATCAGTTGGCCCAGGTACCTAAGAAGATCAAGAGATGGACTGGCTTCTTGCATGACTACATGCAGAGCTTTGAACAATGTCATCTGGAAAACATGTCTTCTCTGTACTTGACTCTACTTTCTTTGTGTTGATTTTATTCCCAGGGAGCTCTTCCTAAGCTGTGGCCAGCGATGGTTTGTGTTCTCCTAGCTTAACAACCTCAGTGGAAAAACACTTCTTTCCCAGTAGTTCCAGCAAAAGTACTGGTCATACTGGCCTGGCTTGAGTCACGTGCCAATTCCTGAGGCAATCACCATGGCAAGGGGGGTGGAATTTCTTGGTTTTCTAGGCCTGAATCATGTGCCCATCACTGGAGCTCAGTGGTGAAGCCAGCCCTACTTGAATTGCCTAACCTGAAAGAGGGGATGCAGGGGCAGGATTTTCCAAAGGAAAATTGGATTGCCAATACCAGAATGAGAAAAAATGGATTCTGAGCAAGCAAAAGTAACAGAAGTCCTCCATTGCAGCTTTTTTTTTTTTTTTTTTTGTGAGGAAGACCAGCCCTGAGCTAACATCCGTTGCTAATCCTCCTCTTTTTGCTGAGGAAGACTGGCCCTGGGCTAACATCCGTGCCCATCCTCCTCCACTTTATATGGGACACTGCCACGGCATGGCTGACAAGCAGTGTGTCGGCAGGCGCCCGGGATCCGAACCGGCAAACCCCGGGCTGCCAAGCATGAACTAAACCGCTGCGCCACTGGGCGGACCCCTCCATTGCAGCTTTAAAGACTCAGAAGGATGACTCTGACAAGGTGCAGGGGATGTGTGTTCACAAGCGCATAATATGTATAGACTGAAAAATGTGTGAAAGTATACACATTAAACTTTTCACATTACTTGTCCCAGGGAAGTATGATTGGAGGAGGTAGAGGGCCAATTATAATATTTCTGTTAAATATCTTTGTATTGTCTGACTTGTTGCCAGGAGCACGTATTATTTTCATAAGAATAATTAGAAATATAAAACCTAAAAGTTACAGTGAAGAGTTTTCCTCTTAGGAATATTGTGATACCTGGCAGTTGATTTTTGCGTGGTGGTAATAATAATTACAAGAGCTAACATTTTCCTGAGTACTTTCTCTGATCAGGCAAACTGCATATTATATAATTTTTCATTTAACCCTTACAATAACCTTCTGAGGTATTATTAACAGTGACGTGTAGAAACTGAAACTTAGACAAGTTGTTAGTCATTCCCAAACCTAGCAATCAGAATGACCTGGAGAATTAAAACAAACAAACAAACATATCCCCAGGCCCTACCCTGGGCCGCCAAATCCAAATCTCAGGGGCAGAGCCTAATCTGTATATTTAACAGGCACGCCAAGTGATTCATTTGTAGTCAGTTTATTCCTGAAGTTTGTTTGGGAATCCCACGGGGTCATGTATTTAACTCTTGGTAACATAACTAGTAAGAATCAGAGTTGGGTTTCAAACCTTCACAACTGTGCTATTAATAATATGGTTATTATCACTGTTGAAATTACATACTAGGTTTTGGGTTAAATCAACTTTTGTAGACCAGCATGAAAATCTCACAAATAGTTATCAGATATATTTCTGTAGGGACAAGTTCTGAATTCTAGGCATCTGATATACAAATGACCTTTTGAAATACAAGAGAGTGGTTTACTCAAAGCAAGATAATCTTGTCATTGGAGCAGCTGTATTATGTATTACAAAGGTTAGCAGAATTGGTACCTTTTTTTTACTATAACAGCATATTGCTATTACACATTCATGAAATGTGGTGACACAGATAGGTGTATTGTTTTGTAGCGCACTATAGTTTTTCCTTATCAGATTAGCACTTTTTTGTCTATTTAATAAAAAAATAAAATAACACAAAAACAACACACATCACTCCTCATCCCCCATCCCCATCTCTCTCACACACGCAGAGGTTAAACATCACCAACATAATTTCTTCTCTTACACCTTTAATGTAAAAATCTGAGTTTCAATTCAATTTTGCTAACATTTAAAAGGCAAATGTCATATTTTGCTTATTTTAGCATTTATAAGGAAGGAAACCATCATATTAAAGTAATAATTAAACTTACAAAATTAAAATTTGCAAACAACCAAATTAAGCTAGGATAATGATAATTTCCTAAGTAGCAAGTTGAAATAAATTTGATTTTCCTAGTGTGCTTGTTGTCATTCAGCAGATAATAATGAACTAAGATAGGAATGCAGACAGTTGAAGTCCACTTCAACCTCGGTGCACACAAAACAGCAAAAATATTACACAGAAAAGAAAGTGAATGTTGTCCGTTGGATTCAGTATGGTGCCACCACTTTTCGTAGTCATCGTGTTCGTGGTTAGGGCTATCTTTGGGGTCACTGCTGTTTTCAGAGTTGTCTTGGGATTTGAAGTTGTCTTGGGATTCGGGGTTGTTTGGAGTTTTGGAGTTGTCTTGGAATTCAGGGTTATTTGGAAATTTGGAGTTGTCTTGGAATTCACGGTTGTCTTGGAATTCAGAGTTATTTGGAGATTTGAAGTTGTCTTGAAGTTCGAGGTTGTCTTGGAATTTGGGGTTGTCTTAGAAAAGACTGTCATAGAACTTGAGGTCATCGGTGTTGGAGTTGTCCCCGAAGTGTTATCAACAAACAGGAGGAACAGGCTGATGAGTGATAGCTTGAACATCATTTTCCTGCTTCAAAATAATTATACAAATTTAATCTAATACTTGGATCACAAACAAATCTAAGAACTAGCTTTTTTAAAGGCTGGAAAGAAACCTCATCCCAGCACTGGGAAAATGCAAACCTTTGGTTTAACAGATTTCATAGTTTTTAAGATAGGAAGAAATTTAGAAATGATCAATATTAACCCCTTCATTTTACAAATGGGCTTAAATAAAGGGCAAAACTTGCCTGAGGATGCCTTTCTAAAAATGACCGGAACTAAAACTTGAGTCTTAGTCCAGTGTTCTTTAGAAGATGTGGTGAAGACATAGTATAGATATATGCCAAAAGTTTAATAGTAAACCATTTTTAAAGTAAGGCTAATTTTCTTTTATCTTATGTTCAGATCTAATGACTTGCCACATTTGAGATCATGCAACTAGCCCATGTTGGGCGTGGTTAAATATTCTTTTTTTTTTAATGTTAAAGCTCAAGCTTAATTTTAGAAATCTAATATATACTAAAAGTTAAATTTGGTTCTAATATGTAATTGAGAAAATTTCAAATTACCTTTTGATGATTTTTCTTTGAAGATTAAGAGTTCAAGCTTTCTTCAGTGTCCTATAGGGAATCTAACTTCTAACTCTGTGCTATTTAAATATGATTAGTGAGGAAGTCACGTGTTCTAAACTTAACCTGCTGTTTGCTCTTTGGAAATATTCTATTGAGTGCTTTCCAAACAATTGGTGTAAACAGATGGACTTTGGCAGAGCTCAAGGAATTCAAATAAAGTCTTTCTAAAATCTACTTGCTGACTTAAAGAACCCAGTGAATACCATGTTGTTATTCTTCTTATCTATGTATACTTTGGTGAATTTCTTCACTGGATTGACTCTAACTAGAGGAATATACTATTTTGCTTGTGATTATCATGACTTAAAATCAAGTGCAGTATATTAGAGATAGATGTCTTTTTCTTTTTTCTTAAAGCATCTTGTATGTATGTTTATAGGGTAGTTTCTGGCCATAGTTGTTTTGAAATATTAAAAATAATTTAGGAATATAGTGGTCCAGGAATTTAATTTCTAGTAAATAATTAAAGTAACCTATTAGAAAAGAAGTTAAACTTTAATATAAAACTAACATAAATAAGAAAAGGATTGTATAAGTGACACATATGAAAGTGACACTTTCATACTGAGTTTACAAAAAATGTTTTTTAATGTATTAAACCACCCACATTGAAGGACATTAAGTAAATTCTTTAAAGGAATTTCATCTTTTGATCACTCCTTTTCCTTGATAACTAGCATACAGGGAAGTTGGGTTGTATTGTGCTAATGTTTTCATCGTATTGGCCAGCACTCTTTAAACATGGCAGGGTTGTGAACAATGGTGTTGGTATACAAGCAAATTGCTGTGTAAATGGCAGAAGTACAAGTCAGTACATGTTCTTCACTTGTTTTACTTTGCTATGAAGACTTTTTTCTCCTGATTGAATAGAACCAGTGCTTGCTAAATCTTATTTATATGGTACATATAATATAGAACGTTACTTAACTGGAGGTTAGCGTGATCAGAACTAAGAAGTAAACATAAAAAACCTCTTAGCAACCAGAGTAGATTTTATAAATCAGAGTATTCAGATAATGCACAGACAACTCTCTATTGACGCTTCAAACACCTCAATCTCAACATATTTAAAATTTTAAATTCAACATTTCCCCCTTCCTATTCTTGTACCCAGATATATTCTTCTCATAATCTCTTTCTCAGTTAATTGCATCATTACCTAGCCAAATGGCTCTCCAACCTTGGGTTTCTCATTATCTTCTTTTTCTTATTGATCTTAAGCTGCCCAGGCCTCTTGATGATAATTAAGATTTAAAATTCTGAACTCTTCAGCACTCAAATGCTCCCAAACAAAAATCATTTACCATTATGCAGGCCTTTAAATACCTCCCACCTCTGTATCTTTGTGTCACCTCCCCTTCAAAGTATTTCTTCCTTTTTCAAAATTCTGTGCTTCCTTCAAGGTGACTCTGATGGCAGCACCTTTTATGTGAGCCTTCCCTAATTCTACCCTTCAGAATCAGTCATTTTACGACTTCATACCTCTAAAGCACTTATCAGAGTCTGCTTTTTACCATACACATATCCTAGACCTTTCTTCCACTATATTCTGGCTTGCTTGTGGTCAGGCACTACCTCTTATTCTTTGTATTCCCTCCACCTATGAGCACAGTGAGTCTTAGACAGGACACAGTAAACATTAGAATTTGTTGAAATATCTCCTCCTTGTTTCTTCATGTCTGACAGCTGATATCATTAATGATGTCTGAAATAATGAGACATTTGGTCATTTGCAGTTTTCCCTGCATCATAAGCATAAATTTGCAAGTCACAGGCCTGAATTTAAGTCCCATCTCTACTTTCTGGCTGCCATTTCGAGAGTTTTCTTCGTTTGTATAATGTGGATCATAATGCACATTCATAATCCCTTATCTGCAATTCTGAAATCCAAAATCCTCTGAAAACCTAAAGTTTTGTCAAAAAAAGTTTGGCACCAAAACTTATTTGGTGGAAACACCTAGCCTGCATTGGCGTAAGGCCTTTCATTATCTTTATTATCATCATCTATATTTGTCCCACTTAGTGTGGATATTAATGTTTCACTGCAGAAATATTAGTGAGGTTGATTTTGGGGTGCTGTCTCAAATTCCACTGGAGTGTTACATAATATACAATAAAGTTAGTACTTATATTTGTGTTTCTCCTATTCCTTCTGGGACATCACCATACCAGTCCTAGCATCCTTATAGTTAGTGCCATATGACTGAGTTCTGGTCAGTAAAATGTAGGTTCCAGTGATGTATGTCACTTCCAGGCCTGGTGTCTAACTTTTCACCAGTCTTCCATCCTTGCTTTCTTCTATCAATACTTCCTAGAATCAGAAGGTTCAGTAAGGGGTCTCCAAGACCCTAGAAGATGGTAGAACTACTGGATGACATGATATAAGTGAGAAATAAACTTTTGTTGTCTTCACCAGTGATATTTTGGGGTTGTTCGTGACAGAAGTTAGTCGATCCTAATACAACTACCTCCTGGATAACTTGCTTTTGCCTCTTCAAATCCACTTTCTCTTCTCCACCCTGCTCTGTACCCTGAGAGGCTGACCTGGGTGGAAGATATCATTGGGCTTCTTTCCTCACTAGCTTCCAGTTGGCCCATAGGCATACAAGCAGGAGATTGGAGGGAAGAAAGTGAGTAAGATTGGGGTATGTATTCTCTTGGCTCCCTTCCTTACAGGGTCACTGTGGGCTGGCTGCATCCCTCCATGAAGACAATAGTGTTTGTCAGGCAACCCTCTCTGTGTCTCGTTTCTGGTAGCTGCTCTGTGCGTCTACTCCTTCTGGTCTAGTATCTCACTATCTCTTGCAGTTTCTCTAAACCCTTCCCTCTTTTTTTTCTTTTTTTTTTTGATGAGGAAGATTAGCCCTGAGCTAAAATCTGTTGCCAATCCTCCTCTTTTTGCTGAGGAAGATTGGCCCTGCGCTAACATCCGTGCCCATCTTCCTCTACTTTGTGTGTGGGATGCCTGCCACAGCATGGCTTGACAAGCAGTGTGTAGGTCCATGCCTGGGATCCGAACCTGTGAACCCCCGGCTGCCGAAGCAGAGTGCGCGAACTTAACCAGTATGCCACTGAGCCGGCCCCCCCATCCCTCTTTTTTATATATAATCTCTAATATCCCAGTTTGAATGTGCCACCTGTTTCCTGTTGGAAGCTAAACCACCACAAATTGTATGTGCAGTATATCGTCTTCCTAAAATCTGAATAATTCTGAATTCAGAAATACATCTTGCCCCCCTGAAGTGTTTCAGATAAGATATTGTGGATCTATACCAAGTTTGTAGGTTTATTATATTAATTTTGATAATATTTATATGGCATTCAGTAGAGCAGCCAGTACTTGGTAAGCATTTGGTAAATAGTAGCCACAATTGGTGTAAGAATAGCAACCGTGTTAATTTTCTATGTGGGAAATGTAAATTTCTCATATTTAGAGCTGGACCTTTGGAACTAGTGAGCAATTACAAGAGTAGTATCTTCCTTTACATACTTAAATTACCTTGAATTGACCTACTGTGTTTTTTTATGTGTTTCTAGAACTTTCTGTTTGCCTTCATATATTGACTCTTTCAAAACTTAAGAAAATGGAGAAAAGTGATCTTGTGTTGAAAATCATCTGTACGCTCATAAATTTCGTATAGCAATTTCTTGAGAATTTCAAGTTGCAGTCCTCATATGTTACTCTAGAAACAATTAAGTCCAATTTTCCCATCTATAACTTTTCTCTTTGTGTTTTTGTCTCATGAAAAGAACACTTGAATCTTTTCTTGAGTGGCAATTATGCAAACTCTCTGTTGGCAATGGAAGCACTCTTTGCTTTTTAGAAAACCCTCTGTAAGTACTAAGCCATGTCTGTGCTCATTGCACTTGTGCCTTCTGTCCCTTAAACTTTTAAAGTTTTGAAATTTATGTATGTTTGGTTAGTTCTGAAAGCAGTTCAGGTTTTCAGGATTAAAATTTTTATCATTCTGCTAGTGGATTTTTACTGTATTTAAAAGTAGAACATTTGAAACATTTCGTTAGTATGTAGCAGCAAGTGGGTTTTCAGAGTGGACAGTTACTTATCATGCAACTATTTGGAAGCTTCCTGAGAAAATGAATATGCAAATATGCAAAAACAGATTATTGTTATGTTAGACTTAAATGTGAGTTCCTTTCAGAACTGTACATAAGCACTTTTCCCTTCTACAGTAAAATATCAGCCACTTCATTTTAAGAAGGGGAAATATCGGGAAAAAAACAAACTTCCCCTTAGTTGCAAAATATATATTCTGAGGGCAAATGTTCATCTTTGAGCAAGTTTGTCTTCCTAATGGTATAATACTATAAGTCTGTTATCTAGATAATTTTGGCTTGTTGTCATTTATTCTTATTTTTTGTTATCAATGGAAAAAAGTGATTTAATTTTTAAAAGAAACTCGCCTTCCTATTTCCTTCTCTTGGATAATAGTGTCTCCAT
The DNA here is from genome assembly GCA_031878705.1 of Tapirus indicus. Classification (NCBI taxonomy): domain Eukaryota; kingdom Metazoa; phylum Chordata; class Mammalia; order Perissodactyla; family Tapiridae; genus Tapirus; species Tapirus indicus. The sequence goes on from CM062932.1 coordinate 20,124,208, forward strand.
CTACCTCGAGTTTTATTTTTTTATTTATTTTTTTTTGGTGAGGAAGACCAGCCCTGAGCTAACATCTGTTGCCAATCCTCCTCTTTTTGTTGAGGAAGACTGGCCCTGGGCTAACATCCGTGCCCATCTTCCTCCACTTTATATGGGACGCCGCCACGGCATGGCTGACAAGCAGTGCGTCGGCGGGCGCTCGGGATCCGAACCCACGAACCCTGGGCTGCCAAGCGCGGACTCAACCGCTGCACCACCGGGCGGCCCTCGAGTTTTAAATAGAAGCCTTAGCATCAGTCTTCACTCCTACCTGCTCTTAACCACATACATTTTATTAGTCGTTAAGTCTTGTTGATTCTGCTTCATAATCTTTTATACTGTTCACATTAGTTGCAAGATTGCTGAACTGAAGCAGAGGATTGAAAGTCATTTTGGTAAGAGGCTAGATGCTGTCCTTATTCTGGAAATCTGATGATGCTACCATCATTGATGTGGTTCCAAGTAAGCCCTGTGTGCTTTTGGGCTGTTCTCAGGAAAGTGTGTTCATGATACATTGCTGAGGGTATCATCAGAGCAGTTGTCGAGAAGACTCTAGGAGCTGGCAAAGCCACAAAGTTTACCCAGAAAACTCAGAATGCCAAATGAGCATTCTATACCTTACTTCCACCATAATGATCAAAAAAGTCCTAAAACCATTTGTCCCGGTTGTTCATTTAAGTTTAATAATAGAAGACCAGTCATCACAGTGTGTAATAACGTTGTAGAAGGATGCTCCAGACTTTATATGTCTCACCTTATGCTTCACCAACACTGACCATCTCACCATTGCCCTACTCTGCTATGCCCTGGCATTCTGGCATGCCTCTGTGCTTTTGTATTGGCTTACCATTGGCCTTGGATGCCCTTCGTTTAACATAGGGCAAACTCATATTTTGATTCAAGACCCATCTCAGTAACCTGACTGACTCCTCTAGGCAAGTTAAAAAAAAAGTAACAGCTTTACTGAGATATAATTCACATATTATAAAATTTACCCTTTTAAAGTGTACAATTCAGTGGTTTTTAGTGTATTCACAGAGTTGTGCAATCATCATCACTATCTAATTTTAAACATTTCATCACCCTAAAAAGAAACCCCATACACGTTAGCAATCTTTCCCCATTCCAACCCTACCACCTGCCAAGTCCCTGGCAACCACTAATCTACTTTCTGTCTGTATGGGTTTGCCTCTTCTGGGCATTTCATGTAAGTAGAATCATACTATATGTGTTCTTTTGTGACTGGCTTCTTTTACTTTATTTAATTTTTCCAAGGTTCATGGATGTTGTAGCATGTATCAGTACTTCATTCCTTTTTATAGCTGAATAATATTCTGTTGTATGGACATACCACATTTTGTTTATCCATTTGTCTGTTAATAGATATTGTTTCCACTTTTTGTCTATTATGAATACTGCATGGACATACATGTACAAGTTTTTGTGTGGATATAGGTTTTTTATTCTTCAGGTATACATCTTAGGAGTAGAATTGCTGGGTCGTATGGTAACTTTATGTTTAACCTTTTGAGGAACTGCCAAACTGTTTTCCAAAGCAGCTTTATTGTTATAGATTCCCACCAGCAGTGTATAAGAGTTCTTAATTTCTCCATATCCTCACCCAACACTTATTCTTGTCTGTCTTTTTAGGCAAATTTTGATAAATTTCTCCTTACTAGACCATTACGCTTTCTGTTACTAATTAACAATGACCATATTGGAATATAATTTTTCTTATTTTTAATTGAGGTATAATTGACTAATAACATTATATTAGTTTCAGGTATACAGCATAGTGATTTGATATTTGTATATATTGCGAAATGATCACCACACTAAGTCTAGTTAAGACCCATCACCACACATTGTTACAAAATTTTTTTTCTTGTGATGAGAACTTTTAAAATCTACTCTCGTAGCAAGTTTCAAATATATAATACAGTGTTATTAACTATAGTCACCATACTGTACACTACATCCTCAGGACTTATTTTATAACTGGAAAAAACTGGCTGTTAGCAATTTGTTGTTATTTTGTGTGTGTGTGAGGAAGATTAGCCCTGAGCTAACATCCGTTGCCAATCTCTTCTTTTTGCTGAGGAAGATTGGCCCTGGGCTAACATCTGTGCCCATCTTCCTCTACTTTATATGGGATGTCGCCAAAGCATGGCTTGACAAGCCGTGTGTCGGTCTGCACCCAGGATCCGAACCTGCAAACCCCGGGCCACTGAAGCGGAGTGTGTGAATTGAACTGCTAGGCCAGTGGGCCAGCCCTGTTAGCAATATTTGAAAGGAGGGCCCCAAGGACGTTTTCAGTAATGACAGCCTCATTGGAATAACAGTTTAATGACTCAAACATGACTGCTTTGAAGAAAAATACAGAAATTTAGATGTGTCATATGACGTTTATGTTTAAAATTAAAATCAGTTTATAGTCAATTCATAGTTAATCTATGAAGATGTTTTACTAGTTTCAGGTGACTCCTTGATCCTTTGATTAATTTTAATATGTTTTAAAGAGACATTAGCTTTTACAGTGTGTCTCTAAGTTCGTATTTAATGTCCTGCAGCTTTTTTTTTTTTAATTTAGAGTCAGGGCAAGAGACTTCATAACATTTCATCCAAGTATACTTTGTTAAAGCCAGAAAGATTTCATGTAATCATTGTAGAAAAGCCATACCATGAAGAAATATTAGAGCCTATAAGTAGATGAAATTATTTTTAAACATTTACTTGCTTTCTTTAATTATTTGTCATCAGTATGAGGAAATATAGCTGAGTATCTGATGTCCAAGTAATAGAACTGGTAAATGGATGTGGCTCTGTGCCAGTTACTCTTATACTACACAATGTCTCAGATGCAGTGGTGGTCGCTGAGGCTTTGGTTGGCAAACGAGGGCCTTCCCAGCGGTTATTGTGGTGTATGGCATCCTTGTCTTCCCTTACTGATGTTTTGTTTTTTTCTTTCTTGATGAAAAGCCATTAAATCTTAGTTTATTTTCTGTTGAGGCAAGCATTTGACAGGCGTTTGAACTCCCTCAGTCTTCCAGAAGTGTTCACTTTGTTTGTTTGAACTGTGACTGTGGGCAACAAAATACACAAAGTGAAAAACTACATTTCCTGGTATTGAGTATTTCATCAGATTTATTTGATACTTGGCCTTGAGATACCCGTGTGAAATATTCAGATATCTAATTTTTTTTTTTTTTTTTTTTTTTTTTTTTGTGGGGAAGACCAGCCCTGAGCTAACATCCGTCGCCAATCCTCCCCTTTTTGCTGAGGAAGACTGGCCCTGGGCTAACATCGTGCCCATCTTCCTCCGCTTTATATGGGACGCCGCCACAGCATGGCTGACAGGCAGTGCGTCCGCGGGCGCCCGGGATCCGAACCCGCGAACCCCGGGCTGCCAAGCGGGGACTAAACCGCTGCGCCACCGGGCGGCCCCCAGATATCTAATTTTTTACTGCTAAATCTTATTTCCCATGGGATAAATAAATAACAAACCTTATAAACTAGTTATTTGAAGTATAACTAAAGAGGACAGATACATGGGAAAGTATGTACCATTATGAGTTCAGTCATTTCCATTTCCGATCTTGTTAATTACCCAAGAATCTCTTAATCAAGGGACAGCAGTAATCTTTAAGCTATTAATGTAGCACCTTCAAAGTGCTTTAATATACGTGATTTAATCTATTCCTTAAAATACCCCTGTGGAATACATATTCATAACCAGATTTTTACCAGAGGACACATTTAATCACTTGTCCAAGATAACAACACAGGCTGTAGGTGACAGAACCTTATCTCATACTCTTTCTGTTAAACCTTAAATACACTTAGAATTGTTTTAATCAGAAAAGAACTCTGCAGTTTTGCTGTTTTTATTGTGTATGTGGTTTATCAGTGTGTGTATGTTTAATTTCTGTGCTTTGATCTCATTAATAACTTCCAACACATTCAGAATATCGGGCCATGGTTTATAGAAGAGATAAATGAGTATATTGTGCTTTTATATGTCTCAGCTTGTTCTTAAACTTGTTTAACAGAGTTGGGGGCTGTTGAACCAAAATGGCATTTTTTTAAAGGTTGAGCTTCTTGAAAATCTCACTTTGCACCACACTTTTCAAAGCATGAAGCAAACTAATCTGCTTAAACACATTATTAACATGTTGAGGTGGCATTTGTTTCTGTTTCCCTGACTGATTTCCCTTGAGCAATCTACTTGTACTAAATTGTTCACAGGTATCAAAATTAACCTTTCCCTGGAATTGTTCCAAAGGTAACTCCCCACTGCCCAGAACTAATTTCTTATATGACAAGTAGCAGACTAGCCAAATCCTTGTTCATTCTTAACTTTTCTTTGATCTGTCTTTTCTCTGGACTATGAAGCTATGACTTTGACCTAATGGAAGAAATTTAGGCTCTAGAATAAGACTTGGAGATTTGACTTGATCTGTCTAAAGTAGGTCATCGTTAGCCCACCAGTCACATCTTTGATCTGTATTAATTCATTCTTTTATTTATAAATTCAGATCAAGATGGTAAAAGAAAACAAAACCCAACTCCTAGGAGGAAATGATATCTAAACTGAAATCAAAAGGATAAATAAGGGTTTGCCAGGGAAGAAGAGGGAAAGGAGTGTACCAAAAAGGGACATGCAGCATCTCTGAAAGCCTGGTGGCAAAAGAGAGCATGGTAACTTAGAGGAACAGAAAGACATTTTGTTTGAACTAACTGCGAGGGAGCTGGAAAATTTTAAGATGATACTATAAAGGGAAGTAAGGGCCTGGTCATACAGTAAGCCATATTAAGAGTTTAGATTTTATTCTGAGACATGGGAAATTATTGAAGGTTTTTTGGGTTTTTGTGATTTTTTTTTAAGGAGAGAAAAGAGCTTGTCTGATTAGATTTGTTGGGGAACAATTCTGACAACAGTTGACTATATAGAGCTAAAGTAAGCTAATACAATGTATATGTTCTTCCAAGAATTCTGATCATTTCTCTGTTTCTGATTTTTACTTCATGATACCCTCTAGTTACTGACCACTCCACCTAGTCACAGTTCATTTTGCATCGTCTCATTTTCTTGTTTTCCTATTCAACCTGGATCCCTTGGACAGCTGTTTCAGTAGTTCTTTTCTTAGATCTCTTGCATTTTTCAAGGACAAAGCAAGTAATAAAACATACTTGGTATACAGTGTTAGCATTTTGGTATATTTCTCCTTTTTTTGCTGTTTTTATACGTAGTTCTATAACATGTATGTTTGTATCCTATAATTTTTGCTTATCATTCTAGTATTTGCTTCTTCCACATCCCAGACTTTAAAATCTCCTCATAAATATTTTTATTGAACATCTCCTGGTCAGTGGATCATCATTTACTTAACCAACTTCCTAATGGTATATATTTAGCGTTGTTTCTGTTCTTCTTGCCATTAGAAAGAATGCTGTGATTTACCTAGAATTTACTAGGTTAAAGGTTAAAATATTTTAAGTTTTTGATCATTGCTCTGTTGGGCAGCCCATAGCTGGTATATTAAATTAAGACTATGCAGATTATGACCTGCTGAATGAGGAGGCACAAGCCACCCACACGAGGTTGGCAGGTAGCTCCCTCAGCTTTTGAGCTCCCACTTTGGGGAAATGAAAATCCTGGGTTCATTTTGAATGAAGGCTCAGTTTCAATATACTCACACAAAGGAAGTAAAGTCACAAGATTTATTACCTACAGGTCCCAGAAACATGGGTGGGGGGGGTGCATTGAGCTAGGGGTAGGGCAGTCCTCTGTCCCAGGTCATGAGCGAGCAGAAGACAGAGCCCAACGTAGCAAACACCTATTAGTTATGAGGTGTTTGGGGCAGCAGTCATTAACTTTTCACGGGCTCAACTCTAAGTGGTTTTTCTAATAGGTGCCCTAGGAAAAACAAAGCAGGATCTTGTGGTGGGAATCCTAAGCTTGGGTCCTTATCTAAAAGTCCAGACTCTGGGTGTGGTGAGCAGGATTGTCATACTGTAGAATGCCTAGGCAGCAACTCAGAATAGCTGTTTTCCCCTCACAGTTGCCACTTGCTGCCCAAAAGAGTTGTACCAACATGTGAATGTGGCTATTTTATTATGTCTTCCCCAACATTGATTTTTATCACTTTTTTTAAAATTGCTTGCTGATTTAAAATGAGAATGGTATCACACATTTTATTTTTATTTCTCAATTATTCTGTGGTTGGCCATATTTTCATATACTTACCAGTCACCATGCTTCCTGTCTTTTAAAGGTTCTGTTTGTGTCCTTTGCCCACTTATCCATTGGGAATCTAAGTATTTTTTAAAATCAATTTTATGAGCTTTTGATTAACAATCTCCTTTATGGTATTCTCTTTGAGTATTTTTATCAGGTTTGTTGTTTCGGCATAAAGAAATTTGGGAGTTTTGTATAGACAAATTCTGTTGATGATTTCTTCGTGATTTTTTTTCTTTTCCTAATTAGAAAAAAAAGCCTTCCACCTGGAATTTTATAAATATTTTAAAATTTTTCCTGCTGGTTTTAAGACTCCTTTTAATGTTTGTCTTTTTTAGTTTGCTATGTAAGTGTATCACATGAAGTGAGTGTTAAATTGGACTGTTTTCCAATTTTTCCAGCATTGTTTATTCAATCTTTCCCTTCCCCTTTGATTTGTGATTTTTTTCCTTGTAAAGTTAACAATGTTTGAGAACTTACTGTGTGGTAGGCACTATTCTAAGCACTTTACATGTATTTTCTCATTTTTTCATCACAACAGTCCTGTGAAGAAATGGAGTCACAGAGAATTCTTTGGTGTACTGTGTTCTAACTGTGCTATCATTTCTATATTGTGATTATCTTCCTTCCTATTTTAAACCACTACATTCTGTCTTAATAATAGCAGCTGATAATGTGTTTCCCTCTCAAGAAAGGCTAAGATACCTCTACTATTTCTTCCTTTTTCTATTCTGGCCTGCTTATGTTACCAGATGAACTTAACCGTTTTATGTCATGTTCCAAAAAGAATCTCATTAGAATGTTTGTCAGAGTTGGCTTAATCCATAAATTATACTGGAAATAATTGCATCTTTACAATATCAATCAAAGTGTGTCTCCTGTACTTAGCCTTGGTGCCTTGTATGTTCCAGGTGCTGAATATTTATTGAATGAAAGAATAAATGAATGGAGAGACCTTTGTTTATCATCTCCATCAAGTTTGGGTTTATATTTCTCACTAATGTTTTTTAGCTTTTCACCATTTGGTTCTGCACATTTCATATGAATGTTATTTCTTGGCAGTGTATATTTTGGTTTGTCACTGTCATGAATGGTATCTTTTTCCTGTAATTTTCTAATTATTTGTTGTCAGAATATAAGGAAACCATTGATGTTTCTATATTTATTTTGTTGTTGTTTATTTAATGTTATTCTTCTGAAGGCATTCCCTGCGGAATCCTTTGGATAGACAATTATTTCACCTGTTAATAATAATCATTTTGTTTCTTATTTTCCTATAATTTTGTCTATTGTTTTTGTTTTTTTGTTCTGGAATTTCCCAAATAATGTTAAAAAGATTGATGATAATGGGCATGGTTGTTTTGATTCTGATTTTAATAGACATATAACTTTTCACTTTTAAGCATGATGTTGGCTGGTAGTTTGCACTACGTGGTATCATTCCTTATCTAGTTCTTAAAATGTATTTCACACGGAATAATCTTATGAAAGATTTTAGGTTGATTCTTGTGTGACGTTTTTGGTGTCGGTTAAAGGAATTTGCTATTGTTTCAGAGCATTTTTAGGGAATTGAATAGCACATATTTGTGACCTTTTACGTTAGCCATAGAAGACATCTCCTTCTGCTGCGATAAGTGACTGTTTCTCTGACTTTCTTCTGGGTCCCTATTCCACTAGTACCTGAACCTGAATTCTAGATGGTGGAGGAGCAGAGACTGAAGCAAACATACCCTTTCATTCTTCTGCTCTTAGGGTGTAGAGCTTGGGTGTTTCTATATACAGGAATTTCTCAAAGCATTGGGCTGGGACATTCACGTGTAATAATAATAATCCTAACATCAACAGCAGCATTACTGTATACAGAATATGGAGGGCCAGGATACTGTGATAAGGCTTTATGTGAATTATGCCATTTAATCCTCAGAAAAAAAGCACTATGAGTAAGTTCTGCCAGCCAATTTTATAGATGAGGAAGCTGTGACTGAGAACAGTGGTAACTTGTCCAGGGTTGTGCAGCTGAGAAGTGACAGAGGCAGGATTTAGGCCTAGCACCTTTGACATCAGAACACACACTCTTCACTGTGACTTTATCCCGTATTGCATTTGCTTTTGTATTTGTGCTCTTATTTGGATTCTCTTGACTGGTGAGAAACAAAACTTACTTATCAAGTAGAACCAAGCATAGGGATGGCTGGACGGATATGTATCTTATGAGCTTGAGAGATAGATGCTGAAGACTAATGCATTTTGAAATGTTTATGGAGCCCAGTAATGCAGTAGTTCTGTCTTAGTGGCAAATAATGAGCCCTCCTCCATTAATAATAGTAAGAACAGAATTTCCTTAGAAGGAAAGGTTATCTGATTACTTAAAGGCTAGATAATATTTCTTTCTGAGGACTTAGAGTCTGTGTAGTTGACATGTGTTGTACTTGTAAATTTACTGAATTTTTTCTCTGCATTTTGCAGACATGTCAATGAGATTGGCATAATCCATAGGTGCTGCTAATGCTAATGTAATCCATAATTTCACTTTCTTGTCACTTTTCCCTATAGGATTTCTAAGACAACATTGCATTTTTGACACCTTCAGAGTGCAAGACAGTTATCTCTAAGAAACCTACTTTCTCTGAAACTCAGTATATGTTTTTTAAAACGAGACACAAGTATGTGGTAGAGTAGGAAATATGTAAGCAATTAGCCTCTATCATCAACGGTGAAGATACTAGGTCAGTGATTGGGAGGGAGTGGAAATCACTTGCCTAGTTGGAAAGGTAATGCATTTAAAAATCATTTAGGGGACTTTTTCAAATAACCCTTTTTCTTCATGGTGAAATTCCCTGACATAGTGAGCCAATTAGGTTTGCTGAGGCAGAAAAATGTTCAAGAGGCACTGTGCTAGTCAGCAAAGGAGAGGAATTGCTTTATTGAAGCTTAACAGTAATTTTTCCATAAGCCTGGTCCTTAAAAAGAAAAAAGAAAAGAGCACATTAGAAGGTTGTTACTTTTCTCTCTCTCTAAATAGAAATGTTCCCAAACCTGGAAAGAAGTCTATCTTAATTTTAAAATTTCTTAGGAAGGAGCATAAAAATTTCCCTCTGTACTCTTTTCCCAACTCTAGGAATGCTTGAAATAGATTCGTCCTTATGTCTCACAAATTAAGTGCCTCATTTGTGGCTCACGCAATTTGTCTTGCATTTTAATCTAGCCTTGTTTCAGGGCTTATTTTTCTGATTCTTGGCTATTCCTTATGTTTGTTTCTATTTCATAGGGTGGCTTACTTATATATTTGTAGAGAATTCTCAGTTTTCTTCTAGTTGCAGTCCCAGTGCAGTTTGTTTTGGAGTGTCAAGATCTGTCCCATGCCCAGCGCTAGTCCTGTTGTCTGCTTTATGGGTTCATCGCCTGGCTGTAGCACCAGATGAATCCCATCCTTTCTTCCCGTCCTCCTTTCCTCTTCCTCTCCCTCCCATAGTATTGCCCATGTTTGTTGGACCCCCGTGATTTTATCCCGAAATGAATCTTATTTTTAATTTAGGTAATTCAGATCCTAACTTCAGATGTGCAAAAGATAAATTTCCCTTGCCTGCACATTGAAGGCTTTTAATTTTGTAAATATTTAAATTTTCCATTAATAAATGGTCTGTTAAATATGCACTAAAACTGTTCCTTTACATGTCTTTAAACCTAAACTTTTTGTTGTTTTTAAATATTTTTCTTAAGTGCAAAACACAAAGCCATTAAACTTTCCTTATTAAAATGCAAAGCCTAGTGTCTTCTAGCTTTTTGAAGAGCTTTTGTCCATTATATAATCTGTAAAGTAGCCAAGAGTTCCTCAGAAGCAGGACATCATTTAGATTTAAAACAATTATGGCTTGTGTGTAAAATAATGGTGTGGCATAACCATTCATGGGATGGCAACCACAGTTTTACTTTAGTGGCAAAATCTTTGGATACTTTTAACATTTCATTTACCATAAAGACTTTATCCAGGTACCCTCGAACAGAAATAGTTAGGTCATTTTTATTCTACTAAGTAGATTAAGTTGTTATGACTAGAAAGCCAGATGACACAGTTATGAGCATAGACCTTTTATTTTTTTCCCAGATGTTTGACAGTGTAAACATACATAAAATACATATTAAAGTTTAAATGCTTTATATTTTGTGCAATAAGTTGAAGCCTTAAAAAGAAAACATTTCATTTAAAAAAAAAGAAACTCATTAGTTTTACTTAATTAAGACAGTAAAATAGCAGCAAGTACCAAGACATTGTGCACTTCTTTTATTTAAGACAAGTTACTTCATTTACGTCAGAGTCAGAAATGTAAGACTGGCTTTCTTGAATACTTAATATAGCTTGAATCACTGGTTAGATAGGGGCATATTTTCTCAACTATACGTCAGGGAGGAGTTCTTTCATTAGGTTCAGAAAATGCAGACCCTCAGACAGCCAGCATGACCACAGCATTGAGCATTAAGAGAAACGAAGCATTTACTTTCCAAGCACTTGCCACAGAAGGTAAGCGAGTCTTTACATTTGTGGTTGTCTCTTCCCTCCGTAAGTTAAGGGTTGTGCTTTGTTGAGGCATTTCAGAGAAATTATTTGGCATGCCACTAGTAATACTTAGGGTCATGGGTGTTGGGGACGATTTTGTTGAGCTAGTGAGGCTTGTGTTTGTAACAGTTCCATCTTGGAGATGAATAGTTAGAGTTGCAGCTGCTGCTTCATGTGAATTGATCGTTTCTGTGGATGTATCTTCTGGATAGGGCACAAAAGCCTTGTCAGTGCTAGCAAAGGTGGTCTCTTTGCTTAGAGTGGCACCAAACGTTGTTTCCTTGGTTCGATATTGTTTGGGTATTTTGGTCACTTTCGATTGAGTTACCATACTCAGAGAGTTAATGGTGTCCACTGTCTGCATCCCACTTACAGTGAACAAGCTTGAGGTAAATCCAGAAGGTGTGGGGTATATGTTATGTTCTTTCAGAGATGATATTTGGCTAGAACAGGGAGTCCCTATCACATGGGCTTTTGTTTCCATCATCCACTTCAATAAGTAAGTAATGTTTTGTTTATGGTCACATGACCACCTGTTATTATAAACCGTTATCTCTTGCAACTGAAAGAGTTGGTCAAAAGCTTGATCTGGAATGAATGTGAACTTATTGTTATGCAAGTAAAGATGTGTGAGATTTGTCAGGTTTATTAATGTTCCTGGAAGGATTTGTGTCAAGGAATTGTTAGACAGGTCCACGATATGTAGTTTGGAGGGCATGTTGGTTGGGACTGTCCAAAGTTTGTTACCACTGAGATTGAGAACCTCAAGACTTCTTAGTGTATTTTTAATGAGGACAACCTTTTCCAGCATATTCTTAGAAACATCCAGATATTTAAGGTTCCACTGATAAGCAGTATCAGATTTGTCAAGCAGTTTAATGTTGTTGTTAGCAGCAGACATGTTCCAGAGGGACCGAGGTAACTGAGCAGGTACGCTTTCAAGCCTGTTGTTTGAAATGTCCAGGGTCCTCAGATTGGTGTATTGGGTTAACTGGTTATGAAGATCAGTAAAGTGGTTATAAGACAGATTTAAATGGATAATATTCTCTTGCAGTCCAGATGGTAATGTAGTCAAGTTTCTGCCCGAACAGTCCACATGCCTGTGCCTCTCTGTACATATACATTGGAGAGGACAAATGCATAAAATACCAGGTGTGAGAAACAGAAGGATGAACAGGCTGGGAGACATTTTCAATATCTGATATTCCATCAAAGCCTGGAAACAAACAGATACACCCTTCTTTTAATATGCAAATATAATTAGGCATCTGCATGGGTCAGTTAGCATTAGGCAAAATTTTCAATAAACCTCGTTGTTGTTGAGTCCTTTTATAATTGTTCCAGTGATTAAACTAACAAAGCTCCCCTTCATTTATAGTCCAAATGCTTAATCTTTCAACTGGGGCTATGTGGTAGAGAGAGACTCTCTCCCTCTACTCTCTTCTACATTTTCTCCTTTATTTTCTCCCTTGTTTTACCTTAGTTTTTCTTATCCCAGAGCCTTAGTATTATACAATGACATTCTCTGCAAATAAAGAGTCAGAATCTTAAGCTATTACTATTTTCGACATTATCTTTTCTTACTCAGATGGGAAAAAATGGCTGTCGTGTCTCTGTTTTGTTTTGTTTTTTTTTTTTTAAATCTCTGCAGTAATGTAATAGTCAATGTGTGTGTGAGATTTTATTTAGATATTAAAACAATACTTTGAAATTCATCTTTGTCTTTTTAGGATAAATATATCCTTGCAAAACATTTTAAGGCACTTGAAAAATCCAGACCAACACCATACCTTGAAACCTCACATTTTATAAAGTGATTTTTTTCTTTATATTTCAGTGCCGATTCTAAAGGAAAACAATGTGTATATATACAAAGTGAATGAATATTAAAAAGAAATCCCTCAACTGACACTGCAGCAAATTTCTGGTGCATGCACTTGCTACTGAATATATATTCAATCCTAACGTTGACTTTTTCCTAAAAAAAGGAATAAGAAAAAAATTCCAAAGTCGATCTTTTACGATTTAAATAACAGCTTACCATAGTGTCGTCTTCAACATCAGCATCTCATTTTCTCCGGGAAACTTAAGCTTAAAGGTCGCCTCGTTGTGGAGAGTGGGAACTGCTTCTGGCTGTGAGCTGTGCTTGCCTGCTCAGCTGCATTGTGTTGCTGCGAGCTGAGGCTCTGCAACCACCTGATCAGTACCACACAGGAGGACTGCAGAGCCGTCATTGGTGCTGACTCAAATTTATTGCAAGAGGTGCACACGCAACAAAATGGTCCACAATTTTTTTTTTTAATTTACAGCGTTGAGTGTACCTATATATCTCAGATTTGCTATAGGATGGAATACCTCATGCGCATTAGACCTGGCCCTTACTCATTTCTGTGTATTTGTCTGAGCTTGGGTTCCACGTTTTAACATTTGCCTCATGAAGAATTTGTGGTTCTTTTTAATGCCTCCACCCTTCATTCTTTTTACGTGTTGAAAAGTGTTAAAAATGAACTTGACCTTCCTTGTAGATGGTTTTCTAAGATATTAGTTTAACTATTTTTAACTCCTGCCTTTTTATTTTCTTTTCTAAAATGGTACAATTGTTGTGTCACTTTTTAAAATAACATAATACAATCCGTTTGATTTTTATGTACTCCCCCATCATGGTGATTATTATGTATAATCAGCTTTTCAAATTTATCAACCACCTAAATATTCATCTTCCTTTTTGGGAAGTAGAAAGTACTTAAATGTGATTATTTTGTCTTTATCTTTCTGATGTAAAGGATCATTTGACCCAGGCTACACACAAGTGAAGTTACATTTTTAAATGAGCATCTTATGCTTTTAATTATCAGTTCAGGTGGTAAAATAAACATGTTTTATTTTATGTCGAGGATTTTTTTTCTTCATGAAACTTACTTTTGTGGTGAGTGGGTATGAGTGTTGTTTTCTCCAGAGACATCTTTGGTACTATATGAATGACCATTTATTTGAGTTTATGTTTTAAAAATAATAGCATCTGGGGCCACCCGGTGGCACAGCGGTTTAGTCCACGCTTGGCAGCCCAGGGTTCACGAGTTCGGATCCCGGGAGCCTGCGGACGCACTGCCTGTCAGCCATGCTGTGATGGCGTCCCATATAAAGTAGAGGAAGATGGGCACAGGTGTTAGCCCAGGGCCAGCCTTCCTCAGCAAAAAGAGGAGGATTGGCAACGGATGTTAGCTCAGGGCTGGTCTTCCCCACAAAAAATAAATAAATAATGGCATCAATTTTTAGGTAATTTCTTTAGAATGTTTCACATTTCCTCTTACTGAGAAAGCAACTTATAGTTTTAAAAGTTGCGTGAAATAATGTAGAAGGGAAAACTTTGATCGTGAATTTTATAAAATGATACCAGATTGTTGATAGCTTCTGCTCCACTCTTTAGTGGACTGAGTATAAAAATAATCTGTTAAAACTCAAGTCTAATTTCCAGAACAGCCGGTTTACCTTAGAAAAGAAAGCAAATAAAATCATGGTATTTTCATTACCAAATTGCTACCATTTAAAACCCAGCAATTATTAGCACATTACATGTAAGGAAAATCTCTTTATGCCTAGTTACTAAATTCTTTGTTTTTCTCTAAATTACATTTGCCATTATTTTACCCCAAATACAATTTATTGTATTAAAATTTAAAGTTTATTTTCTTAGAAAAGAAAATATACTGGAGGAGTCAACTTTTATATAAAATTAATGTTCCTCAAAAAGTATCTATATTTAAAAGTCTGCAGTGTTAGAAATTTATTATTGATTAGGTATTTTATTCCCACTTTACTTTGAGGGTTCAGCCTTGGACTCTTAATAAGATTCTTTCTGTGGATTTCAGAAACCAGTCATCAATCTTAATGCTTAAAAGTAATGTGTTAAAAATACTACATTCAGCAATATTGGTGTGGAAATAGGGAATCATTGTTTTGACTTTTAGATTTCTTCTATTTCAGCTTACATATACACTGTTACACTTCAAGGGATGTGACTGAGGTTCAATTTACCAAATACTTAAATCTCTCCTTTTAATTTTAGGAAGTTCCATTACATCAATGTGGAAGTAGAGTTTTTCAGTTCCATTATACTTATCAGTACTTTTGTTTCAAAGAAAGAACATGTTATTTCATTAACTAATGGATTCAAATGAATTTGTGTTTAGGCCATATGAAGATTAGATTCTGCTGCATATAAAAGAAAGTTCCAACATAATAGTAGTGGCATTGTTTCTCATTTCAAGTTCAGGGATACACCAAATTGCTTCCTATTATTCAAAGATTATTGTAAAATTCTCAGAAAGAAAAAGAGGGAATGTTTTAATATATTTGAACTGTAACAATCTGTCCTTATCTTATGCTTTTAGAAATTCTCATGAGATAAAATAATAGTGTATTACTGTTACTCCAAAAAATAGTAATTTTTATTGGCTTAAGTGTTTGTTACAACTTATTTTAGATACTGTTCAGACACATTACATTTTAGATAAGTCTGTCAAGTCAGGAATTACAGCTGTTTAGGCAACTATTATATTTTAGACTAAGCAGTAAATTCATTTACATATTCTTTTGTGAAACACACTGTCCTGGGTTATATTACCCAGACATTGGGAAAGGGATTACCTGCCAGGAAACAACTATTCCATGTTACTCAACAGTTTGGAAACCCAACCAGTTTATCTTTATTTCTTAAGTTGATAACATTTGTTGTGCTTATTTGAGAGTAAAGTGTTGTATTCTCTATTTATGGTAATATAGTTGGCTATTCAGACTGAATTTCCTCCTGAAAACAGCTAAGGGTACTGAATAAAGTATTTTAAAAGCGTGGAAGAACTGACAGGATAGAAATTTATCAAGTCAAAATCCAAGTGGATCAGTCCCTCCTCCCACTTCTCCACCCCCTTTTCTCCCCCATGCCTTTGGCTTGTTGCCAAAACTCAGTCATTTGTTTACTGGAATGACCCTCATCTGGATTTATCTGTTTGCTTCCTTGTGAAGATTTAATTTGTTCCTCTATCCCCCATAATTCCTATAAATGGTTCCTAACAGCATTAACATAATTGCTTATTTGTATCATCCTACAGTAGTTTCAAAATAATACCAGTATTGCTGCAGACAATTAAATTACAGACCACTGAATAAAGTTTAAGATTTCTTTGCAGGTCAATTTGTTCTTAGAATATATTTCTCTAAGGACGTATAGTCAATTCTGTGTTCAATGCAACTTGAAATAATTGTTTTCTCTATATTTCTATATCACCGACTTTACATAAAGTTAGGTTCATTTGGTTCAGTTGGCTATCAGTTTTTAGGGACTGCTTCAGTCAAAACTATATAGCAAGATGTATTCAGAGAAATCTTGCTTCTCTATACCCTCTACCCTATTTCCTTGCTCCTCCTATTGGTGACTATTTTTATTAGCTTTTAGTTGTATCTTAATATTTCTTTTTGCAAACATAAAAAAAAGTATGTAGTATTTGTTCTTATTCCCCCTTCTTATATAAAAGGTTGCTTATTAAATATACTATTATTTATCTTGTTCTTTTTTCCTTAATAATATATCTTGAGGGGCCAGCCCGGTGGTGCAGCGGTTTAGTTCGTGCTTTGGCAGCCCGGGGTTCACGGGCTCAGATCCCGGGCGCTGGCTGATGCACTGCTTGTCAGCCATGCTGTGGTGGTGTCCCATGTAAAGTAGAAGATGGGCACGGATGTCAGCCCAGGGCCAGTCTTCCTTAGCAAAAAGAGGAGGATTGGCAATGGATGTTAGCTCAGGGCTGGTCTTCCTCACACAAAAAAATAATAAAATAAAATTTAAAAATAAAAAACAATAATATATCTTGAAGATCACTCTCTGTTAGTATATAGGGATCTTTCTCATTCATTTCATGATGAATAGCACTCCATTTGGGAGTGTACCATGGTTTATTCAACCAGTCCCCTGTTGACGGACATCTGGGTTGTTTCCAGACTTTTGCTATTACAAATAATGCCACAGTGAATACCCTTGTGCCTACCTAAGAGAGAATACCTAAGTAATTTCATATTTTGTCCAATAAATCTTTGAAAAAGATTCCTAGAAGTCGGATTGCTGGGTAAAAGGATAAATGCATTTGAAATTTTTCTAGGTATTAACAAATTCCTCTCTATAGACTGTACCATTTTGCAGTCCCACCATCAATGTATCAGAATGTCTAGTTCTATAAAACCTCACCATAGACTTTGTTGTTCAACTTTTGGATTTATGTCAATCTAATAGGTAATGATATCTCAGTGTAATTTTAAATGCACCTTCTCTTATTATGAGGAAGGTTGTATATCTTTATATATGTTTTATAAAAGCATTTAAATTTTTTCTTCTGTGACTGTCTTTGATATGTTTTGCACATTTTTTCTATTGTGTGTGGGTCCCACTGCCCCAACCCCCAAGTATTGAGGAGTTTTTTTTAATGTCAGAGATATTAGGCCTTTGTCTAAATTTAAGTTGCAATTGTTTTTTCTAGTTTGCCGTTTGTCTTTTGACCTTATTATGGTAGGGGTGTTTTCTTTTTTTTTTTTTTTTACATTTAAAAGTTTTACATAATTGGATTTTTCCTTTTATTTTTATTGCTTCTGAATTTTGAGTCTTAGCTAGGAAGATTTTTCCCACTTCCACATTATAAAGGAATTCACTCATATTTTCTTCTGTTACTTGTATAATTTTGTATAATTTCATGTTTTATATTTAGATATCTGGTCTACTATAGTGTGATGTATGGATCAAATTTTATCTTTTTCCAAATATCTATCCAATTGTCCCAGTACTTTTTCCCACTGACTTGAGATTTGATTCTATTTCTGGACTTTCCATTGTTTCGTTGATCTGTTTGTCCAATTATGTACCAGTATCATAATGTTTTAATTCTAGGTGCCCAAATAATTTGCTACTTTACTTTTTGGTCAGAACTAGGTAATCAGAACAATTACAGGTCACCTTCATCTAATTCTTTGTGTCCCCCACCACCAACACCAAATAGAATATGTGTGTCATATATGTATGTTGCAGTGCATGACGTAGGTGCTCTTTGGTCCTGTATTAGTGAAAAGGGTACTGAACCAGGAGTCGGGGAACCAACTCAGCTTTTAGTACCACTTCTAAGCAAGTCATTTACTCTCTCTGGGCCTGTTTTCTCTGCAGTTAACAAATAAAAGAAGTTGAACTAGATGGTCTTCAGAGTTGTTTCTGAATCTGGTTAATGCTGATCTGATAAGAGCACCACAGGCCTGTAATATGTAGGTCAGTCTACTTTTTGTTCCCCTGTTCCTCGTCCTTTTGCCATATTCATGAAATAAACTTTCTCTTCTGGATCCTGCTTTTTAATCTTTTCTGTAGGTTTTTCTTTGTTCCAGCATTTTCTTCTCTCTTGTATTTATTTTATTAGCTTGCATTACTTTCTTCTGATTAAGCAAGGATTGCCACTGTTTGGCTGCTCAGACCTCATTCCACTGACCTCAGTGGGGAAAAATTGCATGCGGTAAATGGGAATTATTTCCCCCCCCCGGCAGAGAGTTTCTTAAAAAACAAAAACCAAAACCCGTCTGCTGATAAGTCTGTTCTTCTGTTGTACAAAGAACAGAAGGAGAAAAGCTGCTTGTAGTGTGTGAAGAAATCAGACAAGACTGTGACTAGGTCATCAGTTCCTGGTTATCTATGAGAGTTGGTATTTCCTTTTATTTCCCAATGCCCATCCTTCAAGAGGTCAGGAAAGAAGGTGATTTAAAAAAAAAAAAAAAACAGCAGAAGTGTGGAAAGAGCCCATTAGGTAACAATCATATATATAAAATGAGAAAAGTTATGATGATTTAAGGTATGTCAAAGTCTTGACCAAATATAAAAACATTTTATCTTATTTACCCTAATTAGAATTCTTAAAATTCAAAAGAATAATAGGAAATTCTTAAACTCTTGATTACTGCTGGGTAAATTTACCTTAAAAGTGCTAAATTTGCAAAACACATGAAAGAAACTTCTTAATGTGGAAGACAGAAGAGAACCAATGTAATATGACAATAAACATCATGCTTATTCAGGAAAATAAGAAGCTCAAGGATGTCTTTCTGCAGATAAAAAGTTTTAATGGTCAGTAAGAGATGGCTTAAAAGATTTAAAGAGAAACGTTGTATGTAAAGTTTCAATGTTGAAAGCCTACTAGTTTTTATTAAAGATAGAGCTTTGTTAGTTTCTTGAACACCAATGCTACAAATAAGTATTATATTTTGTTTTGAAAAATCCCAGAACTCTGAGTGGTTCTCCAAGGCTAAGCTACAAATAAGGCTGTCACCTTCATTCTAAGTGATTGATTCCCCAGGAGTTAGGGTAGGGGTAAGGATGAAGAATATGTGCTTGTTGGGCAAAGGAGCACTTCTGCAGGCCCAGGCTGCCATCTCCATGAGCGTAGGCTAATGAACATGCCCGCCTTGACTTTGACAAAGATTGGGCCCACCCTACTCTAATAAGTCGGATTTATCACTTGTCAGGTAATGGATGAAAGATGAAATTCTACATAAGAAAGGTGATTTAAGAGTTTAATGTATAGTGTCAGAAAGTATGTTTAGTGAAAGTTGAGAACCATCTGTATTTTGATACAATCTGTTTTTCCTGGGAAAATCATCTGTATTTGGAATGAAGCCATTAGAAGGTTTTTTTTTTTTTCACCTTTATAAGATTTTGTTTTGTTTGAGTGCTTAAGTGTATAAACAGGACACTTTTGTGAGTGTGTGTGTGAGGAAGACCAGCCCTGAGCTAACATCTGTTGCTAATCCTCCTCTTTTTGCTGAGGAAGATTGGACCTGGGCTAACATCTGTGCCCATCTTCCTCTAGGTTATATGGGACGCCACCACAGCATGGCTCAATAAGCAGTGTGTTGGTCTGCGCCCAGGATCCGAACCTGCGAACCCTGGGCTGCTTCAGTGGAACACGTGAACTTAAGTGCTATGCCACAGGGCCAGCCCCTAAACAGGATACTTTTTAAAGAGGCTAGTTTTAAAATTTATGCTCCCCCAACAAGACAGGAAAACGTCTACGTTTTATGGTGCATGCTCATATTTTTTTCAGAGTAAATGTTCCCAACCCGACCCTCCAATTTGATGTTTTAAAAAGTTTGTTTTACTATTTCCAGTGAGAGCTAAAAGGAAATTTCTTTATTCTTAAACATGCATTTTAGTCTCTCATCCCCACAAACTTGGAATATTTATTTAATACTTGAGATATTAATTTAAAACTTGGAATTTTGTTTAAAACTTGGAGTATATATTGAATTTCTCATTCCCCCCACCTAAAACTTTGAAATGGAAAAATAAAATTTTATTTTTTCAAGATAACTGTATATACAGCTTTTCAGGAAAAAATCTATAAGGTAATAATAAGTATTTATAGGCTGCTTGTTTCAAAAATGGTTGTTATTGACATATATACCATCCACATATGTAAACTGTACTATACATTAAAGTTAGATACTATAGCCAGTAAATAGATCACTGTTATACAATTAAAAAAAAATAAGTTCCACCTATGCACATGGGCTTTGAGCAGATTTCAGGTAGTCCCTGAATAAAAATCAAAAGTGGCTACCAGTTGCTATTTAATATATTTCATCACATGAAGAAAAACAAAAGATGGAGTCCTTTAAGAAGGATGGAAAATCAGCTAAAAAGCAAGTTGTAATATTTATAACAGTTCTGCGGGTGGAGGTGGCAGGGATTCATTGAGATCTTGATCAGAGTCAGGAGGAATAGAGAACTCCTGACACTGGATCTCATTGTTGGACTCTTCCTGGTTTTTCATAAAATCTCCTGATGGCAGAGGCAAGTTAAGTGAGTCAGGGGGAGGTGGAAATGACTGTTTGAACTCAGAATTATGATCTTCACAGACTTGATTGAGACAGTTCAGAGATGGTGGGAGATTGGTGGAATCTTCTGGAACAGGAGATACAGTTGTCATTGTGGGTTTGTCAGATTGGTTACTTTCCTGTCCTTCCAAATCAAGAAGGGAAGGAGGTGGTGGAAGCAGATCTGCATCATCTGAAGAAGAAACAGCAGTGCCAATTGTTGATCCATCAGCACTATCCTCTGATGTACCATTTACTTGATCTTTTATTTTCTCTGTTTTGAGGTTGTTGGAATCTTCAATGTTTTCACTTGATTCAAACAACTGAATTTCTAAGTCATCTGCTAAAAGTGTGCTTTTGCTTGGTTTCCAGGCCATAAGTGAAACAATTGATGTACGTTTTGTGGATACTTCATTTTCTCTAATGTTATCCATATCTATGTCAGGGGTTTCACCATCAGCAAATGGAGACCTGCCTGCCCAATTTTGATCGTTTATAACTGGTTTTCTCAAGCATTTCCATAGTACAATCATGATTATAGCTACCAACATAGAAATCAGAATTAGACCAATTAGTATGGCAGCTATTGAATTAGAATTGGTTTTCTGTGGGATTTTTTTGTTACTGGTAGTTTCTAGGATGAATCCTGGTGTAGTCCTAGGTGAACTTTTGACATTTGGTTTTGGTTGTGTGGATAGACGATGAACAGTCAGTGGTATTGGTTTTCTAGAAGAGGTGTGAACAGATGATGGTTGTTGAGTGGAAGTATAGACAGATGTTGGCGTTTGTCTGGTAGAAGTATGGGCAGATGGTGGTAGTTGTCCGCCAGAGGTGAACACAGGTAGTGTTGTTTGTTGGGAGGAGGTATTGGCCGTGGGTATTGGTTGTCTGGTTGTGTTGTAGGCAATTGGTTGTCCAGCAGAAGTGTGTGCTGCTGATATTCCAGAAGAGGCATAGGCAGCTGGTGTCAGTTGTCCAGCAGCGACTTTGGTGGTTGGTATTGTTTGTCCAGAAGAAATGTTATTGAATTGTGTTGGTTGACCCAAAGGATTCCCTGTTGTGTTTTGAGATTTAGCTGAGATATATGGCATTGATGATCCAAATAAAGTAGACTGTGGTTGCTTCTCTGTTGTAATTGCTTCTGTCTCTGAGAAAAATGTATCAGTCAGGCGTCCACAAAACAAAATTAAGATGAAATATTTGAGATCCATTTCAGAATGTTTCTTCTTTACCAGTGGTTTTATATGAAAGAAAGAAAGGCAATTAGGTATCATTTGGTGTCTGGCATAAAGTGGGTAGGTACTTGATAAGTATTTATTATTCCTAATTTAGACTTGATACACTATAGGCCGGTGTAAACAACTCTTGAATATCCTCTAACTTATCATACAACATTTGGACCTTATACGTAGTGATCTCTCTCAATCCTTTCATAAGATCTGTACTTGGCCCTGCTGCCCCTCTAGCTTCATTACATTACGGTCCTTCATTTCACAGTCATACTTCTCAAATACATAGGATCTGTGTGCTGGTTCCATGTGCTCTCTACTTTTTTCTCCCTTTACTACTAAAAATCTATTGATCCTGCTGCCTTGAAGGACACCGGTAACCATCTATTACCTAATCTAATGGTCTTTTCTTTCTTCTCTCTTTTTTCCTCTCGAGCACATTTGACACTATTGACTATTCCCTCACTAATATTCAAGGAGCAATTTGTAATAGTTTTCCTCTTGTGTTAATCTCACTAGCTCTTGTTTTTCTCTTGCCTCCTAAATATAGGTACTTCATATTCAGTCCTCAGTCTTATCTACTTTTCTTTGATCCTGAATCTGTAAGATTTCAGCTCTCACTTTTATGCCGTAACTCACAAACCTGTATATCCAGCCCACATCTCCTTAATTCTTGTTCCATTTGTATGACTTCTTGGTGGACATTTCCATATATATCTCACTATCAGCAAATTCAACATATTTAAAACAGAATTCATCTTCATCTCAAAACTGACTCTACTCCCAACTTCTCTACTTTTGTTAATGGTACTACCTTTGTAAGTTTCTTATATGCAGAATCTATTTCATTAGTAATCTTTGCAGCAGCATCAGTGTCTAGCAGTGTGTCTTTATGTTAGAATCTTATATTTTTAAAGGATTCATTTCAACTCAGAGTCCTAGGCTCAGAATCCTAAAGTGATCTTTGAATCTGGTTGAGTCAGTCCTATCCAGTTCATCAAGTAGTCCTGCTGCTTGCTTTCATTCATCTATTGGTGAACACCATCTTTGTGTCAGGCCCTGATTTAGGTTTAGGGGATACCAAAAAAAAAAAAGAGTTTCTAGTGGTAGAAACAAACAAGTGATACATAATTATAATCATTTGATAAGCTTTCTCATAAAGGTATGCAGGAGATGCACAGAGGAACTAACCTAGCTTGGGAGGGCTTCAGGGAAGGTGTCTCAGAGAAGTAAAACTTGAACTGAATCTTGAAAGGTCTGTAAGAATTGGTTAAGCAAATAAAATATTCCAGCCAAGGGAACTTCCCATGGGCATGGGAAAAGAAGGCAGTGGCAGGTGGGGCTTTTTGTGGGATGTAGTAGTTGCTAAAACTTGAAGAGTTAAGTTCCAGTTCTACTTCTACCACCTAACTACCGATCTAACCATGAGAACTAGTCACTTAATCTTTCCTGTTCTCAATTGCCTTACCTCTAAAGAGAGCAGTTATACCAAGACAATTTTCACCTCTGAGTGTAATATACTTATTTCACACATCATTAAACACAATGACAACTGTTTGGTTATTTCTTAACATTAGGGAAAGGAAAATCTTAGGGTGTTAGATCCTGGTGTATATGATTAGAAACTACAGTTTTTCTTTGATTCATAGGCCAATCTGAGAGCGATTTGATGTTCTGTGCAAGGTACAATAACAGAAGAGAAACTCCCTCAAGTTTTGCAAGTAAAAGTAGTTTTCATTGCTTACCCTTCTACTACTTGGTACACAGTGATAATAAATGATCCTATTTTAGTAGAAGAAAAGATGTGATTTTTTTTCCTCTTCAGTCTCTTCCTTTTTATTTTCTCTCTGATACTTCAGGCCTAAATTTTGAAATATTTCTCCTTTAAACGTTCCTACACACGGCTGATGAATTAATCTTAAAAGCTTGTGTGATCAGGTTGCTGCTCCCTTGCTTGAGGGTTCCCCATTGTAGTCAAGATAAAAATTCTAAACTGAGTTTTCTTCTTTCTGGCTTGAGTTTACCAGTCTATTTTCATATCTCATAACTGAAACTTCTCATTCAGCCAGATGCACCTCTTTCCCCATCTTACGTACTTTTCTAAACTCACACTTTTTTTTTCCCTAAACAGACATGTTTATTTATGACTTTTTCCACACTCTCAGTGTGTGTTCTTGTTTCCAAATCCAGCCTCTTACCCCTTGTAATTGCCTATCTGAACCTGTCCTCGTCTGTCAGACCTCAGTTTAAATTCTCCTTCTTAAACCAAGTTTTCTGTGACTGACACAGCCCGAATAGATCAGCCATTTCTGGAATCCTGTTGTCTTTATGATTCCTTAGATAATTCTACATGTAAGTTACCTCACTCATACTTCTATTCTCGTAAATAATTATGTTTATTTTTTTATTACTTAACTTTTCACATTTTCTTTTTATTATCCTCACCCCCTAAACAAGATTATAAAGAACCTTGAAGAAGGCAGAAAGAAACAAAGAAAGAAAAATACTTATCTAGAACATAGTATGTGCTGTCTGTCTCGGTGTTTTACGTACTTTATTTCATTTAATCTTTAAATGGCTCTGTGAGAAAGATGGCAGAATCCTTGATTTATAGATAAAGAGACAAATTCATATGTGTTAAGCAATTTGCCCAATGTTATATCACTATTAGTGACAGATTTATACCCGGGACCATCTGATTACAAGGCACATCTCTTTCTATTATCCTAAACTGCCTTTTGTTTTTATGCTTGATTACTTTACAGCAGAATGCCATATATGTTAGGAGCTCAGTAAACATTTAACCTGTATTTGGCTTCTTGATTCCTTTCCATTTCACTTTTTCCACTATTTATTAATACTTCTACCAGAATGTAAGCAGAGAAGGTAAAATCTAAGTTATTAAATTATGCTTTTAATCAACTTTGCAAAAGGGTTAATAGGGGAAAATTTTGAAACTTTTGGCATAAATATAGAGACTTGAGTCATCTTTAGATGGTTATCATCCATGCAGTTCCTACCTGCTTTCATACAGATTACCCCCCTCCAAAGGCCTCATTAGAAAGTGTCATTCTTGAGTTTCACATTAGTTTTTTTAAGATGCCATCCAAAGCAACAAAGTATAGGCCATGAATTGTCTTCAGCCAAAAATATTTCCTCTTTTGTGACTTTGCTTAAAACTTTTTAAAAGCTCACATGGTTCCTCTTTTCAGTTAGCTGAAAAAGTCATTAGAGAAGGAAAGAGCCCAAACAGGAACATAGTTTTAAACCCAGTTTAGTTTGTAAGATCAATTTTGATAGGTTCGTAGCCTCTTTTGTCAATCGGAAGGTCATAGGACCTTCAGTGTATGAGATTTTTCACTTGTCATTTAAGGGTTACAGCCATATTAAAACCAAATTCCATTTTTTACCTATCCTACCCCTTTCTCCCACTCGTCAGTTATCTGTCTACCCTCCTAGGGTCTCTACATCAGAATGCTAGAATCTGTGTCAGAATTGTGGTGCAGCAATTCAGAATAGTCCAGAAAAGAAGGAGCAGGATGTAAAGAAGAATAAATAGGAGGTATAGTAGTGAAGAAACTGACCTTTTTCTAGCTCAGAGACAGTGAGACCAGTGTTATAACCAATGCAGGAAGTTAGTCAGTGCTTACATTGTTTCTGCAGGGAAAGAAGGTAGGAAGAAAGAACCATATTGGGTAGAGGGGTAAAAAGGAGGAGAAAACGTCAGATAAAATGAAATGAAAAGAGAATGCGAAGAAATAGAAAAAAACACAAAAGAAAAATAAAGCAAAAATTATAGTAAGCGGCAAATACATTGAAAAGGGAAGGTCAGTTGACTAGAGAAAGTATTGAAAAGAAGAAAAGTTAATAAAAAGCTGAGGAAAAGTGGTGTTATGTAATTAACGAGAAGATAGAGTAGATTAAAGTGGGCAAAATTTGAAAGAAGGTGGGGGAGGAGATTGAAGTAGATGAAAGAAGGAGCCACAAAATGCTGCTCTCTGTCGCTGGCCTGTGTTGGTAGATGCAGGGAACCCACAAAGAAGAGCTGGGTCCCAAAATGGAGGACTTGACTCACCCGTCTTCCTAAACTCACTTATCTTTCATTTCAGGTTCTCCTATCTGCTCTAAGTATCCTTAAGAGTCTCTCTTTTTTTTTCCGCCTGACACTACCCAGAAGCATACTTGCTAATTACTCTAAAGAAACTATGCACATTCTATATAGCATTTTTCTAGAAATCCCTTAGTCTGCTGCTCAGGCAAATCCCAAATTTGTCTACCTTCATATGGCAGTATTTTGCTTATTATTTTAGGTTGGCAGTTAAAGGTTTAAATCTGTGATTTTGGTCCTTTGCTTTTCCTGAATATTTGAAAAATTTTTAAAAGAAGAAGAGAAATATCAGCTGTTTAAACTAAGTATTTTAAAGACAGTCACAGTGAAGCAGGAGTCCCCGTGCATTAGACATGTTCCCATAAATAGAATGCATAAGTACATAAAGAGTCCAGCATCTAAAATTGAAGCTAAGTTGGATATAAGAAATGTGTTATTGTCTTTTAAAGGGAATCGAGGAGATTTGGAGAGCCTATCCTAGACAAAAAGGCAATATCAAAATAGGTAGCAATATCAAAAATATTATCTGATTTGTTACTTTGATATGTTACAATAAAGATATAATAGATTAAGATTTAGTAGTAGTGTATCTCCAACTAGTGAAGTTATGAAATCATAAAAGAAAGAAAGCAGCAATTCTGTATCTTGAGGAAGAGCAGAAAGAACTTGAACTATGATAGGAATTATTTGATGACCATCTTTTATCAATTTATCTGAATACCCACCAAATGGTAGGCACTATCCTATTTTAATGAGCAAGGTGGTGTTATCTTCATCTTACAGAAACTGAGACACAGAGAAGTTGGGAAACTTGCCAGAGTGTCACAGCTCTAAATAGTGGCACTAATACAAAAATCATGTCAGTCTTGAACCAGAGCCCTTTCTTTCTATTATGTGTCACTATGTATGCCACACTGCCTTAATTATGAAATAGGAATGCTTTCTGAAGGAAGAGATGTGAGCTCTCTGGGAACAGATATGTTAGTAACTTTTGGAGGTAGTTCTTCGTAAAGGTAGGAAAAGAACTACCAGAAAACCGTTTTAGTCCTGGGATTCTGTGAAAACAGTTATGGGAGTTTTGAATCATTAGCCTATAAGCTGTTATACTTGAGGTGATTTTTAAAGATTGGACATTGAAAGGCATCAGATTTATATTTAACAAATTCAAACTTATTCAGAATTTATAATTTCCTTCTAAGTAGAATTGTACAGGAATTAGTCGAAAAACACAGGTACTATCAAACTCTAAATTTGGGACTGACTCTTTAAAAATATATAGACGTCTTGTCTAAAAAAAAGATAAAAATCTTTATTTTCTAACTTCCATATACTTAGAAGAAATTTAAAGTGGACTTCTATAAGGGAAAATCATAAATATTTATGAAATGTTGAAATAGGATATCACCCATTATGAATTTATTATTCTGTGATATTACAAGTCTATGTAAACTCTGCAGTTTTTATTTTGGGGAATATTTACTTTGTAATTGCCCAGTTTACTCACAGAGTAGGCATCTTTTATGCATATTAGCAATTTACTGTTGTTTATTCTGTGAGTGTTTTTTCCTATATCTATTTTATACTATTTACTAAAGGCTCAATAAAATGTGACATAAATATGTAGATGATATGAATATATGTACACAAATTTTATCATAACAGTTTTAGTGAGCTTTAAAAATTAGCAATAATATTTTCATGTCATTATTACTTAAATATAAAATTCTATTTGTGTAAAAAATAAAGCATATATAATAATGATAATTGAATACCTCATCTAATCTCCTTTGATTTCTTTTTAAATTAAGTGAAGGTGAAAGTGACCATTCTTACTGTGGAAGCTAAAGGGGATTTAAAAATAAAAATAATTGAAATCTGTGGATTATGTTTTGTACAAGAGAATTTTATAGAAAGCAAATCAGAATTTTTAACAACCGGTATTTTGGGGTTGTAAATTCTGTCATATCGCATGGATTCTAGTTTTATTTCTAACCCTTAGCTTCATCTGTCATGGCTATAGTTTGTGTCATTTAATTACAGAACGAAGGTTAACAAACACTGTGACTGAATAAACTTAAAAGGACTTATATTATACAAACCTGGGTGAAATTTTTCTCCAAGGCAAGCTCAACACTAAATATTTTTTAATTTCATGCAACAAAATCTGTTATAGACATCTTTAGACTATCAGAATTTAAGTTTAAAGCACTAACAACATTTTAGTTTCAAAAATAAATTTTATATAAAGCAAAGATCAAACCAGATTGCCTGTGTGAAAATTTCTTACCTCAGATGTTAACTTCTTTTGCAGAATGCTAAGTTCTTGTTCTAACTGGACATTTTGGTGATTTGGCTAAGAAGCAAAAGGGGTGGTTCAGTTCAGATTAAAAATGATCCTTTAGCAGACTGAAATGGTTTCTGTAGAAAAAGAGGAAGTTTATCAATAGTTGGTTCCGGAAGTGCAATAAGCCACAAAATGACTAAGAATGTACTACTTTAACAGAACTTATTTAGAAACACAATTTGGAGCTACATGATTTGAATGCCTTTAATTAATGCTTGTAAGTAAACATTTGAGACTCTCTAGTAATGTGATTGTATAATTTAAATATTTAGAATAGAGCCTTGGAGAGAAAATTATGTATTCTAAGGAAAAACTGCTGGTGGAGTTATTACCCATAGTGAGATATATTTTCATAAGAAGTGAATTATGTGTTCTGCTTACTTATATGACCTTAGGCAAGTGGCTGCACTTCTGAGGCACCATTTCCTCCTCTGCAGGAATATTTTTCTTACTGAATTGTTGTGAGGACTAAATAAGATAATATAACATGTATAAATGCCCCCTACACAATAGGTAGCCAGTAAATGTTAATGTAATTCAGGCAAAGCCCAGGTAAAAGTATAATTAAACATTTTTGACCAAATACTTTACTGATTTTTGAGTTCAATCCACAACTTTGATTACCTACAAAGTAGGTACTTCTCAGTGGAAAGTAAAATAAATTGGGAATCATTTTTTAAATAAGTTGACTAATAAGCAAAGTATATTGAAAAGAATATGAGTCAGTCTGAATAAAACTTTATTTGGGCAAGTCACCTTTCCTTATCTGAAAAATGGAGATCATAATTCCTAACATAGGGGCCGGCCCAGTGGCGCAGCGGTGTAGTTCGCCCTTCGCAGCCCAGGGTTCGCGGGTTCGGATCCCGGGTGCCTGCCGATGCACTGCTTGTCACCCATGTCGTGGCGGCGTCCCATATAAAGTAGAGGAAGATGGGCACGGATGATAGCCCAGGGCCAGTCTTCCTCGGCAAAAAGAGGAGGATTGGTGGCGGCTGTTAGCTCAGGGCTGGTCTTCCTCACACACACACACACACACACACACACACACACACACACACACACAAATCCTAATTTATACGTTTTTTATGGGATTAAATACATGTAAAGTGCCTAGCATAGTACCTGTTATAGTAGATACAGTAAGTATTAAACCATGCCCTGCTTTCTCCTGGTCACTGCAGAGGAACACAGGTTGTTAAGACCAGTTCTTAACTTCAAGGTACTTAAAACTTGATACAAAAAGACTAGGTGTTTGTTTTTTTGTTTTTGAAGGTCCTACTATAAAGCAGAATATAATTGAAATGCTATAAACTTTTGACTGACTATTTTAAAATCTCCAAATTAAGTGTGTGAACCATAATACCTAGGGATAGAAAACAAAAATGTCTTTGTTCAAAAATAACTTAAAATTTGAACTGAAAACATACCTTAACCTATCATCTTTAAGCATTTATCAAGTTGGAAAGGACCCAAACTTTTTCATGAGCTATCGTTGGATGGTGTCATTCTGAGGGTGCATGTTTAATAGCCAAGATAGTGAGTGATGATTTTCAATGTTCATGCTGTAGAAGCTTTCCATTTTGTGAGAAAATATTTGACTTGTATGTTGATTATGAAAGTAGTTGCCTAGTTAATTTCTTATTTTTAAAAAGACACTTATTTGTTTTAATTTCCTATGACAAGTATTTATATGTGACACTTGATTCAAGGAGTACTTCGTGTTATTACTATTCGTTCTAGTATACAATCTCAAATTTTTAATTTGCACAAAATGGGAGCTCTGCCCAGTTTCGTTTCTAGTCTATTCTTTTTTCCCCTCAAAAGATAACCGGATATCACCATGGTTGGCATGAGTATTCTCTTGCTTTCCTTTTTACTTTGTTGACATTTAGCTTTATCTGATATAATGTGGTTATGATTTATTGCTTAGGGGATTTATTTATACCAGCTTTATCTGGTATAATGTGGTTATGATTTATTGTTTAGTTTTTTATAAATTGATAATAAAATTGATGCATTATTTTTTCCCTCTCATTTTAAGATGTAACCTAGATCTTTGGAGCCATGGAACTTGTAAGAAGTGAATTTGGTTACCAAGAGCAGTATGACCTAGGGAATTATGCAAAAATTACCAATGCCTGGAACTTACTCCTTCCCAGTTGAATCAGGAGAGGGTGGGAATTAGGTATTGGTGAGTTTCAAAAATTTTTCAAGTGATTCTGGTACATAGCCAGGAAGAGAATCTCTAACCTGGAAGGGAAAGTAAGATTGTGGTCATACTTGGAAAAAATATATAAAATTCTTTTCTTAAATGGCTAGCATATTGCCCAAAATAAATGCTTGATAAGGGATGAGGTTTTTAAAATGTGGCCTGGTCTTTGATTAGGATGCCCTGTGTCAATTTCAGTAGCTAGTTGGAAAGTCTCTCACACTAACTTTTGTCATATATTTAATTGAAGGTGGAAGTCTTGACTTAAATATAAGTCATTATTTCACTTGAACCCAGTTTCTTTAAAGGTTAAACAATTACATGAAGTATCCTGTTTTCCAAATTATAACAGACACACACACACACATCCCTCCTTTGTTCATGTCACACTGGATAGTAAAAAAATATAATTGGTCATTTATTAGGCCACTTGACATTCTTGAAGTCCAAAAATTAATCAACCTTTGAATATTTGCTATAAATAATCCAATAAGCAGTATTTATAGAATAGAGGCATATTGCACGTCAACGTACGTACATAGAGGCACATTGCACAAAACATACTCTGTTTTGGCTACAAATTTCATCTATTTCAGTTGTGCTCTATTTCTCACTGATCTTTAACATTGTGTTCTCTAAGGTAATAAAGTGAATGCAAATATACGTAGTCAGTTTTGTTCTATGAGTCTTAATTTATTATACAAAATTAGAAGTTTTAATTAAATATTTATAGTAGAAAAACACTTTCTTATGTGTGCTATCTGTAAAGATGAAAACATCTAGCATAGAATTAGCTGTGTTGATACATGAGGTGGTGTGGATTCTGTCACAGTCAGCAAAAAAGGTACCATTAAACTGTACAGTTCATCTCTCTGTGTTAGGAATGTGACGTCTGTTAGGTGTTGAAGCATATACTTGCCTCTAAGGACACACTAAAGCTATTCAGAGTTTAATTACGTTCAGACAAAGATCATCCAACTATTATTATGGAACAGGAAATATTTATTTAATTGTCCCTTTCTACCTCTGTTAGTCAGTTCCTTCAACTCATCTTTAAAACCTTCCCCAAATGCTTGGTTGTGTTATTTGCTTTTTAAAATATTCAGTGTCAGAACAAAAGTGCACCATTTAAGTAATTAAGTAAGCAGGCATCTTTCCTCCCTTCTCACCTGCTTGATTCTAAATTGCAAGGCCTGCTGTGTCAGATTTCAGACCATCAGACCAACACGTTGGCATTAAATATCAAACTGACTTCATTTTTACTCCATAAACTTTCTCCTCATTACTTTGCCTTTTTCTTCACTAAAGCATCTGTTAGTGAGTGAGTTTTTCAGTTCCTTCTTCATCTTTTCTTTCCATTGTAGCTGTGAGCACTCCAGTAGATTGCATCATTAGGTTGGGCCCTGTGAGCTGTTTTGCTCTTTTCCAAGTGTCTGAGTCAGCAGGCCATAGACCACTGCTTGCCAGAAAATCGCCGTTGCTTCTGGGCTGACGCTTGCCTACTTGTTTTGATCGTCTGAGAGATGAGACTTTGTTTGCCAGAACTACAGTTGATAGAAATAGAAGGGTACAGAGAAGAAAAAGCACTGCAATTATAATTAAGCAAACTAGCATAGCCATTTTGTTGTAATTTTCCTCACAGACATCTTTTTTGGAAATGTCACTGTGACTCTTGCTTGTGTTTTTGATGCTCTGTACTGTTGGAGAACTGTTCCTGACAACAGAAGGTATATAAAGCTCCAATTCAGATTTAGGAGTTAAAGATACAACGTGAGATGATGTTGCTGTTTCAGGCATGCTTGTAGAATTACCTTTTTTATCTGCTTCAGGCGTTGTAGGGTTTGTGTTAATGTTTTCATTTTCATTTCTGTTCGTCTTATTTTGAGTATCTGAATCCCACACAGTAGTATTGTTAGCCCGCAGAAGGGTATAGTTTGCTTTTGTTCCAGGAGACAAGGAAAAAACTGTTGTCATCAGAAAGGCAAGATGCAGGTAATACCCTGTGTGTTCCATGTCCGTGAGTATACTGGCAATCTGTTGAGATAGCAATACAATTTGTTAGTTTGTGAAAGAGTAATGGTTCCTAGTTTTGGTAATTGTAGTTAAAAGACGGACAGCTGATCTGTTGCAAGTACGCTACAAACTCATGCCTAACATTTGTTATCCTGTTTTAATTCCTTCTCAACTGATTTGTTTTTCTGTTAGGTTGCATATAAAGAAACAATTTAATTTCTATTATTCTTTTAAATCCTAGAAGTTAGTATTACAAATAACTATTAATCACTGTAAACTGAATGCCATGGTCTTATTTAGTTTTCTCCCTCTTAAGTATGCTGGACTTCAGCTTTGAGTCAGATAACTTCTGCTTTTACTTTTTTGATTCCTCCTTTGTTTTTTCCCTGACCATTTAAGGATCTTTCTTTCAGAAACTCCCCACCCGCTAATAAATGTGTCACCAGTCTTTATAGTAAAGGAGAAATGTAGCCTTGAGCATTTTGTTTCATGTATGAAAGGAAAATGTAAACACATTTTTTTTTGGTGGGGGTGGTGGCGAGTGTGGTAGCGACCAAAAGAAAATAGACTTCAAACAGGAATTCAAGGTGTTCTTTTTTCTTCCTGGGTGTTTATCTTGAAGCTTAGAATAAAGCTAGTACTTAGAAATATATTCCCTGTACTTGTGAAAGCAATTTTATGGTGGTGGTTCTCTTTTTGCCTCTATGTGCCCTGAATTATTGTGGCTTTCTGAAAGCAAAGGTATGCCACTTTCTCTACCTAAAAATCTGGCATTACGAAGAAAAGGAAGCAGATTTCTTCTGAATAATCTCAAAAGTTCAACAAAAATTATTGACTTTTTTCATCATTTATGCCTACCATTTTTTTCCAAGAATATTTTGATATAATTTTTAAAATAAATTATACTATAAAATAGAAAGAAATAGAGCATCAGGATCATGGAAATTTAGACCAAAGTGAGAAATCAAGGCAGATTGTAAGAGTCTCGGCATAGAAATGGAGAAGTTGAATTTCAGTTTTGGCTCTGAGCTTCCTAGAAGCCAGTACAAAAAGGGACAAGTCCTAATTAGGAAAAATAGAATTTTCCTAATTCTCATTATCCACTATATGATTCAAGATTTAACTAGAACTGGCATATCTGTTCTGGGTACTGGTAAACCAGCAGGAAAGATTTATCACCATTTTGAGCTATCTCTTTATGATAATACTTCAGTTTGTCTGAGCTGCTTTTATAAGAGTATTTTATTGTTAGCATTTATTTGAGGGAACTAGAAGCAAAAACTAGATTATTCTCCTGAGATTTACTAAATGAAATTGCCTGGTTAAGAACCTTATTTATTTTATAAAAGTTCTTCTCAAACTTGAATGTGCGTGCGAGTCTTTTTTTTTTTTTAATGCAAGTTCTGATTCCGTAGGTCTAGGGGGGGCCCAAGATATTCTGCATTTCTAACCCACTTTCAGGCAACACAGATGCTACTGCTAGTCATGTTTTTTTGAATTTCAAGGTTTTATAAGAAATAGTTGTTATTTATCATTGGATAGTATTTGTATACTATTGATATACAGAAATGGGAATAAAAAATGTGATATGTTATACAGACAAAAGTAGCAAACAATGCTAACTGGAGACTAACCTCTGAAGTAATATCTCCTATTAATAGTAGGGAGGAAAATACCTTTATTATGTATTCTAGAATTAAGATTACTTTTTGGATTAAAGATATTGTGCACTGACTTCTATATAATAGGGTTCAGCTTCAATTTTTAAGTTGGATGACATAAATCTTTGGATACTTTATGATTCTTTCACAAAGAGAAATACTTTAAATTCAGTTAGCAAGTAATTTACATCCTTTAGTACTAGACTGGACTTTTATATTACATGGTAAAATAATTTAAAGTGGGTTATTCCTGTCACATTAGTTCATTAACAATGTAGTGTACATCATAGTATTCGTACACACTTTAACAGTGCTTACCACGGGACAGATAATAGGTCCGCTGTTGATTGTCTTCAGCCAGATGTACTGTCATCCCCAAATAAACAAACTGTTAACAAAGTGAGACTTTCTCTTACCCTTACAAATGCCTGAGAATAGAGGACTGTCTCTACATCCCTAATTTATGCCATGAAGGTCAGGTTACATTATCAAAAATTTTCTTTGTCTCTGGTTATTTTCAGTAAAATTTATAGTGCCTAAGAATTAGTAATGAGAAATTTATTTTTTAAACTTTTTTTTATACCAAATAAAACTTTTCAATTCACTGTGAAGTCTAAACTCAGATCCTTCCTAATCCTAATTTAAAATTCTGTGTTGATGGTAAATCTTTCCATTTCTAACTTAAATTTTACCTAATAGGACAGGAAAAAACAGCATACATTTTCAATCACTTATGATTCTAATTTGTTAGGTACTATATAAATTTCTTAGGTACTATATAATTTCTTAGGTACTATATAAAAGCACTTCCTCAAACACTAATCTGTACGATGTTATAAGTGAAAAGGCAGTAAAAAGCCATATATATGACCTACCTTACAAAATGCTTGGTCAAAATCTGATTATAACCTGATTTTAATAAGCCACTTCTTTTCTTGTCTTGAAGCACAGCTTGCAAGTAATTTAAAGCAGAACAGACTTGGAGACTATGAACCTTAAAGTACATCTGCAGTAAAAAGGATACGTACAGCTAGCTTTCCACTTTTAAAACCAAACCACAGATGACACATTTCCTTTCCACTGTAGCTAAAGCACATGTCAGAGGGAACAAAAAACAAAAACTCCAACTTGTCTAGTTGGCCGCTGGCGTGACAGGAGGCTTTGTAGAACAAGTCTCCACCTCCAGGGCAGGGAGGGTTTTCCGCCTAACGCCTTTTGACATTTTGCTCATTATATATGCCTGCTGTATGCTTTTGAATGAAATATTAGTATCATACAAAAGAAGATGAAATGGCATTTCCCTGAAGCAGTAAAGTCTTCTCTAAAACTTTTATTTGTATGCCACAGACTGATTTGATAATGTGAGTTTGGAGACCTGGGGTATTCATCAGGTAATAGAAACAGTGATATACATTAACTGACATCTCAAATTGTGGAACTATAACAATGATTTGAGAAAATATCTAGTAAACTTAGATTATATGGGACAGAAAATGCTTTTGTGTGGTTTGGTGTCCTGTCATCACCTCATATTCCATGTGTCTAAAAGGGACTTCATTTTCCCCCAAAAGTGGCTCCTCTGACGATCTCTTTGTTTTTGTTCATGATGGCAACATTCGTTGTGATCTCAGAGGTGTGGTACACAGCAAGTCCTTGTGATTTAAGTCCTGTCTTTCAGCCCTGATCAGACCTTGGGTCGTGTTGGTCCTTCCTTCAGATTCTTGAATTGCTTTCTTTTTTACTGTCACCATAGTATTTTAGATCCTTATTAGGCCTACCTAGACTACTGCAATATCTTTTTTTTTTTTTTTTTTTACTAGCCCTGACTCCTTCATGTATCTTGGATGTATGACTTCCTTTGATCATATCACCCCTTTCTTTAAAAAAATAAAGTTGAATAACTTCCTCACACCTACAGCAGTGATTTAGAAATGTTTGTGCACCTAAATATCAGATGAGATTGTTTGAAAACAATGTAAATTGCCAGGCCCCACTGCATAGATTCATATGTAGTAGGTCTGGGCTGGGACCAGGAAACTGCATTTTTATCAAGCACCACAGTTGATTCTGCTGCTGGTGCTTAAATACCAAGCTCCTAGCAGAAAGCCTGAGCCCCTTAGTTGAATAGTTTTGGCCTCTTCACAATTTAGTTGTTATGTATTTTCCAGCTTTACCTCTTAAAATTTCTCTACACGAATCCTCCATTCCAGCTAAACTAGCTGACTGTTGCCTCAACACCTCTAGTTACCTATTTCTTTTCCTCTTTACCTCTCTCCTTGAGGCCTGCCAATCCCTCCTCTTGTTGAACTGATATTCCTCCTACCTATTTCAGCCACTGTATCTTCTATGTAGCTTTCACTGAACACCCAGTTTGTGTTGATCTCTCCCTCTTCTGAACTTAATAGAAGTATGTTTCTCTGCAATTCCTTTGATAAGTGATTACATACTACCTCATATTTTTTCTTTGATCTTGAAATATTCTTCTTTGATTTAAAAATCATTTAACTTCTCATATTTTTGTCTTATTTTCTCCCAACAAGATTAAAAACTCTGAGGTGAGGATATTTATGTTAGCCTACTTTGTAGTACTACCAGAGTCATCAGGTACAAAACATTGGGCCAAAGTTAATATAACTTGTTTTGATTTGAATTTCTAGCACTGTGTTCTTCAGGGTTTTCTGATGTCCATCACCTTGGCTACTTACATTGGTTAGCATTCTTTTGAGTATAAGCAACATATAACCTAATATGGCTTAATCAAAAAATGGAATTTATTGGCTCACAAAACTGAATAGTCCAAGGATAAATTTGATCTCAGGAGAGGCTTTATCTAGGACTTAAAGGAAAAGACCAGAGCCCTAGTTTCTCTCGTCATTTCTTTGCTCCATTTCTTCAGCTTTTAGGTAGACTTTTCCTTCATATCTCAAGATACAAGCGAGCAGCTCCCCAGGCTGTGTGTTCCCTTGTTTATAAACATCAGGAAAGAAAAAGTCCCAGTTTCCAGCAGTTTAAGCTCACGTCTCTGAATTGGGCCTCTTTGGCTCGTTGTCCTGATTTGAGTCATGTGATCCTTGCTGAACCATTCTCTCCAGTCACTGTGGGATAAATGAATTGACTGAAGTCATTCAGGTCACTCTGGGGCTCCAGGTGGGTCATTCCCACTCAGACTGTTCACCTGGAGAAGCTTGGTGGGCCTGGAGACAACCAACCAATGTCCACTGCCTTCCTCCTTGCTTGACTGTGGTGGGCAAGTTTGTTGTTGTTGTTGCTCAAAGTTTTTGAATTGGAGATTTGTCTCTTTCATTTTACTTCAGCCTTCCTTCTCAATGTCTGAAGAACAACTGATTTAAAATATGGATCCAGACTTTGTATAATTGTTTTATATTATGGTTAGTTTTCTTTAGAAAACTAGTCAGAAAGTAAAAGAATAAAATAGATGAGTGGCAGGGGCCGGCCTGGTGGCATAGCGGTTAAGTTCACGCACTCTGCTTCAGCAGCCTGGGCTTCACAGGGTTCAGATCCTGGGTGCGGACCAACACACCACTTATCAAGCCATGCTGTGGCGGCGTCCCACATATAAAGTGGAGGAAGATGGGCACAGATGTTAGCCCAGGGCCAGTCTTCCTCAGCAAAAAGAGGGCGATTGGCAACAGATGTTAGCTCAGGGCTAATCTTCCTCACCAAAAAAATAAAAAAAAGAGAAATTGTAAAAAAAAAAAAAAATAGATGAGTAGCATCTGTATATTTATTCAGAACTCTGTTAACAGTCTGTGTCCTTTTTTTGTCATCATCCTTAGGTTCAAAACTGGTCAAATCAATGGCGATTTGCTGATATACCATGTCTTGCTGACTTTAAAGCCATATTATGCAAAGCCATATGAAATTGTAGTGGATCTTACCCATACTGGGCCTAGCAATCGCTTTAAAACGGACTTCCTCTCCAAGTGGTTTGTTGTTTTTCCTGGCTTTGCTTATGACAATGTCTCTGCAGTCTATATCTATAACTGTAACTCCTGGGTCAGGGAGTACACCAAGTATCACGAGCGACTGCTGACTGGCCTCAAAGGCAGCAAAAGACTCATTTTCATAGACTGTCCTGGGAAACTGGCTGAGCACATAGAGCATGAACAACAGAAACTACCTGCTGCCACCTTGGCTCTAGAAGAAGACCTGAAAGTATTCCACAATGCCCTCAAGCTGGCTCACAAAGACACCAAGGTTTCTATTAAAGTAAGTGTCACTCCATGTTAGGGAAATGATTCATCACCTTTCTTGGCTGACCAGTTTGTGTGCTGGCTTCCCTAGGTGTCCCTATAGTAGTATGTTAAATGTAAAGCAAGTTCAGATGGAGGAAAACCAAGCTTTCTCTCTTCATGGAGGTCCTGCAGAAGATATGAGAGGTGTACCCTTAATTATATTCTAGATTGGACTGGAGGCAGGAGAGTGTTGTAGAGAGGACCATTTGCTATATATCAGTCAAATGATAGCAGTGTGTGGAGAATGGAAACTACCTATTGAGAGTTCTGATTATTACATGCTTTTTGTAGAGTGAGGAACATGAACCTTCAGCATAAAATCAGTAATTGTCTTTGGGATTCTTGGCCTTTTATAAAAATAAAATGGTTTTTTTCTGATGTTTTTGGTCTCTTTTGAGAGCATTTATCACAATAATTATTGAACCCATTTGAGTAGATAATGGTGGTAACTCTTCCTTAAATGGCAAACGTGGTATTTTGTTTATTTGGTTGGTTGGTTTTTGGAGCCTGTTAGAATTCTACATAATGGAATTTAATTCTTCTCCACTCTGCCCTCTCACCACCACTTTCCAGGTTGGTTCTACTGCTGTTCAAGTAACCTCAGCAGAGCGAACAAAAGTCCTGGGGCAGTCAGTCTTTCTAAATGATATCTATTATGCTTCGGAAATTGAAGAGATCTGCCTAGTGGATGAGAACCAGTTCACCTTAACCATTGCAAACCAGGGCACACCACTCACCTTCATGCACCAGGAGTGCGAAGCCATTGTCCAGTCTATCATTCACATCCGGACACGCTGGGAGCTGTCACAGCCCGACTCCATCCCCCAGCACACCAAGATTCGGCCAAAAGATGTCCCTGGGACACTGCTCAATATCGCATTACTTAATTTAGGCAGTTCAGACCCTAGTTTACGGTAGGTTTTTAAAAAATTCACTTCAACTTTATTCAGGATTTGTTGCTTTTAAAATGAGACCGTTTAGTGAGCTTTTAAAGCATCCTCTACCTTAACACTATAAATTGGAAGGTATGCTATGTTGGTTAACCAGCATGACCTCATCAAGTTGTGGGGTACTCACATGAACTGAGGAATTCCAAATAGGGTGATTCACGCCAAACCAATATATGTTCTTTCTCCAGGAAACTTTAATCTGAAACCGACAACATAGCAGTTTTTTTTTTTTTTTTTTTCAGAAAAAAGTCTTTTTTTCTAAGTCCTCTAAGGTTTCCCATATTCAAAAGTATATCACTATTAAGTTTCCTCACAGTCAAATTAGGTTATCATTGTTTGACAAAGGAGGGCTTAATGTCCCATAACTCAAACAATAGCATTGCCTGCTTCCCACCTATGTGACTTTAACAAAATTCTTGAAAG
The DNA here is from genome assembly GCA_031878705.1 of Tapirus indicus. NCBI lineage: Eukaryota > Metazoa > Chordata > Mammalia > Perissodactyla > Tapiridae > Tapirus > Tapirus indicus. The sequence continues at coordinate 20,164,112 of CM062932.1, forward strand.
AAATCTAAAGACAAATGTAGACCTCATCTGAGCAGAGTATAATTGGTTGATAGGCTTGATAATCTGAACATGAGTGAGGAAAGAGCATGGCCTATGGAGTGAGTAGATTTGGTTTAAATCTAGATGTACTGTGTATGACTTTGGGCAAGGTACTGAAGTTCTCTGAGCTGTAGTTTCTTCATTTTTAAAATAAAGGTAACGATGCCTTCCTTATACACCTACAAAGGTTTAATAAATAGTATGTGTGGTAGTATAGTATAGCAAATAGTTTGCGCTTAGTAAATATTATTTCCTCCCAACTCTCCCACTCCCTTCCTCTCTCTGCCAACATCTCTTTGCACGCCTTCCTTCTTTTCCCCTCCCCTTTTCATGTTAGGATAATTCTTTGCCCAGGTACCTTGGGACTGTCAAGATTTTTATAGATATAAATTCTTAACTTCAGAAAATCTTCCCTTAGTTATAATATAGTCCAGGTTTTATAAGTGGGCATTTTAGGATTCCAGATTCTCCCTTATTTAAAACAGGAAAAAAAAAAAATCAAGAAGATTTCTTTACCTAGATGGGCCTCGTGGGGTCTATGAAATCCCAGAAATTATACACAAAATTTTGTGTATGCTTAGCTTTCATTTTCTCGGAGGAGTCTCTGACACCTACTTGAGGAACCCTGATTCTTTAGAGCTGTTGAAATACACGGAGTAAAAGTCAATGTCAAAATAGTATAACTCAGAGTTCCTAGGAGTTAGTAAGAGATAAAGGGGTAAACTTAGAAACAATAATATTAATATTCTCATTTAGGAAAATGGAGGTATAAGCTTGCCTTTAATTTCTAATTCAAAGTTCCTCATAGAAGAATGCCTAACAATTATTAGCTTGAATGAACCTGTATTCTTCTCTTGTAGCATAAAGCAAGCTGACAGCTTCTGCTTTTTGCTGAAGCATGTCATCCCAGAGAAAAAGCCTTCAGGCAGACTTAAATTTCAGTGGATTTCCCCCCCATGTGGTTGTTGCATAAGTATATTAGCATGCTAAAAGTTCAGAGGTAAGGAAAACCTGAAATTTACTGAGTGGTCAAACCATTTCTTTTGCTGGATAGGGAGAAAAATTTAAATTTAAAAATTGAGTTGGAGTTTTTTGAGCTGTCTCCTAAATTAAGTATATTTTCAGACATTTATAAGGGAATTTTTGGTTCTAATGGAACCGGAATATATATTATGGATTTTTGGTTTTTTGTTTTCAGTGGTTATGTATAATGAAAGGAAAAATGGGGGGTTAATTATATTAAAATTTTTTCGACTTCCAGTTTGTAGTATAACTTGTAGGACACCCAAAAAGAAATTCAGTAGATGCTGATTAAAGATTTTAAAATTCTAATTTGTTGAGGGGCCATCTCATTTCTCTTCTTATCCCCATTATAACTGGATCCAACAGAAGTGGGGACCACAATTTGAATTTTGGCTTCACTGAAAATATGATATGCCTTATTATGACTTTCTTTCTATTGATCCACCTTTGGACTGTAAACCTCTCATATTTCATATCCCAGTGAAATGTCCTTTAGACAGGCCTTATACTTACCTGTCTTAGGAGTTTCGCAGTGCTCTTCTGGTTATGTCAAGAATCTCCCTTAAAAAAAAATCCCTAAATGATCAGGGGTATTTTGGATTTTCCGTAGAATCATAACATCTTATTTCTAATTGATTATAAAATTTAAAAATAGTTGATTGTGCTTTGTAATAGAATCATAAGTTGTATGTTATGAAAAAATTTTGGAATTATAAGAAAAAATAAGTTTTAAAACAACTTCATTTGTGTTTTCTCCTAGGTCAGCTGCCTATAATCTTCTGTGTGCCTTAACTTGTACCTTTAATTTAAAAATCGAGGGCCAGTTACTAGAGACATCAGGTTTATGTATCCCTGCCAACAACACCCTCTTTATCGTCTCTATTAGTAAGACACTGGCAGCCAATGAGCCACACCTCACCTTAGAATTTTTGGAAGAGTGTATTTCTGGATTTAGCAAATCTAGTAAGTAATGATAATTTTCTTTCATACTCACAATGATTTTAAGAAGATCCAAAGAAAATCCTTTCATTTCAGAATTTGCTGGTGAAATCTTTAATTTATTATATTTTTACATCTTTACCTCTTCTGATTTTTCATCTGTAGTACTCTATAACTGAAGGGGCTCTGAAGGAACTTCCTGGTAGACTACATTGAGAAATCCACCAAAATTCTGGCAATAAAAAGCAGGGTGGCAAGGTTTTGGTACCTTATATGTCTCTGGACCACTTACAAAGTATTTTTCCTACTGTGTTTCAGTTTAATTAGCTTCAGCATTTCTCTTCTTAGCAGATTATTCCAAATGAGTAAAGTATCCACGTTGTCTCCTTGATTTTAGGGAAGTAGTCATTTTCTCTTTTCTTCGGGTTGACTTTGAAATCTGATTTTATTGTTGATTACAGGGCATGGAGAATGCAGTGCCACGTAATACAGGGTCCAGAGTCAACTCCTGATTGGCTTTAATAAGTCTCATAAATTTAATGTTCACTTTCCATCTGTCTGTCTTCATACCCTGTAGTAATATAAATGTTGCTCTTCTCCCAGTGTACTTCCTGACATTTTCTTCCCTTCCTTTTCTCTCTCCATGATACATAAAACTTTTTTTCTGCATTCAAACACATTTCTTGATTTTTGTGTGTTAGATAATTGAAAGCTTTGACAAGTCATTGAAACCAGATCACCATATATATTTTTTTATAATAAGAGATTTAGGAATATAGCTGTAAAAAGAAAATGTTTAAGACTGACAAAACAAGAAAAGTATAAAACTTTATTGAGAAATATTAATATAAAAAATATAATTTGAGTGAATGGACAGGCAAATTGTGTTCCTGGATGAACAACTTTTCCCAGATAATTACAAATTCAATGCAATCTCATCAAAATAGCTACGAGATTTGAGGATTAAGAATGAGGTAGGAGAGGTTTGGAGGTGACATCAGCATCATGGTGGAGTGAGATTCCCTCTTTGAATCTCTGCCCCGTAAGACACAACGAAAACATCATTCGCATTCCAACAGAGGTCAAACACTACAAAGGACTTTTAAGAAATCCCTGCTGCCATACATCGGACGGTGGAGGCATGGGAAGCCCCAAAGGACGTGAGGAGAGGTAAGGAGTTTTACTCCCCCTCCCCAATTGATCAGCAAAGACAGACAGCGAGGCTTGCAGACAGAGCAGGGAGGGGTGGCCCTCTGCAGGAAATACTATCGCCCTGCAGGTGCTCTCACAGACTGTCGAGAGATTCCCCACCGGGAAGTGACAACGAACTGTTTCGGGGGTGTGGCAAACACCCCAAGAGAGCCAGAAAGGAAACCCCTGGGTCAAGCAGGAGAGAGAACCCCTCCCCCCACATGCCCTGTGCTTCAGCATAATCCCTCTGGGGACTGCAGCGGGCTTAGAGCACACCGCTCGCAATCTCCATCCAGTGGCAGCAGGTGGAAACTGCAGGACCAACTTCAAGATGAAAAGAAAAGGTAAAGACGTGGGATCTATGCAATGGTTTATTATGTCTACAGACCAAAAGGAAAAGGACAAACACCCAGAAACCAACCCTGAAGGCACAGAAATATATAATCTAAATGACAGAGAATTCAAAATAGCTATCATAAACAAACTCAACGAAATATAAGAGAACACACAGAAACAAGTCAATGAATTCAGGGATTTCGTCACAAAAGAGATTGAAACCATGAAGAAAAACCAATCAGAATTATTGGAGATGAAAAACAAAATGAACGAGATAATGGAAAAAATGGAGTCTTTAAAGAGCAGAAGTGACAATATGGAGGAACGAATTAGCATTATCGAGGATAGCCATGCAGAAACGCTCCAGATAGAGGAGGAGAAAGAGCTAAGACTAAAAAGAAATGAAGAAATTCTTTGAGAAATATCAGACTCCAAGAGGAAAAGCAACATAAGGATAATAGGTATTCCAGAAGGAGAAGAAAGAGAAAAAGGAGCAGAGAGTTTGTTCAAAGAAATAATAGCTGAGAACTTCCCAAACCTAGGGAATGAGATGGAAATAACAGTGAATGAAATCAATAGATCACCTAAATATATAAATAGAAATAGACAAACGCCATACCACATAATAGCTAAATTAACGAGTCAGTGACAAGGAAAAAATATTAAGGGCAGCTAAACAAAAAAACAAAATAACATACAAAGGAAACCCCATCAGGCTCTCAGCTGATTTCTCGACAGAAACTCTACAGGCTAGGAGAGACTGGAATGACATATTCAAAATCATGAAAGACAAAAACCTTCAGCCAAGAATACTTTATCCAGCAAAAATATCCCTCAAATATGATGGAGAAATAATAACTCTCCCTGATAAACAAAAGCTAAGGGAGTTCATCACCACAAGACCCCCACCACAAGAAATGCTCAAGAAGGCCCTTAGGCCTGAAAAAAAACAAATGAAAAAGGGGTTACAAAGATTCCAGCAAGGAGAAAAGCAAGGAGACTAAACCAGAACAAACTACAGTTGGATAACATCAAAAAGTAATTCAAGCTTATCACTGTAAACACACACTCACGACACAAGAGGGAATAAGTAGTGACAACAACAAATAAGGGAGGAGGAAAGGGATTGATTCAACTCAGCCTAAGGAAACAGGAGGCATCTGAAAATGGAGTATCTTATCCAGGAGATCTTTTATATAAACCTTCGGTAACCACTAAACAAATAACCAGAAGAGAACCACACATGACGGATAAAGAGAAAACTAAGAGAATCAGCATGCAGAATGACCAAACTGAATTTGCAGTCCGAAACACAAGGGACAAGAAACGAAGGAAATGCAAAAGAACCAGAAAATGAACAATAAAATAGCAACATTAAACCCTCATATATCAATAATCACTCTAAATGTGAACGGATTGAATTCTCCAATCAACAGACACAGAGTGGCGGGATGGATTAAAAACCAAGATCCAACAATTTGCTGCCTCCAGGAAATACATCTCAGCTATAAAGACAAAACACAGACTCAAAATAAAAGAATGGAAAACGATACTCCAAGCTAATGGCAAACAAAAGAAAGCAGGAGTTGCCATACTTATATCAGACAAAGTAGACTTCAAGATAAAAAAGGTAATGAGAGACAAAGAAGGGAAATATATAATGATAAAAGGGACACTTCACCAAGAAGACATAACAATCATAAATATCTATGCACGCAACACAGGAGCACCAAAGTACATAAAACAACTGCTAAAAAACCTAAAAGGACATATTAACAATAACACAATAATAGTAGGGGATCTTAATACCCCCCTTACATCAATGGATAGATCATCCAGACAAAATGTCAATACGGAAATAATGAACTTAAATGAAAAACTAGCCACGAATCAGCAGAATGAGGGAAATAATAAAAATCAGAGCAGAAATAAATGAAATTGAAACCAAAAAAACAGTAGAAAGTATCAATAAACAAAGAGCTCGTTCTTTGAGAAGATAAATAAAATTGACAAACCTTTAGCCAGACTCACTAAGAAAAAAATGGAGAAGACTCAAATAAATAAAATTAGAAATGAAAGAGGAGAAATTACAACAGATACCACAGAAATACAAGGGATTATTAGGGAATACTATGAAAAACTTTACGCCAACAAATTGGACAACCTAAAGGAAATGGACAAATTCTTGGATGTGTACAACCTCCCAAAACTGAATCTGAATAGACCAATGACAAGTAAAGAGATTGAAACAGTAATCAAAAACCTCCCAAAAGATAAAAGCCCAGGACCAAATGGCTTCCCTGGAGAATTTTACCAAACATTCAAAGAAGATTTAGCACCTATCCTTCTCAAACTATTCCAGAAAATAGAGGAAGATGGAATACTTTCTAACGCATTCTGTGAGGCCAACATCATCCTGATACCAAAGCCAGACAAGGGCAATACAAACAAGGAAAACTACAGGCCAATATCACTGATGAACATAGATGCAAAAATCCTCAACAAAATATTGGCAAACCGAATACGGCAATACATCAAAAAGATCATACACCACAATCAAGTGGGATTTATACCAGGGACACAGGGATGGTTCACTATCCACAAATCAATCAACGTAATACACCACATTAACAAAATGAAGAATAAAAACCACATGATCATGTCAATCAATGCAGAGAAGGCATTCAACAAGATCCAGCATCCATTTTTGATAAAAACTCTTAACAAAAGGGTATAGAAGGAAAGTACCTCAACATAATAAGAGCCATATATGACAAACCTACAGCTAACATCCTACTCAATGGGGACAAAGTGAAAGCCATTCCTTTGAGGACAGGAACAAGACAAGGGTGCCCACTCTCACTCCTCTTATTCAACGTAGTACTGGAAGTTCTGGCCAGAGCAATTAGGCAATAAAAAGGAATAAAAGGACTCCAAATAGGCAATGAAGAAGTGAAACTCTCACTATTTGCAGACGACATGATCTTATACATAGAAAACCAAAAAAATTCCCTTGGAAAACTACTAGAAATAATCAACAACTACAGTAAACTGGCAGGGTATAAAATCAACTTACAAAAATCAGTTGCATTTCTATACACTAATGATGAACTAACAGAGAGAGAACTCAAAAAGACAATCCCATTTACAATTGCAACAAAATAAAATATCTGGGAATAAATTTAACCAAGGAGGTGAAAGACCTATACAATGAAAACTATAAGACACTATTGAAAGAAATCGAGGAAGACATAAAGAAATGGAAACATATTCCATGCACATGGATTGGAAGAATAAATATAGTTAAAATGTCCATTCTACCTAAAGCAATCTACAGATTCAATGCAATCCCAATCAGAATCCCAGTGTCATTCTTCACAGAAATAGAACAAAAAATACTGAAATTCGTATGGGGCAACAAAAGACCCTGAATAGCTAAAGCAATCCTGAAAAAAAAGAACAAAGCTGGAGGTGTCTCAATCCCTGATTTCAAAATATACTATGGAGCTATAGTAATCAAAACAGCATGGTACTGTTACAAAAATAGACACACAGATCAATGGAACAGAATTGAAAGCCCAGAAATAAAACCACACACCTATGGACAGCTAATCTTCGACAAGGGAGCGAAGAACATATAATGGAGAGAAGGAAGTCTCTTCAGTAAGTGGTCTGGGAAAATTGGACAGCAACATGCAAAAGAATGACAGTAGACCATCTCCTATCGCCATATACCAAAGTCAACTAAAAATGGATCAAGGACCTGAAAGTGAGACCTGAAACTATAAAACTCCTGGAAGAAAATATAGGCAGTACACTAATTGACATTGGTCATAAAGGAATCTTTTCAGAGTTCATGTCTACTCGGACAAGGAAAACAAAAGAAAAAATAAACAAGTGGGACTTCATCAGACTACAGAGCTTCTACAAGGCAGATAAAACCAGGATCAAAATGAATAGACAACCCACCAGCTGGGAGAAAATATTCGCACATCGTTTATCCAACAAGGGATTAATCTCTGTAATATATAAAGAACTCACACAACTGAGCAACAAAAAAACAAACAACCCAATCAAAAAATGGGCAGAGGATATGAACAGATATTTTTCCAAGGCAGAGATACAGATGGCCAATAGACACATGAAAAGATGTTCAACATCACTAATCATCAGGGAAATGCAAATCAAAACTACACTAAGATATCACCTGACACCCATTAGAATGGCTATAATCACCAAGACAAAAAACAACAAATGCTGGAGAGGATGTGGAGAAACGGGAACCCTCATTCACTGCTGGTAGGAATGCAAACTGGTGCAGCCTGTATGGAAAACAGTATGGAGAGTCCTCAAAAAATTAAAAATAGAAATACCGTATGATCCAGCAATCCCACTCTTGGGCATCTACCCAATGGACGTGAAATCAACCATCACAAGAGGCGTATGCACCCCTTTGTTCATTGCAGCATTATTCACTATAGCCAAGAAGTGGAAGCAACTTAAGTGTCCCTCAACTGATGATTGGTTAAAGAAGATGTGGTATATACATACAATGGAATACTACTCAGCCATAAGAAAAGACACAATTGTCCCATTTGCAACATGGATGGACCTAGAGAGTATTATGTTAAGTGAAATAAGCCAGAGAGAGAAGGACAGACACTGCATGAATTCACTCATATATGGAATATAAATGAACACATGGACAGAGAGAATTGATTGGTGGTTACCAAGGGGAAGGGGGGTGAGGGGGTGGGCACAAGGGGTGAAGGGATGCATCCATGTGGTGACGGACAAACAATAATGTACAACTAAAACCCCACAATGTTATAAACTATTAAGACATCAATAAAAAAGAATAATAATAATAAAAAGAATGAGGTAGAACTTAAAATGATTTTAAATTTCACTTGAAAGTACAAGATCATCTAAGAAAATATTGAAAGGAAAGAAGACTAAGACTTGATTTACAGATGTCTATACACATTATAACGGTACAATTATTAAAACAGGTGTTCAGGAATCAGCAATCAGATCAGTCTAAGAGAAACAGATTGATAAAGAAGCATCACAAACTGATGGGGGAAAGATTAAATCATTTAAGAAATGAAGTTCGGAAATGAATTAAGTTGAGTCTTCATCTTCACCCCAAACCCACAAGATACGAAAATAATTTTTAGCTGTATTTAAGAATTGAATATAAAAACGAACTGGGGTGGGTTATATGTGTGTATATACACACATAAATGTGCATTATCTTTACATAGATTTTAAACCCTGAGGAGAGAAGAGGTGATACACCAATATATTAATAGTTTAATTTTTGTGATGATGCTTTCCCCTTACCAAACTTTCTATGATTACTATACATTCTTTTTACAATTAGAATAAAAGTTAATAAAATTTTCACCTAGAAAAGAAATTCCATTAAGAGAAAGAAAAATAAGGTAAAACTTTTGACAAATTGGCTTACTGGCTTTTAAGATTAGTTTCTTCAAGGCTTGTTTTCATTCTTCACCTCTGTCTTCGATAATACATTTGCCAAGTCTCTCTTTTCTCCAGGCCTAATTCTAGGTAATGGTCTTTACCTTTTTCCTTTTCTTTTTTTTTCCCAATCCTTTATTTTAGATAATTGTTGATGTAATTTTATTGACCATCTATGCTAATAATGTATTTTTTCTTCAGGTATTGAATTGAAACACCTTTGTTTGGAATACATGACTCCATGGCTGTCAAATCTAGTCCGTTTCTGCAAACACAATGATGATGCCAAACGACAAAGAGTTACTGCTATTCTTGATAAGCTGATAACAATGACTATAAATGAGAAACAGATGTACCCGTCTATTCAAGCAAAAATATGGGGGAGCCTTGGGCAGGTATTGAGTTTGCTCAAATATTTATCTAGTACCTCCTTGGTACAGATATTTATCTGGTAACCACTTTGTGCAAAACACTGTATGAGGCACTACGGCTATAGCTGTAGAAAAGACGGTCCCCTCTTTCAAAAAGCAGGAGACACCCACTTCATTCTTGATCTGGTTCAAAATTGTAAATGTCTGATGCACGTCTCACAGCCAGACAAAAACGAATTATTTTAGCACTCTTCTCCATGGCATAATTATATAGATCTTTGACTATAAAAATCTGATGTTGATTCTAGTAAATAGTGTTTTATAGTGTATTCTAGTACCCTACATACACGCCATAGGTGTTAGTAAATGTTTCTTAATGATGTTATTTGAGACACCTGCTTTCATTTATAGTTCTAGCATAAGAACACCAATATTAAAATATAGAGTTTATACTCTATGTTACATTATTGTAACATTTTATTTTTTATCTGACAAGAGTTACACATATCATTTCTTCAAAGTAATCACTTACAGAAATAATACTCTTACTCAAATAGTGCTGCAAATCCTCCAAATTATTTTATTTTTGTGTGTGTGTGAGGAAGACTAGCCCTGAGCTAACATCCGTTGCCAATCCTCCTCTTTTTGCTGAGGAAGACTGGCCCTCAGCTAACATCCATGCCCATCTTGCTCTACCTTATATGGGACGCCACCACAGCATGGCTGACAAGCAGTGCATCAGCGGGCACCCGGGATCCGAACCTGTGAACCCCGGGCTGCCAAAGCGCGAGCTAAACTGCTGCGCCGCTGAGCCAACCCCCCTCCAAATAATTATAAATGACCTTGGAGCCAGTTTTATAGATCTACAAACATCTCGGTACTTGATGCCATTTAATATATTTTTAAATAATTGTATTTTATATTGATCATACATTACTGTCTTAGAAGAGTACAGAGGTGCTTTGCAAGTGAATGATAATAATATATGTAGAGATTTCGAACTACTTTTTTTTTTTTGGTGAGGAAGATTGGCCCTGGACTAACATCCATGCCCATCTTCCTCTACTTTATATGTGGGACATCTGCCACAGCATGGCTTGACAAGTGGTGTGTAGGTCCACACCCGGGATCTGAACCCACAAACCCTGGGCTGCCAAAGCCAAGCGTGTGAACTCAACCACTATGCCACTGGGCCAGCCCCAAGATTTTGAATTTTTGAATACCAGTCTCTTAATCTCTGAAGGAATCAAGTGAATAACCTCATCTTTTTCTGGATATTTTATGATAAATTATATTTACTGACAGGTCTTTAAATAAAACCTAGTATTTTGGAGGCCTCAGGTAAAATAGTATTTTTATATTGATTGGGCTGCTCCCTGAAGTATTTTTAAATTAAAAATTAAGTTGATAGAATGGCTAAAACAAGTTATTTTTTCCTCTTCCACTAGATTACAGATCTCCTTGATGTTGTACTAGACAGTTTCATCAAAACCAGTGCAACGGGTGGCTTGGGATCAATAAAAGCCGAGGTGATGGCAGATACTGCTGTAGCTTTGGCTTCTGGAAATGTGAAATTGGTTTCAAGCAAGGTAATCACTTTTCCTTTGCCTTCCGGGCTATGGCATGATGTATCTGTTTTTATCATCAGGAGGTGTTTTGTTTTACAACTAGTCATTTTAAAGTTAAACTGAAAGTTTTTGTGATAAAACTTTTTTAGCCCCCACATTTTTAAAACTTCTACTTCTTTACAGGTCATCGGAAGGATGTGCAAAATAATTGACAAGACATGCTTATCTCCAACTCCTACTTTAGAACAACATCTTATGTGGGATGATATTGCTATTCTAGCACGCTACATGCTGATGTTGTCCTTCAACAATTCCCTTGATGTGGCAGCTCATCTCCCCTACCTCTTCCACGTTGTTACTTTCTTAGTAGCCACAGGGCCACTCTCCCTTAGAGCTTCCACACATGGATTGGTCATTAATATCATTCACTCTCTGTGCACTTGTTCACAGCTTCATTTTAGTGGTAAGTTCCAGGAAAATAATTTGTGTTTCACCAGTTCCTGTCTCCATTTTACATCACCTGATGTAATCCATTGGCATGGATTTTCTTATTATTTGTTATGGTGCCTTGACACCAAGTTGCTTATTTAAGCCTGTCATAATGACATGAAATATTATTAAAAAGAAAGAAGAATTGGGCCTGGCCCGGTGGCGCAGAGGTTTAGTTCGCGCTTGGCAGCCCGGGATTTGTGGGTTCAGATCCTGGGTGCCTGCTGATGCACTGCTTGTCAGCCATGCCGTGGCGGTGTCCCATATAAAGTGGAGGAAGATGGGCACGGATGTTAGCCCAGAGCCAGTCTTCCTCAGCAAAAACGAGGAGGATTGGCAACGGATGTTAGCTCAGGGCTGGTCTTCCTCACAAAAAGAAAAGAAAAAAGAATAAATCACTTCCATTCCATATCAAGCTATAGCAAAGATTTCCTGTGCATATTTGTCATATAGACTCTTGTGGTTATCACATAAGCTAAAGACTCAGCACCAGTTGACAGCGTTGCGTTACTAGCATGAATTTTTAGATACATGGAGCTAAAGCAATGAGCATTAGGATAATGTATTTAGAGGGTTGGTTTAGGGAGCATGGTTATGTAAGTTCAATATGCTATCCGAATTTTCTTAATTCAAAATGAAACATGGCACTTTAGAATTAAAAAATTAAAATCTTTAGTCCTTGTTCCTTTTATCTTTTACAGAAGAGACCAAGCAAGTTTTGAGACTCAGTTTGACAGAGTTCTCACTACCCAAATTTTACTTGCTGTTTGGCATTAGCAAAGTCAAGTCAGCTGCCGTCATTGCCTTCCGCTCCAGTTATCGGGACAGGTCGTTCTCTCCGGGCTCCTATGAAAGGGAGACTTTTGCTTTGACATCCTTGGAAACAGTCACAGAAGCTTTATTGGAGATCCTGGAGGTATATAAGGCAAAATGATAAGAAACTAAGGTCATTTTTTTTAATGCACTAGTACTGGATAGAAGTAATACTGGTTTATTCTGCTGTTTTGCACTTAATGCTTAAATAAAACTCTCCCGGGGAATGTGTTTATTGGTAACATATATGTCATTTCATGACATTACAATAAACATTATTTAAATGTTTCGAAAAACACATATGTATATAAATGTATTCAGAGTATCCTTTTTTTTAAGGCATGTATGAGAGATATTCCAACATGCAAGTGGCTGGATCAGTGGACAGAACTAGCTCAAAGGTATGTCCCAAAAAAATTTAAGTTGTAAAAGTATGTGTATTGTTGAAAAGATAAATACTACTGGATAATCAATATTTTAATTAATTATTTAGTATGTATAAACACAAAGGTTTTCATAAACTGTTTGGATCTTTTAATTGCAGATTTGCATTCCAATATAATCCGTCTCTGCAACCAAGAGCTCTTGTTGTCTTTGGCTGTATTAGCAAACGAGTGTCTCATGGGCAGATAAAGCAGATTATCCGTATTCTTAGCAAGGTACCTCCCTCTCCCTCTTCCCAGATATTTGTGGTTCGCAAGTTTTGAAACGTATCTTGCATTTTTCTAAGGGACATTTAAATTTGAATTTAATAAAATGTCTTGTATGTTGCTTATTAAACCTTTAAAAATGGGTTTTGATTATTTTCTTTGCTGTAATTCTTTGAAGTGAAGAAAGCTTCTCTAAAGAAGATATCTTAAAAAGAAAATAAGTATTGTCTCTTTTGCTAAGAAGGTAATCTTAATATATTATCAGTTTTCAAAGCATTTAACTATATGTAAGACCCTTATATAAAAATTATGTCATTTGTAATTCCTATAATAATGCCTGAATTATTGGAATATGATATAGAAATATTAAAAAATAACCCAAATATGCATTGAGCTAGCTACCAAGATCACCATAGCATTGGAAATAATTCTAGCACTTATTAAATAAGGAATTGTTCCTGAACTGATTCTGAGATTCAGTTTACGAGTTAATGTTTTATTTCAATGAAAGTAAAATAAAGAATTCTGTTTCCCTAAAAGGCACTTGAGAGCTGCTTGAAAGGACCTGATACTTACAACAGTCAAGTTCTGATAGAAGCTACAGTAATAGCACTAACCAAATTACAACCACTTCTTAATAAGGTAATTACTGTATAGAAAATCAGTGCTTTCATTTTGGATATCAGTGTTAAATTTTCTTTTCTTTCGAAGAGTTTAGAAAAATAAGATGGATTGAGAAGTTATAAAGAAAAAGCTATAGTTACATTAGAACTTCTAAAAATTTAGTTGTTCAAAGTATTTACATTAGAAGAAGATAAGTATGAGGAATATGTTCTCACTGCTTGTAAGTTTTTTGTTTCATCAGTGCTAAAGGAAACATAGGTATATATTCTTACTTCTTTTATCCAATAAGTATTAATTGAGCATCTGCTATGTGCCAGAACATATAGGTATTTATTTCTGTGTAATCTCTCCCAAGTCTGGCATGTCTTTGTACTCAATTTACAGAATTATACTTCACAGCTGGAAGATAATACTATGCCATCATCTAGTCTAGTTGACTCATTTTATCAGTGTGGAAACATGATGTCCAAATATGTTAAATGACCTGCTCGAGGTCGCAAAACTGAGATGAGCTCAGACCATCCTACAACAGTGGCTGCATCATTTTATTCCTTTTAAATATCATCTTCATTTAGCACCCAAACTTTTTTGATGATCTGGTGTACTTCACCCAGCTTTACATTTCTCCACAGTAATGATCATGAACTAACATACTATGAATTTTACTTATAAAGATGGGATAGAACTAATCTAACATTCAGCATTCTTCAGAAGAGAGTTTGGAAATGTACCCATATGTTTTCAAGCAGATAAGTCATATGACAAAAGCAGGACTTAGAAGGATCATTCTGGTAGTAGTGTGCACAGTGCATTGGAGTAGGGAGAAGCTGGAGGCAAAAAGAATCCACACTGAGAATAAAGAAGGTTGGCATAGAATAGTGTCATTAGCAATAAGCAGATGCAAAAGAGACTACTTTGGAAGAACCCATGAAACTTGGTGACTGGATTTTGGAATCAAAGGACAAGGAGAAATCAGAGGAGATGCTAAGGTTCTCAGCCTGGCTAACAGTGTCTTTAGTTAGCTACATGGAATAAGTGAAGAGCTTACCCATATATTCACCTTCTCCAAAGAGAAAACATGTAATTTGAGGGATAAAACATGCTTCGTTTTATACTGCAGTGTGTTTTGAGTGGGACTGTTTTGTGGTTCTTCTTACTAATCTGGAATGCGTCTCCATTGCCAGGACTCCCCTCTGCACAAAGCCCTCTTTTGGGTAGCTGTGGCCGTGCTGCAGCTCGATGAGGTCAACTTGTATTCAGCAGGCACTGCACTTCTTGAACAAAACCTGCACACCCTAGACAGTCTCCGGATATTCAATGACAAGGTAAGCAGGCTTTCAATTGGTATTCCTAGATTCTGCACATTTAAAACTCCTCTCCCTCTTTTATTGTTGTTTTTTTAAATCAGAAGAGGTCCATAACTTAAATATGAATTTCTGTAATGCAACTTATTGTGAGTATAGTTCCTTACCAGCTCATAAAAAACTATTTAAACTTTACTGCATATTTTCTATATAAAAATAGTAGAAAACAGTTCTCGCCCAATACTAGTAAACAGAATAAAGATTAAAAATATTGAGGAGTAATAATACCTACCATGCTAGGCCCTATGCTACTGTGCATTGTACGTTCATTATTTGTAATTTTATAACCCAAAGGCAAAGGTTAGCATTCTCTACCCTCCTATTTCACATAGAAGCAATAATCTAAAAATAAGCTTATTTTTATTGAATAATAGTACTTAATGAAAAAATAGTATAATTAGAAGCAGATAAGGAGCTTGGAGAGTCTAAAGGAAACTTTTGCGCTCTTAATTATCCTAGTTTTTTGTTTTGCCTAATCCCACTTTAAAACATACTGTTAGCACCACTCTTAACATTTATCAGCCTTGATAGAGGTTGGATTTTGGTTCACAGGATATAGAGGAGGGAATATAACTACGAAATTATGTTCCTTTTATATTTGGGAAAAAATGGGAAGAGTCTAGGAGAAAAGAGAGGATTTTTTTTTAAGATAGATATGTGTATATAACAAGAGATTTGCTTGAAGTGAAATTAACAGAGCTGTGGGGAGAAAGAGACAGAACAAGAGCATAGTTTTAAGTGTAAAGATACTTGGTCTAAACGTTATTTGTTCAGTTTGCCAGATGTAGTGTAGACCCAGAACAGCTGGGGCTCTGGGAAGTGTGGAAACAAAAGTTTAAAGGTAGAAGCTACCTTGAAGTTTATCAGTCAGACCTCCATTTTACAAAATAGAAAAAGAACAAAGAAGTTAAGTAATTTGTCCATGTTTATATATCTGATCTGGGAGCCCCTCTTTCCAAATTCCCATTGCTCTTTTCTGGGGTTGTCTTGGAACAATGGTAGTCAGAGAGATAGCTAGCTGTTGGCTATTTGTATGAATATAAGAACATTTGTAAATGAAGTGTTTGTCTAGGAGTTGGCATTTTCATTGCCAGAACAGCCCCTTAGCAGGAGCTGATATTGACTCCAGTGCCACAGGTTACTAGGAATTAGAGTGAATAAAGCTTGTTAAGAGTCACCAGGATGTAAGATGAATAAGGTCTAAGGATCCAATGTATAACATGGTGACTATAGTTGATAACACTGTAGTGTATAATGGAAATTTGCTAAGAGAGTAGAACTTAAATGTTTGCACCAAAAAAAAAAAAAAAAGAGAGGGAGGTATGTAAATATGTAAAGTGATGGATGAGTTCATTAACTAACTCAGTGGGGGGAACCCTTTCACAGTGTATACATATATCAAATCAAAATGTTATACACCTTAAATATCTTAAAATTTTGTTCATCAGTTACACCTCAGTAAAGCTAAAAAAAACACATATAAACTGTACATGTAGTAGGTTAATAGATTATCATACTTTTTACAGTATCCTGCAACTTAACTTTTTTATTTAACAGTATAAAATGAACATCTTTCTAAGTATATATATATAAAATTCTTTCTCATGACTGCAGAGTATTTTACAATACACATGAACCACAATTTATTGAACTGTGTGCCCATTGATGGACATTTGATTTGTTTCTGTCTTTTCTTCTTTTCTATTGTAAACAATGCTGCTCTAAGCATCTCTCTACACATATTTTATATACTCATGCTTTTCTTTCTTTGAGTTAGAAATCTAGACATGACCCTAAACATCTTCAGTTGTTTGCTTTCAAAAATCTCTGTGCCTGATGATGAAATTAAAGGAGAAATCAAAAAATATCTAGAGACCAATGAAAATGAAAATACACCATACCTACTCATATAGGATGCAGCAAAAGCAGTCCTGAGAGGGAAACTCATAGCAATACAGGCCCACCTTAACAAACAAGAAAAATCCCAAATAAGCAACCTCAAACTAGAAAAAGAAGAACAAAGAACAACTAGAAAAAGAAGAACAAAAAAAGCCCCAAGTCAGCAGGAGGGAAATAATAAAAATTAGAGCAGAAATAAATGAAATTGAAACCAAAAATGCAGTAGAAAGGATCAATGAAACAAAGAGCTCATTCTTTGAGAAGATAAACAAAATCGACAAACCCTTAGCCAGACTCATGAAGAAAAAAAAGAGACAAGGCTCAAATAAATAAAATTAGAAATGAAAGAGGAGAAATTACAACAGATACCACAGAAATACAAAGGATTATAAGAGAATACTATGAAAAACTATATGCCAACAAACTGGGCAACCTAGAAGAAGTGGGTAAATTCTTAGACTCATACAACCTCCCAAAACTGAACCAAAAAGAAATAGAGAATCTGAATAGACCAATCACAAGTAAAGAGATTGAAACAATAATCAAAAACCTCCCAAAGAATAAAAGTCCAGGACCAGATGGCTTCTCTGGAGAATTTTACCAAACATTCAAAGATTTAATACTGATTCTTCTCAAATTATTCCAAAAAAATAGAGGAAGATGGAATACTTCCTGACACATTCTACGAGGCCACCGTCACCCTGATACCAAAGCCAGACAAGGACAATACAAACAAGGAAAACTACAGGCCGATGTCACTGATGAACATAGATGCAAAAATCCTCAACAAAATATTGGCAAACCGAATACAGCAATACATCAAAAAGATCATACACCATGACCAGGTGGGATTTATACCAGGGACACAGGGATGGTTCACTATCCACAAATCAATCAACGTGATATACCACATTAACAAAACGAAGAATAAAAACCACATGATCATCTCAATTGATGCAGAGAAGGCATTTGACAAGATCCAACATCCATCTCTGATCAAAACTCTCAACAAAATGGGTATAGAAGGAAAGTACCTCAGCATAATAAAGGCCATATATGACAAACCCACAGCCAACGTCATACTCAATGGGGGAAAACGGAAAGCCATTCCTCTGAGAACAGGAAAAAGACAAGGGTGCCCACTCTCGCCACACTTATTCAACATAGTACTGGAGGTTTTGGCCAGAGCAATTAGGCAAGAAAAAGGAATAAAAAGACTCCAAATAGGCAACGAAGAAGTGAAACACTCACTATTTGCAGACGACATGATTTTATATATAGAAAACCCTAAAGAACCCATTGGAAAACTATTAGAAATAATCAACTATGACAGCAAAGTCTAAAGGTACAAAATCAACTTACAAAAATCAGTTGCATTTCCATATGCTAATAACAAACTAACAGAAAGAGAACTCAACAAGAGAATCCCATTTACAATCTCAACAAAAAGAATAAAATATCTGGGAATAAATTTAACCAAGGAGGTGAAAGACCTATACAATGAAAACTGTAAGATATTATAGGAAGAAATCAAATGATGACATAAAGAAATGGAAAAATATCACACGCACATGGATTGGAAGAATAAACATAGTTAAAATGTCCATACTACCTCAAGCAATCTACAGATTCAATGCAATCCCAATCAGAATCCCAATGACATTCTTCACAGAAATAGAACAAAGAATCCTAAAATTCATGTGGGGCGACAAGAGACCCCGAATAGCTAAAGCAATCCTAAAATAAAAGAACAAAGCTGGCGGCATCACGATCCCTGACTTCAAAATATACTACAAAGCTATAATAATTAAAACAGCTTGGTACTGGTACAAAAACAGACACACAGATCAATGGAACAGAATTGAAAGACCAGAAATAAAACCACACATCTACAGACAGCTAATCTTTGACAAAGGAGCTAAGAACATACAATGGAGAAAGGAAAGTCGCTTCAATAAATGCGGCTAGGAAAACTGGACAGCCACATGCAAAAGAATGAAAGTAGACTATTTTCTGTCACATATACAAAAATTAATTCAAAATGGATCAAAGACTTGAAGGTAAGACCTGAAACTATAAAACTCCTAGGAGAAAACATAGGCAGTACACTCTTTGACATTGGTCTTAGAGGGATCTTTTCGAATTCCATGTCTACTCAGACAAGGGAAACAAAAGAAAAAATAAACAAGTGGGACTTCATCAGACTAAAGAGCTTCTGCAAGGCAAATGAAACCAGGATCAAAATGAAAAGACAACCCACCAGCTGGGAGAAAATATTTGCAAAGCATATATCCGACAAGGGGTTAATCTCCGTAATATATAAAGAACTCACACAACTGAACAACAAAAAACCAAACAACCCAGTCAACAAATGGGTGGAGGATATGAACAGACATTATTGCAAGGAAGATATACAGATGGCCAATAGGCACATGATAAGATGTTCAACATCACTAATCATCAGGGAAATGGAAATCAAAACTACACTAAGATATCACCTTACATCTGTTAGAATGGCTATAATCATCATGAGAAAAAATAACAAATGTTGGAGAGGTTGCA
The DNA here is from genome assembly GCA_031878705.1 of Tapirus indicus. Lineage (NCBI taxonomy): Eukaryota > Metazoa > Chordata > Mammalia > Perissodactyla > Tapiridae > Tapirus > Tapirus indicus. Next base: position 20,183,464 of record CM062932.1, read on the forward strand.
GAGAAAGAGGAACCCTAATTCCCACTGCTGGTGGGAATGCAAACTGGTGCAGCCTCTATGGAAAACAGTATGGAGATTCCTCAAACAGTTAAAAATAGAAATACCTTATGATCCAGCTGTCCCACTACTGGGTATTTATCCAGATGTCCTGAAAGCAACAATCCAAAGAGGCTTATGCACCCCTATGTTCATTGCAGCATTATTCGCTATAGCCCAGAAGTGGAAGCAACCCAAGTGTCCCTCAACTGATGATTGGATAAAGAAGATGTGGTATATATATACAATGGAATACTACTCAGCCATAAAAATAGACAAAATTGTCCCATTCACAACAACATGGATGGACCTGGAGGGTATTATGCTAAGCAAAATAAGCCAGACAAAGATAAACACCACATGACTTCACTCATATGTGGAAGATAAACTAAGACATGGATAGAGAACAGTTTGGTAGTTACCCGAGGGAAGGTGCTGAGGGGTGAGCACAAGGGGTGAAGGGACACCTTTATGTGGTGACTGACAATCATGTGCAACTGAAATTTCACAATGTTATAAACTACTATGATATCAATAAAAAAAAATCTCTGTGTGCCTATGGGAATCACTGAGCTTCTTTTAAAAAAAAAAAATGCAAATTCTGGGCCTTATCCACCTCCCATGATTCTGAGATGGGACCCAGTACTTTCCACCTTTAAACAAGCATCTTCAGTGACTTTAAAGCACATATTCCTGGAACCACACTTTAGGAAACCCTGTTAAAATTGTAGTTATCCTCAGCAAGTTGCATAGCGTTTTTGAGTTTCAATTTCCTTGTTTTCCCATATTAGAATATAAAATCCAGCAGGACGCATAGTTTTTGTCTGTTTTGTTCTCTGATGTATTTGCAGAGCATAGAGTCATGCCTGGCACATCAAGAACACATAATATGTATTTGATAAGTAAAAGGATAAAAGAATGAATGAATCTGTAAAATGGAGCTAATACCTACTGCATAGGATTGGTGTAAGGTTTCAGTACTATAATGCACCTAACATTATTCTGTACTGCAAGCATTCAGTAATGTGAACTCTCTTTGTTTTCTTAAATTTTCAGTAAGCATAGTACACAAAATGCCAGCTACAATTCATTGGATGGTCTCATTTAAAACAATAATAATTAGAATTTTTAAAAAGTCACCAGGATGTAAATTGACAGTCATTTATTTTGCGTTGTAAATCAAAGCTATTTCATTTCTTCCATCTTATTATTTATATGCTTGACTGTCTTGCACTAATTTATTTGTAGTACCTTAAATGTTCTATGGTTTTCTGTAGTTATCTGAAAATAATTTGTCTCAGCTTGAAAGGATTACTTACCTTGTCATTGCTGTTGAACACAATCAAAAACCAGTAAGTGGTCCTTTAAGGAAAGTTCCTGTGTCAAACCGATCAACCGTCTCATGATTATCTTTAATAGAGTCCAGAGGAAGTATTTATGGCAATCCGGAATCCTCTGGAATGGCACTGCAAGCAAATGGATCATTTTGTTGGACTCAATTTCAACTCTAACTTTAACTTCGCACTGGTTGGACACCTCTTAAAAGGTAGAGGACCTGTGTCGGAATATTTTTAAGAAATGGTATCAGGAAGCCAGAAGGAACTAAAATAATTGATTGCTTGAGATAATTTGGCTTATATGTCTTACTTTAAATGCAGACTGTATTGGTCTTATCGAGTTATGTTTTGTTCAATATGTATTTTAATAGAGCTTAATTTCCAGTCTTTATCAGATTTCCTTTAAAAAGCAAAAGAGTTGATTCTTATAAAATGCCTAAGTACTGAACTTTCTAATAGCTGTATTATTAGTTACTACTACTTAAGTATCTTTTTTGATTATCAGAATAAGACAGACTACAAATCAATAAATGTTATTTGAGTAACTTACATTAGAAAATGTTATCTTAGAGATTTGATCATAGGTTTTCTTCAACTTGTTTCTAATTTGTTGTTGATCAGTCCCATTGTTACATACCATAGAACCTCACCTTTCTGGTACCGCACCCTCACCCTTCCAAATTTCTGTATTGCTTATGGCAGTGATCTCCAGCCATTCGTCAGAGTTAGCTCATTCACTCCCTCATCTGGCTTTACTTCTCACTGCTGACTTCACTGCATGTTAGCTTTGGTTTATTTACTTGGAGTAGTCGTGGCCAGAGATTGCAGTTAACAGAAAGCATATAGTGGTGAGTCAGAGGCAAAAGGAGTGTAAAGTAGGGCCTGGGTTAAGGAGCTGGCATGAACCAGGCGGCTTCAACAGCACTAGATTTGGCCACAATTATAGACTCAAGCTAGAGCTTGAGTCAATAGTTTTGTATCAATTTAAATGGTTCTTAGGCTTGAGGGATTATGGAGGTTCCCCCAGTTTTTACCTGATATATATACATACACCCACCACTGTGAATGTATACTTTTGATTTCACCACCTTAGGAAATTTCTGCAAAAAATATTGCCAGCTTTAATCTCTAAGGTGAATAGGGATTGCTCAAAAGATACTACACTTACTACAGGGTACCAAGAAGAGGGATTGCAACTGGGCTGATAAAGTGCTTCGTTATTCTGTATTTCTAAAAGAATACCAGATTTTTCAGTGTACAAATCCCCTATTTTAAAATGGAGTAGTATTAGTGATTAAAATCTGTCTGAAGATCGAACTTAGCCTCTAATCACCCTATTCTTTAGTCTCTGAGAGCATGTACTTCCTATGTCATTACGTGTTTTTCTTTAATTTAAAAAAAAGAATTTTTAAGCAATAGAACCCTATTTTCTAAAGATATTTCATGGTGAACTCCAAATACGTAGGTTTTTCAAAACATCCCTGCACTGCTTTAGGGAATAGAAGATCTGGAACACCACCATTTTTCCTAATTTTCCTCTCCCTGAGGTACCTTGGAGTTCCAGGGAACGTTATTCTATTCTATACATTTTTGGTACTTAATCCTATATGTAATTAACTACTCACATGTATGTTTTACCTTTCCAAATGGCTATTCTCGGGAGGCAGAGTTATCCCTTATATTTCTTTTCCTTGCATAATTGCTAGTCACAGAAAAAGAACTCAACAAATACTTGTTGAAAGGATGAATTAACTTCTTGTTTGTTTTTATTTTTTGTAGGGTACAGGCATCCTTCACCTGCCATTGTTGCAAGAACAGTCAGAATTTTGCATACACTACTAACTCTGGTTAACAAACATAAAAATTGTGACAAATTTGAGGTGAATACACAGAGCGTGGCTTACTTAGCAGGTAAAAATACAAAATAGACCAAGTTAATCTTACCACATCTATGTCTAAGGACTGCCAAAAAAGATACAAATCCCTGAGAGTCCTTCGCTGGTTGCTCGGCAAGGTAAAGAGTTCACAGTCCAGTCCTGTGGTGGTGGTGAAAATTTTGCCAAAACATTTTGCCTTATAAAAGAATTTGCATTAAAATCTGAAATGTGAGGGGCCGGCCGGGTGGCGCAGCAGTTTAGTCCGCGCTTGGCAGCCCGGGGTTCGCTGGTTCGGATCCCTGGCGCCCGCCGACGCACTGCCTGTCAGCCATGCCGTGGCGGCGTCCCATATAAAGTAGAGGGAGATGGGCACGGATGTTAGCCCAGGGCCAGTCTTCCTCAGCAAAAAGAGGAGGATTGGCAACGGATGTTAGCTCAGGGCTGGTCTTCCTCACCAAAAAAAAAAAAAATCTGAAATGTGTTCCCTTTGTCACCTTTGGTTCAGGATACTATGTGGCTCCCTGTTGTCTGCCATAAAATCTGGACACCTCAGCCTGGCATCCTGGGCCCTTAAGCAGCCCTCCTGATTCTGTCCTCTTTGTCTAAATTTCATTTAAGCCTCATTTTTTATTACCTCTCCAAGGGGATGGGCTCTTTTAAGCTGATCTACTTGCCATCTCCTAGAAGTGCTTTTTGTTTTACCTGGAATGTCTGCCCATCCCCACCATTCCATTAAACCTTCCCTATTTGCTCCTTCCTGATTTGTGTTTCTCCACTCAGCAACACTTAGCACTAATGTATAATACAGTTCTTGAACATAGTTGATGGAAAGTGCTGATTCCCAGTTTAGCAGACTTCAGTTTGTGGCAACTTTTTTGTTTGAATCATTTGACGTTGGGAAAATCATTTAACATCTCAGAGTATTTTTTCTTATCTAAGAAATGGACCTTAGAGTACCTGCCCTGCCTACTTTTTGTGTTTGTTGAGATCAAATGTACCTTAAAGCACTTGACAAATATAAGGTGCTTATTAAATCTCTTTGTATATTCATGTTTATGTACAGTCTTCCAAAACAGACTGTAAACCCTTTAAGATAAACAAGTCTGTCCTAAGTGTTTTGTATCCTTAAACTTCACACTCTCTAGGGCTCTTTACATGTATGTTTAACAGCTGTTATCCTCTTCAGGGGGTTGTAAGAAGTGGATCCTGTTTTAAGTCACACTTGTGGTTTGTTAAATTTTTAATCTTCCTTCTTTTTCCTTTTAGCTTTACTCACAGTATCTGAGGAGGTTCGAAGTCGCTGTAGCCTAAAACATAGAAAGTCTCTTCTTCTTACTGATATTTCAATGGAAAATGTTCCGATGGATACCTATCCCATTCATCATGGTGACCCTAGCTATAGGTAAGTGGACTTCTTCTCCCATAATTACATAATTATAGTCAGATTTCAATTTTCCATGCTAATGGAGGCAAGCAGCAGAGTAATCCAGAAGGTAATATAGAAGGGAATCTAGAGATAATCTAGGAGGAGTGTTAAATCAAAACTCATAAATATACAGTATTTTATGTGGGATAATAGTAGGCAAGTTATTCTTCTAATCTAATTGTGCTAATGTTACCATTAGTTTGTCTCCTTTAAGCACAAACCAATTGAATAATGCAAAGAGATCATCTTGAAAGTACTGGGTTGCAGAAAAGGGCCTAGGAAAAATTAACATGAAATATAAGCAACATTACATGCTTAATGATAGAAAACTAAGCTATACAGATTTGTAAAAAGATGCACATGCCAACACATTTGTTGTATTTACATATCACACTAAAGTTATTAAAAATTTTTCTATATTACAGATTTAAATGCTATGATAATCAAATTATGTCCACTGTTGTACGTGGTTTTGGGTAGTATATTTTTCACTGTGACATGGAGAAATTACATGAAAATGGCATCATTTGTAAATTTTTTATATTTTCAATTAAAAGTATCTTTAAGTTTTAGATACAGTGTTGAACATAGGAGTGTAATTTTGTATTTGTAGAGCTTATATCATTCAATTTATCAACATCCCACTATTTGATAAGAAGCCCTCAAAAATTTCCCACTGATGGGGCTGGCCCAGTGGCGCAGCGGTTTAGTTCACGCTTGGCAGCCTGGGGTTCGCGGGTTCAGATCCCAGGTGGCTGCCGATGCACCACTTGTCAGCCATGCCGTGGCAGCGTCCCATATAAAGTAGAGGAAGATGGCACGGATGTTGGCTCAGGGCTGGTCTTCCTCACAAGAAAAAAAAAAATTTCCCACTGAGATTTTAGCAATGTATGCAAAAGCTTTCCAGGCAGACTTCGTTTTCAATAGTCGTCTTCTTCAGTCATTCCTCTGATTATATTTCTTTGAGATATGCCCTTTTTGTAATGGAAAGGAGAAAGTGAGTTTGCCTGTGTTCCCCTGTCAATGTATAAGTTAAGGTTGATTTTCTTGGTTTTTAAACCAAGAATACAATTGCTTGTTTAGATTTGATTTTCCCTGATTAAAAAATCAATGCAGTACAATTCTGTTGAGCATTCGGTAAGTACCTACTATGTATAAGATATCATGGCAAGAAAGTGGATACTTTCTGGGGATACATTAAGGGTTTGTATCCTAAAGCCCTTTAGAATGCAGTTTTAAAATTAATTGATTGCTATAGAACAGCCAGTTGGGAGGGGCAAACAATGGTTGTATTTGTCATCGTGTTAATTAATTCTTCTCAATTGTTTAAATCTATCAGGATGCTAAAGGAGAGTCAGCCATGGTCCTCTCCCAAAGGTTCAGAAGGGTACCTTGCAGCCACCTATCCAACTGTGGGCCAGACCAGTCCCCGAGCCAGGAAATCCATGAGCTTGGACATGGGGCAACCTTCTCAGGCCAACACTAAGAAGTTGCTGGGTTAGTTTGTCTAAATTATGTAGAATTTTTTAGAATTATTTTAAAAACTGGTCAGATACTTTCATTCTTGGAAAATTATTTGAAGATTTTGAAGATTATCAAAATTTCCTGTTTTTGATGTAGCAAAGTTTTTGATGCCAATTACAAGAGAGTTTGACAGATTAGTTAAGCCATATCAGTTTAGACAGAGGAATGAGAATGGGATCTTGAAACAGAATTTTTTCTTATTCTTAGACTAAATACTGTGGCTCTCCTTGTTTTGTTCTGCCTTGGCCAGGCAGCAGGGAAATGGGAGTAGTAGAGACGTTAGATATTCACAAGAAAGGAAGAGTCTCGCTGCACTCAGATGCAGGGCCTTTAACAAAATATTTCCTGAAATAATCATCTGAGAGCAGAATACGTCAATATGGTATGAAGCTGTAATAATACTATTTGCCATCTTTTCTTTAAAAAGACAAAAAGGTAAGATTTTTTGATTACTATATTTTTTATTACTATAAGAAGATATGATTCTTGAAAGATTGCTAAGTTACATCAACATTTGTCAAAGAGGAGTCCACCTAAATTGCTGTGAGACTCTTTCCCTTTTTAAAAACTGAAAGTAAATAATGAGAGAGCCCACTGATCCCACCTCACCACAGAGGAAGTGCAAAGGTGCTCTTACACAACTTTGGCTAAAGTTTTCATTGTTATTGGAGTACATTGGGATCCATATTTCAGTGACCAACGCTATGAATGGCTCGGTGGGTTTCATTTATCCATGTAAGCATATTCTTAAGTATCTTTAGGTATTGGGAAAATGTTTGCGTTCATAAGGAAATCAGTGAACAAAGAAGTTTGAAATCAATAACATGCCAGTAAACCATGAAAGAAATTGAAACCACAAATGTTAATCACTGTTACTGGTCACTTAGGATTATTACCTTTTGTTTGAGTTACTTCTGTTTATAGTTTGCCATAAATAATCTTCTAGGAGTTTCCTGGTTACTTTGTGTTTTGTAATTCTGGATTTTCGTGCCAAGGAAGTTGTAAGTGAAAAATTAACTTCAGAGAAAATACAGTATTGAATTCATTCAATCCATGTGGTAGATGAAAAAGTTATGGTCTCTGCCCTGAAGAGCTCATAGTTTGATGGCTAAGATTTGTAATCAGCCAATTGCAACAGCATCCCTAGATGCCATTAAAATAACATGTCTTGATGAGGGGAAACTGAGGATCTGGGGAAATTAGGAAAAGCTGCAGAGAGGAAGTGACATTTGAACTGGGTCTTGAAGGTGTAATACATGCTTGCTGGGTAGACACAGGATAAGGAAGGCATGCATTCAACAGAGGGGGAATAACATGAATAAAGAAAAGTCAGGAAAAGCAGTTAAGTAGGAAATGAGGCTCGAGAAGGATCAGAACTAGATTGTGGGAGGTTTTGTGTGCTATGTTAAAGAGATTTAGCCTTACCATGTATTCAGCAGGGATGTTTAAGTAGGGAAGGGACATTACCAAATTTTGTCTTTGGGCAAGTTTTTCTAGCTACAATGTGAAGAAATGGAGGGGACTTTTGGCAAGCGGACCATTTAAGAGATTGGTACAGCAGTCCAAACAAAAATGGTGTAGGCCTGCACTGAGGCAGGAGCGATGGGAGAGTGGAGAAGAGGAATCAGGTTTGGGATAGATTTCTGAAGTAGAAAGGACAAGACTTAGTGCAAGTTTCAAATAACCCAATTTCAATACTTCTTCTTTAAATAAGAGAAAGGTATTTAACATTAGTGTAATACAAGATTGGAGAAACTCAAAGCCAAGTGGGAGATAGTACTACTTGCTATTTTTGAAGCATCTCCCAGTGTATCTATTATTTAGTACTTTCAGGCATGCAAATCTTTTTTCCAAAGCTTGAAGACTTAAAATCCAACTTTGATCTTGCCTGTGTTTGGAAATTCTTCATACATTAGTGACTGTTTCTTGGCACCAGCAGGATTTCTTAAGTTGAAAAACAGCTGTTCAGACATAGTTGATCTTTGCTACTGAACAGTGCACACCCTGTATTTATTATCAAGTATTGTGCGTGTTGGTGGAATTTGGTTTGCCTCCAGTTGTAGTGAATGTAATCTCAGTTTAATTTGGACCAATAAGGTACATTCTGTACTGAAACAGAAAGCTGTGTGGCCAAAATTCCTTGAGAAGATGGAGAACAGAAGAGAGAAACTCTGCCCCAGGCATATGTTTGAGCTTCCTTTGAGTCCTTAAGTGAAAACTTAAACACTTTATGTCCAAACATTTTCTTTTTAGTATATTCCTATTCACAGACACTGTGGTTAATGAACTTCCATATTCTGTAACTTTTGTTTATAGGAACAAGGAAAAGTTTTGATCACTTGATTTCAGATACAAAGGCTCCTAAAAGGCAAGAAATGGAATCAGGGATCACAACACCCCCCAAAATGAGGAGAGTAGCAGAAACTGATTATGAAATGGGTGAGAAACAAAGTTAATAATTGATCTAGATCATTGAAAGTAAGGTGGGAGAGTACATAAAGCCATATTTACTTTCCAGCCATTTCTTAGAATCTTTAGGATGAAATATAGAAACATTTGCTCTTTTTCAAAAGATAAGCTATACAGTCCTTAAAATGACAGTTATCCTGAAACCTGTGTAAAAAGTAATCATATATGTGATATATAGCATTGTAAACAGCTAGCCAAAACTTTTGTATAGGTGAATAGTAATTCTATATGATGTTTATGTTGATATTTTAAGTGTCTACTAAAAAGCTATTGAATTTTAGAAGTAACACTAAAGTATGTTAGGTGAAGTGGTATCTAGTTGTATATATTTGATTAATACAATTGATTCTGTTAATCCGTATTTTACTGCAGAAACTCAAAGGATTTCCTCATCACAACAGCACCCACATTTGCGTAAAGTTTCAGTGTCTGAATCGAATGTTCTCTTGGATGAAGAAGTACTTACTGATCCGAAGATCCAAGCACTGCTTCTTACCGTTCTGGTAAGGTTTTTCACTTTTTGAGAGTTTTTTTCTTCCCTCAAGTTTTTATTCCAGTCTACTCATAGGAGGCCTTTAAATATTAAAAGCATGAAAGGAAAGCCATCTTCTGCTTCTCACCAAAACAGATAACAACTCAACCACACAATAAATGTTTTTTGTTTACTTTTTGGCATTTTGGCAGGCTACACTAGTAAAATACACCACGGATGAGTTTGATCAACGAATTCTCTATGAATACTTAGCAGAGGCCAGTGTTGTTTTCCCCAAAGTGTTTCCTGTTGTGTAAGTATCTCCTTTTGTGTTTAACTTTTGTATCTGTTTTGAAGTCAAATGTTTTATAAAAGCTTAGGAAAGGATCATCCAGTAATGTTCACTGGTTGTAGAGAGCAGAACATGAGATAGTATGAGAGTGATTTTAGCTTAGAGACAGTGGGTTTAATGGGTGCTAAGACTAGTTTTGGCCTATTAGGAAAAGCATTTTTTTTTCTTATTGGTTTTTTTAATTGGTTCATCATGATGAGCGTTGTTCACTTAGGAGCAAACTATTAGACTGCTATAGTTAAGTAAGCATACCCATTTTGGTTTCTTTTTCAGTACAGTGTTTGTATTTATCCACAGCTGAGTGAAAACAAAGTTGACCTCCTCTTTGGGAGATGAATTTTATTTTCTTTGAAGGGCTAAAATCATATTAGCCTCGAAGTATTCAAATCTAAGTAACCCAAAGGAACTTGGAAAATTCTATTCCTGATCTAGGCCTTCTATATAGTATCATTATTTCCTTATTTTTGTTTCATCTCATTTAAAAATTTCAGAATTTTATATCGTTGGCTCTTGGTTATTTTTATTAATGGAGTGTAGCAGTTTAGAAATAGTCGTTGGATCATATATTCCACCCCGTCCAAACTAATTTTGCTTTCCTTATTCAATCTGACTCAGCATTTATTAAACACTGATTAATATTAAATTTAGTTTTAATTCCCTGGGTACATATGAACAAACAGCAGAAAGAAATGGTCCTAAAGCACACTGAGTGGCAGACAGAAGCCAACTTTGTCTTGAGCAAACAGTCACCATGTAGTTAAACATGGTTATATGATAGTACTAGTTGGTTGATTTTACCATATTTTCCCTCATGACTGAAAAAAAAGAGAGAGAGAGAGAGGCAAACCAAAAAAAACAAATACACACATTCGTTATTGAAAATTTGGAAAATCACCAAAAACTAAAAAGCACTCATCTCCCTTCATTTTTATAACATTGTTCTGGGGAATATATAATATGTTTTCCAGTATGTATTTTCATTTAATTTTCCTTTGAAATGTTCCTCTCTTCACTTTTATTTTTTAGGCACAATTTATTGGACTCTAAGATCAACACCCTGTTGTCATTGTGCCAAGATCCAAATTTGTTAAATCCGATTCATGGAATTGTGCAGAGTGTGGTGTACCATGAAGAGTCCCCACCGCAATACCAGACATCTTACCTGCAAAGTAAATAAATGTATCGGGAGGCGGATGGTTGGTGAACTTGCTGACATGTGCACTGTTATAGAATGCACTGACTAAAGAGTTCTTCATAAAGGATAGGCTTGTTCATACTTCTCTCTCCATATGCGGTTTTCTGACTCTCTTAATTGTGTTCAGTAAATAACTCGTTGACAACTTTTTAAAAATATTTTATATTTAATATTTAAATATTTTTTTTAGAATATATTTTTATACTGAGTGTACTTTAAGTGAGTTTGTCTACTTTGACACTCATTCTAAAAGGTTTTCAGTGTGGTGTAGGTTTTATATATCATCAACTATGTAACTTATTTAATTTCCGTTGATTAATTAAGAGTGTCATGCTTATTATAAGAGTAACATTTGATTTGTTGCAGGTTTTGGTTTTAATGGCTTGTGGCGGTTTGCAGGACCCTTTTCAAAGGTAAGAAAATATATTTTTCTCTATTGATAAAATGAAAGTTTTTATTCGTATTAATGTGCCTGCTTTAAGAACACAATATGCTGAAACCCAGAATGACGATTCACAATAAACACATAAGCTATTTTTATCAAAAGCTTTCCACCACAAGATTCTTTCCAAGAGCCAGCAACTCTCATATGTTAATATATTAGTTTTTACCAAAAAACAATTCAATTCTGTTTATGCTTGACTTTTCAGAAGGGTACGATAAACCTCTGTAAACTTTTCTGCCCCCAAGTCCCTCGTATACTTGATGATCCTAATGCACACATTTAAGTATCTTGTAATTAGGAAGGAACATTACCTATGGTCAAAATCTGCCTCATGACCTGAAACTAATATAATGCTATATGTCAAATCTCAATTTTAAAAAAATTACATAATGAAAAAAATCTGCCTCATGAAAACATTTTTCCTTCCAACCTGTTGGATTAGATTCATTCTTCCCTGAATATATCTTCGTTTGCTCCTATTCAGTTTGTTCTTTGATTGGCATTAGTTGATACAGTGCTACGTCAATGTGTATTTAATTATTCTCTGTATATGGTCTCTCTCCAGATTGATTGAGGTTCCTTGAAGGCAGGACTTCTATTTCTTGCCCCCACAGTTCCTAGTACAGTGTTCTAGATACAGGGTTGCCAAATCAATATAAATTATCTAAACTTTGTTCTAATTTTAAGAATTGAGTATTAAGTCTGTTATTTTGTTTAGTTATTACTGAATATCTCTTGAAACACAAAGGGTGTCATTAAAAAATGGGCCTGAAGTCACAGAAATAAGTATATCATGCAGGAATTATTGTAGTTTGATTGCCAGTCACCCTCTGAGCCCCCAGTGTTTAGTCAGTCAGATCTCTAAATGGCAGCTGGAATGATGATGCTCTGCTCATTTTCTCTATTTTGGAAAATTGACTAGATATCGTTCCTGATGATTGTATTGTCTCAGGATTAATTCAGTCTGTGTCTGTGCATGGCTTTCAGTAATTGCAGGTTCATCTGGAAGCTGTAAGGGTAAGCTGAATAAAATTCCCAGTTGTAAGTCCCATGGTAATCTGTAACTATTACTCCACCCCCTTTTTAAATCTATAATACAAAGGAAGAAAAATAGTAAGTTAAGCCCAAAATGAAAATTGAATTAATCTTTTTTGGCTTCTAAGGGGATTTACAAAAAAAAAGAATGGAGCTAAAATAATTTCCTATTTTCCATTACAGCAAACACAAATCCCAGACTATGCTGAGCTTATTGTTAAGTTTCTTGATGCCTTGATTGACACGTATTTGCCTGGAATTGATGAAGAAACCAGTGAGGAGTCCCTCCTGACACCCACATCTCCTTATCCTCCTGCAGTGCAGAGCCAGCTTAGTATTACTGCTAACCTTAACCTTTCTAATTCCATGACCTCACTTGCAACTTCCCAGCATTCCCCAGGTCAGTAAATATAATCTTTATGTAAATTTGAGCAACAATATTAATATACCAACATTAGGAATTCCCTTGTTATCAGTTTATAGTGCATTTTGCACCTTTTTATCATGAGGTTCATCTTACATTTCTTCTTTACCTTGTAGCTGATTTGAATTTTGTTATTCTATAAAGCTTTCTACTTTCAAACAGTTAATACATAAGATAGTGAAATGTTTAGAATGTTCACATACTGTTCCAAGGTTGACAAGTTTTTAGATTTGGGCAGGAAGAACAACCTAAGGTACATTACCGTGTAAGTGAACAGAATTATAATTCCCTTACTCGATATACTAACCTTGCCCTGAGGGCTTCTGTGTCTCCGATACAGCATACTGTAGCCAAAAAATATGCAAAGTATAGTAGTACCCCACTTCCCTGCTGCCAGCACAAGTCAACCATTCAGAGACCAACTTGAAAATTTGAGAATAAACAACCAAACAAGAAAGCTATCTCAAGAAAATAGCATCTTAAAGCCCATAAGCATATTCCTTACTGTGGAGTCACCCTCAGGTCCAAGTGGGAAAAGTATACCAGTTCCACATGCAACTAAGAGATGGATACAGTGAGAAATAATAGCTAATAGCTGGGATCGGGGCGGGGAGGGGCTGAGATAAACAAGATGGCAGAAATGGCAAAACTGCAGAATTCTGGGCTCATTCACTCTCAGAGTGAAGGGTGTCATACAACTCTGGTCAACCCTGGAGGTGCTACTCATTACAGAACTGACACCATTGTGTGTTATGATGACAGTGGATAATGAAGGAAAGCTTCTGTTATGGTCTTGTGTTCTGTTGAGAAAGATACCCTTCTAAAACGGTTAAAATTAAAAAAGGTTTTGTGTTTAAAATTCCATTATCTGAAGAGTTTACTTATGAAACACCTCATTCTATAAGGAAAAGTTACTATACATAGTTCTAAGTGTTAGCATAGATTTTCTTTAAAAAGCCAAATGATGTATTCTAACTATTTTTTGATGTTCAAGATCCATAAATAGAATCCCCAGTTTATAATACCAGCTTTGCATGAACATTAAAACGTATATAGCTTTGAAGGTTCTGAAGAACTTGACAAATATTCATATTATAAACCATTATATTAAATAACTATATTCATCTATTAAGCTTTGGTCAACAACAACACTTTGGTCAGCAGAGGAAACAAATTATTTGATCCAGCATTTATTTATCAATCACCTTACTGCACCTAGTCAGGTTCTTTTTTTCTTCCAAGAAATAAGAGAAATCTGGCCAACTTTTTTCCCCCATATAACCATGTTCATTTGCCCTCTGTCACTTATTCCCTTGGACAGTGTTTCTCCTAGTGAGGTCCCAAACCAGCAGCATCAGCATCATTGGGAGCTTGTTAGAAATGCAAATGCCAGAGTCCCACCCCAGATCTCCTGCACAAGAAACTCCAAGAGTAGGGCTCAGGCAGCAGTCTGTATTTTAATAAACACCCCAGGTGATTCTTACACACCCTAGAGTTTGAGAAGCACTGCCCTAGGGTCTGCCTATGATCGTGCCCCATAATCAGCGTTTCAGCTGTTAAAACCAGGGCAAAACTTAAAATTTACTTTCTTCTAGATATTGCAGCAGCTGAATTCTTTTCCTCACCACCGCCCTCCTTCCCCCACTGCCCCATAAAGTCTTAGCATTTTGGAGCTGGGGGGACTACAGAAGTAAGTTAGTTATAGGCTCACAGTGGTGTGTGTGATGGGGAGACTGAGGTTTGGAAGAGCTAAAGCTAAGGACTGTGCTTTATCACACAGTCCTTCTCTGGAACCAAGACCAGGGCCCTTTCTACCATGTTCATTGCCTTCCGTATCTATGATCTATCTGTCATCTTCTTTCCCTTCCCTTCCCCTTCCCTTTTTGTTTCATTTATTTGTTTGTTTATTTACTGTTGTCTCATTACTTCCATCTGCCTTACCTTAAATCCATCCTCCTTTTTTTCTGTAGAACTCTCTATTTTCTGCATCATTTGTTGTTTATAACATTGATCACAATTATAAAATTTGTAGACTGTCTGCATTGGTCCTCTTGTTTTTAAAGTTTGGTTGCTTTTGACCAAACTTTTGCCTCTTGGGCTACTAAAGTGGTATTAAACTTATCAAAATGATTAGTTGTTTTTATATTGGCTTTTTTTACCCAGACTAATTGTTAGGGGGATCTCTCCCCATCTTTGCCCACTAATGGAGACAGTAAAATCATCAGGTTGAGCATAAAGACCAATACAGGTTCCCCTACTAGTTGATTAATTGCTTTTGTCCTATGTTGGTTGAACATTAGCCATATCATTTGCTTAAAAAAATAGTCCTACTCTGCAACCTCTTATTTAGAATTGTTTATAAAAATCAGAGAAGAGTATGTATGGTTTTGGTTACAGTTTTAAACCGATGGTGTCACCTCCAATAGTTCTCCAAAGATGGCTACTTGAATAGACCACTATACCCTAGAAACCTCTGACTATTCTCAAAAGATATTGAAGCTTTAAAAGTAGTAGAATTAATTAAGTAGAATCACAGTGTTCAATATCTCCTGTCTCTAAATTGTGAATTATGTGTCCTTTGATTTGCCAGATTATTTTACTACATGTTTTTGGAAAAAGGGTTTATCTTTTCAATAGTGACTTTCTCATGAAACCCATTTGTATGTCTAAATTGTGGACTCGTCTCCATGAAAGGATCCTGGTTTATCTATATTTCTAATTATTGTGTTTTTGTCATCTGCTGTTATGGAATACCTCTTATAAGAGTTAATTCTTTGTTTGTAATTAAGTATACTGCTTTATATCTCTGGCTCCATCTAATGTTATATCCCTATCTCCTCAATTCTTTGTGGAGCTGAGTTTGCTAATATCAAAGGGCTAAAAGAAGTGATAGAATCTGATCCAGATTCCTAACTCAGTCCAGCATTTCAACTTTGCTATTTAGCTGAATAGAAACCAGAATATTTCTGTATCTCCACTCCCATCAGCCAAGTCCCAAGCAGAAGTGTTTAAAGAAGCTCTGTGTCACTCCCTGAAATAAGTCTGGCTTGCCATCAAATTTACCCAACAACAATCTGTACCCAGTCTACTGAGCTTTAAGCAGGTGAAAGCTCTGTTGCCCTACATCAAAAAGTTGCTGATCTGCACTCAGCTCAGCCCTTTGCTGCAAACTTCCCATGTCAGTGCAAGACTCTGCTTTCTAGATCTTTGGTGCATAGCAGGATCAGCCACTAAGCTGTATTATTTATTTTATTTTTTGGTCTCCAACATTCTCTGCTGTCAAATCAGCTAGATAAGAGATTCATGAACTCCCTCCCCCTCCCAAGCATTAAACCTTACTTAAAGAAAAATTTGGGTGGTGATTTATCAGTCACCAGCTTTTGAGGAATTGGTGGTCACTTACATAAAGCAATTGTCTCTGAAAATACATTCTTCTTGACAAATTGTCATAGCCCACTTGTCTATCCCATTAGCACAAGGAGGATTGTTTTATAAATCCACATTTAAAAATACATAAATGCCTGTCTTCTGACTCCCTTCCTAGTAGAAGTTGAACTTGGCATCAGTGGAGCCAAGGGACTGTATTCTGAGTTCAGTGCATATAAAGTGTGTTAACTGTGGCCCTTTTAGCCAAATGGACGTAAAACTTCGCCTCTTCAGATTTTTCAAAATGCCACTAAGAGAACCCTGAAGAGAATCCATAACATTTACTCTATGATGTATAAGAATATTTCAGATTTGATGTATGATCCATTATTAGGTCCAGTGTAGTTGAGCTATACATGAATTGAACCAAGATTAGAACCAGAAAATAAAGCCTATCTACCTAAAAATGCTGTATATGGGACTTTCTCTTGCTTAAGGCCAAGCCATGAGTGATTCTCTTAGGTGATAAGCAAAGAAGCCTTTTTTAAAGCCATATTTTGAAAGCTTTATGACCATTTTACTTCAAGTATGCATTTCAAGTGCAGTTTCCCTGCATCCTCTTTAGATGTTAAAGAGCAAGTATACTAGAAATAAAAATCCAGATGGAACTATATGGACTCAGTATTCATTAAAAAGAAATTAAATAGATCCATTTCCAATGTGTTAAAATTTGATTTGTACTCTGCCAAGGTCTCCTAATATTTTTCACACTGTAATTTAATTCAATAAGAATTTGAACACCTATTTTGTAGGTGTACACCTGGCACTCCAGGACATTTAAAGATGAGAGAGACCCTGGTCACCAGAGAGTTGACAGTTTTTGCCTCTGCATCTGGTATTGGGTTTTGGGCCAACGTTGTTATTTCCTTCTGTTCCATGTTGTTTAACAAATTCTGCATGTACACAAGTTCTTTGATTTTAAATACAAGACTAATACTACAGTGCTCTGTAGAAAATAACCAAAATTCCAGATGTTTATCCTACAGATATTCATTGTTTACTATATGTGAGGGACTCTTAGACCCAAAGGAGTGGGGGAGCTAATAGGACATGACACCTGCCCTCAAATAGATTTCAGTGCTGAGATGGTCAAGTGTATGCAGATAACTGTGTTGACAACTTTTGTGGTACTTGTTGGATTGTACCTTGTACAACCAAGTATTCTGATAGTTCAAAGGGACATTTATTTGGAAGAATCAGGTAATAATTATGGCAAAAGTTTTATAATGTATTTTTTACCTCAAAAAAATATGAGGTGTGTGTGTCTTATAATTTTTTAACAAAAACAAGCCTGTAATCTTTTTAAAATGTTATTTACTAGAAAAAAATCTTTTTTCCTTTAATGAGCTCATTTTCCTGTTAGTATTGGAGCATGAATTTTTTACAGCAAAGATCTATTTAGTTGAGCTTTGTTTTAAATCCGTTTCTTCCACTGTATTTTGGGGCCGTGTCCAGTCTGTCCTTCACGCACTTTGCTTCTGTAGTGCAGACCTCCCTGCTGGGAAGCTGGGCGGAGCAGCTGGGAGTTACAGGCTTCCTGAAGCAGTAGTGCCAACAGCTGTGTGCACGGCCGTGGTTGTCACCACCGTTTCTCTGAACGTGGGCTGGGCTCTGCGGCAGTAACACGCCTGCAATGTTGACCAGATTGACAGTGCCCCTCGTGGAAGAAACTCCAAGTCCTCTATTTTGAAACGACTTAAAATCCCTGAAATGATTTTAATATTTTAGGGTACTACTTATGGCATCCCCAGACCTTTGTTTGGTATTTTCTTGATTTATTTTCCTTCTTTATCTTTGTTATGATCCTGTATTTAAGGGAGAAATTAATTTTAAACCGAGCAATTGCTTGGTTTCATTCCTGCTCATTTTTCATCTCATTGTTTAGTTTAATTCTTGATTTAAACTAAAATTCTTATTCTAATAAAGGTGATAAAAACACATCCATCTGTAAAATTATACATTCTACCATTTAGAGTGTAATATTTAGGGAATTATTGTTCGGAGTTCAATAATTAAAACCAGATTCCTTCTGAAAACCAGGGAACATAATAATTATCCAGTGTCTAATCATATTTCACCCTTTTAAAAACTCTTGTGGACATCACTCACGTTTGTTTTTTTTTTCCATTCTGTGTCTGTGAAGCTTCTCTGCCTTGCTCTAAATCAGCAGTTTTCATGCAGCTGTTCCCTCATCAAGGTACTCTCTACTTTCATCATCTTTGCACGAAGTACTGCTGACCCTGCGCTCACCCTGGGCTCATGGCATGAGACTCCATTCACCAGTCTCTGTAAGCACAGTCTAGCTTAGCACCTGAGGGTCTTGTAAAGCCACTGCTTTAAGGTCTGGGTGCTTACTGGCACTGCAGGGCCATATGTCCTGTCTCAGCTGAGGAGCTGCCTACTCTCCCCTGAACACTGAAGATGTAGTCCCGGCCCTCAACTAACACAGGCGGGTTAACGAGAAACTCCAGGGAAAGCTAATAGAGAAAGCAAGGTGTGTGGTTTGATGGGTTTTTAGCTTAGGAAATATTTGTTTTCCCAAATATAAAGCCAACTCCAGTGTTTTCTTAGAAATTAAAACTGGCCATCCACTGTGTCACCTGTGTTTAAAAAAAAGGAATATGGTCCTTAGCTCTAAGGTCTAAGAAGAAAAAAAATGTGATACACTTACATCTAATTTATAAAAGATGCCTTTTCTTGTAATCTTCTATAATTATTATACAGAAAGATTAGACCTAATAGAAAAAGAAATGTTAGCAACTGATGAAAGTCCTTTAAAATTTTTTTAAATTCTTAGTTACTATTTTGTATATCTAACTCAAAATACAAATATTTCTAAATATATATTTAACACATCTCCATGAATGTATTTACTATAGCATAAGAGCAAGCTATAGTTACCTTTTCTTCTAAGAAGATTTATTATATTTTGTGCTTATTCAGTAATTTTACAAATTCTAGTATAAAATTCAAGTTCTGTGCTTTTGTTCTAAAAGTCCTTTCAGTACATCACTTGATCTTTTTTATTTCAGGTATTAGAAGCATCTTAATTCGTGTAGTAAATATTTTATCTATGTGCAAAAAGTCTTCACATAGATTATCTTATCTGATTCTTCTAACAACCCTTTGAAATAGGCACGTCTACTGTTACCCATAATTGCCAGATTAAGAACCAGAACCAAATAAGAGTTCTGATCCAACCAAGACTCAAACTTGAGTCTTTTGACAGGTTTGCTTTCTTGTATATGTAATAAGACTTTCCTGACAGTTTTGCCATATTATATGTGCAATAAACTAAGCAGTGCAGAGTCAGGTAACCTACTAGCACTGCTGTGCA
The DNA here is from genome assembly GCA_031878705.1 of Tapirus indicus. Lineage (NCBI taxonomy): Eukaryota > Metazoa > Chordata > Mammalia > Perissodactyla > Tapiridae > Tapirus > Tapirus indicus. The sequence continues at coordinate 20,202,819 of CM062932.1, forward strand.
GTTGGCAGGAGATTTATGTTACTGTTAGTCTTTCATTTTTGTTGTGTAACTTCTCAGAAATTACCTAACGCATTTTTCCTCAGCTTCTCAAGGACTAAAAGGGATTCAATCCTTTTATTATTTTGTGAAAATATTAGGTTCCAGTTTGGGAAACCATTTTGGTGTTTAAAAAAATAGATGAACTTAAAAAAAAGTGTTTTATTATTAGTCAGGCTGGATCTATATCCCTAGTTGTCAAAGTAAACCCGACACCTGCCTTCAAGGACCTCATGCTCGAGCAGAGGAGACAGACATATAACTGAAATGACTATGATGTAATCGGGTAGTATTTTCCCACTTACTTAATTCACAGAATTTTGGCCAATAACACCTTTTATTTAGGATTTTATCTTTTATCTGGAACTACCACAATTCATTGAAGCATAGTGCTTATTAATACACTGCTGTAGAGAGTTTCCAGCTTCTTCTGCCCTGCATGTTTGTAACTGGCTGCATGTTGGACCACAGCATATCTGTGGGGGAATTTAAACTAGCAAATCGGGACCACAGAAGTTTTTACCTCTATTTCATTTGAGTGGTGGCCTCTGGGTTTCTGTCACCTCATGGATTTTTGCTTTTGGGCCCACTGAGGGTCAGAAGGGAAAGCCAGTGCTTAGAGGCATAAGAGAGACCAGAATGCAAAGCCTCGGAGGGGTCTTGATGAAAAGAAGTGCAACACCAAGTTCTGCTCAAAGTGTAGCATGTACCAATGCAGGATGGATTCTGCCTCCATTTGAGCAAACCGGCTGATAATCGGAGAGTTTTTCCTGTAGAATGTTGAGATCAAATCCTTCACCAGCTTTTAGAAAGATTTCTAAATTGAATTTTAGAGGGTAAAAAGAAAGAATGCTGCCAAAATTCTCAAAAATGAGAATTATGCTTAGAAACGTAAATGCTAGAACCAGATACTATGATCATTTTGTTTCATACTAACTTGGCTTTTTCCAAAGTTTTTATATCTGCTTCTCCTTTGATCCTTCAAGTAAAACATCTTTGCTGTGAAGTTGAACTTAGGAATCACAGCCACGCCACGTCTACCTGTGGGGCTTGTAGAGTTGGGTCACCAAGTAGGAGGAAAACACACACACAAATAAGAACTGAATTGGGATGAAAGTTGAATTTGAGAGTAGAAGTCAGGACATCAACCTCTCACATAGCATTGAAGCTTTGTGTTACGAGTGATGGGATGATACTTTAATATTTTTAATTTAAAGGAACACATGCTCATTTGGAAAAAAATTAGAAAATTCAGAAAAATAGAAGAGAAAAATCACCCACAATCCCACCACTCTAAGATACTCGCTGTTTGTTAACATTTTGGTGTATCTCCTTCTAGTTTCTTTTCTTTACATAGTTGAGGTCATAGTATGTATAAAACTTTATAGCTTGCTTTTTACCCTTAACGTTTAACAAGAGGTAAATAAGGCTTTTAAAATTTTATTTAGAGGTCTGAAGATTATTTGCTTAACAAAACAGGAAATAGAATATTCTTCGTATTTCTTTGAAGAAACTTTTACCCTAGTGACTTAATCTATGTGACCACAATTTATATAATTTTAATTCCTAAGAATATCACTGAGCAGACCCTTGTCCTCAGATAGAAGCATTGCCACCCTGCAGTGTGATACAAGGCTGCACTAACGGCCGGCACACAAAAAGGAGCCCCAGGTCCTCCTAGTGGCCGCACGAGGTCTCTCCTGATGGCCATCTCCCGGTTGTTACAAACCCTTATCTTTTTAAAGTCCTAGCTTTGCCTGAATCTTATTTCCTATTAAGGAAATGACCCACATAAGGAACTGTTGGACTTGAACGTGTAGGCCACCTTGCAAATTTAAGGAAATGGAAGTTCAAGTACACTGACAAGTTCATGATAATTTCAGATGGAGGAAGCTAAAAAAAATTTTTGTCTTTTCCACTAAAAATATGGTACCACACCTGCAGGTCAGGGGTTGCATGCTTTTTGGCTCTGAATTACAGCCATCACATTTAAAAATAGAAGCGTTCAGTTCAATCAATATTATTAAAAAAGACATCAACCAGGGGGCCGCCCGGTGGTGCAGCGGTTAAGTCCGCGCTTGGCAGCCCGGGGTTCGCGGGTTCGGATCCCGGTCGCCCACCGACGCACTGTCTGTCAGCCACGCCGTGGCGGCGTCCCATATAAAGTGGAGGAAGATGGGCATGGATGTTAGCCCAGGGCCAGTCTTCCTCAGCAAAAAAGAGGAGTATTGGCAACAGATGTTAGCTCAGGGCTGGTCTTCCTCACAAAAAAAAAAAAAAAAAGACATCAACTGGATCTTATAGGAAAACAAAAATGGATAATAAATGTTCTTTGCCCCTCTAGGTGCTTTTACTCTAGTAAAGGAAATAGGACATACACACAAGTTGTGAAAGTATAGGCCAAATGTAATAAATAGAAATGCCACATAAAAGCAGGGAGAAAAAAGGAGGGAGAAGGTAGTTCTGGCAGGAGACAGAATGCGTCACGAAGGAAATGGAGATGAGAAAAAATATGGGTTGAATGTGATCTTATAGAGATGGGCAAGGCAATGAAGAGAGACAGACACAGCACGAAGTTCAAGCACATTCAAGAGATGGTGAGCAGCCTTCCCTCAATTTTGTTATTCCCTTTTAAAATAGCTCTGGAGAAGATGCAAATAAATATGCAGAAGACAATAAAAATCATCCAGAGTTCTGTTACCCAGAGAAAAGTTCTGTGAGCATGCTCTTGTGTTTTCTTGCATTCATCTTTCCGCACATATGATTAGATTAGAATAGTGCATATTCGAGATGCTGGTTCACTGTGCTTGGCTCCTGGAGAGGGGCTGCTGACATTTTCAGCCCTGCATTCACAGCCCAGCCCAGTGCACTTTCTCATAAAGAAACACTGACAAATGCCCATGTTCATTGATAAGTTCAAGACAGCAAACCTCTACGGAGCCTGTGTAAATCTAGGCCATGTACCTGTAGATGCCGTGTACTCTGAGTTCAAGGCTGGATCCAGATGAATGATGTGTGGCTCCTAGAAGGAGCTCATCCCAAATCCATTTCCTGCTCATGAGCCAAGAAATAGATAGGTGGGTCTAGATACATTTTCTATAACACAAATACTTTTTGACTTGAAATGCTACTTTTTGTCCAAAAATGGGAATTTTTCCATTCTCAAATTTAATGTTTATTTTAAAATTCAAATGGTACAGATAAGAATAAAGTAAAAATTACCTGATATAATGCCACCCAGAGATAACATGTTTTGGCAAATGTTTTCCCAGCCTTTTTTTTTTTCTCTGTATGTGTTTTTTTTTTTCTTACTCCGAAATTATGTTCACCTTTCTGTACCAGTAAATTCAATCAGTACATTACATTTTGACACAAATTGCTAAAATGCTCTCCAGCTGTTTGCTCTCCCATCAGTAGTCATGCCAAAGGTGGGTATAATCAGTATAATTATTTTGGTAAATTTTATTGAAGTGTAACAGACAGAAAAGTATACAGATCATTAACAGCCTAATGAACTTTTAAGAAGTAAACACACTTAAAAATCCAGCATCCAGATCAAGAAACAGAACATTCCCAGCACCCCAAGAAGTTGCCCTCATGCCCCTTCGTGTCACTACTTCCCAAGGTAACCACTGTTCTGTTACCTGTCCAACTTGTAATCTTGACTAATCTGATGGATAAAAAATATCTTGGTTTTGCTTCTGCTTACTGTTATGAAGTTACTACTTAGATTATTTATAAAATTCATTGTAGGGTCAGTTTTTAGAGATTTCATCTTCTCTAGGAGAGACATAAATGGCATCTGTTTAAGGTGCGGAAGATGAAATGACTTGCCATAGTTGAAAAAGAGGTCAAAGGAAAGATTCTACAGTATGACCTTTGTGATATATTATTTTCTCAGTAAATATTTGAGTTCCTTCAGGATAGGCACTGTGGTTAGAAAAATAAAAAGCTTCTGCCTTTCTTCGAAATGATAAATTTCAGTACATTCTGCAACTGGAGAATAGGTATATTCTGTGTATAAATGCCAGTAAAGATATGTGGCTTGGGGGCCGCCCGGTGGCGCAGCGGTTTAGTTCGCACTTGGCAGCCCAGGGTTCGGGAGTTCGGATCCCGGGCGCCCGCCGACGCACTGCCTGTCAGCCACGCCGTGGCGGCGTCCCATATAAAGTGGAGGAAGATGGGCACGGATGTTAGCCCAGCGCCAGTCTTCCTCAGCAAAAAGGGGAGGATTGGCGACGGATGTTAGCTCAGGGCTGGTCTTCCCCACAAAAAAAAAAAAAAAAAAAGATATGTGGCTCGAAGCTGACCTCTACTGGAAGCTTCTGGTATGATTTGGAGGAAGGAGTTTGTCTTCCCTGGTGGCTGCTAGCCTTTCATTCAACTCAAGCCTGCCTGCCTCTAGCTTTTCCTTGCAACTTCTCTTTTTTTTTTTTTCTCTCTTATGCTGTTTTTCTGCTGTAATAGCAAATTTCGCTTAACAAATTGTGAGTTTTCTGTGTGACAAGGTCTTTGTAAACATTCTAGCAGTTGACTATTAAAACGAAATGTGCAAAAACAATTCACCAGGTTGTATCTCGTATACAAATCAGATTCAGTCTTGGACCTTAACATTAGAGGAGAGGGAATAACTGGCTGCCCTGTTTCTCTCCAGGAATCGACAAGGAGAACGTTGAACTCTCCCCAACCACTGGGCACTGTAACAGTGGACGAACTCGCCATGGATCCGCAAGCCAAGTGCAGAAGCAAAGAAGTGCTGGCAGTTTCAAACGTAATAGCATTAAGAAGATCGTGTGAAGCTTTCTTTCTTTCCTTTTTCAAACAGACTTAACTTATGCGGGCTCTTCACTGGTGACCCCTCACCACCGTGCTGTGATGCTGCACTTCATGTTTTATAATGAGCCCATCCAGTCTGCCATGTTGCCAGATGATCAACTCTTGGAAGCATTGCCTAAATTTAATGCTGCTTTTTCTTTAACTTTTTTTTCTTCTACTTTTGGCGTATCTGGTTTAAGCAAGTGTTCAAAACAACTGCAAAGAAAGTGGGAGGTCAGGACACTTGAACCGAGAACATCCCGGTTGAGAGAGGATGGATTCCTGAATACCGCCATTACTGGCCAGCTAGGAAAGCCATTTGCACAGAGCTCTGCCTTCTATGTTTCCCTTCTTCATCATACAGAGTAAAGTGTTAGTCGTATTTACACACTTTTCAAGATAGAAGTTTATGGGAGAAATAATATTATAACCCCAGTGTGTTTAATCTGACTTTTAGCTGTGGACTTTTTTTTTACCTTACAAAACTGAAGGAACCATAAAGGTCAAGCCTCGGTGACTTCTCACCATAAAGCCACAGGCGAGGTACTTTGGGGGGTGGAGGGATTAGTATTTTGTAGAGGGTTCTTAAGAAATACTAACACTTGAGTATTAGCAATAATTACAGGAAGTGTAACCACATATATCTTAACATTACTGAATTAAAGCGATGGGTTCTGAGGCCTTATCCAAACTCAGTCATCCAAACTAGTTTATTTTTTTCTCCAGTTGATTATCTTTTAATCTTTAAATATGCTAAAAGTTGTTTTTTGTTTTTGTAAGCCAAAACTATACTAAGTATAGTAATTATACATTTTTCCCCTCCTCCTCTGCTTTCCTAAATAATTCTGAGCAGGGTAATCAATGAACAAAGTGTTGACAATTGTTCCTAAAAGGTAATGTTCATAGATGTCTGCATTAGCTCCATAGCAGAATGGAATGGTACGGGATGTTTAGAGTAGCTGATGCTTTTATTTTGTTTAATAATTTTCTCAGAAACATAGAGTATGGTGTATATTATCAAAAGTTTCTTTGATCAAATGTATTTTAAATGTCTTGTAGTCTCCCCCCTCCCCTCCAAAAAATCAAGAATCTCTTAAGCAAAACATTTGAATTCTATATAATAGAATTGCATTAAATCACTGTGAAAAGACTGGTCAGCCTGCATTAGTATGACAATAGGGGACCTTAAGAGGTGCTGCTATACTGAATGGTATGGATTATTATGGTGTTGGAATTTCCATAGTAATGAAGACTCAATTTCTTTGTGGTACCTGTGTGTGCAAAATAATTTGACTTCAGCGAGCATATTAGTGTTTGGATGTTCCAATTTAGGACTAAATCATATTTATTACAAAAAGATATTACCCCCCTATTCCCAGGTTCCCTTTATATGTTAAGATGTAATGGCTTTGGGAAGGGAAGAGAAACCTAGGGGAGGGGGAGTTTCCTGTAGTGCTATTTCATGAGTGGATTTCAGTAAATTAAATTCCACAGCTAAATCAATAAATAATGGTACATTTAAGCGTTCTGATTTTAATAATATAACACATTTCACATTTATCCACACAGTAACAATGTAATATGCTAATGTAAATAAAATTGCTTTTGATATTCAGAAATAACAAGAATTTAATTTTTTTAATTTGTTTACAATCCTGGGAAAAGTAAGAACCATTTGCCAAAATAAAAGGAGAAAACCTTAGTATTAATAGTTATTTTGACATAGAATTATTGGAAAATATTAAAGACAGGTGCAATTAACTAAACCTTTGTTTTTACCTATTGTAGAGGCTGCATTAGACTAGAATGTTTATAATAACAGAGCAACTGAGACGATAAAGAAACTAAGACTAGAACTGAGTTTAGAAATAGATCATCAACCCAGTGCCAAGGATGCCGAGCTGCCGTTAGGGCTTGGTTCTCCCACAGCCCAGTGCTTCTGGGATAGGTGTCACAACTTCCTGGCTCCTGGAATAAAAGGCAAATGTGAGCCTGTAATCATTTTGGTTCCAAGTTTTTCCTCTTGATTGGTTGGTTTGGTGCATATGATAGTGGATATTGTTATGCTGTTTTGCTTCTCCCATCAAAATAGACAAACTTCCAAAGGTTTACTGTTAAAAATATTGATCTTTCCATAAAGAAGTTTTCCAAGGTATGATATTTCTTAAATTGATTCATTGTTTCCCTCTAGTGTAATGAATGGAATGAATTCCCTTGAAGTACCTCATGACATGATCCGCGTTGCACAAATCAGAATCGAGCCTTCTTTGAACTGCAAACGTACTTTACCAGGACATCCTGGGAATTTGAAAATTTATTACTAAGGTTTAAAATTTACTTTGTTTAAAGAACTTCTGACTTTTGAGGAAAATCTAGCTTTCCAAGTAACTAAAATGAACATGAGATCAATTTCTCACCAATATGCTTCCCCTGAGAAATGAAACACTTTTTTAGGCCTCATACCTGCAATCTGCACAAGACATTCTGAAATTCAGAGCAAGTTGCCCATTTTGCATAATCTAAGTTCTATAAAGAACATCATAAGTCATTTGCTTTGGGTTTGTAGATGTTTCCCCTGACTTTTTAGAAAAACATGAACTGATCGCATTTTTGTCGTGCGTAATCTACCTATTTTATTGCTGCTCCAATCCCAGGGGTGCCCTTGTTGCCAACATTGAGACTCGGTTCACTAGCTTTGGGGCAAAGTGGCAAGTGCTCTGTCCTTCATCCACTCAACACCTGTTCGTCACCGGATGCCGGCTCTGTGCAGGTCCTGAGCCCGGTGCTAAGGACGCGATCGTGACTGGTCAGCTTCCACCCCCAGGACCGGATGTCCTGGGGGGAGACAGAGTGTAAGCCGGCAACCCTCCCTGTTTAGTGGGTTTCAGGGTTTTTCAGTTTTGTTTTGGCTTTTTGTTTGTTTTTACATCCCCCCCACCATGATGAGGCATGTCTTATTCAATGTTATGCAATGAATTTATACAAAAATTCACTCAGTGTCAGCCACACAATTTTTTTTAATGCAGTATATTCACCTGTAAATAGTTGTGTAAAATTTGACAGAAAAGTATATTTACTACACTGTAAATACATGTGATGATATATTGTATTATTTTGCTTTTTTGTAAAGCAGTTAGTTGCTGTACATGGATAACAAACAAAAATTTGATTATTCTCGTGTTAGTATTGTTAACTTCTTCCTGCGACTGCGTTACATCATTTTAAGGAAAATGCTGTGTATTGTAAACTTACATTGTATATGATAACTTTCTCTCCCTTCCACCCGGGCCTAAACTTTGGCAGTTCCCTTGTCTACAACCTTGTTAATATTGTAAGCAGTTGTACGCCAGCAGGAGAAATACTGCCCGACAGACAAAATCGATCCTTGTAGGGGAAGATTGTAGAAATCCATTTCAGATCATTGTTGTTCCCCACCCCATTTTCCTCCCTGTGTATGTACTCCCCCCTCTTTTTTTAAGTAAAATGTAAATTCAACTGCTGTAAGATGTGGGGAGTTATTTAATTTCTTCACATGCATCAGCTCTGTTTTCTCACTTCCCCCTACTCTGTGATCTTTTGAAATATTAAGGCCATTTCCTTTCTTTTAAGGATGTCTTGGGTTCTCCTCTACCACCTCCCCATGGGAAAGACCTCTCTATTTCCAGAACTTCTCTAAACTAAAAGTAAAATAATTTTGGTGAAATATGTAGGGGAGGGAAAGGTTTTTCTCGAGCCTCTTAAGGTCCCTGGCTGGGTCTGAAAACTAAACTGACAAAGATTAACAGGAGAAAAGCATACACATTTAATATAAATTTTACGTGACATGGGAGCCCTCATAAAGAAATGAAGACCCAAAGAAACAGTTAAATCTGAGTTGTTTCTGTTTGTTTGTTTTGCTTTTTGCTGAGGAAGATTAGCCCTGAGCTAACATCTGTGCCCATCTTCCTCTATATGTGGGTTGTCACCACAGCGTGGCCGATGAGCGGTGCAGGTCTGCGCCCGGGATCCGAACCCAGGCTGCCGAACGTGCCAAGCTTAACCACTACATCACAGGGCTGGCCCCAAATCTGAGTATTTTTATGCTCAGTCTGATCAAGAGTGGGCAGTCGTGTAGAAATAGGACAGGTCAGAGAGTCTGAGGTAAGTAAGTCAACTGGGAGACACTTAGCGAGGCCTGTTTGTTTGAGTCTCAGAGTCCCTTTGTCTTGTCTGTGGAGATAAGGACGCCCTTCCTCTGGGTGGAGGGAGGGCGCCTCTCACAGGAGGGTTTGTGTCCTGTTTCCGAGGAAGAGCAGCGTGACCTTCCTGCCTCTGCCATTTTCTCCGACTCCTTCAGCATAAAAGTCGATATGCCAGGGCGCCATATTTTGGGGTTGTGTCCTGAACTCCTTCAAATGTTTTTTTAGGGCCTGCCAAACTGAGGGGCGACTCTATTCTCTGAGATAGGCTGACCTGCCTCCTTTTAAAACCACCAGTCAGAAATGCCAGGACACCCCAAGACTGAGCAGTCAGAGGGCCTGTGCTCGCACCCCATGGTTCTCTCCAACTTGTCAGCTCTCCTCTACAGGGTCTTCTGTGACACCACATGTGTAAACACTAAAACGCTCTCCCTGACTCAGCGGCTGCGAGTTGTATTATTTTGTTTACCCCATTATGTAGGCTACTCCCAGATGGAGGAAGAATCCAGCCTAGACCCTGCAGGCGGGACAGAGCTGATCCTTAGGAGGTTAACAGTGTCTGGCATTAAACAGAGAACTAAAAAGACCATAAAACAGATAGCTGCAGGTCTGAGGCAAGTGCTGGTCTGTTTATGGAAGGCTGAGAGAGCAGGGTACCTCACCTGGAGAGCTTGCTAATACTCTTTGGGCCCATCCCAAACCCTCCAAGGAAAAGCCAGACTCTCTAGGGAAGGGGTTGTGGCAGAGAGAGAGAGAGAGAGAGAGAGTGTGTGTGTGTGTGTGTGTGTGTTCAAAGCTTCTCAGTTATTTCCCTGGGTGCCCAGGCTTAAAGGCCACTGGAGTAGAGAATGGAAAATCTTAGAACCATAAATAGCTGTCTTTTCCCTGTGGTCTAAAGCATCATGATCAAAACTAGGGATGCCTTTGGGGTAATGACCCTCTGGACCACACCTCTCCATCCCTGGACAGTAAGCTCCTCGAGGACATGTACCATAACATTTGTCTCTTATGGGGCCCCTGTGCCTATTTTTTTGCCTGCACAGAGTTTTGCTTTCTGGGACACCCTCAGGCTCGTCTGGTGATTTTGAACTGCCTGGCCAGAAAAGTTAGTTAATTCCTGTGGGGACGTTGGAGAGGGGCAAGAGGCACTGGAAGAGTAGTGAAAACTTAACCTACAACCAAGTGTGTTCCTCTTTTTCCAGAAAGTAGCCCATCACCTCCCACCCCTAAGGCAAGCCCCCATGGTGGCAGGTGTCTTATGGCATCTACCCTCGCCCCTGGTCCTTCCTTGGTCTCTAGCAGTGAAACTTCCCAGCCTGCTCACCCTGTCAGAACAGCCTCCCGCAGCTGCGTCCGGATTCTCTCAAGGGCGATTAACTGCCCTGAGCGACGTGCCAGGCCTGTCTTCATCAGAAACTCAGTCTTCATTCCTGAAGTGAGTGCCGCCGAAGACCCTTTCAGCTGCCAGTTTCCAAGAAGCCTTTTTGCAATGTCGATTATGTTTCTATAAATATTAGGCCATCCTACAACCACATGGTCCCGGCTGGTTTAAATCTCTCACATTTGCTTCTTTTAAACTGGCTAATCATAAGTGAAAATTTCACAACATTCATGTGGAATTGTAATTTTAATCAATAGATTTGGATTCTTTTTTAAAAAGTACTTTCTAGAAATCCATTTATACTGTGTGTGTATACATTTATACATAACATACATGTATGTATGCATATTTCAAGTTTCCAAAGCAACTTCATACATTTTACCTAAATTGGGCCAAATTACCTTTATCCTTTTTGTATTATTCCCAAAAGGTCATGCAAAATTTTTCTAGGTCCTTGACCATGGGTTTATGCTGAGAGTCAAGCTAGTTGTGATCAAGAGAATGAATTAAGCCCGTGGGGTCACAGGGTTCAGAACTTCCCCCCACAGGGGCCACCTCCTCGATATAAAATAGGGACGTCACCCTGGAATCTTCACCGGGCCCTTTCCTGGTCAGAAGTTCAGAGCTTTACAACTTCAGTGTGTGTAAGGGAAGAAAATGTCAACAGATGTAACCTCGGCTGATATATTCTTTGTTCAAAGAAATATTTCAGTTGGTGATAATGCGGCCCAGCCCTTTGCCAGGCACTACAGATGCAAAAGAAAAGGAGGAAAGCTTGGCTTCTGCCTTCTATGAGCTCACGATTTAGTGGGGAAAATAGCCAATGACTGCAGTGTCCCAAGGTGTGGACCGGGTTCTTGGATGGTCTCAGAGTGACTGGCAGGGTTGGAGACTAAGGAGTCGGGTCTTGAAAAATGACCAAAAGTTTGTCCAGGTGGAGATGTCCAGTGAGCAGTTGAGAAATGGGTTGCAGAGTCCTGAATGTACAGGAGATAATGAGGCTGGCACAACCTGGCCCAGCGGCACGTGTAGCAGAGAGGTGTCTAGGCGGAAAGCAGCACACCAGAAAGACTGGCTCGTTCTGCTCTTATTTTCCTCCACCCTTTGTCCACTTTGGGGAATGCACCCTAATTTTCTACTTTTAAAAACTCCATACAGACATGCCTTAGACCAGCAAAAAGAGGGGCACTCTCTATCTTTGAGTCTGGCCCAAAGTCAAAGTAGGATGAGAAATGGATGGCTCCCTTAACCACTTGGTCATTTGCAGATGGAAGGCAGAAAAGAATTAGGTGATCTATGCCTTAAGCAAAAACAGTGCCCCCCCATCTGGGATTCTACAGGAGACGCACACAAAAAATTCTTCATTAACAAAAAACTGAGTCTTTGAGTTTGCAGCATTCATTTATTCATCCAGCAAACATTTATTGGGCCCCTTGTTTTCACGAATGAACTGCAGCATCAGCACCTCTTGGAAAGCTTTCTAAGCTCCCACAGGCTGCGCTGGGAGCCCTTCTGGTCCTATAAAAAGTTCTTGTTACAATGTTGTGATGGTTGACTGTTCCTGTCTCCCTGGTTAGACTCTGGGCCTCCAGCTACAGGGACCATGCCCTGTTCAAGGCGCTCAGTAGACGCTTGTTGAATCACACTTGAGGCTCTATAAATAGACGTAATGGAAAAAAGACCCTATTCACAATAGCAATCCCAGGGCAAAATCCCTACCACCATGGAAATGACCTACATAAAAAACCTATTGAACACTCTAATCTAGACTTTGAGATTTCACATATCAGTAAAATTTCCAAAATGTATTTTGTCAACTTATGCATTTAGAAAAAAAACAAAACAAAAAAGAAAATTCTAATAATCTTTTTATAATGGAAAGGCCATTTCAACCCCAAAAGAGTAGGGAGAGAGGGAATCACAGGATGAAGTACAGTTCTTTAAGAGGAATTAATTTTGTTTTATAAAAAGTCACTGTGTTGTCCTTATTTTCCTCCCATTGCTGCTGATTCAGTCCACACGGCACTGCCCAGCAGACAGGCACGTGAGGGGGCCGGGCCGAAAGGAGAGCCGAGTAAATGGAGAGACAGACCACAGTCCTGGACGGGAAAACTGAGTACTGCAGAGTGCCAGTTTTTCCCAAAGAAGTACTGATGTAACACAATTCCAGTCAAGATCCCTACAAGAAGAGAGTGTACAGAATAAACAGGAAAGCATGGCTAAGAAAAAAAAACTAGGAGCATAACTGGAAATTTTCCTTACTAGATAATAAAACAGAAATTTTTAAATATTTAAAACTGTGATCATGGTAATTACACTAGATAAACACAATGGAACTGCAAGAAGGTCCAGATCATGCTATTGTTTAAACAAAAAAAAAGCACCAGTAACCCCCAAATTTCATCGGCTTAAAAAGCCTCAAAGGCTTATTTCTCACCCCTGGTACATGTCCATCACTGGTCAGCAGGGGGCTCTGCTCACCCGGTTTCTGGGATCCCAGAGTGACCCATCAGCCACCAGAGCAAACAGCTGGTCATCCAGCAGAGGGAGAGCTGGGGCAGCGCTGCCCAGTCACCCCCTGGGATAAAGGAGATGTTCCATGTCTGAACTGTCCAATACGGTGGCCAAAGCCACACGGGGCTGCTGAACACTTAAAATGTGGCTACTGAGACTGAGGAACTGACTTTAATTTAATTGATTTAGAGGTAAATAGTTACATGTGGCTAGTGGCTACCAGATTGGAAAGCCCAGCATCTGAAGGGTCTCACATTAGCAATGAAAGGCCCAAGGCCAGATGTGCAGTCACTTCTGCTCACAGTCACTGCCAGAACTTGTCACACAGCTCCACAAAATCACAAGGGTCAGAAAGAGCCATCTTCCTCTGTCTAGAAGGAGGAGAGCTGGAAATGTTGGCCAAGAACATTTAATGACTCCCACAACAGGGAAGGACTAAAAGAAGTGGAATAAATCCTAAAGGTTACACTTTGACTAAAAGTGTAATCTGTGACTAAACTCACAGATTAAAATGCCCCCAGGTCCAAAAAAATCACATCCAAAATTTAAAGGCCAACAGGGAAATTGCTCTCAGTATAGAGTTCGTAAAAATCAATTTTGAGAAAAGACCCAAGTGGGAAAAAAAAAAGTGGGCAAAGGACGTGAATGGCTAATCCACAGAAAGGAAGCACTATCCCAGCTGCTCATTACTAGACAACGGAAAAGGTCATTGCGCTCATTAGGAAACCCAAACAATGAAAATGGAAACAGAGAAAGACCGTTTTCATCTGCCGAATTAGCAAAGGTGTATTCAACTAAGACGCGGTGCTGGTGGAGAGTGTAACGCGATGGACTTGGTCCAGCTCTTGACCTTCTCTCTCTGTGTCACTAGCCTTACAAACGTCCACACCATTTGCCCCAGAAATACTATGTCTAGGAATCTAGCCTAGAGAAATAAGTGATCAGAGAGCTAAGACTTAGTCAAAGTATTGTTTATAATATCAAAACACCTGGAGACAACCAAAATGTTGGTCAAATTATCTACATGCATCCAGCACTTTCTGGAAGCCAACAGGGCTTCCTTATGCAGCCTTTAAAAACGGGTGTAAAGAATAATATTTAAATTTGAGGAGAAGTTTCCAATAGAATCAAGAGTTTAAAAACTGAGTATGAGGGGCCGCCTGGTGGCGTAGTGGTTAAGTTCGCACGCTCCACTTCGGCAGCCCGGGGTTCACAGATTTGGATCCTGGGCACGGACCTACGCACTGCTTGTCAGCCATGCCGTGGTGGCGTCCCAAATATAGAGGAAGATGGGCACAGATGTTAGCCGAGGGCCAATCTTCCTCAGCAAAAAAGAGGATTGGCAACAGATGTTAGCTCAGGGCTAATCTTTCTGACAAAAAAAAAAACTGAGTATGAGGAGTGATCCCCAATTATGGAAAAAAATGTATATATATACATAGTTTATACAAAGGAAAAAGACGAAAAGGAAATGCATCAAATGTTAATAACTATATATTGTTAATTTTTGTTTCTTTTTTATATTTGTCTATATTTCTTAGCTTTTTACAATGAGCATTATTATTTTAAAAACAAATTTAAGTTGTTTTTAAGAGGTGAAGATATTGCTGGCTTTTAGTCATACTAAGAAAACTGGTCATGAATGGAATTTATTCAGGTATTAACAACTACCATCTCTTGGATATTTTTACCTTTGTCTTTTTCCTTTTATCAAGAGGTGGCCTTTTACCTAATTTAGATTCCTGGAAACTGGGTTTGTTTTTCCTTCCTCAGGGGAATTTTTGCATTCCTAGTTTAGAGTCTTCTAGATGAAGAACCAGCCTGGAGAGAGCGCTGGCCACCACAAACCCTTCGCTGAGATTGTATGACTTCTGTTCACAGCTTACAAGCTTCTAAGGTGAACAAGGTGGATGAGGAATGGTCCTTGCCCTCAAGAAGCTCTCAGGCTATTAAGGAGTCTATACATTTACGTAGCTGTATACATTACACGGTGAAGGTTGGGCACACGTAACCATAGTCCAGTCATTTTCCTCAACTCTTGGGGCTTCCAGGCACCCACTCCCTGTCCCCATTTTTCTCCTGCTCTGACAGCACTTCCTTCACCTGCCTCTTTGCCCTCGGCTCTTTCCTCTTCCACCATGTTCCTGAGTTCTCTCATCTACTAACACTATATGAGACAATTCTGGTTCATCTTTGCCGCCCTCATCCTTCCTCACCTCCAGACTTGGAGAGCCAACCACCTGATGGCAGTCCTTCACCTCTCCGCGGGTTTTCCCAGTGCATTTCCTCCTGAGCCCCTGCCTTGGCCAGTGTCACCACCATCCCAACAGTGCGTCTGAGCTAGAAACCTGGGAATCACCCTTCATTCCTCCCCACTCACCCCCCACCCCACCACATTGGATGGTCATCACATTGTACCAATTGAACCTCCCGAAATTCTCTCAGCCATCCCCATCACCACTCGGACAGCTCAGGGGCCCAGATTGTCGGCCTGTGTACAAGGGTCTCCTAGCATGACCCACTATCCGGGTGTACCGCACTCCAGTCCATCATCCGAGCAGCCAGGGCTTACTTCAAAGGCTTCCTTCTCACCACCGACACACAGATGAAGCCCAAGGTCCTCAACAGGAAACACAAGGCCATCATCTGACCCCCACCTGCCTTTTAAACCCCATCTCCTGCTCCAGCCCAGCCTCACTCCAGCCACTCCGAGTTCCTCGACTGAGAGAGCAAGCCACTGGGCTGACCGTTCCACATGTAACCTAGATATTGCCTATCCCCTCATTCCTCAGCTCTTGTTCTCAGCCCAAGCCCACCCTGACACATGGCCTAGCACCTCCTCCCCACTGAAGAATCCATTTGCATGAAACTTCACCAAAGGCTTTTTAGGGAGGTACAGAGGGGGGTTTGCAACCCACAGCCAGCACTTTATAAATCCCCCTAGAGACTTGGCACCTTCAGGGCCCATCACTGCTTGGGGGAGGAGAGGATTTGCTCTTTTTGGGCTTCCGCACGCCCACAAGCTCAGTCCTAGCCTCAGGGGCTTCTCTTAGAGTAACTCAGATTTGTTCCAGCTTCTCCCCTCAACACGAATTCTGAGGATAGGATGTTTCTGTCTCTTTGACCTCTTGACGCCCTTGCTGGTGCATGGGCCACTGCAGACACCATTTCCTCCCTGGGAGACCCCTCCTCATCCCTTGAGACCCCCCTCAGAAGGCCATCTCCAGGAAGGTTTTCTTGTGGAAAAGGCATTCATTGGGCCATTCTCCCTGCTCCCTGTGCGGTTTACATCTGTCCTGGAGGCTCAAGCGCTGTGGGGTGTTGGCTGACTCATCCATCTCTCCCCAGCCCCCCAACCAGAAGCTCCTGGGGGCCAGCAGTATGAGCAACAACTTATGTCCCGGGTGCCTTGCCCTAGGCCTGGCTCTTATAGAGTCCCCAAATCCGGGTGGAATCCGTTAATAACTCCTGTCTAGACACTAAGCGCCAGAAAAAAATTTCCCTACCGTTTACATCCAGGATGGCACTTAGAAGAGGCCTAGAACCTCCTAGGGCTTCCCCAGAACTCATAAGAAAATAAGCTCGGTGAGAGCAGAGGAGTTTTCTGTTTTGTTCGCTGATGTATCCCAAGACCCTAGAACAGGGCTCAGCACGGAGTAAACGCGCAATCCTTATTTGTCAAGAACGAGTCTAGGAAGGAAAGGCTGCTTCTAGGCAGTGAACTTGAATTTGTAGAACCTCCCTCGAACAGCAGGGGGCGCGGGAGAACCGACTCGTCCCGGGGAGGCCTCTCGTGTCCAGGCGTCCTGCTCGAGCCCCCTCTGTAAACCTCAGTCTGTTCCCGAGGGGCCTCTGGAGGGCCTCACCCTAAGGTGAGCATCCCGCGCATCCCGTGCAGCGTCGGTGGGGTTCCCGGC
Source organism: Tapirus indicus (assembly GCA_031878705.1). NCBI lineage: Eukaryota > Metazoa > Chordata > Mammalia > Perissodactyla > Tapiridae > Tapirus > Tapirus indicus. Next base: position 20,219,660 of record CM062932.1, read on the forward strand.
AGGAAGACCCGACGCTCCCTTGGCCTCTGCGCTCCTAAATCCCAGCGATCCCGGCTCGTCCCGCCCAGCCCCCACCCTCTCCCGAGTGTGTACTCAGCAGAACTGGGACGCCTGGATTTATGTTTTCTCTCATTTTTAAGCTTTCCAGGTGGCTGTGGCAGAATTAGTAAACTGAGACTTTAGCCCAATGCCTGAGATGCCACACCAGTCACCCCAGGACCTCCGGCCACACCTTCTGTGCAGAAAGGAGCATTGGTGGGGGCCAGGAGGCCACTTACGCTGTGGACCTATCTCTGCCGCCAAAATGCTTTGTCATCTTGGGCACTCACTTCCCCTCTCTGGACTCTGGGTTTCCCAAAGGTCAAGAAATGAGTTTGGGGGCCGGCCAGGTGGCACAGCGGTTAAGTTCTCATGCTCCGCTTCTGTGGCCTGGGGTTCCAAGGTTTGGAACCCCAGGGACAGACCGACCCAGGCTTGTCAGCCATGCTGTGGCGGCGTCCCATATAAAGTAGAGGAAGATGGGCACGGGTGTTAGCCCAGGGCCAGTCTTCCTCAGCAAAAAGAGGATTGGCAGTGGATGTTAGCTCAGGGCTGGTCTTCCTCACAAAACAAAAAAAACAAACCAGTTTGGATGAGACAAGGCAGCAGGAGGGAAGTGTCTCCCATCCCCACAGTCTCTGGCTCTCTGATCCTCAGGCCTTCTGGGAAACCAGGATCCCTCCTCCTGTGTCAGTCAGGGTAGCCCAGTTACCCTTCAGGAACAAATGGCCCTCACCCACCCCCCACCCCCACTCACCTTTATTCTGTGATCCAGGCTGACAAGCAGCATCCCTCTGGGACATTGCTGGTCCCATGGCAGGGGACAAGGAGACATGGAGAACCACACTTTGACTCATAAATCTTCTGTCCAGAAGTGATGCTTCCCCCACATTTCACTGGCCAAAGCAAATCACGTGGCCTCTACTGAGTTCCATAGTGCGGAATGTCTGATCCCCTGGAGGGAGGTGTCCCAGGGAGGGAAATTGTAATAACTGGCAGCACAGTAACACCACCTGCCATTTACCCATTTATTGAGTCTTGCTAAGATCCCAGGCACCCTTGGCATGGGTCTCAACTCCAAGACAGCAATTAACTATAGAGCTGACCAATAAAAAGCACGGTATACACCAAATGTTAGTCTGTGTTTGCCCCAGTATTTGTGTGAGAATAATAGTCATCGAAGGCGATGAGCCAGACGCTGTGGGAAGATTAAGATACATGATCTCATTTTGTCTTTACAGCTCTATGAGGTAGCTATGGTGACTCCCATTTTACAGATAAGAACATTGAGACTCTAAAGATTAAATCACTTTATCAAGGTCACACGGCTTGTAAGCGGCAGGGGCAGGATGTGGACCTCAAATCCTCTGATGCTGTAACATGTGCTTTCAGCCTTCCCATCACACCACCTCCCAAAGAAGGAGCAAAGCCAGGATGGGCCCGCCCCCCTGGTGCTCAACAGTACAGAGGTCATGCCAGCCTGCTGGGGGGAAGGGGAGGGTGGGGTGTGGCGTCTGCTCGCTCTAACTAGGCTGTGGTTCCTGGCCTGGCAGGACCGAGGAGCCTGTGTGTTCTGAGACGTCAAGCCTGACAAAGGCTCTGGGACTCGTTAGCTCCTGGTCAGACTCCCCGGTAAAGACACATCGATGCCCTGATCAGACCTCCCTGGGGGGCAGTTTCACCCTGTGAAGACAGAGACCCTGGTGCTATCAGGAGACGAAACCAGAGAGAGCCAGAGAGCCAGGATCCAAGTCCTGGCTCCCACATGTACTAGCTGTGTGGTTTCGGGCAAATTACATAACACCTCTGTGCCTCATTTCCCTCCCCTTAGAATAGAGTTAATCACAGCCACCCCCACCCCCCCGTGGGGCTGTTGGAGACCACAGAGTTGCATGTGCAAAGCCTCGGCACAGCGTCTGGATGCAGCAGGCCTCAGTGAGGGGCGCCTAGCGTGGTTCCAGAGCCCAGAGGAAGGAGAAAGTGGAGATGGAGCTGCCAAGGGCCGAAGGTCCTCCCTCCAGCTGGGCTGCCCAGGAAAGTGGGCCCCACGTGATAACACCTGTACATCTGTATAAAAAAGATGCACGTGTGTGTTCGCGTGTGCCCGAGTGAAGGTGCACAGAATCACGCTGGAGGCGGCGGGTGAGAGTATGGCCCTGACGTTGATGTCAACTCTCCCTTCTTGGTCTTGGAATGATCCCTTCAGCCCTAAGGTCCTGAGGAGCCGAGACGCAGAGGGTCAGGGTCCTGGCCAGGGGAGGGGCAGCGGGTGGGGAGGGCATCACTCGGCATCATGGAAACACTCTAGGAGAGTCCACATGGAGTTCTGTGAGAGCAGCAGTGAGGGCAACTCACTCAGGGAAGGCTTCTGGGAGGAGGTGGCATTTGAAGGATGACTATGGGGGTGGGAGGAGGGAGGACATTCCAGGCAGAGGGAACTGCATGTGCAAGGCAAGCTGGGCATTTCATTGATCGACTCCATGTTAAGTCACTGTCTTGGAGTCGAGGCCCACGCCACACAACGCCTGGGATATGGTAAGTGCTCAGCAAATGTGTAACAAAAGTGTGGCAGATGGAGTTACTGTTCTGCCATGTCTTATAGAAACAGAGGGTGTGGGCTGGGATCACTGTAAAGGGCCTGCCTGCTCGCTGCCCAGCGGCAAGCTTGGAGCCCATTTGGGCAGAATAAGTAAGGTTTTGGTATTCTGAGAATCCTAAAAGAAATGTTAGCAATCATTTGTTCCTGCTCCTTTCTGAGGGTCAGAGAAGGCTCTGGGCGGGCACCCACGGTAAGTGAAACCTTGGATTGCCGGGCACCCCTCCCGACAAGGAAGGACAAGGTCTTGAGATGTCCTGCCCGGGTCCTCGGCTTGCCCGGGCAGCGCCGGCTGCATCTGCGAGCAGGCAGACAGGCCATCTCTGCTGACCGAGCATGTTTCAGGACAGGTGGAGAAGGCAAATGACTTCACACCACCTTCCTCCTCTCCAGGGCGATAATTATTCACGGTTAAAAAAACCATGCAGGTCATGAGCAGGAAGAAACTGCAAAGTCTGCCCCATTTCCAGACAACATGGACGATGAAGTCAAGGCCCGAAGAAGAAAGTCAGAAATGCTTCCGCCTTCAGACTGGTTCCAAACCCCTCCACACGGACGCCTGCAATGACACCATGGGCCAGGTGCCGGGCCAGGCACCTCGTGAGGCCTGTGACATGCATTTTCTCATTAAAAACCTGCAGGACCTCTGCAAGGTAGGAACTACTATCCCCACTTCAGATAGGAGAACTGAGGCCCAGAGACACCAGCTTGTCCAGAGTCGTAGGGCCAAATAAGCAGCAGACCTTGGTGCCCAGCTCAGCTGTTTTGGATTCCAAAGCCTAGCTCTTAATAATCTTAATAACTTCCACATGATATTTATACTGTAGTATTGGTTTCCTGTGGCTGCTGTAACAAACGACCACAAACTTGCTGGCTTAAAACAGCAGAAATTTATTCTCTCACCGTTCTAGAGGCCAGAAGTCAGCAATCAAGTAGTCGGCAGGGCCACGCTCCCTCCAGAGGCTCTAGAAGAGATTCTCTTCCTCACCTCTTCCAGCTTCTGACTGCCTCACCTGAACTCTGCCCCGTGGTCACATCACCTCCGCTTCTGTTTGTGTCAAATGTGCCTCTGCCGCCCTCTCATGAGGGTACGTGTGACTTCATTTAGACCTCCCCCCCCCGGGGAACCCCGGATAATCTCCGGATCCTTTATCATATCTGCAAAGACTCTTCCCAATAAGGCAACATTGACAGGTCCCAGGGATTAGGATGTGGGCACCTTCTGGGGGGTCATTTTTCAGCCTTCCACACCACATTTGTCTGTTCCTTCCTTAATTTATTCCTTCACACTTAATTGTGTTTTGGGCATTGTGCTAGGAGCTGGGAGCCAGAAAATCAAAAGAGAAATGACACAGTCCCTGCCATCAGGGACCTCGTGGTCACTGTGTGACCTTTCATACCCACTTCCAGATGCTCTTGATAAATAACAGGAGTGACAGGCGTCAGGACAGTCACAGCACTTACGACGTGGCACTGCTCTGACAGTGACATATATTAACTCACCTGACCCGCACAACAGCCTTATCCCCAACTGTAGGGCGGCTCCACGGTCTGCGCTTGTCACCTCTCTGCATGGAAGGCTATAGGAGCACAAGGGAGAGGCAATCAAGGTGGGGAAGTGTGGTCAGGGAAGGCTTCCTGCAGGAGGCGCCACTTCTACCCACTCTGGAAGGACAGGAGTGGCCGGAGGAAGTGGGTTGGGAGAGGGGGAGGAGGGAGAAGGTGCCCCAAGCAGCGGGAGGCAGCAGGAGGCTGGGATGAGGAGAGACAGGAAACAGCAGGGGCCTAACTCAGCCTGCTGAGAGCTTCTCAGCAGGGGATCAACCTGATCAAACTTGTGTTTCTCCTGAGAGAATGGACCAGAATCCCAGCTGCTCCTTCCACACGTGTTTCCCAGATGTGCCTGTGGAGGCTGGCCCAGCTGTTGATCACCTGGAGGGAGGGGAGGAAAGAGAGGAAGCTTCCAGTCTTATTGCTCACCCTGCCCCCAAGGGGGCCTCTTGCCTCCCTGGGGCCACCCCCTCCACCCTGAGGTTCCCAGCCTGCAGCTGGGCCCTGGCATGGGGATGCTCTTGCCACATCACCTGCTGGGGCTGCCGAATCAAGGAGTTGGGAGCCCTGGTCCCAGGTCCACCTCTAAACACCTGGGAACCTTGTAAATTGCAGCATCTCCGAGGGTCCTTCTCAGTGCTGAGCAGGCCCTCCTGGGCTCCCAGAGCTTGTGCACTGTGGCGTGGCTGCTCTCCTGCCTGTGTTCCCCCAGCATGCAGGTACAACACAGGCACTCAACAAAAAGAACGTGACAACCCAGAGAGGGTGCCTGCAATGTGCCGCGCCTGCCCCAGCAGCACAGTGGTGAGCAATAGAAGCAGGCCCGAGCCCACATCTGGTGCGGGGGCAGGCGCCCATCAGACCATCACCCAGCAGAGGTGAAACTACAGAGAGGGGCTGTGCAAGGAGAGTCAGGGGTCAGGGAGGGTCCCCTGAGGAAGGGACTTTTGAATTCTGTCAGACCCTGTCTTTTGGGAGAAGAGCCACAAATCTGTTTGTGGGCTCTGGCCTTGGTTCACCTGGGATTTATTCACGCTCAGATCTAAGGCTCCCACCTCTGCCCCCTAAGGTGGCTGAGGTCTTCCAGCTCCCTTGCTCCCCCATTTTGGGGGATTTGAAAGATATCTCTGCAGCCCCCAACAGAGGGTAGCCCCAGCTCCTGCCAATCTCCTCTCTGTGCTGAGCCTCTTGGGTGAGAGAAGACAGGCAGGAGTGGACTTGGAGGACGAACATGAGGGTCCCAGGGGCAGGCAGCAGCCCCGGCGTTCACTCCTGACGTCCTGGCGGGCTTGCTGGGCCTCTAGCAGTCAGCCTCTTCCCTCCCCCTGGCTCTCCCCGATTGTCTTCCTCCACTTCCTCCTCCATTTCACAGGGCAGGCGGAAGGGGGAGTAATATCCGGACCCTTTGCATTCATTAGCTCTAATCTTCAGTTGCCCCCTAAAGGAGGTACTATAATTATCCTCATGGTGCAGATGAGGAAACTGAGACTCAAGAGTTAGTTTCTTGCTGAGGAGCATCCTGCTAGCAGAGAAGCCCACGCTCTTCCCAGACACCCCCCACCCCCGACCTTTGGCCTCCCCTTTCCTGTTTCCCCACACCTTGGATCCTCCAATCCTCAAACTCACAAGGCCCTCTTCCCAGGAGGTGCTCCTGCAGGAATTAAAGTGTCAAGGGGGGAAAGCTAAAGGCCAGGTTCACCCCCAAGCTGGGCCTGGAGAAAAGGGAACCTGGCTGCCTACCAGAGAAGCCACGTGGTGGCCACCGCATAGGCTGTATCTGGAGTCGAGCAGGAAGAACACAGAGGTGTCAGCTTAGGCCCAGAGATGGGAGGCCACACAGCCCGTGTGCAGAACTGGGCCCCGGCCCCACCTGGACTCCCTGTCTGACTGCTCTTGGCTCCTGCATATGATGAGGCAGGGCCCATCTCCTCTGGCTGGGGCTTCCTCTGAACCCTCCCTTGCCTGGAGATCAGGGACAAGAAGGTGATTGAGACGCATCCTGCCCTGGGGGGTTTCCTAGCAAGGCTGGGGAGATGGGCACCCCACCAGAGATTTATAGAACTAAATAGGCATCTGGAGGAAGGGACCAGAACTCAGACTAACAGGCAAGATGGTCTGCAGTCAAGGAAGGCTTCCTGGAGGAGGAAACCTCTGAAATGAGCCGGAAAGCATAAGTGGGGGTGCATCAGCAGAGGCCTGTATTTGGGCTGGGGGCAACTGGTGCCACAGGGCCTGGTGTGCTGAGCAACAAGGCAGTGGGAGGAGAGGAGAGCCAGGCCAGGTCCTGCAGCGCCCCCAGGCAGGGCTGGGTGTCAGCCTGAGGAGCTGCTCTGAGGCTCAGGTGAGCACTCCTGGGAGGAAGCTAAGGTCCAGGGCTGGAGGCCGCTGCCAGTCCTTAGGGCTGGGATTCTGTCCTGGGCTCTGAGCTTGGGTGACCAGGCTGCCAGGGAGGGGAGAGTGGGAACCCAGGGGAAGGGAGGGAAGGTCCCTAAGGGGTTGGGTGTCCCTGAGCCCTGCAAGAGGCTAGCCTAGTGGAAGGCCTATGCTCTTCCTTCCTCCTGCCTGCCCCTGGGCTTCTCTTTACCTCCCTTGTCCCAGGGTCCCCACTCCTCCTCCCTGCACCCTTCCCCAGCCCTGAGCTGCCCCCAGAGCACTGTCCGGGAGTACTGTGTGGTCCTAAGCTTGGAGACTGTTCTTTCTGAGGCAGCACAAAGAAGATTAAGTAGGGAGTCTAGATGCATCCAGACTGGACAGAAATCCTGGCCCTGCCTCTCACAAGCTGTGTGGCCTAGGGTAAGGAGTTCAGCTTCTCTGGGTCTCAGCTTCCTCCAGATGAATGTAACAATCGAACACGCTAATGTAGGAAACACCTAGGACATACCGAGCGCTCGGTACTGCTAGGTACCCACACAGGGCGCGGTAAGAGGTTAGCCCTGGGGTAGTGGACTGAGGGCGGATGAGAGGCAGTGGGACTGCGACGCGGGTGGCCCCAGGATTCACGCCTCATAACCCAATTCCCCAAACGAGGGGCGGGGCCTGCGGGCAGCCCCGAATTTCCGGGCACTTGCGCGCACCCACCCTCCCGGTTTTCCAGGGGAGGAGCCGCTCGGGGACGCCGAGGGAAACTGAGTCCGCGGAGGGGGCGGCGGGCGCGCGCGGGGGCGGCGCGGCTCGGAGGAGCGCGGCGCCTTTGTCTCGGCCTGGGCGCCGCCGCCGCGGTCCCCGCGCGCCCGCCCCCGCCCGCCCGGAGCCGGGGGCTGCGGCGCCGCCGCTGACACGGCTCGGCCGCCGGGCGGAGGCTGCGCGTCGCCGGCCCACGCGGCAGGGCGGGCGGGCGCCCCGGCGGGCGCGCGGGGATGGCGGCGGCGGCGCGGCGCGGGCGGCGGCGGGCGCGGGGCTCGGGCTAGTGCGGCGGCCCGGATGGCGGGCGGCGCGGGCTGGGCGGGCGCCCCCGCGGCTCTGCTGCGCTCAGTGCGCCGCCTGCGCGAGGTGTTCGAGGTGTGCGGCCGCGACCCCGACGGCTTCCTGCGCGTGGAGCGCGTCGCGGCGCTCGGACTGCGCTTCGGCCAGGGCGAGGAGGTAAGGGGGCCCCGCGCCCCGCTCCCCGAGCCTCCGTCCCCCAGCCGGGCCTCCTAAGCCCCGCTCCCCTCCCCCAGCTTCCCTGCCCGGCACCTGCCCGCTCCACCGCCCCAGTTCACCCCGGCGGGAATCCTGCCTGTGCCAACCCCCTTCCCCGCCTGAGCCGAGGGCCTGAGGCCTCGGGGCGTCCCCCGCCCTGTCGGACCCCGGCTGTCCACCATTAGCGCCCGCGCTGCGAGCATCACGCGGCGCGCCCAGGGTGGCCTCTCTGCCCACCTACCCTCCCCCACAGTGCGGGTCCCTCTGACCGCTCTGCAACCCACAGCCCACTTGGTGTGTGGGGGGAAGGAGCTGTCAGAACCTGGCCTTAGGACCCCCACCCCTCGCTACCCTGCGAGACCAAGACGCAGAGGTCTGTGTGCGCGGAATTCCAGGACGTGGTGGGGAGGCGTGCGCCCCGCTGGGCCTAGCCAAGGGGTGGAGAGGACAAGTAGGGGCGCTCTGCAGCCTGGGCTCCCTGACTGCACCCACCCAGCCTAGACCACAGAAGGAGGTGGCTGCTTGCGGCCCTCCTGGGTTCTCGGCCCAGCACCTGGTGACCCCCGTTCGGGCTCCGATGGGCAGGCCTGGCTGGCGGCTGGCTGTGTTGGCTGCGGCAGGCCTGCCAGAACCAAGCTTGGGGAGCGGCAGCTGAGCAGTGTTTCCTGTGGTGCCCGCGTCTATCTGGGGAAAGCAGGAGTTATGTTGGTTGTTAGCAGGGCTGGAATCAGAGGGTGGGTGCTGCCAGTGGGGTGGCCAGAGGAATATCAATAAATCATAGATCAGTGTCTTCTCATGCCATGGGCACAGGGCACTGGAGAGGAGGACAAGGCACCCACCTAGCAGGAGAGCATCCCCACCCTCTTGTTACTGCCCACTTTGAAATGGACAGGGGACAGAAGCCCTGAGTAGTGAGTTTCTAAGGGCACCTAAGGCCTCAGGCTCTGCATGGGGAGAGCCTGCACGGGCCTCAAATGGACACTGGCTGGCATTCTGTTCCTGGGACAGCTCGGGCCTAGCATTCCAGAACATGGGAGAAGTCAGGGCATGGCTGGTTGGATCCATGCCTCCCTGTCACCTGGCAAGTGGGAGATGGTAATCATCTCTCCATGGCACCTGGGCACAGCTGGTACCTGGGAGTCCCTGGGAGCCGTAGGTGGAAGAGAATGAGGCGGGTGCCACGTTTGAGAGCTTGGGTACCCCATCCCAGGAGGCTCACTGCTGCGTTTTCCGTTGGAGCCCACCAAGTCGTTCTCTAGGCCGTGGCCCACCCTCTGCAGGGCTTTGCTCAGGGGCATTTTCTGCCCTGATCCTTTACCTGATCCATGCCACCATGATCCTTTTCCATCCCCAAAGGCCGGCCAAGCCTTGCCCTCCCCTGAGGCAGAGTGAGCAGCCCACTAGCACGGGGAAAGCCTGAGGACACAGGCTGCAGGGGAGAGGAAGATAGATAGATGCCCGGCTCTGGCTGGAACCTGGAGTTCCAGAACTGTAGGCCCTCGCTTACAGGAAGGGCTTCCCAGCAGTCTCAGCACCTTATCCCCGAGCTGGACAGCTCCTGTTGTTAGCACCTCCTCCCTCAGACACTCCAGAGCCAAACCTGCTTGTCACTTAGTCATCGTGGTTCTGCACAGGGACTCACATGGGTCTCTCTTCTACGTGGCAGCCTTTAAATATTTGAAAACAGTGCTCCTGCTCCCTTCACTCCTTGCCACCCACACCCTCCCATCTTCCTGAAGCCCCATTTCCATACGACCTGGCAGGGCCCAGACCTCTGGCCTCTGGCCCTGGAACTGCCAACGACTAATTGTGTGACTCAGTTTTCCTAGCAATAAATAGAGGGGTTGTGCCAGGAGCCCCCCAGGACCGTTCCAGCCCCAACTCCTCACACACATGCAGACGGCCCAGGGTGAGCCTGCCTTTTGAACGGTGTGCCACACTTACAGCTCGTGTGAAGTCTCTGGCCACCAAAACCCCGGGGGATCATTCTTGGAAACCTCTGCCAAGCCAGGATTCCCCTCCCTCCTGGAGGAGGGACAGCGATTTCCTTCTTTTTAAAATGCAGTCATGTATCATTACGAAGCAGGTTATATGCACTGCAGGAAATGAGAAATATGGCCAAGCAAAAATAAAGTGTTATGTTCCCATATCCCAGGGAGCCCCACTCTGACACCTTGGTCACATCCTTCCAGAGCTGTTTCTATGCTTATGTGTAGATTTTCTCCATAAAATGAGATCATGCTGTGTGTACTGTTTTGTCACCTGATTTTTTTCCAGTAAATGATCAGCACTTTTCTGCATCAGTAAGTTCTCATCTCATTTAATACGCAGACCCTATTCAGATTTCCCTATTTGGTCACAAAATGTCCATTTTTGCTGTTTTCTTTAAACTGGTTTCCTCTCCAGAACTGTGCTCTGCATCTGATTGTTGTGACCCTTGGGTCTCTTTTACTCTAATGCAATTTTTTTTTTTAATTTTAATAATCCTGACTTGTTGAAGAGATCAAGCCTGTTGTCTGTGTCAGTGATTTCTTGAATCTGAACCAGTTACTTGGACCTTATTGCTGTTCAATTTCCTCGTGTTCATTTCATCCGTTGTAACAGACAATAGAGAGAATTTAAAATCCTGCCTCTGGAGCCCTCAGATGCTGCACTGCCTGCAGGTTGGAGAAGCGGGGGCTTTATGTCTGAATAGGCAAGGGTGATTGTACACATGGGGCAGGACCACGGACAGGGCCTCGCTGGGCGGGTCTGCTCACACTGTACTATTGACTGAGACCCACAGACAGACATTTCGCATCCCTGCTCACTACATTCGTGTATGCATTTCAAATAGGAATGTTGTTTCTCTGCAGGTGGGGGTCCCTTCGAAACGCTGTGTGCACAGTTAGTTTCTATTTCATTTGTTTAAAAATCAGGTAGAGACCTTGATTTCCCAACCACTGGGAGTCTGCAGTGGGTCCCTATCATTTGTTAGGTTCAGTGAACTTCTCAGAGCTGTTAGCCACATTTTACCAACTGCCCCCAGAATACCAGGGGTACCAGATTCAAATGCTCTGCAAAAATCAAAATATGCTAGGTTGTGAAGTATAAAATAAATATCCACGAGGCCATACTGATATAATACATGATTGAATGAATGAATAAATACAGGAAAATCTCCTGTACAGAAAAAATTCAAATAATTTATGTAGATAATTCCCCATCAAGGAGGTGGGGCATAACTCCTCACCCCATAAGTGCCAGATGTGCATAGTGCATGCCTTCTACAGGCACAGTGTGGAAAGAGGGGGAAAGAGCAACTTTACAGTGGAGGAGCCTGACAGACACCCCTCAGCCAGGTCACCCGGGCCGACATCAACAGTGACAAATCGTGTAGATAGCATGTGCCCTCGATGTGATGTGATGAGACAGGCGCTTCACCCCCACGATCTTCCCTCCCAACCCATAACTGCGGTCTCATCATGAGAAAAACAGACAAATCCCAACTGAGGGACGTTCTGCAAAACACCTGATTAGGACTCCTCAAATTTGTCAGGATCATCGAAACCAAGGAAAGTCTGAGAGACTGTCATAGCCAAGCTGAGCGTAAGGGGACATGATACTAAATGTAATATGGTGGCCCCCTCTTTCCAGGATGGTGCCCTGGAACAAGGAGCCGCATTAGGTAAAAAGGAAGGAAGTCTGAATAAAGTACGGACTCTGGTTAGTGACAATATTCCCCTAATTTGCTGACTTAAGAATCATAGAAAAGATGGGGGCCGCCCGGTGGCGCAGCGGTTTAGTCCGCGCTTGGCAGCCCGGGGTTCGCGGGTTCGGATCCCGGGCGCCCGCTGACGCACTGCCTGTCAGCCATGCTGTGGCGGCGTCCCATATAAAGTAGAGGAAGATGGGCACGGATGTTAGCCCAGGGCCAGTCTTCCTCAGCAAAAAGAGGAGAATTGGCGACGGATGTTAGCTCAGCGCCGGTCTTCCTCACAAAAAAAAAAAAAAAAAGAATCATAGAAAAGAGAAGGCAAGGCAGTTTGATGAAAACATGAGTAACCTGTGAGACTCAGAGCTTGACATCTGAAAGAATTTCAAGATGAGAAGGAGCGCTGTCCAACCCTGAAAATCTGTGAAACCGCGGGAGCAGGCTGCTGTGACAAGTACCCTTGTCGTGTGATGACCCGGTGCCCTGAACCCAGGTGGAATTCTGATGTCTTGCTTTTTTTCCTAATGTCTCTAGGCCTTTGTCTACTCATCCAAAAAATGGGGGTGATAATGGTCCCCATTCCATAGGGTTATTGTGGGGCGTGAGCGAGTTACTGCATGTGCTTAGTCCGGTATCTGCACAGAGTATGCACACTGTCCGAACTGCTGCCGCTGCTGTTATTATTATTATTTTCTAAACACTTGCAAGCATCCTTGAGAGGCTGTTCTGGGCTGGGGGTTCCCAGGGGGTTGAGGTCAAGGTCTACGACCAGACTCTGGTATTCTCGGGCCACCCTCCTCGTCCAGCGCTGGACTGCCAGCCCCTCTTGCATCCTTTCAGCAATCTGAGAATGGAAGACATTGAAAGCAGCCAGAGATGTCTTGGGCCACATTCTCTGTTACATATTCTTCTCCTTTTCCAATTTGAAGACCATCCTTCTCGCTAGAAAAATGGAAGCAGCAGTAGCTGAGTGGTGTCGCTGCCGTCCATTGACATAGCCCCACCTCCTCTGAGCAGTGGGCTTCTCCTTCCTGCTGGGATGTAGGTCCACTCCAACATCCAGAAGGGTGTTGTTGATTATTTGGGGGAGGTAACTCAGCTTTAGTTAACCTGAGACTAGTCTATGATTCTCCCTTTCTTTGCAGCTGCCCCTGGGTATGGCCAGAAGCAGCTGGGGCACCGTGCCTCCTTATTCATATTGAGCAGGAGATCAAATAAGGTCTCGACTGGGCTTCTTAGTCCCCATGTCCCCTCTGGACTAACAGCTGTCACGAGGGAGATGTGGCACTGCCTGGCTTCGGCCTGGGTGTCTGAACTGGCAAAGGGGTTGAGGTGCTAGGATGGGCCGAGACTAGTCAGGAGCCAGCCCTAGGGCTGAAGTCCACCTCTGAGATTCTGGACTGCCAGTGGCAGGAGAACCCTGAACTCAGGCTGGGTTCTGCCCAGAAGGAGGGGAGATTAGATGCTGGAGAAGCAGCAGCTGTGTCCCCCACATCTGTGGCTGGAACTCAGGAGGTGGGCAGGTGACAGGAGGGGATGCTCAAGGGGAGCCAGGGTGAGATCAGGAAAGGTTCAGTCATTCCCTATAGACGGTGGGAAGATCCAGGCAGCAAGATGAGATGCGTGTTTGAGAATAGAGGTTGGATCCGGGAGGGGACTGTGACACATGGGCAGAAGGAAAGAGGGCCCTGACTTGGGTAGTGGCAGAGGGGGGCAGAATTGACAGGCCCTGGAAGGCCTGCAAAGCCCCAGTAAGTCACTTCTGATGGTAGAATTGAAGCCTCTTTTGGAGGACAGGCCCCTACAATGTGCCCCACCCTAAAGGGGACGTGGTCCAGACGACAGAGCTGGCAAAACAAAAAGAAGGCCCAGGTCCTCTGAATCTGGCAAGAGAGGTGGGGGTGCCAGTGACCCATGAGTGGGGAGCAGGACAGGAGTGGGCCCAGAGAGACCTTCTCTTTCCTGTGTTTCTGGGTGCAACCCAGTGCTGGGGTTGGAGGTCATTGTGAAACCCAGGACTGAGGCTGCAGTCCCTCAGGAGGAGGGAGTGAGCATGAGACACCAAGACCCGGGAGGGCGGGGGGCGTTGGGCAGCCCTAGTTGGGACTCCCAGCGCCTTGGGCCTGCACCACAGTTTGGCTGTGCTGGGAGGAGGGGTGTGTGAAGAAAGCCCACAGGGACGGGTCCATCTTGTCAGACATTCTTGACACAGCCTGAATTTCTGTGGCAAAACTTCTCTGGTTATAGCTTTGTTCCCAAGGTCCTGGCTTCTAGAGAAGGAGGAAGCTCCAGGTTATGGAGGGCTTGGTGGGGGGCGGGTGTGGTCCGTGCCTCCCTTGTTGAGATCTGAATCGGTGGATAGAATCCAGCCTTCCAAACAGCAAGACGCACCTGGAGGGGTTTCAATGGGTGGAGAATCTCCAAGCATATACTGTGTTCCCCTTGGGTGCTGGGCATTCACCCCATGAAGTAGAACTTACCCCCTTTACAGATGGCTGTCCAAGGGCCCAGGGGTGCCAGGCTGGGCAGGCAGAGTGGCTTTTAGACCTGGCCTGACTCTGAGGCCCAGAAACTTTCCCCAGCACTGGGAAGAGAACCAAAGAAGCAAAGGAGAAAGGAGGTGGGAGTGGGGGTGGAAGCAGGGTAGGGGGAGGAGCGCCTAGCCTGTGGCTCTTGGCTCCAGAGGCAGAGCTGGGAGAGGGGCTCCCAGGCTGGTGGGGAGGGAGCTGGGAACCCAGGAACCTGGTGGGTGGTGGGTGGATGGCTGAGAAACTGCTCCTCCTTCCATGGGCTGGGGCTCCACTGCTGCCTGCACTGGTCAACCCAGCTTGAGAGGGCAGTGCAGATTTGGGGCTGCTGCAGCCACCAACTACCTGGTGGGTCCCACCCAGGTGCCCCGCTCCGTGTGACTTGGCACAGACAGGAATACCCATGTTCACAGGTCCATTTGTATGGGGTTGGGAAGGGGGTTCTGCCCTGGCCCTGGAGTGAGTGTGTGTGTGGAGGCTCCTTCACCTGCTGCTGCAGCGGCCCCTTTGGCCCACCCAGCAGTCGTCCCCACCCTGGGCCCTGAGCAGTCCCACCAGGTCAAGCGCGGGACAGACTGACAGCTAGCGGGGATTGACAGAGCAGGGGAACCAGACCTGGGGTGGGAGGGAGGGGGAAATGCCCCCCCTGCCTGGAAACAGTGAACGTTGTGCCTGGGTTCGCTGCTGTCCTCCCCCAACCCGACATGATGTGGTGAATGCCCTGAAATTTTTATATACTCCTAATGGAAGTACCTTTTGCAATTGGTGCTTGTCTTAATACATTCCAGGATTAAAAATTTTTTTTCCATTAACATCTTGCATACCTACTATATGCCAAAACTCTTCCAGGCACTGGGAGACAGGAGTTCTGGAGCTTACATTCTGATGGGGGGTGGAGGGGAGCAGGGGGGTCAGGGGGCTGGAAAAAGGAATCAGAATTACTATCAGGTGGTGTTAGGTCCTAGGAAGAAACATGAAGTGCCAAAATGGAAACCGATGGAAGATTTTGGCCCTTAGAATGGCCATGGAAGGCCTCTTCTGTCATGGGTGGACATTTAGGTGGAGGCTGGAATGAAGTGGGGGGCTCCACCTTGCAGATATCTGGGGGCAACTGATCCAGGCAGAGGCAGGAGGAGGCCTGGGGGTTAGAGGCACAGCAAGACCTTTGAGGCAAGAGTGAAGGGAAAGGGCAGGGTGGTGGGCGGGGGGAGGCAGAGAGATGGGCGGGGTGGGGGTGGAGGCGGGGAGATGGGCCGGGGGAGGCAGGGCAAGCAGTGCGGAGGCTGTCACCTCATCCAGGTGAGAGATGCTGGAGGCAGGAGCAGGGGAGCAGCGGTGGGGAAGTGGCTGGATTGGCATAGTAGAGCCCATTGGAAGTGGGGTGTGAGAGAAGGAGAGCGTTGGAGAATTTGGAGGCTGCCATTTGCTGGATGGGGCAGACTGAGGCAGGAGGAGGGTTGGGCGAGGAGTCGGGAGCTCCACGTTGGCCTGTGAACCTGAGATGCACCTGGCGTCCAAGTGGAGATGTGGAACCAGCAGTGGAAAGACGTGTCCAAGGAATGCGCCTCAGCCCTGCTCCTTCTGTCAGACCCTGGGCTCTTTCTCCCCTTTCTTCTCCCCTGGCCCTTGGGCCTCACTGCCCACAACAGAGAAGTTTACATGAGGGAAAAACACAGAACCTGATTAAGTTGTGGTTCAGCCTCTTTGAAAAAGCCAGGCTCAGGTCTGGGGGTCCAGGGACTCAGCTGGGCTGGCTTGGGGCATCTCGTCTTCCAGGCAGGAAGACATCTCAAGATCCCTGCCTACCTGTCTTCTGTCTGGGAGCTGACTGCCCATCTGCCCAGCCTCTCAGGCTGAGAGCTGCCCTTGCCTCCTCCCTGCACAGAGTAAGAACTGGCTAGAGCCGTAATTAGTTGCTTGAACGTGCTGTTGAGATGACTGCTAGCCCTCCCCAGTGGGTCCTGGTTGGAGCCACCCCCAGTCAGACTTGGACTCTTTGCACCCTCTGCCTCTCACTGTCTCTGCTCTCCCAGCATCTTCTGATCCTTGGAGGCCCCGCCAGGAGCCATAGATTAGGGCCACCAATTCCTTGCAAACTCCCACCCCTGGGGTTACTGCCGAGGGACATGTTGTCCATAGATGCATGCTCTTGGGGTCAGGGGGAGCAAAACAGCTCAGAATCCAGAATTTTGTGTGCCAGTGATCCAAGAAGAGAGTGGGCCTCCTGGTGGCCATGCCTGAGCTACCTCTCTGAGGATGGCTAAGTTCCCGTTAGACCTAAGACCTTGAGTCTAACCGACGTCTCACTTGCTGTGGCACAAAACAGAGAAAATTGCCAGCTTCCTCCAAAAGTATTTAGTGATTGCACGTGGGCCCATAGTGGGCTCTGTCCCCAGGGAGATCCCAGTCTAAGGCCAATACATGGACAGGGTAGACAGAGGGCTGATTTACAGCAAAACAAAAACTGAAAGGGGAGTAGAGGCCCCTTCAGTGCTTGTGTTGCCCCAGAACAGCTCTGCCAAGAGATGGGGACTCACTGCCTCCCCAGGCAAGGCCATTCCATCTTGACAAGGCTCTGACTGAGTTCTCTTTCATTCAGTAAGCTAAGGTCTGTCTCCTGGAACTCCATCTGCTGCTCATCCTTCCCTCTACCCATCCATCCAGCGACCCACCTGCCCATTCAACAGTGCATCCATTTATACATCCACCTATCCATCTATCTGCTCATTCATCATCCCCTCCATCCAATCATCTATCTGCTCATCCATCCATCCATCCATCAGTCCACCTACCCACCCATCCATCCATCCATCCATCCATCCACCCAGCTATTCTATCTACCTGCCCAACCACCCATCAACCCATCCATTGACCCATCTACTCATCCATTCATTACCGATCCATCCATTTGTCCATCCATCTGCTCACCCACCCTTCCACCAGCCTCCCCAGCCTCCCCATCTATCCATCTACCACCCAACATTTAATGAGTTTCTACCATGCACAAGGCCTGAGCACAGACCCAGGGATGGGGACTGGCATTTTCAGGGAGTGACAAGTGGCTCTGTGTGGTGAAGGCACAGGAAGGGTAGGAGGGTGAGTGCCCAGGCTGGAGCAGGAGTCAGATGGTGACCTTATGGAGGGCTCAGGAGCTGGGACGGGTGTGACCGGCTCAGGTGAGTTTTGGATGGCCAGCAACCCCAGCACATGCCTACCCTCATTGGAGTTAGCTGTTTGTATGATTTCTCACTTCCCACATGGGCCATTGGGTCTGGGAAGGGCTGAGGCCTTACTGAAGGAATGGAAAGCCCAGATTATGTAAAAGGTGCTTGTGATGATGGATGAACCTCAGTTTCCTTATCTGTAAAATGGATGACATCACCCTTATGTGTGGGACTGGTTTGAGGATTGGAGATAATGTATAAAGACCTAGTGCGGTGCCTGTTGGCATCATTTCTTCAGCGCACCTACTCCAGGACCCGTGCTGGCATCCCTGCTGCTCGCAGACCTCGGAGAGCACCTCTGACCCCTCTCCTTTACCTGGGACTTTTCCAGGCATGGGCCTCCCTTGTGCAATGGCCAAAGTTTCTCCTGCAGCCACTGGTGACTTTCTGTGGACAGAGGGGATGAGGGAACGATTCGTGTTGCCTGCCTTCGTATTTCTTATTCCCTTTCATCCTCGCAGCAACCCTGAGAATCCAATGGGTGAAGTGAGTTGTCCAGGGTCCCACAGCGAGTGGAGGAGCTGGGATACGAACCCAGGTCTGGTTCTAAAGCTGCCTCCTTAGCTGCCTGCAGTTGGGGGTCCAGGTTTTTTGAGAGTCAGGGGAGGGGGAGAACGATCAGATCTGAGTTTCAGAAATTTGACATTGGAGAAACCTCAAATCTGAGTCTTCACCTGGCTTTCTAAATCTGGGGTAGTCTAGGTTCGAGGGATGGAGCAGCGGCTGGCAGGAGCCGTAATTAGGAGGTTCGTAATCTGCAGGGCGGGCGGGCAGGCACTGTGCCAGCAGGGAAGATGGCTGCTATGGAAGGCATCAGCTGCCAGCAGGAGCTGAGGTTTTAGAGCAGAGGTTTTAGAGAGGCTGCCTGCAACGGAGCCCTGAATTATGCACCTCTCCACTTCCTGTTCAAATGGTGATTAAAGAGCCCCAGAGGCCTGTGTTTCTCTGGCTGCTGGGGGGTGGGGGGGGCACTTCGTGGTCCTCCACAGTCCTGGGCGTGTAGGGCAGGCAGGGGCCGGACTCTCAAACTGGACACTCCGCCAGCCCCCTGTCCTCATTCTCCAGGCTCCTCCATCTTCTTGGCCTGAGCTGCAGGCCCTTCTCAGCCACGGAGGCCCTGTGGCCCCAGCTGGCCTTGACCCCTCTGGCTCCCCGTCCACTTCCCCTCTCTCCAGAGTCTCAGTTCAGGCCAGGTCGGCTTTCACTTTCTCTCTGTGCCATAGCAAAGTGGTTGGGAGCCGGGGCCCTGGCATCAGGTGCACCTGGTTTGAGTCCCAGCTCTGCCACTTTCTAGCTGCATGACTCTGAGAAGTTACTTAACCTCTCTGTGCCTCAGTCTCCTAATCTGTAAAGTGTGGGTAATATTAGCAACGTGTGTGAAGCCCTTAACACCATGTGTGACACATAGTAAGTGCGTAAGTGTTTGTTAATGTGACCATTACCACTAACTCTAGGTTTTCTGGGTGGGCCGTCCATTTTCATTCTTACAGATCTTTTTGAGCAGCTGCTCTGTCAGGTTTGGTCCTAGAGGATGCAGATGAATAAGAGAGGATCCTTCCCTGAGGGAGCTCCCCGCTGTGAGGGAGGGGCGTTTCTAAGGTAGAAATCGGTTAACACCTGAGAAGGGCAGGGCAGAAGGCCTGTCCAGGTGTGGCTGGGGGGTGAAGACAGCAGATTCACTCTGCCGGGAGGTGGGAAAGCCTCCCAGAGGTGATGCTGGGCCTGCGTCTTGAACAGGGTCCACCAGGGCGGAAGGGAGGGATGGCGGTGCCCGGCAGGAGGGAGGGCAGGTGAGAGAGGGCCGGGCAGCGAGGCAGGTGGAGGCCAAATGGAGAGACAGGGTGGGATTTTATCCTGAAGGGTGAAGCAGAGGGGTGCCCTGGCTCTGTTGCATTTTAGACAAAGCCATCTGGAAGTAGTGCGCAGCCGGAGGAGAGGAGGCCAAGGTGGGGGCCGCTGAACCAGTCCAGGGGCAAGGAGAAGGGCATTCAAGCTGATGGAGAGGAGGGGAGGCTCAGAGCGTGGCTTCCCAGCCGTCTGCAGGACTTCACAGCACTGTGGGGACGAACAGGAGAGAGCGTCATTTCATGAGTCTCCTGTGACCCCACTTAGGTGACGGGGCGATGGGGCCTGAGCCCAGGTGAGGGTGCCTGCCAGCTCGAGGACGGTCACACGCCAGCACAGCTCATGCGGCTCGCAGGCCTGCGCTCACTTTCCGGGATCCTCCCCAGGGCAGCTGCTCCTTATTTTAAAACAAAAAAGTCCCAGATATTGTTGTCGATTTATACATTTAAACAACTTCATAGGACAAGAAAGCTACCTAGCGCTGAACTGTATTTCTGTACTTTAAAATCCACGTCCCGTCCTTGGCGGTGACCCACAGGTGGCTGTGACCAGCGCGCAGTAGCTGTTTTGGCCCCTTTCCACCTAACGCTATTTCCCGTGCCTGAGTCCCAGACAGAGCCACCTCTCTGCTTAAACCTGGTCCCAGGATTGGTCCTCGTACCAGCCACTATTAATGTCTCCACAGTGTTGCATTCTGCCTGGCCCACCTATAGGGCTACCTGGGCCGGCTGGTCAACCCTTGGCTCCCCAGGAGCCTCTGCAGGGCCCAGCCCCTGAGCCGGTGTGGGCAGTGGGAGGAGCCCAAAAGGAGCAGTGCTCCGAGATGATGCCTCCACAGAGTGGAAGAGGAGTCCTGGGCACCCCCAGGCCTTCCACCTGCATTTCATGCCGGGCTGGACCTCCCTCAGTACCTGACTGTCCCCTGGGTCCCAGCCTGCCTGGCCTCTGTTCCCAGCCTGGCGCTTGGCAACCAGCCAAAGGACTGGCCTCTGGTGTGGGCCTCTCAACCCCTGACCCTGAGTGGGCACAGCGGGGAGACACCTGCTGCTGCGTCCCAGACACTCAGTGGGTGGAATCAAGAGCCTGTTTGCCCACTCGTCTGGTCAGAGGCATTTGGGCTTCCGGTCCCCTTTCTGGGGCCATCCAATGGTGTGTTTCTCCTTCTGTCTGCTGCCCTTTCCCTCCTCTGCCTACGACCTGATTTCTGTAGGGCAGATCCTGCCCAATGCATAGGGGTGCCTGTTTATCCGAATCCCCATCAACACTGAGTATTATTATAAATCTGTTTCCACCAGTTCAATGGGTGTGTAATAGTATTTCAAACTTGTTTACCTTTTTATTTTTAATTGCTAATGAGACTTTGCATTTTTTCCATGTTGTATTTATTCTTGGTCTTTCCTTCTGCATAAACTGTTGTATCCATCTCTTTTGAGCACTTAGCAAGGAGAATTTTTATGTTGATCTTTATATTTTTAAACAGGTTCTTTATATTTTTTCAGTGCCATTTGTCATTTTTTCTTGCTCTGTTACTTTCCTTTTTTATTTGTTGATCACATTTATTACTCAAACTTTTTCCTACATTTGAATATTTCTTCTCTTCAATTATATTATATCTGCCTTATTTCTAATTGTATTTACCATCTCCTTAGTACTTAGGAACTTATTTCCCATCTCTAGCAAGAATAAATAAGCTATTTTTTCACAACCCCCAATTTGTAAAAATATTTAACTTTTACCCACTTAGAATTTATTATGAAGTTCATTTGAATTTATTTCTAAACTAGAACTGAATTCCTTTAGAGTTCCATTTTTTTCTCACACTTTATTTTGAAAATGTTCAAAGAGAAAAGTTGAAAGAAAAACGGGATGAACACCCAGACACTCTTCACCCAGATTCACTAACATTTGCCACCTGTGCTTTTTCTTTCATCCCAGTTGATAGTGTAACTCTCTGTCATCTACTCCTTTAGTGTTGTTTTGTTTTGCAGAAGCATTTTCAGTAAGTGAAGCCATCTTGCCATTTTCCCCATAATCGCTTCAACGTGTAAGAACAAGGACAGCCTCCTGCCTGAATGAGTGCCACCATTACACCCAAGACTTAATAATAATTCAGTGACATCATCTACTCTTCAGTCCATATTCAAATTTCCCCAGGTGTCCTCAAAAGGTCCTTCCTAGCTGCTTTTTGTTTGATCCAGGGTCCAGTCAGAATCACATATTGCATCTGGTTTGTCATATGCCTCTTTCATCTCCTTGAAATTAGAGCTCTCTCTGATTTTTTTGGCTTTCATAACATTGAGATTTTCTGCCGTGCCCGGGCCGGTTGTCCTGTAGGCTGAATAATGTCCAAAATCTGAATCTGTCTGATTGTTTCCTCGCATTTTGGACAAGGAGGGGTGATGGTGTGTACTTCTCAGAGCGTCCCATAAGGGGTCACATCATTTCAGTTTGTCCCGTGATTGGTGTTGCTGAGATTGATCAGTTGGTTAAGGCCATATCCTCCTGATCTTTTCAGCATAATGGTCCTTTTCCCCTTTATTATTAAGATATAGTCTGTGGAATGGTACCTTAGACAGTGTAAATATTTGGTTCCCCCATAGCTTTTTACACAGTGGTTTTAGCATCCTTTGATGCTTCTTGCCTGCATAAATTACACTGGTGGTTGCAAAATGGTGA
The DNA here is from genome assembly GCA_031878705.1 of Tapirus indicus. Lineage (NCBI taxonomy): Eukaryota > Metazoa > Chordata > Mammalia > Perissodactyla > Tapiridae > Tapirus > Tapirus indicus. The sequence goes on from CM062932.1 coordinate 20,241,431, forward strand.
TTTTTCTAATTCTGTCGTTCCTTCTAAAGATAGAGCATTGTTCTGTAAAGATCTTTCCTCCTCCCCTTTTCTGAGTATCACTTTGGACTCAGGAATTCTTTTCTTTCCCATGTGTTATAATCCATTACCATCATTATTCTTTTCTTTTTTTTTTTTTTTGGTGAGGAAGATAGGCCCTGAGCTAATATCCGTCGCCAGGCCTCCTCTTTTTGCTTGAGGAACGTTGTCCGTGAGCTAACATCTGTGCCAATCTTCCTCTATTTTGTATGTGGGATGCCATCACAGCATGGCTTGATGAGTGGTGTGCAGATCTGCACCCGGGATCTGAACACGTGAACCCCAGGCTGCTGAAGCAGAGCGCACGAATTTAACCACTATGCCACTGGGCCGGCCCCAACCATCATTATTCTTTTTAATGCTCAAAGATTTTTTTGTTTTGTTTTTAATGCAACATTATAAAATGTTGATCATTATTACTTGGTATAATATATTTTAAAATTGAGACAAGTCAGCCATCATTACATTTGAAAAAAACTCTCTGATATTCTTCACCATTTATGGATTTTTTAAAGTATGTAACACATTTTCAAGGTCTTCAATTGGTATTGCATTAAATTCATTAAATTAGAGAGTATTGCCATCATTACTATATAGTTCTCCCAATAGGAGCTAAATATTAACATTAAAAATAAGTGTCTTACAATTAGACTAAATTAATGATTAATATTTAATGTGTTTTGTTACTACTGAGGATGAAATACTTTTTTTCCATTGATTTTTTTTTCTAGCTGCATGTCACGAGCATATAGGAATGCAATTGATTTTTGTAAATTTATCTCCTGTCTCACCACTGGTATGAACTCATTTATTACTTTCAGTAATTTCCTGGTTGAAATCTTTGGATTTTTCCAGGTAAGCAATCATGTCCTCTTCAAAATGTATGTACTTTATGATGTCTTCTTTTACTATATTTATGAGTCCAATTACTTTTCCCTCTGAGATGGGAGTCACCAGCTTTTCTAGAACCAGTTGGAATAAGGGTGGGCACTGAGGACATCGCCCTAACTTAGGAGGGCTTGGGAGTGAGGTGTGCTGGCGCAGTGGCCATGTGGTCCAGTTGCAAGTTAAGGAATGCAGGCTGGTAGGTGCCTGGGCTGCAGATGCCCTGGGTGGTCTCACAGACGGTGTCCCAAAGGCAGTGGTGAATCCTGGAGAGGCCGAGGCTGGCTGGGGTTGCTACGGGACATGGTCTAATGTGGAGGGAAGGGGCTGGCAAGAGGTCGTCAGGCGTCTTGGCTGCGGATCCAGGGAGCACTCCAGCCTCCAGGCAGAAGCAGCACAGCAGGGGCTGGACAGGCTGGAACTTGCTGAGCAGAGGACCACAAAGGTGGTCTCGAGTAGCCAGAAACAGCTGGCGGGCTGAGGTTGCTCCCTGCCCTGCTCTGGTCTTGGACTAGGCGGTGGAGCCGGGGGCTACAAGGGTTGGTGGGGCTGGCAGAGGCAGGACCCCATCATCCTTTTCTTATTATCTTTTTAAATGGAGTGACTGTCGCTTATCACCATTAGGTATCATGTTGGTATCTGGGTTTAGGTTTATCATTTTTAGCATGTGAATAAAGGCCACCCCCTCCCTGCCCCATTTTCCTTTTGTTAGAGATTATTCAAGACCAGATGGTAACTTGTACCAAATGTCTTCCCAACATTTATTAAATGTTTTAATGATGTTTGCAATTTTCCCAGTTGATGCAAAGAATTATGCCTGGAAGGGAGGAATCTCTGATTGGGAGGTGCCCCTGGTCAGGTGCCCATTCCCAGAGGTGGGGAGGGGTAGTTCCCCAAAGGAAAGTCAGGGCACACCTTCCAGGTGAGGGGCACCCTGACCCTGGGCAGAGAGAAACAACAGATGTGGGACAACCTGGCCTCGGCCCCACGTATCTTCTCCATTCCCAGCCTGCTCAGGGGGAGCAGGGAGGAGAAATAAACAGTTTACAGAAATAAACAGTTCTCCCAGGAAGCCGACCGTGAGGACGGAGCTGGGTTCATGCACCGCTTTGCCCCCAACACTGGCCCAGGGTGTGGCGCATAACAAGTGCACAGTAAATGTTGCTTAAATGACCGAGTGAGTGAATAAATGAAGTGCAAGGGGACCAGCCCAGAACCCAGGAACCCCAGCTCCTCCTGAGCTCCACCCTGAAATCGTGTGATTTGTATGCAAGTCCCTTTCCACCTCTCGAGGCTGCCTGATGAAGGTTTAGGGGGCAGGAGGGCTTTGTGGTCAAGGACTCAGGTGCTGGGGCTGGATAGGTCAGAGGTCAACTCCCAGCTTTCCAACTTGCTGGCTCTGTGACCTGGGCTGCGTCTCACTGAACCTCGTGTGGGAAGTGGGGATGCAGTGATGCTGTCCCCACAGGGTCATTGTGAGTGTGGAGTGAAAGGATGAGGGGAAGCTCTTAGCCCAGGGCTGGTGCATCTTTATCCGGGGGGGTTATTTCTGCAGACTCTCTGTCGCTTTAGGGACATTTGGAAGAGGAAGTGTGGCACTGGTTATGGACTGCTGCTGGTGTGCCTGCTGCTGCCACCCGTGCAGCCCCAGGTGTGGTTGAAGATGATGATGATGATGATGGAGAGACATGTGCGCACCTGCTCTCTGACGGGCACTGTGCTGCCACCACAGATAAGAGCGAATTGCAAAGGTGGCATCGCACAGCAGAGAAGAGTACAGGTTCTGGGAGTTTGAATTCTGGCTCCATCACTTCCTAGCAAGTTCTTAATCTTTCTGTGCCTCAGTTTCCTCATATGTAGAATGGAATAGTAATGGAAACTACTTCAAAGGCTTGTGAAATGTAGATGGACTAATCCATGTAAAGCTCTTAGAATAATGCCCAGCTCCTAGTAACTGCTCATAAGCGTTATCGATTATTGTATCATTGTCATCATCATCATTATTACTATTACTCCAAGGAGCTGTCAGCCCAGCGAGGGGGCTGACAGGGCCCCATCACACCCCTAGGGAGGTTGTGAGCACTGTGGGCTGAGTTGGCCCGGGAGGGGGTGATGGCAAAGCCCCTCTGTTTCTCTGCTAGTATATTCTCCCCACAGCCACCTAACTGCCTCCTGCCCACCTCAGAGGGCATGTGCCAGGCTCAAAGCCCAGGCCCTGGGGTATGTCCCTGTGTGTGAGGTCGCCAGCCACTCAGTCAGGATTCCCCTCCCTGCTCTCATCATCCGACTCTCCAGGGGGAGGCCTTTGAATATGCAGATTCCAGGGTCCACTCTTGCTACCACGCTCAGCAGACCCACGCTGGGATGGCCAGATTGGGGATCTCCCCCGTCCCTCTGCCCAGAGGCCGCACAGGCTCCAGATCAGAATGCTGGGTTCACACCTCTCTGGCCTCTCTCCTCGTGGGGAGATCCCCTCCAAGTCCCTGACGCTCCTGAGCCTGGGTTTCCTGGACTGGTCAATGAAGCTGGCGTGACGGTGAGGGGAGGGTGTGCGGGTACCACAGCCCTAGTCCTCTGGTACTGTGGGCCCTCTCAGGATGTGCTCGGGACCCCCTTACATTGGTCCTCCTCCCTCCGCCCCAGAATTCCAATCCACTTTCTTTAGGGGAGAGATAAATTATAAATAAGGGCTTAAGTCATGTGAGGCCTCTTGCCTCTGCTTTTTACTGCTGGGCTGGCTGGAAAAGAGATTTGCCTGTGCAAAGAGCTCCCTTGAACAAATGGACTCGAAGCCCCCCTCCCCCCGCAGTTGGCCCTGCTGTCCCTGAGGAATTTCCCCGGGTTTGCATGTGGCCAGCCACCGGCAGTGCAGGGCCTCCTTCTGGAGAGAAGGGACCGTTGCAGCAGAGAGGAAGTCGGGGCGAGAAAGCCCGAGACATGGCAGCCCCTCCTGCCCATTGTCCCCCTAGTGCTCAGGGTCAGGGCCATAGGAGGGCCAGCTAGCTCCTCCTCCACTCAGAAAGCTGTCTGGTTCTGGGAGGATCCCGGGAGAGAGCCCACCAGATACCTCCCCTCCCCGGGTCGGGGCAGGCAGCGCTGGGGGACGGGCGAGTGGGCCGAGGTGTCCTCATTCTCTAGGGGTGACCACAAGACTCACCCGCCCTCCTCTCACCCGGATCCCATTTTGCTGTGGAAATGGCCCATTTAACATCCTGTGCAAAGAAGAGAAACTCTGAAGGTGGCAGTGCCCAGAGCAGGGACCCCGCCCTGGGTCTGAGGAGCCCTGTCCCACAGACAGAGGGCAGGGAGAGTACTTGGTCAAGCTCGTTTGGAGACGGCACCTCCATATCCCTCACGTCTGTCCAGTAAGGGCTCGAGTTATAAATTCTGACTTGGGTCCAGTACGCTTCCAACTTATTGAGCTCAGAAGCCCTTTTTCATGGGACACCTTGACACTCTCTAAGAAATGCCCTCCAGGTGACCTTGGGCAAGGGGTCGGCCTCTCTGGGTTCCATCTGCTTCCTTGGTGAAATTGGGACCATAACCCATGTCCTGCCCACCTCACAGGGACAGTGGATGGGAAGGGGCTGGGCCGCGTTAGTCTCTGCTGTCCCCACTGGCCTGAGAGGCTGCTGGGCACAGTGACCAGACACAGCTGGTCCTCTTGGTGAGGGAGATGAAGTGACATACTCAAGGTGTCACGGCTCTGAGGTCACAGAGTCCGGATATGACCCCAGGTTGTCTTACAGGTGTCATTAACAGCAACTAAAGGGGCTTTTTAACAAAGGGAATAATTGAGAATAACTGAAAATACTACGAAATGAGAAGGACCTCTGAGGTCCTTGTGGGGTTTCTGTGAGGGAGAGACCTTCTGGTAGGCAGGACATCACCCTTCCCCTGCTGCCACCATGGGTGTCTGCCTGACCCCTGCCAGGCAACAGGGAGGGAGCCTGATTCACGCAGGGGACTTGGGGCTGACAGGGTGTCATTAATAATTCCTGCACAGTGTTTTGCCAATGGCCAAGAGCTCTCAAATCCGTAGTCTCCCTTGGTCCCCACAGGAATAGCATGAGGTGGGCGTATCGCCTGCCGCATTTCACAGGCCAGAACACTGAGGCTCAGAGAGGTTGGGGTTTGTCCAAGGCCTCATGGGAAGTTTGTGGTGAGGCTGGTTTTCTCCTCTTCCTAATTTAGAAATTCCCTAATGGGGTTCCCAAAACTAGTGGTCTTCCTGATTCACCACCTTCTGTTGTGTTGACAGCGACAACAGTGGAATTTCTGGCTGGAGCCACCATGTTTTTCTTTGTTTTGAGCAGCTAAACCTCAGTTCCCTGGGAGGCTGTGAGAGGCTCTGGTGAGCTCCATTTTCTGGGTGATGGAGGGCCGGCTGGAAGGCATTTCTGTTTGGGTTGAAGTGTCAGCGCCCGGGGGCAGGCAGCCTGGGGCTGAGGCCTAGGGCGGTGGTGGGTGGTCAGAACCGGAGCTGGGCCAGTCTGGAGGCCAGGGGGGTGGGATGGACGGGAGACGCGGGGTCAGGGACCTCAGCCCGAGAGGAGCACTGGTCAGGAGCAGTGTTCCCAGCTCCCGCAGGCCCGCGCTCCCCTCTGATGAGCAGACATTCCCATTTGACATCAAATAATGGGCCCCAAACCAACCAAAGCCCTAGAGTGAGCAGCGCCTTTCAAACTACTCTGAGGATCAAAGATACCAACGGAGGACTAACACTGAGGTCAGAGCCGGGGCAGACACGAGATGCACCCTCCCACGGTGCTCTGAGCCCTGAGCCCCTCCAAAAGCAGTGTCCCAGGTCAGGTGCCCCGCCCCTTGCTGGGTGAGCTCCCTGCTTCCATGGCCAAGAAGCCTCCCCAGAGGGGGACAGCCTCGGCCTCACCACCCACCTGCGTTAGGAAGGATTAGCCTGCCTGTCCTGCGCCTACCCCCAATCCTCCTTCTGGTGCTGGCACCCAGAGTTCCAAGTGGTGTACACAGATTGGACGCTGTCTTGGACCCCTGCTTCAGACTCCTGGAAGGGTCCTTAGAGGTCACCTAGAACCTCACCACTCCTGGTGTGGTCCAGGGACCAGCAGCATCGGCATGTCCAGGAGCTGGTTAGAAATGCAGACTCTCAGGCCCCGCCCCAGATCTACTGGATCAGAACCTGCATTTAAACAAGATGCCCAGGTGTGTCACAGGCCCACTGAAGTCGGAGGATCCCTGGTCGGGTCCGTCAGAAGCCCAGGATGGGTATTCACTGCATCTTCTCCATCCCACGGAGTGAACAGAGACGTGTTTCCTCCTTTTCTTTGCAGCACAGCTGGTGCTAGATCTGCCCACCATGGGCCCTGGGGGCCCTGGTGTTGGCTGGGTGACTGAGAGAGGGCACCCCAGGGGACTCTGTCCACACCTGCAGCCTTCTCTGAGTCTGGTCACTGAAGCCATCACGCCAGAACCTTCTTCTCATGCTCAGCCAGGTGGGCGCCCCTGCCCTCTATCCCAGATGAGCTCCCTGCATCTGACACCATGGGGAGGGGTCAGCGCTGCCACCCTTGGAGACAGGTCGATGTTATTAGCTAGAACAAATGGAGGGGACCTTCTTCTTGGCAGCCACCAGGCCTGGCCAGGCGGACATGTGTCCGAGAGCCGTGGGGACCCGGACTGGTGGTCAGGAAAAGACCCTGGAGAGTCATCCCCAGCCAATTAAAATCCTCCCGATGCCCCTCAGGCTCCTCACCCTGAACTCATCCCCTGACCCCTTCACCCTGCACTCGCCTTCCTCCTGGGTGTCCACCCAGGGACTGTCCCCATCGTCACCCAGACCCCTGGGACAGGGCCTGGGAGTCAGCCCCGCCTCCCTCCCTGCACCTCATCCCTGCCTGGATCCAGCAAGTTGTGCCACTGGCCATTATGCTCTTCCCTCTGGCGCCTCCTCTCCTTCCCCCACAGAGCCCCGGTCAGCACGGCCTCCTCTTCTGGACTGTGGTGGCCTCATCACCGGCCTCCCGTCTCCCTCCACTGTGCACTGTGAGCTTCGGGCACCTTCCAAACTGCAAACCTGCTTCATTGAGCCCCTACTAACACCCCCAGCCACCAAAGGGGAGAATTCAATGGGACCCACAGGGAGGGGACCCATCCTCTCATTTCACGTTGGGGACCCCCCAACATTTAACCTTCCCCTGCCCTCCAGCCACATGGGGCAGCCGGCGATTCCCAAACACATGGCCTTGACTGCTCTCTTCCTCCTCCCTGCCTTTGGTCAGCTGGCATCCCCCAAATCACCATCCCCCCACTGCTGAGTTCAATTCTACAGACCATTAGGGTCCGGCATAACCACCACCTCCTCTAAGGCCCCCCATGGCATCTTCCAAGCCCTCTAGGCTCCCACTGCCAGGGTTTTGGGTGGCACCTTCTAGGGGGTTGCGTTATGGTAGATTCTGTCTTATCTACCCCCACAATTCTGTGAGTAGTTTTTTTAAAAAATCAAAAGCTTTATTGGGTTTTTTTCCCCCTGAGTTTAAAAATGATCCAATTTGTTTTTTAAATTCAACCAATTAACAAATGTAGAAGGAAGAGGTAAAGGACTGGCCGTCTCAGCATACAGAGATGATCTGTGTTAACAGCTTCATAACCAGCTTCCAGGCATAGTCTGCCTATAGAAGTGCTCACTTATCTAGATAAATTAGTTCTCTCTGTGCCAGGTTCCAGGCGAAGTCTTGATGTGTTTGCCTTTAAATCCTAACACTCCATGAAGCAGACACTATTGCTCAGAGAGGCTGAGCCAGTCATCCTTGGTCACACAGCTGGTAAATGGAGGAGGTGTGATTCAAGCCCAGCTCTGTCCACTTCCAGAGCCTGGGAGTGACATCATACTGCCCCTGGGCATGTGGCAGTGTTAACAGTCACCCACAGGCTTGTATGCTGTTCCTTAGGCTATTTTTACTTCACTCAAAAATATGGCAGGACATCTGTCCCTTCCCTGGGAACTTGTCTGTCTCCCACAGGGCAGAGTCTGGCTGAGGAGTTGAGGGAACGTTTGCTGAAGGAATGGACAGATGGACACACGGATGCATAGGCCGGTCTACCTCAGAGACCACCCAGGCTTCTGTCCCTTTCATCCCTATTCAGACACCAAACAAAGCCCTTTTGGGTGGCCTAAGGGATTCAGCAGGAGCGCAGGCTGTGAAAGAGGGGCCCGCTTGGTCACACTGGCACATGCTGGGGGTCTCATAAAGGCATATCCAGCCCAGGAGACGGTGACTTGGATACCATGTGACTGGCTCTCCTGGACGCCTGGCCACCATGGTCAGAGGTGCCCCAAAGCTGCACAACCCCTCTCCATTGTGCACTGAGCACCTTCGCTCACAAAGTCACCCTCCCGCCGCCGCCTTTTACCCCTGCAGCTCCTTGAGGAGGGGTCCTTCATCAGGTAGGGGCCCTCCAGCTTTGAGAACCAGGAACCAATGCAAAATGGTTCAAATGCTGAAGAAAAGGTATTCTTTCTCATAACATGCCGGCCCAAGGTAGAGCGGTTTCAGGGCTGGTTCCTTTAGGGGCTGGGAGGCATCATCCAGGACACAAGGCCTTCCCTTCAGCTTCCCCCTGTAGGCCCAAGGCAATGGCGAGAAAGGCGGGCAACACTTCCAGGGGATCCTCCTTTTTTTCCCCCATCATCAAAAAAACCTCTCCCAGAACCCTCCTGCAGATGTTTCCTCATGTCTCATTGGCCAGAAATGTATAACATGCTTTTGCCTAAACCAATCACTGGCAAGAGAGATGAGCCCACCTGACTGGCTTGGTCCAATCAGGACTCAGGCCCTGTTGAGGTGCCTGAGGCACCTGGTCCAATAGGAAGTGGGCATCTCAGCCACATCGGGGCTGCCCAACATGGAAGGAGGAGGGGGAGGGGCAGCTTGGCAGTGACCAGTAAGATCTGCTTCAGTCGTTATTTCTTGGTTTTATAGAAAAGAGGAAGTGAAGGCTCAGAGAGGTTGAGTAATTCCCCAAGGTTACACTTCAGGGTCCCCAAGCCATTTATTTACCCGGTCTCTAGTGAAGCCGTGTTGGATGGACATTTGCCTCCCAGCCCTTTACTCTCAGCTGTTTCTTTACTCTGGTTTCCTTCTCCTCCTCCTCCCAACCCCATGCCCACCCCAGACATCCCTGGGAGAACATTACCATCAGAATTCAGAGCTGGAAGAGACCTTCCTTATTAATGTCATCCAACGCCCTCTTTTCCAAATGGGGAAACTGAGGCCCAGAAAGGAGAAGGGTCTCCCCAAGACCACTCAGTGAGGTCATTGATGGCAGAGCTGGGACTGGACTGAGGGCCAAGGGAGCACAGCATCCCTGAGACTCGCAAGGGGCTTGGTGCCTCCCCCACTTTATCACCTCAACCTCGGCTGCAAGACAACGCCTGCAGCCTCCCTCTGCCAGCTCCTGCCAGGGCGGAGACTCTCTCATGTCCCTTACGTCCCTCTTCATGTGCTTTTGCACGGACACGTCCATGGCACTCTACAGTCTGTGATATCCTTTACTCAGCCGTCGTCTCATCTGACCCTCACAATAGTCCTGTGAGCTGGTCGGGAACCCACTGTAAATATGGAAGCTGAGGCCCAGAGAGGGAGCATGACTTGCCCAAGGTCACACCGTGAGTACATGCTGAAGCCCAGGCAGAGCGGCTTTATTGGCACGTGGCTTGTGCAGTCCGGGGTTCAATACTCCGCAGTCACCATCTTGAAATTCTGAATAATTTTTGAACAAGCGGGCTGGCGTTTCCGTTTTGCACGGGGCCCCACACATTATGAAGTTGACCCAGGCCCCGGGCTCGTGACTCCTTAGGGGTGTGTTCTGCCACAAGGCTCTTCCCCATGCGCCTGTGGTCCACTCAGGACAATTCTGACTGGTTCCGTGGGACAGACCTTCACAGGGAGAAGAGCGGGCTTCTGGAGGGTGGAGGGGTCGGCCTGGGCCAGGGTGCAGGCACTGGCAGGACCCCCCGTGGAACCCCTTGTCTCCGGCTGGTTTTGCTGAAGCTCTTGCCTGACCTCCATCTTATTTCCTCTTCTGCTTCCCCTCCACCTCTGTGCCCTTTGTCCCTGGGAGTGGGGGTGGGGGCTCGAGAATACAGAGCCCATTGTGCGCCCTGGCGGGCAGCTGGGCTGCCTGGGAAAGTGGATAAACAAGCAGCTCCGAGCATGTTGCCCTGAGGCCCCAGGGGAGGCAGGAGCCCCCTGGGGTGGTGGATGGAAGGGCTCACAGGGCCAGGGGGGGTTCGGATTCCAAGCTTACCTGCTGTGGCCTCTGGACCTTCTCCTGTAGGGTGGGAATGACCCAGCTCTTTCACAGGGTTATTGGGAGGACTGGGAGGAGAGGGACTTGAGAAGTGCTCCGGATAAGGCCTGACACCTATTGGGTGCTCTGCAGCGGGAGCCACAGTACTTGTTATGTGTCGCCACTGTTACTGCCTCCAGACCTTCAGGATAAAGGGCAGCCACCTCGGCATGGCTTCCAAGCCCTTCTCCTTCAGACTCTGTCCTCTCTCTCTCTGGCCTCACATCTTGATGACACCCCCCTTCCCACCCGCCCTCCCCACCTTTCCTCTGCCACCCCAGACCATGTGCCTTGGCTGGGGTCCTTCTCTCCCTCCCCGGCTCCCTCTGGCTGCCTGCAGAGCCCTTCCCCACCATCCTCCTCCCAGCAGAAGACCGTCATGCTAGTCCTGGGAAGCATGGTGCCCCCATTCCTTGTTCCATACCCCAATGTCCCCACAGGTGTCCCTCGAGCTTAGGGCCTCCAGGCTGGCCATCCTGAGCAGGGCTCTCAGCTCCAGCAGCTGCCTCACCTCCTCCAGGGATCTCCTCCCCAGAAAGCACTTCAAAGGCAATCTAGGCTCCGTGTCTGGGGCACGACTTTCATTGGTGGTCTGGACAGTGGGGGACAGCACAGCGCTGAACAGCTCCCGCCAGAACTGAGTGGGTGCCATCCTGAAAGCACTTCCTGGCCTGTCTCAAGGAACCCTGACCCCCACTATCCTAATAGGCACCCCTCTCCTTCTGAGGCCCCACCTCCCCTCCTTACCTGCCTGCCCTCCATTGCAGCTGCTTTTTTATGTTGGGGAGTTTCAACTCCACCTTCCCCCCAAGCCAAGCCCTGGAACTCTTTTTGCAGGATTAGAAAACTTCAGGTGCTCAGCCAGCCTGGTTTCTGCCCAGGGCAGCAGACTTGCCACTCAAATGCCCATGGGGGCCAGGAAGGTGTAGGGGAGGAAGAACTATTCCTCTACCCTCTGGGTCCTTCTGGCTGGTCTAAGAATTAAATTGACATGAGACAGAATAACAGAAGAAAATCAAACAAAGTTTAATAACATCTATACAGGGGAGAAACCCAGGAAATCTGAGTAACTTGCCAAAATGGTAGAAGCCACCACCTTAAACACCATCTTCAGCTAAGGACGAAGGAGGATGTTGGGGGTAGTGATTCGGGACTTCAAAGGGGAGGAAGGCAGTTTACATGGAGATGGAAAAGCGAATGTTTGATAAACAAGTGTTTGTGGGCCATCTGTAGACAATGGGACCCAAGAGACAGAACTTTGATAAAAATGGGCATAGCAAGGTTCCTCCCAGTCTACCACACCCAGCGTTGTCCATGGTGATGGCCTGTCCTTGGACAGGTCTTCTATGTTGAATTCTTTTAGGCAGTGAGGGGGAAGGTCAAAGTTTCCTTCCGAGTCTTTCGCCCTTAAAAATAATCAAGCCAAAGAGACACATTTTGGGGTGGCCAATTCTGATCCCCCACAAAGGGAAGCAGCCTGGATGGGGCCGGTGGGGTTAGGGGTGGGGAACTTGAGTTTTGGGGGTTACCGTGGTGACCTGGGGAGCAGAGCACATGCCCATCTGAAGAATATGCTGTAACTCAGCTGCAGCCCAGTGTTGCCAAATCTTCCAGAAAAGCCAGATATCCCACTTTGTGCAGTTTCCTTGATTTAAAAAAATTTTAGCTTTACATTAAGTAAAATTCACTTTTTGAGGGGGAGAGGGAACATATGATTCCGTGAGTTTTAACTTTTGCATAGATTCCTGCAACCACCGCTACAAATAGAGTGCAGAACAGTTCACCCCCAAATCCCCTCATGCTGCCCCTTTGTATTCAAACTCCTCCCCCTCCTCCTTACCCTTGGCAACTGCTGCTCTGTTCTCTGTTATAGTTTTGCCTTTTCCACGTGGATGGAAGCATCATTTGTAACCTTTTGATACTGGCTTCTTTCCCCCAGCTTGATATCTTTGAGGTTCATTCGTTGTTGCAAAGCAATAGTTTGCTCTTTTTTATTACAGAAGTTTACTCATCCACTCACCTGTTAGAGGACCTTTGGGGTGTTTCCAGGTTTTGGCAATTGTGTATAATGCTGTTATAGACCTTTGTGTACCGTTTTTTTTGTCTGAGCTTGTTTTCACTTCTCTAAGATAAAGAAGGATAAGGAAGTTCCCTTCTATTCCCAGTTTGCTGAGAGTTTTTATCATGAATGGATGTTGAGTTTTAACAGTTGCTTTGTCTGCATCTATGGAGATGATCATGTGGCTTTTCTTCTTTAGTCATCTTTGGATTACAAATGTTGAACCAGCCTTGGCGGATAAACCCCACTTGTTCATGGCTGTGTTGCATTATTCATAAATAAATAAGTAAATATACACACACATTTTTTCCTGATATTTTGTTGAGGATCAGTGCATCTATAATAATGAGAGATATTGGCCTGCAGTTTTCTTTTCTTATACTGCTTTTGTCTGCCTTTAATGTCAGGGTAATGCTGCTCTCATTAAGTGAGTTGAGAAGTGCTCCCTCCTCTTCTATTTTCTGGAAGAGATTGTATAGAATTTATGTGTATCTTTCCTAAATGTTTGGTGAAACTAATTGGGCCGGAAGGTTTTGGGTTTTTTTTTTTTTCCTGAGGAAGATTAGCCATGAGCTAGCATCTGTGTCTTTCTCCACTTTGTATGCGGGTCGCTGCAACAGCACGGCTGATGAGTGGTGTAGGTCCGTGCCTGGGATCCAAACCCACAAACCCAGGCTGCTGAAGTGGAGCACAGAGGACTTTTAACCGCTCGGCCGTGGGGCCAGCCCCTGAAGTTTTCTTTTTTGGAAAGATTTAAACTGTGAAATTAACTTTCAATTAGTTTTCATTGTTATGGTACAATTCAGATGATCTTTTTCTTGTGTGAATTTTGGTAGTTTTTGTCTTTCAAAGAACTGGTCCATTTCCTCTAAATTGTAGAAATTATGTGCAAAGATTTGTTTACAGTGTTTCCTTTTTTTAAAAGACCTTTTTTTAGAGCAGTTTCAAGTTTACATTGAAATTGGGAGGAAGCATATACATATATATTTCTCATATACCCCCTGCCCCTACTCATGCATAGCCTCTCCCATCATCAGCATCGCTCACCAGAATGGTACATTTGTTACCGGCAATGAACCAACACTGACACATCATCATCACCCAAAGTCCATAGTTTACATTAGGCTTTGTTCTTGGTGTTGTACATTCTGTGGGTTTGCACAAATGTCTAATGACATGTATCCATCATTATAATATCATACAGAGTATTTTCACTACCCTAAAAATCCTCTGTACTTCCTTTTAAAGTCTGTAAGACTGTAGTGATATTTGTTTTCATTCTGATACTGGTAATTTGTATCATCTCTCCTTTTTTTTTGTCAGTTTGGCCAGAGATGCATCAATATAATCTTTTCAAAGAACCAGATTTCACTGATTTTTCTCTACTGTTTTTCTATTTTCAATTTTTAAATTTCTGCTCTTATCTTTAAAATTTCTTTCCTTCTTCTTGCTTTGGGTTTGAATTTTGTGTTGTATTTTGATTTTCATTTAATTTCACAAATTTTTAATTTCCTTTGAGACTTCCTCTTTGACCCGTGGATTATTTAGATATGTTGTCTGGCCGCACGCCCAGTTTGGTGAGCAGTGCAGGGTTGGTTGCAGAGAGACCAAAGAAAAGACCCGGAGATGGCGAACGAGACATACAGGTTTCTTGGGAGTTACAGGGATGTCCAGTGGCAGCTGGATGGATGGAAATCTGCACCCCCCAACCGTGGGTAGGGAGGGGGTTTCTTTTATAGGCTGGGGGGACAAAGGCTGTATGCTTGCCAAGAGGGGCTGTCCCTGGTACAACCAGCATTCCCAGAAACAGTAGTTCACATGGAGGGGCTCTGTGTCCCTTTAAGACTTGATGTTCTGTAAATGAGATAAGGTAGGATCCGGGCTGGTCAGGCCCTGGGTTGTTACAAATCCCAGCAGCTGGGCATCCTGCCCAGAAGGGAGCCAGAAGGACACATGGTTGCAATGGGCTTGGGGGCTCTTGCTGAGCAAGCAAGACCCAGGTCCTACACATGTGTTCTTTAATTTCCCAGTATTTGAGAATTTCTCAGGTATCTTTCTGTTATTGACTTTTAGTTTAATTGCATTATGGTCCAAACACACACTTTGTATGATTTCAGTTCTTTTAAATTTGTGAAGTTTTGTTCAATGGCCCCAGGATATGATCTATTTTGGAATGTTCCATGTGCACATGAAAAGAATGTGTATTCTGCTATTATTGGCTGACAGTTCTATAAATGTCAATTAGGTTAAGCCGGTTAATAGTGTTGTTCAGGTCTTTTGTATCTTGTTGACTTTGATCTAACTAGTTCTATTGATTACTGGAGAGAAGTGTTGAAATCTCCAACTGTAATAGTCAGATTGTCTATTTCTCGTTTCAGTTCTGTTAGTTTTTGCTTCCTGTGTTTTGAAGCTCTGTTAGCTGCATGCACACTTAGAATTGTTCTATCTTCTTAGTGAGTTGACCCTTTTATGTAATGTTCCTCTTCATCCTTGGTAATTTTCCTCGTTCAGATTAGATAATTTCTATTGTTCTATCTTCAAGTTCACTAACTGTTTTTTCTGTCATCTCCATTCTGCTTTTGATCCCATTCAGTGAATTTATTTCAGTTATTATATTTTTCCATTCTAAAATTTCCATTCTGTTCTTTTATAAAGCTTCTATTTTTCTGCTGAGAATTTCGGTCTTTCCATTTGTTTCAAGAGCATTCACCCTTTCTTCATGGAGCGTGGTTATAATAACTGCTTTAAAGTCTTTATCTACTAATGATAACATCTGGGTCCTCTTGGGGCTGGTATTAATTGTCTTTTCCCTTGTGTGTTGTTGAGCTTTGCCTGTTTCTTTGTATTTCAAGTAATTTTGGATTGTGTGCTGGGCATTTTGAATATTATATTATGAGACTCTGGATCCTGTTAAAATCCTCTGAAGAATATCAATTTTCACTTAGTGTGTTTTTTTTAATCAGGAAATCTACCCAGTGAGGCTGAAGCCTCAGACCCCAACCTGCCCTCTGAGCTGTAGTTCCAATGTCAGTTCAGTTTTCAAAGCCTTTGAAATAGTATTTGGATCCGCCTCAAACGTGCATTCTCCAGGGGCCCGTCTGTTCACTGTCTACACTGGAGTTCAGTTCTCAAAGCCTTTAATATGCTATTTTGGGTTAGTTCCATGTATGTGCCGCTCAGGAGTGCGCCCAGGACTTCAAACACAACTACGGATCCTGTTCTCAACATCCCTCCCGCTGCGATCCCCCCCCCACAACCCTTCCAGCTCCCAGGGGCTCCTTTACCTGGTCCTTTGGTTAGAAATCTGAGGTTTGGGCCTCGCTATGCTGTCACACACCTCCCATGACTGGTCTACTGCAGGATGTGGTGGTGAGAGGAAAACAAGACAGAAGAATTACAGGAATTCCCCCTCCCCCCATAGTTCGACCACAGGGACCCCTTTTCCTAGTTTCTCTTTCCACAGAGATTTTTCTTCTCTCAGAGTTTTAGGTGCCTGCCTGGCTGCTGTTGCTGCTGCCACCACCCAACTTTGAGACTGGGGCTTGCCTTGGGGTAAGGCTGGAAGAGGGATTTTAAAAAAAGCAAAAGGGTATTTCTTTCACTCTCTCTGTCCCAAAGGGGCCCCCTCTCCTGGCCTCACATCAAAAAGAGTTTCTTTTGGAGCTTTTTCTGTTCACATCTGCTGCACAGTTCTGGGATTTGGGCTACCTGAGTCTACGTGGGAAAATATGTGAGGAAAAAATAAATCAGGAGACTTACCACCACCATATTCATCTTCAAGATTTGTTGTTGTTGCTTTTTACTTCATGTTTTAATTTTCCTCCCAATTTGCCTGCTACTCTTTACTTTTCAGAGTCCTCGTATAGCTGCTTTGTATTTTCTGTCCAGAGTTTTTAGTTATAATCAGTGGAAGAAATAGAGTGTAGTGTAATGACTCCACCTTAACCCGAACCAGAAGCTTTCCTTAGTTTGTGATCTTGGCATCTAATTTAAAAACTTTAAGTGTGTCTATAAGCTGTGTTTGGGATGCTAGTTGGAGACCTCTGCTTTAGCAACACAACATTTGAAATTACACTTTTTCTTTTAAATATTCAAATTCTTAAGCAAAGGTTCTCTGTACCCAGTTTTTCTGGGTGAAAAGAGAGCAGAATACAAATTTATTCTTTCTCTGGTCAGAGCAAGCCCCCAAACTTGTGATAATGATCATAGTTATCATAATTATATTAGTAGAAATAATAATAATTGTTGGCAAAGAGCATGCACTCTGGAGCGAGGCTGCCTGTGTTCACGTCCCGACTCTGCCTCTTACCAGCTGTGTGACCTTCACTCTGAATGACTCAGCCTCTCGGAGCCTCGGTTACTCACCTGTTCAGTGGGGATAATAATAGTATCTACTCTGAGGTGGTTGTGAGGATTCAATGAATTCATATGCATAGAGTGCTTAGAGGGGGCCTGGCCCAAAGGAAGAGGTCCTGAGCATTGGCTTGACTAATAATCTAATGGCCAGCGTGTGTTAGGCGCTTCCCCTGCAGACTGAGCCAGCTTATCTCCCTTGTTCGGATAAGCAGCTGAGACCTCACAGAGGCAAATGGCTTGCTTGAGTCCATCTGGCTTGCAGAGCTCGAAATTAGGGAGGCGTGGGTGGCCGGGCACAGGCTCGGGGAGGACTGGCTGGTATAATCAAAGGGCGGCGGCAGTGAAGCTCTGAACGTCGTCTGGTCTGAGCCAGAAGAGATGTGACCCAGGGGGGTGAGTGGGAAAAAGCAGCCTGAAGAGAAAGGCGAGAGGAATAGAAGGGGAAGCCTGGTAATTGGCCCAGACAAGGAAAGATCAATATTTCACTGCCGGTGAAACAGCCCGTTTCCCTGGCAGGCAGCTCAGCGGCCCAGCTGCGTGTGCTTCACCACAGCAGCTCTCCTGCAGGCCTGCCAGGCCCAGTGTGCCCGTCTCTCCCGGCCTGGGAGCCACGTGGAGCCCCCAGGGCCGCCCAGCCAGGTGTGGTGTGTGCACCCCCGCTGGGCCCCCACGCCCGTGGCCCCGGTTCACCACAAAGACGACGTGTGGGGGGTTCTTTGCTGAACTCACTATGTGACCTTGAGCAAGGCCCTCCCTCCCTGGGACTGGGCTTCCCTGCCTATAAAACGAAGGGCTGGGTCAGCTGAATGCACCCCTGGGGTGCACTGGCAAAAGGTTATCTAGTGTCCAAGAAGGTTGAGACTTTGGGTGATCAAGGTGAGGGGTTCCAGCCATAGGGGTAAAGCTTCTTTGATACCCGGGGACAGGAGGATGGAAGCAACCTGCAGGGCAGACACCCGGTAGGAGTCCGCCTCTGCAGGAAGGCAGTGGACTGCAGAGGTTGATGCTCCGGTCAGTGGGACCCGGGGTCAAGGAAGACTTACCACTGCAGTGACTGTCTAAGTGTCCAACCTCTCTGAGCCTCGGTTTCCTCACCTGTAAAATGGGCGACTCTAGTAGCAGCTGCTATTGAGGTTGTGGTGAGGATTAGGTGAGACCAGGTGCAGCCAGAGTTCAGCACCACGCTGCAGCTTATGGCAAGCCCTCCGTGAACCCAGCAAGCATTATTAATACTTCTCTACGTAAACTGTGCTATTTATTTAAAAATCACCGAGCACACAGTCATGGTATTTATTGATAGAATTGGTATTTATTGTTATAATAATTTTACAACGGTCCTGCCTGTTCCCTGAAGGGCTCTATGGCAGTTTACATGGCGCCTCACACCCACTATTTTCGGGGACCTCTGCTCTCTGAAGAGCCCTGTGGGAGTCAGCTGGGCCACAGCTCCAGGGGTGTTTCAGGGACTTTGCAGTGGCCCTCAGGACCCATCTATCTTCCTGTCGTCAAACAACCCCTCACCTCTGCTGCAGGCTGCCTTTCCCCGGAGGCAGGGGGATGGACAGCCTGGCCCCACAAGTGTCTCCCAGCCCCAGGAGTTGGGGACTTCACGGGTTACAGAATCCAAACCCACAGCCTGCTGGGTCTTAGGCAGATTTGAGGTTGGCATCAGCTGTTAAACAGTGGGTGGCGACTCTGCCCTTGACTTGCATCAGAGATGGTTAAGGCACAGCCCCGCCTTTGGAGAGGATCGTAGGGATGAGTGCAGGGAGGCTGGGGGTCATCCCTGCCTTCATAGACTCCCTGCAATGCCAGTGACGAAACAGCAGGAGGAGAGGAAGTGGGATGCCAGCTGGGGTGGTGGGTAGGCTCCCCCAGCCCTGCAGGTGGCACCTGGGCATTGCTATTCTCAGAAGCCACGTCATTGCCTGGCAGTGTCAGAGGCTGCCTTGGCGGGGGGAAGGGGGCGGCTGCAATGCTGAGGAGGCTCGGGCCGGGGCAGGAGCTGGCAGAAAGCCATCTTCCTCCTTCACCGGAACTCTCTGGGCCTTTCCCGAGAGCCGGCTAGGTACCGGGTTCAGGGGGCTCACAGAGAGATGGTGTACAGCTTCTGCCCACCCTGTACCCCTACTCTCGCATCCGAGCGGAGAAGCAAGGTCTAGTGGAACAGAGCCACTCAGCTCAGGGAGGAGAGATGCTCGTGGCAGCGTCTCTCCTCGCTCACTGCCCATCCTCCAAAACCAGCTGAGCTTCAGCCCTGCTGCAGCTGCCCCGCTGGAAAAGTGCCCTTCCTGTGAGCCTGCAGGAAACACGGTCCTTACGAATAGATGAGTCCCCCAGCACGGCTTGGGCTTCGAGCATGTGGAGGTGGTGTGGGCTGGAGGGTGCCTGCCATGGCATATTGACAATGACAGCAGTGACGTAATCCCTTTCCCCCATGCTGAGCTCTACAGCTTCCAAAGTGTTTTCATAACCCCCATCTGCAACCCAGCCCAAAGGAGTCTGGGAAAGAGCTGAGCCTGGCCCAACTATGCTGTAGGTACTGATGGTGATTACCAGGGGAGGGGGAAGTGCCTGACAACAAGCATATGAGTGTGTGTATGTGTGTATGTGTGACTGTGCATGCATGTATCCGTGTGACTGTGTGTGTGGTTAGCCATCAGCCCCAGCGGAGCGCCCGGCATGTAGGAAGTGCCCAGTGGTCGCTTGTTGAATGAATGCCTGAATGCATGCTTGGGTGTGTGCTGTGGAGGGGCTGCCGCTAAGTTACAGGTTGATTTAGAAGCGGGCTTCTGGAAGAAATATCAAGAAACTGAATTTCAGGTGTTGGAAATCTCAGGGGAAAAAATGTCTCCAATTAATTAGAAAAGATAGTCCTTACAAAATTGACCATTGCCAAAAACTAGCAAAAAATACCTAGAGCTTGCAAGTTGAAGTATCTCTGACTGAAGACTAAATTAAGACATCTTTACAGAGGACAATTTGTCAACTGTAATCAAAAGCCTTAAAAACTTAGGTGTTTTGTGTTCGTTTATTCAACAAATATTTATGAAGCTTCTGCTATATTCCAGTCATGGTGCGAGCTACCAGGTATACAGTGACGATCAAAACAGACATGACCCTTGCTCTCAGGGAACTAACTTTCTAGAGGGGAAGATACAAATTAATAAAATTATCACATAAACTTATAATTACACACTGCAACAAATAGTTTGAAGGAAAAGTATAGGGTGCTACAAGACAGGGTAACAGCTGGGTGGGCCCTACTTAGATGGGAGTGGTCAGGACAGGCTTGACTAGAGGAGAAACATTTAATAGAGGTACAAATGGAGACCTGAAGGATGAATAGATGTTGCCAGATGATGAATGGGGAGGACAGACATTTGAGATATAGAGAACAGCATGTGCAAAGGCCCTGAGGCAGAAAAGAGCTTGGTTTGCTTGAGGAGCTCACTGAAGGCCAGTGTGGCTGGAATGCAGTGAGTGACAAAAACAGTGGGAGGAGATGGGGCTGGAGGGGCCAGATCATATAGGGCCTTTTAGGCCACATTACAGAGTTTGGATTTTATCGTAAGTGTAGTGGACAGTCACTGGAAAGTTTTAAGCAGGGGAGTGGTGGCATCATCCACTTGGAGTGGAGGATGAATTGGAGGGGCTGACGGTGGGAGAGGGTAGATGAATTAGGAGACTTGTATACTCAGGGAGGGAGATGATGGTGGCTGTGACCAGGCAGGACCCCAGGGGTGATGTGGAAAAGAAAGTGGCTTTGGGGGCCGCCCAGTGGCGCAGCGGTTTAGTTCGCGCTTTGGCAGCCCAGGGTTCGCGAGTTCGGATCCTGGGCGCCCGCCGACACACTGCCTGTCAGCCATGCAGTGGTGGCGTCCTATATAAAGTGGAGGAAGATGGGCACGGATGTTAGCCCAGGGCCGGTCTTCCTCAGCAAAAAGGGGAGGATTGGCAACAGATGTTAGCTCAGGGCTGGTCTTCCCCACAAAAAAAAAGAAAGTGGCTTTGGGGTATGGTATTTGGGTATGGACTGGATGTGGGGGAGAGGGGCAGTCCCAGTGATGCTGAAGAGCCGTGCAGGGGCAGGAAGGGAGGAAGCGTACGGTCAGGGAGTGAGTGATGATGGAGGAGGGACAAGCCACGGTGATGACTGGGTCCTCGGTGTGGACGAGGGATTCGGTGGCTGAGGTGGGCTGTGGGAGAAACCAGCAAGTCGAAGATCTGAGAGGCCGGGAGTTGACTGGTCATCCACACAACTATAGAAATCCCCAAAGATGAGTCGTAATAGCAAAAAGTTGTAAATGACCAAATGCCCAACTCTTAGAGGTGGTTAAGTACATTACCATCTATCTGCTGGGCAGAATCTTTTTATAATCACTAAAAATATGGGTGGCACCCACTGGGCAGTGTGTTTCCAATATACCATTGATAAGGGGAGAACCTTCCCACCCTCAGGAATGGCCAACTCCTTTGGGCTGAACCTTATTTACTAGTTTATTATTTTAACACTTGTTATTGAAGCGTAAAGTACAAATGGAAGAGGAAAGCACACTGGCCACAAGCGGACAGCTCAGTGAGTTTTCACCGGGCAGCCAGCACCCAGATCAAGAAATAGACAGGCCCCTGGTGTCCTCCCCTCCTACAGAGCTCTGCAAAGGTAGCCACTCTCTTGACCATAATTGATTTTGCCTTAAATCTTATTTGATTTGTAATTTTAAATATTTAAATAATGTATATAAATGTGACATAGTTATTTCCTCCTTGTAGACAAAGGAAAATTTTTTTTCTGTTTTTTTTTTAATTGATGTCTTAGTAGTTTATAACACTGTGGGGTTTTAGTTGTACATTTTTGTCCGTCACCATGTGGATGTAACCCTTCACCCCTTGTGCCCACCCCCCACCCCCCTTCCCCTTGGTAACCACCAATCAGTTCTCTTTGTCCGTGTGTTCGTTTATATTCCATGTATGAATGAGTTCATGCAGTGTCTGTCCTTCTCTCTCTGGCTTATTTCACTTAACATAATACCCTCTAGGTCCATCCATGTTGTTGCAAACGGGACAACTGTGTCTTTTCTTATGGCTGAGTAGTATTCCATTGTATGTATATACCACATCTTCTTTAACCAATCATCAGTCGAGGGACACTTGGGTTGCTTCTACTTCTTGGCTATAGTGAATAATGCTGCCATGAACATAGGGGTGCATATGCCTCTTGTGATGGTTGATTTCATGTCCATTGGGTAGATGCCCAAGAGTGGGATTGCTGGATCATACAGTATTTCTATTTTTAATTTTTTGAGGACTCTCCATACTGTTTCCCATAGAGGCTGCACCAGTTTGCATTCCCACCAGCAGTGAATGAGGGTCCCCGTTTCTCCACATCCTCTCCAGCATTTGTTGTTTTTTGTCTTGGTGATTATAGCCATTCTAATGGGTGTCAGGTGATATCTTAGTGTAGTTTTGATTTGCATTTCCCTGATGATTAGTGATGTTGAACATCTTTTCATGTGTCTATTGGCCATCTGTATCTCTTCCTTGGAAAAATGTCTGTTCATCTCCTCTGCTCATTTTTTGATCGGGTTGTTTGTTTTTTTGTTGCTCAGTTGTATGAGATCTTTATATATTACAGAGATTAATCCCTTAGACAAAGGAAAATTTGACCAAGGATCTCTCAGAACTACAAGATACAAAAAAAAAAGTTAAAATTATGTGTTTTAAAGAAAAGTAGGAAAGGGCGGGGTTTTGATTCATTCTCTTTTCTAGATCTCTGCAATAAGTGTGTATTGTTTTGGAAAGAAACCACTAAGTTAAAATCAGAGCATTCGCTTTCCACGTGCCGGTCTTTGCGGGAAGGACTTGGGCCGAAGTGCAGCCCAAACAAGCCCGTGTTCTGAGCCTGCAGTGTTGGTTTTGCTTTTCCTCACGCTGTCTGGCGACATCAGGAGAATAAAGTGGCCCCACCCCTGTCTGGGGCTGGGGCTGACCCCAGGTTGAGCGGGGAGAGGGCTGGGAGGGGACCACGGGTGTCCCCTTGGCACAGCTGACACGAGCCTTCCCTCCATCCCAGCTCCATGAATCCCTGGGGTGTCTCTGGGGGCCTCACACCTGTCCCTCCTTCCTTCCCACAGGTGGAAAAACTTGTGAAATATTTGGATCCCAACCACCTGGGGAGAATCAACTTCAAGGACTTTTGCAGAGGGGTGTTCGCCATGAAAGGTGAGGTCTTCTGGGGGAGGGCGTCCCTGGGGCTCTCAGGATCCTGTCCGGCTGGCATGAGTTGGGTTTCGACTCTGATTCCTCCCTACGGGGCTCCCAGGAGCCCAGGATGGGTTCCAGAAGTGGGCTCTGCCCCTAGCTCCCCGTGGGGGCTGAGGGCAAGAGCCTTGGGCTCCCGCTGCTGGAGGCTGTGGGTGTCTGAACCTCTGCCCTGGAGTCCCACACCCGGAGCCTGCATGGTGGGACAGTCATTTCTGCCCTTCCCGTTGTCTGTCCCCCTCTGGAGGAGGGCTCCCTCTTGGCTTTTTCTCTCTCTCTCTCTCTCTCCTGAAGGGGGTCCTCTCCCTCTAGGACACCAAACTCCTGAAGAATTCCCCAGGAAACTTGAAAACCAGACACTTCTGGGCAAACCTGATCCCTTTATCTCCCTCCCTCCCTTCTAAGCTTCCTTCATTTGTTTCCTGACCCCCCTCACCTGAACTCCCCCTAATTCCTTCCTTTCCTCCCTTTAAGGGGGCAACATAAAATCCCTCTCTGTTTTCCCCAGTCAAGGGCCAGTTGTGAGAGACCCCCAGGAATCAGTGTGACCAAGCTTACTGACTACTAAACTGTTTGTCTGGACAAAGTGGCTTAGGCCTCCCTCGGCTGCGAAGAGGACAGTTCACTTGTAGGCGGCCCGAGGTGCTTCCTGTTACCTGTGAAGGATGCCATGTTTCCTGCCAGTGTGGGTCATATCGGGGTGAACCCTTCTCTCTGGGTCCCTGGGAGTTCTGGGAGGCTGGGAAGGAGGCAGGAGTTGCTGCACTGGCAGTGAGGGGTGAAGGGAAGTGAGCTGAGAGGTTGGGGGACCGTACACAGCAAGCTCCCAGTAACGGTTTCTGGGTGGAGTTGTTTGACAGTATAGGGCCACCACGGACTGCACCTGTCATGGGCCTATGCCAGGTGCTTTGTGGGCTTGACCTCCTTTATCCGATATGATATGGGAGCGTTTGCTCAGGGACCAGGGAGGGAGGCCACCTGTGTAACTGAGTCCGCAGGAGGTAGAGCCGTCCTGAGAGGACCTATCCTAGACGTTCTGGCATTCGCAGGGCTGTGGAGGGCCTCAGCCTCAGGGGAATGTGTGCGCTTGGAGTCCCTGTGAGCCAGTCAGGGAGTGTTGTCTTCTAGCCCTTCCTCCAGGAAGGCCTCCTTGATTCCCTTTGGCTCCCAGCCTGCCCTGTGGGTTCTGGAGTCTCCCTTCTGTGTGCTCCCTGTTGGAGATAGTCTCAGTGGAAGAAGGTGTGGAGGGTAAGGACTTGTGTCAGCTCCCTCCGCAGAGCTCTGGGCCCACCTCTCCATAGCCTGCGTGCTCCATCCTGCCTTTGGACGGTCAGCCACCTGCCTCCCGCAGCTCTTCCTCCCCAAGGTCCGTTCATCAGAAGCGAAGCTGCCATGCTGGGTTGAGGCTCTGACTGTCGTCTGTTTGTTCATCCACAGGGTGTGAAGAGCTGCTGAAGGATGTGCTGTGCGTGGAGAGCGCAGGGACCCTGCCCTGCGCACCGGAGATCCCAGACTGTGTGGAGCAGGTAAGAGGGATCGGCCTCAGGTGTCTCCTCGCTCAGCAGGGAGGGGGGCACCTCCTGCAGCACCCCCTGCCCTCTGGTCTTCCTGCCTTTACTTCCCCTTTTTAGGGTCTGGGAGGCCCCAGAGCCTCCCTCTGAGGACCCTTTGGCTTCAAAGTCAAGAAATAGTTTTTGGAACCAGAGCAATGAAGCCCCTTGGGAAGCCACAGCACAGAGTATAGGAGCTGAGGGTCCTCACAGAGCATCTTGACTCCCCCTCTGTGGTACCAAGGAGAAACAGCCCAGAGAGGGAAAGTGACAGCCTTGAGGTCAACAGCAGGCAAGACTATAATTTTTTTTCCTGCTGTGCCATAACCTGCTGAACCAACAGGTCCCTGTGTAGGTTTTTTTTTTCCAAAACAACAACCACCAGTTCTCCAGTTTCCCCATTCTCCAATGTCATCGGGGTGTCCAGTAATTCAATTCTGGCACTAACTACCCAGTGTTGGTACAGACCCCAGGGTCAAGGACTCAGTCCCATAAGACTGCCTGCACTTGGGGGCAGCTGCAAATGGGGTGCCCAGGCTACCTGCACTTCTGCCGGGCCAACAAATGTGGGGGTTTCCACAACCACCTCCCCCAGGTTCAATAATTCACTAGAACAACTCACAGAACTCAGGAAAATATTTATGATCATCAGTTTATTATAAAGGATACACCTCGGGAACAGCCACCTGGGAAAGCTGCCTAGAGCAAGGTGTGGTGGGGGCTGGCACAGAGATTCCGTGTCCTTCCGGACACACCACCTTCCCAGTGCCGCAGTGTGCTTCCAACCCAGAAGCTCTCAGTCTCTCTGTTCAAGAGTTTTTATAACCCAATCTCAGCCCCACTCACCTCCTGGAGGTCTCCTCCACCAGTCACCTCGTTAGCATGAACTCAGATGTGTCTGGAAGGGGTCCTATGTGTAACAAAAGGTGTTCCCATTACTCAGGAAGTTCCGAGGGTTTTAAGAGCTCAGTGCCAGGAAGTGGGACAAAGACCACAGTCCCCATGGCTCTGCTTTACTGTTGTCATCGCCTAGTGGTTTGTTTATTATAAAACTTTGAACTATCTTTTCCAAACAGTTGCAGCTTCATCCTACAGAGAAACACAGTTTAAGGTGCACATTGACTGTTTCTAAGGTCCCTTCTGGCCGAGACACCCCAGAGCTGGAAGAGGATTATCTTGGTTTCTCTTCCAGGCCAGCTCCAGAACCTCTCCTCCACCTCTGGTTGGTGCCTCATCTGGACCCCAAACATGAGCATCGTCTATAGCTGAAGGAGGCCCAGGACCCCGGAGGTCATCTTGGCCAATGGCACACCTCTTGGGCTCCAGCTGGGTGGTGGGGTCAGAGTTAGCACTGGGTGAGGGGGAGTCCATGCAGGGGGCCATAATGCCGAGGGCTGCCCAGCAGAATAGTGTTGGAGAAGGCCAAAGCCCAGAGGTGGCAGAGACCAAAGCCAGCCCCAGTGTGGGGCTGCGGCCTCCAGGGTAGGGTCTGGTGGCTGGACTTCAGGATGCTGTGCCCCAAACCAGAGCCCTCAGGGACGAGTGAAGAGAGCTGGGCTCCAGGCAGGCACAGAGGCCAGCAGGAGAGCTCCCCAGGCCTGCCTTGGTGGGTCTGGCAGATGTGGGGTGAATGTGCATTTGGGGCCAACCAATGGGACCAGGACCAGGGCAGAGGACCCTGAGTATGGGGCAAACACTGTGTGTACCCGGAGTTTTTGGAGTGGGCCTCTCGTGGATTGCTGAACAGGAAGCAAAGTGAGGAGGTGGGCTGAGGGGTCATTCAGAACGGGGTCCGCACCCCAGTTTGGCCACTGACTAGCCGTGCAAACTGCGGCAAGCCCCTCTCAACCCTGCTGGGCCTCAGTTTCCTCAGCTGTGAGACAGGGCTCACCGTGGCAGCCTAGAGGACTCGTGAAAATTCGGTGAGAAACAGCTACTCCGTGAGAACTCCCTTCCTCCAGGCGCTGTGTCTTGGAGGTGAGTATGAGAAAGTGAGGCTGAAGTTGTAATTTGCATCTTTCGTTTCACCCTTGGGTACTGGTGTTTCGAAATTATGTCAAAATTAAGGCCTGGCCTGGAGGAGCGGGAGGGCAGAGTGCAGGCGTGGCCGGGGCTTTCCCACGGCGGTACCCGGGGCGGGGTCGCGTTCCTGCGGCCGTGGGCTGCTCTCGTGGCCCCCACACTGTGCCATCCACACTGGCGGGTGGAGAAAAGGTGAGAAATAGGCGCGGAAGAGTTGACCTCCAAGAAGCTGGTCTTCTTTTTAAAGCAATGTTGCTTTTCCAGAATACAGAATCTGGAGCTTCTAGAAAAGCAGAAAGATCATGGCCGTCGAATCTCATCAACCCCAGTGCTCTCCTCATTTGCTCTCTCTCAGGACTTTGCACATATAGGTTTTCATTGCTTTTGGTTTAAGCTGCTCCCGAGTGAGCTTTTTTCTGCCCTCCACGTGGGTCTGGCCCTTACAGGTGGCTCAGTCGGCTGGAGCCTGACGAGATGGCCATTGATTGCAGACACAGTGGGTGGCCTTGTTCGTGAGCACCCAGTAGGGCAGCCTGGTTGACCTGGGCTCTGTTCCTCACCATGGGCTCCTGAGTGCTGGGAGGGGCTTGTGGGGGGCAGTTCTAAGGCCAGCCTGCTGAGGTGGGGGGCTCCTGGCCCCTGTGATGTGAATGAATCCCCTTCCCGGCTCAGGCTCCTGCAGTGCAGCTCTGAGCTCCACTTGGCTAAAGCCCAGGAGGGTGCGACTACGGTGTGGGGAGCTGAGGCGACCAGCCTCAGGGGGTCCTAATCTTGTAGACCAAGCCCCTCAGTGCCCTGCTGTGTCCCAACTGTCCCCTAGGGGTCAGCTTGAGACCAACCAAGCCAGCAGGAGCCTGGATCTTGGACTGCTTGGACTTCTCAGGTGCCGCTGGGGACAAAAATCTGAGGAGTGGTTTGGGGACCACGCAGGGATGGCACACGATGGGACAGCAGGAGCACAGCCCCCATTCTCCTCCCCCCCGCAGGGTGGGGCGGGGACCTCTGATGTCTCCACTTGATGAGGGTCTAGATAAACTAGTGAAATGCTTTAGTGTTGGCTGGTGGTAAACAGCTGTGATCGGGCATCCTGAGAGCACTCCGTCCCACCCCGCTCACCCCCTCCCAGGCCCTGCGAACCCCCCACCTTTGGGGTACAGAGCAGGGGCTCTGGGCCTGCTGTCCAGACTTGCAGGCTGATGTCAGTCCATCCTGGGTAGGTGGCACCTGCACCACACCAGTTCTTGAACTTACTGGATGTCACCCTGCCTGTGTCCTCAGAGCCTGGGGCGCCCTGGCACAAAAAGCCTCACTGAGGGCTTGGTAAACATACTGTAGGGCAAGTTTCCCAGCGCAGGGGGGTTTGAGATTGGTCAGAGGGGGGATGCTGGGTGTCCCTGGTGTCCATGGATGGGCGTCCCTAGGCTGAGGTCTTAGAGAACGCCCTGGGAGCCCTACTTGAGGCTGGCCTCTCAACAGGATGCCCACTGGCCTCCCTTTTTTGCAGCCCCCAATCCATATGGTGTAGAGGTCTTCATGGGGAGGGGGCAGGGGCAGGTACGGAGAGCCCCACCCTCAGGCCTCAAAGGTAAGATGAAAGCTGACCCCACAAGCGCTGTAAGATCCTGGGCCCTTGGTCATTCCCCTACGTGGGCTAATTAATAGAGGACCCATACATCACATGGGGCATCCAGCTGTCTGCTTCTCCTATGTAAGCACCATCTCAGCGATGGTGTCACCATCCAGCCAGCCCCCAAGCCGGAAAGTCATCCTTGATGCCCCCACATGCAGCTTGCCTGAGTCCTCTGGTCCCCACTCACTCCGCGTCCTTCCACCACTGCTGCCTACTGGCTCTCCTCATCACCCAGCCTCTCTCTCCAGACCCGCATCCCACAGTTGCCTTGGGATCTTCCTAAGGAGCTGCTCTGACTCTGTCACCCCCTTCTGTGGCCCCTCATCATCAACGATAAAATCCATCATCGGCTCCTACCTGTTTCTTCAGCCTCATCTCACTCCAAGGCACATCTCACACCCCGAAATTAGTGACACCCAGCTGCTCTTGGTTTTCTAAAAAGGCCGTGTTCTCTCTTGCCTCCCAGACTTTGCACAAGTTGTCTTTCTCCTGGGATGTCCTCCCACCCACTGTCCCTAGGCTAACTTCTGCTCATCATTTAAGACTTACATAGGTACCACCTCCTCCAGGAAGCCTTCCCTGGTTCCCTCTGCTACAACCTGCCCCCCAGCCTGGAGGAGGACCTGCACTGAGCTTCCTTGGGACCTGGCACCCTCTATCACCCTCAACCTCACCCTCCAAGACAGCTCCATGTTCCCAGCACAGTGACACCACTTTTGCTTTATGGCAGAGCTGGAGCTGAGCTCATCTCCTTCACATGCAGCACAGCGTCCAGAGTGAACATCCTCATCCACGTTCCATAGAGCGTTTCTCTAAGAATTTTAGGGTTAGATGTCTAGACATGGAATTGCCATATCAAAGGGTATGCAATTTTATTTTTTTAATGGATCTGTCCAAATTTTTCTTCCAAAAAGACTGTACCAATTGTATCATCTAACAGTATGTGAGAGTGCCCATTTCCTCCCCCTTTGCCCACCCTGGAAGTTCTCTCATCTGCCTACAGGTCTCCCCCGACTCTTCTCCCCTCCCTTCTGCTCACCAATCTGACAGAGGAAAGCTCATTCTCACTGTCATTTGTGTTGCCATGTACTAATGAAGTAGACCGTCTTTCCTTACCTTCACGGGCCCTTTGGATTTCTTCTTTTGTGAATCGCCTGTTCATGTTCTTTGCCCATTTTCCATTGGTTGTTTGTCTTTCCCCTATTGATTGATAAGGAATCTATATTTATTCTATCAATCTTTATGCATTTTGCTTATATTTTCGTCTTGTTTTTGGTGTCTTTTATTGTACAGAATTTTAAAATTCTGGTGTAATCATTATCAATCTTTTTATGCCATTTACACTTTGTGTTTTATTTTGTGCCTTGTTTACCTTAAAGGCTATATACATGTACTCCTTTTTTTTTTTTTTAATACTTTTAGGCAAAAAGTGTTTATGCTTAGCTCTGTGATCCACCTGGAGCATATTTTTGGTTTTGGTGAGCATAATATCTGGTATTATTATTTCCCAAATGTTGCCAGCTGTTCAAGCTCCTCCTGTTGAATAGTCCCTCTTTCCCAACTTATTTGAAATTTCACCCCTTTATGGTATACATACTTTCCTTATAAACATGAGCCTCTTTCTGGACTCTGGTCTGTTATACTGATCTATTTGTTTACCCATTTCTAAGCCAAAACCACAGTGTCAGTTACTCTTGCTTTGTAGGTTGATTTCTGATAGAGAAAGCGTCCCTCACCATTCTTTTATTAAAAAAAAATTTTGTGTGTGTTATTCTTACATATTTTCTCTTCTAGAATAGTCATTTTTGTCAAATTCTATTAAAAATTCTGCTAGAGATTTTGTTTGAAATTTGTACATCAATTGAAGGAAATTGGTTTATCTGCAATATTGACTTCTCTCATCCAGGAGCGTGGTATATCTCTTCATTTATTCTGGCCTTCTTTTATGCCCTTCAGGAAAGATTTGATTTTCTCAAATAAGTTCTGCACATTTCTTTGTGGGGTGACTTTCTTATAGAGTTTCTATTGCTGTGATATGTAGGATATTTTTGCCATGATATTTTCTGATTGGTTATGGCTACCATGTAGGACAGCTTTTCATTTTTGGTGTTGATCTTGTCATGATAACCTTACTAAACTCCCTATTATTAGTTCTAATAGTTCATTTACATACTATTTTCCACCCTACTTAATCTATATAACAATGTAGCCATATTATTTTTCTGCATAAATCTAAATGGCTACATAATATTTCATCACATGAAGACAACCAAATTCATTTACCAGTTCCCTATTGTTGGATATATATATTTTTTAATCTAATTTGGGGGCTTAACAAAAGCAGTGTAATAATCATTCTTGTAGCTAAATCATTCTCCATAGTAGCAATCATTGTTTTAGAGTAAGTCAGAGGTTGGCAAATTACAGTCTCCGTGAGCCAAATCTAGCAGCCTGTTTCTGTAAATAAAATTTTATTGGAACACAGCCACGCCCATTTGCTCCTGTCACATTACAACAGCAGTGCTGAGTGACTGCCATGGCATTGCATGGCCTGCAAAGCCTAAAATATTTACTATCTGCCCTTTACAGGAGAAGTGTGCCAACCTTTGGGATAAATTCTGATAGGTGGAAACTGTTTTATGAAAAGGATGCAAATCTTAAAATCTCTAATACATCTGCCAAATTTGTTTCCAGAAGATTTGTGTCTCCCATCAAGATTGTGTCAGATTCCTACCACTCTTACTAATTTCTCAAACCTTTCTAATTTGAGAGGCTAATATTAAGATTGCTCTTTTGAATTAAAATATGGTTGAACTTCTTGAATTACATTTATTGGTCACCAGGAGTTCTTTCTTCATGAATTGTCTCCCCACATTCTTCACCCTAGTTTCTATGGATGTATTCATAGTCATTGATTTATAAGAACTAAAAATATTAACTTTTGACATACATTACAAATGTTTTTTCGGCTTGCCATTTATTTTTAACTGTTTATGACAGCAAATAAAAAATGTTATAGTCAACTCATCAATCTTTTCCATTATGGCTTTGGCGTTTTGTGTAATGCTTAGAAAGGCTTTCCAGCCTGAGATTGTGAAACTATTCTATTTTTTTACATATTTTTTACATATTCAGTTTTTATGTTTAAAGCTTTGATCCATGGAATGAATTTTGATGTCTGCAGTGTGATAGGGATCCAATTTTCCTTCTTTCTCCTCAGCCCCTCTTACCTTCCCTCCCGCCCTCCTCGCATCACAGGAACTGAAAGCTCTTTGCAAGGTTATGCTTGCACAGACCCCTGATGGCAAGGCAAATGGGGTTTGATCAGAACCCAGACTTCGGTCTGAGTCCAAATGGGCTCTTCTGCCTATATTCAGAAGGAGCTTTGCCAAACCCCAGTTTTGCCAGAACAGCTTTTAAAAGTCTGCCCTGTGCTTCTCTTTAGAGCTGGCCTGGGAGCGCTTATGGCTTAAAGGTCCAAGTCCACTGTTGCTTAATTTCATCCATCCTGAGGCAAGCGTGTGACCTACAACCACTTGTGACAAGGGCACTTTTAAATTCTAAAAATACTTTTTTTGACCAACAGCGCTCTGATTCAGCTGTGCTGGTTGGAGGTGTGGGTGTTGGCGCCATGCTTGCACTGGCATGGCGAGGTGGAGGGTGTTTCACTGCTCAGGGAGGAGCCTTACTTGATCCTTTCTGCTTATATATGCCCCAGTATTTTTTCTGTGTTCCAACTCCTCCTTCCTCCAAAATGAAAGATTAATTTACCTATCCCAAGCCTCAGAATTTCTGTAAGAATAAAAAGATCCTCGATTCGTGTCTTTGGCAGGTAACTGAACTCTGATTAAACCAGAGGTGGCTGGGACAGAAACAGAGCAGATGTTGAAGCCCCTCTTGTTACTTCCCTCACCATGGTCTGCGCTGGACTGTCTGTCCGCCACCTCCTGCCCCTGAGCGTCCCTCCCCTAGGAAGGCTGGGCTGAGCGCCCGTTAGCACTGACTTCCCGGGACAGTCCTCCACTCCACCTCCTACCTGACTGACTCTGATACTCACGTTCACGCATATCTTTAGAACGTAGGCTCGCTGAGTAGGGGCTTGAGCAAACTTTAGAGAGTGGCCACTTACATGCTGTCTTTTTAAAGCGGAGCAGAAGGAAAAAGGTTTGGTTTTATTACCCTGTAGGACAGTAACCAATTTTGTATCTAACTTCGTAATCTTATTTCAGCGTTCTTTCTTTCCTTGACTATTCATCCTTTGATCTCTTCCATTCTCCTCTGAAGCAGCTGTCCCAACCTGCTGGTCCCCTCATTAATGAGTTAAGTATATTTTTGACACAGATAACAGTGGGAAAGCACACAGGCACAATCACATAAGGACAGATGTTAGGTCACACATACAGTCACCTCAGGACAGATGTTAATTCTCAGAAACAGCACAATCTAAACTAGTGGTCCCCAACCCCGGCTGCACGTTGGAATCACTGGAACCGAGATTCTAATTTAATTAGTCTGGGGAGGGGTCCACTCGTCTGTTTTGAAAAGCTCCCTGGGTAATTCTAAACAATACCCAAGGTTGAAAACTGTCTAAACCAGGAGTTCTCAAACTTTGCTGCATATTAGAATTACCTGGGAGCTTTTAAAATTCTGGATGCCCAAGGTATTCCTCAGACCAATTAACCCAGAACCTCTAGGGGTGAGACCTAGGCATCAGCACTTTTTAAAGCTCCTCAGGTGATTCCATGAAGCCATGATCCATACGTACAATGTTCTGGATTCTGGCCAGCTCACATCAACACTTCTTTCCCTAAGGATGGAATGCAGAGGCTGGGGTCGGGGGAAGAGTCTTATACCTTAAAAATGGCCAATGTTTGGCACAGCGTGTGTGCTACACTTTTTACCTGGCCCCAGATAGCATCCTCTGAGGACAGTGGTTTGGGATTGCAGGGTCCTGGCCTGAGGTGTCTGTCCCCCATAGAACCCGGCTACGTGGGTGCTCAGGCACGGGGAGGGAGCATTCTTGGAATCCGGTGAGCCATGACTTTGCTTTTCCAGAGAGGGGCCCTGCACAGGCCCACGGGGACTCTGGGTCAGCAGGGTGGGGGCGCCCCATGTGTCAGAGCCTAAACAGGAATCTCATTAGGAAGTTCCTCATCTGCCACAAGTTTAGAAATCTAAGAACTCAGGCTCCCACTGCAGGAGGTGTGAGAATGGAGAGTAGATCACTTTTACTCAACAAAGCCCTAGCAAGCTTACTTTTCCTCCAACTTTTTATTTTGAAAATTTTCAACTTTCAGAAAAGTTGTAAGAGCAGTAGAGTGAATATCCACATATACACCACCCTAGATTCACCGATTGTTAACATGTGGCTACATTTGCTTTCTCTATGTGTGTCTGTCTGTAAACACACTTTTTTTTTTTTTTTTCTGAACCACTTGAAAGTTAATTGCAGACATTATGACACTTCATTGTTAAATACTTGGCCATTCCTCAGAGCAAAGATATTCTCCTACATAACCACAATACACTTGTCACTTGTCAGAAATTTAACACTGATGCAATGTATTATTATCTAACAGAAACTCCATATTCAAGTTTTCTCAGTGTTTTTATAGCTTTTCTTTTTGATCTTGAATCCAATCCAGGATCACACATCACGTTTAGTCATTATGTCTCTTGAGTCTTCTTTAATCTAGAATAGTTTATCAGCCTTTTTTCACCTTGAATGACATTGACTTTTTTTTTTTTTTGGTGAGGAAGATTGGCCCCGAGCTAACATCTGTGCCAATTTTCCTCTATTTTTTTTGTGGGACGCCGCCACAGCATGGCTTGAAGAGCAGTGTGTAGGTCCACGCCCGGAGTCTGAACCCACAAATCCTGGGCCGCCACAGCGGAGCACACAAACTTAACCACTATGCCACTGGGCCGGCCAACATGACGTTTTTGATGAAGTCAAGGCAGTTGCTCCAGAGAATGTCCCTCATTTTGGATTTGCCCATATTGATTTTCTAGCCCTTTGGGGTACTACAATATAAATCAAATTAAAATGGGGTGGAGAGGAGGGGCCCAGGAGGGGAGTTTTGTCTTTGTTTCTCTGCTCCAAAACGCTTTCACAGTGTCTATCATTGGTGCCCACTCAACGGGCCTGTTCTCCTAGATGCAAAGCAGCCAGCAAGTGGGGTGTGGAGAAGATGGGGGAGCACTGTGGGGCAGAAGGGCTTGTCTGTGTGGGGCAGCAATGTCCACTCCTTGGCACCTCTCCCCAGAATTGGGAGGAGGCAGTGGCACCTGGGTACAATGTGAGATGTGGGTCCTTCCTTGGCCGTGGCCACATCTCCATCCTCAAGGGTGAGATGAGGACATTGGAGTAGGTGTTTTTCTCTCCTGAGAGAGCCACTCTCAAGAGAAGGCTGTAAAACGGGGCTAGTGACAGGAGCCTCGCTGGGTCGTTTGGGGGATTGTCTGAGATGATGTGGGGAGGAGGTCTAGGCCCCTACAGTGCTGTGGGTGATACTTCTCAAGGCTCCCAGGCCTGAGAGGATCCCGGCGTGCTCCAGGGCACCAAGGAGCATCTTTCTGGAGCATCACTTCACCACAAGAATCCGGGAAAACGTCGAACATTAAAACAGACACAGAACCTAGTTCACACACATTTTAAAGGTGGGAAGGAAGACTTTTAAAATAATTTTACTTTAGAGGCTGCTCTTCCAAATCCTGCTCCTATAATGGACCCCTGTCTACCTTCCTCTGCTCTGCGGCCGCTTTATGTGAGGTATTACTATCATTGCTGTTTTATTGTAGTAAAATAAAAGCAATGTCCTTTTTAGTAATAAAACTAGTCTTGACTGGGGAGGGAGGGAAATTTGGCTCTGGTGGTCAGAGCCAGCAAGGGGCTCCACGGGCAGGCTCTGGGGGTGATGTGATTCCGCCTCCTCTGACGGCTGGCCTCAAGGAGGCTTGATCGAGCCCCCTCTGTCTGGGGGCTGCCCTGAACCCACAGGAAGCCCTTTGGCCAGATCTCATCAGGCACTGCTAATCCCCACCCAAGCTGCTCAGAACCCTTGGAAGAGCTCAGTTTGAGTCAGGTGAGCTTAAGTACAAATTCTACTCGGCCACTGTCTCTGTGTGTCATTGGGCAAGGTGGTTCACCTCTCTGAGTGTTTTTCATTTCTGCATGTGTAAAATCAGGGTAGTAATGCCTAACTTGCAGGGTTATGGTGAAAATGAAACGTGATAATGTCTTTATGGGTCCTGAAAAGAAAGGTCCCCTAGTAAGTGGTAGCTCCAATTATTGTCTTTTCAGTACTGCCCAGATCCCTGAGGGGAATCCTTGTGAACACAGGTGCCGTGGAGAATTCCCTCACCGTCTCGCTCCCAGAGCCACCAGCCTGCCTCCATCTGCACCCACATGCGGCTTCTCTCCTGGGATGGTGGATGACGTGACCCTGGTCTCCACCTGAGCACTGGACCCCCGCCCATCTTGCCTGCTCCAGGACTTGTCCCCACAAAGAGCCGCCTAACCTGCAGGGCAGTGCTGCGCCCCCTGCTGGATCCTTGGAGCTGATGTAACATAATAACGCCCACGCGGGGGCAGAACTGCACTTGACCCCAAATCCCTCTTTCTCGCCCCTTTGGCATATATTTCCTCCAAGGACTTCTCTGAACCCGCTTTCTCATCTCCCTTTCCCTCTGCTACCCATCCCAATCACGTCTTGGCTCCTGTGTTCAGTTGAAACACTCCTCACGATCACCAGGGACTTCCATCTTGCCAAATGCAGTTTTCCGTTTGCATTTTACTAGAACTCTTGGCAGGACCTGGCACAGCCAACCTCTCCCTTCTTGGGACTCGTCCTTCCCTTAACTTCATTGGCCCCCTCCTGCCTCTCAGGCTGCTCCTCCTCCATCTCCTCTGCTGGCTTCTTGTCCCCATGGCTGCCACTTAGTGGTGGCGGTCCCAGGTCTCCATCCTCAGCTCTCTGTTCTTCCTCACCTACACTCACTCCGCTGGTGAACTTGTCAGGTCCCAGGGCTCTAACTGCACCATTTCCCTGCGGCTGCCAACAGGGTGTCTCCCCGCTGCCTTTACCTTTGTCTCCAGATCCTGTGTGGAACCACCTACACCCCCGTCTCCCCTCCCCTGCATTTATATCTAATGAGCATTTCAAACGTGTCCAACACTAAACCATTTGATTGCACTCCATTCCCTCAGCCCCCGAAAAGGCTCCCTCATCTCAGTAAATGGTTCCACCGTCCACCTGGTTGCTCTGACCAAGGATCAAGTCATGGTTAATGTCACTCCTTCCTTCCATGTGCAACCCATCAGCAAGGCCCGTTAGTTTTACTTCCAGGATGTGTCCTGAGCCATCCACTTCTCTCCACCTCCTCAGTTACATCCCCGACCCATCAGAGCCTGACACGTTCCCCAACCTGGTCGCCTGCATTCTCTCTTGCCTTTCTGTGGTCCGTTCTCCACACAACAGCCAGAGTGTTCTGTTAAATTCTTAAATCAGGTCCTGGAACTCCGTTGCTTAAAATGCTCCAATTGCTTGTCCCCTTACTTCAAATAAAATCCTAAACCCTAACTTCTCACCCTGGCCTACCAGGTTTCACTTGTGCTTGGATCTTTGACCTTGTCCCCTGCCATCGTCCCCGTGATCCTCGCTGTTCCAGCCACACCGGCCTTTTTTCCCGCAGCTGGTTTCATACCCTGCCTTGTTGTTCCTTCTACGGAGAACCCTTGTCCCTCAAACCTTCGCACCCCTGCCCTCTCACATCCTCCAAGTTTCAGCACAAACATCCCTTCCTCAGAGAAGCCTTCCCTGACCCCCCATCTCGAGGAGCCCCCTCCACACCGCGTCCCCCGTCACCATCATAACACCTCGCTCGTTTCCTTCAGAGCGGGCACCACTGTTTGAGTTGTGGAACGTCAACTCCGTGCCAGGGTGGGTTTCCTCCCACCCCCCTGCAGCTCAAAGGCTGTACAAATCTGCCTCCATGCTTCTGGGGGCTTAGAAAGGGGTTGAAAGGAAGGTGACTGTTCGCTCTGACCTGGGCTTTCAGACTTCAGTGTGCGTAGGAATCACTTGGGGGCTGAACAAAATGCAGACTCTGATTCAGGGGGTCTGGGGTGGGCCTGAGTCTGTGCATTTCTAACAAGCTCCCGGGTGGTGGGGGTGCTGCTGTTCGAGATCACACTTGCAGAGCTCTTAGTCACTTGTGACTCCTTCCCCCAGCCCTGCCCTTAAAATGCGCGGGAAGATGTGGAAGAGCCTGAGGGGTCCCTCCCCTGCCTCCTCTCTCCTCCTCCTCCCTCCACCAGCAGGGGTTGTTTCTAGCTGTGGCTGTCACCTCTGCACGTGGTGAGGCCCGCTAGGTTTCCGTCTCCGCATTTCTGCTGCTGTGACAGACAAGACAGACTCTCTGCCGGGAACTGTGCTCAGCCGCCTGCTTCTGTCGCTGCTCTGCTTTCTCTCTGCGCTCCTCCCATTAAGGCAGGCTTCTTGGGGAGGTCGCGTCTACCAAAGTCAGGCCAGGCTCGTGGCCCCAGTGCAGGACCGGACAGAGGACCTGGCTGGGGATTGGGAGGCGTTGCCGTCCAGACCCGGAGGCCGAGGGGTTTCCGGGCTATGGTTTCGGGAGTCGGCATGGATAGGCACCTGACTGGCCCTGGAGGCAAAGGGTTAATTTAAACTTGGGGAGAGCATGGGCTTTGGGGTCTGGGCGTCCTGTTTGTGTCATGACCCTGTCACTTACTAGTTGGGTCACGCTGAGCAAGTTATTTAACCTCTCTGAGCCTCATGTTCCTCCCTTGCTAAATAGAGGTTGTAAGTGGTGTCTTCCTCCTAGGGTTATTGTAAAAATGAAACATGAGAATGCATAGAAAGCACCCAGCACTGTGCCCAGAAAATGCTGGAATCTCTCAACTCATAATGCATAGATTGTGAGATGTATCACGTAGATTGAATACCTTTTGCCCCCGGGTTGCTGACAAGTGATGGCTGTGTCCCAGGCCTCCTCCGCACCTGCATCACTAACCCCACAGCCAACCTGTTGCTCCTGCTCGACTAGGAAATACAGCCCCCGGGGTGTTCCCAAGAATTGGGTTCACCCCGTGTCAGACCCTTCTCCGAGGGGAGGGAGGGCCTGATGACTGAATAGCACACCTGCTGAGCCTAAGGGAGCATGTTCAAACATTTCCTTAGAGGGATAAACTGTTCCCATCCTGATCAGTGCTACATTCCGTTTCCTGACCAGGACAGTGAGAATAATGTAAGACACAGCACAAAGTCTGATTCTTATGGGGAACTCTCTCTGGGCTCTGTGGGGGTCCCAGCCTTAGTTGACAACATTCCCGAAGGTTCTTTGATTATCAGCACAGCACAGGTGGGCAGGAGGAGCACTGAACAAGTTCCTGCCTCAGTGCCTCGCCTAGCCCCTGCTTTGTACGCTCTTGCCGGATCTAGCTGGGCAGAGGGGGTTCCTGTAACTACAAGGCTGGGAAGCTGAGCATTCTCTCAACTCTGATGCTGTGGCTCTACACCCAGAACCATTTCAGAACGGCTGCCTTTACCACGCCCAGCCATCCTTCCTGTGCTATGACTGGGAACATTCTTGCTCTTCTCAACGGAATTTTTAATCCAGGCCAAAAGGACCCTAGAGATGGGTGGAGGGCCAGTACCTCTCCCACCTGGAAGCATATCAGGATCTTTATCTGCTGCCAGTGAACATCAGCTGATGCCCAGGAGGCAGGAGGCAGCAGCGCCTCCCTCCGAGAGAGCACAGTCCTGAATTTACAGGCAGATGCTCAGTGATATGGGAGAAAGTCATCCTGAGGACACACTATTCCTTTAGATTTTCCATTCCTGGTATCAGGTTCCTGTCAGAAAGCACCATTTCATCTTACCTTCTTGCAAAAACCTTTTCACAGACCTACATTTTGGGTTTATTCTCTTGGCTCAGTGTCAGGCCGCCCTCAACAGAATATTTCTTCAACTTCCTTCAAATTGCTCCTGGAAACCTGATCCGATTTGTACACTTTGGTCCAAAACATTCTTTTTAGGATTTTGCACCAGAAAAAAAGCGTTCCCTGATGAAATGACTTCCTTCTCTCCTCAGATGACGAGAATGGAGGTATAACCAACTCCTCACTCTCCCTTTTTGTCTTGGAAGTTAGAAAACTTAGAGCTAATGGCGAGTCAATAACTTTCACTTTAATTATTTACCTCCTTTCTCTGTATGGTTTGTTTTAATTTTGTTTGTCCAATTGTGAATGTCTTTTATGGTAAATAATTTCACAGATGTCAACAACAACAAAACCCAGTTTGGATTTAATAAGGCAAGGCTATTTGAAAGAATTATTCCAAGGAGGGGGAAGGAACTATTGAAATGGGAGGAGGGACCAGTGCTAGAGGGCGAAAACTCTGACAGTAAGGTCTGCAGGTATCTCAAGGCTTGGGCAAAGGGGGTTTCTTTACAGAGAGGAATAAACAGGTGGGATGACAGGGTGGCGTGGTCATCGAGGTCAGAGGTCATCAGAGGAGATCAGAGAATGTTTTGCCCTGAAGCCAGCCTACACTGGGAGGGCTGGTTAGAAGGGGCTGTATGCTGGCTCAGCTAGAGGGTGGGCCAAAGTTCACAGACCCGGGGGAAGAAGAGAAGCTCAAAGTTTCATTAAGAAGCATTTTTTTCTGGTTGATTGTACGGACCAGCAGATGAAGGCAAAGAATGGGAATTTGGAGGGTGGGATACACTGGTTCCCAGGTCTCCCTCCATCTAGACTGTGCTCTCCCCAGGGGCAGGGACCAGCCTCATTGATTGCCCTGCCCTCCCCAGTCCTGGGCCTGACTGAGTTACTTGGTCAGTGTTTGTTGACTGGCTGAATGAGGGCCTTCCTGAAGTCAGGAGCTCGCCTCTCTGGGAGGTCCAGGAACAAGCAGGCCGCATTCCCACCCCTCCCTGAGGGGTCCACAGCTCAAGGGCGTGACCCCTATCCCCTCCCTGAGGGGCTCCTAACTCCCCCTCTTCCCTAAGAGCGTCCCCGGCTCCTGGCCTGCCTCCCCCTTCTCTGAGGGAGTCCTAGCACACCCCACCCTCCCCTTCTCCAGAGGGTGCCCGACTCCCACCCTAGCCTAGCTCTTGCTCCCACCCTAGCCTCCTTTCTGGGGTCTGGGGCAGGCTGGAGGAGAGGGTGGGAAGGTGGAGGAAGGGCCACCCCACAGTCCCCCAGGGTGGATGACACACCCAGAGGGAGCATGGAAGGCTGTAGCTCTGGAGAGGGAGCTGGGCCGGGCAGGGCAGGGCCCCTTTGTGTCTGTTTGCGGGGCCTGACCTCCCATAGGTGACCACAGCCCTCTGCTGCCAGGACCCTCTCTCTCGACTTGTCTCTTTCTATTTCTGTACCTGTGCTCTCTCTCTTTCTGTGTCTATATGTGTGTCTCTCTGTCTCTCTTTGTTTCTCTGTCTCTCTCTGACTCCATCTCTGTCCCTATCCAATCTTCCTCTCTTGCCCTCTCTCCCCCTCCCCCTGTTTGTCTCTTGCCCCTTTCATCCGATCTCTCTCTGGCCCTCTGATATATCTAGACCCAGCACAAGGAGGCCTTCCAGTTGGACCCAGGTCTCAGCAGGAGCCAGACACAAGGGCTGGGTGGGGGAGGGACAGATGGAGTGTCAACCAGGCACATATCTAATCTCTGATCACCACCCCACCCCATTCTGTTGAAGGGGAGAAAGAGCATTCTCTACCCACTCTGGGTCCTTTCTGGCTGGGCTACAAATTAAATTGACATGAGGCTGAATAGCAGGAGAAAATCAAACAATGCTTTATAACACGTATACATGAGAGAGACCCGGGAAACTGAGTATCTCTTGACAAAATCGCAGAGATTCTCCTCTTAAATAGACAAACGAGGATATTGGTGTTGGGTCAGTTATGGGAGATTACCAGAAAAGCACAGTAAGGTTATTATGCAGGTTTAAGGCCTCACCTTCCACACTGACAAGTTTCCAGAGATGAGGTCATCTGCCCCTCTTCCCAGTACAGAGAAGGAGATACCTTTGCAAATGAAGATTTCCCTTACAAATGTAAATGTCTGGTAAACAGAAATTTGATAAGAATGGGCCCAGCAAAGACCCTCCCAGTCTGTAGATACCCAGAGTTATCCGAGGTGATGGCCTGTCCCAGGGACAGGCCTTCCATCCCAAATCCCTTCAGACAATCTGTAGGGGGAGGTCAAAGCCTCCGTCAGAGAAATAGACATTTTGAGGTGGCCAGTTCTGATCCCCCACACTGTCTACCCAGATAACCCTGCCAAGTAGGTACTGTTATACCCATTTTACTGATGGGGAAGCTGAGGCTCAGACAGCAATTAAGTCGCTTGCCCAAGGTCTCAGGACTACAGTGTGCAGAGCCAGGATTTTAACCTGTACCTGTCTGACCCCAGAGACCTCAGATAGCCAGCCCTGTGTCCACTTTTCCTGAAGTTTCTCAGATTTCCCAGGTACCCTGGCCTGGGAGAAAGGACCAGAAGGACTCATTTGCCCTGAGGGGTCTGCATAGCTTCAGAGGCTGTTCATCAGACCATCTGCATTGCTGGAGGACAATTTTTTACCCAAAGGAATGAAACAGAGTATTCCAGGAGCAGGGGCCAGTCCTGGGCTGGGGGGAGGAGGCAGAGGAATTCCCCCAGCCCATTCCTACTAGCTTTTGGACCCTGAATTTGACCTCTGACCTGGGTATAGAGGGTTCTAGAAACGAAGCGTTTGGTTGGGTGAAGGAGGCTAGTGGCACAGAGCTCTCCAGGGTGGGCTGTGCTGGGGATGTTAAAAGGTGTTCCTCAGAAAGGGCTCCTCCGCATGGGAGCCTGGGAAATGCATCAAGGGAAGATGAGCCGGCATCTTGGCTGCAGGACTCCTGGGAGCCTTTAAAATGCTCACATGCACCTCTGGGACCCCAGTGGGGAGGCCAAAGCAGTTTGCCAAACTTCTTTGCTCTTGGAACCCTGCAGGCACCAGCATCTTTGTTACAGAAGTGCAGAACCGACTGGCCATCTGGGTAGCCCAGGGTGTGGTGTGAGACATGTTTGGGGCATAGCAGCCACTTCTTCCCCAGAGGGAGCAGAATGTGGCCCTCTGATAACACTGTGGGGTTTGGTCAGCAGCTGTTACACAGGGACCAAAAGGCTTGTGGCTATATCCACAGTCATGTGTGAGTCTGGTCCCTCTGTCTACTAGCCAGGGTCACTTGCTCCACAAGTTCAAGGGGCACTCATCGTAGTCCATGGGAATGGTACCTCGGGGAGTTGTACAGTGCACAGCCGGTGAAGCGGAACATGACAGTCCTGGTCCCAGCCCTCATCATGGTTGTCTGTTGCAATAGCTTCTCTCTTGACTTCCTGTCTCTAATCTGCCACCTCTGGTGTCTCTTGCACCCCTCCTCTGTGTCACCTCTCCAGTCTTACCCTCCTCCAAGTCCTTTCTCCCCTCAGCCACCTGCCAGAGTAGTCTACAGGTGCCTCCAGCTGTGCAGGGGCCTGGGAGTGGATTCCTCCTCTGACGTGGGTGGGCTATATGGTCTTGGGCAAATCACTCAACCTCTCTGGAGCCAATGTCCTCATTTGTAAAATGAGGATGGAATACTCACCCATCAGGTTGTAGCTTTCTTTCTCACTAGATTCTGAGCTTTAGGAGGCCAGGGGCTGTCTCTCTATCTCTGCCCCCAGCGTCTGGCACATACTCGGTCTGATGAATGTGATGAATAAGTGAGTGTGATGGGGAGAAAGAGCATTCTCTACCCACCCTGGGTCCTTTCTGACTGGGCTACACATTAAATCGACATGAGGCCGAAGAGCAGGAGAAAATCAAACCAAGCTTTATAACCTGTATACATGGGAGAGACCAGGGAAACTGAGTATCTCTCTCCACAGAATGGTGGAGGTTCTCCCCTTAAATAGACAAACGAGGATATCAGGGGTTGAGTCAGCTATGGGAGATTACTAGAAAAGCAGAGTAAGGTTATTATGCAGGTTTAGGGCCTCACCTTCCACACTGACAAATTTGTAGAGATGAGGTCATCCCCCCTTCTTCCTGGTACAGAGAAGGAGACACCTTTACAAATGGAGATTTCCCTTACAACTGTAAATGTCTGGTAAACAGAACTTTGATTAGAATGGGCCCAGCAAAGACCTTCCCAGTCTACCGATACTCAGAGTTATCCATGGGACAGGCCTTCCATCCCAAATCCCTTCAGACAGTTAGTGGGGGCGGGGAAGGTCAAAGCCTCCTTCAGTGATAATAAGGTAAAGAGACACATTTTGAGGTGGCCAATTCTGGTCCCCACAAATACATGTCGCTTTGACCAAAACCTTTCTGCAGCTTCTCCTCTCATGCTGATTGGTTTACCCAAGATTTCCTGCGCACGGCCTGCTCTTCCTACTTCTAGGCCTTTGCCTATGCTGTTCCCTCCCCTAGAATTCCCTTCCCCTCTACCTGCA
Source organism: Tapirus indicus (assembly GCA_031878705.1). Classification (NCBI taxonomy): domain Eukaryota; kingdom Metazoa; phylum Chordata; class Mammalia; order Perissodactyla; family Tapiridae; genus Tapirus; species Tapirus indicus. Next base: position 20,285,066 of record CM062932.1, read on the forward strand.
GCACTAACCATTTTGGAGACAGCCCAGCTGCCACCCCAGGAGCCTTTCCCAGCCCTCTCCCCCCACCGGAAGCAGCCTCCCCCTTCCACATCAACCATCCCCCATGGCCCTGACACCTCTGCCTGACAGGGTTATTTGTGTCCCAGCAGGGCTCCTCTGTTCTAGGCAGAGGAGGGTTCGGCACTTTACTGTGCCCTTTTGGGGTTCCCAGAGCCTGCATGGTGCTGGGTACAGGGCCGGGCTCAGGACAGAAGGACACAGAGTGGACTGGACATTGGTGGTGGCCATAATGCTGTTTCCTGCTTTCCGGTGTCTTCCAACCCTCTCAGGTGCCCTTCACGAAGGGAAGAAATCCTGGGCAGGGTGGACGTCCCTGCTGCCTCTCCAGGCACAGGCCCAGGCTGGGCCGGGACAGACCAGTTTGCTAATGCCTGCCTTGTGGGGTGGGGCTGGGACACTTCAAGTTCAGGTTTTGGGATCAATTGAAAAATTAGTCTTTGGGTCTGGTGGAGAAGTAGGCACATTGGAGACCCGTGTTTGATGTCTTGGCTTACTTGGCTCTCTGTTGTTTAAAAAAAAAAGGTACATTTATAATGCTTCACTTGGGACCTGGCCCACAGTCAGTGGTCAGTGCCCGCCATCTGTGGGGGGAGGCGGCGCAGCTTCACGTCGAGAGCGTGGACTTCAGAGTCAGACCTGGGTCTGAATCCCGGCGCGAGCTCTCTCTAGGGAGACTTTGGGCAAGTCGTGTCACCTCTGCGAAGCTCAGTTTCCTTGTCTGTGAGATGGGCACAGTCCTGGTGCCCTCCTCAGGCTCCTCGTGAGGATCCAGGGAGACAAAGTAGATGCCCTTGGCTTTAGTTAGGATGTGTTGGAGCCTGACAGCGAGACAGAGCACTAGAAATGTTGGGGCTATAAATATTACTACTTTGCTTCTATTTTCTGGCCAAGAACCATTAATTTCTTGGACCTCTTCATTTTCTCTTGCCTTCTGTGACTGGTGGTAGCAGGTGGCTTTCTCTCTGGGACTATTTTTTCACAGAGACAAAATTATGTGTGTTTTTATCACTTCACAGGGTTTATCACACACGACTAGTAAAGAATAACACTGTGCTATAAACCCTGGCTGGGTCACGTGCTGAGCCCCCAAACACCCACAGCCCCCCACTCACAACCATCTACACTCATGGGCCCCCACCCCTGACCCCCTACCCATCCCCACCATGGAACCCCACTGCCCAGAGACTCCCCCTACCCACAGATCTCCATCATCCATGGTTCCCCACCTCCCATGGACACCTACCCACTGCTCCCACTACCCACAGCTTTCCCATCAACCTCACCACCTCCTCTACCCACAGCCCCCACCACCCACAGCCGCCCCCCACACACACACGCTCCCCCCGAACCCCCCCCCCCCAGCCTCACAGCTCCACAGCCCCACCTGTCTGATAAATACCTTAAAGCCATTTGCCTCAGAGGAACAGGTGCACAGGTGAGGCAGAGAAGCCCCTCTCCCCTCACAAGCCTGGGTCTGGCCTTTGACTCAGATCATCCCCTGTCCACACCTCCATCCTCCCCACAGACCCCTCAGCCATCCTGAAAGTGCACACATAAGGACTGCCCCCAGGTGACCGAGCACAGCTGTGAGCCACAGGATCAAACAAAAATAAGTGGGTGCAGGGCTCCTCGGAGTTGACTACACTGCTGTCCCTCAGGACCGTCAAAGAAGGCATGAGTCTGCAGCATTTGCAAACAGACTTGGCCAGGGAACCCTCTCTTCTCCTCAGGAGCATGCTCGAGAACTGCTGTTCCCAACATACCACACTTCCAAGTGTGGTCCACGGAGATCACTAGAGAGCTTGTCACAACCGCTGAATCTGAGGCTGAGCCCAGAGCTACTGAATCCGAATCCACATTTTAACAAGATCCCAGGCGACTCACATGCTCCTTAAAGTCTGAGCCGCACTCTTGCAGGTCACTGGGTCTCGACCTTGGCTGCAGAGTGGAGTCACTGGGGAACTTGAAAAACACTGCAGGCTGGGTCCCATGCCCAGATCCGGATTTAATTGGTCTGAGGTGTGCCCTGGACACGGAGAGTTTGTAAAGCTCCTCAGGTGACTTGAATGAGCAGAGACGTTTGGGAGTCACTGCTCTCGGTCTTATGGCTGGACTGATAAGCTATGTTATCGCTTGTGTTTGTAGGGCGCACGGAGACAGTCGGGAGTATGTGCTTGGACACGTGCGGGAAAGCATTGAAGGCCTTGAAACCACCCCACTGAGGCACGGCAGGGAGGGGGATCCGGGACAAGGCACAGTCCCAAGGTCTCATAGCTGGCTGTTGCAAAGCCTGACCCAGGACTCAGTTTCCTAACACCTATTCCCAGCTGGTGTCTGCTCTTAGAGTCGCTCCCTCCACGCCATCTCCTTGAAAATTATTCCTGAACCTATGCCCCAGCCTTGGTCCTGGAACCAAAATCTTGTCTAAGTTCTGATCCATAGGCCACCTCTGGTCTGCTCTTTGCTGGCCGCTGACTCAGGACCCCAGCGAACTGTCCCTGAAGCCAGTATAGCTTTATCCACCAAAGCCGGGAGGCATTAACACCTTGTAACCACCCAAGCTTCCTTCCTTTCTGTAATGAACACCTGCTTGGAGGCAGCTCAGCTTAATGGAGAGCGGGGAACTCAAGACTGGCTCGGTCTGAGCCCCAGCCCTGCCACTTGTCAGCTGGACAGCTGTGCACTGACCCTTCAGCCTCTCTGGGCCTCAGCTCTCTTATCTGTAAGCTGGGCACAACAGCACTCCCCTGCTTCAGGTTGGCGTGGGGACTGAGTGAGTTAAAGAGGGTGACACTCCAAGCAGTGCCTGACACGTGGTGGGCCCCAGATCAGAGTGAGCTGGGGTTGCTGAGGGCTCTCAGCGTCACTCAGCACGGACGCAGGAGGCCCGGGTTCTCAGCGGGCCCAGACGTCTCAGGCCCTGCAGCCGGAACACCCTGAACCCCCAGGACAGAGGCGGCCGCACGCACCTTCCTCCTCTGCCAGACGCGCAGGCTCAGTGGTCGTCCCGTGCGTGTGTTTGGTGCTGTGAGGAGACCTGCGCTGTCACTGTGGGGCTCCCCCGCCTTCCTGGGCTGATCAAGCAGCAGAAGTTAGCTATGCCGTCCACGGATGGTGGCACTCTTCCCATTGCGTGGGCCCACTCATGACAGAGCAGCTGTTATTGTCTTGGTTATTTTATTTTTATTCCTCCCTCTGGGAGCCCAGAATCAAAGGGAAACATCAGCTCTGCGCCTCCTTACAGAGAGCAGAGAAGCCGGGAGGGGCCCGTGATGTCCTCAGCCAGGGCCCGATAGGCTCAGAATCCCGGCGTCTCAGAGGGCAGAGCCCACAGAGACTGTCTGGGGCAACACTTCCATCTTACAGATGGGAAAACTGAGGTCACAGAGGGTCAAGGACTTTCCCAAGGGTGAGAACCGCGCTGGAACCCGGTTCTCCTAGCTCTCAGTCTGAGGTCTTTCCCCTGCCTCCTGTGACTGCTGTAACCAAGAAGGAATCGAGGGGGGTGCTCCACAGTCCTCAGCCCTGGGCCAGTGTTTCCGTGTGAAATGCAGATCCCTGGGCCCCAGGGACCAACTCAGTATCTCGGGTGGACCCGGGGATCTGCGTCCTTAGCAAGCTCACCTGACCAAAGTTCTGGGACCACTGCTGTGGTCTCGCCCCATTGGTCCCAGACCTGTGCCCTGGGCCCCTCCTCTCCTCTCCTGCATCAAAATTCGCCACTCAGGAGTCACAGCCCCTGACGAATCTGCTTTATGTAAAGCATCACTTATCTGGCACACCTGATGACGGTGGGTCCCAGAGGAAGGGGACAGAGGCGCCGTCCTGTCATGGATAAGCACATGCACCCAGGACCCAGGCGGCCTGGGTTCAAATCCCACATCTGCCACTTCTAGTCGTGTGCCCTCTGCATCTTTCCTCACCTGTCAGGGCCTTTGTTTCCCCACCTGTAGGGTGAGGATGGTGATGCCTCCCTCCTAAGGTGTTGTGAAGACTAAATAAGTCAGTATAAATGAATTGCTTAGGCTAGTAACTAGCACACAGGAAGGTCTATATAAGTGTTCACTATTATCATGCCCATTTTACATGCTGAGAAAGTTATGCTGAGAGAGGTTAAGAGACTTTCCCAGGGTCACACAGCCACTAAGTAGCAAAGTCGGTTGGGCTCCTACCCTATCCCACGTAATCCCTGCCTGGGTGACCGCAGCCTCCCCCTTCTGCAGCTGTGCGGGTGGATTATGGATTGGCAGGGAAAGACCCCCCCACTCACGGACTCACTCACACACTGCAGACTTGGGATAAATTCCCGGTTCTGTTTTAGCCAACAAGGCAGAATCCGAGGAAACTGGCCATACAGAGCCACAGCAGCTCAGCTTCCCTTTGCCCCAGAAGTCCCTATTGGGGACAGAGGCTGCTGGGGACGCTGCCACCCTCAATCTCGAAAGCTCAACTTTTGTTATGGCAATGTCTATTTATACTCAAAGCTTATTTTCATTTTCTGAAAGAAATGACACATAAAACCTCTGCATTTTGGTCTAAGAGAATGTTTTCAAACATCGGCTCTCCTGGTCCTGGTGTCAACAAGGTCCCTTCCTTGTCTGGGGAAGAGAGCTAAGGTCAGTGTCCTCACACGCCGTGTCTCGGCCTGGTGTCTCGTGTTGGGGACGCCGTTCCTTCCCAACACCCCCCACCCCCACTGTTTTTCTCTCTCTGATTTAATTCTCTTCTCTGAGTGGTTCTGGTGGAACTGGGAAGCTTGGCCGAGCATCTGGCTGATGCTCACCCTCAGAACGGGCTCCGTATATCTCTCTTCCCGTTGCTCCGTGGTCTAAGAAACCGAGGGAGGCCATTCGAGCCTGTGGAGGGCCTGGCAGGCTCTGAGCCCCGCTCTTCCCACCGCCCACCCCTCTCGGTGGCCTGGAGAAAGGCAGCTCCATTACCACTCCTTTTCTCTTCTTTCCTCCCTGCTGTGATAGAATCTGCCCTGAGCGGTCAGGCCCGGCCAGCGCTTGCTCGGGGCCCATTCTAATGAAGGTAACTGAATGCCTGGGCAGCTGAAACCGGTCCTTTGCAAAACAGTCAGGGGAGGGCTGCCCTCGAGGGCAGAGTGTGCCAGCTCTTGTTGGCCCCCGCCTGGTATTAGAGCCGGGCTGGGCCCTGCAGCCCTGACGGAGGGGCCCATGCAGGGAAAGGGGACAGAGAGCAGGTTTATTTGGGGCGAGCTGGGCCGGTCATTGCAGTCTGCACTCAGTGCTTTCAGGAGTTGGAAAGGCAAACAGATCTGGGTCACAAGGGGGTGGGTGGAGGAGGAAATGGTCAGACTAACCAGGATTCTGATGCCAAGTAGCTGGGCCTCAGGGCTCTGGGCTCTGGACTTGGGACCCTTCTGATCAGAGCTTCTCTTTCCCTCCTTCCCATCCTCCTCCCTCCCTCTGCTCAGAACCCGCAGCTGCAGAGCTGCCCTTGGGCAGAGACGTGTCACTACTGTCCAGGGCTCCTTTCCCTAGACCTCAGAGGCTGTGGCAGAGTGGAAAGGGCTCTGGAGTCAGGCAGGCTGGCATCCGGATCCTGGCTCTGCATGTCCTTGGGCAGGTGACTTAATCTTCTCGAGCGTCAGCTTTCTCGTCTTGGAATGGGAAGGGGCGTGTGTGCTCTGGTGGATCCAGATTCTGTGGGGCCTGAAGCTCCTACAATGCGTGGAGTCATCTTTAACATAAAGGATCGCAATGTGTCTTACTTTTGCAAATTTTACAAAATGTGACCCTGTGAACACCCTGGCAGAGCCCTTCCCGAGCAACCGAGGGTCCTAGAAGTTTCAGCTTTATTAGCTTCACGGAAAATCCAGATGTGTACATGTCTACCTGGTAGGACTGTGAAGGATTAAATGAGCTGATGTTGGCGAGTTTCTAGGACAGTGCCTCGCACAGAGTCGGCCCCTCGTAAGTGTTAACTGTCATTGTCGTCACTTCTCCGGGTTGTGAGCACTAGCTGTATACAGTGTTGTGCCCGTAGCACCAGGGCGGTGCCACGCACTCCATGTGTCCCTTCGTCAGCTCACCTGATAGGCTCACGACTGGCCAGGTGCTGGGCTGAGGTCAGGGTCAGATGGTCCCTCCTAGACCTTTCACTCTGGGAGGGCTAATCAGGCCATCAGTGAATCACACAAATAGGCAATTCCAATGAATGGTGATGATGTGAGAAAGCTCGGTGAGATCTAGGAAAGAAAAATGAAACCATTTAGACCTGGGAAATAAGGAAAGGCCTCTCTTGAGACATTAAAAAAGAAAAGAATTCTTCTTATTCTTATTCTAATTTCTACATGGTCGTCTGTAAGGCAGTCTGGCATAGAGACATTAATAGCACCTCCCAGGTCCAACTAAAAGCTAAACAAACATCACCTCATTTAATCCTCTCGACAACTCTGAGACGAGAGAATGGGGACCAGAGGGGAGAAGTGGTTTCACTTGAGCGGACTTATGTCCTAAATGGTAGGGCTGGGATTCAAACCTCCGCCCGGCTGCCTTAAAGCTCTGTCAGCCTCACCACGTGGCTGACACAGAGGCAGAGATGCCCTTGCAGGCTCCTGTGACCTCATGACCTTCTCAGAGGTCACACTACCACTACTACCAAAGTGGTTGTGACCTCCCTGGGGCATCAGAGTCCGAGAGCAGTCTGTCGCCCAGACTCGGGAAGTCCTCCTGGCATTCTCGTGCACTTGAATCCAGAGTGCAGCGGCACAGATCCACCCCCAGGGCCACAGACACCAGCCCTCTCCTGGCTTTCTGGTCTACCCACTTGGCCACTGATTCCTAGAAGGGCGATGGATGCGAGGCCTGGAGGTGCTCGCAGTGAGAGGCACAAGATGCACTCCAATCACTAAGACAAAGGTCAGAGTTCAAAAAACAAGAAAACCACAGTGGAGGAATAAGCTTATCCCTGGGCTTCCGGACGGGCCACGCAGAAGGGGGGATGGATGATCCATAGCTCTCGCGGTCCAGTGGAGGGAAGCAGGTACATAGCGATGGGCTGGGGTGGGGTACGCTGGGGGCTAACACTTCTTAAGCACCTACTACGTGCTACCCACTCTACTAGGTGCTTGAGACCTTCTCCTGAGTGGTCCTCATAACAATCTTGTGTGGCAGGTACTTTTGGCTCCATTTCGCAGATGTAAGCTCTGAGGCTCAGAGAGGCAAACAAACCTCTGAGGACTCTCATCCCTGAACCTGAAGGGAGTTTATGGGGAGGGTCGTTATAGAGGAGACAATGGGCCACATGATAGGTGGAATTTTCTATAGAAGTTTTATTTTTTAATTAATTTTATTGTTTTAAATACAGAAACTTTTCATATTTCTATTAGCCCTTGTTAAAAGCTGAAGCAAACGTGTTCAAATCACGTGTGAAAAAGTACGTTTGTGGGAGATGGGAGTTTTTAAGAAGCGTGCAGGACTGTAATATTTGTACACGTAACTCGGTGCCAGAGTAGTAACGACAGCACCCACATATTGAGGTCATGGGAACCGACGCTTCAGAGACCTGACCCCATTCAGGCCCCCAACGAGAGATACTCATGAAAGAGATACTGTTATTATCCCCATTTTACAGCTAACAGATCTGAGGCTCGGCTGGTAAACAGGTTGTCCAAGGTCACCCAGCTGGTGAGCGGTGGAGCCCGGACTCAAAGTCGGGCGTGTGGGAGAGGAGAGAGGTGGTCGCGTCCTCAGTCCTGCCCTGAGCAGGCTTTGACGGGAGTCCACGAGCCAGGCTGGAGGTGCTGGGCGGCAGTCTGCTGTTGACAGCTACCCGAGCTCTCCGTGCCAGGGGTGACGATGAAGGTCACCACCCTGTTACCGTCCAGCTGGTGGGCCCCTCGCCTGGCACCTAAGTTGGCAGTGAGCCCTGCAGGCTGGGCCCGCACTTGTGTCCAAAAACAGGTAGCCCCGTCAGGTGGTGAGGAGCCTTGGCTGAAGCCCTCAAATGCCGAGTCACGAAGCAGGAAAGAGTCTGTTCACCTAAGGTCAGTTCCCCAGACCTTGGCTCAGCGCTACTCTGGGGCCAGTGCCGGGCCAGGGACTGAGATAGGACAGAGATAGGACACCATCGACCCTGGAGGAGCTTGGCCTCTAGGGGAGGCAGACACATAAAGAACCACTGTGCAGGGCCGCATGTTGAATGTTCCGGCTATACACGGTGTCTGGGAACCTGGTGAGGGAGCAGCCGATTCTGCCCTGGGGGGGTCGGGGCAAGCGCAAGGGCTGGCTGTGCCAAACTGGGCCTTGAAAGCTGAGAACGGTAATCATAAAAGTGCCCAACGCTCTTCATCTGTAGTCCTCACACCCAGCCCGGGACAAATCCCGGTTTACTGAAAGGCTCAGCCACACACTCATTCAGCAGTATGTGTGGAGCATCAGAGATCCCACTGCCAGCAGAAGACAAGGTCCTTTCCCTGAAAAAACTTCTGTTCTGAGGGGAGAAGGCAAACCATGAACAGGAAGACTCGTCAGTAACAGAAGTGCAGACAGAGAGAAGGGCCTTGAAGAAAATAAAGCAGAGTGAAGCAGAGAGAATGATGGAGGGGGGTTCTCTGTAGGAGAAAGCTGCTCTCTGGAGGTGACATGAGCCTGAAGGAAGTGAGGGATGGAGGCATGGGAAGGTGGGGGATGGGGCACAAGGCAGGAACTTGCAAAGGCCCTGAGGTGGGAAGGAGCTTGGTTGGTTTGAGAGTTGGCAAAAAGGCTGGGGTGGCTGGTGAGTGATGGAGAGGGGAGTCTGGAAGGAGGATGGGGCAGAGATGCCTGGGAGCACAGGGGTGGAGTTTGGGGATTATCCTGGGTGTCATGGAGGCCAGTTGAAGGTTTTCAGTTGGGAAGTGACAAGACCTGCTTGGTGTTTTAAAAGATCCCTGGGGCGTGTGCGTGAAGACAGCACTGGAATCAAGGCGACCAGTCAGGGGGCTGTGCATTCGTCCAGGGAAGAGACGGGGCATTCTAGTCGAGGATGGTGACAGGCAGGTGGTGACAGGCGGGGGGCTTGGCTCGAGCTGACAGGACTTGCTGATGTGAGGTGGAAGAGAGCGAGTCATGGAGGACTAGCCCACGGTTTGCCCCTCGGCTCCAGCGTGCACGTCGCTGCCACTTGCTGAGCTGGTGGGGGGGATTGAGGGAGGCAGCAGGTTTGAGGGAAACTCAGCAGTTCGGCTGTGGACTTGTTACTTGAGATGCCTACTGGAGGTTCCGTTAAAGATCCTGGGGCGTGCGTCCAGATCCCCTTTAGGTCGGAGCCCCTCATTCTTCCATCTGCCAGGAGTGCCAGCTGCTCCTGACCCTTCCCAGAGGCCAGGGGGCTGCCTGGCCCAAGATTACCGTATGCCAGGGGGACAGCTGCATCCCACGACTGGTCCATGTGGGTACAAGGGGTTTGCCCCCTTGCCTCTTTTTGGGACAACTTTGAAGGGTTGTTCCCGACTCCAGACTCCAGAGCACCTGTGGGATCTGCTGAGTTCTCGTTACAACTACATCACAGTTCACCCTCTGCCCCATCCTGCTTCCCCCACGCCCTCATGGGGCTGATCCCTAAGATGCCCCAATAAACCTCCTCCACAGGCAGTGGATACAATAGTCTGGGGCTCAGGGAATAGTCCCAGGCTGGACATAATCGTGGGAGGCATCAGCGCTTGGTGGGATTTAAAGAGCTAGATGAGACCCCCCCGCCCCCCGCCAGGGAAAAAGAGAAGGGAAGAGAACTGAAGCCCCAGGTACAGGAACATTTAGAGCTGAGGAAGGTGTGGAGTCCCAACAGCGACTGAGAAGTTACTACTGGGGAGATAGGAGGAAACCACGAGGGTGGGTGTCCTTGAGGCCAAGCTAAGAAAGTGTTTCAAGGAGAGGGCCACTGGGTCTAGTGCTGCGATGAGAGATCGGATAAGATGAGGATCCATGTGGCCCTGGTTTATTCATGTCCACCCTGTGGTCCACCCATGTCCTCCCACCATGTAGGGAGGGATTTTCAAAGCCAGGGCATAACCTGGTAAGGAGATGAACTAGAAGAGAAGGGGAAATTGGTGATGCAGAAAGTGGCCTGGGGGGATTGCAGGAGCAAAGAACGGCAGAGAGGGTGGGGTCCAGGGCCTGAGTAGAAGGCTCCATCTGTGAACCATGCAACGTGGCAGAAGGAAGGCAGAGTAAAGGCAGCTGCACAGCGGGTGTGCAGACCCGGTGGAGGGGCCGGGAGGAAGGTCTCCTCTGGTCACTTCTATTCAGCACAGGGAGCAGTGGAGACGCAGTGCTGGAGATGAGAGGAGGAGAAAGGAGAGGCAGCCTAGCCTGAGGGCTCCCAGCCCGCAAAGGGCAGAGGTGTGATTCCAACCCAACTCTGTGGCTAACCCAAAACCCTGGGCTCTGGACTTCACTAGATGCAAAAAGCACAAGGAAAGACCTTCCAAGTAGAAGGAACAGCAAAGGTGTCGAGACGTGGTATGTTCAGCAAGTAATAGACGTAGTCATAATAAAAATATGTTTTGAGCTAGTGCTATGCTAAGTACTCTTTGTGTATTAAACACCCACCCTGCCCCTCAATAACCCTGTAACCCAGATACAGTTGATCCTCGTTTTTTGCGGATTCTGTATTTGCAAATTTGCTTATTTGCTAAAATTTATTTGTAACTCCCAAATCAATAGTCATGGCGTTTTCGTGGTCATTTGCAGACATGCTCAGTGGATGAAAATTTGAGTGGCCCAGCTGAGGTCAAACAGGACGTACTCTGCCTTCTCGTTTCAGCTCAGACTCGTTCAGCTCATTCTATAAACAAGTGTCCTTTTAGCAGCCTTTCTAGTGCCATGTTTTCGCATTTGTGTGCTTTTTATTGATGATTTTGCTGTTTAAAATGACCCCCGAATGTAGTACTCAGGTGCCGTCTATGGTTCTCAAGCGCAAGAAGCTGCGAGGTGCCTCGCGGAGAAAACACGTGTTAGATGAGCTTTGTTCAGACGCGAATTATAACGCCGTCGGCCGTGGTTCAACGTTAATGACTCAACAACGTATATTAAATAACGTGTCTTTAAACAAACATGCATAAAACGGGGTTATGTGTTGATTGGTTGACGAAAATGTTGTAATCAGAGGCTCGCGGGAAGCTAACCGCGAGGAGGAGCAACGGTTCCGGATTTGTCGATTCGGTGTTCGCGTAGCTAGTGTTCGCGTAGCTAGTGTGAATGAGGAGAATGGACATGATGCAAGCCGTGGGAGGTAAGTAGCAGAGCTGGGGTTTGAACCTGGGCTGGCCTGACACCAGAGCACTTCCCTCCCATGAATGTGGCCTTGTGGTCTAGTGGGATGGCAGGGGCCTGCCCGGAAGAAAGGTTTCTTATTTAGGGCATCCTGGGAGCGGCCCTTCCTCCCCCTGACTGGCCTCCTCTGGGCTCGGGGCCTCTCCAGCCTGTACCTGAACACAGCAGCGCCTCAGCCTGCCGGGGCTGCGGCCACAGCGCCCTGCCCGGTTGTGGTTTTCCCCTAAGTGGGAGGAACACTGGCTCACTGTCCTGGGCCGGGCGCTTTTGGTTTCCCCTTGCGGAGCCCGGCCCTGAAAGGAGAGCCACAAAGGAGGTGTGTGTGTGCCTGAGACAGGAGGCCAGCTCCAGTCTCCAGCCCAGCCCAACCGTCTGCTGCCGGAGGCAGCCTGTTGATTCAGGGGCTGCCTGGCCCATCCTGGGCGGGTCCAAGTGAACCCTGTCTTCCCAGCCCCCGCTCACTGCCTTCTCGTGGTGCAGAGCCCGCAGCCCTGCTTCTGTCATTTGTGGGGTGGCTTGTTTGTTGTGGGTTTGGGGTGTTTTTTCATGGTAGCATCACTAAGATAATTTAGGAGATAATTGTGGGGGACCGTGTTTGCTTTCACAGTAGAATTACAAGCCCTTCAGTATGTGTCCTTCTGACCTGAAAAAAGATGTGAGGTTCTCTTTATCCACTACCATCCTGCTCTAAAAGTTATTCTTCTCTCGGGAGGGGGCTAAATTCCTGAGATGGATGACTGACACCCTGGAGTGTCCCTTGAGTAGGTCCAGTTGCGGGCTGAGAACAAGGATACAGAGGGCACCCACAGGACCGTGAGGAGGGGGCAGTGACCTAGGTCGGGGGGCTCAGAGGGCCTCGCGGGCCACACCCTGCTGGAGAGCAGCTGAGGGCAGGCAGTGGGCAGCTTCCATCCAGAGCAGCCCCGGGGGGACGGGGACTTGGGGTGACCCAGCAGAGAGCGCAGCCCTGGTGCCAAGCTGTGGGGCCAAGGAAGGAGCCTGGTCTGGGAGTGAGAAGAGCTGGGGGCTGGACCCCACAGTTACAGGACTCCCTGACCCACTGTGTATAGAAACTGCAGCTCAAGGACACAGAGCTGTCAGGGCAGCGGAGGCAGTGTTTGGACCCCAGCATCTCGGATGAAGGACCTCTCTGGTGAGCTCACACACTCAGCACGTGTGTACACACGTGCTGATGACTGGAAGGGCACCCAGCTTAGCACACAGCCCTAGGTGTCCAGTGGTGCTGTGGGGCACTGGTGTCAGAGAGGCCTGGACTCTGGTCTTGTTCTTCTTACATCTCAAGGTGGCTGGCACAGTGCCTGGCCTGTGGTTTCTGCTCAGTGAATGTTGTTTGAATAAATGAATGAACTAGTTAGTGAATGAATGAAATGAACGGTCTTGGGTTTACTGTGGTTACTTTGGGGAAGTTATTTTACAAATCTGAGCCTCCCTTTCTTAGGTGCACAGTCTCTGGAGTTAGCTGTCTGGGTTCGAATCCTGGCTCTCCACTTATTAGCTTTGTGTCCTTGAGTAACCTCTATAAGCCTCAGTTTCCCCAGCTGTAAAATGGGGATAATACTTGCCTCATAGAGTTGTTGTGAGATTAAATGAGTTAATGTCATGTGAAGCATTTAGAGCCTGGTACATAGTAAGTGCTATGTAGGTGTTTGCTATTAATATCTGTACAATGAAGATAACCTCTTGTTATTGTGTGTGTGTGTATATGTGAGTGTGTTGGGAGCCTCGTACATTGTTTTCCCAAGTGTGATCCCCACAACACTGAGTCCTTGTGTTGTTAGATGTTAAATGAGAACGGATCCTGTCCAAAGCCCAAGAGCCTTAAGAAACCCTGGGTTAAAACACAGCTAGACAGTTTCTCTCCTGCTAATGTGCTCTGTGACATCTCCAAGGGGGAATGAAGAATTTCACCTGCTGATTTGACCACAGAGCCCTTTCTTGCTTTCAGAGTGGGATGGGGGCTCCACAAAACACATTTTGGAAGCAACAAATACTTCTTCCCTCCCTCTCTCCCTGAAGCCCTGGCCCCACCCTGCTCCTCTCATCCAGTAGCATCTGGGGAAGTGCCAGGGTGCATCTCCCAGGGCTTAGAACTGGGGCAGGAGGCAGCAGCCAAGTCAACACCAGAAGGATGCCCAGCCACCCCCCTAACCCTGTCAGCCGGGCAGGCGGGCTGTCACCACACCCTCAAGGGCAGGATGATCACCCACAGATATTGCAGATGTGCAAGGGGGCAAATCGTAGAGGCCTGGTGTGGGCTGTGACTGATTCAAGTAATGCCAGGCTGGACAGTGGATGCCTCCCCAAGGACGATGGAGAGGAGCATAAGGTCCCGACTTGCTCACAGTCTATCATCCTTATTAATTAGTTTCTGCTGCTTTCGAGACAATTCCAGTTGCTGTCAATAAGCTGGTTATGCAATAAGAGAGGCAGCCAGGGAGTCCTGGACATGGGCCAGCAGATCTGGGTGTGGATCCTGCTCTGCCACTTAACCCCCGAGCCTTGGTTTCCTCATCTGTAATAAAGATGCGGTAACATCTATCCCACAAGATGGTTGGATTAAAATAAATGAGAAGAAAGGAAGAGATTGGCACATAGCAGGCCTTCAGTCATCGGCAGCTGATACTAATAACAAGCTGCGGGGAAATGATCTCTCTCCGGTTTCAGAGCCCCTGTCCAAGGCTCCCATCAGGCAGAGACACCCCTCTTCAGAGTTCAGATCGGATACGTTCTGGGAAGAGGGCAGCTGGATCTTGAAAAAGACCTTTCTCATATCCTTATTTCTCTCCTTTTAAATGCCCATCTCAGGAACTTCAGGAAAGGTTCCTGCTAATTCAAAACTAATCAGGCCCTCAGCTCTCCATTGTCTGTGTGTGAGTGGTCCTCTGTCCCATTCAGGGCCACAGATGTTCCCCAAGTGCCTACTGTGTGCCAGACATGTTTAGAAGCTGGAGTCCAAAGACACTAAGGACATGGACCCTGTGCTCAGAATTGCAGTATGGAAGGGGCCTGACAGGAGGCCAATCCGGACAATATGGTATGTTCCTCACAGTAGCGGAACTTGTGTTTGAGGCATGAAGATCATGAAGCCAAGAAGTAATTTATTCTCACTGGAGGAAACAGGGAAGGCTTCCCCTGGCAGGTCATACCTGAGCAGGGTTTTGTTTTGTTTTTCTAATGAATGCTGAGCAGGGTTTTGAGGGATGAATAGGAGTTTGCCTAGTGGATGGAGGAGGCAAAATGTTTGATACTAAAACAGCATCCCCCGTCTACTCCCAACCGCCTCCCTTTTCTGAGGTCAGTGTGGATCCTTCTGCCACTAGCAAGCTGTGTGACTTGTGGGTAAGTCATTTCTTCTCTCCAGGCTTCAGTTTCCCATTCGTAAAATGGGATTCCTTCCAGCTTTAATGCACTATGACTTCATGTCTATGTAGGCCTAGATGATAATACTTTCCAAAAAGTCCTCATATTTGCAAAACACTTTCCAAAAGTCTTTGACATTTTCTCTTTTATTGCATACCCCAGTCTTACAGAGTTGGCCAGACTCTCCATTTGACTGAAGAGGAAACTGAGACTCAGCAAGGTGAAGTGACTTGCCGTTTGCCAGTAAGTGGCAGAGTCAGGCCTCAAATCCAGGTCTCCGACCTTGAGTTTGGGGTTCTCTCCACTGTTCCACACAATCTCTCATGCACCCTGCAGCCTAAAATCCTTGGCGGGTTGCACATAAATGATCCTTGACGATCACTTGCCTCTCCCAGGCCCTGTGTCAGACGTTACTGCTGACAGACGGGGAGGAGGAGTCGAGAGCCTTGTGTGCAGAGGACGCCAGGCCCCTGCCCTGAAGAAACCACTTAAGGGAAGGAGGCCAGTGGGAGGGCCTGTGGGGGCAGGAGGCAGGACCTTTAGGATTGTCAAGAGAAAGCTGCCTCAGCTAGAGGGCAGGATCAAGTCCAGGGCAGCCAGCAGGGGCGCAGCTCCCCTTTCCTGAAGCAAAAGTCAGTGCCTAAATCCAGGGTGAAGATAGACCCCTGCCCTCAAGGTCTCTGTATCCCCTTGCCCTGCTCTGGTTTTCTTGACAGCAACTGTCATGTGTACCATTCATTCATTTATTTGATCATCGTCTGACTTCCCCATTAGAATGGAAGCTTCGTGAGAAATGAGACTTCATTGATCACAGCTGTATCTCCAACACCTTGCACAGGGTGTGGCGCATAGAAGATCATCATTAAATATGGGTGAATGAATGAATGAACAAATGATGCCCTCACCTGTGATCACTCCAAATCCCACTGCAGGCAGCAAGCCTTTGGCAAAGTCTTCCCAAACTTTGCTGCATTGGAATCACCTGGGGATCTTTAAAAACTGCTAACACCTGGCTCCCACCCCAGACGGTTGGATTCAGTTCTACGGGGTATGACCTGGGCATTGACATTTTTTAAGGTCTCCAAGTGAATCTAGTGCACAGGGCGGTTTGGGAACCACTGCTTTACCGTCCACTCCTAATAATAAGAGGCAGGCTGCCTGGTCCGGTGGAGGAGGGAGGTGGGGGTGGCATTTGTAGGAGAGGACAGTTGTTTATGCTCTCGTGGGTTTGCAGCCACCTGATGTAACCAAGTGTTAAGGAAAGGGAAGTTTTCCTCCTGTCCTCGCCCAATCCAAGTCAAAGGAAGACCTTGTTCGACTTCCTCCTCCCCTGCCACCTCCTCCTTTCAGAAGATTGAATGAGTCAGAGGAAACTCAGGTTTTCTCACCATTTTCCCCTCTTGTTCGGTTTGCATGAGTAAGAAAACCCATTGTTCATGTGTACCAGGTTGACAAAAATAGAGCTTGGCCTCTCTGAATACTGAGCCAGTAAGACCTGGTCCTGCCCCGTCTGCACCGTGTCCAGACAGACATTATGAGGGAACCCAGCCCCAGGGGCAGACTGCCAAAGGCATGCTGGCCAAAGTACAGTCACCAGGACCGAGGTGTTGCCAGTGGAAAGGGGCTCACATTTCCTGGGCCCAAGATCTGTTCCTGGGCTAGTTCCCTGGTGGTAAATGGGACGGGGACATTAGTGGTGTGCTGTCCTATGCACAGCTTTCCAGAGGAAGGAATGGTCACCGATGCCCTCCTCTTCCCAGGCCTGGTGCAGCCCCTGGACAAGACCTGCTGGAGTGGAAGGGCTCTTGAATTCAGGCATTGCTCCCAACGCTAAGTGGGAGATGGGGAATGACTTTCCCTCGGGGTCAGGAGGCCTCTGCAATCCCAGGGCCCTGCCTACTTGCTTATACCTGCTTCCCTTTCTGTGGCCACTGCTTACATCATCAAAGGCTGAATTTGTCCCCTGGGATGGAAAGCTGAGACTTAACTGTCAGGGCTGACGCTTTCTGACTGTGGAGTCGAGGGACCACTAAAGAGGAGGTGAGAGAAGACAAGTGTTTGTGACAGAGTCTGAGCCAGCTGTGGAGGGGTGGAGGGGGCTTTTCCACACAAAGAACAGTAGCTGGTGATACTGTGTTTGGGCAGAAATCATGTCCAGTGTGTGACCAGGTTTGATGACTGTTGACAGTCCTGGTTAATGACTGATGTCCATCGTGGAGAGCACTAGACAGAGAGCTGAGACCTGACTCTAATCCTGGTTCTGCCACTAACTGACTGTGCACCTGTGAGGCAAGAGGCCGTTTCCCTCCTCTGGGCTTATTTCCCTGTTTGGGAAATGAGTAGTTACACTAGACCAGTGATTTGAAACACCTCTAAAGCCACAGATTCCTTTGTTCACAGGAAATTTCATGTGAAAGTCTGCATATAAAACAGACCGGAGTGGAGCTATTCTATTGCTTGCCTGGAGCACCCCCTCCCTTTTGCAGTCTCCACAGAACCCTGCGGGTTCCAAGGGACCCAGTTTGAGAAGTACTGGACCTGATGCTTTTTTTTCAGCTTTGATAATATTTGTGTAGCTGTTCTCTGTTTTTCACTTGGCTAGTGTTGGTTGGCATCAGTTGCTTGGCTAATATAACACTGGGTAATGTTCAGAGAACTCTTTTCCTATTATAATGGTACCATATATGCTTAACCAGTCCTTCCATATGGCCCCCAACGCGTACAAAACATTACCTCTTTACACCATCTGATGTTGAGCTAACTCCTGCATGATGACAGGAGAGCGGACATAGGAGGATAGCTGTCGTACAGAGAGAACTTGCTATTCTCTTCCCTCACCTGGATCACCCAAATGACCATGTGTTTTCTGCCCCCATCAGTATCTAGAGAATAGTAACTCCTGCGTGTCAACATTCTATCTGCTTCTCTCTGGCTTTGACATTCAATGTCATGGGAGTATTCTCATATCAACAATGGCAGAATCAGTTTCACCACCTAAAAGAATTAATCAGAGTGACTTGCCATCTGAAAATTATTCTTGGAAACATTCCCTGGGAGAGGGTTTCTGTTTTTAATGAGATTGTTCTTTCTCCTTAAGAGGAATATCAGACCCCTTAGGAGACTCACAGCACTGGGCAAGCACTGGCAAGAAGTCAACTCCCCGCCACTCCCATCCCCTGCCTGTCTTACCCCATTGGCAAAGCACCCCCTCAGGGCGGGAAGGAGAGGTCCCAGCACTGGCAGTCAGGACCCTGAGTTTCGGTCCCTGCTCATCTGACATCTCACTGTGTGGCTTTGGACAAATTCCTAGCATTCTCTGAGCCTCGGTCTTCTCCATAAAGTGGGGGAAGAGTACATTAGATACTTGTCCAGAGGGTCTTCCTAGCTTAAAATGGTTTGAGTCTATGACAGCTGAAACACAGCTATGCTAAGGGACCAGGGAGCCAGGAACCCCCTTGCCCCCAGCCTCATAGGTGGGGCTGTGCTCAGGAGGTGGGACTATATTTCCTAATATCTGTCTTCCAGCCCCCGTTTGAACAGAGGACACCGAGTCCCCTGAGAAACCTACCTGGGCTACAGCCCTCAGTTCCCACATGCCATCTCAGACATAGTCAGCCACCCCAGACTATCACTGCTTCCTGGAACCCTCTGGAAGATGTCAGGGCCTCTCCCGAAAGTCAGCGTCCTATATTCTGCCACCAGCTGCTTCGGGTTCTAATGCTCACCTCAGTTCTTCCCGCCTCCTGCCATGTGGTAATTGAGAGTGGCTACTGTTTACTGAGAACCTGCTGTGTGCCAGGCCCTGTTCCAAGTATTTTATGGGTCCTGGTTATTTTAATCCTCACAGTTATCCTCAAATACATACTACCATTATCTCTAATTTACATGTGAGGAAATTGAGACACTGGGAATTAAACTTGCCTGGGGTCATCTGGCTACAAGGTGTGAAGCCAAGATATGACTCCCAGCTCTGGAGCTCGTGCACGTAATCACTGAGTCAGCCTGGGGCCCATTCATGCTGCTGGTCATAACTAGGAGCCACTATTTATTGAGTGCCTGCAGCCTGGGAGCCATTGTACTGGACACTTGTTTTATCATTTCATTTAAACCTCACAACTGGAAGGGGAAAGGCCCTGAAACATTAAATGACGTCCCCATGGTAAGTTGTAGAACTGGGAAGTCTTCCAACCCTGGAGTGTTCAAAATTTAGCATTTTGAGAGAATTTAGCATCTTGTGACCCTTCTGTCACGCTGTTTTCAGGACAAATACCAGGAGATGCTCCCCACACCACCACCTCTGGGAAACATAAAGAGGGACCACCAGCACCACCCCCTCCTTAGAGCTCTTGAAAATGTCAACCAGGCCACCCCTGGTGAGGGCAAGGAGGGGACTTGACAGGTCTGACTTTCTCCACTGAACTTCACTGGGAGAAAGCCAGGACCCAGAGAAGCAGTGATCATGTTAGGGTTCTCCTCTTTCACAATTCTGGGTGATTCCATCATGTGATCTGCTTTCTGGATCCCTGTAGTCCTCAAGGGCAACATGAGACTTGGAAAGGAAAAGGGGAAACTGAGATAGAACTCCTGGACTGAGCCACACCCTAAAACCTCATGGGAGGCAGCTGAGCTAAGGTCTCAGGGTGGAGCTGGGAAGGCAGACCGGGCCCAGGGTGTGTGGGCTCATTCACATACCACACCTTTGATGAGTGCCTAAAATTAAGTGTCCCCAGTGTGCCAGGGTGCACAACCCACGAGGTAGACTATGCCATTCCCATTTTACAGATGAAGACACTGAGTCTCGGAGAGGTTAAATAGTTTGTCCCAGAACTCACAGCTGGCAAATAGGATTCAAACCCAGGTCTGTCTAATTCCAAAGCCAGTGCTCTTTATGACACACCACAGTGTTCCTGTGTGTTAGGGACCTTGGCGGTAGACACAAACAAGGGTGAGAAACAGTCTGTGGCCTCTGCACATAGATCTCGGAACTGCAAGGCATGAGCAGAGAGGAGAGGGTGGGGCCGGTGAAGCCGGTGGGGCCGGTCCACCTCACCCCCACTGCTCCAGCCTCCCCTCACATGCAGCCTAGCTAATGGCTGTCCCTTTTGGAGAGTCCCCAGGTGGTCTAGGACCCCCAGTGGGATGCTTTGCCTCAGAGACAGGCCCTGGTAAACAGAGGGGCAGCTGGGAATTTATTTGCTGGAGAGATATTGGGGAGAAGGAAGTTGAGAGCAAAGAGCCAAACAGAAGGTCTGAAAAGCTGTGTTGGGGGGGGCATTGGTGTGCCAGCTGCGGATGGGCCCTGCCCATACCAAAGTGCCACCTTGTTGGTCAGTGAGGACTCAGGGAAGGCAAAGGTGGCTTCACATCCGTCTGAGCCAGACAGTTAGGAAGGTAAATCTGATTCCCCCACGCCCCAGTTACACAATGCAGCGTCAAGTCAAAGAGAAACCACAGTTGCAATATTTGTTGCTTTACATTGTTTGCCTTCTTTTAATCTGGAGCATAGTGAAGAGTTAGGAGAGGGCACATTTTTTACTCAAATTATATTACTAGGATTCAACAGAAGGGGTCCTTCCCTTTTTGTTTTGTTTTTTAGGGGGGGATTCAGGATGAGAATCAATTTAGGAACCACCAGACTCAGGCTGGTGGTAGTGGTGGTGGGCGAGGGGGGCCGGGGGTTGTCGGGTCTTCGTTCGGGTACGCAAATGTGAAGCTGGACGTGCTGGCAGGAATCTCGCAGTGCGGTGACCGCGAACAGTGAGAATGGCCTGGAATGGGCAGCGGCGGCGACAGCGCCCGGCAGGCCGGCGCGTGAATTTACAAACTCCGTCCCGGAATCCAAGGGCCCGGGCCGCACAGCCCCTGGCGGCAGGAACCTTGCGGCGCGGGCTCTGGCGGGCCCAGGCGAGCTCCACCTCCCGAGGGCCCGCCCCGCGGCCGCGCGCCCATTGGTCGGCGCCGCCCAGCCACCTGCCCCTACCTTAGGGGGCGGGGTTACCTGGGCCCCGCCCCCCGCGGCTCGGGTTCCCGGGCTGCTCTTCCTCCTCCTTCCGCCCCGCCCCCGGCGTGAGGCCCCGCCCCCTCGATCCCCGAGCCCGGGCACCTCGTGATGTCACAGCGCCTTTGATACAAAGAGCCCTTCGGCCCACGCGGGTCTCCCGGCAACGGGCGCGGGTGGGGGTGGGGCCGGCACTTTCAACTGGTGCCGAACCGCGCGAGCGGCCGCGGGGAGGACTGTTCCCCGGCTCTCTGCGCTGCCCGCCGCGTCCCTGCCCGCCCCGCTGCCCGCGCCCGCGCGCTTCTCGCCCCTCCGCAGCGCACCGACCCGCGGCCGGACAGGGGATGCGCACCCCGCCCCCCGCCGGGGGCCAGGTAAGCTGCGGCCGGGGGACTCGGGCTCGCGGGGCTCCGGCGACGCGCACCTGGCCCGGCCCGCGGCCAGGGAAGTTGCCGGAGTGCGGAACTTCGTCCGCAGGCCGAGCGCCGGCTCCCGCCCCAGGGTGTCCGCCCTCGGCCCTGGCCCCGGAGGTCAGGTTACCTGCGTCCCGACTCGCGCGGCCACGGAGGAGAAGCCGCTGCCTCCGCTGCCCACTCCGGGCCCCCTGCCTGCGCCCAGGTGCGAGGGTGGGCAGCACTAGCCCCGGGGCGCGAGGAGGGGTGTCCCCCTTTTCGGCGCAGTTTAAAAAAGTGTTTTAGGGGGACCTAGTGGGCTGGGAAAGGGGCTCGTTTGCCCGGACGCCTCTCTTGGGACACCCCCCCGCCCCCGCTCCCCACCTCCGCTCCCAGCGCACCTGCCCCTCCCGGACTGGTGTTGCCCGAGTTCCCAGCCCTTCGCCAGGCCGAGTCCCGAAGGGGGCTGTGCGCGGGCCAAGTTTTTCCGCAGCTCTTGGCGGCTGCACCGAGCCGGTGCCCGGGTTCCCTTCGTCTCTCCCAGGGGCTCTGCCGGGCAAGAGGGAGGGCCAGCTTAGTGTGGGGTTTGGGGACAGAGCCCTGCCCCTTCCCAGCCGAGATGCTGCTGAGGCTGGAGGTGTGCGCGGACTCCCAGCCCTTCACCCTCCGGGCCCCAAGAGCCGGCGGGTCCGTCCAGGTAGTAGCTGCTGTTGTCACAGCCGCTTCTCTGCGGGCGATGAACGTCTCCGAGGTCTTGGCGGAGCAGCCTCTGGAGAACCTTCTGTGCTATGGGGACCTAGTCCCTACTCAGCGTCTAACTTTATTCCTTCTCATCCCTGCACACCCTCCAGCGTACCTCTTTCCCATTTCCCCTTCTTCCTAGCTCTGCCCTCGCACAGATGGCTGGATGTGACACATCACTCGGCCCTGAGGGACGTGCTAGTTCCTTGACTGACTTATTTATAGGCCTTTTCCTCAAAGGAGTGCTAGGGGGCTGGGTTTCTGCATTCAGCATACTCTTGGCCTGGCAAACCCCTGGGCTGGTTCCTGGTGACCCACCAAACCTCTGGCCTCCCTTCCAGAGGCAGATGCAAATCGCTTGGGCTTTTGGGAAGGGGGCAGGCAGGCACATCCCCTGGGGCATCCCCAGATCCTTCGCCTCCTGAAATGTGGATACAGTGATTACTAGGTTAGGGAAAAATGAATCTCAAAGTGGTGAGGGTTACCAACTGTGTGTGTATCAGACCTGTGCAGTAGGCATCTCTGTCTCTCTCACTCCCTCCCTGTAACCATCTACCCAGCCTTGGTGGAGTCCTTGAGTCACTGCCATTGACTCGGGTCTTGCCGCCTGCTTGGCACCAGATAGACTGGCCCCAAAACATTATCCTCCTGAGCTGGCAATCATGAAATGCTGATTATGTGCCCAGGGGCTATTATCCATGGACACTTTTCTGCCCTCAAGGTGTTTGCAGGCTGTGGGGAGACTGAAAACCTGGGTCAAATTACTCCCTGCCCAACTTCTGAGTTGTTTCTGAGGTCCCTGTGACTTCACCGAGGCAGGCGGGGCTTGGAGGGATGAGAGAAGCCAGTGAAGAATTTGGGACTTGAGTAGCAGGCAGCACAGCTTGGGCAAATGCCTACTGGGGAACGGCTTGGTAATTTGGGGGACCCTGGGCTATGGTGGAGGGGGTGGAATGAATGACTAAGGCCAGCATGAGAACATGCACCTAGGGGAGGGACGGGACCAGCCAGGCCAGGTCAGCAGGCTGGGAGGTGTGACCTTTGCCCCAAGGAAGACCAGTAGGAGAGACTGCCTGGAGCCTCTTCACAGAAAGGACACTTGGTCAAGTGAGGGAAGAAAAGGAGAAGAAATGAGGAGGCCTGAGCAGCCTGCACTGGGGAGGCTCTGGGCTACAGCTTGAGAACTTCCGGGTGGATAGTCCACTAGCCCCCACTCTCCCCCCTCCTTCCCTCCACAGAGCATTTGTGCCCCCCGCTCACCCCCAAACACACTGGCCCCTTCATGGCCTCCTAGCCCCCTTCCCTCCTGGTGGGACCAGCTGCTCCCACACCCACGGCTTTGTCTTCACCTGTTCACCTGGGGCCCTCACAGCTTTCACCTTCTTGCTCCCCCTGTCCCCCCACCAAGGTGGCTAGAAACTTCCTTTCCTAGGGCTGCAGTTTTTCCTTAGAGGTGACCTGGTATACTAAGGGATGTTTCACAAATGAGCCCGCTTTGAGGGGCTTCACGATTTCACTTCACTTTATATGTTTTAGGTGTGGGTAGGGAGGAGGTGGAGGGGGTGGGAGAGGCTCCTAGTAAAATAGCAGGTGAGCAATTCCTGGAAGGCAGGCATCTCAGGGACTCAGGGTCTTAGACAGGGGAGGGACAGCCTGGGCAGAGGGCGCCCACCCTCTGGCCCTGTGCTGTGTCCCCTGGCGCAGGGCTTATTGCATTTTGAAAAGGAAGCCTCTTTATCGGGTCTGCCTGCTGCCTGGTATTGGCAGTGGGCACGGTGACTTGGCCTTGCCTGGCGTGCAGGATCCCTGGGGTTGGGCTCTGATTTCCTGTGCATCCCCTCGGCTGGCTCTCAACTCGGTAACTCAGCTCAGGCATTGATGGCATCAAATCACTGGCCTCTCAAATGAGGATGACCGCTCAGGTCTTTCTACTGCCTGGGCTCCCAGTTGAATTAATGGGTGGTCCTGCCCCACGGCCGGCCGGGCTAGTGAGACGGGCTTGTCGATTTGGCAGGCCCACCTTGCGTCTTTCCGGACACTGTGTGGTCTGCCCTCCTGCATGTGGCATGGCAGTCTCCTCCGTCAGGTGGCATTCCAGGGCACAGACACTCCTTTCTGTTTGCCCAGCCCCCACCCAGCACATTGCCGGGCACAGGGCACATGCTGGCAGAATTCATTCATTCAACAAATATTTGAGGATCTAATTTGTGCTAGATTCTGTGCTGGGCACTGGAGATGTGGCAGTGAACACAGCAGACAGCAGTCCTGTCTTCGTGGAACTCAAGGGATGGTGGAGGGGCAGGCAGACAGCGTGTGAGGTGGCCGGAGAGAAAGCAAGGGACAAGGAGTGCTGGGCAGGGTGTTGGGTTTTTAAATAGAGTGGGCAGGGAAGTCCTCACCTTCTCAAGGTGGCGCCTTGACAATAGAGGCCCTGAGGTGGGACCGTGGCTGGCGAGGTGTGTCCACGGAACTGCAGGGGGGCCGCTGTGATTGGAGCGGAAGCCAGGTGAAGGGGTGGGGGCCACAAGCTCAGAGAGGTGGGGGGGCATCTGATGCTGCCAAGCAACAGCCCAGAATCCCGGGAAGAGACTAGCAGTACAGTTGAGACTAGAAATCCACGGACACGTGGATGACACGGATGTCATCGCTCTGCACGCTTCAGACCTTTGCCGTTGAGGGGTTTGGGCCTTAAGGCCTTTCTTGGGGAGAGGTGCTGTGTGTGGCCGTGTCTGCTGGGGACTTTCCTGCCCTCAGCCCGGGTCCAATAAGCCTTTCCACGTGAATGTGGAAACAGTTCTTGCCAGACTGTGTTGTTTCCACCCACAAATCGATACCAGGGAAAACTGCCCGGATGCTGTGCACAGAGCTGTGTCTAAGCTGGCAGGGCACTGGGGGCTACTCCCTGTCCCCATGGTCAGTGCTGCAGGGGTGTGACAATCCAGCGCTCAGGACCCACAAAGTAGCTGGCAGCCCATGCTTGTCCACGTTGGCCAGCCCCTCCCAGGGCTCTGTTTCCTCATCTCCTCTTGGGCTCCCTGACCTCCCTCTCAGCTCCCTCTGCCCGTAGGCAGTTGGCAGGACAGTCCTGTGCCCTGGTCTCCTAAGGAGCCCAGCAGAGGCACTCACACACCTGGACAGCAGCTTTGGGTCTGATCTCTGTCCGGCCTGGGCCCCAAAAGTGTGTGAGTGAGTGAGTGAGTGAGTGAGTGAGTGAGTGAGTGAGTGTGTGTGTGTGTGTGTGTGTGTGTGTGTGTAGGAAGGAGAAAGTAGGCAACCAGAAATATGTGCCTCTGAGGAGGCGGCCGCGGTGGTCCAGAGCTGTGGGGTCCTGGTGACCTCTAACCCCAGCGCCATCTGGCAGGCTGAGTGTATCACCGATGTTTCTAACCCCACTACTTGACTTCCTTCAAGAAATGGGAAGTTTTCTGACCATTGGGCATATTTTTAATTGATTCAACCTGTTTCATCTTCCCAGACAAGTGGGTTCTTTCCCAACAACGTAAACATGATTCAAATGAAAACAAAACTCTGTGGCAGTTATTATTAATGTCTGTGGCTCTGCTCATGGAATCTTTCTTTTTTAAGGCATCAGAAAGGGGAAGGCCTAAACAGAACTCGAGTGTGGGAGAGGGGGTGGGAGCTCTGTCACTCTTGAGTCATCTCTTGTCACCGCCCGCCCCTGCGCTCTGCAAGCCTAATATCATAAAGGGAACCCATGTTCCAAGAGCCGGTGCTGCCTGCAGTGGGCCTGGGATGGAGAGCTGAGCAGGTCTGCTCCAGCACCAGCCTTCTGTCTCCCTTTAGGATAGGAGAGAGAGTAGCAGCAAGCTTCTCTTTCCTGCTCACTGGTTTGCCTGGGAGAATATCCGCCTCAAAAGACAGGCATCTTCATCTATGCTCAGTCACCCAATGCTTGTATTCTTAAAGTAGAAAAAAAGTTCTGGAGCCAGAAAACACATGGTTCTAGATCCTGGCTCTGGGACTTTGAGGAAGCTCCCTCACCTTTCTGAGCCTCGGTTTCCCTGTCTGTAGGATGGGATTGATAATAGTATCAACCTCATAGGGTGACGGTGAAGATAAAATGAGCCACTTTGACCTAAAATACCTAGAGTGGGTTCCGACCCGTCCTCGGTGAGCGTCTGATGGATGGTTAGGTAGCCAGAGAGGCAGGACAGTGGAGTGCCCGAGAGCCTGGACTCTGGAGTCGGGCTGTCTGGGTTCAAATCCTGGCCCTGCCAGTTGCTATTTGTGGGATCTTAGGCAAATTACTTAGCCTCTCTGTGCCTCAATTTCCTCATCTGTAAAAGAAGGATGGTGCTAGTACCTTCCTCATAAGGTTGTTATCTGGGTCAAATATGTAAATGTATGAAAAGCACTTAAAACAGTGCCTGGCATATGAGTGAGCTGATATTTTTAGTTCCTGCAAGCTTCTACTGGGTTGATTCTTGTGGCTGATAACCTTAGAACCTAACAGGATTTCTTGCAGAGCGGATGTCCGCTCTGAAACAGGAAGGTGGCAGGGGTAAAACCCCACTACCTAAGGGCCTCTACAGGAGGAGCAAAGCTCTGCTTCCTCAGCTTCTGTGTTTTTAAGTAAACCAACTCAGCCTCTGCAGATGCAGACTCTGCGGCCCGAGTGACTGGCGCCTGCGTGGCAATCTGTGAATGAGATGCAAAGCACATTCTGAGGTGACAGCCGCCTCCCCTGGGCTTGGTGTGGGGCTGCACCTGGTCCTTCCTCCCAGAGGCGGCCCACTCTGCCGGACTGTGGTCTGTCTGCTCAGGAGAGGGGGGCTGCGAGGCTCTGCCCACCCGCCCTTCACCTCCAGCTAGGGCCTGCCTGTCCCTCCACCTCCGCCCAGCCGGAAAAGCCAGCTTGGAGCAGTGCTGCCTGTCTGCCACTGCCAGCCCACAGTATCTGCCTTATTAAAGAGCCATGGCTTCAGTGGGCTGCAGGCCCCGGGAGATCTGGAGGGGAGCCAGACAGAAAGGTGTGGGCTCTGCAGCCACCTGGCCACACTGGGTGACTGCCCTTGGTCATTTTCCAAGGAGCAAACCTACCTGTTTGTCTAGCCTGGCTGATCAGGTGGGTAGTAGTCAGGACAGCCTCTGCCTGACAATGTTGAATAACCTTGAATCCATGGCCTCCTGGGAAACAAAGGTTCTTGTTGACAAGGCACGTCTGGCCAGCACATTTTTCTGTGATTATCTGCAAGATTGCATCAGTTATTGGCAAAGGAGAATCTTGCAGCAGCAGGTGTGTGTGTGTTTGCACACGTGCATGCAAGTAGTTGTCATCTACCCTTCAGTGTGCACACACAATCTAAGGAACTGTGACTGAGTCCCCCCTCCCCACTTATACTGTATTGTATAGATTCACATTTTAACATCTCAGATTTGTATGTGTTGTACATTTGCTGGTGTGTTATTTAATTGACGGTGCTATTTCTTTCTTGGTGTACTCGAAATAACAGTGCATCTTAAAATCAAAGGCATCTTGGGTGTAATGAAACACAGAAACTAGGTAACCTCTAGAGAACTTACATAATTTGCCCAGTTTCTTCAGGGAAGAGAGTTGAGCCACCTTATAGTGGTAGGAGGATTTATGAGGAGACATTATGATGTGGTTCAAGGAAATGAACTTGGACACTGGGCAGACCAGGGCTCAGATTCCAGCTTTATAGCTCACCAGCTTTGTGACCTTGGAAAAGTAGAGCAACCTCTCTGAGTCGCAGGTTCTTCCTCCACAAAATGCTGATCATGGCTCCACGGTTATCATGGTTGTGTGCAAGGCACCTTTCTCTGTTTCTTTCTGGGTATCATCTAAGGTCACACTGCTCCATTCCACCTGGGTTGAGAGGGACAATGAAGGCAGGGAGTGGGTCACTGGCCTTCCCAAGGTAACAGGGAAACTGGTGTTACGTACTAGGGCTATTTGACTCAGTTTATAATCCTTGAACATCTTCTTTTCCTTCCTTCCCTCCTCCTCCCACTTTGCCTGAGTTTTCATTTTCACATGTGTTTCCTTTTAGCAATTTTCTTTCAAATCTCTCTCCTCTTCCTTTCTATAAAATCTTCCCACATGTAGCCTCTTTGAAGCTCTCTGTGATGGGGCAGGGGAGGGGGCTATGCCCATGGCCAGGGTGGCTCAGGCCCCAGGAACCTCAGCTGACAGTAGTCAGTGGTCTAGTGTGCTGTGGTCCCTGCAAACTTCAGCTCAAGTCCAAGTTCTGGTGCCACCAGCCTGTTCCCGTGGCCTGCAGGGCTCAACGTGAGAGGCTGCTGCAATGCGATTGCTGGACATTGCCATCGCCAAGAGTATTTAGTATTCCCTGTACCATCCTTGCTGCATTTAAATCAGACTTTGTTCAAATTCCAGGCCTGCTGGCTCTGTGACCTTTTGCAAGTTACTTAACCTCTCTGAGACTCAGTTTTCCCATCTGAGTGGTAGCTGATGCATAAAAACTTCTGGCACGTGATAGATGTTTCTTTCCTGGTCCTCCTCAAATGTTGAAGGCAACCTTCTGTTTCTTTAGGTGACAAGGGCTCTAGGAGCGCCAGCTGTGTTGCTCCAAGTTAATGCCCTAAGACAGATGGAGGAGTTCTAGGCAGGGACCTGTATGAGCAGGATGTGTCGGCAGGATGGCTGGGCTCCCGTGGGAGGGAGTGAGGTGAGTGGTCAGTACCTCAGCACTTATGAGGGGTGAGGTTGACAAGGTGGGCTGCTCACCAAGGTAGGAGCAGAGCTGGGGAAGCAGTGGGCTGAGTTTGAGGCACCAGGAGACGGCCGCATGGGGATGTCCAGCTGAAAGTGGGCCACACCGAGGGGCACTCGGTGAGAGATGCTAGCTGGAGGGAGCCTTCCAGAGCAGGTGGTGGTCTTGGACCTTGTTTTTGTCAGAATTCTCCTCTCTGCCTGTCTCCCTCGTGGGATCCTGATGATAGGATCCAGTAGCCCAGCATCCTCAGTTTTGTGTGCGGGGTCAGGGGTTCGCATCTCCCCCCTTGATGAGGTGGTGTTTAGTCTCTGGCACAAGGGTGGACCTCAGTCCTTTGCGTATCAAGGGGTGGAATGAATTAAGCCAGCCTTGAGGGAAACAGGGCTGTGGGTGGGGTGGAACTTCCTTTACAAAGAACCTGTACCTGCTAGTGTGGTGGCCCCTCTGGGACCTCCAGGAGGCAAAGCTACCGCACAGGGGACCAGAGAACCAGTGGATTAGCTGTGCCAGGGCTGGGATGGAAAGGTTTCCCCACCAGCTAATTCTTCTCTCCTTAAAATGGTATAAAAGGGGGAGGTGAGGCTGAGGCCCCAGCCTGGCGTGTGCTGCCTCGCCCCGTGTCCCAGGGAGAGAGTCACAGGAGCAGAGAGGGGCTCACTGAGGACAGTGTGCCCGGAGATGGCTGTAGGGCTCCAGGAGCTCAGTTCTGGGGGCAGGAGGCATAGAGGGTGGAGGGAGGAGGTCAGCCTCCCAGATACAGTGGCTTTCTAACTGGGGCTTGTTTAGGGACAGGTGTTTGTGACACCAGGAGGAATTGTGTTTCGGGCATAAGGAACAGCATGTGCAAAAGCGTTGCGGGGGTGGTAAAGTTGGAGAGGAGCTTGGGGTCCAAGGGGAGAGGGAGTGGCAGTATTGTGTCTTGAGGCCAAGACCAGTTGGACGGGGCTGTGTGTGCTAGTCTGAGGAGCCAGGACTTGCTTCTGTGGCCACTGGAAGCCCACAGACTCTTTAAGGGGGTCTCGATGAATGTGCAGTAGCCTTGGACTCCCCCCGGGGCCTCCCACCCTCTGAGCCCTAAGCTGTGTCTCGTGGTCAGACGTAGTGCTTTCCCTGTCTGCACTGCAGGAGAGCCTGGGAAGGGACCTGAGCTGGCTCAGCTGCCCTGGCCCTTGGCTGAGCTCCGGCCAGCTGTGCTCTGGTGAGCCCTGGTGCAAGGCAGCAGCCCCTGGAACACACGATCTGAGTAGGTGGAGCTAGCGAAGGTCGCAGAACAAAAGGGACACCTGAGTAGAGCCTGTTGGGAGCACTGCTGTGGCTCTAGGCTGATGGAGGTGCCAGAAGGTTATAAAAACAGAGGCCCTGGCAAGGGCGCTACGCAGGATGGGGAGGAGGAGAGTGGCCCTGTTGTTGGCCTGATCACTCCAGAATAGTGGGTCAGGTGGAGCCTGGGCTGTTGGCTTCAGGTGGGCATTGGCACTCTGCTTGACTTTCCAAGGCCTGAGGGTTTCTGTGGTAAAGAAGGGGTGAGGTGGGGACCCTCCCTGGCTCCAGACTGCCGGTTAGCAACATTCGGGTCTGCTCTCCCCAAAGCACAGAGTGGCCTGTCCCTGGAAAGTTCATGTCGCCTCTTTTGAGGGTGTCCCACTGAAGGAATGCTGCCCACCTGGTGGATGCTCAGAGTGAGGAAAGCTGGCTTGGGCCACTGCTGTCCCCTCCCAGGACTTTGCTTTTAAGCTGCTCTTATCAGGATGATAAAATACGGAGCCCCCAGAGCAAGCCCCACAGACTCCTCACTGTGTGAGTAATTAAGCCCTCACTTCAAACAGCCACATCTTTCAAAGCTATAATTTGTGGCCCAAAATAGCTGCCTGTTCAAAGAGCCAGGGGAGCCCTTGATGTGCGCCCCTTTCAACTCACAGCCTGTTCATTCGCTTTTGACATTTGAGTTGCCCCCACCCTGCCCATGGATTTCTCGGGAGAGCCACTAGAGCTTCCCGGCAGGTACTTGGGAAATTTTTGAGAATTTAGGTGGGATGATAGAAGGTGGGGGGTTCCTGATTCAGCTTCACACGGCTCCAGGGGCACAGAGAGAAAAATCACAGCGTTATTTCAGGGGAGAGTGTCCTCGTCTGTGAGGAGGAGACAGTGTTGACTTGCAGGAATTTTAGGGGAAGAAAATGAGACCACCTCGGTAAGGCACAGAGCAGACGCCAGCCACGTGGTAGGTGCTCCCGCGTGTTACCCGCCTTTCCTTCTCTCAGGTGTGGCTCCACTTGATAGAAGATCTTATATATGATTCGAGTAGGTGGGTGGGGAGACTCGGCTAACAGGAAATGCCTCCCTTGACCTGCAGCTTCTCTGTCGGCTGACGTGCCTGGAATTCTTGGGGCTGGCTGCTGGGTCCAGTTTCCAGATGTGGAAGCAATTTAAGTTCTGTTTTTGTAATCCCCGACAGTTTGCCTCTGAAGTCTTATTTGAAAATCAAGACTGTTGGCTCCTTTTGGGGGGCAGGGGGTAGACTAGATGGCCCCTTTGAATCCTTTTTGTTCAGGAGGTAGGTTCACTGGGGCACTTAGATCTGGGACCCAGGGCTTTGTGGGGACAGTTACACCCCATCAAGGACTTGGTCCCTGTGGGAGCAGAAGTTGACCCCCTGGGGCCACCTCTCCTGTGGGTTTTCCTTGGAAATGGGTCACTTAGCCAAATTCAGCTGCAGTATCTGTCTGGCCCCTCAGTCACCTTCACCGACCCTGGACAGCCAACCTGGGGCAGGGAGGGGCGACTCTGATTCTGGCCATGTCAGAGGGAGGCTGGCATCACAGCCAAGCAAGGTGCCCACGTGTCCCAGGAGTGGTAAGGGCCTTCCTTCCCAAACTGACCACAAAAGAAGGAAGAAATCTGCTTTGGATTTCAAGTAGCCAGAAATACTGCTGGCATGGAGAAATGGGCAGTATCTTGCTCAATTACAGAGCCCTGCTGGCCACAGAGGTGGCCTGAGCTAGGATTAGAGGCCCCGTGGTGCAGGCCTGTGGTTCTGGGGCTAACTGCTGACCTCTTCTCTTGTAAACCAATCACTATTTATGTAAAATAACTTTTATGTTTGTGTTATAACTGCACTAAATACAGTTCTGGGCAAACAAAATTTGCCTCTGCAGTTTTAAATGTCTCTGGCTGAACGGCACATGCACTTCTTCAAAATTAAAATAAAATACCTATACCATTGAGAGAACACGAGAAATGGAAATAATTTACTTAGATTCGTACATAGTGTTTACGAATCATCATCCCGATAATCATAGACCCACCAAGCTTCAGTTTCAGCAAAATACAGCCTCTTCAGAAGCAGCACTATCTCAAAATGGTCATGAAAGAGAATTCAACA
The DNA here is from genome assembly GCA_031878705.1 of Tapirus indicus. Classification (NCBI taxonomy): domain Eukaryota; kingdom Metazoa; phylum Chordata; class Mammalia; order Perissodactyla; family Tapiridae; genus Tapirus; species Tapirus indicus. The sequence continues at coordinate 20,317,021 of CM062932.1, forward strand.
TTTCTTTTGAGGAGAGATCCCAAAAAAAAAATCCCAAGTCTCTTGATGGGGTCTAGAGATCCAGTAGTTCTCTTTGGAGGCTGAATTGAATTGACCTCCCCTCTCGATCTGATCCTTTGGAACCTAGACTGCTCATCATTCAGTTCTTCTCGTGGGTGTATTTTACCCTCAGAGGCTGTAGTGTCCTCCAGGCTCCCTATTTCTGTCGACTCTACCTCTCGGTTAGCCTTCTTTAAGGGTGGCTTCACTTTTTTCATATTTCTTGTAAATAGAGCTAAACTTGTCAGGGATTTTACACTTTTCCTTAACCGGTTCAGTGGGTTGGGGGCAACTGTCTTTCGTGTGTTATGTATGTAAGGTTGACTTCTAACATACTGAAAAATTAAGACCTGTAAGAACTGATTATGGGAAGCCTTTGAGGGTGGGGCCTGGCCACCATTCTCAGCCACCAACCTGTCCTGTGTAAACTGCCCAAGGTTTTGCCTGAAGCAGCGCTGTGCAGTGGGTCACAGCACCCCCTCCCCAGCGCCGTGGCTCCAGAGCCCACTGTACAGCCCTCCCAATAGCCAGGACTCCATCAGCTACACACGACTACCCCACAGTGTTTTATGTGGAACCCACATCAGCCCCTGCAACCAGGACAGGCCGTCGTGGAGCTGGGCGAGGAGGAAGACGCATCATTAAGGATTTGCATGCCCCGCGGCTCTCCAGGGCTGCTACCATATTTGCCTCATCTCTGTAGATAACTTTTCTTCTGAACCTTTTGAAAAAAAAATAGGCAAGACATCAAAACTAAGGACATTTCTACTTCATAACTATATACCATTAATACACTTAACGAAATCAAGCTCAATTCCTTGATATCACTCAGCATCTGGTTGATATTCCGTCTTCCCTATTTGTCCCCAAAAGTTCTTTTGCAGCTAGGGGATTGTTTGCTTGCTTGTTTGTTTGAACTGGGATCTAATCAAGGATGACATTCAGTTTCTGTCTCTTGATTAATCTAGAACAGTGGTTTTCCCAGTGTGGTCCTAGGACCAGCAACATCAGCACCACCTGGGAACTTGTTAGAAATGCTCTTTTCTTTTCTTTTCTATCTATTTCAACCTATAGAAATGCACGTTTTCAGACTTTACCCCAGACCTGCTGAATTAGAAACTCTGATTCAGTCTGAGTTCTAACAATCCCCCCACCCTCACGTGATTCTGATGTACATTCAAGTTTGAGAACGACTGGTCTAGAAAAATCCCCCTCCCTCCTCTTTATGACATTCTCTTTTTGAAAAGACCAGGCTAGTTGTCTTGTAGAAGGTCCCACATACTTTCTGTCTGATTATTCCCCTGTGGTGCTGTATAACTTGTTCCTCTGTCCACCGTTTCCCTGTTTAGTAGAAGTTAGATCAGAATTAAGTGTTTTAAGACTATATGACAGGTGATGCTGTGTCCTTCATATTGTGTCACATCAGGAGGCCAGGGTCTGTTCCCAATTAGTGGTGCTTGGTTTGATCACTGCATTAAAGTGACAATAGCCTATTTTCTCCCTGGTAGAGGTATGGGGGAGGGATGGTGGGTGTTTTGCAGTAATCTGTAGGGTGATTCTTTGGTACTGTGCAAATATCCAATTCCTCATCAACTTTTCCGATAATGGTTTTATTCTGCAGTTATTGGGTGTAGTATTCTATTTGTGTCGGGTCAAGTTTGTATTGTTCAAATCTTCTGTCTCTCTTTTAATTCTCTTGCTTGCTTGCTCCATCAATTACTGAGAAAGGTGGATGAAAATCTCCAACTTTGACTTCTGTTAAGTTTTGCTTTATGTATTTTGAAACGGTTATTAGATGCATAAAAATGTAGGAGTGTTACATCTTGTGAAATTGATTTTTATCATTTTTTAGTGTCCCCGTATCTCTTGCCTTAAAGTATATTTTGATATTAATATCGCCCCTCTAACTTTTGGCTGCCGTTCTTGTGGTATATTTTCTCTCATTCTTTTACTTTCAACCTATCTGTGTCCTTTTGCTTAAGTTGTCTCTCTTGTAAATGGCATGTAGTTGTTTTTTATCTAGTCTGACAATATTTGTCTTTTATAGGATGGTTTATTCCATTTCATTTGCTGCATTACTGATAAGGTTGAGTTGTCTATTGTTTTTCATTTGTCCTACTCTGATCTTTGGTCCTCTTTTTCCTCCATTTTTCTCGTATCCTTTTGGATGACTTAGCATTTTTTTATTCCGTTTTTGTCTCCACCAGATTTTCAGTACTACATTATTATTTTTCTTTTTTGGCTGCTAACTTTCGACGTGCTCTAACATGTTATTGGATTGGAAGTGGCGCGGTGGGGATAGAGGGCTCAGACTGTCTTCCGGCGGGGTGGATGGCCCCACTGTGAGGGTCGTCTCCGGTGGGGCCCAGGGTCTGGCCCACAGCCTAACAGGCTTGAAAACCAGATCTTCTTGGCCCTTTGCACACCCCTGGGATTTGAGTGCTGCTCATGCCCACAGATTGTCCTTAGATGGATGCGCAGAGCCAAAATGCCACCTGACGCATTACTGTGAGGATTGTGCTCTGGCAGTGAGCTCGGGCAGCCCCTTGGGGAGCTTGCCCTGATTGGAGGGCGGGGATGAACTTGGACACAGGGGAGCTGGTTAGAAAGTCTGAATGGGCATTGAGTGGTCTCAAGCTCTGGTGCCAGCTAAGCTGGGCCCCACGGCCTTTGGGGACGTGCAGAACATGGGGACCAGTGAGACAAAACACTTCTGGCCAGTGCCTGGGAGGATGCTGCCAGGATCTGCTCCAAACCCTCCCTCCAGCCCCTTACTTGGGACACATTAGATCCCTTAATATTTCCAGTCGCTCTGCTTTGCCACCCTTCAGGAAATTTGCCCACCTCTGGTCTTAGGTTAGCTCCCAGGGGGCTGTCTGACATCCCTCATTTCTGAGTTTTTGTGGGAGCTCTGTCATATGCCCCCTCTTTCCCGTGTGTTCCTGTGACATCACCTTAGCAGCAGCACGTGTGTTGGGGGAGGATGTGAGATCAGGGAGAGAGACAGCTCAAGAGTTGCAATTAAAACATTGAGAAAAAGGCATGGTGGGCTTCCGCACCCCTGCATGCGGTGTCGTGTGCAGTAACTCGTTATGGACCGCTTGTGCTTTATGTAAATGGCGTGCGAGGGAGTCTGGAGAAACACACACATGACTTTCTCCTTCTCTTCTTTCACTACCGGCCTGAGGTTCCACAGCCATGGGGGCCAGAGTCAGGACTGAACCAGGTCTGCCTGAGAGCCTCGGTGTCCACATCTGTAAAATGCGTGATTTAGTACCTCCCTCCAGGGGTGATGTGAGAATCAGTCCCCTCTTAGTGTTTCCCACTTGAGACTAATGAGCTCCTGAGGAGACACCAGTTGTCACTCTTGTCCCCCCTCCTGGGATCTGCAGGTCTACTTTGTGGTGAGAGTGTAGCAGTCGGGGCGTCTACACTGAGATCTGCTCCTGAAGGCTCCTGCGGCAGGAGCGGCGAGCCCAGTTGAGGGGTGGTCTTGAGCTGCTGGTGGTGCCCTTCCTGTTGTGGGTTCAGGAGGTGGACTCAGGAGCCCCTGGCTGGGAGGAAAGAGCCTAAAAGCTGCCTTGGCTCCCTCTTCACCCCCAGTCCCCGGGAGGGAGGTTACCTAGAGGAGGTGATTCCTGGCCACTGATCTGGCCCCTGGGGCTGGGAGCATGGCAGTCTGTCCTGTCTTCCTGACCTGGGCCTCCCCACCAGAGCGGGAAGCTTGGGCTACAGCGCTCTTATCTCATGGTATGAGGTCAGTCCCCAGGGCTGGCCGAGACGGGTGATAAACTCTAATAACTTGGTGACCTGGGGCTCCCACGTCTGCCCTTGGCCTTGTTGGGGGCGAGCCCAGGCCTTGTATCTGAGTCGAGGTTACTTTTGTCCGGAAGGCATGGCTGAGGCATCAACCTCCCTGTGTGGACGCTTCAATCCCCCTGTGTTCCTGCCCTCACCCCTTGACGGGCACCTGGGCAACCCTCTGTTGAACCAGAATCTATCAGCCACCGATGAGCACCAAGCACCTGTCTGTAGAGCCAGGCCTGGCTTCAGGGCAGGTGGGCAGCCACAGACAGGAGTCGGTTGCAGCCTGGGTTGCTTACTAGTCTCTGCTGCCACCATCTTTGTGTGATGAGAGCGGCCGAGCCACAGTGGTGTGTAGGGGATCCCAGCCCAGGTAACCCCATCCCCTCCCCGTGGACCTGGGGACATTGGTATCTACAAGTTAACTCCTTAAACTGAGTCTTCTGCTACCCGTGGGAAAGACCCAACGAGACCCTGCCCAGGCCTGTCGCTGTTCCTGGGCTGTTGGCTGGCCCGGAGTGTGATGAGGGATTTCATCCCCGGCGCCCCCAAGCCTGTTCAGCCCCATCCAGGCAGCAGGCCGGCTTCTCCCCCACACTTGGCTTGGCTTGTGTCCCTCCCCCAACCCCATACCCTGCAGTGGGGTTCCACATGTGCCCACTGGTGCCTGGCTGCGAGGGAAGCTGGGATATGCCCGCCCAAGCTATTTTTACCCAGCCCTGTCCCCGCAGAGCTGTTCTCTGACTCTGAGTTACTGCCTGGGGAGCGGAGCTGGTGCCAGGGCTGGGGGTGGAGGAGCTGCTGGAGCCTCCTGGACTCCCTTGCCCAGGCAGCTTCTCACCCTAACACTTATTAAAGGGTGTAATTAACATGCAGAGAGACCTTCCAAGAGAGTGGGCAGAAGACCCTGATGGGGAAAAGAGAAGCACGTGGCATGTTTGGAGGGCAGGCTTTGCAACTTGCAAAAGTCTGGTTTCCAGAAGCTAAACCCAGCCTACCTTTGCCCATGTGCCACCAGGATCAGAGGGACAGGGTCCTGGGGACTGGATGCAGGCCATTAGGCCAGGACGCATCCCTGGTTGTCTCCTCTCAATACAGTGAAGATAATCATAGCTCAGATTCATTGAGCACCTCATGTGCCTGCTTAGAACATGTGCCAACTCATTTAATCCTAATAATAGTCAACTCCATTCCATAGTTGGGGAAGCTGAGGCACCGAAAAGTTCAGTAAACCTAAGGTCACGGAACTCAAAGGTGGGGGAGCTGGGATTTGAACCCCATCAGGTCACCTCCAGAGCTTGCTCCTAACACCACTCGGCCCCTTCTCTTCTTTGCCACGTTTCCAGCATCTGTGAGGTGTGAGGCATTGTTCTAGATTGTCTATGGCAATCCTGCCAGGTATTTCCATCCCTGTTTTTAGATGAGGCTCAGAAATTGAGCAACTTATCCAGGGTCACCCAGCCAGCCAGTGACCACGCCAGGATCGGCCCAGGGCCTCGGGTGCCACTGTGGGCGGGCTCTTCCCGGCTCACCATCCGCAGTGCAGTGTGGTTCTGCAGATACTTGCCAGTCACCGTCCACGTGCTCCCTGCAGTGCTGACCACTGGGGGCTCAGATGTAGAAGTCCCCATGGTTACCCCTTTAGGGTCTTTCTTCTCCCAGGGAACGTGGAAATGGTGTCATCTGGAGTCAGTGCCTTCCGTGCACTGGCTGCCAGGAAGACGCAGAGTCATGGGGTGTGTGACTTGGAGGTGGTATCCCACTGCAGCCAGGTGGTGGAGGGGAGGACTAGATGAGGTTGTGGCGTCTGGGCCCCTCTGCACCCCCGAAAGCGTGGTTGGTGGGGCATTGTCGGCCACTCTGAGGCTTGGATGGCCCCCACACATGGGTATTGATACTTGGCCTTTTCACCAGCTGTTGAATTCAGCCCATGCCAACTTCCTACAGAGGAAGGGGTGACTTGGGGGCCTGCTGGAGGATGACCGCTGTTCTCGAGACTGGAGAGGGGCCCTGCAGGCAGGCTGCATGCCTCCAGGCTCCCACGTCCAGCCGGGGCCACGTCCATCCAGCCCCAGCTGGAGACATGGTGGGGACGTGGAGGGGGCCACTAGTGGTGTGGACCTGCCCTGCCAGAGTGGCTGGCTGGGGCCTGTTTCCCCAGCCTTGGGCCTCAGAACTCTCCAAAAACCTCTGGTCTCGGATAATTCCCCAGGCCCAGCCTCTTGAGGAGGGCACACCTCCTGGCCTCCTGTCTGTCCAGGAGCTCGCTGGCTGACTAGCCGGGGACCTTTGGGCTGCAGGGACGGCTCGGCTTCTGCAACATGCAGCCCCTAACCAGGCCAGATGAGGACTTAATGCTCCCACAGCTGCTGACTCTGGTGCTTGTGAAAACTGTCATGTGTGGCCCTTAGAGTAGCCTCTGAGGTAGAGGTGGCTGTCCCATTCTATAGGTAGGGAGTCAGGGGCTCAGAGGTCACTGGCCCAAGGTCACACAGGTTTTGAGTGACTGGGCCAGCTGAGACTGAAACCCACCCTGCCGGGGTCCAGAGCCATGCCCTTACCCAGCCCCACTCACAGGAGTGTCCTGGGGCCTGTGGAGGAATGCTGCACCCGCTTAATCTCCCCTCACTGCTGGGACCCCGCAGCAGGGTGGAAGGAGGTGACCTGGAATGGTCTGGATGTAGGCCAGCCACGCCTGTGTAGCCCACAGTGGCTGGCCCTGTGCCCTGGGGGGACAGGAGCTCTGTGCTCAGGCCTGGCTCTGGGTCCTGAGGGACAGAGTCCCAGGGATAGGGGTTACCCACAGATGCTGCCTGCTGAGGACACTGTCCCTTCCCTAAAGGCCCCCCAAAAACCAGACACCTTTTCTGTGAAAACCCACTCCCTACTCTCGTGATCCTGCCACCCCTACAGAGCAGGACTCAGGTCCAGGACCCTGCCCGAGCGGCATCTTCTTGTACCCCAAGGAGCACCCTGCTGTGGAGGGGAGGTCCTGATGCAGAACGTGTGGCCTGGGCGAGTGGGCAGCTCTCTGGCCTCGGTTCTCAGCATAGAAACCCCAGTGTTTCTGCCCTGGGGGCTGCTGCAGGTCAAGATTCCCTCTGCCCTGAATCAGTCTGGGCTTTGGCTGGGAACTCGGCTGGACTTGCAACAGCAGTAGAATTTGCCTGACCACCCCCAGGCGGATTAACTTGAGCTTCTCCACATTCCCCAAAGATCTTCCTCTTCTCAGCAGCTTACGTGACACGGGGGCTCCATGCGGGGCCCTGACCAGCCCAGGCGGCCTGGCTGGAGGGTAACTCAGCCTCAGGAGGCCCATCCTGTCGAATCAAGCTTCTTCCCAGGCCTCCTAGGAACCCTGTGGGGATGATGTTTTTCTCATGGACAAGTTCTTCTTCCTTTCCACTGTAGCCTCGTCTAGAAAACAGAAGAAACTAACTGGCTCAGAAGGGTTTCTAATGTGACTTTTAGGTTCTCCTAGCCAGTGAGCAGTAGCTCAAGGTAGGGATGAGAGGTTGCCTTCTAGCACCTTCCGGCAGCTGCCCCTGCTTAGCCTCTGTTCGTGAGGTGTTTGGGGTCAGAGCAGGCAGCGCCCCTCCCAGGCCAAGTCCTGCACCCAAGCCCTTCCCCAGAGGGCGCAGGAGGATGGGAGCTGGGCTGGGCCGAGGCTCTCAGGGAGGAACAGGGGACAGGGTCACTTTTGTTCAGGACAGATGCCAAACCGGTACTGTCCCAAACTAACCAAGGTGCATGGTTAGTTACTTTTCTCATAACTGTCTTTATATTATTTGAATGCAGGGGAGAACCACTAGAAATGGTTTTGAAGTTATAATTAAAATTTCCACTTGCCTTGGGCAAACAATTGTGGGTTGAGTGAAAAGGTGTTAATTTAGGGAGCAGCTAATTTTAAGAGAAAAGGCTGGCGTGTTGAGGGAGAGAGTGAGTGTGTGTGTGCGTTCGCACACACGTGTGTGCGCATGCCCAGACTTGGCATGTTGGGAGCCTGGCTTCAGGTCTCAGCAGGGTCCTCTGTAGCTGGGGGTTCCAGGACAGCCCCCTCTCACTCCGGGCCTCGTCCTCCTTCTGTGTCAGATGGAGACAATGAATCCTGCATCTCCGCCCTGTGTGCCCCCCCGGCGCTCTTGGGGCTGTTGTGAGAGATGAATGGGGGTGTGCGCGAGAGACAGACAGGCCGACAGGATGCTTTGTCTAGTGTGAAGGGCCAGGCATATGAGGACTCTGCTCAGTCAGAGGGTAAAAATATGCCCGAGGAGGTGGTGGTCTTGTTGGGAGGAAGGGGCCCCTGTGGGGGCCTCTGACCCCTTCTACTGCCCCGCCTGTGGCTGAGACAAGCCACTCAAGGCCACTTTTCCCACCCTGGTCACGGCCTGGGGCCAGCTGCCAGGAGTACGGGTAATGTTGCTGCGGGACCTCGGGTGAGAGGGGGCCATTGGTCCCCACCTGCACATGTGAGTTGGGTGTCTCAGGGCAGAGTGCCCGACAGAAACTCAGCCTCCGTATCTTGGTGTCCAGTGAGGCAAACATGAGTTGGCCAGAGGCCAAGCCGGACACTTGAGGAGCACGGATGCTGGTCTCCACTTGGTGCCCTGCCTGCCTTCTGGGAGCAGGGTGGGTGGCAGCCTCCTCGGGACCCCTGCTGACATGGTACCTCGGGGAAAGCGTGGGCATCAGTGACTCACAGTCCAGTCCTAGTCCTTCCCTGCCACTAACTCCCACATGGCCCCAGGCAAGTCACTTCACCTACACAGAGGGGGAAAGGAGACCCAACTCACAGGGCTGTGAAGACTGAAGAAACGCCCACTTGCAAAGGGGCTGAGCGTCGTGTAAGCCACAGAGCAGAGATTCCTCGCCAGTGCTAACTTTCCCCTGCCTGTGTGTCTGGAAAGGGGAAAAGTTTGCAGGTAAAGGAACAGAGTGCGTGCATTTCTCCTCCGTGAGCCCCAGCTCTCCTTGGGGGGCTGTCTCCCTCCTGCCTGGTTTCTCTTCGGGCATCCATGCACTAACCCAGAGAGTTTCCTGCTGGGGTAGGAAGTGGGCAGCATTGGGTGGAGTGCCTGGGCCTCATAATTAGTACTATGTCCCTATAATGTGTGCTCTCCTCATCGTCACAGTGAGGTTTGAAAATCCGTGAAGTGTGGGTTGCATCCATAATAAGTGGAACCGAGCATGTGGTGGCCAGAGACGGGCGGGGTCCTCTGCCTACTGGCCAGAGGACCTCTGGCAGGTTACTCTCTGAGCCTTGATGTCCTCATTAGTAAAATGGGGGTAAGAATCACTGTCCTGAAGAGTTGTCTTGAAGCCCAAAAGGGATAATGTACATTAACTCTCAGCATGGTCTCTGGAACTTGGCGGCTCCTCAGTAAATGTTGGTTTCCCTTTGTTTCTACTTGGGTGTAGCTTTAGGCTTGCAGACGAAGAGCTGGCTTAGGGTATGAGATCTGGTAAGGTTGGGAGCCGTGGGGGATTGGATTAGTGACATCTAGGTGGAAAGGGCCGTGGGAACACTAGGGGTGATTTTAATTACACAACCCCTCAGCCACCACGGTCAGGGGTGCCTGGCTGCATGATGTCGACTTTATTGGTCCATCTGGTGCTCAGCCTGAGTCATGGCACAGACAGGAGCCAAGCTCATTAATCGCCATCTATTCTTAGCCCGGGGATGTCTTGGTTGGGATAGACCCCCAGCAGGGCTGCCTGCTCACCAATGGCAGCGGACAGCTGCACATGTCTGGGCGGGCACAGCCTAGCCTATCACTGACCACCTTTCTGGGATATCTCTGATTCTGTTCTTGTCTGAGATCCCCGAAGCTTTTCACAGCCCTTTTACTGTTAGTCTTGCAGTCCTGGGGCTGGAGGAAGCACCTTTAATGGGGGGCTCTGCCAGCCCTAGCCGAGGAGCACACCAAAGAACCTTGAGAATAGCTTGACACCTCAGATGGGAGCAGGGGGGAGCAGTGCCACCTCGGAGGTACCCACCTCCTTAGAGGCGAAGCAGCCACAAGAAATGGTTCGCCTCTCAGACGAGGGTAAACTCTGAGTACAGCCAGAGCTCTTCTCCTATAAGATGATTTTAACAGAAGGTTCAGGCAAATCTGTCGTGCACCGACGTTGTGCCGGGCAGTGTGGTAGGCACTGGGGACCAGCCCAAAGCCCAGAATGGAAAGACCTGGTGTTCCTGCTCCCCAGTGTGGCTGTGGCAGGGCCAAGGCAGACTGTCCCTCCCAGGCTGGCATCATGTCCTGTGGCCAGGATTTATCCACTGAGGTTCTGCTGTCACACAATGATCCTGTAAGATTCCACTGCCGTTCTCAGTTTACAGAGGAGAGAACTGAGGTTCAGAGAGGTGGTGTGGTGCGCCCAGAATCATGGAGGGCAGACCCCCTGCTGTGCAGACGTCCCTACACCAGGCTGCATCAAGCTCTACTGGGTCAAGGTCGTTGTTCTTGAGGCCATTCACTGTGGCTGTGCCCTTCACTCGGTCACCAAGACGCCTTCTCCAAGTCATGTGGCTTCCTGTGCAGGCTTTGTGACGGGTGCCCTGAACGATGTGGCTGGCCTGGCTGTGGCCTTCCCCGTGGATGGCTGAGGCAGCCAGTGTGAGAGGCCCCCGAGATGAATGAACTGCCAGGCGTTCTCACACTCGAGGGCTCAGGGTCTGGGCCTCCTGCACCACAATCCCCGCTGGCCCTGGCTCTGCTGACATCCATGCAGCCTGATGAGGGGTGCTGAGCCCCGGGGAGCCAGGCTTACTCATTCTCTACCCCTTTGTTTTTCCCAGGGCTGCGAGGTACTAGACCCCACCTTTGCTGATGGCGAGCTCCTCCCCGGGGAGCCCAGCTTCTTTCCCGAGGACGAGGAGGAGGCTATGACGCTGGCCCCACCCGAGGGTCCCCTGGAGTCAGACATGGACAGCCCCATGGACAGCACCCAGAGCTTGGAGGGGTCGGTCGGGAATCCTGCCGAGGAGAAAGATGGGGGGCTTGGGGGCCTGTTCCTGCCAGAGGACAAGTGAGTTAAAACTGTCTGAGCTCCATGTTTAGGAGAAGGGGATGGTCACGGCCAACCCAGAGATTTGGAGAGGGGTCCCAGTATCCGTTGAAACCATATGAAATTGCCAACTTTTAATCATTTTCAACCTTCAAAAAAAAGAGCAATTTCCTGTGGTTCAACCTTACACACTTTTCTCAGTGCAGGGAGTTCTCAAACGCAAGTGGCTCTTGGAGTCATGCTGTTCTCCGTGGGACCCTCTGGGATTGTTTGTTCATGTTGCTTCCTGGGAGCAGCCCCTCAGCAGTGCCTGTGACCAACCCAGCCAAGGACACTGGTCACGGATCACAGACCTGTTGACCTTTTGGCAGTCATTTGCCACTTGATCATTTCCATTGTTTTCTGGGGCCAGTCACCACAAGGTGGCCAGCAGTGGGTGCCAGTTTTAGTAAAATTTATAGGGGAAGAACTGAGGAGTATAGTGAATTCAACCTGAGGAGCTGAGGACCCTGAGGGCAGGTAAATAAGTAAATAAATAGAACACGGAGGAGGTACCAGGAAACCTGATCTTTAGCACCCGTCATTAACCCTGTGATTCTTAGATGGAGCCCAGGGTTCCTCTGGGGCACAGTTTGAGAACTACTGCCTTAACCGGTTCCATGCTTCTTGGCACTGTTTCAGATTTCCTGTTTTTTTGCATGTATGTATGGATTGATTGATTGATTGATTTACATGGGACGCCGCCACAGCATGGCTTGACAAGTGGTGTGTCTGTCTGCGCCCAGGATCCGAACCCGTGAACCCTGGGCCGCCGAAGCGGAGCGTACGAACTTAACCGCTACGCCACTGGGCCGGCCCAGTTTTGAGTGTGGCAGCTGAGTAGGTTGGAGAAACAGAAGTCCCCTCTGTAAACTGGGAGAAGGGTCTCACCTAGTAGCTCATTGTTATTTCTTTTAAAACTTCATTATTGGAGTACAAGCCAATTAAACAGAACTTGAAAAACAGGAAAAATGAGAATGGAGGGAAAATAACTTTACTCATAGTCCCACCACCCAAACCCAAGCCCTGTTACCATTTAAATATTTTTATTTCCTACTTTTCCTTATTCTGTGTAGACCTTTTAGATACAGTCTTACTGTATCTAAAATTTTATGTCTAACTTTTAATTTATATTAATTTTTCTGCTTTGTTGCTAATATTTTTTTTTTTTTTTTTTTTTTTGTGAGGAAGACCAGCCCTGAGCTAACATCTGTTGCCAATCCTCCTCTTTTTGCTGAGGAAGACTGGCCCTGGGCTAACATCTGTGCCCATCTTCCTCTACTTTATATGGGACGCCGCCACGGCATGGCTGACAGGCAGTACGTCGGCGGGCGCCCGGGATCCGAACTCGCGAACCCCGGGCTGCCAAGCGCAGATGAAACCGCTGCGCCACCGGGCGGCCCCTGTTGCTAATATTTTTTATAAACCTTTTAACAACGATTTGGTAGCCCATAACTTAATCAATTAAATGATACACAATATAATTTACTAATTGTAATTTAATCATTTAATTTACTAATATGTATTATAATTTAATAACTAGTTTAATGTAGCTGTAGGTAAGCCATCAGGTTGTAAGCAATGTCTTGCTGCTCTAGAGAAGCATTGGTTTGAATCTCTCTTGTGCAGATAGTTTCTGTGGTGAGTTGTTTCCCTTAGGGTAGAGTCCCACAAGTGTACTTCCCAGGTCAAAAAGTGCACACTTCGTCAGGCTTCTGGCACCTGTAGTGCCGTGGACCTTGAGAGAGGCCTGTCCGTTTCCCTACCACGGCTGTGGACGGGGCTTCACTGACGGCCAGCCCTTCTCTTCACAGGTCCCTGGTCCACACTGCGTCCATGACAACGTCGGACCTGTCCACACACTCCACCACCTCGCTCATCAGCAACGAGGAGCAGTTTGAAGACTATGGGGAAGGGGACGACGTGGACTGTGCCCCCAGCAGCCCCTGCCCCGACGACGAGACCAGGACCAACGTCTACTCAGACCTGGGGTCTTCAGTGTCTTCCAGGTGGCCTCTGGGTCTGGAATGGCATTTGGGGTCCAGGAAAAGTGGCAGAACCAACCCAACCTCATCTCAGGGGGGTTCGGCAGGCAGAGTCCTGAGCAACGTGGTTTCTATTCCTGAAGTTTGGGGGTGCTGCCTTTGTACCCTGATTGTGGGTCTGGAATTTCTCCTCCCTCCTTCTGTCTTGGGGAAGAAACAAAATTAACCAACCTGGGAGGCTGGAGACTCGGGGGTCTTTGTAGTCTGGCTTCCTTGAACCTCAGTGTTGAAGGGTCCTTCCAGGTGCCATACTGACCTTTGCACGCACCTGAGTCATTAAACTTCCTCTTACATTAGCTCTTAGTTGCCTTATCTGTGAAATGGGTACAACTCATCGGCTTCTTCTCTTTGAGGGTATTGGAGAAGGGAAGATCTGTTGCTGTAGTTCCACGCCCCACCCCCAAACACACACACACACAGTCCACAGGTATTGGGGAGCCCAGCAAAGTAAGCTCAGCAGGATGGGGTAGGGCACCAGCTTGGACAGCACTTAAGGAGGTGATTTCTTTCTCTCATGAATCAGCGCGGGGCAGACACCTAGGAAAATGCGGCACGTGTACAACAGTGAATTGCTGGATGTATACTGCTCTCAGTGCTGCAAGAAAATCAACCTGCTGAATGACTTGGAAGCCCGACTGAAAAACCTGAAAGCCAATAGGTGAGGCCCCGGGGCCCAGCATAGGTGTGGGGGGCCCGGTGGGGAACCAGAAGGATAAGCAGCAGGCAGTGTGGTCCCACTCTGGGCAGGTGAGAGCACTCTCAGAATGGGGTTGATGCTTGGGGGCTTGCAGTTTTTGCAACAGGAAAATCAGGGTGTTGCTCTTCAGAACCAATCTGATTAGTGAATTCCCTTCAGTGGGCGGGAAAAAGCCTCCCCCTACACTTGGATGTCTTGCAGCTGGAGCAGAGTGAGGCGTGGACTAGAGCTCACTCTGTTCAATGACTGTTTCCTCTCTCTCTCTAGCCCCAACCGAAAGATCTCCAGCACGGCCTTCGGACGGTATGGCGCCCCTTGGGAGGATGGATTGAATGCTGTCCCCCTTGCCTGTGTTCCTGCTGCCAGGGTGGCCAGCTCCATGCCAGCAGCCCAGACCCAGCCAGTGCCCTGCGTGTGGCTGGGCAGAGGGGAGTGAGGCATCCCAGGGCAGTGCAGGCAGAGCATCCAGAGGAGATCCACTTCTGAAAAAGAAGGGCCAGCCTCCTCTCCGTCCCTACCGCTGTGCCTTCTGGCAGCCGTCAGCATCTCCAGCTGCCTCAGCCTCAGGCCAGTGCACCAGGGATGCCCCGAGAGATGCAGCCCACCACACGGCGTCAGTGTCCTTCCCTGCACCCTGGAGCTGGCAGCTGTACCGCTTGGCAGGGGTGGGGGCGTGAGTGTGCTCCACTGGAGCTGGTCACTTGGCTCCAGGTTAAATTCTGCACAGCATCTTCCTGGGACTGGCAGGATCCTGCTCTGGTTCTCCTGCAGACTGGCCCCAGGGCCACGCCCAGGGCTCTGGGAGCTGCCAGCGAGCATCCAGGCTCTGGCCCAGGACCTGGGGCGGGACAGCCTCCTGGAAGAGAGCCTGGCTGCTCCCTGTCAGGGAGAGGGAAGTGGGAGCCCCTGGGAAGTCGCAGCGGGTTTCACCTCAGGCAAGAGCTACTGTGACAGCATCTGCCTATTTCCAGGCCCATCCGCCAACCCCACTACCCGGCACAATCTGAGTGGGTCTCCCTCCCTTTGCCCTCCCCCAGGATCCCCAGAGATGTAGCAGGAGCCAGCTTGGCAGAGAGCAGTGAGTCCTGCTGGGTGGTCTCGGGAGGCCTGGACCCTCTGCTGGGACTGGGGAGCCAGGCTGCCTTTGCTGGGCCGTTTTCCAGCTGGACAGGGTGGAGGGGCTTATCCACCAGCTCTGGTTACTTGGTAGCTGCTGGCTAGAACACCAGCGTGAAAAGGGTTCTGAAGCAGCAGGAAAGAGCAGGGATGGATTGGTCATGTCTGCCAGGGGCTCAGGAGGGCTGTAGCAGCCTGTCTGCCATCCTCTGAGCTGGATGATCTCTTGAGTTCAGAGGTCAGGCAACTCTTCTCCCCTGACTAGGTGAGGGCAGCCTTGTTAGAGGGGGTTCCCGGCACCCTCCCTGGGGTACTGGGTGTGCTGCCAGCCTATACCCTGAGTCTGGACCCCGGTCTCCAGGGGGCCTCTACAGCCAGCTGTGCCCCCTTCTGCCCTTGCAGGCAGCTGATGCATAGCAGCAACTTCAGCAGCAGTAACGGCAGCACCGAGGACCTGTTCCGGGACAGCATTGACTCCTGTGACAATGATATCACAGAGAAGGTGGGTCCTGGGTGGGTGGAGGAGGGGCTTAACGTGTGCATGCCCCCTAGGGTAGTGGAGAGCACTCCAGCTGCTCTCCCCAGGAGTTGGGGTAGGTGGCCCCAATCACGTGGGCACATACACCTCCACCCACACCCCCACCCACACCCCCCACCAAACGACCTTTCTGTTCATACAGTCAGTTGGAGGTCCTGGCCGTCAGTCCCACGGTTCCTAGGCTCTCAGTCCTGCGAACTCAAAGGTTTTCTCCACCCTCACCTCTGCCTCTCTATTATAGGTGAGCTTCCTGGAAAAAAAGGTGACAGAACTGGAGAATGACAGCCTGACCAATGGGGACCTGAAGAGCAAGCTGAAGCAGGAGAACACACAGCTGGTGCACAGGTCAGGGGCCAGGGCATTGGCTGTGGGGGCCCCAGCTGTGGCTCTGGGGAGCGGAGAGCTGTCCTGTTGTGAGGCCCCTGAGAGAAGCTGGAGGAGGTAACCTGCATGTCCTTCCAGCTCTGAGGGTCTGTGACGCATCAGCTCCTTGTGACATGGCCCTGCGCATGCAGGGTGCCCAGGGGGACAGGTCTTTGGGGACAGGGAGACAGGTTGGAGCCTGACCTTGACCCCCCAGGTCTGCAGCCCTGGGGCAGGTCTAAGGCAGGAGTGGGGGTCCACTCTCCTGTCTCTGTCCTACACTGGTCAGACCCCAACCTCCCTTCCTGGGAACAAGCTCTGCAGAGGGAGAGGCTGGTGTGAATCTGGGGCTCACGCCTACAATGGGTGGGAAGAGTCCCAGCATTGCTGCGCCCTCCTCCTGGTGGAGGCCCACTGAGCATGACATTCCCCAGTGCTGACTGCAATAAGTTAGCACACACAGAGTTTAGTTGTCCTCACGGATGGTCTGAAACTTGGTAAACTGACCCCCGCCCTGGGTCTGGTCCTCAACCTTCTGGGGCCCAAAGATGGCCCCTTTTGTACACCCCAGACGGTCAGGCTCGTGGAGGGACTGTTGCCAGTGAGATGGGCCCTGGACTGATGTACCAACTAGGCCACCAGTGGTGGGGTTATCACATCCATAGTGGGGCCTGGCCCTTTCCCAGGTCTGGCATGCGCTGGACCACTAGCCAGAAGCTGAATTATGCGTCAGAAGGGACCTGGCCAGGAAGGAATAGAGCAAAAAAAGGAGGCGAGACCTGAGGGCTATTTCATCCAGCCATGGCGAGGCCTGCCATCCTTCCCTATGCCTGCCCTGGGAGTCCTCTCGGGTGCAGCCTCACTCCCCTCTGGACCCACTGCCAGGCCTGCCCGTCCATGGCGTGAGTGGCCAACACACCTCTCCTTTGGTGCAGTGGGGTCCCTAACTTATCAGTCAGCAGAGCTGCTGGCCCACAGGCCTGGCAAACACGCCGCCACCTCCCATGGTCAGAGTCAAGGCTCCCCGTGGTCGCAGCCTGGGTCGGGGTGAGAAGACGCAGGCCGCGAGAGCTTGCCTGGACTGGAGTCCCTGCCTCTCCTCAGGGTGCATGAGCTGGAGGAGATGGTGAAGGATCAGGAGACCACGGCCGAGCAGGCCCTGGAGGAGGAGGCGCGGCGGCACCGCGAGGCCTACAGCAAGCTGGAGAGGGAGAAGAGCACTGAGATCGAGCTGCTCAACACCAGGTGGGCCCTGCCACAAAGCCTCTGTCCTCTGATATGCCCCACACTCCTGGTACAGCCCTGTGGGGCAGGCGCTAACCCATTTTATGGATGGGAAGACTGAGCCAGAGGGAAGGCCTTGTGTTCTGACAATTCTGTTTTTGATACCTGAACACACGGACATGTTCTCTAGGAAGTATGTAAAAGAATGTTCGTATTAGGCAAAACTGGAAACAACACACATGGCTATCAAAAAGAGAAAAGGTAAAGAACAGTTGGTCTTGCCCTGATTCTTGGGCTGGGACTAATGTCTAGGCTTGGAGCGCCCCCTGCTGTCAGATTCTCCACTGACCCTGGGCCCCCGGGGCCAAGGGAAGTGGAAAAGCCAGGCCCCAGTGTTAAGGGCTCCTGTGCCTTGGGTGTAGCTGTTAGAACCTGAGGCAGGGAGAGGAGGATAAACCTGGGAATCTGGGTTAGTCACTCATCAGCTCCATGACCTTGGACATACTGTGTCACTTCCCTGGGCCTCAGTTTCCCCATCTGTTATCCTTCCCTGCGTGTAGAGTGACCGTGAGGGTGGGTGAGCTGATGCACGTCAGACCACTGCACACAGGTGAGGGCTGTGAGGATGTCCCAGGGCTGCCCTCACTGCTGACCCAGGCCAGGGAGGTCACCTGGGCCCCTGGCAGAGAGGACAGCTGCACCTGCACTCCTCAGGCCCCCTGAGGCCCCAGTGTCTGAGCTGAACCCTCTTGGAATGTGCTGCTTGGAGCCTGGGGTTTAGGGCATGTGGGGAGGTGGGCTCCCATCTTGTACCTCACGCTTAGCAGACAGGTGTGTCCCTGCCTGCTGAGGTCAAGCAGGCCCAAAGAGGACTGGGGGGCCACGCCCCTGTGCACTTTGGTGAGGAGACCTTCCAACTCCCCTGTGTCTGAGATCCGCTTTGTTAACTTTATTGACCAGGGGTTCATTTTAAGTTTTCACTCGTATTCTAGAAGCTGCTGTTTTGCGACTATTTCTGGAGGCTGGTACCTCATTAAGTGTCACTGCTCTCTGTCTGCTTCTGACAGTTGGCCAGGTCGGCTGGCCTGAGAGAGGCAGCTGGCCTGTGGGTGGTGGAAGAAGACAGCGGGAGTGTAGGCCAAAGGCCTAAGCACAGAAAGCCAGCCCTCTTGGGAACTGTCTCCTGACCTGCACCCCTTGCACAACTCCAGGGGGCGCTGTTCACCGAGAATATGCAGACGGTGCTTCCAGAGTCGTGCGGTGTGCTTTGCTCCTGACATCCTCCACCATCTCAAGTCCCCTGTGAGGTGGCCTGGTCAGAGCATGGGTGGGGGGTCTGAATTCCTCACCAGCCCTGGCCTGGGGCCTCTCCTGGGGAGCCCAGAGGGCAGTGGAGGCCAGAAAGCCATCTCTCCAGGAAGGAGGAAGTGGCAATGGGAAGGAGAGGGAATGCTCTGTAGGAAACGGTGCCAGAGGTGACCCTGCCATGCTCTGGTGCCACTGACAGACAGCCCAACTCCCCTGCCCCTCTTCTCAGTCATTTAAAACCACCTGGGTACCCGGGCTCTGTCTTCTCCTGGAATCCTGTCAGGATGGCCCCCTGTGAACACTGACACCGAGGATTACGACTGTCAGAACCAATGCCTGTGGATGTCAGGCAGCTGCAGGGAGCGCTCCGGGCAGAGCCCTGGCGAGATGCTGGGGGAGGATGAAAGACATAGTCGTTGCCTTCAAACTGAATTCTAACAGGCGGGCCCTGTCACAGACAGCCACAGGAAGACTTTCTCTACATTTAACAGAAAAACATCCCCTCTGTGTTGTTTCAGTTCCCAGGGACTCATGCAAAAAGAATCTTATATTCTTATTCACAAATGAGTGTTTACTTGTATCAAAAAAATAAGACTGGCAATTCAGCACCTTTACCATTTTGCTTTGGATGACAGGAAGCTCAAGGCTTTATTACCATTTGGCACAATTATTCATATTCTCTTTCTCTCTCTCTCTGTCTCTTTCTGGTATCTTCCCTCCTCCAGGGAGCAGAGAATCGCTGCAAACTGTCAACCCATTGTAAGATAATCTCCATTTCTGACATTTTTGCCCTTCTTTCCCCAGGGTGCAGCAATTAGAGGAAGAAAATACCGAGCTTAAGACGACAGTGACTCGGCTCAAGTCACAAACAGAGAAACTGGATGAGGTGAGCAGCAGGTCCAGGCACCCCACACGCTGGGGTCTTGAGCTGAATCCACGGAGAGGCAGTGTGGGCCATCGAAGGCCTTTAGTTTCTAGTTTAGGAAATTCTAATAAAATTGCCCTAGCAAAAAGAAAAAAGTAACAAAATGTGAATAATTTGTCTTTCTATATTTCTGCTTTTCCAAATTTTCTATAATGAATATATTTCCTTGTATAATGGGGAAAATAAAAGAGAGAGAAAGAGATTAGCTTCTCTTTGGGCTGCCACCTTCTATTCATGTTCTATCTGGTGTCCTTGAAGGACTTCAGAGGCCTGAGATTTTTCTAGCTTGTTTCTAGAATCCTAGGGGATCTGGCCATTTCTTTGAGCTACGACTCGGAGGGCTCTGTCCAGCAGGGCTGGTCTGATGCCCTTTTGTTGAGGTGACTGACCCAGACCCCAGCCGAGTCCCCGGGGCATCATGAGCTCCTCCGGGAACGCTCTTTCCCTGACCTGGTCTCCCCGGCTCCAGGAGCGGCAGCGCATGTCCGACCGCTTGGAGGACACCAGCCTGCGGCTCAAGGACGAGATGGACCTGTACAAGCGCATGATGGACAAGCTGCGGCAGAACCGCCTCGAGTTCCAAAAGGAGCGGGAGGCAACGCAGGAGGTAGGTCCCAGGCCAGAGGCCACCAGGGCTCCCTCCCACGCCCCTGCTCCCGCCGACCGGCCTCTCTCCCACACAGCTCATCGAGGACCTGCGGAAGGAGCTGGAGCACCTGCAGATGTACAAGCTGGACTGCGAGCGGCCAGGCAGGGGCCGCGGCTCCTCCTCCAGCCTGGGCGACTTCAGTGCCAGGGCCCGCGAGGTGGAGCTGGAGCGTGAAGTCAAGCGGCTCAAGCAGGTGGGCCCCAGGAGCCTCTGTCTGGCGGGATGAGGTGTCCAGGTGCCCACCGGGCGCGTTTCCCATGCGCGGCCGAGAGCTGTAGCACCGCCCTCCCCCACACGGTCCTGTCTGCTCCTCTCGGCCACCCTGTTGTCAGGGCCGCTCATCCCCATCTCACAGTTCGGGAAGGTGGCTCACCTCTAGGCTGCGTCTGATGGCAGCCCGAGGGTCTTTCCTTGGCATCCGTAAAAAGAAACAGACGCCGCTCTTCTGCCCTTGGCACGTGGGGTGGAGAGTGAGACCGTCCAGCCACACATTTAGTGCCTCGCTGGGTGGGGTTCTCCCAAAGCAGACCCTGAGCCCAAGGTTCTGTTTCAGATGGTCCCCGGGAGCACTCCCGTAATTGGAGACCAGGTAGGGGTGGTGAGACCAGAGGGGCAGTGACCAGGCAAGGGAGTGATGATGAGTGAATCCTCACGCTCAGCCCCACCGGCATCCGAGACTCTGCTGTATAGACCACACCTCTGAGCTGCTGGTGGTCTGCTCCCACAGCCATCCTAAAACCCCAGCCCTTCTCCTCATCCATGGGGGGCGCCCAAGGCCCTCTGGCGTGAGCAGTTAGGAGCCTTTAGGCAAAAGCTAAAGCATGGGGCTGGTAAGTGGGGTCTGGACAGGGCACTACAGGCCAGCCCCGGACAGACTCCTGAGCCCAGCTGCAGGGGGAGCCGACCTCCCAGCCCAGAGACCCCAGAGCATCACTTTTCCTCACCAAGCGCCAGGGCTGGAGAAGGAGCCAGCAGCTGGGTGGTGTCCCCACACAGGTGCTCAGGGGCTCCTCTTCCAGTTCACCCACCCCAGGTGGGGCACGGGTGGTCAGAAGCCGTGCTCCTGTCTGGAAACCTGGCTCCCCTGATCAGGGCGGTGACTCCTCCTCAGAACCCCCTGGCCTCCCAGGACCCAGCCCTTCTCCCTGCAAGCTGGGCAGAGGCCACATCACCTATGGGTGTCTTGAACTGGCCGTGACACACACCTGAGGGCAGAGTTCTGGGGGGCGTCAGGAGACAATGGATGCAGAGAGGCGGGTTCTGGAGGCTTCTGCGAGTTGACGTTTGCCTTTGCCCTGTTGCCCAGGAGAACCATAAGCTGCGGGACCAGAATGACGACTTGAACGGACAGATCTTGAGCCTCAGCCTCTACGAAGCCAGGAACCTCTTCGCCACCCAGACCAGAGCCCAGTCTCTGGCTGCGGAAATAGACACAGCCTCTCGTGACGAGGTAACGCGGCCTCGCTCTGGCTTTGGGGCCTGGCCCCTCTGAGTCCTGCCCCAGCCCCACCTGCCGAGACGATGAGTCCCGGGCTGCCCAGAGCAGGAAAGGCGGACCAGGGCACGGCCCCTGGGAGTCCCCACCCGCAGCTGCCCCAAGTGACAGGACAGAGCTGGGAGGGGAGGTGGCTGCAGGCAGAGCTGAATCAGCTCTGACTTCTTGCATGTGGTGGGAAGAGTGTGGGTTTGGGAGCAGAGTGGAGTTTGAGTTTCATTCAGCCAGAAATGTGCTGAAATGGCCAGTTGATTTCATCAACACGTAGTTGGGGGGGTGGCACCTCCCCTCCCCCGAGCCCAGAGGGAAGGACTCCAGCATTTCTTAGCACCTGCTTGCAGCATGTCTTCACTTAATCTTCTGACAACTCAGGCTTTCTGGACACTTCCGTGTCACAGACTGGGAGACCAGGACACAAGATCAACTACTGTGGAGGGAGAGGGACCCAGGTCTCTAGCGCCAAGGCCTGCTCTCTCTGCCCCACCAGGGTGTGGTTGTAAAGGATTAGGCCTCCACGATATCCTGCTTACATTTTAACAAGAATCGTTAAGTCAGTCATTGATCCCCTTACACTGTGCTTGCGACACAGAGCTCAGAGCTGACCTGGCCTCCAGGAGCTTCCAGGTGAGCTGGGCACTAGCCTCCAGTCTGGGGGCAGAGGTGGCATTTCAGTTACATCCTAAAGGACATGGCAGGAACTGACCTGGAGAAGGACAGTGGCAGGGCCGAGGGTGGGGAGGGGGCCGTTCCAGGCAGAGGCCCCAGAACTTTGCCTGTCAGTCTTGGTTACAAATGCCTTTGGCCCGTGTTCTCAACCTTGACCAAAAAATTGCCCACCCCTGAGCCCCTCCGCAGACTAGTTAAATCGGAATCTCTGGGCACCTGCACGTTGGACACTCTGTGGGTATGAGCTGTGCCGCTGCCTTAGACGCGTGTTGTGGCATCAAGTGCTGAGGTTGGCCCTGGGGCCCGCCTTGCCCAGGGTCTCCTGAGCCCCTCTGTCACTGAGCACTGGCTCACTGCAAGCCTGGGGATCTGGGCCCGTCCGCACCCCAGCCCGGGCCTGGCCTCTGACTGTCTCTCCCATTCGCTTCAGCTCATGGAAGCCCTGAAGGAGCAGGAGGAGATCAACCTCCGGCTGAGGCAGTACATGGACAAGATTATCCTCGCCATCCTGGACCACAACCCCTCCATCCTCGAGATCAAACACTGAGACAGGGGGCTGGCTGCAGAGCGGCCTCGGGACCCCCAGACCCCTAGACCCCGGGACCAAGGGGCAGACCCTGCCTGAGGATGCGGCCCAGGCCGGGCCTCACACGCACACTGTAAATGTATCTCTAGCCACCATGTCACGTGTACTGGTGTGTATGTGGCGAGGCCGTGTGCACAGCAAGCGGAGAGTGTGGGGCCGTGGCTCTAGGGGACATCTGTGCAGTTCACTGTCCATGCACTTTGTGGTCCCTTTGCAGGGGGCAGAGGGTCCTGGAGGTGGGAGGGGGCCAGGTCTGCCATCAAGAGTTACTGTAATAACAAGAACTGGAAGCGTGTGTTTCAGATACTGGATAAAATGATTCTACCTCCGGGGACAAGGATTAAGAAATACTCTAGTGAGACAGGCTCTTGCCCCCCACACCTTTTTCCCCTGGGACTGGGAGCAAAATTATGATATTTTCCGGGAATTCAAATGCCCAACAGCTGTGTCCTCACCGACCTCTTTGGCGCCCTTTCAGGCCCAGGTGCTCGAGCTCAGAGAGGAGGAAGGGGCCGTCAGGAGCCCCTCCCAGCTGGCAGCCCCGCGATGCTGGTGCACAGTGTATCCAAAGGAGCCCGGCCCGCAGAGGAGCCAGCACAGGCCGCCTTCATTCCGCGAGTCCTGGCATTTTCAGAGTTCTCTATACACTTCCCCAGCCCTGCTTACCTACCTCTCCCTTTCTGATTTTGTTTTGTTTTGTTTTTAAGACAATGAAAAATACGCAGCCTTCACTTGGGTGTAAAATGAAGGGATTAAAAGGAAGGAGGAGGAGCCTGGGGGTGGGGGTGTCTAAGGCACGTGTGGCATTTGGGCAACCAAAGACATGATTTGGGGGAGGGGCGCGCACGCGTCTCCGTCCTCCTTCCCCATGGCTGTGTTTTAAGAGAGAAGCGCAGGTGGACCATCTCGAGGGCTTCCTCAGGCTGGGAGTGGGCCTTGCTCACCAGCCCCTGTTCTCCGCTCGGCCTGGTGATGGCAGGCCTCGGGGTTGGATGTTCGGAATTGGAGCTCTGGGCTCAGCTCGGCTCGGTAGTGAGGCCCCTGTGTTCCAGCTTTCAGAAACCCCTGTATCTCAGCCAGGGGAACAAGCATGGGGCTGGTGGGAGACACAGTGGGGGAAGTCGCAGGAAAACCTTAGTCTTCCATCCGGGTGACACATGGTGGAAACCCACTCTGGATTTTTAAGCAATCTTTTGTTCCAGGCAGCGGGGAGTTAATATGGTACTTTCCTTTCAGTTTTCCAGTTTGTCTCAATTTTATATGGCTTGTGATTCATTTCCTTAATCCAGATACATATAAACATGTGTAGTCTTATTTTTTTCTCCTGCAGTTTCTTGTTTTCTTCAGCACTTCTAGCTTAAAAAGGAAAGTCTGGGCATGTTGGGAAGGGGTTTGGAGGGGTATAGGCAGAGAAGAGAGGGTGAAGAGGGGCTCCACAGACTTAGGTGTGTTCCCTGCTCACAAAGGTGGGGCTGTGGCCAGGCCTGCTCTTCATTCCACTCCAATCATCTCGTGCGTTGGTTGGATTTGGTGATTTCTTTTTAAGCATATGCATGGGACTTGTTTCATGCTGCAAATAATGGGGCTGCATTGGCCTGATTCAGGACTTGGGCCACCCACAGCAGGAAGACTAGGGCAGGGGTCAGTCTTCTGGGAGTCTCTCAACTCCTTAGGACACTGGTCTCCTTGGGCTCCCCCGAGGGTATGAGAAGAAGTGGCAGTGGAAAGGAGGCATGAGGAGTGGGTCTCTTGAGAATTTGCTCATAGGAAGGAATGGCCACGAATTAGAGGAAGGGAAAGAGGACGAATCAGGACATGGCTTTGGTCTGAGTTTTACATCAGAAGGAGTCCTATGGGGAGGCCAGCCAGACCTGGGGCCTGGCCCTCGGGGGGCTCACCCCAGGGATGAGCATTTTCTATGCGCAGTTTTACATGCTCTTTAGCTGCACTGATGTGGAATTCCAGAGAAGGTCGCAGAGGCCTGAGTTACCAAGTCACAACACGGGAAGGAATTTCTGCTGTGGGGAAGAGGGGCGACAGAAGCTGTCAGCCTGCAGCATTCTGCCACTTTCTCCCTGAAGGGGTGCCATGGGGACAGACTCCCAAGGAAGCACGGAGTCTGAAAGGCCTCTCTGGACCTGGTGCAGTGTGTGGGATCTCTGGAAGAGTGCTGACTTTAAAATGGGACTGAATTCCACGTCACACACACCTCGAGTTAAACCCAACCTCCTTACTTCAGCCAGAATGCATCTTATAAAGCCTAGTCTGTCAAATTGGCTTTTTAACATCATGTAGCTTTTTAAAATGCTCTTCCGTGTTGAAAGCTAGCCTAAGGGAACAGATGCCCCAGGGTCCCAGCCCACAGCCACTGGGCAGGTTCCAGAGCTATCCTGACTCGGCACGGTGGGGCCAACCCTGCTCTCTTCCTGTGTTTCCTGCCTCTTCCGTTTGTTTCCCGTTGAGATTTCTGCCCTTCTTTCTCAGTAGTGGGGCTGATGGATAGCATACAGGATGCCCAGTGAAATTTGAATTTCAGGTAGACAACAAATTTTAGTAGAAGTATGTTCCATGCAATACTTGGGACATATTTAAAGTGGAGAGATTTTTAAAATTCTGATAACTGGGCCAAATCCCCAGAGGTTCTGATTTCATTGATGTGGGGTGTGGCCCAGGCATGGGAATTTTTTAAGACCTCCCCAGGTGATTACAATTTAACTGGGTGTCCTGTTTGGGTTTTGTTTTCTTGTTTTTGCTAAACTGGCACCTCTACCAAGTCGGGATCAACAGTAACTTCTCTGAAGTTCAGAGGTGTTTTGGGGGGCCTGGGGCAGGGGTTCTGCAGTAGACTGATTTTACGTGACCCTGGGCTCTCCTTGCATTCGATCGGAAGCCAAACAAAATTCACTGAACCAGCGAGTGAGTTTTACATACAGTATCTACTAGAAAAGGGAGTATTTTCTGGTTTAGCCAGGCCCTATTCTGTGGAAAGATATAAGAAATCAAGTTCTAGTAAAAAAAAAAAAAAAATTTTTTTTTAAATTTGGAATTGGCCAGAGTTACACAAGTTATTTCATTTTAAATTTGTAGATTCCTTGAGAATTATCAGCAGGAAATTTATCTTGTGACCTATTTAAAATGCAAAGTTGCGAGCCTCCTGAAGCACTTGGACCTGAAACAGTGGTTCTCAACTTGGGCTGTGCATTGGAACCTGGGGAGATATAAAAATTCTGCTGGCTGGGCTGACGCCTCCCAGAGATTCGGATTTAATTGGTGTGGGTGTGGCCCAGGCATCCAGATGTTTAAAGAGCTCCCCAGGTGATGCTACCGTGCAGCCCAAGGTGGAGACCCCTGTCCTAGAAGGTTGCCGGCCAGAGGTAGAGAAAACCGACGGAAACGGCTGTTGGGCTTGTTAATCCAGGTGCTGGGTGACAGCCAGTTCTGCTGGGATGTCAGTGGCTTTTCCTGTTGTGATGTCAGTGGCTTTTCCTGTTGTGATATGGGATGGTGAGAAGTTAGCAGATCCCACCCCCCTAGGATGGGAGGCCAGATGCCTTCAGGGCTGATGGATCCAGCTGTTCTCACCAGCCTGAGTGGGCATGGAGTCAGTGGGTGGCATGTGTTGGGATGTATCAGCCATGAGCGTATTTGGAGTGGGAGTAGAACAGGGGGTGGGGGGTGGCTGACAAGCAGGGCTGTCCCCCTAAAAGCAGCCTCAGAAACACCAGTCACCTACTCGCAAGCTGGGCAGGAGGGGACACTGGCTTTGTGGGCCTCTGATCTGTTTTGGGGCTGGGTAGATGAGGATCGCCCTAGCTCCTCCCCTGTTAGTAGCCAAACCAGCATCCCGGCCCACACCCTGGAGGCTCCAGGCCATAGTCCCCTGGCAAGTCTGATTCCTGGCCCAGCCAGATCCTGGAGGTCAGGAGGGCACAGTGTGGGCTCTTTTGTTCCAGTGAGGGACTTAATAACCGGCAAAGGCCTCTAGGGGCCAGTTTGGGGCCTGGTGGATCCGGCGGAAATTAACTCCTCTTTTTGGGCTCTGTGGGTATGTGTTGAGTGCATTAGCAAATTTAAACCTGAGAGCTAACTTCTGATGTGACTGGAACAGGGCAAGGTTTTGGATGGTCACCATGCCAAGGAGATGACTGTTTGCCTGGCAGGTCTAGAGCGGCTCTTTTAAAGGGCTATTTTAAGATTGAGGAAACAGACCATTCAGGACTTCTGTGCTGGCAGCGGCCTAGCTGTTCCTCCTTTGGGACTAGGACAACCCCCTCCAGGGCGATGCTTTGGGCTGGTGAGACTGAGGCATGCCTGCTGGGGGAGGAGGGGCCTCAGGTTAGAGGGCCCCGCGACCTCCCTGGTGACTTTTAGCAAGTCCCTTCCCTCAGTTGACCTCAGGGACCTCCAGGTCCTGCTGTCCTGCTCTGTCTGAGTGTGCGTGAAAGGGCAGGGGGCAGGAGAGGCCGGAACCATGGGCCTGCCCTCCCTGCATGGCAGGACAACTCTGAGCCCTTCAGCCGCACTCTGCTGCCTACCTGAGAGGATAGGCTGCTTTCTAGAAAGGCTTGTTTCTAAAAGACCCTGGCAAAGCGTGATGCCACATGACATTGGTGCTCCGACCTCGTAAGCTCCTTGTCTTTCCTTGTGACTGTAACAGAGGGAAGTCTGCCCTGAGCCACCAGCAGGGACGTGGCTGGGAATGGCATCCCAGGGCCACCCCTGCAAGATCTAAGTGCTGTTGTCCCTGGGAGACCGTGCCTCCTCCTGGGACCCTCTGCTTTGCTGTGCTGCACAGGCTGTGTTATGTCTGCATGGTTTGGGGTCATTGTCCTTGTGCCTTTTCTTCCCTGTCACCACTGTACAGGATTTCCACATCACCACTGCCCCCTTTTCTACAGCTTCTCCTTTACCCTGGCCCTTCCTGAGCCCTGTAAATGTGTACATAATGTGCCCTTTGGTGTCCACGTGCCTCCACCACGTGAGGTCTGCTCCCTGGCCAGGTCTCCCAACACGCTTACCCACAGGTCGGGCTCCGCTTCCGCTGCGCTCACTCAACCGTGCAGACTTGGTAACTCGGTACAGAATTTTTTCACTATGGTCTTAAGCTTGGGGGGCTCGGACCCACTTAGTCTCTCATCCAGCCTGCAGCTAGTTTAGGCACACTAGAAAAGGGTAATTTTGTGTAAAGCAATTTCTCCCACAAACCTCTTCCTATATTGGTGTCAATATTGATAGAAAGCAGAGAGCACCTTTCTAACCAAGGGCGTTGGCCCTGCAGGGATGTCACGGGTCTGCAGAAGCTCCGTGAGCCCCTCGGAGGGTGCATCCCCGGCCCCCAGAAGAAGCTCCAGCTGTGTGGCTCCCAGTGCTTGGCATTGGGCCTGGGTTCAGGGCCACCGCCATCTGGTGTCCAGAATAGCTTCGGACCCCAAGTGGGCAGACGGAAGAGGCTTCTTGCTGCCGCCCCTGCCTGCCATTAACAACTGCCGAGCTCTTCCTTGTCTGCCGAAGGTGCTCAGACCTGGGTGCCGTTAAATACCCGACGATGGCAGGACTGCCATGGGACGGTGCATTGCTGAGGACTCGCTCACAGCCCGCTGGCTGCCTTCGTCCCAGCTCTTCCCGCTTTCTTGGCTGAGTCTCCTGGGGCCCGGATGGAATAAGCTGCACATGAGGCCTCATGCCCAAGGGTTTGCTAGTGGCTTTGACTCGCTGGGATTCCACTGGAGTCTTTTGCCCCAGGAGCCTCCATCTGGAAGCAGGCTTAGCTTTGGGGCTGGGGTGAGACCTCTACCTCCAGGCCCTGGGGTGGGGAGAGTGGGGTGAGGCCCCAAGGCTGCATGCAAGGGTCCCCATCTCTCTGCCTCCAGCCTGCTTCTAGCCAAAAAGGAGCAGGCTCTCAGAGGCAGGCTTCTTCGGGAACTCTAATGTACAGACCAAGGTGTAAATAAACAGTTTGCTTTTTTTGCCTGACTTGGTGGTGAGTCTCTGTGGCCGAGGAGGGCGGGTGGAAGAGGTGAGAGGCCTGGTGCCAGGGCCCCGGGACAGTCTCCCTTAGGAAGAGCAGGGTGGCTGGGGCTGTCCTCCAGGGGCAGGGTGGGGCCGGGGGTCACCCTGCAGACGCTTGTTTTAGCCTGTTGTCCCCAGGAGAGGAGATGTGGATCCCAGCAACCCCTGTACTGCCACCATTCCAGCCACGGACCTGCAGTGTTTGAAAACTTTGTCCTCACTGCAACTATGTTCCTTTCCCAGCAAGGGCCTCCCCAGGTCCTCTCAGCTTGCTCTGGTCACCCTGCTGGGGTCCCAGTGCCATCTTACTCCTTGTCAGCCGCTGTGACTCACCTGGGTCACAGCCCCAAGTCCTCCACTTGAGCCTGATTTTAGACTGAGCTGCCAGTGCTGGGCCTGCCAAGCCTGAGTATCAAAGTGGCTCTAGGCTGGGTGGCCGAGACCCCCAGATTTCTGCCATCTCCATGTCTGCCCTTCCTCTTAATATTATGGGATTCCACTTGTCGAAGAGCTTCACAGGTCACCCAGGACCAGCATCCGGAAATGAGCCAGCCTGCCTCCCTGTTGGCCCAGACCCTCGGGATAGGCAGCCAGGCCCCACACCTCCCCACACAGGCCCTTGTGCCATGGGTCGGCCAGGACCAGCAGACGGTCCCCAACTCGTTGCATTTACACGACCTCCTGGGCTCACAGGGCGTCATCTTCCAACCCTGGGAGTTGTGTGTTCTGGACCTTTATTCCCTCCATCCTCCTAACATGACTTCTTTCCTTCCCATCTAGGGTTGCCAGATTCCGTGAATAAAAATACAGGATACCCAGTGAAATGTTAATTTCAGATAAATAATTTTTCATTTCAAGTATATCCCATGCAATACTAAAATATTGTTCATTGTATGTGTGATATTCAAATTTAACTGGGCATCCTCTATTTTATCTGGCGACCATATTCCCAACCCTTTCCTGGGCCCTCTGCTGCCAGTCAGGTGCCTCCAGTCCCTGAGCGCTTGCCTTGCACCCCACTTTCGGAAGCAGGTTCTTTCTTAGTTTCCCACTACTTTCTTTGAGACAAGTTCTGCCTTCCTGACCCCAGCCATCCGGAAGCAACTGCTGGCCTTTCCAGAAGCTGTAGCCCCCTTGCACCCTGCCTTGGGGTGTGTGTACAGATCTGGAGTCCTGAAAGGATGTGGAGGTGAACTCAGCGTAGTCAAGGAAGTGGAGGAGAGCACAGTGGTGTCCTGGGGACCAGGGTGGGGACGGGGCATTGCTAAAGAACCCCAGTATTAAAGTTCCAGTTTGCTGACATTTCACAATAACCAAGCCATTAAACATTTTCTGAGCACCAACTTGGTGTTGATGGAAAGATTTCCAGACTTGAAGTCAGAGGCCTGGGTTTGGAGCCCCACTCCCTGACTTCCTGCTGTGTGACTGAGCAAGTCACTCACCCCTCTGAGTTTTGGTGGCCTCATCTGTAAAGCAAGGGAAATGACAGTCCCTACCCATAGAGTTGTGAGAAGGAGTAACTGAGTGGCACATGTCATGGCACAGATGAGGATCCACAAATGCTTACAGAATCACAATCTGGATTTCGGGAGGCAAGACTTATCTTCCCCCAAAGCCTCCCTTATCAAAGTCTCTCCTCTATTATATTAGTTTTCTAGAGTAGCTGTAAAAACATACCACAAACCAGGTGGCTTAAAGCAACAGAAATTTATTCCCTCACAGTTCTGGAGGCCAGAAGTCTGAAATCAAGGTGTCAGCGGGGTTAGTTCCTTCCTGAGGCCCTGAGGGACAATCTGTTCCATGCCTCCCCTAGTTTCTGATGGTTGCCAGGAACCCTTGGTGGTTCCTTGGCTTGTGGCTGCATAACTCCTATCTCTTCCTTTGTCTTCACGTGGCCATCTTCCCTCTGTGTATCTTTGTGTCTAAATGTTGCCTTTCTTACAAGGACATCCCACAATTAGGGTGGGACAATTAGGCCCACCCTAATTCAGTATGCCCTCATCTTAACTGGATGACACCTGCAAACACTCTATTTCCAAATAAGGCTGCATTCACAGGTGCCGGAGCTTAGGACGTCAACATGTCTTTTGGGGGACACAATTCAACTCAGTTCACTATTCTGGAGAGAGGTGGGAGCAAGCACTGCTCTGTGGACAGGTTGTGCCCTCTGCACAAGGACTTTCCCCACTTGGCAGTCTTGGAGAACGTTTTTCTGGCAGTCTGTACTATGACAGACGATGCCATCCCCACACTCCCTAGAGGTCACAGTTCCTGCAAAGGTGTGTCACGGTCAGATCCCACCAACTCACCGGGCACTCAAATTTAGAGCCTTTTAGCGTCATCTGGGCCCGGGTCAAAGTCTCCTGAAGGGTCAAAAATATCTGGGCACAAAATCACTCAACCAACCAACATAATCTACTGAGCACCACCGTGTGTGCCAAACTCTGTGCCAGGCACTGGGGCTTCTGTCCTAGGGGAGGGGAGACACAGCTGACTCCTGGCAATGAGCAATACCAAGGGAGAGGAGCTGGAGACAAGGGGATTGAGGCCAGTTGGGGATCAGGACAGCTTCCCTGAGGAAAGGGCATTTCAGTGGAGCCCTGAAGGATTGTAGGACTAGGAACCCCACATGGGGGAGGCTTGTAGAAAGCACAGTCCTTTCAGGGCACCGTGGCAGGGAGGTGGGATGGTGAGGCATTGCAGAGCCTGGTGGGCCGAGGGTGGAGCTCACTCATCCATTAAATGTTTCATCAGCGCCTAACAGCTGTCTGTGTAGGGGTTGGTGCTGGGCTTGTGACAACGAGCAAAACAGACCCATCCCCACCTTCATGGCACAGGGAACTTCAAGAATGCTGGAATGGGAGGTTCTCAGTCCTGGCTGCATATTTGAATCACCTGGGGGAGTTTTAAACCACGTGGATATAGGGCCCCAGCCCAGTGATTTGGATTCGGGTGGTAAGGGGTGGGGCTGGACACGGGTTTTTCTCAAAGCCCCACAGGTGATTCCAGCGTGTAGCTAGGGGTGGGAATCACTGGTGCATAATCACCCCTGAAGTCGTTTGGGGAGTCAGGGGACACTTCAGCTGAGGCCTGAAGGAGGAGGCGGAGATGGCCAGGAGAGAGAGATTGGGTAGGACACAGGAGAGGGAAGAGCAGGTGCCAAGGCCTTAAGAGACCAAGCATGGCCGCGAGCAGTCCGCGACCACCAGCGAAGGCTCTCACGCGGAGGAGCTGCTGGCCCGGGAGCTGCTGCAGAGAGCCATGGTGGGACCAGGCAGCTTGCTGGGAGACGAAGGCAGCTGGGACCCCGGTAAGGCCCGGTTTTTTTGCTGAGTGAGAAGAGTTAGCATCACCAGCTTTTGGTGGTCACTTGGGCAAGGAAGCCAGGCTTCTCTCCGCCTTGCTGGGAGGGTCTACCTCAGCCAACCCATCTGCAGAAAATGACTAACTACACCCAAGCATGGACTAAAGCTATCCCTGTAGTCCCTCACTCTCAGGCCTGGGCCCTCGGGAGCAGCAGGCACAGCACCACTCACCGTGGGACCCAGGGGCCTGTGGTCAGCAGCTGGACACTCTGTGAGGGACGAGGCAGGCTCCCCTTCAGTCAGTCCATCTGGCTCTCTGCTCTCCGATTTCCAAGTCCGGGGTGGGGGTGGGGGGACGGGATTTGGCATCGTTCCTTCCCCTATAGCCCCTCTCCCTTCCCCAATCCCTGTGCCTAATGCAATGCTTAGCCCGCAGGAGGCAACGATGAGGTCGCTCACGTTAGCTTACATTTATGTAGGGCCTACTGTGTGTCAGGCAGTGTTTTAAGTGCTTGGCACGTATGGGGTCATTTAGTCCTCACAACTACCATGAGGTGGGTGGTCGTATTATCCCCACTTTACAGATGGAGAAACTGAGCCCCCACAGGTGACCTACCTAGCACAAGTCACCCAGGATTCACACCCAGGCAGCTGGAAAGGGGAGGAGTTCTTCCAGAGCAGGACTCAACTGACTCCCCGAGGAGTGGGTTGCTCAGAGTGGGGAAGGGTCACTACAGCTGGGGAGTCTTCAGGGAGAAGGCAGGATGTGTGCTCAGCCCTGGAGCTGGGTCAGCTCTCTACGAGCAGAGGGGTGGGGAGGAGGGCATGGCAGGGGGCCCTGTGGGAGCAGGAGCATAGAGGTAGGCACTTGTGCGCCCTGTTTGCACTGATGAGCAGGAGCCGAGGCCCACGGAGGGCGGTGGTTCTCTGTGGGGAAGCCTGGCTGGGCTGCACTCTAAGGTGGCCTGAGGGGTCAACAGTGCTCCAAGCCCACCAGGACGAGGTCGTGGGCTGTACGGCCCGGGAAGTCTGGAGCCAGCTTCAAGCCGGTCCTTCCTGGAACTAACCAGGTGGCTGGGCTGGGGCTGCAGGAAGTTCCCCTCACTCTCCTGCCATCCCTGGTTTGGCCCTGACTTTCCCTCTAAGCTCTGACTTCGATACTGGGTTCTGATTTGGGCTCCATGACATTAGTGTGGCCTCTGGGTTTAAAAAAAAAAAATGCTGGAGCTTCTGAAAGGCTCAAACCCAGAGGGCAAAGGTGCTGAAGTCTGATCCCCCTTTCTACAGCCAGTTTGGTGGCACTAAGCCCAGGGGAGCCCATGGGACCCTCTTCCCTGCATTCTAGCCCAACTGCCCCCCTCCCTCCACCCAGCTTTCCCAGCTTATCCAGTCCAGCAGGCTACCCCCAGGCCAACAGCTGGACTCTGCTGCTCTCCAGCAGCGTCTGGTCTCACTTTGGCCTGCAGTCATGGGGGGCAGGAGGGGCGCTGTGAATATCAACTCCAGAGGCTGTCAGGGCTGGAAGGAGACTGGGAGAGAATCTAGTCCAACCTGTCCCACTAGAGACCCTCCAGATGAGTCCATTTTCTGAGGTGGGGGTGGAGACAAAAGAGACCCACCTCATATCTCTCTGCATCCTCTGTAGGATCCAACCCCAGGGCTAAGTACCAATCAGCATCCACACTCAGAGTCACAGTCAGTGAACGACAGGTGTGGGGGAGTTTCCAAAGACAGCCACCAGTGATCCACTCCCTCCCTCTGTGCAGGCCACTCCCCCACTGAGAGATGGAATTTATTTCTCCTCCCCTAGAACTTGGGCTGGCCCTGTGACTACTTTGATCAATAGATGCAAAAATGCATCCCTTGCGGCAGAAATGACATTCTCTTTTGAGCTGGCCTTAAGAGACCTTAAGGAAGCAGAAGCTTGGAATGCCAGCTGCCATGCCATGAGGAAGCCCAAGCAGCCACGTGGAGAACTGAGGCCCCAAGCCAACAGCCCCAACTAAGCTCCCAGCCAGTGCCAGCCACGAGAGTGAGGCCATGTTGGGCCTTCCAGCTGTCCCAACACCCCAGCCAACACTGGATGAAGCAGAACTGCCTGGTCAACCCACAGAACCCTGAAAAACAATAAGTTCTTGCTTTAAGCCCCTACGTTTTTGAGGTAGTTGGTTACACAGCAATAGATGCATGAAACAGTACGTCTTCAACAATTTCCTCTCTACCAGGCTTCCTCTCAGAAGATCCATCTTTCCCAAAATGACCCATCTTGGGGAGTGACTTGGTCCATCAGTCCTCTGACCTCAACCAGGTAGATCTCTTATTGTCCAGAAGCCCCATGGAGAATCCTGATGTCCACGACAGCAGGATCAAGTTGAGGGAAAGAAAGAGTCCCAAGGGCTGGAGCTGCTTACCGGTGGTGCTTGCTGACCCTCCTGCCTTGTTTGGGGCTTCTGAGGAGGCCTAATTTTATTTATCCTGTGATCCACCTGTGAGCCCACCCTGCCCCTTTACACAGCCACCTGTAAGCATTTTGTTCGGGGTGAATACCAACAAGTGGAAGTCAGGAAAAGGTAACAGAACTGAACACTGAGAAGGGGAAGAGAGAGAAAAAAACAAACAGCACTAACCCTAAGTATGAAAAGCATTCTTAAGTTAAATGTCTACCAATGTGGCCACATACTCTCCAAAAAGGTTCAAGTCGTGTTGACTTTTTCCTCCCATTAACAGCAGCCTTAATTTAGAGCTTTCGTGCTGGCAAAGGGATTGTGAAACTTGGCCAAAGGGAAAAGTGTCAGGTTGCCACTGCACCCAGGGAGAAGGGTCAGCCAGCAGTGCACTCCCCTGCTAACTTCAGCAGTGAATAATGAAGAGAGTTGTTCAATCTTTAATTAATGCAGGGCTGCGGCCAAAAGCTAACTAACTCTCCTGTTTTGTGGATGAGGAAACTGAGATTAAATGAATGCTGAGTGGACAATGGGCATGGCGCCTGCCACATTCGTCCAGGATCGCAAAAGTTTTAGCTACTCCATGCAAATAACCACCAGCCTACAAACCTAGAACCGAAAGGTGTGTTAGTTGTATGTAAGCTCCTATATCAACAAACTATTATTGCTATGTGACAAACTACCCTCCAAACATAGTGGCCTGCAACAAGAACAAAGTATTATTCTCACATTTTGTGGGTAAGCTGGCAGTTCCTCTGCTGGATGTGTCTGGTCTCACTCATGCAGCTGCACTCAGCTGAAGGGTCAGCTGGGCTGGAAGGTCCCAGATCGCCACACTCACACGTCTGGCAGGTGGTACTGGCTGTCGCCCGGGAGACTCCTCACAGCCTCTCGTCCTCTCATAGCCAGACTGCCTTCCTTACACCGCAGTCTCAGGACAGGTTGCTAAGATAGTGAAGGCAGAAGCTGCAAGGTCTTTCGAGACCTAAGCTTCAGAATTTACACATCACTTTCACCACATTCTATTGGTCAAGGCAAGCCAGATGGCCAACCCATATCCAAAGAGGGGGGAAAGAGTCTCCACCTCTAGATGGGAAAAACTGCAAAGAATTCGTGACTGCATTTAATCTACCACACCCTTCTATTTAAAATAACAACCCTTGGGGCTGGCCCGGTGGCGTAGTGGTTTAGTTCATGCTTTGGCAGCCCGGGGTTCGCGGGTTCAGATCTGGATCTGGATCCTGGGCGCCCACTGACGCACTGCTTGTCAGCCATGCCGTGGCACCGTCCCATATAAAGTAGAGGAAGATGGGCACGGATGTTAGCCCAGGGCCAGTCTTCCTCAGCAAAAAGAGGAGGATTGGCAACCGATGTTAGCTCAAGGCTGGTCTTCCTCACAAAAAAAGATAAATTAAAAAAAAAATTATAACTCTCCCTCCCACTTCCGGAATTTCCTATTCTTCCCTGCTTTATTTTTCTCCCTAGTACCTATCACCATCTGATATAGCATACATTTTGCTTATTTATTTAAGAATGGAAGCGCCATGGGGCAGAGATCTGTGCTGCTTAGTTCACTGCTATAGCCCCAGCTCCGAGAACAGGGTTTGGCACACAGTAGGTGCTCAATGAGGATTTGCTGAAGGAATGAATGACCTGATGCTCTTACTACCGCACTACGTGGAGGTGGGTATGGCCTGTACCGCACTACGTGGAGGTGGGTATGGCCTGCTGCTTGTCCACGAGGAGCTCTGTGTTTTAGAACCAGCTCTCACCTTTTGGTCAAATTTCAGACCATCTTTGCCAATGTAAAAGCTCTATTAAAAATGGTACAAAGTTTAGAAAACAGAAGTTAGACCACGCACTTATGGATGCTCACTCCTGGAAGGACAAAACCAGGCTCCTGGGCCTACCTGGCTACGAAGTGGAGCTGGACAGACCCACAGTGACCCCCCGAAGAAGCACCCCCAGTGCAGCTCGGGGTTGGCAGTGACTCATAGCAGCAGGTCAGAAAGCAAACGATTCAATAACTTTTTCTTTCAGTGTTTTTTTTTTTTTAATAGACTTTAGTTTTTAGAGCAATTTTAGGTCCAAAGCAAAACAGAGTGGAAAGCACAGAGGGTTCCCATACTACCCCTCCGCCCCCATGCACAGCTTCCCCCACTATCGACATTCTGCACCTGAGTGGTACATCTGCTATGACCGATGAAATGATCCACTTTTAAGGACGTGGGAAATGCTCATCCTGCAGCAGTAAGTGAGAAAAATCAGGACATCATGAAATATACAAATGTGAAAACATGAGTCTGACTCTCCCAACTGTATTATATATACTCTTTTTCATCAAATTTATCAATTTAAAAGACTATTACTTTAGATGCCACTAAAAAGGGAAATAATATTCCCAATTAAGACTCCATCAACTGTAATCAGTTGTCATCATGATTTCTAATTTGTTAAAATGTGAAAAACCCATGTATTTCAGAATAAATGAACGACAGTGTGCTATACACACAAGAATGCAGGCCCTGTGCTCCTCTCTGGCGCTAAGACTACAGGTCCTTTGAATTCTCCTCTTGATGCTTTTAAAAATTTCGTCTCTTCAACAAATGGTACTGAGAAACTAGATATCCACATGCAAAAGAAGGAAACTGAACCCTTACCTTATACCATATACAAAAATTAACCCAAAATGGATTAAAGATTTAAACGTAAGACTTGCATTGATATAACTCTTAGGAAAAAAAAGGGGGGGGGAGCTTCACGACACTGGATTTGGCAGTGACTTCTTGGATATGACACCAAACTACAGGCAACAAAAGCAAAAACAGACAAATGGGCCGACATCAAACTAAAAACTTCTGCACAGTAAACAATCAACAGTGAAAAATCAACCTACGGAGTGGGAGAAAACATTTGCAAACCACGTATCTGATAAGAGGTTAATATCTAGGATATATAAACTCCTACAACTCAAAAAATAATAATAATAATAATCCAAATAAAAAATTGGCAAAGGACTTGAATAGACATTTCTCCAAAGAAGATATACAAATGGCCCAAAGCATATGAAAATATGCTCAATATCACCAATTAGGGAAACACAAATCCAACCACGCGATACTACCTCATACCCATTAGGATGGCCACTATAAAAAAAAGAAAAAAGTTGGGGCCAGCCCAGTGGCGTAGCAGTTAAGTTCATGCACTCCGTTTCAACACAAAAGAAAAAAGTATTGGCACATATGTGGAAAAATTGGAATCCCTGTGCACTGTTGGTGGGAATGTAAAATGGTACAGCCACTACAGAAAACAGTATGGATGTTCCTCAAAAAATTAAGAATAGAATTACCATATGATCCAGCAATCCCACTTCTGGTATACACCCAAAAGAACTAAAGACAGGATCTCAAGATATTTACACACCATGTTCACTGCAGCATAATTCACAATAGCCAAGAGGTAGGTGTAAACTGTCCATCCAGAATGAATGGATAAACAAACATACAATGGAACATTATTGAGCCTTAAGAAAGGAAATCATGGTATGTGTGACAACATGGATGAATCTTGAAGATATTAAGTGAAACAAGCCAGTCACAAAAAGACAAATACTGTATGATTCCACTTATATGAGGTACCCTGACTGGTCATGCCCTTAAAAACAGAAAGTGAAATTGTGGTTGCCAGGGGCTGGGGGCGGGGGGTGGAAAGGGGAGTTGCTGTTCAATAAAGTTGAAGTGTTGCAAGATGAAAATTTCCACAGATCTGTTGCACAACAATGTGCATGTAGTTAACACTATTGTATTGTTCATTTAAAAATGGTTAAGATGGTAAATTTTATGTTACATTTTTTTTTTTACCATGCACAGAAATAGCCTTCCTCCGTTTTCCCAAATCTCCACAATCTATACTTTTTAAGATGTTTCACAAATAAGCAACGATGACTTTGGCACTGGCAGTGGCAGGATGGGCAATGGCGTGATTGGTCTGGTTTGTGTCCCCTCCCCTGTCCCTGGCATATAGGAGGGCTGGGCCCTGCCCTGAGAGGAGGGTTCTTCTTCCACTCGTGTCCACGCACCTCTCCTGGAACAGTCGCTGTGGCCACATGCCAAACAAGGACAGAGGAACCTAATTCCCCTTTTTTTTAATTGAAAGAAAATACAAGATCTACAAAAGTATACAGTATCATAATAAGCACCCATATTCCCACCATTTCAGCTTTTTGCCTCTTTCATAGAATAGAAACAAAACATTACCAATAATGTCCCCTTTGTCCCCTATCCACAGCCAGGCTCCCTCTTTCCTTTATATGTTTTTACTTTTACCAATTTTGTATGTCTTCCCCTTTACTTTAATAAATGGTATGTATTGTCCTACACCTTTCTTTTTAAAATCACATGCGCTTTTGCACTCTCTCTGTGCTGATAATCATTCCTCTGAATCTAGACCATTCCTTCTAATACTGACCTACTGTTCCATGGCATGCAAAGACTATCAGACTCCTCCATCCAGGTCGCTTCCAGCTCTCTCCCACTAGCACTGTCCCCACGAACATCCCTGGGGGCATCTCCCTGTGCGCCCACATCGGTTCCTCCCGGGCAAGGCCGTCTTGTCTAAACAGATATGGCTCGAGTCTCCTGCACGGGGCCCGTGTCAGGAGGAGGGCAAGCGGGGAGCGAGAGCAACCCGGGGAAGGTTTTGCTTACACAGGCCGCCGCTCCAGCGGGGTCAGCGAGGGAACGTAACCTCCCCTCGCCCCTGCAGCCTGACCCCCAACCCTCCCGGCTCCCTGCAGCCTTCTCCGAGGGCCGGTCCCGCCCATGCCTGCTCTGCCCCTCTTGCCCCCTCGGCTCCGGGTCCTCTCGGCCGGAGCTGCCCGCGTACCCTGCCGATCAAACGGAAATGACCGGGCCAAGGTCACTCTGCGCACGCGGAGCCGCCGAGACGCCCGCGCGGACGCCCGGCCCCGGCTCGCTGGCCGCCGCGGTCCTCGCTTCCGCTCCAGTCGGGCGCGGCTTTTCTCCACCTGGGCGCTCGGCGCCGCCGCCCCGTCCGAATCCGCGCCGGCCTCGTCCCGGGCTCTCCGCCGGCGCCGTGCCCCCGGGGGCGGGCGGGGCTCGCGCGCGCCGCGGGATCGGGTCCCGCCGCCGGCAGGACGCGGGCGCCCGGCCTCGGCCCTGAGTGGCTCCGAAAGCGGGGTCCGAAAGTGGGGTGCGCGCGGGCGGGCCCGGAGGGGCGGGGCCGGGCCGGGACCCGCCCCTCCCGCGCCTGCGCCGCCTCCCCTCCACTGAGAGCTTCCAGCGCTCGCTCGGCTGTCAGGCGCGGTGGCCAAGTGGTAAGGCGTCGGTCTCGTAAACCGAAGATCGCGGGTTCGAACCCCGTCCGTGCCTGCGGCTTGAGGTTGGGGGTGGCCGCGAGGCCGTGGTGTCCCCCCGTGCGCTGTTCCGTTCCTCCGCTCTGTGGCGTTTTTTCCTTTTCAGAGTCTGTCCAGACGTCCTGGAGTCTCACCCCCCTCCCCGGCTCCGTTGTCACGAGCGCCGGCCGAGCCAGTGCCCGGGGCCCCCGGGACCACCTGCGGACAGCCTCGGCCCAGCCACGCCGCGCTGGCCCGGCCCTGCGTCCCGTCTGCCCGCAGCTCCGCTGCGCGGCCGCACTGCGCAGGGTGGGGCTCGTCCGGGAGGCCTGTGTTACTGGAGGCCGGAGGAGAGGGGCCTGGCTGGGCGCGGGTGTCACCAGCGGTGTGTGGGTTGGGGGGTTGAGGGGATCTGGTCTTGCTGGTTTTGCGTGTCTTGAAGGCCAGGGAACTTTCCAGGAAGGGCATTTGAGTTTCTAGAACGATTTTCTGATTTCTGGTTGTTCCTTGAAACGTGAGTTATCCACGCTGTGCTCGCCGCCTGCCTTCTTGTCTAGGAAGCCAACCACGTCATTCGGCTGGTGGACTCTTATTCCTTTCTCAGCCCTTGTGAACTGACCCTTTGAGTCTGGAGCCTGTCTGTGTGATCCTTCGAATCTGGCCCCTAGCCAGTGATGACACTCCCCAAGTCATCTCTAGGATAAACAGCCCAATTTAATATGATATGATGTTGAGTGCCTCCCATACCGGATACACTCCAGTTTGTCTGTCTTCAGTTGTGATACTCCACACTGAAAATACAACTCCAAGTATAGTCTCATTAATGGAACTTCACCTCCCTCATTCTACATCCCATACTTCTGTTAATGTGATCAAAAATCACATTACCTTTACAAAGGCCCTGTTGCACAGTTGAGCATGGGGAGCTTCAGGTGGATTGGTGTCTAAGGTTATCAGAAGACAGGATGTGGGGCTCAGGCAGCAGGGGTATATATTGATCTTTTCCCTAAGAGTCTAATTAATGGAAGAGATGATCTTGGCTTTTGAAGGGAATGCTGAGTTAGGGTGTCAGTGTCATCACGGAATTTTTACTAAATGCGAATCGAGGCAGATTCAGGGATAGGAAGGGAAAAAGGTCCTGAACTACTAGTGTCTCGAATCCTATCCCTTAATTTGGATTCCTGATGAGAAGGAACTTTGAGGCTAGACATTGGGTTTCCCGTAGTAGCTAGAGCAGAGAATTCCACCCCAGCAAAGGTGGGGGGGCGTGGATCAGCCAAGCTAAAATCAATAAAGGAGGGTCAAGGTACAGAAGAGGTCAACGTACAGATGCTAGGGGAGACATGGGCCCCCAAAGGTGAAGGGCCAAAGGCAGGGGTCAAGTGTGGATCCCAGGTCAAGGTTGGTGAGAGGAGATGGAAGTGAAGGCAGGTCAGAGACAAGCACCAGGGTGAGCGTGGGAACAGAGAGGTCTTGGAATTACCTGGAAGGCCCGCAGGTAGCTACACTCACCTCTGTGGGGCTGGAGCTAGGTTACTGGCTTAAAGGGTGAAGGCAGAGGCAGAAGGGGACACCTATGTTGAATTTATTGCATGACCTCTATTAAATCACTTACATACCCTGGACTTCAACTTCCTTACTTGCAAAATTTGAAAGTTAAAAGAGATATTTCCTAAATGCCTTGTGGCCTGAAATTCTAAGTTTCCACCTCAGAGCCTAGACCTTGGAGAAGAAAGGGGACCACGAGCTGCCCCACCCATCTCTCTCTTGGCTGCCAAGGCGGTGAATCATAGTAGGCCCTTTCACTGTGGGGCCTGGTCATTGCCATCTCAGGATGAGACCTATATGACCTATGAGACCTATAACTCCCCTCCGGAGAGTTACAATGCGTCCTCCCCAATGGGCGGGACTAGAGCCGCCAAGGCCCCCTCCCCCGCCACTTTCCCCTTGCTCAGACCTCCCCCTAGTTGCCCACCCCTTCTAGAAGAGAACACGGGGCCTCTGGTACTGCAGTTTGAGAGCTACTTAGGCAGACACAGCCATTTGTGGGCAGTTAAAACCTCCAGAATATTTTTAAAAATATAAACTGCTTTAGGTTGGGCCTCTTCCTTCCTGTGAATGAATGTTATTTAACTTAAAAGCAGAATTTGGCAAGTGTATATATATTTTGCCTTATGCTGTCAATTTTAGTCCAATATTCCAACCTGGAGATAGGTATTTTTGTATATATTTATTGTACAATAAAATACAGATTCAAAAACCAGACAAATCAAGTGAATGTCTTAATGAATTATAAGAATAACACTACCCAGGTCAGAGAACTGTGCCGGACACCCCAGAACCCTTCTCATGTGCCCCCCTCCCAATCACAACCCCCCACAGCTGGAAGTAACCATACCCCCTACTTCTGTAGTAATCACTTCCTTGCATTTTTACGTATCACCTAATTGTGCATCTTTG
This sequence comes from Tapirus indicus, assembly GCA_031878705.1. Classification (NCBI taxonomy): domain Eukaryota; kingdom Metazoa; phylum Chordata; class Mammalia; order Perissodactyla; family Tapiridae; genus Tapirus; species Tapirus indicus. The sequence continues at coordinate 20,359,094 of CM062932.1, forward strand.
CATCTTTATACCCTATAGTTTACTTTTGTTCGTTTTGAAATGGATATATCTTTTATGCTTTTTTTTTCAGTTGCTAGGATTCTCTTCCTTCCCTTTAATTTCTTTGCAACGTATCTGTTGAGGAACCTGGCCCATTTGACCTGCAGAGTTTCTCATAGTCTAGACTTTGCTGACTACAAACTTTTGGTGCAGTTCAACAAGTTCCTCTATCCTCGGTATTTCCTACAAATTAGCAGCTAGATCCAGAAATTGGATCTGAGTCAGGTTCAATCCTTTTGGCAAGACTCAGATATCACCTCCTCTGAGAAACCTCTGATTCCTCCAGGTAATGAGTCACTCAACTTCTCGTCCTGGAGCCCTCTGTGTGTCTCACACCATAGCTGGGAGGCCCCTTAGCTGGGACAGTATCTCACTCACATCTGTGTTTCCAGCACCTGGTACAGAGACAGAACCCTACGGGTTGAAGGGTTGGGGAAGTCTTTTCTGAGGAGGTGGCATCGTGGCTGGGCTCTGGAGGATGAATAGGGGTTTGCCAGAGCACCACAAGATCTGCCCTCATTCAATCATCTTTGACCCTGAAATATCATGATCTAGGTTACAGCTAAGCAGACAGGGGTGCTTTCCTTTTCCCTTGGCCCCTCTAACCTTGCATGTAAAATGGAATTTTGAATTAAGAAACAAATAGTCATTCTCTGTAGATGGTTTTATTAGCCAACACTAAAGGTCCAACCCCATCCTTCAGGACACAAGTTCCCAATTTGGAGTCATGGACTGATAGGAATGAAAGCAACCCTCCCATTCTCTCATTTTACAGCCACAGAAACAGGCAAAGAGAAGGAAAATGATTTGTTCAGGGTCATCCAGAAAGCTCTACCTTTATCACATAGATTAAGCTCTTTCGCAGGATGAGCACAAATCTGTTTGGAAAAGTCATCTTCATTGTTACTTGACACGTACCCAAGAGATGTCCCATCTCTTTGCCAGCCTGTGAGCCAAGCAGGCACTTCACTTGTCCAATATTCACTCTTGATCAATAGGAAAAGCACATGGTGACCAAAATCACCAGGTTTGACCATAGTACTCAGGCTGCAGAGGCAGGGGAGGGACACAGACTCACACTGTCAATGGTGAGATTCCCCAGGAGACGGAATCCTAGCTCTTCTGGACCACAGGCTCTCACACCTTCCAGGCATTTACCCCACCCACTGAAAGCCTTTCAGGGAACCCTGAGTGAGATGGCTGGGACTCAGGCCAGCAGGGCTCTTGTAACGATCTTACTTCCCATGAGCTGCCCCCCACCCCTCAGCCTCACTCCCCAGGTCACATTCAGAGGGCGCAGCCCAAAGAGAGAGGGTCAGACCATCTGCCTCCTCCCCACCCCCCATCATGCAGGAAAACTGAGTTCAGCTCGAAGCACTGCCTTGGCATTGCTGAAATATTATTGCACCTGGAGAGAATTGACTCCTTTCTGGGGAATTTACCCCCCTGCTGCTTCATGTGGCCAAGGGTTGCACCTTCTCTTCTCAAATGACCTCGATAGACAAAGGGACTCACATGTTATCTGAGTGAATGAAGATCAACAACAAAAAGAAGTGAGCAACTTCTCTTCCTGCAGTTATGGAGCAGTCAAGCTGGGAGAAATCACAGAGAAAATCACATCCCAGTTTTGCCAGCGACAAAACAGAGGCCCAGAGGCAGAGAATGACTTACTGAAGGTTGCATAGGAGTGAGGAACTGCAACAGGCCCTAAACGTGGACGGGACCAGTGATCCCAGGGCGGCTTTTCTGCAGCCATGATTTCATGCCCAGCCTGTCCTTCCCCTGAGCTCTGGGGCTCTCCCTCCGTCCAAGCCATCTGGGCCAAGAGAAACAGAATCCATGTAAATTGCCATCTGAGCAAAAGATGCTGAGAACAAAAGCCCCGTGAATTCCACAGGCACATACAGAATACTTCAGACTATTTGCAGCCCTCTTCTCCCTCTGGTCACCAGGATCCCTGTGTCTTCTGTCGAGCTTTCTGACTGATGGCAGGAAGCTGAAAAGAATGCAGAACAATCATGACTGTAGAAGTGGATCTGATAGGCTAGATGGTCCAGGGAGGATGTTGAGTGAAAAGAGCCCTGTATGGAGTGACCTTCGGTAAATCATTTCACCTCCCCAAGCCCAGTTTCCATGTCAGTAAAACAGGGTTTCTCGTTCTGCCCTGCCGCTCCATAGCACTTCACGCATTGCTCGAGATATGGCAGGTGTTCGTTATTAGCAGAGAATCGATACTATAACATGGTGTTCGTATTCAATACCTTGAGTGGTTTGGGCATTGGAGGCCACAGTGAACGTTGGCCCTCCTGCCCTTGGGAGATGTGGTCACCCTGCAAAAGGACGCAAGTGAAATCAACAGGTCTTGGAGGGATTGCCTCTGTCTGTGGCTCAGCCCTAGGGGGCCCTGGGGAGGGTTGGGACAGCCAAGCCCATCCCATAGTGGCAAAGCCAGGTTCTCGGGGCAGGGTATGCAGGCCTGAGATGCCTCTCAGGTATTTACTGAGTGTGCACTATGTGTGAAAGAGACAAAAATTCCCCTCCCTGTGGAGCGTACACTCTGGGAGTTGCCGCAAAGATCAGCAGCAGGGAGACAGAATATACTCCAGTGAGTAAAATATGTGGCATCTTAGAGGGGACAGGGCTATGGAGGGAAAACAAGCTGGATTGGAGGATAAGAAGTGATGGGGAAGGGGGCTGCAATTTAAAATAGGGTAGCCAGGGAAAGCCTAGGGAAGAATCTAGAAAGAGAGGAGCCAGAGAACAGCGCCTCCAGCTGTATGGGATTTTGTCCCTGAAGCAGGTTGATCCCCCCCAGCCACGGAGATGGATGTGTGCGGCAGTCTGGCAGGGTGGCTGGGATGTTATGATTGTCCGTGACACCCCCACACCCCCATCTCCACCTCGGGGGCTCTGAGCCAAGCTTGTTAAGCAGCCTGACTCCTGGGGGTCATTTGTAGGGGGCAGAGGCCACGGGGCTGACTTGGAGAGTTGGACTACACTGTGGGAAGGACAAATGTGGCATGACTGCCCTGGAGACCAAGCCTTTCTGAGATGTCTGCTTGGTGCGGGCTGGTGGAAAGTTCACTAGGCCACGGAGGTGTTGGGTGGAGAGGGGCTGGTCTTAGGCCTGCATTTATTGGCCGAGTGACCCTGGCAAGTAATTTCACCTGTAAAATGTTTGTAACAATAATACCTCTGTCCTAGGGTCATTGTGAGAGTGTAAGGAGAAGCTCTCAGCATAGGGTCTTGGCACCTAGAAATTTCTTATCCTCATCATGGCACGTTCTCTAAGGCAGTATTTTTCAAATTGGAGGAGGTAACCCATGAGTGGATCATGAAATAAACTGAGCAGCTTGCAAGCAGCATTTTTTTAATGGAACAGAATAAGATAACAAAATATATTTGAGTGTAAAAGAACTGTTTCATAAAACATTTTATTTACACATATAGATGCAGCTATTTCCCACCACGGGGCATGACTGAAAGTTTGCAAGCCACTGTTCTGAGGCAGTGTTTCTCTAAAGGTGGTTGTAGGAGTGTTTTTCTAACTTTAGTAATTCACATGCCTCTGTCACCATTTTTGCCATATCGTAATACCACTTGTACTATTCTGTACTAAATATTTGTCTTTGAGTTGGCCATTTAGGCTTTAACCATGTTAGCCCCATCATAACAACAATATTCATGAAATTTACATTTAAAACTATAAAATTTTTTTGAACCTGATACCGTCTCATGTATGAGCACCGCACTTTGGGGAGCACTGGTGGTGAAGAGTGTCATTGTGAAAGCACTTTCTCAAAGCTGGAGGCCAACAGAACTGAGACACAGGAGTCCCAGCCCCTCTCAGGGTCCCTTTCTGCTCTTGGAGGCAGCCTAGTCCCACCGCCCAGCTTTCTGAGTTCTTGTGGTTGACCTTCCCACAGGGGCCACCTCAAGAAGCAAAGGACAGGCTCTGTCTGCTTGTGGACTGGCTCGGATCTTTCTTGGAATATAACCCCCAGTGGAGGAGGCCAGGGCCCTAGTATTTATCTTTCTCTTGTGAGCTGTGTCGTGCTGCTGCCCCAAGTTTGCAGAATTTCCTTTCTTGTCCAGCTTTGATTCCATTGATGGGATTAGGTGCCCCCCACGGCCGTGTCCTTTGATGTGGTCAGGGGGTAGCAGAGAGATTTCAAGCTCAGGGAGCAAATCTTAATCTTCTGCGGGCTTCTCTGGGATCAGCGCTGGGGTAAACCCATTACATCCCTGCCCTTTCATCCCCCCAGGACACCAGCTTCTCCAGGCTCCTCGAGTCTCAGAGATCCAAAGGGTTTGTCAGATTGAGAGAGAGAAATAAAAGGGGAAGAGAAAGCAGAGCATGAACCCCAGACCCCCTCCAGCATCGGCAGCATCACCAGCAATGTCAGGGCATCTTCCTCTTTCTTCCTTCTAATCCTGGGCTCCCATAAAATGGGGATTACAGAGGCTTGGGGCTGGCGGCCTGACCCGCCCTAGCACTGGGCACCTCTGCCGGCACGGTGCATCTGCCATCTGCCCTCCATCCCTCCCAGAGCTGCTCTCTCCTGCGAGCACCTGCTCCTGCACATCTGTCCTGCCCTGGGATCCCGATGTGGGGGCGTGGGAGGAGCGGCAAATTGAGCAGGTAAACCACTCAGCCCCCACCGCAGTGAGGTTTTAAGGCATGATTTGGGTTGGTGAGGCCAGGAAAGAGAAGACAGGAACAAAGTCAATATCTCTGTCAGGCCACAAACAGGTATGTCTCATTATTTTCTTTAAATTAAATCTGACGTCAAGGCTCCATCTGAAAAGAGGCGAGGGAACTCAAACTCACTCGTTATTTGGGCTTCCCCATTACTCCTTCTTCCCTGGTCTCTGGAGTCCTGGCCATCTTGAGGATGGGGATCTTGGCGGAGGCCTGTGGATGCTCCAGACTGGTCTCAGACGAGGCACTACGCAGTTACTCCACGTCCTGGCGTCTCCAGAGAATGGGGCAGCACGTCCCCAACAAAGGGGATTCCACCGACCTCCGACCCCTCCCTAATCTTGGGAAAGCTCCCCCTAGGCCTCGAAGTTTTTCTGTACCACCCTTCCTGCCCACAGTGCCCCTAAAGCAACTCGGGTTTTCAGAAAGCACGGCCAGGAAGAGGTTGTCTGCAGGCAACTGGAAAGGGAAATGGAAAACAAAATGAACATCTCAGGAAAGCATGCTGGGGGTACCCTGCTGGGCGTCTTCCATTTATTATCTCGTTGGTTCGCCATCAAAGCCCCGCAAGAAGGGCCTGGCCGGCTGTAGCTTCCAGACGGGGAGGTTGAGGCCGGCCGCGGGAGCGCTCCATCGGGGCGGGGACAGGGTCCAGGAGCGGAGCGGCCGGCAGGGGGCTCTCGGCGCCGCCTTCGCGGGAGGAAGCGCTGGCAGCGGCTCGGACCGGTCAGAGGAGGAAAAGGGAAAATTACTGGAGCTCGGGGGCGGGAAGGGCTGCGTGACTGGGAGGAAGGCACTCGAGACTGTCGAGTCGGGCGGCCCGCGTCTGGACCCGTTTCCCGAGGCGGCTCGGGCAGTCCCGAGAGGGTCCCCCGGGCCGCCCCCGACCCGCGCCGGGCGTCCTCTCGCAGGCGCCGCAGGCTGGAGCAGGCGCCGCGGCCGGGGGCGGCGCCGCCGAGGGGCGGGCGGAGGGCGGGGCGGGGCGCCGTCCGCTCGGCTCCGGGAGGCGGTGCGGGCGGGCGCTGGCCGCGTCCGCCCGCCGGGAGCCGCGGGCCGCGCAGCCTTCCTGATGTGTCACCAGCACGTGGAGAAGCTCGGGCCGTGCGAGCGAGCGAGCGGAACTCCCCCAACTTTCGAGGGGTCTCGCTGCCCCGTTCCTCACCCCTCGGCGCCGGGCTCGCGCTCCTTGGGGATGGGCGGCGGCGGCCCCCGGGTCCCGGGCAGGTTGAATGAGGCCCTGGCCCCCGGCCCGGCGCGCGCGGGGCGCCCGGGACGTCGGGGCGCGGGGCCGCGCTCCTAGCTACTTCCTCGACCCCCGGCGGCGGCGCGGGCGCGGCCTGAGGCGGGAAGCGGCCCGGCCGGCGCTGCGCCCCCGGAGCTGAGCGCAGGTAACCGAGGCGGCGCGGAGCTGGGCCTCGCGGGCGCGGCGTGGGATCGTGGGGAAGTTTCTCGGCGTGTAACTCGTGCGCTCGCGAGGCGGGGGGAGGCTGGGTTCCCGCACCTTCCCGCCCCCGGCACTGCCCCTCGGCCTGTGCTGGGGTGGCCTGGAAGCCGCCGCGCGCGGAGCGTCGTATAACCCTTCGAGGGCTGGTTTCGGAGCCCGCGGGCCGAGTTCGGGCGGGGCGGGTGCCCTCTTAGAGGGACGCTACTTGGGGGAATCTCGGAGCCTTGGCGAGCAGAGCGCGGTGGAAAGCGGGCGGCCGGATCCAGCCTGGGGAAGCCCGTCGGGGACGCGCCCGCACCCCACACTGCGAGACGCGCGGGAGCTGAGGGCTGGGTCTTTGCGGGCGAGATGAGGGTGTCAGTTCAACTGGCCTACAAAGTCCCAGTCCTCGGCCCCCGGGACCGGCGGCTCCTCGGCGCTCCTCAGTCTAGGCCAACTTCCTCCCGGGCCCGCGCGCACTCAGCGCCCACGCGGGGACATGGACCCCGGCCGGGCCGCCACCTCCCGGGGCCACAGTGGAAAGGGGGTGGCAAGGCGCGCTCGTCGCGGGCTCGGTGCGGCGATTCAAGGGATCCCCGTGCTTCGCGGGAGCAATGGGATCGCGCTCGGAAATTTGAGTCGGTCCCTCTGTGCGTTCCGTGTCTTCCCGGCGTAGCCGGATCCCCACAGGGGCAGACCTGGAGTGACGGGGCAGACGGCCTCCCCAACGGGCCGAGCCCATTCCTACGGGGCCCTGCCCTGCAGTGCTTTGCAGGGCGGCAACCTTGAGCTTGGGGGTGGGGAGGACCCGGCCGAGTTCCAGAGTTGTCCTTGGGGAGATGGGACGGGATGTGGAGGTCTAGCCGCTGGGGAGTGAGAAGCCCCATCTCTTCCTCCCCCCATTTCTTTAAAGATGCATCTTTATGGATGTGTTGCTAACGGCTAGTCTTTTGTTCCCTGACATACGCAACATAATGCTGACCACTCAAAGTCCTCTTCAGGTTTTATGCGGAGATTCCGATCTTCTTAATCCCTCTGTCCAATAACTTTGCTTCTATCCCCCCTAAAGAAAAACCCCACCAACCCCGGAAACCTCGGGTTTGCCTGCTGTTGGAACTTTTCGTTTCGTTTAGTTTGTTTGTATTGTGTTTTGGCTGTCCTGGCAGTGGGGGCCTTGGAAAAACTTTCGGGAACACGCAGTGAGGTGACCTGAAGTGTGTGAAGGGCAAGTTGACAAAATAGGGCAGCTTCTTCCTGGCTTTGGAAAAGAAGAGAGGTTTTTAGAAGTAGGGAGGAAGGAGAGGGAGAAACCAGCCCAACTAGGTTGGCTAGGTTCTCCCGAAGTTGTGCAAAGATCCATTCTGGAAGGTTTTTCCACAGGCTTCCTGGACTTCGTGGGCTAGTGTAGAGTAGACCTTACAGGAATCCTATGATGCCTCTGTCCCTGTTTTGGTGGCCATGTGGTGGCCTGAACAGAGGGAGGTCAGGTGTGTGGCGGGGAGCCCCGTGGGCTGTGAGGTCATTGAGGCCAGGTTGGGCCTGTGACCCAAGGGGTGGGAACAGCCCTGTGCCGTAGTTGGCCTGAATTTTTTCAGTGTGAGCTTTGTCGTGCAGGCTGTAGTCAGTGGAACATGCAGCAGATGCCAGAATTTGGGGGGGGGGGGGGAGAGTTTCTTTGGCCATATATCTAAAGGTATAAGCATCTTGACAGATTCTCAGTTTTGAGGCAAAATCATCTTGGATGAGATTGGTGGGAGCCTCAGCTGGAGGCCTTGCCCTAATTGAGAAAAAAGGCTGTCTTCGGATTGAATCCGAGTTCATCAGGTTGGGAAATGGAATCAGGTTGGGAAAACAAAGTTCCCCTTTGAACCCACGCCTTTCCCAGCCCTGGGGATCAGTATCTTAAAGTAAATGAGGTGGAAAGCTCCAGAATATTGCGTGGTCATAAAACACCCGCAGAACTGGGCTGGAGCAATGAGTTACGGAAAAGCAGGCAGAGTTGGCTGCTTTGCACCCACCCTGGAGGGGACAGGCACGGGGACAAGAGATGTAAGTCCCTGGGAATAAGGCATAGGGAGCCTGGCAGCTCCCCTGGCCTGGTCCAGGTGGCCGGCAGTTTTCCCTCAGGCTGTGCCCTGTTGTCTGGGGCTGACCAGAGTTTTAAGGATTTTTAGGAAATGGCCTGGCGCTTCATTTCTTTGGGGGAAGTGAGTGATCAGGTTTTTCCTTGGGATTTTTCCTCTGCAAAATGTAATTGAATCAGCTACACAGTGGGCTGGCCTGGCTTCCAGCAGCTAATTTGTGCTTCGATTTAGGAATCTTTGTATTTAGGAATTGTGTTTTAGTTGAGAGCTTTTCGATTTTGCCATCCCTCTTGAATTCTCATAGTTTCCAGAGGCAGATGCTGCCTTCCTCCCCCTCCCCCAATCCATCCCTCTAAGCTGGGTACCTCTCGCCTTTGCCTCCGTGGGGGAAGTGGCTTAAACGTCAGACTTGTTTGCCCTGGAGCCGTTCTCAGGAAGCAGCTAAATGCAAGGTGAAAAGCCGGTGGGAGGGAAGGATTTTAGCCAGACCCCCAGGGAGACCCACGGAAGACTCCTAAAATCCAGCTGGATTCCTCGTCCTGCCTACTGGGAGGAAACTTGCATTCCCTCAACTCTTAAGTAAATTGCAACCTGGTGAATAATTAACTTTGTGCTTGTAGCTTTTTCTTTAAAGAAAAATAAAATCCCAACCTATGAAAGAGATCAATTTTTGTCCAGCAGGATAGGATTGACAAAGGAGGTGTTGGGAGAAGCCAACCCTCTCATCTCCAACCCCAGGTCCTAGCAACCTGGAAATTCTGATACTTAGAAATCCCTCCAGGGTTTTGCTGGTAGCTGTTCCTGGGGGGCCTCTGAGCTGCTTTCTCAGGTCCCCTCAGTGCCTCTTTGCCCAAAGCTGAGCTGTCTGAACCCTCAGCGACCGTCAGGATTCTGTCTCCCACTTTGTATAGCGACAGCCTGCCCTCACTCCTGCACGGAGCTGATTCTGCTGCCAGGCCAGTTAGTGGCTCTCTGCGCAGGATGGTAAATATTTGGCCTGTCTCAGTTCTGTTACACAAAAGAACAGCACTCCTAATCTGTGACAAGTCCCTCGGAGAGTTGTCTCAGAAGGGATGAGTTTGGGTTCCATGAAGGGTGTTTCTCAAAGCAGCCCAGCGTGAGGGCCATGAAGGCTAACTTTGGGTCCAGATGTGCTCGAGTGGGAGTCCTAACTGCCACTTGCCAGCTGGGTGGGCTTTGACAAGTAACTTCTCTGTGCCCATTTCTTTCCTTGTGAACGAGGGTTAGGATACCCTGTATTGTCATGGTGAGGCTTGCTGTGCCTGGCGCACGCCGAGACCTTCGCCTGGTGGTCCTCTCCTCTGCTCTTTTGACTCTGCGTCTGTGTACGTATTGATTAAGAAGGTGCAGAGCAATTGAGACCTCAGCCTTGTGGGTCTGGCCGTCTTCTATTGCTTGCTAGTTTGTGGCCTTGGGCCAGTTACTTAACTGACTGGGACCGGCAGCTTTGTAATCGTAAAGTGGGGATAATGTCTGGGAACCCCTCCCCTGTCCGAGTCCCAGTCCTCTCAGTTTTTCTTGTCCACCAACCATGTGCCAGGGACTGGGCCAGGCTGGGGTTACCACCGTGGGTATGACGGGTGTGGCCCCTGACTGCCCACTCTGACGGCCCTGGCTCTGAGAGCAGAGGAGGGGTGTTCTGAGTCCTCTTGGGGTAGCTGAGGAAAGGCTCCCCCCGATGTCACAGCTGCCTGTGGTGCCGCAGGAGCAGGGCGCCCAGCCTTCTGAGCACAGCAGGGCCCCCCCAGGTCGGAGCCAGCAGCCAGTGAGCTGTGGAACAGGAGGCAGACGGCTCTGGATTAGCCAGCACAGAGTCCTTAAAGGAACCCTGGGTGTGCAGATGTGGCCACCTCGCACATCTGCTCTGCAGCGCATCCAGCCTGAAAGGCCCCAAAACTCCAGTTCTAACACTGAGCACATTTCATGAAACATCCCCAGGAAAGGCGAATTGCCACAGCTGCTCTTGGATTGCTTGCTCGTTGACCCAGTGGGCAAGCTAAAGAGTCTAGTGGGACCAGTCAAGCAGGGTACAGAATTGAAGGGGGAGGACAGAAGGAAATAATTTGATATTCCAAAAAATGCTGCAGAGTGATCACCATGAGAAAGAAAAATCAGAATTTCGTTGGACTTCCTTATACTTTTGTATGGCTCAGTGATATTTTAATTTTGAAATTTCAAACTGGAGCTGGAGATAGACCATAATCTTTTCAGTGCTTTAAGGCCTTTAGTAGTCCTGGCTGGCCCTGGGCAGTGGGCAGGGCTTACAGATGGACACAGAGCAGGTGACTTCTCACCCACTGCGCAGCTCCCTCCCTCCTCCCTTTGGCAGGGACTGGAGAATTTTGAAATCGCCCTGTAGCCAGACCCCTTGTGTTTGCTGCCCAGGAGGACTGGGGAGGGAGGTGCTATGTGGCAAAAACGATTGCCTGATTTTAATCTCGGCTCTGCTACTCTGGGCCTAAGAGCCCCTTTCTCTGTCAAGTGGGGGATCGCACTGAATACAGTGTACACCTCTTGTAGCCTTAACATTCTTCTAAGATTCTGAGCCAAGAGGCGCAGAGGAGAGCACAAGGTTGGAACCTGGGGCTGTGGTTGGGAGGGGTGGGGGAAGCATTCAGAGATGTGCAGCTGGGAAACTTGGATCAGTCTGTGAAGACTTGGTGGTTCATTCTCATGAAACTTGCTTCCTGTCACTGCATTTCTGCCCTCGGGTGTGTGGGGTTCAAAGGAAAATGCTGGCTCCTCCTTGGTGACACAGACGTAAATTCTGGTCTTCCAATTCTTTCTCCATGTCCGTTGTAAGGTAGACCTCCTCCCCTACCCTTCTGAAAACAAATTGCATTGCTGCTTAGATGCGGATGGCACCTGGCTTTCCAGGAGACTGGACAGAAAATGCTTTCTTGCGTGAGGCAGGCGTTGGGGACAGGGCTTTGGCTTTGCGGTCGAAACCAGGCTCTCCCGTGGACTAGCTGGGTCACCTTGGACCAATGAAATGCCTTCCTGAGACTCAGTTTCCCTGTCTGTGATAATACATGCCCACTTCGTAGTATGATATGAGGATCAGATGAGAATGCCTGTGTGAACCGCCAGGCGTGGGAGGGCGGGGGGTCAGGGGAGTACATGGTGGCTGTTCTCAAGTGACACCACAGTCTGTTCCAGGGCCTGTGGGGCCGGTGAAGAAACCCCAGTGAGCTTAAGGAAGGCAAGCTGAGCCTGGCAAGCTGTCTGGGGAGAATACATTGGACGAAAAGCAAGTCTTTGCCGTATATGTAGGGGTGGCTCCCGCTTCTTCAGGGACACAAGCCTGGTACAGCTTGGGGTGGGGGACAGAGTCCCTGACTCTTCCAGGGGTGGGTTCATGCCATCACTGTGCTCGAGCCTATTTGAGGGGACAGGTTAATGGCAGAGTCGAGATAACGTTCCCTTGAATCCCTTCCTGCGGAGCTTGCTGTGTGAGCTTAAGAACATGAAAAAAGAAAACGTGCCTTTGCTCTTGGAACTTCAAGGGTGATTAAACAGATATTTGGAACCAGGACTTGCATATAAGCAAAATGTTGGTCTCCAACTCGCCTGGCCAGAACACTGTATATCTGAGAAAATCAACCAGCCCGCTTGCTCCCAGCTGGTTTCTGTGGAGAGTTCATCCTCCCCTGGCCTAAGTCTCGCTCCCTCTCCTGCTTCTGCCTCTCCTCCCATGTCTGGTGACAGCAAGCCTTCATGGTCGCTCAGGTCTGGGCGCACACTAACCTTGGCCAGATCGCTGAATGTTATACCATCTGGCAAAATATCACATTTCGACAATGGGCCTTTTCTATATAGATGGGGATGGAGGTGGGCAGTGCCGGGATGCTGGAAAACCCCTTGCGCATTGACAGTGGAAAGGGGCAGGGTCCAGGATCCTGACTTGGATGTGAGGGGTGGGGATGGAGCAGGGGAGCCACTTCTTAAAATAGAAGTAGCCCCAAGAACCAGGCCCCCTGTTTCCAGAGCCTGAGTGAGGCAGGGGGCTGTTGCCTACGTACCTTGGCTCCTCCCTCTCCCATTCGTCCTTTTGGTGGATTTTGTTTTAATGAAACAAGTCATGACAAATATTGCCCTTTGGGCTGGGGACTCGTGAGGAGTCCTGCCTGGAAACCTAGCCTCATTCACTTGGGAGCCATAATTAGGCAAGAGAACAGTTCACGGGCCCTTGATTCAATAAAGACCCTTTTATGATGTTGGTTTTTCCCAGAAAAATAATACCACTTTGCCCCGTTTATTGCATTTAGATGTGTAATCACATTAGAGCTGAGCTGCCCAGGGGACCGAAGTTACGCAGTTGGGGTTTTCACCAAAGCCTGTTACCCGGTCTTCAGAGGAAAACAGTGTCCTCGGAAAAAAAAAAAAGAAAAGGACAAGAACCAGTTGTGAGGATTTTCTCTCTTGGCATTTAAAGGACATTTTCTTCCATCAGGGTGAGACGCGACCCAGGAGAAAAAGCAGAAAGTGAAACTAACTTGCCTGGCCAGGGTCAGGGCCAGCCCGCACGGTGCTCTCTCCACAGCCCTGCCTGCCTGCCTGGCGATGCGTGCCCAGCGTGGTCCCTCCTTTGTCGGGCAAACGATGTTTGTCAGTCAGACGGGTGGCACGTGTCCTGCCGGAGCCTGGAGGAAATGCCCGAGAGGGTATGCCTGTGTCCTCTCCACCAGGAGTCATGCTGTCCTAGCACGTCTCCACTGCGAATGCAGGCGCTGGTGTTTGCAGGTGGCACTGCTCTGCCTCCCCCAGGTCCCTCCCTGTTGGGGCAGTCAGCCCTGACTAAATATAGTTCTGGAGGTCGGGAGGGTTTCCTGGCCGCCCCTGCCCACATTCACTGGACAGCCTTGCAGGCCCTTGGCATTGAGAGGGGTCCCCTGCCCTGCATCTCGTGCTCTCCACTGCAGGCCCCTCCCCACACAGCCACCCCCTCTTACCTTTGACCTTCAGACAGTTTTGGCTGAAATACATTTCCCAATTGTGGAGTAAAGTCCCTCCTAGAAATCTGCCCCGTGCCGGGTTGGGTAGAGATCACCAGTGGCGTCCAGAACCTCTTTCCCAATTTGGGGTTTAGAAATCTCAGGCGATGAGGAAATTTCTGGGAGTCATTCGTAGGAGTGCTCACTCTATTAAGAAATAGAGGGTTTGACATTTCAGAATGCTCAAACCTGTTGCATTAAAAAGGGGTAAAATCCATTTAATTCCAGGGCATCTGATGGGAGTGACTGCTGAAATATCTTTTCAGAGATCATCCTTCAATGCATTTTATAGGAGGTGCTTCACTTATTTATAGAGTGTTGTATTAAAGTATTTTTTTCAGTGTCACTACTACCTTAGGGTTTGAGGTGGTTTTTTTATACTTTCTGGATATTTTACACTTTTGAGGAAGAAGTGCTATTAAGTTATATATATAACTTATAGTAAAGGTATAAGTTTTTCTTTTTTCTGTCCTAAGGAATATAATTAGAACATCTGAAACCAGATTATCCAGTTAGTACATTTTTCTAATTAGCCGTTAGGAATTTGCAATGAGATAAATTATTTTAGATTTCCAAATGAAACTTTGGCCCCAGGGAGGCTCTGCGGAAGTACACCAGGGACAAAAATCATGAGTTTTCAGGTTCGGCCACGGCCACTCACCTGCTCCCCGAGACACCTAACGTGCCTGCCCCTCAGGCAGCAAACTGACCGGAAAACAGTTTTATTTTCTTTGTCCCAAGTAAGTGGAGTTGGAAAATTATTGGTTTACGTTGGCTTCTCTCTGCTCCTGACAGTGGAGCAGGCAGTCGAAGGTTGGGTTTACATGCTACTTTTCTACATTTTTCAACAGTATGTTAGTAGGTGTTCTTTGGAGCAAAAAAACTGGTGACACAAGTTCATTCTGTTTGTATTTTTTGTGTGTGTTGTGTGTGTGCTTTCTTTGGGCCAGGGGGCCCCCGGGGAGTCTGCAGGGGTGGGGATGTCCAGCCAAGACCCAGGAATGAAGTCGAGACCCAGCTTTTACACGTTGTAACTGTTATTGGTGCAGGCCCACAACCTTTTACCCAAAATTCTGAACTCCCAAAAACTCTGGAAACCGAAAGTTGTTTCTGTAGCTAATTTCGAGGGAAAACCTGCCCCAAACTGACTTGAGACGATGATGGTCTATATTTATCTTGGGGAGTGTGAATATTCATGGGTTTCACTGCAGAAATATTAATGTGTTTGATTACGGGTGCTGCCCTGCTGGGGTGTTGCATAATATGTGGTATATATGCACCACGTTACCTTTCTAAAACCTGAAATATTCTGGAGCGCATATGACCTGAAGGTTTGGGGTGAGAGATCACAGCCCTGGAGTAGGAGCGTCAGCTTAATGAAAATGACAGCAGCTCTGTGCCCTGAGACGGAGCAGAGTACCAGCCTTCCAGGGCCCCGTTGTCCTTCAGCTACAGGAGAAGCCTGTGGGCTGAATGAGGGTCCGGCTGACCAGTGGGCCAGACGCCCAAACAACAGGCCCCACGGCCCTCAGAGCCCTTCCCTCGCCAGGCCATGAACCAGCTCAGCAGGTTTCGCTGGCTGTTGTATCCTCAGTGCCCATCTCCATGTCTGGCACATACACGGTGCTGAGTGAATGCTGCTCAGTAGCAGGGATAGGCAAACTCTGTCTGTGAAGGGACAAATAGTAAATGTTTTAGGCTTTGAGGGCCATGGGGTCTCTGTTGCAGTTTTTCCGCTCTGCTCTTGTAGCATAAAAGCAGCCATAGACAATACATACGTGAATGAGTATGGCTATGTTCTGATAAAACTTGAGAAAAACAGGTGGTGGGCCGGGTTTGGCTTATGGGCCCATAGTTTGCTGACTCCTCAGGAGAAGGATAGATGCACGCTTAACTGTAAACTCTCTTCTTCCCCATGCTGTTAGCCCTGCTGTCTGCATGCCTTGTCTGCTTGTCTGGTCTTCTTCCCTCAGTGGAGTCTCCTATAAAGAGATAAAAGCCATGTCTCTAATGCCAGCACCCACTCCTGCTTTTGGCTTCTGGATGGTTTGGAAATGTGGATGAGAGGAAGGCACTGCCCTCCCTGGACTGGCCTTGTTAGTGGGAGGGCACATCTGTGTGGACAAACGTGTTCAGGCTCCTGTCCAGCCTTGCCAAGGGGCACTTGCGCCCCCGCCCACTGATGAGGTTTTTGGGGGCTGAGCCAACACCAAGGCCTGCTGGCCGTCAGCATGGGGCCAGGCAGGGCTGGAAAGTTTGCGGGGTGTGGGGGAGCTGAGGGGGTGAGAGCAAGCGTTTAGGAGCCGAGAAGTTCTTAGCAAAAGAATTTCTGTTGGAGAGAGATTAGTGATTGCAAACCCAGGGGCTCTGATGAGTAAGTTTCAGGTCTCCCGGCTTTGTTCATCCCAGCCCCGCAATGGCCAGAAAGGTTGGACGGGGCCAGCAAGTCCAAGGAGGCTTTCCACTGCAGCAGAGGCTCGAATCCAGCCGAGCCCTCTGGCTCCCACCTCCACAGTGGGCCGGCCTGGGGCAGACTGGGTGGGTGGCTGGATGGAGGGCGAGACCCTGCAGAGCCCACTCCTCTAAGCCAAGTGCCAGCGTCCCTCCACCTCGCCCGATCCAGCTCTCTGTGCCAGGGAAGTTTGGCCCCTGACTCAAAGCAGGCCTGGCCCCTCCAGGCCCCGGGCAGACCCTCTCAGCCAGCCCCTGCCACAGGTCCCAGCATCCCTCTCTGGGCCCCGCAGCTTCTCTCTAGAAAGGGTTCCCCCAAGATGTTCTGGGATTGCTGCCCTTGGCCTGACCACCTCCTGCCCTAGTCAGGGTGGGACTGGCACATATTTCTCTCTAAATTCCAAACAAGGGCTGATATCTCTGGTTGGCCTTTCTTTTCCTTCCATCATGGTTTTGTGGATTGCTGGCTATTTTAGGGAGTCTGTGTTCAGAGTAGAGCTGCCTCGCTCTGCAGCTCCCTTGCAAGCCCTCAGGGCTTTCCAGCCCCCAGCAGAAGGGGACAGCCCCTTGGTCATCAGTGTGTGTTCAGCAGAGGCCAGGCACAGAGCTCAGGGAAGGCCCTTGGAACCGGACTGGGGGCTGGTGTGTTTGGTGATGGCTTAGCTCTGCTGTCAGAGCCAAGCCCAGGTGGGTCACCGTCACACACCTAGCATGGCATGGGGGGGATGCTCTGGCCACTGCCCAGGGCAGCCCCTCGGACCTCATTACTGAACACCTGGGCTGGGGACTGCCCGTACTCTGGTAATAAGACGCCCCAGAGTGGTGGTTCTCAAACTTGGGGGTCCCCGAGAACCACTCGAGGAGCCTGTTAGCAATGCGGGCTCTGGGGACCCCCGGTCAGCATTGTTAATAAGTGCATGTGGTTGTGACACAAGTGGTCCCGGGACCATGCTGCCAGTGGGCTGATAGGTAAAGCAGCGTGATGAGTGTGGGGTCGAGGGGAGCGGGGAGAAAGAAGGGGCTCTAACCCAGGGAGGGGCTGGGGTCAGGAAGGGTCACCCAGAAGAGGTGAGCTGAGTCTTGAAGAACAAAGGAGGGGACGGTACTAATAGCTAACCCTGATAAATGCTTCGTGCCAGGCTAAGCTTTGACAGGAATGAACTGAATTAATGCTCCCAGCAGCTCTGCTGATCTCACCGAGGAGCAGACTGAAGCACCGAGGGGTTAAGTAGCTTGCCCAGGGTTCTGTGGGTAGTAAGGGGTGAGCTGGGTCTTGCCCTCTCACTTCGTTCCACTGCATTGGGGCTGGGGCACCCCAGACGGTGCAGCCAGCTCACACATGGGCTGTGCAGACTGAGGACCAAGGCTTCTCAGGCAAAGCATTATGTGGTCGTGTTGTGGAATGGTTCAGATGGCTCCCAGCCTAGCATGTGGGGACAGCTTGGGTTTTGCTGGTGGAGTAATGGCTATGAACTTGGTTAGGGCAGAAAGCTCTGAGCAAGGTGACAGTTGCCATAACAAGCTTTGAGAGGGCTGAGGCTGTAGCCGGGCAGCAGGGGCTCCAGGCAAAGCAGGACCCTGGGGTGGGGGATGGTGCAGCGTTAGTGCTCTGACACTGTCCCTGGTGCTCTTCTGAGGGTGAAGAATTCTCCAGGGAGCTGCCTGCCTTGGGTCTGAGGGCACAGAGGGAAGCTACTTGGAGAGGGGAGTACACTTCTGTTCGGAGCTTCTGGCTGAGCACTTTACATACTTTCTTTCCTTCAGTCCCCACACCACCCTGCTAAGTGGGCTTGTTAATCCTATTTACAGATGTGAAGGCCAAGGCACAGAGAACCAAGGTAACTTAGACACGGTCACACAGCGAGTAAGCAGAGTGGCACCAGGTCTTTCTGTCTGCTGTGGGATGTGCTTTTCACCACAGCGGCACCTGCCATGTTCTTCGAGGCCACGTGTCCTGCACGTGCTCCAGCAGGAGCAACGCGGGGCCCCCGACGAGTGCATGCAGTGCCGGGCTGAGTGGGACAGGCTCCCTGCATCCGGGGCCCTGGTGGCGTGGCCTGGCTTCAGGGGTCGAGTCACTGCAGATGGGTGGCATTCCATGCCGCGGGGTTCGGGGGAGTCAGAAAGGCCCCAGGTCTGTGGAGGGTGTCTTGCTGGGGCCTTCTCGACGGGGGTCCTGATGCTGGGAGTTGAGCCTCTGCTGCCCTGGAGGCCGCCCAGGCCTGGGGGCAGAAGGGATCATCCCATAAACACCTAAAGCAGCTGATTCCAGAAGCCCTTTTCATCCTCCGATAAGAAAAAAAATCCGTCACTGTCCCTTTCTTCTTGTTGGCCACTTTCTGACCACCCCCCTCACCCTATCCCCAGTTTCTTCCAGCCTATGCTTCCCAGCAGAGCCTGTCAGCTTGTTGATTTGAACCCCAAAACCGTCCAGGACATACAGAAGTCTGCACTTGTCTTTGCCCACCACAGGCTGTTTTCATAGCCGGGTTGGGGACCCGCCTTCCTTCCCAGACCCCGGGCAGTGTCGCCTTTTCCCAAGCTCACCTCTGGTGAAGATGGGGTGGGATGCGGTAGAGCAGAGGGAGGGCCAGAGGGAGATGTTGGAGCAGCAGCTCCCTCAGGGCTTGTCGGTTCTCCACGTCGCAGCCTCTTGCTTCCCACCGGGGGCAGAATCTATGACCTTAAGCTTTTCAGGAACAGTCCCTTGGGCTTACATGTCAGAGCTGAAATACTCGCATTTCCCTTTTTGCCTTTCCTTTGAAATGGGGGAGTGCTAGTGGGAGCTTAGCTCCTTCAGGTCCATTTTACAGAAGGGCTTAGCGAGGCAGCTGTGGGTAGGTGGGCCAGTGTCAGGTGAGGAGACACCATCTCCACCTTGGCTCATCTGAGCCAGCCAGTCAACTGCGTACTCACCTGGAGAGTGCTCAAGGACAGCAAGAAAAATGAGGGACTTTCAGGGGCAGCTGTGTTTTCTGACTCAGTCATAATGCCCCTAAAAATCCTTATTGTTCTTGCAGTGCGCATCGGGCAGCG
Source organism: Tapirus indicus (assembly GCA_031878705.1). Taxonomy (NCBI): domain Eukaryota; kingdom Metazoa; phylum Chordata; class Mammalia; order Perissodactyla; family Tapiridae; genus Tapirus; species Tapirus indicus. The sequence goes on from CM062932.1 coordinate 20,377,844, forward strand.
GCTTCCAACCCACCCCTCGCCCACCTGTCCGCTCTGGGATGGGAAGGGCCCAGGGTCCGACTGGGATGTCCTCCCCCATCCTCCTGAAATGAGAGTCAGTTGGGACTTGCTGTTTATTAAAACAATTTTGTTGGGCCAATGCATTGGTTTGCATATATTTTTAGAATTTCTTTTTTGGTGGAGGAGTGGTAAGGGCTGGGCACTGAGATATCCCTGCATGGATCGCAGCCCGGGAGAACACAGCGTCTCCTGAGTCTGCGCGCTGAAGGTCTGGGAGAGCAGGTGCAGGGCAGCCTCAGGGCCAGTTATGTCAAGGGCAGCGGTGTCGGGCTGGCCGGGATGCCACACCTTTCCTGAGCAGCTGGAAGGGTTTCGGGGCACCTGGGCAGAAACTTGTACGGTGTTTTAAAACAGAAGGCTCCACAGTCCACTCTCTGAGACCCAGTGAGCTGGCCATTTTGCAAATATACTTGCAGTGGATTCAAGGTCTTTCCCCAACTGTGACCCTGGAGCTTGCTTTCTCTACCCCTGTTTCACCTTCTGGGGCTCCTCCATGCTCAGCAGCTGCCCCTACCTTTTCCAGCCCCACCCCACAGATATTTTAGTTGAGCCCAGGCCTTATCTTGGGTGGATTTGGGGTTTCTGGGGCATTGTCAAGAAGCAGGAGTTCCAGTCGGTGACATGCCCCCTTAACCCAAGAACACCAACCCACAAGAACGTCACCAAATTCCACAGCAACAGAATCTTCCTCTTTGGCTGAGGCTGGGCAGGTGGCCTGCCCGTGGACGGACAGACGGGGAAGGGAACAGGCAGCAAGCAGGACTCTGCCTGCTCCCTTGATCCACCCCGGGTCCCACTGACCTCACAGGGCAGTAGGGGAAATTCATCCTTGCGGTATTTCTAAGGTTCCCAGGTGCCGACTCGTAAGCTCTCATCACTCAAGAAGATGGCCATTACACGTTCGGTGTTTGCAGGACCGTGATCACCACCGTCCTCCTTCCCTGCCAGCCTGGCCCTTGCTCTGCAGGCTCCGGCCGTCCTGTCGTCCCAGCTGTGCCTCCACACCAGCTGTCCCAGAGACAGTTTTTACGGGGCTGGGTTTGCTCAGGAGCCTCAGCATTCTGCCTGGGGGAAGGGACAGCTCCAAGGTAAAGTTTAACACGGGACGGAGGGTGGGATGGTGGTGTACATCCCTTCTTGGCAAGAGGCAACGGACACAGAGCCACACAACATGTTCCATCATCCTTCAGCAGCTAAGCATTTGCTAACTTCAAATCGCTGTCTTCCCTGGGGCCCCTGTGCCCTGCCCTTCCGTCCCCCCAGACCTCCTTGTTCCTGAGTGTGTTCCTCATTCTTTACCCCAAAACATCTGAAGATAGTACATCAATTTAAAAAAAGGTAATACATCAAAAATAAAACTCTTTTCCCCCAATTATAAAAGAACTGCCTTCCACTCTAGAGCATTTCAAAAATACAAAAGGATGGAAAGGGCTTCTAAATGCCCATACCTAGAGATAATGTCTGCTAATGAAATAGATCCTTCCTGCGTTTTTCCCCTATGTGTGTACACCCCCACCCAGTTAGCAGGATGGGGGCTTTTAAAAGGGGTGAGGCTCAAAACCCATTTGAGCAATGGCCCTGTGCCCTCAGGAGCCAGAAAGTCTCTATTTTCTTTTTGCCAAGTGGGGGTATGCCGTGGGCCTCTGCTGCTCACCTCCAGCCAGGAAGATCAGAGACCTCGGAGGGGGCTGGAGCACCACTGGGTCTCTCTAAACCGAGACTGATGAAGTTGTCTGGAGGAATGCAGCCATGTGGGTTCCATCCTGATTGACCTAAGTGGGCTGCTGCATTGCTTCTCGACACTGGTCGCACCACTGGGGGAGTGTTAAGAAAATGTCATGCCTAGGCCCCACCCACCCAAGACCAATTAGATCTGAATTGCTGGGGGTTGGGGGAGCCCAGGGATTGGTATCTTTGTTTTTGTTTTCATATGTTCCTCAGATGATTCCATCAAGCAGCCAAAGAACTATCCAGCTCCATGCCCCCAAGGTAGATAGGGAAGAGATTTCCTCCAGCTCTGCCTTCAGAGCCTGATCGAGTAGATGTGACCATTGGCAGCTGGCAGACTTTCACTCCCATTATTTTCTCTTCTGCTCAGGGTCATCTTTTGATCCTCATTTCACAGATGGAGGACCGAGGCTAAGGAGAGCAGGAGACTTATTGGAGGACACACAGCTAGGATATGGCAGAGCTGGGGTTTAGATCTGCAGCTTCTGACTCCCGGGCCAGCCAGGGCTCCTTCAGTAATTATTATTTATAATTAGCATTTAGAGTTAGAACAAGCGTATCGCAGTGCTTACTAATTCTTAAGCATTTGATCATCGCAGCACCTGAGGTGGGTGGGCAATGCTCTCTCGTGGAGGAGGTGTCTGCCCCTCCGGGAGGCTGGGTTATCATCCCTTAATCTTCACGATGCTGCCTTGTGCACCTGGCCAGCCTCGACCCTCGGCTTGCCTCCCCTCAGCCTGCTGTGCTGCCATGGGTCCCAGCTCTGGGCAGGGTACATTCTACCCCATTTTCAGAACATGCAAGAGGTGTGGGCAGGTGGGTGGCAGGTGTCCGGGAAGGAGCACAGCCCTTCATGGGGCTTGCTCATCTGGCCCTGCTCAGAGCCAGTGGCTCTCAAGGTCAGGACCCCTCTTAGAGGTACCTAGGTCTCCAGAAGGCTGTCCTTGCCCATCCCTCTTTCCTACAGAGCTTGACTCCAGGAGCCTGGCGTGAGGGCCACCTGGGCAGGTTGCCAGTGCAGGGAGCTAACGGGCAGGCGCATTGTCAGCGCTAGGAAGTAGTCGGCTCCTTCTGGACCGGTCTGCAGAGCTTGGAGGGCCAGCCTGCCTTGGACATGATGGGAGCTGGGAGCCCAGAACACCACTTTCCCGGAGCACTGCGGCTCTTGGCCAGGTCCACAGGCTTCCTTTGGCAGAAAAGGCCCGAGCCTTGGCCACGCCTTCCCTTGCTTGGCCTCGGGTCCCTCCTTCCTCGGTCTGGCACTCGCCCTGCTCCCCACCCAGCTCTTTGCAGCAGAGTGCACACTCTTGGCAATGACATCCTTTTAACCTGTTTCCCAGAAAGCGGGATAGTTGGGCAGGCAGACTCAGCCAGCACCTTGGTGGGAAGCAGGGTGGTGGGCTTCAGCTCAGGCTTTTCTTGCCCGTATTCCTTGGGGAGCTGGGCTGGGAGTAGCTCGAGGCTGCTAGTTAAGCTGAGTAAGGTAAGCCAGGGCACGGCTTTTGGGCTGAGGTGAGAGCTTTGAGCTCCTAGAGTTGGGGGTGGTGGGGGGACAAATCTTTGCCCAGGAGTCTGATCAAGGGCAGTCACTTAGCTGGGGGCCTTGGGTAAAGCTCCTCACCCCTCTGAGCCTGTTGCCCCATTGTTTCATGGGCATAATAGAGTGCTCTAGGAATGTGTCTACTCTCTAGGCTTATTCTGAATATAGATATGAAATTGTCACTCCCTTTCCCTCCCCTTCCAGGAGGACACAGAGAACTCTTGAGTGGTGTCTGGTTGAAGAAGATGCTCAGTTATTGCTAGTTGCACTGCATTGCTCAGGAAGCGAGGTTTGGGTCCCAGCATGTTGAATGGTGCCTTCCATCTTTGATCTCTACAAAGACGGCCTTTCCTTCAGTCTCCTCTCCGGCCCTCCTGCCCTGGCTGGACCCTGTCGGGATGGTGGTTCTGGACTGAGAAGCTGCGTTCCTCTCTGGTCTGGCCTGCCAAGGTCCGGAGCGCACAGAGGCATCCTCCCCTTCTCGAGGTTTGTCCTGCAAGTCTGGACGCCGTCAGCTCCGAGGCGTTCCTTCTGAGCCTGGGCCAGAGGAGCTGCTGCAGAGCTCCTCCCTCCCCGCCAGCCTCCTTGGTGCAGACAGCTCCACACAGGCAGGGCTTTCTGTTTGGCTTGGCCGGTGGGGAAGAGATTAGCACTTGCTTTCTGTTTTGACTCTTGTATCTAACAGGCAGAGCCTGTGAAATCGCAGAAAAGCAGACTTGGACCTTGTATGAGTGTGGGGCCCGTCCCTGATGGTCTGGCCACTGTGGAGGTGTCTGGAGGTAGGAATGCATGATAACATCACCCCCTGGGTATGTGGAGGGATGTGATGGCCATCTGTCAGCTTTCCCTGCCCAGCTTCTGTGGTCCTTTCTTCTCATAATGCCTCTCTTTTCCTTCAGAGGACAACCCCGACCCATTCCAGCCCCAGCATTAGAAGCAGGCCTGTGGCCTAGGCTGGACAGCGTGATTCCCCCTTGGGACTTGTGCAGCAACTGTGGGGAAAGAGGCATTTGCTTTTCATGGGAGTTGCCAGATTGATAGGATATAAGCTTGGAACTGCTGGTGGCCATCCAGTTTTCCACTTGAGGATGAAGCCAACAAAGAGAAGAGAGAGCTAAGAGATGGAGAGAATATGTTGTCCAGACATCAGTAAGCCCCTGGATCCAGCCATGCCTGAAGCTACCTGCACCCCTGGACTAACCTGACTTGTGAGCCAATGCATTGTTTTTTTTCTAAAACTATCCTGAGTTGGGTTTCTGCCATAGAAAGGGTCTTAATAAAGGCAATGTTTTCCTTTGATTTCATTTTTAAAAATCAAGTTTGAGGTATACTTTACATGCAATAAAATCCACCCATTTTAAGTGTCCAACTATGTCACATTATGTCAAATGTGTACACCCTGTAACCACAATGGAGATGTAGAACATTTCAAGTTCTCTCATTACCCTTTACAGTCCCTTCCCCCAAGCTCAGACAACCACCACCTTGCCTTTGTTCTAGAGCTTCATTTTGTGTTTTCTAAAATTTCATATAAATATTATCACATAGCATGCACGCCTTTATATCTGGCTTCTTTCATTCAGCACGTTTTTGAGATGCATCCATGTTGTTGCGTGCATCAATAGTTCATTCCTTTTTATTGCTGAGTGGTGTTCCAGTATGTGATGTACCACAGTTTATCCATCTATCAGATGATGGACATTTGGGCTATTTCCAGATTTGGGCTATTATGGATAAAGCTGTTTTGAACATTTATGTACAAATCTCTATGGGGGCATGTTTCGACTTTTGTGCCTAGACATCAGTCCCATTTTACAGTTGAGGAAACAATTTCAGAGAAGTAGACTCACTTGTCCAAGGCCACATGGCTGATGGATCCTGTGGTTTACACAGGGAACAGAAGGGGCAGTTGTGTCGCTGGAGGAATGGAGCATGGTATTGGGTGTTCTATAAGGGGCCTCTGGGGCCCTTGCTCCCTGCTTGAGGAGGGAGCTCATGGGATCCTGGTGCCCAAGAACGTCATTGCTGGGGGGGCACTGTCAAGATGAGCTGCCACCATGGTCCTCATGTTTTCACCCCCTTGGACAAATGTCATTTGCTTTTCTCCTGTGGTTTCTGTGGTTTGAGAGATTATATCTGCTAAACAGCCTGCGTTCATGAAGCCAGAATCCACTCCCCCAAATCTATTCCTCAAATATGTAAAGACTTCTCCGGAACTGTCTGAGCTGACAGTTATGTGAGCAGACTCATATGAAGACATGAAGATGAAAAAACAACGGACATCTGCTTTTTTTTTTTTTGGCTTGGGACCAACAGATTATGGCCCCATCCCAGAAGTTCAGAGGATGTCAAGTTGGTAACCCCCAATTTAGTCCAGCCTCTCATTTCACAGATGCTTCTTCAGCCACGTCTCCCTCTTGGTCTTCTCTCTGCTCACGTCAGCCTTGGAGGTCATGGAGAGTGTTTCCCCGATGCTCATGTTGTGAATTCAGCGTGGGTCATCTCCCTTGGGACTCAGTCACTCCCTGGGTCCACCTGTGCTGAAGCCAGATGCACCCCTGGGCCTTGCAGTTTTGTGAGCCAATACATCCTTCCCTTCAGTTGCAAGCTGGCTCAACTGTAAGAGTCCTGGCCAATACAGCTTAGCCAGGACAGCACCCCTCCGTGAAGCTTCCCCCAAGTACCTCCAGGCAAAATCAACAGAGGGCCAGTCCAGTTCACCTCCTGGGGGCCAGACACTACTAAGTGCTTTACATGCATTCTCTCAAATCCTCTCAACAACCCTAAGGGAGGTAGTTCTCCCCTTTTTACTGCCAGGGAAACTGAGGCATGGAGAAATCAAGGCACAGAGCTGGAATGTGGGTGAATCAGATACAGCTTGCATGCCTCTACAGATCCTCCCAGCTCCCCTGTCCACGAAACTCCTGGCTGCTTGCTCTGCCTCAGCCATGGCCGTGGCTGAAGGGCTACTTGGGGTCCCCACAGTTCCACAACTGAAGCTGACCAGCTGCCTTCCCAGAGCCTGACGCCTCCCAGACCTCATCCCAGGGAAAAGGGTTTGGCTCCCGAATGGCCATGAAAGGGGCCAAAGAACACAACCCAGAGGCGTGGGAGTTAGTTCTTGGGGACGAACGTTGAGCAGTAGAAGACGAGATGGGAGGTTAAATTTCTTCTCCTTCCCTCCCTTGGACCAATTGAGGCAGCTTTTCCACATGGATTGTTGTAAAGCAGTGGCAGTGTAGTTACACATCATACTGCACTGCTTCCCATCCTTCCCTACTTCCCTCTTTCTCCCCTCTTGCTGCCTGTAATTCCACCTCCGAGTTAATGTAGCAGCACTTAATCCCTTGCCTCCATTTTCTAGGGAACACGGGCAGTCTGGCTCCTGGGTCTGCCCTACACTGCTTCAAGGAATGTTGAGCAAAAGGATAGAGGCATCCTCTGCCATAGCCGTGGGATGAGGGAGCGGATGAGATAGTGCCAAATTCGTCAGATTAGTCCCCTTTCTCTCTCCCCCTTGATTCACTAGAGCTAATCAGTGAAGTCCTCTCTGACTTCCTGCTGTTTCAGAGGCTGTGGCCACCCCCACTAACCCGTCTGTCCAGTACAAAAGAATCCACGCTCCCTGAACTTCCACTTGCTAGGTATGTGATGCTGGCAAGGGACTCAGCCTCTCTGAGCCGGCTTCCATCTGTAAAATGGGGATAAAAATGGTCTCACCACATAAAACTGTCGGGATGCTTAACTGACACTAGTTTTATGCCTGGCGCGTCAGAGGTAGGGGGCATTGTTGAGGCTGCCTGTGCAATTACAGCCCTGCTTTCTTGGAAACCACACGTTCTCCGTTCTCAGCCTCAGTCCCTACTGAGTAAATGAGGCTGTCCCCCACCCCACTTTGTTCCCATGCCTGCCACCAGACCCAGGCCAATCAGCACAGCCCAGTATTGACCACAAGTATTGGTTCATTCCTAGACACAAGACCTGAGTCAGACTGGCCCCTCTAGCAGTGCCTGGAATTTTCTAGAATAAGGGAAGAGGTGCTTGCTCTTTGCTGAGATCATTAGCTTGGAGCTCTCAGAAGCCATTTTTATTATTTGGCTGTTTAAGAATGAAGTTAGTAAACTCAGAAGAAAGAAGAGCCAAGAGATCGAGCAGGACACAATCCTGATGATGTCTGGAGCTCCTGGATCAAGCTGTGGCAGAAGCTAGTTAACCCCTGGTAATTTACATAATTAGGAATTAATACGTAAACCAAAATTTTCCTTTCCATTTGCTTAAGCCAGTTCGAATTGAGTTTCTATTACTTAAAACTGAAATGGCCTTGACCAATACAGTAGGTTCTCTATAAATGATAGCTGCTGTTCAGCAATTAATATTATTATTATAAACACATTACCAGGAAGATGCAGCCTTGGGGATGCGTAGATCAGGCTCCCCCCCGGGGCCACTGCTGTTCTGCACACATCATTGCCTGGATATCAGCCCCCTGAGCGTGGAGGATTCATGTTTGCTCCTGATGTATCCCCGGTGCCTGGTGTCTGCCTCAGCATAGGTGATGAACAGACATCTGTTGAAGGCCCACTGCCTTCTAGCACCTATGCCCGGGGACAAATTTTGACTTCTCTGCTTGTCCTTGGCTGACGTCTGAACCCACTGAGGTGTCTGCCAGGAGTCTGTCTTGGCAGACTGTTCTCTCGTTTTCACAGTGTCCTTTCTAGGGCCTCATTCATCCTTTCATCTGTTCACATGTCCAGTTTAAAAAACCTTTATTAGAAGTGTCCATTATAGGCCCTATCTTACACCACTCACAAAATTTAACTCGAAATGAATTAGACTTCAATGTAAGACCAGAAAACATAAAACTCCTAGAAGAAAACATAGGAAAAAAGCTCCTTGACATGGGTCTTGGCAATGATTTTTTTTTTTGGTTGACACCTAAAGCACAAGCAACAAAATCAAAAATAAACAAGTGGGACTATATCAAACTAAAAAGCTTCTGCACAGCAAAACAAACCATCAACAAAGTGAAAAGACAGCCTACTAAATGGGAAAAAATATTTGCAAATCATGTATCTGATAAGGGGTTAATATCCATACATATAAACAACTCATACAACTCAATAGCAAAAAACCAAATAATCCAGTTAAAAATGGGGAACAGGGAGCCGGCCCGGTTGCTTAGCGGTTAGGTTTGTGTGCTCCGCTTCAGCAGCCCAGAGTCGCAGGTTTGGATCCCGGGTACGGACAGACGCACCACTTGTCAGCCATGCTGTGGCAGCGTCCCACATAAAGTAGAGGAAGATGGCACGCATGTTAGCCCAGGGCCAGTCTTCTTCAGCAAAAAGAGGAGGATTGGCAGTGGGTGTTAGCTCAGGGCTAGTCGTCCTCAAAAAAAAAAAAAAGATTAATATAAAGAAAAAAATGGGCAAAGGCCCTGAATAGACATTTTCTAAAGAAGATACATGAATGACCAACAGGTTCATGAAAAGGTGCCCAGCATCACTCGTCATCAGGGACATGCAGATCAAAGCCATGATGAGGCATCACCTCACAGCTGTTAGAATGACTGTCATCCAAAAGACAGATAACAGATGGCAAGGATGTGGAGAAAGGGCAACCCCCATGCGTTGTTGGGGGGATTGTAAATTGGTACAGCCGCTATGGAAAACAGCATGGAGGTTCCTCAAAATATTAAAAATAGAGCTACCATATGATCTAGCAATTCCACTTCGGAGAATATACCCAAAGGAAACAAAAACACTCTGTGGAAGAGATGTCTGCACCCCATGTTCACGGCAGCATCATTTACAATAGTCAAGACATAGAGACAACCTACGTGTCAGTCTTTGCGTGAACGGATAAAGAAAATGTATATATATACACAATGGAATATTATTCAGCCATAAAAAGAAGGAAATCCCGCCATTTGCGACAACATGGATGAATCTTGAGGGCATTATGCTAAGTGAAATAAGTCAGAGAAAAACAAATACTGTGTGATCTCATTTATATGTGGAATCTAAAAAAAGAAAAACCAAACTCATAGAAAAAGAGACCAGATTCGTGGTTACCAGAGTTTGGGGGTTGAAGGGAGGGGGGAATTGGAGGAAGGTAGTCAAAAGGTACAAACTTCCAGTTATAAGGTAAATAAGTACTAGTGATGTAATGTACAACATGATGACTATAGTTAACACTGCTGTATGGTGTATTTGAAAGTTGTTAAGAGAGTAAGCAGATCCTAAGAGTTCTCATCACAAGGAAAAAAACTTTTCTTTCTTTTTTTTTTTTTTTGGAATTAGATGAGATGATGGATGTTAACTAAATTTATTGTGGTAATCATTTCACAATACATGTAAGTCAAGTCATTATGCTGTGCACCTTAAACCCATACAGCGCAGTATGTTAATTATATCTCGGTAAAACTGGGCGGACAAAAGTGTCCATTATGCTACGTACGGGGGAGAGATGCAAAAATGAATAATACTTTGCCTGCCTTCAGGGAGCTTCTGTTCTAGTGGGGGTGTAAGTTGACAATTTTGGTACAATTTGGTTATTTTAGGCATTTGGATAATTTTCTGGTATTCTTCTACAAACTGGGACCTACATTACATCTACAGATAATGAAACAATTCTAAGGAGTGTATTTTGGTTTTAAGCTAAATTGGAACTCATCAGTTTATCTATTTTCAGAGAAAAGTTGACAATGTCCCTATCATCTCCTCTGCTGGTTCACACCCCACCTTGGTCAGCTCTAAGTTTTTTTATATTGTTCCTGTTACTGACATTCACTTTCTCTTCTCCACAATCAAGTCTTCACTGCTTTGTCTACAGGTTGGCGCAAAAAAGATTAAAAACCGTGAAACAGCATTTCCATAACTAAAATTGTTAAATACTGTTTACTGTAAACACCCCCTTTTAACTGAAGCTGGTTGGATTTGGGTTTGCGTTGGTTACGGCCACGGTGTCCTGACTCACACACTCACATGCTGTTGAGTTGGATGAAATGTATTCCTATGCCCGCTGGGACCGAGCTCTGCCAAGGCCGGCTTCCCAGGCCTGCGACCTGTGCAGTCACACGGGGCCTGGGCTCAGAAGGGCCCCGTGCTTGGTTGGACGCTTTGCTGTTGCTGTCTTGAAATTTATAATTGTTTTTGAACAAAAGGCCCCACAATTATGTGGCCAGTCCTGAGCTCACTGCCTTGCTAATCGAGGCCTGAGCTTTCTGAGAAGCCCTCTCCGCGGGCGCTTGGGGGGAAGGCAGGGTGCCCTGGCAGGTCCTGAAGCAGCCGTGGAAAATTCAAGTGAGAGGCCATGGACCTGAGGGTTGGCGTCATTCGTGTTCCCCACATTGTGAGGTCGGGCTGGGCTTCTCCAAGGTCCTCCTCACAAAAGGGCTGAAAGGTTGGTGAACCCCGGGCTCCATGGGGTGGGATTATGCCCCACATTACACAGAGCATCAGGGCTGAATGATCTGCCCAGGGTCCCACTGCTTATCAATGGCAGGTCCTAGATTCAAGTCCGGGCCTCTGATTCCCAGACTCAAACCCTCTCTGCTTCATAACGCTGCCTCCATACCAGTGCTGCGCATGATGGAGCAGACCTGGGTTGAGTTCTAGTCCTGCTTCCAATTTGCTGTGTGTCCTTGGGTGAGGGACTTGCTCTCTCTGGAGCACTTACCCTAGCATTCACTGAGGGAGTGGATAAACTTTAAAAGTCCCTTTCAAACAGAATCACTAGGGAACCAAATAATAGGAAAGAGTAAGTTTCTTCTATAGACAGATTCCAGCTAATAAATGCAAAAAGAATGAAATTTAATACCATTTTGCAGTCCCTAACAAATTTATTGCTTGAATGGTGGCTAACATCACAAGAAAGAGAAAATCAGACACCACGTACTCCTGATAGAAGATCTCAACACCACGTAGACGTAGTCTTGCCAAAAAAAAGAAATCAAACTTGAATCTGATCAAGTTTGAAATCTGAAATTCTGAAATCTCACCGGTTTCTAGGACAGAGGATAGAGGAACATGGTCAGCTACACCACAGGGCAGAATCAGCAAAGTCCAGCTGGAGCAAAACGCCACAAGCCAAACTAGTTTCTTCCCATGAATAAATAAAAACAAGACACTAGACCAAAAGAGACTCAAAAGATATACTGACCAACTGCAACATGTAGACCTTATTTGGACTGAAATTTAAAGAAACTATAAAAAGGCAATTATGTGACTATCGGAAATTTGAACATTGACTGGCTCTTTGATAATATTAGGAATTACCCTTCATTTTCCAGTGTGATGATGTGATTATGGTTTAGTTTGTTTGTAAGGAAGAGTCCTTTTAGAGCACACACTGGTGGATTTATGTTTGAAATGATGTCATGCCTGGGATCTACTTCAAAATAGTACAGGAGGAGGGGTACGGATGGGGGCGGCCCATGAGGCAGCATGGGCCATGGGTTGATGATTGTCACAGCTGAGTGATAGGGATGTGGGGGTTTGTTATATTATTGTCTCTTTTTGTGTATAATTTTCAATTTTTAAAAAGTCCCTCTGGCCCATTGTGGGGTCTGTGGTGGCCCAGGCTGAGGGTGGGGGATTGGGAGAAGGATAGCCAGGCCCTCTCAGAGCAGGGCTGGGGGTTGATTTAGGGGACACCAGGTCTTGCCTCTCCGTCTCCACCTCCCATGCCAGGCTGGGCCCTGGAGCGCTGCAGTCACTGGTACCCAGGCTCTGATCAGAAGGGTGGCTTTCTTTGTGTTTCAATGAGCTCACAGAGCTGGACACTGTAACAACTGAACTCTGGCTCCAGCCTACAACCCCAGCTCTCCCCTCCCCTGGGGATGCTGGGTCCACATTCCAGGCACATCCTCAGCCATGTCAGGCCATCTGGCCACCAGCATAGGCGAGAGGAGGTGCAGCAGCTGGTGGGAGCTGCGGGGCATTCCCAGACACATTTCCCATGACATCCCTGGTGCTGGTAGTGTGGCCAGGCCAGGACCTAGAGGGTCAGAGGGCCACTCTCAGGCCCACCACCCAGGAGTGCTCCCCCAAGGGAGTAGGTACCAACCACCTTGGTGCCCAATTTGCTGTGCAACCTTGGCAAAACGCTTCCCCCCCGGGCCTTGGGTTCTCCATCCAACAGGAGGTGGGTCGGTGTTTCTCAGTGGGCTGCTATTGACCGTCGGGGATGGACCGTTCTTCCTAGTTAGCATTCTGGGCCCCCTGCCCATTAATTGCCAGCAGCTGTCCCTGTCAGTGTGGCAAACGAAAAATGCCCAACGCATTTCCAACCACCCCAGGGTTGCAGACTACTGTGGGTCTCTAAGGACCTTGCCAAGCCCGTCATTCTGTGCATCTGTGTTTCTAGAGAATTCAGGACACGCTGGGGAAGAGAGGGGCAGAAACTGTTAATGTGGCTCACAGTCTTGCAAAGAGATGATATTTGGATGGGTTTTGAAGCATAACTAGGAGTTTGCAAGGTGAGCAAGGTATGAGGACTGGGCAAGGGGAGCTGAGCACATTCTAGATGGAAGGGTCAGCCTGTGCAGGGCACGGAGCATGAAAGAGCATGGAGTGTTTGCAGAAGTTCCCTGCAGCCCCAAGCTTTGTCCTGTGCTGAAAAACCATGCCATGGAGGCGGGACTTCAACTTGTGGACAACAGGGAATGAACCAGGATTTGCAAATGGGGGAGGAGCAGGTTCTTCCACCCCAGTCCCTCTGAACTGAGAAATCACTGGACACCTACGTAAGAATCTGGAGACTATCTCGCTCTTCTTAGGAAGAACTCGGGCCAAAAACTGCAGAGAATGCAACTCCACAGCTGAGATTTCTTGCCCCGGGGGCACCCAGATGGGAAAGAGATTTGGAGGTGACAGTGAGGGAGGGGGCTGCTCAAGCTTCTCAAATGACTGGAGAGGGCTGTGTGTGAGTGAACATGTCAGTATGTGAATGCATGTGCAAATGAGTTTGCGAGAGCATGTGAATGAGTGTGCGAATGAGCATGTGTGCCCCCGAGCGCACAGGTTGTTCATCCATTTGTTCATCTGACAAGCGTGTGCTAGGTGCACAAAGGTGAACACTGACCTGGCCCTTGTCCTCGGGGAGCATATAATCTAGTGGAGTTAGCAGAGGAGAGAAATCAACAAGAAAACAGCCAAACACACTCCATAAATTAGACTGTGCCCTGGACTGTAAAGGGGACAACTGGTGTAGGAGATGGAGAGTATCGAGGGGCAAGTCGGGGGACCCGCTGGACGGGGTGGTCGGGCAGACTTCTCAGAGCGGGTGGCACTTGAGCGGAGAGTGTCCAGTGGGCATTTCCTGGGCTCAGGCCACCAAAAGCGCTCCCCTTCCTAGCAGGACTTTGACTTCTTTCGGGGGGAAAATCACCTCTTCCCCGCTGGACGGAACCTACGACTCTTCCCTCCACCCAACCCCAGCCCCAGGGTGGGCATGGGACCCGAGCCCAGCCAGTCAGCGTCTCCTTCTCTCTGACTCTTGGGCAGAGCGACAAAGGGCTCGAGACCACCACTGCCTCCTGCCACACTTTCCTGCCCTGGGTCCATGTCTGCCCTTCCTGCCACTTGGTCCTCCGGAGCTGTCTTGGGTCTTGCCCGTGTCCAGGCCTGTTTTCCAGCCTTCCATCGACTTTCTGAGCTCGTGTGGATGTGTCTGTCTCTGTGTGGGTTTGGTTTTGGCTTTGAAATTAGCAAAGCCAGAACAAGAGTGCCACAAGACACGAGGCTCGTGGGGACTCCCCCTCCCATTGCACTCATAGAAGCGGTTGCAGGGGCTGCTGTGCTTCCTGGAGCCGGGCACCCTACCTGGCAGACACCCGTGCACACAGGTCCCTCAGCACACTCACTCGTGAGCCCGCCAGTGCCGAGCCCTGGCAGGCCTCCCAGGGAGGAAATGCCAGCCGCGTTTCTTTAAGCCTCTTTCGGCCTCCCCAGGGAATCTCTGCCGCCCCAAAGCTTCCTCTGAGGCCATGTCAGTGGTACAGGCCCGGTCCGACCCGGGCGGGCCTCCGGCAGGGGCTGTGACTCAGGGCTCGGTCAGGCAGAGGCAGGATGTCAGCGCCATTCACTGGGCCACGAGGAATCTCACTCTTCTATTTATAGGCAGCCCCACTGCTGGCCCAGCCTGGCGGGAGGAAGTGACTACTGCTGCCGGCGAGTCAGGGCAATGGGAGCCTCGAGTCCAGAGTCAGGGCAATGGGAGCCTCGAGTCCAGAACTAGGCTGGAAGTGAGGCCTCACCACTCCCCACTGCCTGCCTCGGGGGTTTGCAGACTGGGAGTGAACTGGACTAGCTCTCCCAACTCCAGAATGGTCAAGGCTGGGACAGGCCAGGACACTGAGCCGAGTCTGCATGACCCAGGAGATGAGCAACAGGAGGTGGTGGACACCGGGTGGCTTGGCCTGTCATGGGCCTGGAAGGGTGAGCAGGGTGGGAAGAAGTTAGGTGATGGTAGTCCCAGAGGCCTGGCATCCTGAAGTATGGCCCCAGAGAACTCACCCTACTCTTTCTGTATTGGGCTCCCAACTTGCTTCATCTGTCAAAGACCCCTGCTCCCACCTACTATCTTGCCCCAGGATGGCTTCTTGTTCTTAGGAAGCTAAGATTTGATACCTACTATGAGCTCTGTCACGTATATTCCCTTGTTCAGTCTCACAAAGTCTGCAACATAGGTATCAGTAAGCCCATTTTACAGAAGACAAAACTGAGGTTTAGTGTGATTAATGTACTTGGCTTTGAGTGTGTGCTTACACGTGTACTCTGTGTACAAGTGTGTAAAATGGGAGCTACAGTATCCTGTCATACGGGTGCTATGAGGAGTGAATGAGATTACATTGGCCACTGTTATTGTCACCATCTCCTTATGGAGCACCCATCCACCCACATGGTTTACTTTGTCCTCAGCTGAGTTTGCATCTCGGATCAAACTGAAGGATTCTTGTGTTTGTCTCTTGCACTGGGCAAGGTGGGGAGAGAGTCTTGCTCCCCCTGTAACCCAAGCCCCTAGCTTGGGACCTGGCCCAGAGTAGGTGCTCGGGAGAGCCTGTTGCCCCTCGGCCCAGCCCTCCCCTCTCCCTGCCCCGTGGGCCCTCAGAGGCTCCCGCGCTCAGCCTCTGCCGCCTCCGTCTTCCCAGGTGCTCTGCTGCATGGTCTCTGTGACTCTCAAAACACAAGAAGGGCCGCTGCTTCCGGAGGGACTGGGAGCCAGGCCACGAGCTCCAGGCCCTCGGTCCTCATGTCCTTCTGGTGGGAACCTAGTTCCTGAACAGGAGACTCTTCCAGCTGAGCCTGCTGGGGCCACTTCAGAGGACACCAGCCAAGACCCGCAGCGGGTGTTGCAAATCTGCCTTCACCGTCAGAGAACATGCAAGGAACCCTTACACGCCTTCCCTGTATTCCACAGGCCGCCTCCCCAGCCCTTGGTTCCTTCCTGAGGCTGGAATCTGACCATTCTCCAGGGCTCCTGTGACCCCCCGCTGGTCCACCATGCCTGTCCCCTGACCAAGGGACAGGTCACCCCTGCCTGCCCTGCCTCTCCGGTCCTCACTGACCTGGTGCACTCTGCGCCCTGAGGGCTCAAAGCAGCTGTGAGAGCTTCTTGAAGGGCTCAGTGTGATGTCCCAAAGCCGGCAGGTCAGGAGGGAGGGAGGGAGGGACCCGGTAGGGGTTTCAGGGTCCAGGGGAGGTAGATTTTCCCAGCCTTGACCCCCAGAGGGGCCCCTCCTGGCCTCTCTTGCAGTCCCTGGCTCCTCCCCTTCACCCCTCCTCCTGGAAGCCTCCTCACCTCCCCAATCAAAGTTCTCACCCTCCCTCCCACCCCATGCTCCTCTCCTCCTAAGGCGATCAGCAAACCTCAGGGCCTTTTCTGAGTCTTGCAAATTTTGCCGCCTCTGACAATTTCTGAACGTCACTGACTTTTCTCTTCCAAGCAGGACACAATGAGGGCACATAGGAGGGAACAGGGGTGGGGGGTGCAGTGGTTAGGGCTGGTCCTGAGGGGCTCCCTGAGCCAAGGAGGAATTAGTGTGAAGGGAAAAGGGGTCCCCAGGGGTGAAGACCTGGGGGAGGGGAGGTCAACCTTCAAGGATGTGGAGGAAGGGCTGTGGAGTCCGGGGGTGTGGCAAGGAGGTAGTGAGACGCTGGGTGAGTGGGCAGAAGAGGTGGGGTTGGGCTAAGCTTTCTTCTGAGCATAAAACTGGAGGCAGTCAAGGGTTTCGGGCAGGAGGCTGTTTAGAAAGCTCCCTCTGGCCATGGGGGTGAAGGGGCTGGAGGAGACAAGCTGGTGGCTCCACTAGACACCACTGCAGCCTTCCTCGTGAGAGGTGACATGGATGAACTTGGGAGGGGGAGACAATGGGGGACTGGGAGAGAGCGCTGATGTGGCGCTGACCGGCCTCGACGCCCTCCCGGAGGCCCACCCCCCCCCACACTGATGAGGGTTGGGGTGACCAGGGTGCAGAGGGGAGGAGCCCCTGATGAGGCCACAGTCTGGGCCCTAGAGACCCCGTCAGCTGCGCCAGCTGGATGGGTGCAGAAATGACATCATTTTCGTGTACTTAACACAAGGTAAACGGGTGGAAAAACCCAAGTACTCATTATCTAACTTGGTAGCTGGCTGCCGGCTCCTTAACAACCGGTTTCCTGGGATTCTGCAGTCCTCATGCAGCGCGGAGCCAGAGCCGAGGGGCTTCCCCTCCCTGTGCACAGAGTGTGACGCTGGCCTTTGCCTGGCCTCTTCCTCTGAGTCATTCCCTGCATGCCCATGGAGCTCGGCCTGCAGAAGGCCAGGCACTGGCTAGCCACTGGGGCACGGCGGAGAGCAAAAGCGAGTGTGGTCGGGGATTTGATTCCAGTGACCAGGTGGGCTTGAGACCCCAGGAGTACAGGAAGGAAGTAGGGAGGCCGGCGTGAGGTGGGGAGGTGGTCATAGGCATTCAAGCATGAGCACGATGAATCCTGGAAGACACCTTGGAGATCATCCAGTCTGACTTCTGATTCTACAGATGGGTAAACAGGCACGGAGAAGTGAAATGACGCATCTAGCATCATATCCTGGGAGAGAACCTGGGCCGGTGTAGGGGGACTAAACCCAGGTGTTCCAACGTCAGTGGAACGGAGAAACTCAAGAATAGAAAGAAAAAGGAATCAAAGTATATAGTCTGGCCTCCTTCCACTCACCCCCCAGGCCCGTACATACAGGTTCTCCAGAAGGTCAAAGACGCAGCGAGAAATTTCTTGCTGGGTGGGTCCCAGGTGCTTTCCATTCATCCTCAGAACCCACTCCCCCCCCCAATCCAAAGAGCTTCCTCCTTGTAGAAATGGTCAAAGGATGACCAACAGTGGCCAGGCAGCCTCAGGAAACCACCATTTGCCATCACTCTGCGAGGCGATGCTGGGAGCACCTGGCCCCTCTCCATCCTCCTCGGTGGAAAGCCCCAGGGCGGGGAGAACTTTCCCAGGAGCACAGAGGCTCAGCTTTTCTCTGCAGGCCAGGCACTCCAGGGGCTCCAGGCTCTCCCTTGCAAAGCAACTCCCCGTCCCGTCCATCCCCTGCCAAAAGTCTGGTAGATTTTATTCTCTGCCTCAAACAATACCCTTTTCCTAATGTCAGTTGAGTAAAACAGACAGCCAGCATGGGGAAAAGCTGGAGAACTAGCCCTATGACATTGGACAGATCCTTAGTTCCCCTTGGGCCTCAGTTTCCCCATTTGTATCGAACCCCAAGTATCCCTAAGCTTCACTAACCTGAGTTTAAATGACCACTTAGTATTAACAGCCAAAGCCTGCTAACCCCATGCCCCCACTTCTACTCCCAGTGGTGCTAATCCTTCAGATCTGAGAGCCCCCAAGGAGATACCCTGCCTGCCTTCTTGGGTTATGTGGTAGGCTTAATAATGGCCCCCAAAAGATGGCCATACTCTAATCCCCAGATCCTGTGAATACGTGACCTTACACAGCAAAGGAGACTTTGCAGATCTGATTAGATTAAGGATCTTGAGATGGGGAGTTCATCCGGGATTATCTGGATGGACCCAGTGCAACACAAGGGTCCTTATAAGAGGGGGAGAGGGGTCAGAGAAGATGATGCAAGATAAGGCAGAGGTCAGAGGTCAATGGAGGGGCCATGAGCCAAGGCCTGCAGGCAGCTTCCAGAAGGTGGAAAAGGCAAGCAAATGGATTCTCCCCCAGAGCCTCCAGAAAGAATGCAATACCTTGGTTTTAGGACTTCTGACCTCCAGAGCTGTAGGAGAAGATGTGTGTTGCTTTAAGCTACTAAGTTGATGATAGTTTGTTACAGCAGGAAGAGGGAACCCATACAGGTTAGGGCAGATGGCCACTCACTCTCATCCCAGGCCACCCTGCCTGGCCTCCTCTGCCCCTTCTGCTGGGCCACTGCCGCTTCCTTAGTGACTCCAAGACAGCCACCTCTGATGGCCGCAGTCTCCACATGGGCCTCCCCCAGGGGCCCCCAAATCCGGAGGTCTCGGCCTGCTCACCCCAGCAATAAAATTAGCAATCTTTAAGGAGGAGCAGTGGCTGTTACTCTCCTGGGTCCTGAGTATCACACACATGCACACGCTCTCCCCTGAGCACAGACCCACCTGCAGACTAGAGCAGCTGCCACGTCATGCACGGGACCATCCTCACCAGCACCACCCAGGCCCGTTTCTGAGTGGGGCTCCCTGTGCTGGATGCCCCTCACCTCTTCATGAATGCTCAGGGACCCCCGTTCTCCACCCAGGCCACCCTCTCCAAGATGGCCAGACATTCTCAGTATGAAGGACCCCAGCTGTGGATGTGGTTCAGGTTTATGTGTTTCTTCCCGAGAGGCTTCTCAGCCCCTCCATAAATCAGCTGACCCATACAGATACATGGTGGGGGACAGGTGTGTGGCAGGCACCAAACTCCACATGCCATGGACTGGCCAGGGACCAGCTTAAAGGGTGTGATGTGGCCTTCCCATGTGGCCTGTGAACTGGGCATGTCTGTGAGGTGGGTTCATGGTTTATGAGCCCACCACACCTCCCTGCTCGTGTTCTGGCCTGGACCCCCTGACATTGATGTCCTCCAGCCCCTTCCCACCCCCAGGTCTGTCCCTTACCTCCCCTTCATCGGCATTAATAAGCCCTCTCCCATGGTCCAGTTTAGCAGTTTCTTTCTGGAGAAACTGGTGACAACAGTCAGTTATGCAGGATCTTGGGAGCACTTTCCTTTGAAAGACCTTTTAAACTTTCATTTAATTATGCAAGTGCATATATTCCCCGAAAAGAAAAGGATTAGGAAAAAAACCCAGTTAAGCAAAAAGTCCATCAATAGATGAACAGATAAAAAAGATGTGGTATACACATACAATGGAATATTAATCAGCCATAAAAAGAAGGAAATCCTGCCATTTGCAGCAATAAGGATGGATTTTGAGGGCATTATGCTAAGTGAGATAAGCCAGACAGAGAAAGACAAATACTGTGTGATCTCACTTACATGTGGAATCTAAACAAACAAACAAAAAAACCCACCAAATTCATAGAAAAAGAGATCAGATTTGCGGTACCAGAGGCGGGGGTAGGGGAATTGGATGAAGGTGGTCAAAAGGTACAAACGTTCAGTTATAAGATAAATAAGTAGTGGGAACGTAAGAACAGCACGATGACTAGAGTCTGCTGTGTGGTCTATCTGAAAGTTGTTAAGAGAGTCCATCCTAAGAGTTCTCATCACAAAGGAAAAAAACCCATTTTTTCCCTTTTTTTTGTATTTATATGAAATGAGGGATATTAACTAACTTTATTGTGGTAATGATTTCACAATATATGTAAGTCAAGTCATTATGCTGCACACCTTAAACCTCTACAGTGCTGTATGTCAATTTTATCTCAATAAAATTGGCGGGAAAAATAGAGCAAGGAAAAAAATATAGAAAAATAGAGCAATATAAATATTGAGACTGTTTGGATAAGTGGAAAAAGAGAAGCAAATAAAAATGATCTCTAGGGCCGGCCCGGTGGCGCAGCGGTTTAGTCCGCGCTTGGCAGCCCGGGGTTCGCCGGTTCGGATCCCGGGCGCCGCCGACGCACTGCCTGTCAGCCATGCCGTGGCAGCGTCCCATATAAAGCAGAGGAAGATGGGCACGATGTTAGCCCAGGGCCAGTCTTCCTCAGCAAAAAGAGGAGGATTGGCTACAGATGTTAGCTCAGGGCTGGTCTTCCCCACAAAAAAAAAATGATCTCTAATCCCACTATGTAGAGATAACAATCCACCACTGAAGTTTTGGTGTGTATCTGATATGTGTATCTCACCTTTCACTGCTGGAATATTGTTTATTTTTTTAACCCAACCGTAATCTTATGCTACATGCTCCTCCAACACAGGTTTGTTTCTCAGCAAATGTGTGATGAACTGCTTTCTGTGTCAACACACATACGTCTACATCACCGTTTTTCACGGTTGTATGGTATTTGCCTATGTGAATGTGCTGTATTGTATTAAGCCTCGTGTCAGACAATTACGTTGTTTCCAGTTTTTCAAAACTGTAAACAATATCGCCTTGTAAATACTTCTTGGCCCACTCACTCAGCTATTTGGGGAGGATGAATTCCTAGAGGTGAAATTGCTGGGTCAGAGGGTGTGCACATTTTTAAGGCTTTTGGTGCATATTTGTGGCCTGTTCTTAATTCCAGACCCATTTCTTTCATGCTCTTGATTTACCACCCATTTTAGCATTAGCTCACGGACAAATAAATTTAGATGGTGAATCTGCCATTTGTAATTCTCCGGGCTACTTCTTTCCATTAGTATGTATGATTGAAAAAAATGACTCAAGTCTCCATTTTTAAAATGCCAAGCATATTCTCGCCCTGCTGTTCCAGTGCGCCTGGCTCTTCCTGGAAGTCTTGGGAATTGGGTTAAAGGCTGTTTTTCCCTTCTAGAGTGAGAAGTTCCTAGATTAAGTCAAAGATAGTGTAATTTCTCTGAACCTCCGTTTACTCATCTGTAAAATGGAGACACTAACAGCGCTTTGCAGGATTTTCATGTGGGTGAAGGCCCCAGCTCGGTATCTGACACGTGGTGAAACCCCCATGTTAGTTTCGTCCCATCCCTCTGGGGCCAGGTGGTGTGTGAGGGGGTCACCTGGCCCACGTGTTGGCACAGGACGCTTGGCTCCTCCTGGGCCGTGCTCCCAGCGATTCCTACCCACGTTTCCAGCCACCCAAGGCTACTCATCTCCCTCAAGAACAACCCCCAGATTTGCTCCACCTTAAAAGGCCCTTGAGCTCTCACAAGGACAACCAAACAAGAGAACAGAACATTAGACAAAATTGCTTGTCTAAAATAGACAAATAATTTTCATTTCATCCTTACTTCTGTGTTCCGCTTTATCTGTCTCCTTGCTGTCCCGTTTTCTACATAAGCTAGGCATGAGGGCGATATTGTTCTTATAAATTCTCGAGGTGGATTATGTAACAATCTAGACTAGAAACCTAAAAAAGAAAGGCATCTGCTTGGAAAATGGACAAAAGTCTTACAACTGTTTAAAGAGACAAGGCCCAGATCACTCCTTGCCTCTTGACACTCAGTAGCTCACTGACCTCATTCTTGAGTTTTCCAAAGAGAGTCCCAGCTGAGCCCGTTCAGAGCTGTATGGCCCAACTTCCCAGATGATCAGAACCATCTGGGATGCTGATGAAAATGCAGATCACTGGGCCCCAGGCCAGACCTTCTGAATCAGATTTTCCAGGGGAGACAACTGCACATTTATGCATTATACATTTGACAAGTAGCCACAGGTAATTTTTTTTTTTTGGTGAGGAAGATTGGCCCTGAGCTAACATCCGTTGCTAATTTTCCTCTTTTTTTGCTGACGAAGATTAGCCCTGAGCTAACATCTGTGCCCATCTTCCTCTATTTTGTATGTGGGACGCCGCCACAGCATGGCTTGGTAAGTGTCGCGTAGGTCCGTGTCCAGGAACCGAACCTGTGAACCCCAGGTCGCTGAAACGGAGCACGTGAACTTAACCACTATGCCACCAGGCCGGCCCCAACAGGTAATTCTTAACATCAGGAAAATACAGTCAACACTGTAATAGAGAAAACTTCAGTAATTTTCAACCTTGGCTCCAAATTAGAGTCTCCTGGGGACCTTTAAAAGCCTGATGCCCAGTTAAATCAGAATCCCAGTCATCTTGAACTGTGTACAGGGGCCAGTGGGAAGACCTCTGACAACATGTGGACCAAGAGTCCAGGGTTCTAAGGCCGGCTTTGCCACTAACTATTGGGTAGTCTCTCTGGCCCCCAGTTCCACATGTGTAAAATGAGGGACATGGGCTAGCTCAGTGGGAAAATGCTTTCTGTCATGTGTGTCAGTCATGTTGATTGGAAGTGGCTGCCTGGGTCACAACATTGAGGATTCTGAGGTTGGAACTGGGCTAAACAGGAAAGAGTGTCTTAATTGATTAATGATGTCTGCCATGGATGCAGTTGAGAGAGTATTGGCTTGGGTGTCAAGGGTTTGCTATCTCTGGGCTAGATCATCTTTAAAGTTACCTCTAAGCCTCAGTGGCATAATCATAATGGCACCAGATTTGTTGTGATGAATAATTTAGATAATCTATGCAAATAATACCTTGTAATGTGTAAAGTGACTTATAGATGTTACTTATTATAATAATAGTTATTATTTTAATTCTAGGATGCTATTTCTTCAACACCTTTTAAGGCAGAGTCATGAGCAGCAAGTGGCCTGGCTGGGCCAGAGTCGGGTGGGGTGTCCAGGTCAGAAGGCACTATTGGATTGGGAATCCTGTGGGATTTTAGGAATGGATGATTGAAAGCATTAGGGGTTTCAAAGCTAGAACTCTTTTTTTCAACCTAACTGAGGAGTGAAATGGTGGAAGAAAGGCAATAAATGGGGTTCTAGATTCCAAGGAACATCTCTGCCCCAACCAGAGCCTACTGGACATAGAGTCTTTCTACTCTTAGGCAGGACTGTACTTAAGGACACCATCCCCCCCATCCCCCCACCCATCCATCTCTCCACCCAGCCCTCTACCCATCCACCTGTGCATCCATCCATTTGTCTATCCACATTTATTGAGCATTTACCATGTACCAGGTGTATTCTAGATTCTGGGACAGTTGGGCTGCTAAGTTGCACAACTCCAGGGAGCAGCATTCACATAGGTATCACACAGATAGACTTTTGCATAGATCCACTGGACACAGAGGTGAACAAGACAAACGAGGTCTTTGCTGGCATGGATCTTTCATTCTAGAGAGGGGACAGACAAACAAGCAGACAAAACAAATGAACAAGATCATCTCAAATAGTGATAAGTTCGAAGAAGAAACCAAGACATGGGGCTGCCCAGTGGTGTAGTGGTTAAGTTCGCACGCTCCACTTTGGTGGCTGGGGTTCACAGGTTCGGATCCCAGGTGCGGACAGACATGCCACTTAAGCCATGCTGTGGCGGCGTCCCATATAAAGTAGAGGAAGATGGGCGTGGATGTTGGCCCAGGGCCAGTCTTCCTCAGCAAAAAGAGGAGGATTGGCAGTAGATGTTAGTTCAGGGCTAGTCTTCCTCACACACACACACACAAAGAAACCAAGACATAGTGATGCGATAGACAGTGACAGGTGTGGGAGAGGGTGGGTGCCTAATTTATGGGTAGGGTAGGGTGTCCAGGAAAGCTGACATTTGAATAAAGATCTGAATGACAAGAAGCAGCTTATTATATGAAGTTCTAAGTCTGGAGCACATCAGGCAGGGGGAACAGCAAGTGCAAAGGTCCTGAGGCGGGAACAATTCTAGGAACCAAAAGAATGCCAGTGTGGCTAGATCTCCGTGTGCCAGAGTGGTAAGAGATGAATGAATTTTTGGCTTAAGCAGGTGAGTGAGTTATTGATGCCATTTACTGAGATGAAGATGACTGAGGGAGAAGCAGATGGGCAGGGAAGCGAATCAAGAGATCTATTTTGGCCATATTACCCTTGAGGTACATATTAGATATTTACATGAAGATTCTGGGTAGGCAATTGGATTTAGTAGTTTGGAACTCAGAGGTCAGGATGGACGTATGGGTTTGGGAGTTGTGGTAGACATGGGGATTGCTTGTCCAATATCCATACCCCTTTTCATGATAACTACCCTAATCTATGTTCCTGTGGCCATATCGCCCATGTACGTGGGGGGATAACTCCACTCTGCACTAGGAGTGGGACACAGAGCTCCACCTAAACCAACAACACATCCCATCATCTGGTTACATCCCATGTAATTGGTTCTGGAGTGGGCATTTGACCCTATTTGAGACAATGAAACGAAAGAAGACAAGTGTTAGGGTTTTCTGTCTGTTTCAAGAGCCGTCTGGAAGAAACATGAACATGAAGAATCTGGAAGTCGTTGGCGGCCATCTTGCCACCACGAAGGGGAGCCAGGATGACAGTGAGATTGAAACAATGGAAGGCAGAGCAGAAGGACATGGGGAAGGAAAGGTAAAAGTCCCGACATGAAGTCACTGAAGCCCACCCTGCCTCAGAGTTTTGTAATACGGGAAATTCACCCGGTCACCTAGGCCAGACAGTTGAGATCTGTTCCTTGCAGACGAACACAACCCAAGTGATATTAGCCTGGGGCTAGACGCCATCTCCTAGGGAGGGAGTGCAGAAGGGGTGGACCCGTGGGGGTCGGGGGTGTGTCTGATCCCTGAATGCGGCAATCCCGAAGTTTTCCTGTGAATAGCCTGGATCTCTTCCACTGGAGAAGAAGTGAATGCACTGGAAGAAACACAGGCCTTTGTGCCAGAGAAACTGGATAGGAGCAACGTCTGCCACTTGCCATCTGTGTGAGCTTGGGCAACTCCTTCAACCTCTCTGAGCCTCGGTGCCCTCCCCTGTGAAAAGGAGGTAACTACCCACATCGAAGGGTTGTGTGCAGGTCACTGGTGTGAAGAACGTGCCTGGCTCTGGCATGCGACGCTTTCTGGCCCTCCCTGTTGCCTTCTCCTGGGTGGCATCAGCTGCTCTCTCTCAAAGCATTATGAGGGATGCTGAGTCATTTTATTATAAAACTAAAATTTTTAAGTCTTCCCTTAAATGACTCTTGTCTCCAGAGAAGCAGTTGATAACCAGGCACATTTGTTCCTCCTTTTCACGCATCTGTCACATTTTAGCATGAAAATAGATGCTCTCATTAGGGGAGAAAGAAGAATCAGCTCCCATCGGGCGGCTGCTAGGTAATGACTCACGCAGGACAGGGAGGAAAGGCTGCTTCTAACAGGAGTCACCCTGGTAGGATGACACCCCATCCTGAGAGGTCCCTGAGAGTAGCCCCAAAGGTGGGAAACACACAGCGCTTTTCTGGAACTAGAATGTAACTGCTGGAGACTGCGGCAGGCCCAGGGGGCCAGGACGCTGGTTATGGATGGGTTAAGCCTCCCTAAGCTCTCTCCCCAAGGCTAGACAAGGAGGTCCTCCCCGGCCATCGCCGGGCATCTTCTCTACCAGGGAGACATTTCTCGTCCAAGTTCCATCTCTGCTACTTAACAGCTCTATGACCTGGGCAAGTTATTCAACGCCCCTGTACTTCTGTTCTTTCATCTGTAAAACATAAAATTGGGCGAGTAATGTTTGTTCCACGTGCATTCACATATCGCTGGCAGGAATGCAAAACGCTGTAACTCCTGTTGGGGAGAATTTGGTCGTATCTAGTTGCGTATGCAATCACCCTTTGACCCCCTAGCAATCCCACTTCTACGAATCTATCCCAAAACTACAATGGCAGAAATACAAATATATATGCACAAAGCTCTCTGTTGCAGCATGATTTGTGGTAGTAAAAGGCTGGAAACAACCCAAATACCTGTCAGTTGAGGACTGGTTGAATAAACTGTGGTCCATCCATACAATGGAGTTCTATGCAGCTGCTAAAAGGAGTGAGGACTACTGCGGTATATTGCTTTGGGGTGATTCCTGGACATAATGTTAAGTGAAGAAAGTAAGGTAGAGAAAGTGTGTTTAGTATACAACCATTTATCCAAGAAAGGACAGAGAGCTTGTACATGCACACACATGCATACACACACAGTTTTTTTAAATTGGAAGAATAACCCAACATTTTTTTTGAATGGTTACCTATAAGGAGAGGTGCAAGGGCAAAGAAAGAGTCTAATTTCTCTGCACATGGTTCATAATACCATTCCATCTACTTCTGTGTTTGTTTGAAATCTTCCAAAATACAATATCTTTTTTAAACGCTTGTTCCTTTGACCTCATATTGGACCCCACAGCACGGCAAAGAGCCACCACCAGCCTAAGACCTTACCCTGGACTCTGATGTGAGAAGCAGCAAGCCTTTTCTTGATTAAGTGACTGAATATTCAGCATCTACTTGTTCTGCAGCTTAGCCCACCCTAATACACAATCCCGCCATTTACCTGCTAGGTTCTGGCCTGGCCGTCCCCTCCTGGCTTGAAAGGTTTGGACTCACCTCGCAGAGGACTAACCTCCAGGACTTCTCTCAGAATATGGTCTCAAGGAGATGGAAGCCAGGAGTCTGGGCCCTGCCTGCTCCTTGGCTCCAGCCCCAGGCCCAGATGGGAGTTGGAGGTACACTGGCACCTCTGTATTGGTGCTGTTCACTTGTTCTATCAGTAAGGGACTCCTGCTTTGGCTCTGTGGTTTTTGATTATTCTTCTTTTTCAAAATATAGAGTTCTTGAGTTCAAATCTTACAGTGAATCCAACTTTTTAAACAGATAAAATTAAGCTGCTCTGGTTAAAAAAGAGAAGAGTTCAGCTGTCTTAGCTCTCACTGCAGCACAGCCTACCAGTTGTCCACATCACCATCCTTTCCCTGCTTCCAGTTAATAGAAACCCTATTTTCAGCTGGGCATATTGCTGCCTGGAATAAAAGACTATTCTCCAGCTTCCCTTGCAGCTAGGTATGGGTCATGTGACTACTTCCTGGCCAGTCAGAAATAAAGGGATGTGTTGTATGTGACTTCTAGTAAGTCTTATTAAAAGAGAGAGAGAATTTCCTTCTTCTCCCCCATCTCCATCCTGCTGCCTGAAACACAGAGGCAATGGCTGGAGCTCTAGCAGCCATTTGGACCATGAGGACAAGGGCCACACCCTAGGAATGGCAGAGCAGAGAGCTGCAGGGAGCCTATATCTCTGATAATCTATGACATGACCACACCCTCTCTAGGCTGGCTACTTCTGAACTTCATAAAAGAAGTAAAAATGTGAGAGAAATAAACTTCTATCTTGTTTAAGCCATTATTATTTTGTGACTTAAAATTAAGAGTTTAGGGACTGGCCCGGTGGCACAGCAGTTTAGTTTGCGCTTGGCAGCCCAGGGTTCGTGGGTTCGGATCCCGGGCGCCTGGCGATGCACTGCTTGTCAGCCATGCTGTGACGGCGTCCCATATAAAGTAGAGGAAGATGAGCACGGATGCTAGCCCAGGGCCAGTCTTCCTCGGCAAAAAGAAGAGGTTTGGCAATGGATGTTAGCTCAGTGCTGGTCTTCCTCAAGAAAAAAAAAAAAGAGTTTAATCTAATCCTAATTGATATATCTTCACAGATCCCCCCACTCCTACCCCAATAGCAGCTCAAGGTACCTCTGCAGGGCCCTAGACTATAGTGAAACATCATTCTGGCCAAGGGAAAATGAGCTGGTCATTATGAAGTGCACTGGCTCTTAAAGCTTCTGTCCAGAACTAATACATGCCAATTCTGCTCACATTTCATGGACCAAAGCAAGTCACACGGTCAAATCTGATGGCAATTGGGTGGGGATGTATAATCCTCTCAGAGAGAAGGGCAGGAAAAACTTGGAAATAATAATACAATCCACCTTAACAGATGAAAAAACCAAGACCTAGAGAAATAAAGTGGCTTGCCTGAGGCCAGTAGGAGGCAGAGCTAGAACCCGGGTCGGGCCGATTCCAGTGCGAATGCTCTTCTCATATTCTACCGTCTCTCCAAAGGAAGACGTAATTCGGGAACCTATAACAGCTCACAAGGAGGCAGTGCTTGGCAAAGTCAGACTCACACCTAGGACCTTGTGCCCATGACTTATCCCTTTCCTGCCCTCTTCTTGGGGGTAGCAGTTATAAGTTGGCTTCTTATCCCTTCTCTCTCCTCTTCTTCCCCACTTTTGAGGTCCAAAGTATCAAAATTTGTTACTATAGTAGAGACTGGAAGTGCAGCCCTGCCCTAACGTTAGGAAGGATAACAAAACGTGGAGGAATGTGCGAAACAGCTTCTGCAGGCCAGCGTGGATATTCCCAGGGGCAAAGAGAAGAGAGGCATTTAAAGAATCCAGTATGGCCGTCTTGGGAACCTTTCAATGAACCTAGATATTTTAAGGATACAGGAAAGTTGGGAGGACAAGCATATTCCCAAGTGGTACGCGGGAAAGAATTATGGAGATTCCATGTCTTTACACTTTTCTCCTGTGGTGTGAGCGGTTTCTGCTCCTTGATCTTCCAAGTCATTAATTCGGTTTTCCATAAAGACCAATCTACCTTTCAACAGTCAATATATTCTTAATATTTAAATTTGTACATTTTTTAAATTCTAGAAGATTTTTAATGCTCTAATTGTATTTCCCCCACAGTTCTGTTTCCTTTTCTGTTAGTTTTCTTGTGTAATTCTTCTACCAGTTCAATGGGACCCACTTGTTTGACTAAGAGAAAATGAGAAAAAGGAAAAACAATAAAAAGCAAAGTGGAGAGCAAACATAAAATAAGATTGGTAGGAACGAAATCAAGAAAGTCAGTTACAATACCAAGAGACAAAGACAGAGTAAATTTATAAAACAAAATATCATACATTCAACAGTACACTTAGGGGGCCGCCCAGTGGCGCAGTGCTTAGTCCGCGCTTGGCAGCCTGGGGTTCGCAGGTTCGGATCCCGGGCACCTGCCAATGAACTGCTCGTCAGCCACGCCGTGGCGGCGTCCCACATAAAGTAGAGGGTGACCGGCACAGATATTAGCCTGGGGCCAGTCTTCCTCAGCAAAAAGAGGAGGATTGGCGACAGATGTTAGCTCAGGGCTGGTCTTCCTCACACACACACAAAAAAGTACACTTAAAGTAAAATGGTAAAAAGAGTAGAAAACAAAGGGATGAGAGGAAAAAGTAGAAGTGGCAATGTTAATACAAGATAAAGTGGAATTTAAGATCAAAAACAAATTGGTCAAAGAGGAACATTAAGTAACGACAAGAAAATTAAAAGAGGAAGTAATAATACATCTTTATGTAATAAACATTATAGCAGATAAATATATAAGGCTAGAATTCTTATAATACCGAGAAAATTTGATAAAAATTTACATAAGATGGAAATTTTTAAATATCCCTTTAAGAATCTGACAAGTCAAAAAGTTAAAATATAAGCAAGGACTTATAGAATATGAATATTATAATTGACAAATCTGGTTTAATAGATATGCTAGAATTTTGTAGTCTATTATGAATTTCTTTCTTATATTCATGAAACAACTACCAAAATCAATTCTGAACAAATAAAAATAGAACTGGAAGACCTGATATCAGTCCTCCCAAAATTAACTTATAAATTTAATGTAATTCCAACGATATCTCCAACAATTTTTGAAGGGGGAAGGAGAATGTGATTTTAAAGTAAATATAAAGAATAAATGTTTCAGAATAGCCAAGCGAATTATGTAGAGGAAATGTGAAATGTAGCGAGCCTTGCCACATATTAAAAACTACTGTAATCAAAATAGTACAGCATAGGGATGGACCAATAGGTCAGTGGAAGAGAATAAAGTCGAGAAACAAATCCAAACGTATGGGAACTTAATGTTTGTCGAAGGCAGTGTTTCATTTTGGTGGGGAAAGATGGTTTATTTAATAAATGGTGCTGGCACAACTGTCTGCCCATCTGGAAGGAATCCAAAAAGGACTCCTTCTCACTTTATTAAGAAAAATTAAATTCCAGTTGGATTAAAATTTTAAATGTAAATACAATATCATTAAAAATTTAGCAGAAGGGCTGGCCGGGTGGTATAGTGGTTAGGTTTGCGCACTCTGCTTTAGAGATTCGGGGTTCGCAGGTTTGAATCCTGGGTGTGGACCAACACACCGCTTGTCAAGCCGTGCTGTGGTGGCGTCCCATATAAAGTAGAGGAAGATGGGCACGGATGTTAGCCCAGAGCCAGTCCTCCTCAGCAAAAAGAGGAGGATTGGCAACAGATGTTAGCTCAGAGCTAGTCTTCCTCACACACACACAAAAAAATTAGCAGACAGTTTAAACATTTTGTATAATTTTAGCAAGACAAGAAATCTGAATGCTATGAAGAAAAAGATTATATTTGACTATGCAAAATTAAATTTTGTATGTGTTAATAAACATCATAAACAAAGTCAATGATAACACTTTGGGGAAACTACTTTGTATAAATATGATTGATAAAGGATTAAATCCATAACATATCGAGAGCCCAAAAAATTGATAAGAAAAAGACAAATACTCTGATAGAAATAAATGGATGTAAATAGGCAATTCCTACAGGAGAAGCTCCAAATGGCTGATAAATATGTAAAAATTATGTTCATGCTCTCTGAAAGTCAGGGAAATAGAAATGAAAACAACAGACAGGCGCCATCAGATTGGCAAAACAAACAAACCAATCCCAAAATGATCATGTTCAGTCTTGGTAAGGATGAGGGGAACTGGATACTCACACATTTGCTGGTGGCAGTGTCAACTGCTAGAGTCTTTTTGGAAGGTGATCTGTCAATATCTCGCAAAATACAAAATACACATTCCATATACCATGCTTTTATGTATATGCTATCTCTGAAAATACACCTGAGAAACTGGGAACAGTGATCAGCCATCTATGGGGAAGAAAACCATATTCTAGAAAACAGGGATGGGCGGGCAACTTTTGTCATGAATAGCCTTTTGTATCTTTTGAACTTTATAATGTATATATACTTTTTGTCAACAAATAAATTTTATGTTGTATATATGCTTTTTAGTCAACAAATAAAATCTTCTTTTGTAATTTTGTAATTTTTGATTGGAGATCTTTTTTGGGGGGGAATATAATGAATATTATAGTGCACTACCTATGCTAACATCTGTTGCCAATCCTCCTCTTTTTGCTGAGGAAGATTGGCCCTGAGCTAACATCTGTTCCCATCTTCCTCCATTTTGTATGTGGGATGCTGCCACAGCATGGCTTGATGAGTGGTGCATCAGTCTGTGCCCGGGATTCGAACCTGTGAATGCTGGGCCACTGAAGTGGAGCCTGCGAACTTAACTACTATGCCACCAGGCTGGCCCCCTCTTCTTTTCTAATATAGCTGTTTACAGGTATAAATTTTCCTCTAAGAACTGCTTTCACTGCATTCCATAAATTTTGGTATGTTGTGTTTTCATCTCAAAGTATTTTCTAATTTCCCTTGAGACTTCTTTTTAAACTCATTGGTTATTTAGGACTGTGTTCATTTCCACATATTTGTGAAGTTCCCAAATTTTCTTCTATTACTGATTTCTAATTTCATTCCATTGCTGTTGGAAAACATACTTTGTATGATTTCAGTGCTTCTAAGTTTTTTGGGACTTGTTTGATGACCCAACAGATGGTCTATCCTGGAGAATGTTTCATGTGTACTTGAGAAGAATGTGTATCCTGCTGTTGAGTGGATTGTTCTATAGGTATCTGTTAGATATACTTGATTTATAGTGTTGTTCAAGTCTTCTGTTTCCTTGTTGATGTTCTGCCCAGTTGTTCTATCCATTATTCACAGTGGGGAATTGAAGTCTCCAAATATTATTATTGAATTGTGTATTTCTTTCTTGAATTCTGCCAGTTTTTTGCTTCATGTATTTTGGAGCTCTATTGTTACATGCACATATATTTATAATTGTTACATTTTCTTGATGGATTGACCCTTTTTATCACTATAAAATATGCTTCTTTGTATCAATTTTTGCCTTAAGGTCTATTTTTCTGAATTAGTATAGCCACTCCAGTTCTTTTTTGTTACTGTTTGCCCTCCTTTTGCTTTCAACTTTTTGATGTCTTTGAATAGAAATGTGTTTCTTATAGACAGCACATAGTTGGATAGTGTTTTTTATCCAGTCTACTGATCTCTGCCTTTTGATTGGAGTGTTTAATGCATTGATATTTAATGTAATAACTGATGAGGTAAGACTCACATTTTCCATTTTGCTATTTGTTTCCTATATATCTTATGTGTTTTTTTATTAATCTATTCTCCTGTTACCAATTTTTTGTTTTAAATACCTATTGTCTACCATTTTAATTCCCTTGTCATTTCTTTTACTATATATATTTTAGTTATTTTCTCAAAGGTTGGGGATTACAATTAACATCTTAATTTATAACAATCTAGTTCAAATTTATACCAACTCAATTTTAATAGTATACAAAAACCTTGCTTCGTTTCTTTCCCACTTTTTTATGCTGTTATTTTCCTACAAATTACATCTTTGTACATTGTATGCCCATCACCACAAATTTATAATTATTGTGTTATGCTGTCTTTTAAATCAGATAAGAGAAAAAAAAGTTACAAACAAAAATATATTTATACTGTCTTTTATATACACCTATGTAGTTACTTATACAAGTGTTCTTTATTTCTTCACGTGGATTTAAGTTGCTGTCCAACATCCTGTCATTTTAGCCTGAAGGGCTCCTTTTAGTATTTCTTGTAGGGCAGGTCTAGTAGTGATGAATTCTGTGTTTGTTTAGCTGGGAATGTCTTTATTTCTCCTTTATTTTTTAAGGTTAGATTTGCTGGATATAGAATTCTCAATTGACTGGGTTTTTATTTCAGCATTTTGAATATGTCATCCCAGTGCCCTCTGGCCTCCATGGTTTCTGATGAGAAATCAGCTGTCAATCCTATTGAAGATCCCTTGTTTGTAATGAGTCATCTCTCTCCTGCTGCTTTCAAGATTCTTTGTCTTTCAACAGTTTAATTATGATGTATCTTGATGTGAATCTCTGAGTTTATTCCACTTGCAGTTCATTGAGCTTCTTGCATGTGCAGATTAATGTTTTTCATCAAATTTAGGAAATTTTCATCAATTATTTCCTCAAATATTCTTTCTCCCTCTTTCCCCCTCTCTTTCTGGGATTTCCACAGGTCTCTGAGGCTCTGTTCATTTTTCTTTATTCTTTTTTTTCACTCTCCCTTAGACTGGATAATCTCAGTTGACATATCCTCAAGTTCACTGATTCTTCCTTCTGCCTGCTCAAGTCAGTTGTTGAGTCCCTCTAGTGATTTTTAAATTTCAGTTGTTGTAATTTTTAACTCTAGAATTTCTATTTGATTCTTTTTTATATATAATTTCCATCTCTTTATTGAAAATCTCTATTTGGTAAGATTGTTCTCATATTTTCTTTTAGTTCTTTATAAATGGTTTACTTTAGTTCTTGAGCATATTTTAAAAAGCTGTCTTTGTCTAATAAGTCCAATATCTGGGCTTCCTCAGGAATCATTTCTATTGGCTACTTTTCTCCTGTGTATAGGTCATATTTTCTTATTTCTGTGCACATCGCATGATTTTTTTGTTGAAAATGGACATTTTAAATAACATTGTGGCAACTTTGGAAATCAGCTTCTCTTCCCCAGGGTTTGTTGTTGCTGTTTGTTTGTTTAATAATTTTCCTGAACTAATTCTATATTTTCTTTTATGGCTTCTGGACTTTAAGTCATAACTAAAAAGGCCTTCCATGTTCCAAGGTAACAAAGGAGTTTGTCCATGTTTTCTTCTATTACTTTTATGGATTAAAGAAAATTTGGTAAAATTTCAACTTTGGTTTGCTTAGACTTTAGCCCAACATAAAGTATAAGGTATATATCTAACTTAATTTTTTTCCTGATAGCTGTTTATGGTACCAATACCATCTATTGCAAACTCCATCTTTCTCCCACTAATTTGCAATGTCTCCTTTATCGTATACTAAATTTGCATATAAATTAGATTTTCCTTTTGGACTTCTTGTTTTCTTCTCTAGGTTTGTCTGTTCATAGGCTAATATCATATTATTTTAATTATTAACACTTTTAATTATATTAAAATAGCCAGTAGGAATACCAACCTTTCATTGTTCTTTTTCATAGTTTTCCTGGCTTTCCTTGCCTATCTATTTCTCCATTTGGGCTTTTAGAATCAGCCTGTCTGGTTAAAAAAATCTTGTCAGTATTTATATTTAATTTGCATTGAGTTTATAAATTAACTTTATACATAATTGTATTAATATTAAATAGGGAAATATAATTATATATAATTAATTTGGGGAGGATTGTCATCTTTAAGATGAGTCTTCTTATATAAGAATATATGATTGCAATTGCTATTGTCCTGCAATAGTGTTTTAACATTTTAAAAATTTTCCTCATGTGAGTCAAGCTTAGTCCCAGGTATTTTATTTTGTTGCTATTTTGAAGGGGCCTTTTACTTCTGATATAATTTTTTTGAGAAAAAGAAAAGACATACACTTAAACTATGACTCAGCAATCTCATATCTAGGTATCTGTCAATGGAAATAAAAGAACCAATGTATAGAAAGTTTTTTGTTACAGCAATGCTTGCAATGAGAAAGACTAAAAACAACTTTATGTCTCTAATAGTGGAGTGATTGGATACAGTATGGTAGATCCATAGTATGGAATAATATGTAGCTATATAAAAGCTGAATTAGATCTGTGTCTATTGACCTTAAAAAATAGTAATGGTATTTCTGTGAGTAAAGCAAGTTTCAGCAAAAATATATCTAATATAACCTCAGTTTTACAAAAACCAAACAAAGATAAAATCCCTATACACATGTGTATGTGTTTGTATGAGCATGGAGAAAGATGAAGAAGAATCCATAGCAGACCATTATTGTTAGTTATCTGGGGTGGGATGTAAATATAGAGAGACAATTAAAATATATGACAACAGTTAGCATATGAAACACAGCAGGATAAATAGAGCAAAAGTGTTCTAAAGTGTTTGCATTGTCCAAGAAGCGAGTACAAGTGCCAATTAACATTCAATTTTGATAAATCAAGGATGCATATTGTTTACCTTTAGCACACCTTTAAAATAATTGTAAAAGTTTATAACTTCTGAGCTAATAAGGGATGGATAATAAGAAAATTCTCAATCTGAAAGTGATCAATGAAAGAGAGGTAAAAAACATGAAACAGGAGGAACAAATAGAAAACAGTTAGTAAGATAGCTTAAAAGCAAATATATCAGTAATTACAAAAAAAATAAGTATAGTAAATGCTCCAATTATTATGAGATTAGATTAAAAAACCCACAACTGTCTGTTGTTTACAATAAGCACATCTAATACACAAAAATCAAGAAAAGTTTAAAGTAAAAATATGGGGAAAAGTCATACCATGAAACACTAACCAAAAGAAAGCTGGTGGTGCTATATTAGTACCTTTCAAAGTAGACTTTAAGGCAAAAAGAATTACTAGAGATAGATAAGGACATTTCATAACTATAAAAGGTTCAATTCACCAAGATGATATAACAATTCCAAATTTGTATGCATCTAATAATACAGCCTTAAGTATATGGAAAGCAAAAATTAAAGAACTATAAGAAGAAATAGAAGATTCCATAATCAGAATGGAAGATTTTAAAACACAACGCCCAGTTACTAATTTTTTTAAAAATCCAGATAAAGATTTGAATAATAGGATCAGTAAAATTGACCTAGTGGAAATATATAAAACACTACACCCAATGACTGCAGAAAATACACTCTTTTTAAGCATACATTAAACATTTACAAAATTATTCACATCTGGGCCATAAAGCAAATCTTAAAAACTTTGAAAATCTGAAATTATACAGGGAATATTTGTTCTGTGATCATAATGCAATTAAACTGAAATCAATATAAAAAAGATAACCAGAAAATCCTAATGTTTGGAAATTAAGAAATATACTTCTAACTAACCCATGAATTAAAAAAGAGATTACAATGGAAATTTGAAAATATTTTGAACTGAATAATACAAAAATGTTACACATCAAAAGTTGTGGGATGTACCTAAACAAACGCTTAGAGGGAAATTGAGAACTCTAAATGCATATATTAGAAAGGAAGACTGACAAACCAAAAAGCTAAGCTTTCATCTCAAGATTTTAACCAAAGAACAACAAATTAAACTCAAAGAAAATAATAAAAGACAGAAACAAAATTTAGAAAGTGAAAATACACTAAAGAGTATCAACAAAGTGAAAAGTTGTGTCTGAAAGAACGAATGCATCTGATAAACCCCAAGACCGATGAGAGACAGAGACGGAAAAGCATAAATAATGAATGTCAGCAGTGAAAACGGGAATCTCACCCATTTGATTCCAAAGATAGTGAAAAGACAAGAAGATATTATGATATTGTGAACTTTATGCCAATAAATTTGAAAAATTAGATGAGGCCGACAAATTCCTAGAAAAACATGACTTACAAAAAGTGACACAAGAAGAGAAAACTTGAATATTCATATAAATATAAGACATAGTCAATCCATAATTTAAAATATTCCAACAAAGAAAACTGCAGTCCTAGATAGTTTTATTGGCAAATTCTGCCAAACACCTAAGGAAGAAATAATTCAAATCTTGCAAACTCTTCTAGGGAATAAGAGACATTATTCCCCCACTTATTTTGTGAAGCCATCAAGACTTTGACAACAAAATCTAGCCAGAACATTTGGAGAAAGGAAAATTATAGGCCAATCTCTTTCATGAACATAGATGTAAAAATTCTAAACAAAATGGTTCCAAGCCTATTTATGAATGACTAAGTTGGGTTTACTCTATGAATGCAAAGTTGGATTAGCATTTGAAAATCAATCAATGCAATTTATTGCATTGACAGAATAAAGGATAAAAACCATATTATTATCCCAATACAGAAAAATATTTTGATAAAATTAACAGCCACTTATGATTCTTGGCAAGCTAGGAATGCAAGGGAACTTCCTTAACATGAGAAGGGCATCTTGACAAAACCTATAGTAAAAAAAAGAAAGACAGAAAAAGTCTATAGTAATCTTGATATGTAATAGTGAAATATTGAAAGATTTCTTTCTGAGATCAGAAACAAAATATGGGTGTTTGTTATCACCAGTTTTATCACTGTATTAGCCTAGTGCAGTAAGACAAGAAAGGATTGAAAAGGAAGAAATAAAATTGTCATTTATTGCATGTAACATGATGTGTAGAAAATCAGAGTTACAGATAGATTTTGAGAAAAAATAAGTTTAGTAAGGCATTAGAAACAAGATCAATATACAAGAATTAATTGCATTTCTATATGTCAGGAAAAAAACAAATAAAATGAAATAAAAATATACCGTTTGCAATAGCATAAAAAATACCTAAGAATAAATCTAATAAAACATGTTACAAAGTAAATCTCCAAACAGTATGACTAATAGGAAAGAAGATCAAAATAAATGGAGGAGTGTACCACGTTCATGGATTGGAAGCCTCAACATTGTAAAGATGTCTATTGCTCCCAAATTATTCTTTAGATTTAATGCAATCTCAATCAAAAACCCAACTTTTTTTTGTAGAGCTTGACAAGCTGATTCAAAAGTGCATATGAAAATACAAAGGATCAAGAATAGCCAGGCCATTCTTGAATGAGAAGAACAAGATGGGAGGACTTTTTCTATCTAACATCAAGAATTATTATACAAATACAGAATTTAAGATAGTCTGGTGTAAGGACAGGCAAGTTAATCAATGGAATAGAGTAAAAATCTCAGAAGCAAAGCCAGATGTATATATACATGTGATTTACAACAAAGATAACACTGCAGAGCAGTAGGGGAATGGCAGTTTTTTCAATAAATGGCGTTGGACAACAGTCTTTCAAAGCAAGAATGCATACTGTATAATTCCATGTGAAGTGGAGAAACATGAGATGAATGTGAAAGGCAAAAGAAAGGAAGGAAGGAAGGAAAGAAGGTAACCTTTTAGATAATAGAGGTAAGGTTCTTCAAGACCTCATGGAGGGGGAACTTTTGAAATAGGTCATAGGAGGTACCAGTCATAAAGGAAACAATTGCTAAATTTGACAACATTAAAATTAAGAACTGATCATCAAAAGACATAGGAGAATGAAAGGACAAGCCACAAAGTGAGAGAAGAGATTTGCAATATATATAACCACCAAAGGCTCACATTCATAACATATTTTTAAAATTCTTTCAAATCGATAAGAAAAAGACAAACAACCAAAAAGAAAACAGGGCAAGGGATTTGAAAAAGTACTTTACAAAAGAGATATCCAAATGACTAATAAACAAATGAAAAGATGTTCAACTTGACTATTAATCAGGCAAATGCAAAATAAATCATAATGTGATACCATTACATATCCACCAGAATGGCTAAAGTTAAATAGTGACAGTAACAAGTGTTGACAAGGATATAGAGCAATCATCACTCTCATACACAGCTGACTGGAGTGTAAACTGATATGACCACTTTGGAAAACTGTTTGGCATTATCTACTAAAGCAGAACATCCACATAGCCTCTGACCCAAGTTTATTCCTAGGTATATACCCAACAGAAATACGTGCACATGTGCACCAAGAGATACACATTA
This sequence comes from Tapirus indicus, assembly GCA_031878705.1. NCBI lineage: Eukaryota > Metazoa > Chordata > Mammalia > Perissodactyla > Tapiridae > Tapirus > Tapirus indicus. Next base: position 20,416,830 of record CM062932.1, read on the forward strand.
GAATGTTCACAGCAGCATCATTCACAAAAGCCAAAAATTAAAAATGATCCATATGGCCATCAAAAATGGAAGGAGTAAATGCATTTTGGTATGTTTAGACAATGAATGAACTATAGCCACAGGCAGCAATGTGGATGAATCTCACAAATGTGATATTGAGCAAAATAAGCCAGCACGAAGGAGTGCACCATTTGATGCACATAATGGTACTTATAATTCCATTTATATAAGGTTCGAAAAACAGGCAAAACAAAACTAAACTACGGTTTAGGAGCACATGCTTAGTGGTTTAATCCATAAAGAAAAGCAAAGAGGATGTTAATATTAAGATTAGAGTTAATTACATGCAGAGGGAGAGGGACGGATTGGGAGGGGTATGAGGGAGGCTTCTGGGGAGCTAGAAGGGATCTATTTCTTTTGTTGCCCTGCGGGAAGGGGTGTGGTACGCTGGAGTTTGATTTATTATAATCCACTGAGATAGAGATGTTTGTTTTTTCCACTTTATGTATCTATGTTATATTTCAAAAATTTTTAAATGCTTGTTATAGATAATTTTGCTGCCAATATTTGAAAATAAAACATGCATAAAGATAAGAATTAGGAAACATGGAAAAAATCTTTGGTTTGATTAGGTTACATGATTATGAGGAATTTTAATCTTGGATATCTGTTATGTTAGCATTATTCTAATTTAATAAAGTAACTTCTAAATGAATATTTGGGAAGAAATAGTGTTAGGAAAGATAAATTAATCCAGAATGAGCTGAGGCCTATGAAACGTGCTAAAGAAAACACAAAGGGATTTGCCACGTTCTATTCAGAGAAAGGAAAAAGAGAGTCAAGTCTAGGCCAGGGCTTGGGGATTTTAATGTAATGTAAACAGATGATGGAGAGAAACCAGAACCACTCAGCTTTTATTTTGCTTCTGTCTTCATCCAAGAGGAGAATCTTCAAACCGGAAAAAACAGGACAGACATCACAACGATGGAATTAAAGCCCAAGATGAATGAAGAAACTAAAAACTTACAGTTATGATCACAGGCTAGTCAACACAGTTTGTGAGAAGTCAGAGAACTGGAGAGGAGGCAGAGGAAATATAATTCTAGTTTCATAAAGAGAGGGTCCAGTCAGTGTATGTCCTTGCCCCAAATCCATAGCAAGGTATAAACAAGCTGCTTGTGGACATTTCTGAAGACAGGGGTGCTCAACTGGAGCCTCCAGTGAATCAGGAAGAACAAGTCTCACCAAATGGTTTCATTTCATTCATTTCGACATCAGATTTGGAAGTCAGACATAGTTCATGTAGGGTGCATGTTGGGATTTTTATAAATTTGATATGGTTCAGAATTTTCTAGAAGAATGGGGAGCCTGTTGCAAATGGGAAGTTAGCCTAATTTGGAGTCCTAAAATTTGACTGGGAAGACATGGTATCATTGAGGATAGGATAGGTCATGCTGCAATTACAATATAATCCCAAATCTCAGCAGCGTCAGCAACAAGGCTCATTTCTCATTCTGTGAGTTGACAGCATGTCAGCTAGAGGCTCTGCCCTGCCTTCTCCTCATTCAGGCACCTAGGCTGAGGGAGCAGCCTCATCTGGGGCATTGCGGTCATTGCAGCAGGAGGAAAGAAAGCATGATGAGCCGCATATTGGCTCTGAAAGCTGTCACCCTGGAGTGACAGAGCAAGTTTCATGGCCAGGCTTATCTTCAAAGGCCGTGGGGAAGCACAATCCTACCATGTGTTGGGAAGATGAAGAGCCGGGAATACGTGGTGACTGGCAATCCTGACCTCTGCAGAGAGTCTTCAGCTCTCTCGTGTAGCAACGTAAGCTGACCCAAGCAGGCTTTGGACAAGGAGTAGTACCAGCAGCAGAGCAGGGATCCAGCACTTTGGAACCTGGAAGCCTACAGGTTTCCTTCCCCTCCTGATCAGGGTCCCAGGAGTAGGAGCAAGTCCGAGGTATGGACCAGACTAGCCCCTGGCTGGGGATAAAGAGCAGGGAAGCAGATGCCAGATGAGGGCAACGTTTCCTGGTTCCACCATCCTTCACATAGATCCCACCTCATCTCAGTGCCCCTCAATCTCTTCCCTTTTGGTTCTCCTCTTTCTCAGCCCTCAGGGATATCGAGCCCTGAAATGATGTATTCCTCCCTTTACCTAAGATTGTCTTTATCAGCCTCTATACCTCAAAAAACACCATAAAGAGAAACAATCTAAAGATTCAACAGTAGAGGGGTGTTTAAATATTTGCCAGTACAATCATATAAGTGGAATATTACAGCAATCTAAAATGACATTATAAGTGAGCATTTATTGATAAACTACATCATGACTTATCATCTTTAAAAAGCAAGTGATGACAAAATCCAACATCCATTCATGATAAAAACTGTCAGTAAACTAGGAATAGGGGGGAACTTCCTCAACCTGATAAAAAATATCTACAAAAAATCTACAGCTAACATCATACTTAATGGTGAAAAACTCGAAACTTTCCCTCTAAGATCAGGTACAAGGCAAGGATGTCCCCTCTCACCACTCCTTTTCAGCAATGTACTGGAAGTCCTAGCTAATGCAACAAGACAAGAAGAGGAAATAAAAGGTATACAGATTGGGAATGAAGAAGTAAAAAGCGGGTTGTAAGTTGGTGAAGCAATGCTGTGCAGAGAGGGGGCTCTGGGTGGTGTTTGAGGCTGTGCTCTGGACAGGTGGGAGCTGTTCAGGGTGAATGCTGGTTCAGAAGTTAGAAGGTTGAAGGACTGGTATCCAGAGAAGTGGCTGGTATCAAAGACTGGAGCCAATGAAATGCATTCGCAGCCAAGATGGCAACTGGTATTTCCCCCAGAGCTACTGATGACACACTTTGTGTGTAAATGAGTGTGAGCAAGTTCACTCTGGGTTGCCCTATGGCTGGTGTGCCAGGTGGCTCCTGCTTTCGCAGAGCCCTTCTGGCCAGAGAGGCCAATGAAGCTGGCTTTTGTGAGCAGGGTCTAGCACAGAACCTGGAGACGGGAAGGACTGACCAAGTATGATGAATATATGAATGTGAACATTTTCTAGATACGACCATTTTGTTTTCCTGCTCCCCAAAATTTCACCCCCGCAGTGAGGCCGCACATTGTGATTAACAGCACAGAATGTTGGGGTTCGAATCTAGACTCAGCGTCACAATGTGGGACCTTGAGTTAGCTACTTGACCTTTCTGGCCTCAATTTCCCCAACTGTAGAATGATATTACAGAAACTTGTGTTGAGATTTAAATTAAGTCAAACATAAAGGGCTTAGCAAAGAGGATTGTGTGGAGAAAGCACCCCAAGAATATTAAGCATTATTTTTATTATTATACTGCTACAGTATAATAATTTCAGTGAAGAATTTGCAAGTTTCTCAGATATATTTATAGGTAAATGGAAAAATGTAAGCCTGGTGAATAGTAAAATCCTGTGACGTCAGGGGAGGCTGAGCATCCCCAGAGAGGAATGATTAAGTAATTAGTGCCACCTTTCAGGGATTAAGGAATTAGTGTCTTCTGAAGCAGGTATCTAGTGATGTGCCCTTAACTATTCAGTTCAGAACACAATAAAGTGATGCTTCAGAACAACAGGGAAAGAAAGAATTACTCAATTTGTTAACACTTTGGGAAATAAAGTGAATACCTTGCCATAGTGTCATATTCCAAAATGAATTCCTAACAGATTGAGTTAAATGTGAAACATGAATAGAGATCTAGAAGATACAGGTACAGATATGGGTACAGAAACAATTTTAAGTAGCACAGGCCATTTTGATTCCTCTTCCACTCAGTGAACCATTGGGAGCGTGGGGTGGGGAGTGGGGAGGTCGGGGACCACCGTGCGCACCCTCAGCGGTGCTCAGACCCTGAACGGCGTGCACGCAGCCAGCAATGTTGAGCTGAGTGTGATTCTAACACTTAAAGGCAGATAGATTTCTCACAGCGTGGCCTCAATGCAGGCCAACCACTTCCTCCAGAGCTCAACTGAGGAAACCGTGTCCAGGAAAGACTGACCGTGTTGTACTAAAGAAGAGACAATGTGTCCAGCAGCAATAGGGCCCCTTCTATGCATGGCTTTCAGTTTACACCCTGGCTACAAAGCCTAAAAGACATGACTTCCCTATATCTGGCTGATCCCCCAACTCTTTCCTCCTCCCCAGCACCACTCGTCCCCCTTACCCTGCTCTACTTCTTTTTTCAATATCATTCATCGCTTTCCACATATAATTTACTTATTTTGTTTATTGTTTATTACCTGCCTCCTTCCCTACACACCCACATACTCACACAAAACTGTCAGCTCCAGGGGAGCTGGGAATTTTCTCTGTTCTGTTCATTGATAGCTGCAAAGTACCTAGAACAGAACCTGCCACCTGGTTGGCACTTGATCAATATTTGTTAAATTAACACATCCCAGGCTAGGGAAAGGCTTTCTAAGCTTGATATCAAAGAAAGAAAACAAAGGAATATACTGTTAGGTTTGCCTATGTAAAAAAATATAAAATTTCTGAGCCACAACCACGAAATAGACATGACTGAAGTATCTAACAATGAGATCAATAAATTACATATCCATACAATGGAAGGTCTCCAGACATTTAAAATGGTGGTGTAAATCAACATGTACCTTCATGATGAAGACTGTGTGATACAGAACCAAGCGAAGATAACCAGTTCTAAAATGTTGAGCCAATGTTTGTTTAAAAAATGTATCGAGGGGGCTGGCCCGGTGGCGTAGCGGTTAAGTTCGTACGCTCCACTTCGGCGGCTGGGGGTTCGCAGGTTCGGATCTGGGGCACGGATAGACGCACCGCTTGTCAGCCATGCTGTGGCGGCGTCCCATATAAAGTAGAGGAAGATGGGCACGGATGTTAGCCCAGGGCCAGTCTTCCTCAGCAAAAAGAGGAGGATTGGCAATGGATGATAGCTCAGGGCTGCTCTTCCTCTCACACACACACACACACACACACACACACACACACACACAAAATGCATAGAAAAACTTTATGATCTTTTCCCAAGGGTAAACTATCAGTAAATTAATTGTTAAAACAATAATTGTCAGCACTATATTGATTATTATTAATTTTGCCCTTAGGAGTTCATGAGATAGTACAGAGATTCTGCCCAATAATCCAGAAATTTCTCCAAATTCTCACTATTTTTCATAATTACTGCTTTTTTACATTCTATCATAATTATTTGTTTTAAAAAGTGTTTCCTATGCTAGATGATAAACTCTGGAAAACAAGGACAAAGACTTTATATATCTATACTCTTCGCTCTCAACTAACAGATTGTAAATACTTAACAAATATTTTTAACCCTAAGGAAACATGAACAATGCAAAAACATATACAGAAACCTGTCTGAGAAATGTCACACTAAGGTGGCTTATCTCTGGATGGCTCAGTTGTGGTTGGTTATTCTTTGGTTTTCTGTATTTTACCATTTCTCTGTAATAAACATGTACAAATTGAAATAAGTTATTTTTAACTACAAATTAACAAATCAAAATGAAAAGGCAAACATCAAACTAAGAAAAATAAATACAATATATGTGATTGGCAAAGGGTTAGTGCCTTTCGTATATAAAGAAGAGTTCTTTAAAATCAATAAGAAATCCTTCTTCTTCTCTTTTTTCTTTTCCTTCTCTTCCCCTCTCTCCCTGAACAATTTGGTCCTAAAGTCATGAGGTGGGGCAGAGCAAGGCAGGCAGCCCTATTAGTCGTCGGGGGTGGATGGATGGATGGAGGCACACATACGTTTAAAGGACAAAACACGTGTAGAATGGGAAACGACAATTCAAGATAGCAGTCTCCTCTGGAGAGGGCAGGAGGGTGGTAGGGAGGGAAATGACATCAGAGGGGGCTCACAGGGAGCTTCTGTGAGGTTATGTAGCTCTTCTTTATAAATCTGAAACAAATATGGTAAAATGTAAAAAACTGGCAGAGTAGGGCAGTGGGCAAGGTGTTTTTGGTATTCTGATGCATTAAAAAATACTTAGAGAAAGAAAGAAAAGGAATGAATGGTGCTCCATCCTCCCTTGGTTTCAGGGAGGTTAAGCACTCTGCCCAAGGTCACACAGCTCATAATGTTGGATGCCGGTGGCCTCTCTGCCAGCCTGTGTTGAGCCCACTGCATTCTGCAGTTCAATCAGCACCCTCAGGAGAAAGCTGCACCCAGGACACACTGCTGGTTTGGTTGGGTGCATGGTCTGGGGATTTGGTTAGGTTCAAGGTCTTGAACCCAAGTACTTTTACAGACTGTTCACACGGGCTCCTGGGGTAGCCAGGACGCCCAGGGAGGAGCTAGTTTCTGAAGGATAGTAAGGAGCTTCCTCCCAGGCCAGGGCAGCTCAGCGGAGCAGGGGCCTGAGAGGTCTTTCCTCCCTCCCTCCTCTCCCCTCCTTCCCTGCACACCCTCCTCATCATCTGACATCCTGGGACCCAGGAATAGCAGGCTGTGATTCTCCAAGGCCCACTAGGGGAGGGCCAGCTAGGATTGAGTTCTGATCCTTTCTCCTGTTCTTTCGGAGAGGCGCTGATGCTGGGCTGGGTGGACCACTGGGACTGGCATCAGCCCAGAGAGCCTCCTTCAGGCTCTTTGGGAGCTGCCGTTTTAAGAAACAGAAAATGTCCAAAGAGACCCGTTCCCCTCATTTCCTCCTTCCCTCAGCTGTACCTAGCATGCCCTGCCCCTCCCAGTCTCATCCTAGGGTCTTCCCACGTTTCCCGAGACCACCAAGAATTCCTCCCGCTTCCTGGGGATTGGTGCTCCTGGCCTGTGTTCGCCCGGGAGCCGGTGAGCTCCCAAAGAGGCCAGCACAGCCATCGCCCCATTTTACCCGGAGCTCCGCAGAGGTGGCCTTGAAGGCCATGGAGAGAACATGGGCTCTGGAGTCTGATGTGATCAGATTCGATTCTAGTGCCTTAACCTACCTGAGCCTCAGGGTCCACATCTGCAAGATGGGGACAAATGCCAAACTTCCCTGATGGGGGATGGGGAGGCCCAGACTGATCTGCCAGCATTTCTCAGCGAGGGTGCTATTGGCATTTAGGGCCAGCTGTGTCCTTGTTGTGAAGGACTATCCCGCGTGTTATGGGATATTTAACATCCCTGGTCGTAGCCACCTCAGTGCTCCCAGTCCCTGGGACACCCCCGAGGCCCCAGGCATTTCTGAGTGCCCTCTAAGAGAGCCCTTAGCTGGGAGATCCTAACTCTAACTCTCACTCCTTGAAGGCAAGGACCATGTCTTTGTGTTGCCAGAGCCAGGTGCCCAGTAGGGGCTCAGTGTGACTTTGCTCATTTTGGGGACTTTTACTTTAATTAAAAAAAAAATCACCTCTGGGGCGGCTCTGTGATTAGGACACACACACAGGAGGCGCCCATGGTTCTCGCCAGGCTGCGGCCCCGCTACAGACAGAGGAGACAGGCTGGGCGCGGCAGCAGGCTGGGGCGGACAGACTGTCACCACCTTCTAAGTCCTGGAGCTCAACTCAGCAGGACTTGGCCGATGGAGCCCTGAGGCTGGGTGAGGTGTCAGGGAGGGGGGTGCCAGAACCCAGGATGACACCACAGAGCCTTTGGGACACAGTGACATGACACTTGCAGGCAGACCGGCCTGACTCCAGCCCTGAATAGCCCACCCTCCCCTGCCACCCAATCCAGGTGCTCCAGGCTCATGGGCTCTGCCCAGAGAGGGCCGATGGTCACATCCACCCTGTGGCCCACGGCCCCCTGAGGAACATGCCTGTTTCTGGGAATGCACTGAGTACAGGCGCCTGGGGCACAACGCTTCACCCCTGTCTCCCCATCTGTCAATAGGAATCATCACATGAACACTGCAGTCACACAGTATATCCAGACAACTGAGGAGGTTGTGACTCCCTGTTCATTCCCCTCCCTTCCTACCAAGAGACATCAGAAAACCTGACTTGCGAGTCCTGGCACGAGTCGCCACGAGACTTTGGGTGGATCATCCTCTTTGAGCATCTGTTTAGTTATCAGATAAACAGAATAACTATTGCTGACCTTCCTACCTCCCAGGAGCTGTTGTGACAATCCAATGAGCTAAAGGCTGGAAATATTTTTGCAAACTCCCAAGCCAGCGCACCCTCCCCTCTATCCGCACCCCACCCCCCTGGCCCGGAGTCTAAGATGATGGTCCAGGAGGTGAGCAATGCCTTCCGATCCATTCCTAGCCAGTCCCTCTGTGGAGCAGCTCACTGCTTCCAGTGACTCTCGAGGACTTTGGAATTGCACATGTATTCAGTGATCTGATTTCCTTCAACAAGAGGCTTTTTATCTCAGTTATGCAAAAATTTACTTGTTTTTTTCATGTTTTCTGTTCCTGAGGATAGGAGACCCCTTGGCACAGCAAGAATCTGTCTTAGACACTTGCCCTTCCCCGGCCCCTCCCCGAGCCCAGCAAGGGTTGTGGGCAGGGCAGAGTCCTGTGCAAACAAATTGCTTTAGTCCATGGTGCAGGCCCCTGGCCAGAGGCCACAGGGCTGATAGAAGCAAATGTCATTGGTAAGGGACAGTCTACACCTCTGCAACCAGGAAAGAGGATTTTTTTTCCAATTCACTTAATTAGGAACAAATCTTAAAGCCAATCGGGTAACACATCTTGGAAAACAGGATAGCCCCTGAACTGGTGGCCCAGTGGTCCTACCACCTTGAGCCTGCCAGACTCTGAGTCCCTTCTTGCCCAGAAGCCATGGATGGGTCCTCTCCCAGATAAAAGCCACTCCCTCCAAAGGGGATTTAAAACCAGAAGTTCTGTACCTCCCTCCCTTTTAAAGAGAGGCTGCAGCCAAAAGCAGGACAGTTTTAACTAACGTGGTTTCATCCCACTGTGCCGTCCTGCCACCCCAGGACTCTGAACCTCAAAGGCCACCCCAAGGCCTCTTCTTCCAGGAAGTCTGTCTGATCCACACCCCACCTGATCCCCAGTTGAAAGTGGGCACTTTGTCCCCTGAAATCCCACGATACCTTGCTCTGTTGCCTGCAGACTTCCTACACTTTCATGTATGTACCTGGACCCTCGTCTCATCCACGCTACCCTCCTATAACCGTGAGCTCCTACAGGGCAGGGATAGTCCTGCTCCTTGTCATAGCCCCACAACACCAATACAGAGCTGTCCCCAGAGTGAATGAGCAAACGAGTCAGCTTTCATCTCCCTTCACCTTAACTTGACCACCACCTTCCGGCTGGGCCAGGGCAGAAGGTTCCTTTAAGAACAAGATTCAGGGGCCGCCCGGTGGCGAAGCGGTTTAGTCCGCGCTTGGCAGCCCAGGGTTCGCAGGTTCGGATCCCGGGCGCCCGTCGACGCACTGCTCGTCAGCCACGCCGTGGCAGCATCCCGTATAATGTGGAGGAAGATGGGCACGATGTTAGCCCAGGGCCAGTCTCCCTCAGCAAAAAAAAGAGGAGGATTGGCGACGGATGTTAGCTCAGGGCTGGTCTTCCTCACAAAAAAAAAAAAGAACAAGATTCAAATCTCACTTCCACCACTGACTGACACATCTCCAGCATCTAGCACAGGGCTTGGTGCATAGTAGGTGCTCAAACAGCCAAATGTTTGTTGGATTCATGTGTATCAGGACTAACATGTACTCACACTCTACTCAAATTGGTGAAGAAAATATCACTTCTTTCTCTGTAACTGATGTGCCTCTCTTATGAGCTCGCTAGGGAGCCAGGTCAGCTCAGACTTACCAGTGAAAGACGCTCCGTCCTATAGACTTAAATGCCGGACAAATGGCCACGAGAGCTGATGTTCTTAGTGTCCCTGTACCTACTTGCACATTTCTCATCCCAAACAGGGGACCCTTTACTCTTAACAAAATCCCTTGGGACTGAAAGAGGCAACATGCGGGCTTGTTACCTCCTCTGCATCATATCTGCCCTCTGCCCCAGAGCAGTAGCCCTGGAGTCCACCCACCCCCAGAGAAAGCAATGAGGGCGTCCTCCATGCTCCACATGCTGGAGGGATTTGAGAAAAACTCCCCGCGTGCCACAACACCTTGCTCTCAAGCTTGTTGTCTTGCTACAGGTTCAAGTAAAAATCTAACTGGACAATGGTGCATAATTTCCCCTGAAACCGTAAATCCTCAATGGGTAAGAAACCTCACTGCAACAAGATTTGTAGGTGTGGGAATACATACAGAAATATTTTATATATAATAAAATTGCATTTGTAATTATATAAATGTAACTATAATTATATGGATATTATCAGTCCTAATTATTCACAGATTCCATATTTTCAAACTTGCCTACTTGCTAAAATTTGTTTATAACCCCCAAACCGATACTTGTGGTGCTTTCACAGTCATTTGTGGACATGCGGAGAAAGATGAAAAATTCCAGCTGCCGGCCACACACACCCGGCTGAGGTTGAACAAGGCGACCCTCTGCCTTCCTGTTTCAACTCCCATACTGTAAACAGGTGCCCCTTTCACGGTCTACTTAGTGACACACTTTTTGCATTTTTGTGCTTTTCGATAGTGATTTCACTGTTTAAAATGGCCCCCAGCACGGTGCTGACATGCTCTTCCTCAGTGCAAGAAGACCGTGACGTGTGTGGGGGATCAGAATTGGCCACCTCAAGATGTGTCTCTCGCTACCTTGCTCTGAAGGAGGATTTGACCTTCCCCCTCCCAGCTGTCTAAAGGAATTTGGGATGTGCCCAAGGACAGGCCTTCACCTTGGATGACTCTGGGTATCAATAACCTGGGAGGGTCTTTGGTACACCCATTCTTATCAAAGTTCTGTTTACTATACATTTACATTTGTAAGGGAAATCTCCATTTGTAAAGGTATCTCCTCTGTACTGGGAAGAGGGGTAGATGACCTCATCTCTAGAAACTTGTCTATGTGGAAGGTGAGGCCTTAAATCTGCATAACAACTTTACTGTGCTTTTCTTGTAATTCTTCGTGGCTGACACTCTCAACTCCCCCCCAAATCATTGTCTATATAAGAGGAGAATCTCCACCATTTTGTCGAGAGACACTCCTTGGCCTCTCCCATGTATACATGTTATAAAGCTTTGTTTGATTTTCTCCTGCTATTCGGCCTCACGTCAATTTAATTTGTAGCCCAGCCAGAAAGGACCCAGAGTGGGTAGAGAATGCTCTTTCTCCCCATCACGTGCCTTACAGAGAAAATATGTGAGTTAGGTAAGCTTCGTTCAGGTATCAGTTACAGAGCTGTTGGCCCTGAGTTCAGTGTTAGTGAGTCAACAACATATATTAAACAAGGTGTCTTTAAACAGAAACAGGCATAAAACAAGATTACGTATTGGTCAGTTAACAGAAATGTTGTGTCCAGAAGCTTGCAGACAGTTAAGCCTGTATTGCCCCCAGGAGCAATGGCTCAGTGTTCGTTAATCCAGTGTTCGCAGCGACTGCATAGAACATAGCTACCACGAATGAGAAGAACAAAAAAAAACTCGACATACACATATATTCTACATCTAGGAGACATCTGTTATGATTTTTGGACCCAACAACTGAGCCGCTTTCCATCATTTGGAGAACTCCCCCCTTCGGGGCTTGGTGAGTTAAGGAGCCTGCCTCCCACTCTACAGCCAGGGCATAGGCACGTGACCCAGGCTCTGCCAACTGGATCCACCACCCCAGTGTCTGAATCAGAACTCTGGTGGTGGAGATGGTGGCAGCAGTGCCAGGGCCAAGCCAGGGGCCGACGCTAGCAGGACTGTCAGTGCAAGCCACAGCGCTTGCACATGGTGTCCCGCATCTGGTTCCGAGGGCGCTACAGGGCACTGCTGGTGGCTACATAGCCTGGAGCTTGGTCCCTAATTCTCTGGTTATTCTAGAGGTGATGCAATATCCTTTTAATAAAGTCCTTTTCTGTTTAAATTAGCCAGAGTCGGTTTCTATTGTTTACAGCCAAGAACTGTGTGTGTGTACATGTATGCATGTATTTAGTTGTGTTTGTTTACACGTGAATGAGAGTCAAGGAGTGTTGTTGAAGGAGGCTTCAAGGAGGAGGGGATCACTGTGTTGGGTCTTGGAGGATGGCTGAGGGTTTGCCAGGGAACAAAGAAAGAAGGAGTGTTCCAGGCAGTGTGGATAGCACGTGTGATGCACAGAGGAATGAACAGCACAGCACATTCGGGACACCGTGAGGCATTCAGCGAGGCTGGAGCATGGGGTCTGTGGAAGGCAGAGGTAGAAGTGGGGCAGTTTTGAGAGTTGGCCACACGTGCTGGAGGAGAGGCAGGTCTGAGGCTCTCATCCTCTCCCTGCTGCCCCTTCAGACCCCTGACCCATGCTCTCATCCACACCAGTGCAACCTGCTTTCACCGGCCCAGGTCAACCCAACACACACAGTCAACGCAAACAGATTCATTCTTGAGGGTGAAGAAAGCCAGTTCACTTCTCAACAGTCCAGGATTTTTATAATGAGTTCTGGAAGCATCACATGAGGACGTCAGATCCAGGTTCCTCCAGGGATGCTGGATGAGAAGGTGACTGACTCAACAGATGTCTTAGTCAGCTGGGGCTGCCATAATAAAACACCACAGACTAGGTGACTTGAAGAATGGAAACTTATTTTCTCACCGTTTCAGAGGCTGGGAGACAAGATCAAGGTGCCAGGATGGTTGGGTGCTGGTGAGAGCTCTCTTCCTGGCTTGTAGACGACTGTCTTCTCATATGGTGGAGAGAGAGATCACTGTCTCTTCCTCTTCTAAGGCCACAGTCCTATCAAATTAGGGCCCCACTCTTATGACCTTATTTAACCTTAATTATCTCCTAAAGACCCTATCTCCAGATACAGTCACATTGGGGGTTAGGGCTTCAACATATGAAGAGGGACACAATTCAGTCCACAGCACCCACCTTCCAGGAGCTTCCTTCCATTGGTCAGAGCCTGTGCTGGGGGCTCAGAGACCAGGTTCTCACCCCAGCCTGCTCTTAACTGGCAGTGTGGCTTTGGGCAAGTCACGTGCCCTCTCTGGCATTATTTGGAAAATGAGCAGCTCGGATGAAGCCTCAAAATTCCTTCTCTAAGATTCTATGCGAGTCCCAGGGCTCTTTGCTTGGGGTCTGGGCTGGGGAGACTCTTTCCCAGTCCGCTGAGCCCCCCCCAGGAAAGGTCGGGTCAGGAAGAACTCAGCTGTTTTCTTTCCAGCTCTTTTAATGAATGTGCTTGGCGCAGGGACTGTCTGTTGCCATGGTGAGAGCTTCCTGCGGCGCTGGGCCTGGGAGACCTGCTGCAGGGACTTCAGTGTCTCGTGGTGGGGGGCTGTTGGGAGCAGGGGTAGAGGGTGTCAGTGGATTCCCACTAGGGAAGAGGCCCAGAATCAACAGATTCTCCAGCAGCATTGGCTGAAAGTGGAACTTGGGGAAACACAAAGGGACTTTGCAGTTGATCAAACCCCACCAACTCCACTGCTTTCTACTCATGACTTTTGTTCCCTGTTACTCGACCACCAGGAAGAGATCACTTCTTATCCGCAAGAGTTGGCCCTCCTAGGCTGGAAGTTTATCAAAAGATCAATCTGGGAGGATGGATGGGGGGTGAACAGTGTGGTGCAGAACCTCGCCACTCAAAGCGTGGTCCTGGACCAGCGGCACTGCATCGCCTGGAGTCTGTTAGAATGCAGAGTCCTGGGTCCCACCTCAGACCCACTGAATCAAAATCTGCATTTTAGCAAGCTCACCAAGGATTTATGTGCACATCAAAATTCCAGAAGCCCTGGTGTAGTGGAAAGAACACTGGCCTAGAAGCCAGCAGGCCTGGTCCTGGGGCAGCTTAGCCACTCTGCTGTGTGACTTTGGGCAAGACACTGTGGGCTCTGAGGCCCAATTTCTGTAAAATGGAGAGGTGGAAAGACTTTTGTCTAAGGGACCATTCCCTTCCACTGAGAAGCTTTGCTGGGGACAGGTTAGTGTCCTGGAGGTCTCACCCGGCTTCGGAAATCAATTATCCCAATTGCACTGCCCCAGTCACGCTGAGGAAATGTGGGCTTTTCTGAGCCACTAAGGGGAACGAAGGCAACCAATAGTCTTTTGGAAACTGAGAAAGGGTAAGTGTTCATGGGACCTCTGGTATGATGAAACTAGGAAGCCAACATATCCTGTGAAAAGGAAACAAGACCTGATTTTTTAGGGGGTGGGAAAGCTATCTCCTACAGACCACACTCAACTCACGTCTCACATCCCAGGGCAGTTAGTTTAGTAAATGCTTAAGCTTGAGCATGCATCAGAATCACCTGGAAGGCTGGTTAAAACACTGACTGCCAGGCTCCATCCAGAGTTTTCTGATTCAGGCTAAGAATGCATTTCTAACCCAGCTGATATGGATGCTGCTGGTCTGGGGACCACACTCTGAGGACTATTGGCTTAGTGCTTTGGATCCACTGTCTCTCTGGAGGAGGGATTATCATTATTATGCCCATTTTACAGATGAGGACTACATGAATCTAGTTGATTGGCAGGAAGGCAGACTGTCAGTTGCATAGGAAGGGAAAGGCAGAAATGTAGCAAATGTTAGCAAGTGAGGCTGGGCACTGTTCTTACTCCGAAGTCAGTAAAAGTGAGCACCCATGTGAACAGATCTCACCTTGGAGGAGCAGGGGGCAGGGCAGGGACAGGACAAGGACAGCAGTCCAGGCCTGGAACTGGAGTGCCCAGGGGCTCTGTCCCAGGAACAAGGCAGAAGCTGTGACACAAGGATCTGGCAGTCAGGCTGAGTGCATGCTAGGACTCCCAAGCCATGAGGATGGGCCCTGTAAATCGCCCCAACTGGGCTGAGACCGCAGGTGGGAAGCACTGAGGAGCCAGGCAGCCCATAATTCTAAGCTCTGGGAGCCAGGAGTGATGGATGGGGAGGGAACTCAGAAATGATAAAACCCAGTTGTGCTCAGCACAGGCCTGGGTTGATGTCACCCCTGGGCTCAGTCACTGGGGAAAGTCACAAGTTAGCTCTCCTGCCCAGGAATGGGCTTTCACTTTGTTGTCTTCCCAAGAGGAGAAGCCAGTGAATTCTAGTAAGAGCTGAGGACTGGGATTACTCACCTGCAAAGGCCAGAAAACCTGCGCTGTGCCAGGCTCATGGGGAGAGGGGAGCAAGGCATTTCTCAGAGCGTCTGGAGCCCAGATGGAGCTCCACACAGTGGGCAGCTTTCTGACCCTCAGTCCTTTTTGTTCACAGATAGAAGTGGACCCACAAACCTTTGAGAGCTAAAGGACTGTTACAGACCGCCTTGTTGACTCCTCATTTTAAAGATGTGGTCAGTCTGTTTGGGAGTGCTGCTCTGTCTGCAACCCCTGCTCTAGAATGTCCCTCCTTTTCTTTAGCTTCCGTGGAAAGGGCAGCCCTAGGCAGCCATGTTTATACCACGTGGTTCACCACCCCTTTTCAGCCATATCTGATTGGATTAGAGCCAGTCACCTGACCCAAGGGGAGCCAATCTATTGGCTAGTCAATGACCAATCAGATGCAATCTCTCAAAAATTTGAATTTAGAGCGTCAGTTGTTGTTGGGTACTAGAGCTGAAAAGGCTTAGAGTGGCCATATTGGGCCATTTACGAGCAAAGCAAAGTTGGGGGGACGGGCTGGGCCATGACTCCTTTTGGATGTCTCACACGTTCTCCAAAGTCGTTATGTCAAGAACCAGACTCTTCCCCCACCAGTCTGGTTCTCCTCTCACCATCACCCTTCCAGTTAAGCGAGCATCCAGAAACCTCGGAGTCATCATTGTCACCTCCTTCTCCTCATTCACAACATCTAATCAATCATGGCTTCTTGGTTTTACTTCCTTAGTATCTCTTAAACCCTGCTTCTCTCCCTCTTCTCTGGCACCCCCCAGTCAGGACACCGTTGTCACTTGCCTAGAGCTCTGCGATGGCCTCCTCAATCCGCTCTTGAATCTCTCCACTGTACGTTCTCTCTACAGCCATTGATCTTTTAAACATGCAAATCAGATCATGTCACTCTCCCGCAGGGGGCACAAGCCCCTTAGGATCTACCCCTGCCTCTCTCCCCACCTCTCAGGCCTCTCAGCGTCCTGTTGTCTGCACTCCAGCCACACTGGCCTCTTATAGCTTCTCCAATCTGGAATATTCTTCCCTCCCTCCTCCACCTACTGTCTTGAAAATGGACCCCCTACGGAGTAAAAGAGGCGAGGTGGGGAGAGAATTGAGCCCAGCATCACGCTGCCGCTAGCCCCAAGTCTGCAAATCCCTCTTTGTTTCAACCCAGTGTGAATTGGGTTTTCGGTCATTTGCAATGCAAAGAGCCTTACCTGACTGAGTTTGCCTCCTCCACTCAGCTCCACTTGAGCTTCTGCCTCATCCTTTTCCATATTCCCAGTGTCTTGAATAAGGCCTGGTATTTAGCACCAATGTTTATTGAACAATGAACCTAAGTAGTGCTGGAGATTGTATTGCAGGAGGAGAGACCAGGCAGAAGCAGAGAGAGTCAGCGAATGCGGAGGAGCCCTCTGCGTGCTCCAGGTAAGCCAACCAAGGAGAATGTCCTCAGGACTGAAGACATAAGACTCCTCCAAAGACTGAGCTTGACTCCTTCACAGTTGTCATCTCTTAAATGTCATCCAGTCCCCTCCCTGACTCCAGAAGGGACTGTGCCTCAACCATCCTCCTTCTTATTGCCAGATCAGTAACTAAACAGACCGGGTGAAAGCATCTCATTGAATAGGTTCCCCCAAACCACTGAACTCAGAATGAGAAAACCACAGTCCCAGCCCTGACTCTCGCTCTTCCCAGCTGGAGGTCCCTGGGCCAAGTCATTGAAGCTCTCTGTTCTCAACTTGCCCATCTGTAAATTCAGGGTAATGAGATTTGAACAGCTCTCTGCTCGGGGTTGACTTGAGATGTTGTATGTGAATGTGAGTTCTAAATGCTCTGCTATTATTGCTGTTATCACGTCCTTAAATGGTAATAATGGTAAGTTTAAAAAAAAACACTACAAAGTAGAGATCTGTGCTGTTTACAGTAATGAAAAATGTACGGGTATGTCAATTTATGAGACTAACAATGAACAGGTAATAATGGGGTTGAATGC
The DNA here is from genome assembly GCA_031878705.1 of Tapirus indicus. Taxonomy (NCBI): domain Eukaryota; kingdom Metazoa; phylum Chordata; class Mammalia; order Perissodactyla; family Tapiridae; genus Tapirus; species Tapirus indicus. The sequence goes on from CM062932.1 coordinate 20,433,909, forward strand.
TTGATAGAGTCTTTTCTCTTTAAAATCACTTACGTAACTAATTATTCATCAAGGGTATGCCTGTATCATGTTTCAAAACTTTAGGATCTTTAAACTGGTTGCCTGAAAGTTCCTTCAAGGTTTAACCTAAACCTCACCAAGTTAAATCGTTCTCTTTACTGACTTGTATCTATAATACAGGTAGAAAAATCAAGCTAGAAACCAGAGAAGGGAAAAACAAACATAAAAAATAAAGTTATGTGAGCTATTCAATGCCTTTCTCCTCTTCAATGGCCCACTTGTCATCTTCACCACCCCCATGAAAGTCAAGGAGAAACTGTGGGGACCCCCAACCTGCCCAAGCGCCAGAAGGCAAATATGACTAAGACACAGGCCTACTGTGGAACATCTTCCTGGCTGTCACTAGGGTCACTTCTACTCATAGTCACATGACGAAAAGGATGAGGGGGTTCAATTCAGTTAGGGGGAAGATGAAGATTTGCCAGGATGACTATATAAATGAGAATGAGATACCATCTTCATCTATCAAAGCAACACAAATTTTAAAAATTGTAATGCTTAATAGTGCTGATGAGGTGGTGAGACCCTCACCCATACATTGCAGGTGGGAGTATAAATTGTACAGGATCTGGGGAAAGCAATTATGTGATATCTACGAAGAACCTAAAAATGTTCATAGTTTTTGACCCAGTGATCCCACACTTCAGGATCTATATTAAGGAAACAATATGAAATCCAGAGAAATTTGTGAACACAAAGATACTTATGGCAGTGTTATTTAAAACAGTTTTCCTATCTCTCTGGGTTTTCAGAGCTTCTTTTTATGTTCATGCATTTCATATGCACATGGTCCTTGACTCTGTCAGGCTCCTCACTGGCTGTGTCTCTTCTCCTCCTCATTCTAGTGGAGTAGGGGCCCAGCTTCAGCCTGGGCTGTCTTCCTGCTGCAGTGTAGACCTTCCAGGGCATATCTGATAGACTGGTGGGACAGGCCTGCCCAGGACTCTGCCCAAGGAGAGGCTGCATCCACAGGGGAAAAGGAGGCAGGCCCACCCATGTCTGCTCAGGGACCAAACCTCAGGGGTCAGAGGGGAGGGGTGAGTCTGAGTCCTGCATGAATCCCAGGCAGAGACAAGGCTGCAAGTTAAAACTGAAGGAACTATTTCACCAAAACCTTTGAATGACATGGGGGCAAAAAGCTATTCCATGTCAATCTGTACCTCTTAGACCTGTATCTCAAAGTGATCCACAAAACCTGGAATGAGGCCTCTCCCTACTCTGCATGGAGCTCAGTGGGCTTCTTCCCTAGCAGGTGGCTCCACAGGGGGTCCCAGGCCCCTCCCCCTGCCCTGGAGGCCTCAAGAGTCTGATGCTGATGTTGATGAGCCCCTCGAGGGAGTCTGCTGAGACTCCCAGAAAGACAGAGGAGAGCCCGGAGGCCCCGCAGGGGTGCAGGAAAACCAGGGGAATACTGTTGCTGACTCACAAGGTGACCGTCACTCGGTTGAAACACTAGCAATACATCCTGAACTCAAGGAGTTTTACTGTCTGCAAACGCTTTCATCATCATCTTTTTATTTGATCCTCACAGCAAGGGGTTCTTCTTTTTACTTAGGGAAACTGAGGCTCAACGCCACCTTCCTCGCCCAAGACCATCCTAATGGCCGTCGGCACAGCCCGGCGTCTCTGGCTCACTTGGATACACCACAGGGGCCTTCATCCTGGACTCAGCCTTAGGGGAGAGGCTCAGCTAGATGCTGCAACACTCAGCATAGGCCTGGCTTGGGGAGAGGCTCTTTTTGAGCCCCTACTGCGTGCATTAGCTTCTTTAAATCTCACAACAGTCTTCCGAGGTAACAGACACTTGTGTAGCACCGACTAGGGGTCAGGCACTGCCCTGAGCACTTTACAGACTTCAACTCCTCCAACCCTCCAACACCCCATCAGGTAGCTACAAAATGCGATGACCATGTTACAGATGAGGAAACTGAGGCACAGGGAGATTAAGTAAATTGCCCAGACTACACAGCTCATAAGTGGGGAGCCAGGATTTAAACAGCAGTCTATATCTGGCGTCAAAGTTCTGAAATATTATTATTCCAATTTTATAGATGAGGAAACTGAGGCTCAGAGGACTTGCTGACTCGTTCCAGGTCTCCCAGCTAGGAAATAGCAAGACCGTGGGTCAAATTCACAACTTTCTACTTCTTAGCCATGGTGCTTCACAGGTACTCTTTCAGCGGACTAATGAGCAAGATGACCTGCTTTCTCCTCCCTCTGTCCCCCAGTGCCTTCTCTTCTTCTCCCTCCTTGCTCAGCACACCCCACCTGCACAACAGTCTTCCTTCCCCCTCTTCAGCCCTCAGGAGGCACAGAGGGCAGAAAAAGACCCTGGTACCTGGACCAGACTTCCCAGAAACCATCCAGGGTGTATTTCCAGGGCTTGAGGAGAAAGGAGTCACAACATGGCCTGGAAAGTACTCTCAAGACAGGCCTTAGAGGTTCCCTCTTGCTCTGATTTAAAGAGCCTCAGGTGGGCCAATTATCCTCTCCCCGAGTCTGTGCCCTTGCTTTCTCAGGTGGGAGGGAAAAGGTAGGAGTAGAATCCAGGCCCCTCTGACCAGGAATGGAGATGGGATGGGAGATGGACATACTGTGTGTCAAATCCAATGCTAGATATTTTACAGATATAACTCATGAGGTCAGTTTTATCATTATCACTTTCTAGATGAGGAAACTGGTGCACAGGAGCAAGTTTCCCAGGGTTCTGCTTCCAGTAATGGCAGAGAAGCTTCTACTGGACCACAAATAACTATGAACTCTGGACAAAGGTTCAAAACCAAACCAAACCACCTAGAGGCATTGGGCAGCAAGCAAAAACTAGAAAGGGTCTGCTTCCAAGCAGATTGGAGATGACAGAAGGAAGAGTCAGTGAACTCGAAAATAGATCAGTAGCAAGTATCCTATATGAAAAACAAAACCATTCAGGAAAAAGAAAAGAGAACAGAACCTTGGGGATTTGTGGGACAATATCAAAAGTTCTAATAAATGCATAATTGTAGTCCAAGAAGGAAAGGAGAGAGAATGAAGCAGAAAAAATGTTGGAAGAAATGGCTAAAGTTTCCCCAAATTTGGTGAAAGACATAAATTTATATATCCAAGAATCTTCATGAACCCCAAGCAGAATACATACAAAATACATACCTAGACATATAATCAAACTACCAAAAACCAAACACAAAGAGAAAATATTGAAAACAGCTAGGGAAAAAAACAGGAGATTTCATATAGGGGAACAATGATATAAATACCACTGACTTCTCAACAGAAAGAATGGAGGCCAGGAGACAGTGGAACATCATCTTTAAAGCACTGGGGGAAAAAAACCCGTCAACTTGGCATTTTATATCCAGTGAAACTATCTTTCCAAAATGAAAGTGAAACAGAGACATTTTCAGGTGAATGAAAGCCAAGAAAAGTCCTCACCAGTAGACTTGCCCAAAAGAAATGCTAAAGGAAGTTCTCCAAAGGGAAGGGAAATGATACCAATGGAAACTCAGATGATCAGGAAAGAACAAAGAACAGGAGAAATGGCAAATTATGGGTAAATATAAAAGAATGTTTCTTTTTATTAAAAATGCACATGACTGTTTAAAGCCAGAATTATTACAGTAAATTGTGGGGTTTTGTACTGTATGTAGATATGATATGTATGACAACTCTATATCACATAAAAGATTGGGGGGTCGTAATTAACAGTCCCATAAAGTTGCAAGGTCATTATTTTTATGAGAAGCACAAGTAGCCTGCCAGTGTCCTGCAGTCAGGAAGTGGTGAAGCAAAGTATGACTAACGTCCAAATCCCACCTCTTTCTTCTACCTTGGACAAGAAAAGTGACTGGGTAGGAGCAGAAAGCGAGACAGGGAAGAGAGTGTGACAGCTTTGAGTAGCCTCGGGGGCCCGACAGCTGCTGAATCTGGAGGATTCCCAGGCCTCAGTCTGGCCAGCGAATGACAGGGCCTGAGGTGCCAGGGCAGGGATGGGGCCTCAGGGAGGGGCCAGAGCAAAGCTTGAAGTCATCAAGGCTTGAAGTCCGTCTTTGTGTCTGAGCAGACACGCCTGTGGAAAGGTGACCTCCAGAAAGGTTAGGAAGGTGCCTGTTGCTACAGTAATCCTGCCCCCGCCTAGGGAGCGGCTGATTCTCCACGGACACTACCTTGCCAGCTGTCCAGGCTCGCCGAGGCCTCTGAAGATTTGGACAAAGCAGGTCGGAACTTGCATGGGAGGCAGCTGGGTCAGGTGTGTTCCTCCAGCACCCCAGAGCCTGCCTCGTAGACTGCGGGAAGCCTGTTCCGTCGTTCCGTTCAGGCAGTGTACCTGGATGGAGCCAAAAACCAATTCTGGGCCCAGCTCTGTCCGGCATTACAGTTCAAGAAACAGATCAGAGACATGGGATGAATTAGGGTCTTGGTTCAAGATAATTCGATCCTTTGCCTGCAGGGGTGGAAAAGACAGAAGATGTGCAGGGATTTACCTATGGCCTCTCAGCTCCAAATCCACCCTTCTACACTTGGCTCTTGATGCTGCATTGGGTCTCCGCAGCCACATTTCCCAGACTCCTTTGCCAGCTGGCTTTCTCTTTGGTGCTGTCCATAGGAGGCCCTGGAGGGAGACCAGGTACTTCCTTCTTCCTGTTTGTTTGCTGTTCCACCCAGCAGCGGCAGCTGGTCCCAGTTTCCAGCTTCATTCAGCACCCCAGAGCCAGCCCTACCGTGCCTGCTTAGCAGCCCTCAGAGCTGGGCGGTGCCCCTCCTTGGTGCCTGCGCTCCAGCCCCAGGGCCCCCTCTGAGCTCCTGGATTCTGCTGACCCCAACCTCTTCCCTTTCATGTCCCACCCCGCCCCCCATCCTAGAAGTGAGAGCTACTTTCTAGGGTTATTTTCTCTGGGTTTTCCTCAGTATTCCCTTATTTCTTGTCTGCTCTGTGTAACCAAATCCTGATATTAAATTTCCTGTTGAAATCCTGGCATGATTTCTGTTTTCCTGACAAGCTCCTGCTGATCCAGAAAGAAACATAAGCGTTTCTCCTGGGAGCCTGCCGTGGCTTACAGGAGACAGCGTGGAACAGAGAGAAGGGCCTGAGTTTCGGGCGACAGTGCCTGAGTCCAAATCCCAGCTCTGCTTTTACTCCCCGAGTGACTTCAGGCAAGCCTCAGTTTCCTCACTTGAAAATAGGGTTGATAATAAACCTGGTCAGTCAGTCTCTTTGGGTACAAGAAACAAAAACACAATTTGAACTGGATTAGGCAAAAGGGTGAAATTATTCTGGAAAGTTTCCAGAAATATAACTATCAAGTCCAAAGAATAAGAAGGCAGGGATAGAGCTTGCCTCACTGGACTACCGGAACCAGGACCTCAAATGCCCTCGAGATCTCTCTGTGCTTCTCAGATCTGCTTCCCAGTTTGTGGACCCGATTCTTACCACAGACCCGTCTACCCATGTGGTGGAGGAAAATGGCCTCTGGTGGCTTCCAGACTCTCACACTTACAGCTTTGCCCATGGAAGAAAGGACTCCTCCTGGCTAGACCCAGTTCAGTAGTTTCCAGGGGAGGGCTCTGCTTGGCCAGGATGGGTCACTGTGGCCTAGAAGCAGGGTCACGTAGGGATGACAGCTGTCAGTCAGCTATCATATCTGGGCCTTACAAAAACTCAGCCATTTCCAGGATGACTATCCCCATTCTACAGTCGAGCAAGCTGAGGCTTGGAGAGGGAGGAGCCTGACCACAGTCGTATAGCTTTGATCTAAGTAACAATGCTGGCTATTATGTCATCAAAAACCAGATTATTAGACATTCTGCCCACTTGGCAGAAAGCAGTAGGCTGTGGGTGACCGCGGTTCTTTAGAAGGTGGGGCGGGAAGGAGCCCGCATTTGCTTCATGCCCACAGTGTTGCAGACACCGGGCAGGGTAGGCAGACGAAGATGGGAGAGCCCAGCTGCCTCCAGGGGAGTGGGTGGTGGTATTGGCCCCATTTGAAAAAGAGAAGAAAATGAAGGTTCAGAGAGGTTGTGTAGTCAATCCCAGGTTCCACAGCTTAGAGGCAGGGCTGGGATTCAAACCCGAGCCTGTGGGTTCCTGTGTTACCGTGTGCCCATCTACCCATCACAGTGTCAGTGTGCCCGTCCCCTCGGGAAATGTCTTGCTATCGGACGGGCTCAGGATTGAACGACCTTCCCTGGCTCTGCTTGCTCCTGTCTCGGATGCTGGCAGAGTACAAGGTCCCTTTGGGGTCGTGGCATTTGAAAAAATGTGGGGAAAGGGTACAGAGGAACTAAAAATGATCAAGGGGCAAAAAGTGTTCCCTGAAGAAGGGTAAAGACAAATGGGGCCATTGAGTCGCTAGGAGAGAAGGCACAGAGAGAGCTGGCTGAGGCCAAACTTCACCGGCAAAGGTGGGCGCCGTCGGTTGTAAAGCTCCCAAGGGTCCAGCTAGCTGCCCCGACTGGCCTTCCTCAGCACATGCCAGGCTCGCACACACCTGACACAGCTACTGTTTCATGTTCAAAATGCAGTGACCCCTGAATGAGGTGGGCTGAGCCCTCCAGGTGGCCCTGGCTGGAAGCAGGTGCCCTCACCCGATGGACTACTGACCAAGAAGTCACGTTTAGTCTGTGAGATGCAGGGGAGGTGAAAGCCCCCACCTGTCCCAGCCACCTCTCAAACACCTGAAGTGGCTTCCTGATTCATTCCTTTGGCGCGAACATAGAAGGCCAGTGTTAAAACGCAAGTAAGCAGCCAACAGTAAGCAGCCTGACTCCGATCTGGGCTTCACCCCAGGTTTTCTGAAGGACTCTATTGGTCTCTTTCCCTTTCTGAGCCTCAGTTTTCTCATCTATCAAGTGAGTATACCAGCTCCATGGTTGTGAGAATATGTAGTGGAAATGAAAACAGACTTTAACATCCATGTGACGTTGTGCAAGTAAGAGGAATGAACAGCTCAGGCTCATCCCATGTGGAGAAACTCGTGCTGCTAACAGAGGGTGGGAGCTAGAGGAAAAGGAGGAATAGGAATAGGAATAGGAAAATGTCAGTTCATAAAGCAGGTAAGCCCCACTGGCCCAGAGAAGAAAGACGTGCCCCCTGGAGAGTTTCTCTTCTGGACACCTCACCTCTGCAGGACCAAATCCAGACCCTCCTTCAGACATGGTAACTTGGCTCTGGCCCTTCTCCAGCCCAGCTCTGCCTGACCCTTCAACCACACTAAATTATTTACAGTTTCCTGAATATGTCACTATTTCCTGGCTCCATGCCTTTTCAAAAACTCTTTCCTTTACCTACAACACCTTTCCCACTCCCATCCAAAGACTGTCCCCCTGGAAAACTCCTACACATCCCTCAAAACCCATTTCACTCATCTCCTCTGTGAAGTCTTGTTTCTTCACAGTGGACCCTCTCTGCTCCGTGCTTCCATTTTTTTGTACACCAATGCACCTAACACTTCCTCTAAGACAGATGTGGTTCTCAGCCCTCATCTGTGGATCTGCTGCATCAGAATCATGTCAGGAGTGACTTCAAAATATTTCAAGCCCAGGCCCCACCCCATGAGAGTTCGACTCAGGTAGTCTGGGGTGGGCCAGGTGTCAGAAACTTAAGTAGATGCCCCAGGTGCTTGTGATGCTCAGCCAGGTGTGGGGATCGCTGGGGTGTGAACCTTGAAATCAGGGCCTTCTCCTATATACCAGGGCCTGGCTCAGAGGAGTGCTCAGTGAGTGCGGAAGGATGGAGGGAAGGAAGAAAATGAAGAGGCGGGAAGGAGGGAGGGAGAGGATGGAGGCAGGGAGGAAAAGAGGGAAGGTGAGTAGATAAAGGAGTGAGAGGATGAACATGGGCATGATCCAGGGATGAGCAGGAAGCAGGGGGTCCAAGGGGCGATGCTCCTGGACCATTTCTACCTCACGCCTTGCTGGGTGTTGGTGAAGACACCAGCTCTGGAATCAGACATGCCAGTGTTTAAGTCTTGGTTCTGCCGCTCACCGGCTGTGTGTGCCTTAGCCTCCCTGTTTGCTCTGCCTAATGGTGGTGAGGGCTGTACCTGCCTCACTGTGATGTTCCAAGGATCCAGGGAGCTCTTAGTGTCAGTGCCTTTCAAGCATTGATGTGCATGCGAACCATCTGGAGATCTTGTGAAACTGTAGATTTCTGACTCAGTATGTCTGGGCTGGAGCCTGCGATTCTGTAGTTCAAACAACCTTCCAAGTGGAGTCGGTGCTGCTGGTATGTGGACCAACTTTGAGTAGCGAGGATATAGATCAAAAGTCAGATACATTCCCTTTCAGGGTGCCAGCCTGTTCCTCTGCAACAGGATGGGAACGAGGCCAGGAGTGCACCTCTGCTGAGCACTATGTGTGCCAGGCACTGTGACAAGCCCCTCCACACCCCACCTCACTGAGCAAAGGGAGGCCCCTGTGTTCTCAGGACCTGAGCAACAATGACAATACATTACTTGAACCACAGTGTGAGTTTCCTGTGGCTGCTGTAACAAATTATCATAAACTTAGTGGATTAAGGAGATACAAATTCTCTTATAATTCTGGAGGTCAGAAGTATGAAATGAGTCTTAGGGGGGTCAAATCAAGGTGTTGGCAGAGCTGGGTCCTTCTGGAGGCTCCAGGGGAGAATCTGTGCCTTGACTCTTCCAGCTTCAGAGGCTGCTGGCATACCTTGGCTTGTGGCTGCATCACTCCAATCTTTGCTTCTATTGTCACATGACCTTCTCCTCTAACCTGTTGTCTCCTTCTTATGAGGACCCTTGTGATTACATCGAGTTCACCAGGATAATCTCCCCATATCAAGATCCTTAGCTTTATCACAACTGCAAAGTCCATTTCACCATGTAAAGTAACATAGTCACAGGTTCTGGGGATTAGGAGGTGGACACCTTTGGGGGCCATTTTTCTGCCTCCCACAGCTATTGGATATTTCATCAAAACCTCCCGCGTTAGACCCTGACAGCAGCTCCTAGGCTGCTCATCCTCTCCAGGGACCAAATTGCCCATCACGGTCCCTTCAAAGTCCAGGCTCTGAGCTGCCAGCATAGCCAGCGAGAGTGACTTTGCCCACTGGCCATTCCTGGGCATGAGCCTCAATGCTCCATGCGTCGATCTCCCAGGTGTTAGAGGCTGAAGGAGAAGGGCCAAGGCTGTGCTGTTCCCTTGAGCCCTAAGCACACGCTCACCATAAAGCACAGAGCTCATAAGAGCCAGGCCAGAGGTGACCTCTTGGGGACAAAGGAGAAAACTGGCAGGAGGGCTAGCCAGAAGTGGGCGGAGCAGTGGCCAAGGAGGCAGAAAGGATAGTCATTGAGGACAAGAAAGCTGAAAAAACTCAGCCCTACCTTTCCCTAAAATAAAGTTATTCCCTTAGCCCCAGGGACCCTGCCACACTGGTGCAAGCTGAGCCTGACTTGCCTGATGGCTCTGAGCCCATTAATGGCTCTTTAGAGCAAGCTGAGTGACAGGTAACTGTTCCTGTCAAGTGTCCAGGTCAGAGGTTGGGCCCAGAGGGCAAATGGAGCCCCCTCTTGGTCTGTCCACCATCTCTATCAATGCGAAGACTGTGCTTTGGACTTACAGGTAGGAGGACCAACCATCCAGATTTTCCTGGGACTGAGGGCTTTCCCGGGAAAACGGGGACAAGTTGGTCACCCTACTTGTAGGACAGCTACACAAACCCCAGCAGTGAACTTGGCTGCTGTCTACCCTCCAGCCCCAGCCGAGCTGGCAGGCCTCCTAACCCCGCAGGCTGGCAGGGTTCATAGCTGTTAAGAAAGACTATCCCTGTGAAGCAATGCCCTCTCCATTCGGGCTGATGAGTCATACCAGCTCAAGCTCTGGGAGATTCAGGACCTCGATTTTTCTCAAGTCACTAGGGGATGGAGTTGAGGTTCAGGCTGGAAGGAGGGGAGGGAGGAACAAGTCCCCCAAGCTAAGACACCACTGCCCATTCAGAAACCTACAATGGAGCCATGCCTTTCCGGCGTCAAGAATGTTGGCATGGGGGCCAGCCTGGTGGGGTAGTGGTTAAGTTCACCCGCTCTGCTTCGGTGACCCAGGGTTTGTGAGTTTGGATCCTGGGCGCAGACAGACGCACAGCTTGTCGAGCCATGCTGTGGCAGCGTCCCATATAAAGTAGAGGAAGATGGGCACGGATGTTAGCCCAGGGCCAGTCTTCCTCAACAAAAAAGAGGAGGATTGGCAGTGGATGTTAGCTCAGGGCTAGTCTTCCCCATACACACACAAAAAGAATATTAGCGTGGGTGCCCAGGCCACGCTGCTGGGAGGAAGTGTGGGGTAGTGGATGTGGGCTGCTGGGGTCAGACAGACGCTGGATTCCCCACCTCCCAGAAGACTGATCTTGAGCAAGCCCCCTAGCGTCTCCGAGCTTCTGCTTTCTCACTGGTGAAAAAAGGCCAATGAGACCTCCGTGCAGAGTTAGGACGAACTATAAACAACCAACATATAAACTTGCCTAATACCCAGGAGGTGGCTCTTGTCCCCAGGCCCAGACCAAGGTCAATAGGAAAACAAATTGGCAACCAGAGGCTGCCTGGTGAGCCCTGACCTGGCACAAAGAGAGCAGGGCAAACCCAGGGCTTTTACCCGAGCTCTGGACCCAGGGCCCTTCCTTTCCCTGGACAGTTCCTCCCAACGACTCCTTCTTCAGTATTGGTACTCCCATCCCTCCAGCATTTCCTCATGTTGGCTGTGTAGATGAATTAGATTCTAGTTCCATTATATGCCACACAGACACTCTCCTAGGTTTTTAATTTTTTTTTTTTTTTTTTTGCTGAGTAAGATTTGACCTGAGCTAACATCCGTGCCAATCTTCCTCAATTTATTAGTATATGGGCCACCAGCACAGCATGGCCACTAACAGAGTGGTGTAGGTCCACGCCCGGGAACCAAACCTGGGCCACTGAAGCAGAGCGTGCCGAACTTAACCACTAGGACACTGGGGCTGCCCTGGTTTTTTTCTTTTTTAACATAAGTGATCTCATTTGACCGTCCCAGCAACCCCTTGGAAAGGGTAGGTGTTACTCCCCCCATTTTTCAAGTGTGGAAACTGAGGCTTGGCGAGGTTGAGGAAGTTACTCAGAGTCCCACAGATTCAGGCCCACATCTGCAGACTCTAAATTCAAAGCTTTCCCCACTAAAGCAGACCCTGCGACACGAGTGTGTGAGTGGGGGTATACGGGGGCAGCCCGCCCTAGCTGACAGCACCCGGAAGCCACTCTCATCCTTTGGGCAACTTCCTGACTGACAGTCTCAACTGCCTGACTGATAGAGGGTTTTCTTCAAAAGAATATGGGCGCCCCCCTCAGTCCCACTCGGCTGCTGAGAGATAACACCCTGCTCTCATGTCTGACTTACCATCCCACATCCCTCACCCCAGACACTGAGCCAACTCCCCTCAGTTGCTAAAAATGGAAGTGACAACTTCAACTTCCTTTTATGAGAGAAATTTATTAGACTGAGCAGAAAAGGACATACTCTGGAAGGAGTATGATGCGTGTAGACCACGGTCAGGGAGAAGTCCCGGTCATTGGCTGGCTGTGCTGGCCTAAATCACACAGCTGAGCTCTGGTACTGTGGTAACCGACTTCCCCCCGCACCCCCCCACAAAAGGCCTGATATCCTGGGGAATCCAGCCAGAGGAGGGGTCAGGGGCTAGGGTCTGGACCTTGTTCCCTGACGAGAGCTCCAGAACCTCGCTTATTGACTTTTGTAAAGTAGGAGATTTTGAAGCCCAGAATTGATCAGAACTTTGAACTATGAAGGAAGCACCAAAGCATTTGTCACTGGATGTGGTTGCAGATTTGAGCAGCCTCACGGCCGGTAAAGGAAGCAGAGGAAGACAGGGGTACCAGGCAAAGCGTGGACTGAGGTAATCTCACAGACTCGAAGGGGTGTGTCCAGTGGTGCTCACTGCACTGTTCCCAGCGATTGGGCACCACTGGACACAGCCTCCCTGCCCATCCATAAAGGAACTGTTGCATGGACTATAACAGCCTCACCCATTCCACAGAATTCTCTGCAGTATTAAAAAAGAACGAGGACAGTACGGAGGTTCCTCAAAAAATTAAAAATAGAACTAACATATGATCCAGCAATTCCACTTCTGGGTATTTATCTGAAAATGAAAACACTAACTTGAAAAGATATATGCACCTCCATGTTCACTGCAGCATTATCTACAACAGCCAACAACAGCCAAGATATGGAAACAATCTAAGCATCGATGTGGTGTGTGTGTATATATATACGTATGTTATAAATTATATATATATAATGGATTATTCAGCCATAAAAAAGGAAATCTTGCCATTTGTGACAACAAGGATGGACCTTGAGAGTGCTGTGCTAAGTGAAATAAGTCAGAGAGTCAGACAGAGAAAGGCAAATACCATATGATCTTGTACGTGGAATCTTAAAAAAAAAACCAAACTTATAGATACAGAGAACAGATTGGTAGCTGCCAGAGGGCGGGGGATAGGGGTGGCCGAAATGGGTGAAGGGAGACAAAAGATACACACTTCCAGTTATAAAATAAATAAATCGTAGGGATGTAATATACATGGTAATTATAGTTAATAATACTTGCATATTTGAAAGTTGCTGAGAGTAGATCTTAAAAGTTCTCATCACAAGAAAAAAAATTTGTAACTCTGTATGGTGACAGATGTTAACTAGACTTACTATGTGATCATTTCACAATATATACAAAAATCAAATCATTTTGTCGTACACCTGAAACTAATATAACGTATGTCAATTATACATCAGTAAAAAAAAGAATGAGAATGATTACACTGATGGAAATGATCTCTAAAACTGATTTTTAAAAGACAGATTGCAAAACTACATGTACAGTGTATCATTTATAGTTAACAAATTAGGCAAATAATATATATACATAGTCATGTATATAAAGTCATAGAAAAGGATTGGGGTAGATACACATCAAACTGATCACAGAACCCCTGCTATCTCTGGAGAGGGAAGTGAAACTGGAGTGGTGGTCAAAGGGGAATTTATGTGTAATATTTGGATTTGTATTCATGTATTAAGTAATTAAAATAAATGACTTTTAATAAAACAAATGTTTAAAAAAGAAAACAAGTGTGACCTGCTGTTCGCTAAGATGCATTCCAAGCAAAAAAGAGATGGGGGTGAGTTTCCCTGGGGTTCGGGGAGGAGCCTCAGGACGGCTTCATCCCGTCCTGGGTACTAGGGCTGAACACAGCTGCAGGAGCACTGAGGCCTCGCCTGCTCCCTGGGTCAAGTGACAGGTGCATCACGTCACGGCGAGCATAAAAGGGGAGCAAGTCCCCCTCAACTCTCACTCACCTTGGCCCCACCTGATTCTAGCACACGCAAGGCCATTGTCTCCACCTTCATCCACACCGGGGGCAACGGCGTCTGGGAGAGCAAACTGAGCTGCTGTGAGTCCCTCCCTATATCATAGGAGGTAGTGGGTGCCTTGTCAGTTCTCTGCCGGAGATTGGTCTCTGCCTGTTAGTACTACACTCCGGGGGCAGGACGAAGGAAGGGGGCCATGGGAGACAAAAAAGGAGGATCAGAGTGGCTCTCCTACTTTGCAGCCTGGCAATTCTAGCACAGCGAGAGACAGAGAAAGGGACAATCACTTGGAGTCATCGTTGACCCAGTTAAGGCACGGAATCCCATAGCAGTGGGCAGGGGGCACCGGGCAGGAGGCTGAGACTGCCAGGTCCTTGAGCACTGGGACTAGGAATAAGCAGCAGAGTCCTGGATTTCAATTTCCATGGGCACGCCCATCCCTTCTCTCATGACAGGGAGGGGGCTCAAGGCCAGATTCCCTGTGTGACAAGGGGAACTGGAACTGAGGTCCCCCACTCAAGAGCAGAGATTGAAAATTCTCTACCTAAGATGCCTGGTTTCCAGCAGTAACAAGCTAAGTTTTTGTACCATAATTTCAAGCATGACAGGAAGGAACCCATAGGCCCCAACAACAAAATAACCCGGAATGCCAACAGAGAAGGAAGCATCAAAGTTGGCCAAGGGTCTCTGCTGAGCTGCAGTGACTGTGACCTTCCACTCTGACAACTGCACAGGGGACAGGAGATATAACCTTGGGCCCACAAGGTGGGGAATCTAACAGGTCACTCCACCAAGCTGGGAACCCACAGTAAGAATGAATAAGAAAACCGTTCTGCTGCCTGACGCCTTGGCACTGGGTAAGGGTAACGGGGGGAATTCCCCCGAAGGGTAAAGTGGGCCTGCATACAGGCTTGCAGTCTGAATTCGTACACCGGCGAGATTCAAACAAAAAGCAAAAAAGCAACCTGAAATAGACTTTTGTCTAAAGGGTCCTAGTTTGTTAGCATCTCCTTTCTGTAAAGCAAATCATCTCTGGAGGGACCCTCAACTCAGGCCCAAAAGAATTCCTACAGGTAGGATTCTCAGGAAAATGAGCAACTCGGAGGACACACACACACACACACACACACACACACACTCCCCCAAGGAAACAAGCCCCCAACAAGTCTCCAGAGGGAGTGTGGCCCTGCCGACACCTGGATTTCTGGCCTCCAGAATGGAGAGAGAATTTCTTTTCTTTTAAGCCACCAAGTTTATGATAATTTGTTATGGCAGCCTCAGGAAACTAATGCAAGGAAGGAGGTAGTATTCTAAGAAATAATGGCTGGGAAATTTCCAGAACTGCTGTAAATAGTCAATACTCACACCCAGGGATCCCAGTTAATCCCAAGGATAGCAGTTAGAGGGAATCCACACCTAGACATGTTTAGTGAAACTTCAGAACACCAAAGACAAAAATATCTTCAAAGCAGCTGAAGAGAAGATATATTACCCAAGAATGTGTTTCTCAACAGCTATAATGGAAGCCAGGAGACGGTGGAACAGTGTCTCCAGTATGCTGAGGGAAAGTAACCGTCAGTCTAGAATGCTATATCCAGCAAAACTATCATTCCAGATTGAGAGTAAAAGAAAGCATTCTTAGACAAATAAAATTACTACCAGCAGATTCTCACTAAAGGAAATTCTGTGATCTATACAATAGAAGGAAAGTGATCCTGCCTGGAAGGTTTGCAAAAGGAATGAAGAGCAAATACAGTAGGAAATATGGGATAATTCTAAATGAACATGGACTGTATAGAATAATTATAATGTCTTGAAATGTGCTGGATATTACCTGCCAGTTATTAGCTTTATTCTTGCTTTGTACTGTGGGGTTAGAAGCCAAGATGACACATCTTTCAGATGCCCATGCCAGTAGGATTCGAACTTAGGTTCTGGCAATGAGAAGCATCCACGTGAGATTAGAAGATGACGGAGATTTAGAAGCCATTCTTGTGGCTCCAGGAGTGGTAACAGGAGCAGACTGGAACACTGAGGTGGCCAAGCCAAGGAGCTGGGCTCCGTACTGATGGTAGCAGTTTCCGACTCTGAGTAATATCCCTCTACCCCCAGTTTTGCTTCTCCAGGACTTTCAACAATTTTGTAACCAAATTTCCCCACTAAATCTTCCGCTTGACATACCTAGAGCAATTTGTTTTACTGACTAAACTCTTACTGTGACATCAGATTGAACACATGCACACCACACACAAATAATGTGGAATTAAAATACATGGCAATGATAGAATCTACACTGGGGGAGGGTTAATGCTGGTTTAAGAATCTTGCATTGTTTGGGAGGAACACAAAGGTTTTGATTAACTTTTGACTTTGATGGGGTGAGAATCCATGTTGTACCGTCTGGGATAATCACTACAATAACGGAAAAAGAAGTTTTTAAAAAGTAGAATTAGTTTTTTTATAGATACAATTATTCTAAAAGAAGTCGAGAAAGGAGGGAAAAAGCAATATGGAATAGGCATGATAAATAGAAAGGAAAAGTAAGGTGGTAAATTTCAACGCAAAGATATATATTATATTGATTATGTAATTACTCCAGTTAAAAGATAAAAATCATCAACGTGAATTAAAAATAAAAATTCAACTATGTGCTATTTACAAAAGATACACATAAGAATACACAAAGGGGGGCCACCCGGTGGCGCAGCGGTTTAGTCTGCGCTTGGCAGCCCAGTGTTCGCGAGCTCGGATCCCGGGCACCCGCGGACGCACCGCTTGTCAGCCATGCTGTGGTGGCGTCCCATATAAAGTAGAGGAAGGTGGGCATGGATGTTAGCCCAGGGCCAGTCTTCCTCAGCAAAAAGAGGAGGATTAGCAACAGATGTTAGCTCAGGGCTGGTCTTCCCCACAAAAAAAAAAAAAGAAAGAATACATAAAGGGTGAATGTAGAAGGATAGAAAAAGATAAACCATGTAAACACTAACCAAAAAAAGCTTATACATATTGTGTTAATTATTATAGTCATTTTATTAATATCAAGACAAAATAGACATTAATTCAAAAGATATTGCAAAAGATAAAGAGGGTCACTTCATAACGGCAAAGGTTCAATTCACCTAGAAAATATAACAACTAAATTTTATGTAAAAGAAAAAGAAATAAAAGGATTGGAAAGAAAAAACAAAACTATCATAATTTGCAGATAATATAAATTTTGCATAGATAGTCCAAAGGATTTACAGATAAATTATTAAAATTAATAAGAAAGTTTGACAATATTGTTAGACACAAAATCAATACATATAAAATCATTCATGTTTCTGTATACTGGTAACCAAAAGTATAGAAAAATGTTTTTTAAAACATACCATTTACAAGAGCAAAGAAATAGTAAATTACTGAGAATAAAACTAGTAAATGTATATAATCCCTTTGGGGTATAATTTCAAATTTATATTGAGACATTTAAAAAGACTTCAATAAAAGCAGAAACGTACAATGTTTGTTTGATCCTTACCTTGCATCACATATAAAAAGTTAACTCAAAATGGATCACAGACCTAAATGCAAATCCTAAAACTACAAAAAGAAAACATAGGAGAAAACCTTGGTGACCTTGGGTTAGGCAAAGCTTTCTTAGAAACGACAACAAAAGCATAATCCATAAAAGAACAAACTGATAAATTGGACTTCATCAAAATTAAAACTTTTTTTTTTACCATTTGACCCAACAAATCCACTCTGAGATCTACACCCAAGAGAAATGAAAACATGTGTGCACACAACTTGTACACAAATGTTCACTGCAGCATATTCACAACAGCCAATATGTGGAAACAACCCAAACACCCACCCCAACAAATGGATACAAAATGTGGTATATCCACACAGTGCAACACCACTCAGCCACAAAAATGAAAAAAGTGCTGTTATATGCTACAACATGGATGAACCCTGACAACACTATTAAAACTTTTGTTCTTCAAAAGATACTGTTAAGAGACTGAAAAGACAAACTACAAATTGGGGAAAAAAATTCCTCCAAAGAAAATATCTAAAGGGATTGTATCCAGAATATAAAGAATTCTCAAAACGCAATAATAAGAAAAGAATCCGGTTAAAAATGAGCAAAAGATTTGAACAAACACTTCATCAAGAAGATATACAGCTGGAAATAAGCATATGTAAAGTAGCTCCCCATCATTGTGGAGGGGACGGTGGGAAGGGCTGGGGAGGAGGAGCTACCAAAGGGAACGAAGAAACCTTTGGAACTGACAGATCTACTCATTATCTTTTTTGTAGTGTTGGTTTCATGGCTGTATACATACGTCAAAGCTTATCAAATTGTACACTTTAAGTATGTGCAGTTTATTGTATGTCAATCATACTTCAATAAAGCTGTTTTTAAAAAGACTTCAATAAAAGCAGAAATATACCTTGTTTGTGGGTTGGTAATCTCAACAGTCTCCCAAACTTGATCTATAGATTCAACGCAATCCCAGTAAAAATCCCAGCTATATATTTTTTTTTTTTTGGTGGAATTTGATGAGCTAATTCTGAATTTTACATGGAAATGCAAAGGACCAGGAATAAAATCTTTCCCACAATGTGGGAGAAGTTGGTTGATGAAATATGAAGATTATTGTAAATCAACAATTAAGACAATGTGCTGTTGGCTCAGAGATAGATCAATAGACCAATGGAAGAGAAGAGAGAGCCCAGAAAGAGGCTTGCGCTTATAGGGACACTTGAGGTGGACTGCAGAGCAGGAGGGAAAGAGCAGACTTTGCAATAAATGGTGCTGGGACAGCTGAGCATTCTTATGTGGGGGTTGGCAGGTGAAAATTGGACCCCTATCTCACACCATACACAAAAATCAATTCTAGATGGAGTAAAAACCTAAATGTCAGAGACAACAATTTTAGAAGATAATATAGGATATCACCTTCAAGATGTCTGGATAGAGAAGAATTTCTTAAACACACTCACAAAAAGCACAAATCATAAAGGAAAACATTACTAATCTCAACTACATTAAAATTAGGAGCTGCTATTCTTAAGAGAGCAAAAAGACAGTTCATAGAGTGCAAGAAGATATTCACAATTTATAGAACTGACCAAAAAAAGTAATATCAGAACCGCAGTTATAAGCCACATACAACATTTTGGTCAACAACAGACCGTATATACAATGGTGGTCTCGTAAGATTAGTACCATACAGCCTAGGTGTGTAGTAGGCTGTACCATCTAGGTCTGTGTAAGTGCACGCTACGATGTTTGCACAACGAAATCGCCTAAGGATGCATTTCTCCGAACATATCCCTGTCGTTAAGTGACACATGACTGCATGTGAGTAACAGACAACCCAATAGAAAATTGGCAAGAGTTTTTCTAGGCATTTCATAAAAGAGGAATTCCAAATGGCTGATAAACACTTGAAAAGGTGCTCAATCTCATTAATAATCAGGAAAATTCAAGTTGAAACCACAAAAAGATACGACTACATACATACCAAGTGTTTTGTGAGGATGTGGAGCTACAGGAACTCTCATACACTGCTTATAATATATATAAATTGGTACAGCCACTTTGGTGAACAGCTTGGCATTTCTGGTAAAGTTGAATATAAGCATACCTAGAGAAACTCATGCATATCTGCACCAAGAGTTATGAACAACGAATGTCCCCAGCAGGTTTCTATTAAACCAGAATATTACGAACAGCTCAAATCTCCACATAGTACACCGAATAAATGAATTGTAGTATGTTTATAAATGGAGTACTATACAGCAATGAAAATGAATGAATACAGCTACATGCAACAAGGATGAAGTTTATAAATATTGTTGAGCAAACAATGAATACAAAAGGATACATTTAGTATAATTCAGTTTCTTTTAAAATTTATATGTCAAAAATATGCAAAATGAATTTATATTGTTTAGGGATGAATACTTAGGTGTTAAAATCAAATGAAAAGCAAGAAAAATATTATCTGAAAGTCATGAGAGTAATTATTTCTGGGATGAAGTTGTCAATGGAAAAGGTACACACACGGGCTTCTTGGAGTGCTGGAAATATTCTAGGTGTTCAAGTTCAATGAGCCTCTTCCCTAATCATGCAATTGAAGTCCTGCCATTTAGTCTGATTGGTCCAACCTAAGTCACGTGCCTATCCCTGACCAATAATTACAATTAGAGGAATTCCTTGAGCTGATTGACTTGCATCTGGAGTGCTCAACCAATTCCTGGCAAGAAAGATGAGATTCCCTAAATTTAGACCAATCAGGTCCACCCCTATAGCTGGGGTAGGATCACCTTTCCTATGGCACATGGGCCACTTGGAGAAGGAATGGATATAAAATCACGGTTCTTTTAAGAAGTGAGGAGGAGGAAACGAATGCACTCTCCATATGAGAAGGCACCCAGCCACATCTACTGCATCCATCCTCAGTGCTGCTGTAATTGAACATTCATAGCTGCCATTCCTGACACCATCGGCGCTGGACTCCAGATCCTTCTTCTACCACTACGACCTTAGAACTCTGCCCAGCAGGGCGAGGGGTCTTTGTGTCACTCCCTCAGGATTCAAGGACCCAGACAAGAGCAGAGGGTTGAGTCTGGGTCATTGGCACTCCCTATATGCCAGGGAGTGGAAGAGAAGAATATCTTCCCTCTTTGCTTCTCTTAGTGGGAAGGGACCTGCTTCCCATCTATTCTGGAATTCCCCTAAAATAGGAGAGGCACTTGTTCTCATACTGGGTAGCCAGTGGGGGAGGGGGAAGACACTCTTTGATCGACAAATCATGTTCAGACCCTCTCCTCCCTTTGCCCCTGCCAACAACCTTGAATAGTAGACAGGGCCGTTACTATTTCCATTGGCAGATGAGGAAACAGTCTCAAAGAATTTAAGTGTCTTGCCCAAGTTTATACCGCTAGTAAGTGGCAGAACTGGGACTTGCACCCATCTCTTTGACTCTGAGGCTGCCTCCTGTTAATGAGCTTCAGGTCATTAATAACAATGGGAGCAGGTTTGGGAAAGCAAATGGTTTCTCAGGAGATGGTGCAGAGATGAGAGGCCGGAGCAAAGTCTATTCAGGACCTAGCTGGAAACCTCAGTCCTCCCAGGGCTGGTCACGCCAGGGTTATTAGCTATTTTGGTCTGCAGTTGGCTAACCTGCAAGTCTCAACCCACCCACAGCCACCATCCTCACTCCCACCCATAACTCAGTATTCAGATTAAGACCTGAAGGGAGGATGTTCCGGAGATTAGAATGAAGATTACCTAGGAGGATCAAAATCAAAGAATCTTTCTCTAGCCCAACTCCCTACCCGACGCAGAAATCCTCTAGCACCTTGCACCCATGACCGGGGACCTCTAGGGGCAGGGAGCCCACCTCCTCCACCAGCTGCCCAATCTGGTGTCAGGCAGGCCTTGTTGTTAGAACCCCCTGACTCCCAGCCCAGTTCCAGCCTTCTGCAACAGCATGGAATAAGTGTCTCCATGGTACTCCTTCAGGGAGAATAAGAGGGAAAAAAGGGAAAAAGAGGAGGGGGAAGGAGCAAGGACAAAGCAGAGAAAAAAGAGATATTTTCTTCCCCAGAGTAAACATTCCCAGTCCTGCCCACCGTTACCTGAAAGCTGTTCCCCCTACCAGAATCACCCTTACACAGGAAAAGAAGGGCCGCTGACCTGGGCTTGCATGTGACACACAAATAAGTAAATTTATTAGCAAACACTCGAGAGCCTCTGTCACTCAGGATCTGGCCCTCAGCCCTGACACAGGGCAGCACCAACGCTAAATGTCTACTCTCATGACAGCCCGTTCAGGCCCCAGGAAATGCTTCGGCACCGCTATTGTCCAATGTTTTGCCCTTACATACCATGGAGGTTTGTGGGTTTTGCCACTGCCAAGGTTGGACACTGTGCAGGGAGGATTTAAGGAAGAGAAACTCTTGTGTATAAGACAAGACAAATTAAATAACTCGTGGAATCTCTCCTCTCAGAGGGCAGGAATGCATCCTGGCATTCAATGGATCATTTTCCAGGAGTTCTGAGTAGTTTCCTTGCTTCTTTTTGTGTTTCTGTTAGTGCTTCTAGTGTGTATTACTATGGTATTCCCAAGAGTTGCACCGAGTGGCTGAGAACACTTCACAATATTAAACAGTTCATGCTAATCTTAAGTGACTATATTTAGGTCTAGACATACTATCTATGAAGCACGATACCAATTTCTTTACATCGTCAATAAGATAGACATTGAACTTCAGAACTGCAAAAACATTTTAATACAAGTATTTAATAAGATTTAATTCAATTCTCAAAAAATATAGTTTCAGCTTTAAATAAGTGTTTAATATTTTGATATTAATTATAATTTGACATTTGCCTTTAATTTTAACAGATAATTTTGAATGATTTAAAACATGGGTCAGCAAACATTTTCTCAAAGGGCCAGAAAGTAAAAATTTTTGGCTTTGCAGGCCATTCAGTCTCTTACAGCTATTCAACTACGGTGTTGCAGCAAAAAAGCAGCCATTAGACAATATGTAAATGAATAGGTGTTTCAATAAAACTTAATTTACAAAAACAGACATCTGGCCCATGGGCCTTAGTTTGTTGACCCCTGATTTAGAAGATCAAATTTTTTTGAAAACAAAATGAATTGTTTTAAATTTTTAAATTTTTTGCATTTACCTTAATCTACACGTTTGATGAAAATATATTTAAATGTCCATTTTGAATACAACTATATTTTTTAAGATTATTACTATCAATACAAATTATGTGAAAATATTATCAGCTAAATTTTACTAGAATGGCAAAAAAATTAATGGTATGAAATAGATCTATAATTAGTGAATTATGCATGTTTTTATTTTATTACTCATCCAAATATTGCTGGCCCATCAGAGTATTTATGCTTAGTCATCAAAAATAATCTGCTTTCAATTGATTTTTACTTTTGTCAATTATATTTTGAACTCGTTGTTATGAAGATGTATTTGAATGATGGGAGGATGGATTTTTATATGACAGTTTAACTTGATTTATAGTTTACTATTCATATTATATATAAGTAGTTTATTAGTAACAAACTATTGGTATATAACTTTTAACTGTTTTGCTGTATGGCACATGAACATTTACTTGCACTTTTTCGCAGGGCCCCACGAGCGTTAGGGACAGATCTGTCCCCCAGGACAGGGCCAGTCACATGCTTGTCAGAGCTGTGGGGTAGGGGTTACGGGTGTGTACTTTGAAATCCATTTTCCCAGGTTCAAGTCCTGGTTCTGCCCCTCACCTGCTAGGAAACTTTAGGCAAATCCTTTAACTTCTCATTTTAGTTTCCTCAGCTACAAGATAGGGATGAGAATAGTACCCACGTGTAAGATGGCTGTGAGGATTCAGCGGGGATTGAGACACCACAGAGAAAGAGCTGATCACAGTTCCTGTCACAGAGGCAGAATGTTAGCTGATGCCGTGGATGATGGTGTTAAGATACACGACCCAGTCGTAAAGAGGACAAAGAAGCAAGTTGCCGAAAAACGTGCACAGTATTCCACGTTTCGTGTATAAAGCTGGGGGATTTTTTAAAAAAGGTATATTTATAGTTACCTACATAAACTTAAATAAATCCAGAGAATATTCAAGAAACTAATTATAATAGTTACAGAGGGGACTGGGCGGGGTTGGGGGTGGGGGTGTGTCAGGAGACTTTGCACTGTTTACCTATTTATATATTTTATTTTTGTATATGAACTATGTGAGTGTAATTCTTGTTCCTAAAATTAAAGTTTTAATTTAATGTTAAAAATGTGTTGTTCAGAAGTGAATGCAACATTGTGACAAATCAGGGTAACGTGGTTCTCCCCCCTCCCTTGACCCGGAAACTCTTCTAGTAAACGCACCAAGGCTGCCTTGCTTGTTTTTGCCTCAGCACCAAATACTTCATTCTGCTTGGGTTTCCCCTCAACAAACTCAGCAAGGTCTTTGACGTGGCCCTGGCTGCGGGCCCTGCCCCCCACCCCCACCCCCAGGAAGGCTGCCCCAGGCCCAGGGCTCACACTCCTGCCAGCCCTCGTGACACAGCTCCCGCCCCGCGTGTGCTCACCTGTTTGGACTTCAGACACCACCCGCAGGCCCTGGATTCCAGCTCTGCCACCTTCCCTCCCTGTCTCCTCTCTCATCTGTGTCTGCAGCTCAGGCGGGAGGCTGCAGTCCTGCCCGGGGCCTCCTCCTGCCCTGGGCCCCACCCTCAGCCCCTGGCTTCAGCCTCAGCTCTTGCCCACCCGGAACCTCCGAGTTCTGACCCTGGCCTACCAACCTGTGCTCTGAACCTGGCCCAGGCCCTCCCAGCCCCCTTGGGCCTCTTTGGGACATGAATTAGAGGAAAAGAAAAGTAAGTGCCGTTCATTTGAGAAGCCAGGAGCGTGAAGTTTGGGGAAGATAGCTGTTAGGGACACACTTCTGATCCCTTTTCACAGCTTATGACAGAAATACCTCGTAGAGGAAAACCCTGCATCTATCTGCATTGGAAGCTGGGAAGCGTCATCTGCATGTCAGAAATGACAAGGACTTTATCCTCAATACAGAGCACGTAGGAGTAAACTAGAGAACTTTGGGGACCAGTCCCTAAGCCACCTCTCCTGGGGGAGGCTCAGCCTCACAAAATTAACAGCTTTCCAAACGGGAAAATAATAATCGGATCTGACCGAATCCTTGGGAAGCAGGGTGTAAAACTGCAGAACTTGGCCAAGAATTGAGGGCCCCCGCCCCCAGCATTCTGAAGCACAATGCGAACCTAAGAGAACCATTTTCAAACGTTACATGGCAGCAGTTCCACCAGTGCCCATAAATATCTCTCTATTGACTTTTGTTTTAGTCTTTAACAGTATCCTATGAACTATTTTAATAAACAGTGCAAGGCAAAGGAAGAGAAGTTTCAGAGAGCGAAATAAATCTTTGAAATGTTAACAGAGACTCCCAGCCAGCTCTGCCCTGGACTGCCAAAGAGGAGCTTGGGGCACCGAGGGAGACACGGGGCACAGACCAGGCACAGATGTGGCCACCTGGGTTCTGCCAGCCTCTCCAGCAGCGTCACCAAGCAGAGAGAGAAGGAAGGTTCCAGAACTAGGAGAGAAGGCCAGCTGGCGTGAGAGTAGCCCAGCCAATCACCGGTTGTGAGGCGCCTCTGAGGCCCTCTGATCCTCTCCCGCTGTGACACGGGCTTCAGCACCCCGGCTGTGGAACCCGACTGCCTGGGTTCAAATCCCACCCCCCCCACCACCACCCCATTACCAGCTGTGCACCCTCAGGCCTCTGTTTCTTCATCTGCACCTTGAGGGCAAAGACAACATCTGCCACGTGAGGCCAATGTCAGCATTGAATGAGACAATTCACAAAGTCACTTAGCACTGGGGACAACATGCTCAATAAGTCGTGCCTGACGTGATTTTTTCAGGCAGGGCTTTCAGGGCTCTGAAAAGTCCCAAGGACATCCCACAAGCCAGTCTCTCTCATTCCGAAACGTTTTTCATTTACTTTTTCCCCAGTTCTCCCAGGGACTACCAAGTTCTGAGAAACAGGTTGCCACAAAACATTCACTTCCAGCTCTTGACTGGGTAAGACGGACGATGGATACCCGGCCCGGGACAGTGACTGCTGCTCCTGGGAGGCAGGTGTGTTCGGGAACCCAAACCAGAGATCAGTCTGCGGCTGGTGAACGCGCAGATCCAGCGGCAGCGTCCTGTGGGAGCAGGAGCATAGCTCTGGGACAGAACCTGTTCCCACCACTGCTTGTGAGGGCCCTGGGCGTGTCACTTAACCTCTTAGGGCCTCCATTTCTCGTTCATAAAATGGACACGATCCTACCGTCACCAGAATGACTGCAAAAAGCAAACACAACAGCAAACACGAAGAGCCTGCATGAACAGGACACCTCCAACCTCAAGGAACTGAGCGAATGGTATCCCCACTGAAGTCAGAAGATCCAGTGGGATTTCCCCTGCTCAGCTGGAGCCTCAGGCAAGTCACTTCAGGCAGGCTCCAAGTGGATAATGTACCTGAAAGTGCCTTAATAGTGACAATAATCTGCTGAGCATCCTATTGTTTACTAATAAGCGCTCTTATGTACTGGGCCTCACTGAAACTTCTAAGGCTCAGAGAAGTTTAGTGATTTCCCCAGGGTCACACAGCAAGTTAAGTGGCAAAGCAGGAGATCAGATGCTCATTTTGCAACTCCGAATCCCCAGTCCTTTCCCTCCGTGCCTGCCCCCGAGCTTGGGGCCCTACAGCCTGATGGGCAGGCTCACCCCCACAGTATCCCCAGGCCCTGGCATGGAAGGCTGGGCCTAGTTCTGCTTACCAGCTCTTTCCCCACTGGTGAGAGGACCCAGAAATATCTGCTGCTGCCACCCCAGCGTCTGACGTGGTGGGGCTGGGATTTGAGCCCCAGTCCATCTGACTCCGTCTGCTCGTGCCACATGGGATAATGCACAGAAGCAGTAAGCACAGCACACAGCCCCTGTCAGTCCCCGATGGCAGTCAGCATGAGCACTGTCAGACTGGAAGCTTGAGTGGGCAGGGACCATCTCTTCTGTGCCTGTCAACTCCGGTGACTGCAGACGGAGAAAAGTTAGAGGAGCGGGCGGGCTTTAGGACTGTGGCCGAGGAAGAAGACTGCATGAAAGAGACAGAGCAGAAATGCCCATCAAAGGAGGAGGAGAACCAAGCGGATATTGTAGCCTGGAAATGAAGGGAGTGGAGTTGTCAGGAAGGAGTAAGCCACAGTGCCAAATGCTACAGAGAGGCCCTAGAGGTTAGAATGAAGAGGCCTTTGGATTTTGCAATTGAGAAGCACAGGAGGCCGTTGCAAGAGCAGTGTCCGTGGGGATCAGATGGCAGAGGTCTGAGTGGCTGAGGGAGACTAGATGGAAGGAAATGCTCGTTCCAGCAAAACAGGAATAGCTAACATTTGCGGAGCAATTAACATGTACCACCCACCGTGAAGCATATTTTTGTTCATTATTTTAGTAATTCTTCTCAACAATGCTGTAAGATGTGCTATTGTCCCCATCTTATGTGTGGTAAGATCAGAGAGGTTAAATAACTTCCCCAAAGTCACCACAGCTAGGAAGAAGGAGATACAGGAGTTGAGCGAAGTTCTCTTTGAGTTCTTAACCAAAGTCTTAGTCAATGTAGGGGAGAGGGTGAGAGGAGAGAGAGGGGGCAGAGGTGGTGGGGACCCGGGTTCCAGGTCACAGTGGATTGAGTACATCCTTCTCTGGTTTCTGCCCATACGAGCCACTTAGTCTGAACCAAGACTTACTTTGAGGTCTATATACATAATTCTACAAACCGAAGGAATTTCTCTGCATCCTGATTCTACAATAAGCCCTTTTGGCAGTGTGAGCCAGAGAAAACGCTTCTGAAAGAGAGTGGAGCCCAGAATTCACTCAAGATAAAAACGAACCACACACACCCCCCAATTTACACAAGTATAGCATTCAAACTCCCATTATCTCAACTGGCCCTCCAACCAGCCCAGGGTGGACACTCAGGGAGTCACCCCCACTTGGCAGATGTGGAAGCTGAAGCTCGGGGGTTTTGTCGGGGGCCGAGGTATCGGAGTGCTAAGCCGCTCTGCTGAGAGCAGGTTTTAATCTAGTTCTCACTGATGGACTCTGCCAAGAGACAAGGAGAATGAGATCAGAGGGACAAGTCCAGGATGAGTCATTCACTCTACATTCATGTGTTGACCACCTACTACGAGCAGACCCGTTCCAGGCGGAGATTTAGAGACAGAAAGACAGCAATTCCTAGCTCCAAGCTGGAGAGACAGGCGAGGACACAGACGGTGACTCGCTGTCCTCTGAGTGCTGGGGAAGCCCTCGGAGCAAGAAGGCCAAGATGAGAGGGAGCTTGCCGCCAGGGAAGGAAGGCTGCTCCCTCTCTGGGGCTGGGGTGGCTGTTCTTCACCCCAGAACACAAGTGGCATCTTCCCCATCCTGGTGCTCTCCTCTTGGCAGGACAGCCAGACACCCCAGACACCTGTGGGGGTCCTGACCCAGACAGCCCAGGTCAGCAGACCCTGTGCTGTCTTTCTCCCTGGCAACCTCAATGGCAAACCCTGACCCGATACTGCTAATGGGCTGATCTTTGGGGACAGGACCTGGACACAGCGTGTGTCAGGTTCAAGAACAGTCTCATCCTTGCCACTGACTCCGTGTGACCCGGAGCCTCTCGACTCACACCCCTGGACCTTGATTTCCTCATCTATTCAACATGGTCAGGTCCACCCCACAATGTTGCCAGTAGAATGAAATGGGATTGCGTCCGTGGAAGTGCTTTTCAAGCCGTAAATCTCTTTACAAAGAGCAGGGCCTTTTCTAAGTCTCCCTGTGAATTCCCACAATCGAGGTTCGGGACCATCATCGCCTGTCTCCGAAGGCAGCGGACGAGTTAATGCTTAAGCTCTTCAGCCCACGGGGAGCTGAGGCAGAGCAAAGGGCAGGTCTGGAGGCCTCTTTTGGAAATGACAAGATCCATTTAGCAATCAATTAGCGCAGTCCCCAGGCTCGGGGCCTGCACGCTCTGCAGAAAGAATGCTCCATGCTGCACTGATTAGAAACAGATGCGCTGGCGAACGGACCTGCCGGGATTCCTGGGCACCCAGCTCCTGGCCGAGGATGGGGTTCCTTATTACATTCTGGGCACCGACGCGGGGAGGGAGGCCAAGGAAACCAAGCTCCAGAGCAGCCTGCCTGGAGAATGTGTACCTTTGAGGGGATTCGGAGGCGGGAGAGGGAGGAATGTTGACTCTGTCAGAAATAACCTGGGATAAAATTAGTTCAACCAAATACAGAATATGACTTTTGACCAACGGATGCAGATCCCAAACGAGACACCGCTGACATGTGAGGAAGTGAGTGACTCAGGAGCTGAGCAAGTCGCAGGGGGCCCAGGATCTCTGGTGCCTTGAACAACAACCCGTTGCCACCAATCTCATTTACTGAGCTCTTACTGTGTACAAGGCCCTGCACCGAGCCCTTTATAGATGATCTTATACACTACCTACCCTGCTATTATGTCCATTTTGCAGACAAGAACACTCAGGTACAAAAAGGTTCAGTAATTTACCCAAGATTGCAAAGCTAATAAATAGTGCATCCAGGACTTGAACCCAGTTGTCCGATTTGATAGGCTCCTCTTGTGACCATGACAGTATTTAGTCCTCTACTTCCCACGTTTTCCTTCTCCCTTAACAAATGGAAGGGGAACTTTCAGCTCCTCGACTCAAATCTTGAAGCACTGCACAAGCTCACAGTGGTCGGAAGGCTCTGCCGAACTCCCCCGATGATGAAGGGCTCACCACCTCCCAGGGCTGTTGGCCCTAAGCTTGGACACTTCACAAGGCTGGCCATTCTTCCTCCTATTAAGCCAAAAATCGGGTCCCCGCAAGCTTGGGGCTTCCCTCAGGAGGTGTCTGGATCCCTCAGAAGGTGTCTAATTCCTTTTCCCTGGGACCATTTCAGGGTGTGACCATGACCCCGTCCTTATTTCTCTAAGCCTCTGTTTGACAGCTGTTCTTTGCACAGTCAGCTGTGCGGCTCCCACATCATCACCAACAGCCTTCCCTGGACATCTTCCAGCCCACTGATGTCCCTGGTGGGCCCAGATGTGGACATGGGGGCAACCAGGTCTCCCATCTCCCTGCACCACAAATGGAATATTCTTTAAAATATTATTTTCATACAGTTCGTTCTCACTGTGGGAAATATAGAAAATGCCAGTGGCCAAGCAAAACCGCCTCCCCAGAGAGAAAAATCACCTGTTGTTCCACCTCCAGCCTTCCTCGCTATGCTCCATTTTTATCCAGATTCATGTATTCTAGATCTACAAATTTGTGTCTTGCTTTTTCACTTACCATTATAGCATAGGCAGTTTGCTGTGTTGTTAGAAAGTCTTTGAAAATGCCATTTGTGATGGTCACATAATAGCCTGTGACATGGACAGACCTACTCCCCTATTTCTCTCATTTGGGGCATTGCTGTAAATCCACGTCTCCAGTCCTTCCTTACTACAGGAATGCAGTTTTGTTCTAGGTCTCCACAAGATGTCACCTACACACTAGGGGAAAGGGCCCTTGATTCTAAACTCCTTGCAATAATCTCAAGCCCCCTGCTCCCACGTTTGCATTATCAGGCCCAAGCAGAGAGTGCCACTGATGCACAGATCAGCATTCCAGCCCTATGCCCTTTTTACTATCTTGCTTAATTTAAAACTTCGTGATGTCACAGCTGGAGAGGCCCTTAAAGATCATCCTCTCCAGTTTCAGATCAGTAAAACTGAGTCCAGAGAGGGCAAGTGAGCTGTCCAAGGTCACACAGTGGTGGTGCTTGACCGGGAGCTGAGGGCTCCTGACTCCCAGTTCAGGGCTGTCTCTACAGCCACCTCCACGCTGCCCGGAGTGAGTCCAGCTCCCAGACAGCCAGGCAGGGCTCAAGTTAGGGCAAGGTTTGTGATCTTTGACACTAAGAAGAATAAATCAAGCAAGTCATTTTTAGCCAAAGCAACTGGCCTCTTACCAAGAGTTCAAATTTAACAAAAAAAAAAAAGAAAAAAGGAGGGAAACCAACAATGGCACATAGGCCACACATGAAGCCATTTGGAAGCACTCAAGCCATTTCCATTTTCCTTGTCTCCAGTTTCCCCTCTTCCTCTCCCACAGTCTCTGCCGCCACCACTAAGACCCGCTCTGGGATTGTCAAACTTGCAGTTCCTGGGTTGAGATATTGATGTCCTGAATCTTGGAGAAGGGAAGGGGAGGGCAGGACTACATTCTCCAATAAAATAAGACCCAGAGGACTTACTAAATTTTCTTATAACTGCAGGAATGGGTTAATTTGTGGAGAACAAATATGTAAACGAAGGACACCAGCTGGAAATCACCTTTACTGGCACTGAACTTCCAGAGACTTAAGTCCCATCACATCTCTCGTCTCAAGAGTCCTCATCTGTAAAACTGATCCTTCCAATCGGTTCCAGCAACATTTCTTGAGTGCCTACTGTGTACCAGGCTCTGTGCTGGGCACTGAGGAAAGGCCAAGAGGCTAAAGGACCTCAGTTACCAGGAGAAAAAAGGAAAGAACAAAAGAGAACATTTATTTAATACCTTTTTCCCCCAGGCATTATCACAGTCAAAAGAGACACGATGGTTAACAAAGACAAATAGTAAGGCTTACGGTTTTGGAAATATGTTTCGCTAGGTAACCTGAAAACACTCCCACTAATAAACACCTAGAAATTCTGGATAAAATATAATAGACGTCCTTTTAGAAGCAGAGCTAAGTTCTCAAGTAAGGAAGGAAATCCTCAGGGGCCAGAAATTGAGAGGGGAATAAATATCAAAAGAATAAGCTTTTGCGTTAACACTGTAGCTGTATGGGTGGGAGGGTGGGTGGGAAGAGGGGAGTGGAGAGGTTACAAGGAATCTTATCTGCTCTAGACGAGGCTCTGTGTGGGGGGAAAAATCTCCCCCAAGAGCTATAACCATGGGCCTTCACTCCATCTAGGGTGGGAAACTTTGATTACCCTACACCTGGGTCCAAGAACTCCCAAAATGGTAAAGAACATAGTAACAAACATGAAACTGTAACAAACATAAAACTGCTCTGGAGAGCACCCTCTCAACCAAGGCTGCACATGATTCCCACAGATAGAGTGCTGCTGTGGATGACTCACGGTTCCAAACTACAAAATGGGTGAGCAAGAATCAGACAAAATAAGCAACAGGATTTGATTCCCCTGTCCCAAGACTTCAACCATTAGAACATAAGCTATAAAATAAGTGTGTCTTAAATAATTAAAAGAAGTTTTAGAGAAAGAGAGAAATAGGAAAAAGATATTTTTTAAAAACAAGCATATTTGGACAATATCCAACTTGAACTATTAGAAAAATATAGAAAGACACTGAAATGCAAAACCCAATGGATGAGTTAAGTACCAGAGTAAATGCAACTGAAGAGATGATTGGCATACTAAAAGGTAGCTCAGTTACTAATTTACCTTATTGCTTCTTATGCAACAGAACATTTTTGAATAGTATTATATTGTTATAAGTTACAGTGTCATTTCAGATTAATCTTTCAAAGGATAAACAAAGAGAAATGGATTGTTTCAAACATAGGTGTCATGAGCTTTTTAACATTAACTGTCAGACAGGCTTCTACCTTACTTTTGAACAGATTAGCTTCTGGTATTATACATTTCAAACTTTATTTCTCCTTCAATAACCATATACTTCCAACACTGAACATCATAAGACCTGTTATGACAGTACAGCCTCTGACCCTGCACCGTATGCCACCATCCCAGGTGAACTGATTAAGTGGACAGTAGTGGTATTCTTGGACGCCATTCCCAAACTAGGATAGCAATACACGGAAATGACTGCAAACAATATCAATATATACCATTGGGCTGGAGGGTCTGTTGTCAGCTTGGAACCAAACTCACTTCTTTTAAATCAGAGAATTACTGTACCCAATATGGCTCCAGGTTAGAGTTTGCCAATAAAAGAAGCTTGAACAAGATTGGAAGGTGAAAGAGAAGTAAGGTGAAATAATAATCTTTTTTTTTTTTTTTTCAGAATGTTGGGGCAATCAGGCATGGTTTCGAAATTTCTCTACAAGCTACCACTCTGAGGTTGTGCAAAAGCAGCAGTCCACAGCCTTTCCACAAACTCTTACTTCACAGTCATAGTGGCAAGATGCGGTGGTTTCTTGGACTGTCCCACAATCAGTGGCTTCTCCCAGCCCCTACTTCTCCCCTCCTGCCAGGCCAGAGGTGTAGATATTACACTGATTCATAGACAGAAACTAATCATTTGGGTGGATGGACAGGACTTTGAAAGAATAAGACTGGAAAATTGGTGACAAAGATTAAGAGGTATGAGGATAGACCTCTCCAAATGAGCATATTTGTGTGGGGTTGCTCAGCAGAAGAGAGCTCCAACAACCAGTGGAGAAGAAAACCAATTCTGTGGAAGTCAGGCAGCCTTTCCCCCAGCCACTTCTGTCCTTGCTTAAGGTGCTTATCAATGAAATGGCCATGGTGAAAGGGATGGAGGTTATGCATGGGCTCAGCAACAGGGGTCTCCACTCACCAAGGCTATTCTGGCTACAGCCCCTGCTGAGAGTCCAACCTGCTGACCATAAAGATGAACACTGAGCCCTGAACACAGGACCATTTTTCCAGAGGGACCAGCCAAGCCATTTGATGGAACATTGATGACAATGAACTACTTCCATCATAGAAAGGATATTTCATGGAAACTGGCCAGCTGTTTCTAAAATTTGTATGGAAGACTACAGGACCATGAAAACTCAAGTCATTCTTGAAGAAAAACAAGAGGGAAGGATTTGCCCAGATATGAAGACAGAGCTATATTAAGCAAAGTAGTGTAGTATTGGTGCAGGAGTAGACATACAGACTGATGAAACGAGAGAGAGCCCAGAAACATACCCAGGCGTATATGGAAACTGGATTTATGATGGAACAGACATTATAGATTAGTAGGGAAAGGATGGACCATAACAAATGATACTGGCACAATTGGTTATCCACATGGAAAAAAATTAATTCCTCCTTCATATCCTACATGAAAATCAATTCAAGGGAGATTAACACAAATGTGAATAAAACTGTAACAAAAATTGGAACACAATATAGGATAATAATTTTAGCCCATCAGGGTAGAAAAGGACTTCTTAAATAAGGAACAAAAAAGCACTTACCTTTAAAAAAAGAAAAAGATAAATTAAGAACTTCTGGTTTTCCAGAGACCTCACAAAGAATGAGAAAAACAAGCCACAAACTTGGAGACGACACATATTATAACACATATTATATAGGTTATATAATATATATTATATAAACACATATTATATAGGTTATATTATATAAACACATATTATAACATATTATATAGGTTATATTATATATTATATAAACACATATAGGTTATATTATATAAACACATATTATATAGGTTATATTATATATATTATATAAACACATATTATAAAGGATTAATTTCCGGAACATGTTAAAATGCTTATAAATCAATAAGAAAAGTGACCCCAAAGAAAATAGATGAAAGAAAAGTAACAGGAATTCCATTGAAAAGATAAATGTCTAATAAACATAAGAACATGATCAACATAATTGAGAATAAGGGAAATGCAAATTAAAATAGAATGCCAAAATTAAAAGTTTAAACACACACACACTCACAGTGCCATAGCACTCCACACTTACCAGTTTGGCAAAAATTAAAGCACTGACAACACCAAGTGTTAGTATGTGAAGCAAAAGAAACTCATATGTGGAAAGTAGGAATGTAAATTGGTACCTCTACTAATCGTCATGGTACTAATTAGTGAAGTTGAATGTGCGTGTACACTATGAAGTGTCAGTGATAGGTATATCATTACCAAAAAATTGGAAATATTGTAAATGTCCATAATGAGTAGATTAGATTTATATATTGTGATATATTCAAACAGTGATCCCACTGTTTGACTATACTATAGCGAAAATGGATGCATGACAGTGCTACTCATCAACATGAATTAACTTCAAAAATATAAATTTGAAGGGGAAAAAACAAGTCACAGAAGAATGTACAATATGATTCCACTTGTATAAACTTTAAAAGCAGGCAAACTAAATAATAAATTGTGTAAAGTACATATACATGTGGTAAAAGCTATACAGAAAAGCAATGGCATAGTCAACATAAAATTCAGAACAGTGGTTATGTGGGGAGCGGGCAGGATGCACTTGAGCAGAGGCACAAAGGGAGGATGTAAGGTATCAAATAATGTTCTAATTGTCAGCCTGAATGCTGGGTATGTCATTCTTTGATACATGTTTTATATACTCTTTTATGTATGATACACAATAAAAGCAAACACACAGGGGGTTGAAGCAAGTGTCACAGAACTGAGGTGGCAAAAATGGTCCATTATACACAATATCCAGTGTGTTATCATAGTAGCCACGGGAGCTGAAAGGGTACTGGCAGGTCAGACAATCTGAAGAGGAAAAGGACATATTAATTTAATGATATATTTATTAACTTATTTTCTTAGGATAAAAATTTAAATTAAAGGTCTTTAATGTGGGTTTTTTTTTTTTTTAAAGAGAAGATGGTTAAATATTCTCCAGAATTGATGAGTCTTCAGATATAGGGAAGCACAATGAGAAGGGTAAGTAAAAATGAAACCATACCTGGATACATTATAGTGAGGGTGACCACATAATTTATCATTCTAACCAAGATATTTTTGAGAATGAAAGAGGTGCCATCAATAATTATGCAAGGGTAACAGTTGTAAACCAGGACTGTCCAGGGCAAACTAGACCATATCATCATCCTGGTGAAACCACATCCACAGAGAAAATACAGATTGCTTAAAAAGGAAACACAATTAGACTGGCAATAGACTTCTCAATAGTAACAGACACCAGGAGACAATGGGAAAATATCTTCAAATTACTCAGAGAAAATATAGGTCAACCTAGAATTCTATACCCAGCAAAATGTTATAGGAACAAAACTACTTTTGCTCAGATGAAGACTAAGAGACCATTATGTACCCATGCTGGAAGAAGAACTAAAGGATCTACTGCAGGGAGAAGAAAATTGAATATAGAAAAGGAATGAGAAGCAATAAACAATGATGAGCAAATAAATTGGTAGTTATAAATAAATCTAAATAAACCATGACAAATTAATTAATTATGTTAAGTCTTGGTAAACATTATTATAATGAATAATGTAAGGATATTAAAATAAGGTATAACCAAAAAACTAGAAAATGATATGTAAGCTAGGAAGGAGGTGATAATCATATTAAAGCATCAAATGGTACTTACATTGTCTGGGAAGAACATAATGACATTAATTGTTATCTTGTTAGGTCAAGTATATGTATATATATATATATATATATATATATACATATATATATGTATTTTTTAAATTTTATATATAACCACTAATAGAATGCAAAGCTTCCAAACTAGTAGAGAAGAAAAAGGAGAAACAACTAGATCAATCCAACGGGAGACAGGAAATGAGAAAAAGAAAAAAGTTAAGGAAAAGCAGAGTAATTAAAAAGAACAAAATAAAACAATATAAATAAGCCTATATATCATATGTTAACCAAAATGAGATAATCTATACAAATATATTAGCAATCAGTACATTTAAAAATACTAGATTATTCACTTAGGAGATAGAGATTCTCTGAATAAATTTAAAAAAAAAGCTAGATGTGTGCCATTTACAAAAGACACTTAAAATACAAGGACTCAGAAAGGTTGGAAATTTTTTTAAATGATCAACGATAAACTAGGCAAATAGTAATCAAAAGAAAGCTGGTGTAGTCAACCAATATCCGACAAACTATACTTTACGGCCAAAGCATTATTAGAAATATAGACAGTTACTATATAATAAAGAAAAAGTTCATCAGAAAAGTAGAACATTTCTGAACTTATATGTATCCAGTTAATATAGCCTTGGAATATATAAAACAAAAATTGACAGAATGACAAGAATAAATTTAAAATCTATAATCATAATGGGAGCATTTAAGACATCTCTCAGAAATTGAAATATCAAAGAGACAAAAAACAAGTTAGACTATAGAAGATTTTAACACCACAATAAGTTTAATCTAATGAATATATATAAAACTCTACAACCAACAGCTCGAGAAGATACATTTTTTAAGCACCCATGAAGATTTTCAGAATTGATCTTGTACTATAATACAAAGTAAATCAAAAATCTATCATACAGACTACATTCTCTTGTCACAATTCAATTAAATTTTAAAAATCAATCACACAGCTTTAAAAATCCAATATATTTGGGAAACGTAAAAACACACTTCTAAACAACAAATGGATCAAAGAAGAAATCAAAATGAACGATGGAAAATATTTAGAACTGAATGATAAGATTCTATATATCAAAGTTTTTGGGACGTAGCTACAAGCAGCACTTAGAGGTATAGCCATAAAAACATACATTAGAAGGAAAAAAGTAGAAAATTAAGGGATTAAAGCACCAAATTCAAGATGTTATATAAAGTACAACAGAGAAAATCCAAAGGAAATCATAAAAAAAGGACCAGTTATTCACAAAATGGAAAACAAAGGCACAATAGGAAAGGTAATCAAGTTTTGTTCTTTGAAAATACCAATAAAATAGACAAACATTTGACCTGATTGATCAAAATATAAGAAGGACAAATAATATCATGGATGAAAGAGGGACATAACTACAGATACAGTAGAGAATTTAAAAACAAGAAGAGAATATCTTATTATGATATCACATTATGATATGTGAACAAGATTATGCCAATAAACTGAAAAAGTTAGATGAAATGGAAATTTTCCCAGAAAAAAATAACTTATCAATACTAATTGAATAAGAAATAGAAAATATGAAAACACAAATAATCCTTAAGGAATTGAATCTATGTCTTATACATCTACCCCCATATACTCAAACACACAAAACCTGACCTAGGTGATTTTACAAGTTAGTTCTACCAAACACTAGAGGAATACATAGTCCAGCCTCATGCAAACACTCCAAAGACTAGGAAAAGAAGGAAAATTCCCCCCATACTATTTTATGAGGTAAATATAACCTTGATACCAAAAGAAACAAGGAAAATATAAGAAAGGAAAATTACAGCACAATCTCACTTTTCAACATAAATGCAAAAATCTTAAAATGTTCACAAATCAATACAGTATTATGGACAATAACCACCACCACCAACGTAAACCAACTAGGTTTATTTCAGGAATAAAAGGATGGTTTAACATTAGAAAATGTGTTAATATAGCTCACAGGAATAGATCAAAGAGAGAAATTATATGATTATTCAATGTACTAGAAAAACCCTTTGAAAAAAGTCAACGTCTATTTATGATGTCAATTTTTTAAAGTCTTAGCCAACTAAGATTTAAAAGAAACTTTATAACAAAGTGTATCTGCAAAAACCTTAGAGTGAACATCATACCTCATGGGAAAGTATGAACTTCACTGGCAAATACTAGAAGCATTCCTCTTATTTATTTACTTAGTTTTGGTGAGGAAGATTAGCCCTGAGCTAACATCCGTTGCCAATCCTCCTCTTTTTGCTGAGGAGGGCTGGCCCTGGGCTAACATCTGTGCCCATCTTCCTCTACTTTATATGGGACGCCGCCACAACATGGCTTGACAAGCAGTGCCCAGGTCCGCTCCCAGGATCCAAACCTGGGAACCCCAGGCTGCCAGAAGCAGAGCGTGTGAACTTAACCACTACGCCACCGGGCCAGCCCCCTAGAAGGATTCCTTTTAAAGGCAGGATCAAGACAAGGCTGCCCATTATCTCCTCTTCTTCACCACTATTCTGGAGGTCCCAGCCAGTGCATAAAGATAAGAAAATTAAAGGTGTAAAGATTTGAAAGGAAGAAATGGAACTCTCATTTTCTACAGATTATAGATTGTCCATATAGAAGATCCAAGAGGAGCTACTGCCAAACCATAGGAACAAATGCAAGGGTTCAGAAAGTGCTGACTAAACGATCCATGTGCAAATCTCACTGTGCCCCCACGATTGGCAGTAGATTTAAAAAGTAATTTTTAAAAAATTCCATTTATAACAACCGAAAAACTGTAAGATACCTAAAATAAATCCAACGAAAAATGTGCAAAGATCTTTACAGAGAAGAGTATATAACTTTATTAAAAGACCTTAAAAAATAAATAAACTGTGTTCATGAATGGGAAGACTCAGGGTCATAAAGATAGCAATCCTCTCTCCAAATAATAAAGGTGATGCAAGTACAAACAAAATTTCAACTGTGTGTGTGTGTGCACTCATGTGCAAACTGATCCTAAAGTTTATATGGAAGAGCAAAGACCCTAAATAGACAAGCCGATTTTGGAGAACAAAGTTGGATGACTGACCCAACCAGATAGACAGACATTTTATAAATTATAGTAATTAGCACAGTGTGGTATTGGCATAGGGATAGAAAAATAAACCAATGGGACAGAATGGAGCCCAGAAACCAGTCTAAGTCCCTGTGGAAACCTCATATATGACAGAGCATTACAACTGGCGGGAAGGGGGCGATGCTCTAGTCAACAATAATGCTGGGACTGTTGGTTACCCAAGTGGGGAATGGGGGAGAAATAGATTCTTATCTCACACAGGAGAGAAAAATCAATTTCAGGTGAATTAAAGACCTAAATGTGAAATGCAAAGTTTAAAACCTCCAGAAGGAAATGTAAAAGAAAATCGGTATAACCTCAGAAAAAGATTTCTTAAAGCAAGCATAAACCATAAAGGAAAAGATTGTTAAATCTGATGACAGATAATGCCTTTAACAGAGTTAAAAGATGAAACACAGTGTTTCTTATAACGTGAAACATATATCTTCCCTAGGCCCCAGCAATTCCACTGAGATATTTACCCAAGAGAAACGAAAACAACGTGTGCACAAAAAGACAGGTACAAGAATGTTTATAGCATTTTATTCATAGTAGCCAAAAACTGAAACAACCTCAATATCCATCAATGGGAGAATGGATAAACATATTGTAGTATATTTATACAATGGAAATCTACTCAGCAGTAAAAAAGAAATCTATGCAAAGACATGGATGAATCTTAAAAACATTATGCTGAGCAAAAGAAGCCAGACGTACTTACCGTATGGTTTCATTTATATGACGTTCTAAATTAGGCAAAATCAATATATGTTAAAAGAAGTAAAAATAGTAGTTGCCTGGGAAGGAGCATGAAGGGTCTTACTGCGGTGATGGAAATATTCTATAATGTGATAGAGGAGTGGGTTCCAGGGCTATGTGCATTTGTCAAAAATCCATCAGACTGCAGCAATTAACATTTGTGCATTTCACTGTATTAAAAAAAACACAAAAACTCCCAAGTCTCCTTCCCCCCCAAAAAAGACAAACTTCACCCTGGGAGAAGATATTTGCCTGCCAAGAGATTCATGTTTAAAATCTATAAAGAACTACCACACATCAATTCTGAAGAAAAATCACCAAGTAGAATGGGCAAGATACGAACAGGGAATTCACAGAAGAGAAAACGTTTGAAAATATGTTCAGCCTTGCCAGCAGTCAGGAAAATAACAAGATAGCACTTCACATCCACTGGATGCACAAAGTTTTGAAGCCTGAGAATACTAAGCACTGGGGAGGTTGTGGAACAGCTGGAATTTGGATCTGCCATGTGTGGGAATGCAGATTGGCAATATCTAGGAAAAGTGAAGATGCACAGACCTTATGACCCAGCAACTCCCAGCCAGGTACGCTCCTGTGGTTTTCAGCTGGAAGGTATTTGCATCTCTCATGTGTGGAAGTGGGGGTCCTCGCTGCAGCACGGTTTGTAACAGGGGAAAGAAGAAAAAGAAAAAAGAAAGGCAGGTGGGTGAGGAGGACGAAAAGGCAAGCTAAACACCTATCATCTCTCTCAGCAGGAGAATGGATAAAGCTCAGTATGTCCACATAATAGAATGAAAATCATCAGTGATAATGAAGGAATTCCAGGGTACACGTAATGTCAGAACAAAAGGTTAAAAAAGGCAGGTCACAGAAGAACCCAAAGTGTATGTTTCCATTTATATAAAGTTTAAAAAACTAGCAACCTATTGTTTAGGGATACAAATATATTTGGTATAAGTATAAAGAAAAGCAAGACAATCATACAATTCAGGATAATGGTTTCCTCGGAGAAGGGTGGGAAGGGGGTGGGATGGGGAGAGCTCCAGAGGGAATTTACACATAAAGGTTATATTCTTTTTCCTGAACTGGGTGGTGGGTA
Source organism: Tapirus indicus (assembly GCA_031878705.1). Taxonomy (NCBI): domain Eukaryota; kingdom Metazoa; phylum Chordata; class Mammalia; order Perissodactyla; family Tapiridae; genus Tapirus; species Tapirus indicus. The sequence goes on from CM062932.1 coordinate 20,474,262, forward strand.
CACAGGCGTTCACTGTTTCAGAATCCTTAGACATTACATATTTTTAAATATTTGTATCTGCTTAACATTTAAACATTTAATAAAAGTTTTTATAGATATGCATTACAACTTAGAGGCCTTCAATCGCGTTTATAATCTTATCTTTTAAAAAAGCATCTGAAGCAAATATGGCAGGTGTAAGATTGGACAAGGTTGGGTATTGGGTACACAGGTGTTCATTAGTCTCAAAATGTTTCATAGTAACTGTTCTTTAAGAAGAAAACCAATATCCCTATTTAAAAATAAGGATCTCTCTGTTCTTGCATAGCTTCCAGTCTGGTGGAGGAGACAGGCATTAATCAAATACTTGCTCTCAGTATGTATTAAACTACTAGCTAAGTTAAGTGCCCTAAAGGAAGGGGACTCACTTCAGAGGAGCAAAAATTAAGGGATTTGGACCCAGACTGAGGTGTTGGGTTTGTAGCAGGAGGGGAAGCAGGGGCCAGGGCAGGAGGCAGACACACAGACAGAGTTCAATGCAGGGGCTGAGCCCCAGGGAAGACATAAGCCAGCTGGGAGGGGAAGAGCTGGCGCCAGAAGCCTGCCTGCTGGAGGGGACAAGCCAGCAGAGCTCTGAGTGAGGGCTAGGTCTTAACCAAAGGAAGAAGGCAGGAAGAGACTTCTCTGCCATAGGAGCATCATGTACTGGGCAGAGACATGTGAGGAAAGAACGTTAATCTGGCAGAGTTCGACTAGCTCAGGATGGCTGGAAAACAGGGTTTGGGGGTGATGGCAGGAGATGAGGCCAAGAGACAGGCAAGGATGGGTCACGGGGGCCTTGTACGCCATGCAAAGTGGGGATTTAAGCAGGGGAGTGGCACTATCTGAGTAGAGAATGGATTGAAGGGAAAGAGCCTGAAGGCAGGGCCCCCAGTGGGTGGTTGTGACAGTGATGTGAGGGAGAAGCCTTGGAAGCCTGAAGTAAGGCATAGAGAGGGGGGAATGGACAGGGGTATCTGAGAACCAGCAGAGGGTGGCGTATCAGAAGCCAGGGAGGAAAAGATTGCCCTGGACGTGTCAACTAGGAGACAAGAGCAGGTGGGGTGGGGGCAGAAGCTGGCTTTCAGTAACCTGGAGGGATCAAGGTGACAAGAATGAAGACAGGGAGTGGAGAAGAGTAGCTGGAGGTGACGCTGGGGGTCTGGGGAGGCCAGGAGTCTAGGATGAAAAGGCTTGAGCGTGCAGACAGGCGGTGAGGCAGAGCCAGCAGAGGCTGCATTCTGGACTGAGTGACAATCATCAACGAACCATGATGAGGTCAGGGGAGGATTCCAGAGCAGGGGCCATGGGATAGAGTGACCCTCTACCACTAAGATGAAAGAGCTGAGAACAGGAGGTCTGGAGATGTGGAGAGCTTCTAGATGAGGATGTGGACAGGAAGCCAAGGGACCCCACTGAGGGCCTCTACTATATTTTCTGTATGAAGTACGCAACAAGGGTGTCTGCTGACAAACTGGGGGAGGGGTTATCTCATCTCCCCAGCCTGACTGCAAATGCCTTGTCCACGCTCTTGTCCTTCCAGCCCAACTGCCATAGGAGGTAGCAGACCTACCTACTACAGACACCTGCCAGAGGAGATGGCAGAGGCTGCCCTGGACCAGTGCAGAAGAGCTGGAAACTGCCTCAGTTGATAACTGTCCCTCCCGCCAGGCAGTCACTTTAAAGTAAGCACAGACCCTGCAGATGCGAGCAGCAGGCATGAGGGGCCTCCGTGAGCGCTGCGCTGGTGAAGGCCGGGGCCCCAAGAGAAGGCAGCCTCAGGCCAAGGGTGGGGGCTCAGGGCTCTCTTCCAGATTCATCCACTCCCTGCCCCTGTCCCCACTTGAGCTCATTCACAAGCAAAGGATCCGAAAACAAAGAGAAATCATCCAGCAGAGGCCTTCCCATCTGCGGAGTGAGGAAGTCTCAGTCTCAAGGTTAATGGTGAAGAGGAACTTGCCTGGCTGTGCAGGTCATGGGGTCAGCAGGGTTCTTGATAAACAAGAGGGAACGGTGGCACTGGGGCAGGGTGGGGGATCACTAAGTGATCTGGCCACAGGGTCAAGAGGAGGCCAAGGGTATACAATCTCCTGGAAATGAAATGGTGATCATTTATAAGTGCGATTTGTTTTACATTCCAGGGGAGTTGACTCCTGAGCCAAACTCTTCCTGCAGAAGTTTAGGTAGTGGGTGAGTCATCGTTATAAATAAACTGGCAATCAGAATGTCATCGGAAAGGACACAGTCCCATAGACATAACCTTGGAAGGAGTGGAAGGCACTGCATGAATGGAGAGCTCAGTTCCAAGGGGAGTGCAGAGGGAGAGCTTTGAGGGCTGTCGTGGAAGAGGAAGCAGGCGCTGGAGAAAAGGGTTCCAGCCAGGTGGGAGGAAGATCATGCTGGGGACTAGCCAGGCACAAGCCACCTTCATGGCTGAGCAGGGCCCAGATCATAGCCTGCCAGCCCCTGGATCAACTAAGCCATCTCACCTTCCAGAAATTCCTCCAAAAAATTCAAACTCTTCTAGGATCCCAAGATACCCCATCAACCAAGGCACAGGATAACAAAATTCCTCAGCCGGCATCAGCTCATTCATTCTCCCACCATTGATGTGCCCAGCCCTGACAGGCACTGCAGACACAGACACCCCCTGCCTCAAACTCACAATGACTCCAGAACAGGTGCTCAGAGTTCATAAGAACTTGTCAAAGAGGAGACCGTGGTCACGGAAATCAAGCACTGTCCCCTGAGCGACTCTCAATCCAGCCAGGCCTAAGGGGGAGAGGTTGCCCAGAAGCCTTTCCCGATCCCCCTGGCCAGGCGGATGCCCTCCTCTTTGCTCCCACAGGTCCCTGTACTTCATCTTGTCATAGATCATGTAAAGGATTTAATTGTCCCAGAACTGAGCTAAGGCCCAACGCTGAAAACAACAGGGGCTGAGAATCAAGTACCTCCACGGCCAGAAGAGGCGGCCGGGTCCCCCAGCCACCATAAACTACCATCCCCAAAAGGGACCAGGGAGCCATGGAATCTGCCCAAAATGTGTCAAGGAACAGGAAAGGGGGGTTCAGCCTAGCATAATGGAAAGCAATGTAAAAAAATAAAAACATTTCCTGTGTTTAGACACCCATGAATTGACATTCCCCAATAATCCACAATGATCATATGTTTCCACAGCAGGATTGTGAATTCCCTCTTGGGGAGAGATGTCATCCCCTTTGTCCCCAGTACCTACAGTGGTCTCAGGCAGTCATGCCTGGTGGACAGAACCGAACCCCCAGACCCTCTATTCTCAGTACAGGGGTCGCCTAGGCTCCTCGGATTGCATTTTTTATCTGTTTGATGAGCCAGCCCCTCAGAACCAGGAGCAGCCATGTCTCACACTGACACCCACCACTCGGGGTCCCCCCCCACCCTGGGGCCCCTGCTGTGGGCCGTGGAGCAAAGACTTTTGGAAGACTCAGCAGGCTGTCCTGGAGCTTCTGGCCTCACCTTGGACTCACTCCACTTTCCTCTTCTGGTGTGAGGTCCAGGGCCCACAGAGCCTGGCCCGGCTTTATGGAACGGACATTCCAGACCTCTGGGAAAGTGGAGGGAGGGAGCCCCCCTCTTAAGGCCCACCAGCCGGAGGTCAACAGGAAGTGGCCAAGAGGCTCTGGATGAGCCAGCGGGAAAACACCTCCCTGCCAGCAGTGCAGACAAAGCCCAAACGTGTCTATTTTGGCAGGAGGGGGGAGAAGGGGTGGCAGTCCCTGTGAGTGGACAGCCCGGGCCTCCAGATGACTAAGAGGCTGAGGCTTAGACAGGACGTTGGCTGCCCCACTGACATGCAGAGATTTCCCAGGACTTCCTTATGTCACTGCCCCAAAGGTGGGGGGAACTCGGGGGGGGGGGCTCCTGAGCCACTAGCCCCTTGGGTACCCCAGCCAGCAGGATCCAGAGACCCAGCACCCACTCACATCTCAGGACACCCAGAGGAAGCCTCAGGGTACAATCAGGCAGCCCCAGAAAGGTTTCAAAGTTCACCCAGCCTGACTGTCCTCGCAGTGTCCCAGGAAGCCCCAGGACACAGCAGGAAGGCAGCACAGCCAAGACCTGGGCCCCTCCTCCCTTGTGGGAGCTTAGCGTTGATCTGTTTTCCATGAGCATGAAAGGGAGTTTACCCTGGCAGGGTCTCATTCCACAGCTGGGGTAACTGGGGCCAGAGAAGGCGAAGGACTGGCCCAATGTGACCCAGGGAGTCAATGCTGGGCTCAGGAGTTGGTGCTAAGTATGGCAGGCATGGGGAGCCACAGAAGGTTTCAGGGAGGGAGGGACATACCTGAAGCAGGCAGGGAAGAGACCAACCAGGGGGTGGCTGAAATTGGTTATGTTGGGGTGGGGGGATGTGGCAAGAACTCAGTGGGGACCTGGGGGGAAGATGAGGAATAGATCTGCATCGAACAGATGTAAATCTGGGTCTTGGCCACTGCTTGGATGGTACCACCAAGTATGACATGGAAGGATATAGTCAGGTGAGCAAAGGGGCCAAAGACGGCCCCGAGTTTCTGATGAGGGTGCCTGAGAGGTGGGTGGGGCCATTCCGAGGAATAGAGAAGTCAGCGGGGGCGGGGGGGGGCGGCGCTCAAATTCAGGCAGGTTTGCTTTGAGGAACAGGCAGGACAAGCCCGTTTCCTATGGGAAGAAGTAGAGTTGGGGGCTGAGGAGTTAAGTCTACTTTTCTACAGTGGGCTTTGAAGTCAGCTAGATCTGAGCTCCAGTCCCCTTAGCTCTGCCATTCACTAGCTGTGTAACCTTGGTCAAATCATTTAACCTCTCTGAGCTCAGTTTCCTCGCCTGTAAACTGAGGATAATAATAGCACTCACCCACAGAATTGTTGTAAGGACTAAGATACCACATGTAGAGTGCTCAGTGATTATATGCATTGACAAATATTTGCCGTGATTCTCATTACTATATGCCAAGTACTTAATACATATAACCTCACATAATCCTCCCAGCAAGCTGCAAAGCTGGCATTGTTTTTTCCCAATTTGCAGGTGAGAAAACCGAGGCTCAGAGAGGTTAAAGAAATTGCTCAGGTTCACAAAGCAAGCATTAGAGTCAGAGCAGGGATTTGAACCCAGGTCCTTCTGGCCCAAAGCACAAACTTTCCAGCTTCAGATTGTATCTCTAGGGCTGTCTCCCTCTTCCAGGATGGGGAAGAGTCAAGAGGCCTAAGCAGTAGGTGGTAGGTTTAAACCCATAGAACATGGACCTAGAATCACCTGGACATGGTCTGAACAATTTTGTCTCCAATGGACCTGATGACATTTTCCTTTTTCTCTCTCCCCACTTTTTCTTCTCCAGTCAATGAGACTGTACTCTTAACTCTAATGAGTCACCGGAAAATGTAAATTTAAAAAAAATTTAAGAGGAACATTGCTCCTACGTAAGCCCGTGCCATCTGTGAATCATTCAAGACAGGTATAATGGACATAATTACAGCTTACCCACAAGCTAGACCCAAAATCAGTCCTCAAGGCTGATTTCAGAATCTAGTGGTTTCCCCAGCAGAGCCCAGGGCAACTGAAGCCTGCCTGGAGAACTCAGCCCTGAACCGGTGCTCGTGGCCCCTGGTCATCTCACTGGAGGCCCAGGGCGGGAGACCCAGCAATTTCAGAACTCGCATCCCACCCCACCCCGACACTGTCTCCATCCCTCCCATCCCCCTCACTCAGGGCCCCTCCTTCCGTTTGAACTCATCCTCCTTTCACTACCTTTGTTTTTTTGGTTTTTTTTTTTTGGTAAGGAATACTAGCCCAGAGCTAACATCCGTTGCCAATCCTCCTTGTTTTGCCAAGGAAGATTGGCCCTGGGCTAACATCCGTGCCCATCTTCTACTTTCTATGTGGGACACCTGCCACCGCATGGCTTGATGAGCAGTGCATAGGGGATCCAAACCTGCGAACCCCAGGCTGCCAAAACTGAGTGCTACGCCACCGGGCCGGCCCCCACTACCTTGCTTCTTAAAGGACCCAGACCTTTAGTCCTCTGTCACTGTAAAACCATCCAATCCAACAAAACATGAGGGGATATTCAATTCATAATACTACAAAATAGGATAGGCTGGGAGCTTGACTAACCATTCTCTGCTTCTCTTTCCTCGTCTGTAAAATGGGACAGTAATAACCTCTTCCTCATAGAGGTTGTGTGGCGATCAGGCGAGATGATGCATGTAGGGCCCTTAGCCCAATGCCTGTGTTCAGTAAATGCCAGCTCTCATTACCTCCAGCATTCTCTTTGTTATCTTGGGAGATGGGAATGTCAGGAGCTCCCTTGTAAGATGGCAGTCTCCTCCCATGGCCTCGGGGCCCCACATTCTGGTGGCCAGCATTAGGAATCACAAGGGCACAATAGAGTATCAGAGCTGGAAGATCGTCCATCCCCAAGGACAGACACCAACCCAAAGCCCACCAGTTGGTCAGTGGCACAGTCAGGACAGGAACCCAGGCCTCCTGCATCCGGGCCACTTCTCATTCCACTACAGCACATGTGCTCCCTCAGAATCCCAGAGGTCAAGGTCAGAAGAGCAAGCGTAACACGTCCCTAAAATCTGGGAGATGAGATGAGCTCCTGGGAAATGGGAAGCATTATGCACTCAGCTAATCATTCCACGGTTCTCTAGCTCAAGCCCAAGTGCAGGGGGCTTGTGGTCAGTGGAAGCCCCATTCTTGCATGTCAATGCCACCGCCAATGGGAAAGGAAAATACTCCAAGGCTTCTCAGGGAAAAGACATTGTCCTGAAATGTCATCGGGAAGCACCGTTTGAAGACGTCCCTTTCCAACTGGCCCTCTCAGACCCCTCTGCATGGCTGCACTCCTAGACCCATCAGCTCACTGCCTCGCCCCTGCCTGGAGACACGTACCCCTGCACCTAGGGTCTCACATTTCCTATAGCCTCCTCCTTTCCCCCAGCAGTGATTCGGCAAATGCCTGTTGTGCACTGGGCTACAGAGATGAAGGCGTCGTCCCTACCCTCCCGGAGCTCACAGGCTGGCGGAGAGAGAGAGGAAATGGAAAGGAGGCAAGTGTGAGCAAGGACAGTCCAGCTAGGACTCACCAGAGCCAAAGTAAGACGTCACAGAGAGAGGCTTGTACTCCTCCCTAAGAAAATCAGGTGCATCCATCCTTCAAGGCCCTGACTATGACCCACTCCTCCAGGAAGCCTTCTTTGATATAAAGGTTGCAATCGCACTCCTCTGAACTTCTGTCCTATTTGGTCTGTGACCATTCCATGTCCTCCCCTCCCTTGACCTGACCTGCAGGGTCTACCCTGTCCTAAATGCAGAGCCAATGTGGACCTGAGACAGGAAATTACAGCGTCAGGGCTCAACCCCGGACCGTCTGACTGCAAACTAGCCCCTTTCCTGCTTTCCCAGGCTGCCTTTGCCTGCTCCCTTCTACCAATGATCCAAGGCCACAAGAGGCTTAAAGAAAATCTTCCCCACCTCTAAGCAGTGTGGGCTCCTAGGACACAGTGGAGGGCAAGGTTCTGTGTATATGGGAAAACGAGTATCAGAAGGGTCCTCATCCCACCTGCCCAACACTAGCGAGGGCAGTGCCCCTCCTCCGTCAGTCAGGATCCACCCACTTAAGTAGCAAAAACGTGAGTTAACATGGGCTTCAACACACACGGGCTCATTTTTCTCATGTAAGATGCCCAGAGATAAACATTGTCAGCTGTTCCAGGTTGTCACCAAGAACCTAGACTCAGTCTATGTTCCTATCTGTCATCCTTAGAGTGAGTTTCATTCTCATGGTCCCAAGATAGCTGTGTTGTATCTTTGGCCCTGTGAAGGGCCCTGTGAAGGGCCAAAGAGACGAGCCAGCCATGGCTGTCCCTCAGGGACTCAACACCAGCAGACTCCTGGACATGTGACAGGGACAGGAGCCTTGATCAGGATGGGCTGGACGTCTGGACTTCCTGCTGCCACTGGCCAGAGGGTGGCCAAGTGTGGGCAGCACTCTGGGGATGCCTGGGGCTTGTTGAGGGTGCCCTGACCTTGGCAAAGGGTGAAGACTAAAGCCCAACCTGCTGCGAGGCCTCCTCCAGAGCTTGCTCCTTCTACTTCCCCACACGGCTGGGAATGAGGGCTCAAGCCTCGATCTTCTAATGCCAAGACCAGAGTCTCTCTCACTTTCCCAGGCTGCCTCTGGCTGTTCCCTTCAGCCAGCAATCTGAGGCAACCAGACTCGAGAGCCAGAGGTGGAAAGCTCGGTGGCTTTCTGGAACTTCTTTGGTTCCAAGGCAGCTGCCAAAGAGCCACCTGCCAGGGGAATAGGCTGTGGACAGCCCATGAGGGGCCAGCCCAGGCTACAGCTCCTCAGGTAGGGCTCCAAGACATAAGCAAAAGGGCGAAATGCTGGGGCCAAGGCAAAGCAGCACCAATTGACTTGCCTTGAAACTGCCCTGGAGAAGTTCTGATTAATACCCACTTGGGGAAGTGGAACCAGCTGAGGGAGTGGGCTCAGCAGGGCTGGACCAAGGGAGATGTGGCCCACTTGACCTGCACCTAGAGCCCCCAGGACAGCCAAGCCTCTGATTTCCCCCTCAGCCTCCTTCCTCAGCTCCCTACCCCACATTTGTGCATGTGCTCTGGTGTCTGGAGCCCCCTCGTACTAGAAGCATGGGGATGGACAAAAGAAATTAAGTCACGCAAGTGAAAAATAAAGTTACATTTCTTATACATATAAAGTCTACAGGCTGATATTCAGATGTCAATCACAATGCCTGCCCCAATAGGCAGCAAGTTTTATGCCACATGACCATACCCTGCCCCAACCTGCAGCTGACTGGTCAAGAGATTGGCATGTGACTCAAGTCTTGATTCCATAGACTGACAAGCAACATGGCCTGGGGTAGAAATATGAGCTGAACCAATCAAACGCCCTGTCTGAAAATATGAACTAAGGTCTCCAGAAGAACTGAGATGATGAACTCCCACAGGGTGTTCCCACAGGCTCCACAGGGTGGCCCTGCCCCCACAGCTTCTGTTCAGGTCATCTGTCCTGTTGAAAACTAGGTGGTGGCTCTGATGATTTTGGAATCACCTTCAAGGTCCTTCCTCCCTTTTCTTGAGGGATAGCACACATATGAAGCCTTCCTTCATTCCCTCCCATTTTCCATTTCCTTTAGTCCCAGCTGGCAGCTGTTTCTGCTGGTATAATCCCATCTCTATTCCCAGCTTCTGTTGAGATAGTTGATTAAGTCCATGGTTCATGCCCACACAAATCTCTTTATCAGATGGTCCGTCTGCCACACCCTTAGTGTTCCCTTCCAACTGTCTCATTTCTTATAATATAGACAGGCTGAGAATTTTCCAAATCTTTAAGTTCTGGTTTGTTCTTGCTTAAACAATTCCATCTTCAACTCATTTCTTTCTTCTTGCATTTTACTATAAGCAGTGAAGAGGAGTCAAGCCACTCCTTCAACACTTTGCTTAGAAATCCCAGCTAAATATCCAATTCCATAAGTTCTACTTTCCACAACACTAGAACATGAACACAATTCAAGTTCTTTGCCACTCTGTTACAAGGATCACCTTTTCTCTGTTGTCCAATAACGTGTTCCTCATTTCCATCTAAGATCTCATCAGAATTGCCTTTACCATTGTTACCAAACCTCTTAATCTCAAATTCATGTGCCTGATGCTCAGTAAGCCAAACACTGAGACATCGGTGCTTGGAGGTGGAGAAGGGTTTATTCAAATCGGCCCAAGATGGGAAGTTGGGAGCTTGGGTTCTCCCAAATCTGCCTTAACAAGAGAAGAAAGCAGGAGGTTTTATAGAGTTAAGGGGTGTGGCAGGAGGAGTTTCAGAGAAACAAAGGGGTAATCCGTCTTTCTTTCACTCCTAATAAGCCCCTGGGCAATCTGACTCCTGGGCGTCAGCTGGGGGCTGGTTATCTGGTGATCCTTAAAGGCATTCTCTTTATTCTGTAAAACAAGCACATAAAAATCTTTGTGATCCTTGAGTTACCCCTCAGGTTAAACAGGAAAACAGCAAATTGACAAGATTAACTTCCTTTCATAACAAGGTCAAAAGGTAATCTTACTGAATATTTACAGTAACCCTCAGGTACCCAGCTTCACCATCTATATTTCTACCAACATTCCGTGCATGATTACTCACGTATTCTCTAAGAAGGTGGAGGCTTTCTCTCAGTTTTCCTCTTTTCTTTCTGAGTCCTCACCAGAAGCACCTTTAAAAGTTCGCTTCATGGCTGCTTCCACGTTTTTAGGATTTGTTTCAGTGACACCCACTTCTCAGTACCAATTTCTGTCTGCGTACATTGAGAAGACTCAAGTAGTTCTTTTGGAGTAGCACACCTCCTCAGGGGGTCACACTTTGACCCATGAGGTTTGTACCTCACCTTTAGAGACCTGCTGGGACTTGAATCTAGTTATAGGCCTAGAAACAAAGAGGGGTGGTGAGGGGGGTCCTGAGGAGAATCAGCATGTCTTTCATTGCAACTTCCCCAGAGGAGGCCACGACAGTTTCTTAAGGTAATGCAGGGTTAATTAATCCCTCACAGGGGAATGGAAAGCTGCCACCACTGGGAGTGGGGAGACCTCTTCCACTGCCAAAGAAGACTTATTAGAATTAAGGGTTCAATATCCCCAGCTTCATCAGGGTCTTCCCACACGTCCCCATCCCAATTTACAGAATCCCATTCTTTCCCAATCAATGCCCTCCCTTTAACAGTAGACATCTTGTAAAGCTGGGAATCCAACTTGCATTGTAACTCAGCCAGCCACAGGATAAGATTCTGCATTTGATTTTCAGCAATCTCAGCCCTGCAGCTACTGAAGATAAGCTCTCCTTCAAGGCACATATGGAAGCCTTCAGGTCATTTACATGGAGCTTGAGCTGGGAATTCGAATGCCTGAGCTCATCCTTTTCTTTCACCACTTTGTCCAGCACATTAGGAGCAACCAGCTAACCTTAATATATTCATTAGTTTTTCAAAACTGTTTGAAAGTATCATATGCACAATTACCCAGCTCCTTGCTTCTTATAAGACGTTGACTGGGAGTATCCAATGCAGATATTTTGCATATCTCTATTGCCAGATCACACCATGGACTATCAGTGCTCTTCTTACTACTGGAAATTGAGTCCTTAGCATTTTTAAATCTAATCAGATTAGAGAGCCAATTCCAGAAACCCCAGAACCAATTCAAAAACTAATCCTAAAAATTCTATTCCTCTAGAACCACTCCCAGTACCAAAATCTGTATTAGTCAAGGTCCTTCAGAGAAAGAGAACCGATCATGTGTGTGTGTATATACACACAGAGTCATGCGTTCCATAGTGACGTTTCGGTCAATGACGGACTGCGTATATGACGGTGGTCCTCTAAGATTAGTACCATATAGCCTAGGTGTGTAGTAGGCTATACCATCCAGGTTTGTGTAAGTTCACTCTAGGGTGTTCACACAAAATCACCTAGCAACGCACTTCTCAGAAAGTATCCATTTGAGTAATTCATGACTGTATATAAAGAGATTTATGATAAGATATCAGCTCCTGCAATTATGGAGGCGGGAAATTCCCACAATCTGTAGTCTGCAAGCTGGAGACCCAGAAAGCCAGTGGTGTACTTCAAAGGCCTGAGTCAGAGAGCCAACGGTGTAGATTTGAGTCCGAGTCTTAGCGTCTGACAACCAGGAGTGCTGAGGGCGGAAGATGGATGTCTCAGCTCAGTAAGTCAGGCAGAGAGCAAATTCAACCTTCCTCTACCTTTTTGTTCTATTTAGACCCTGAACGGATTGGATGATGCCCATTCACATTGGTGAAGGCCATCTGCTTTATTCAGTTCACCAATTCAAATGCTCATCTCTTCTAGAAACACCCTCACAGACACACCCAGAAATAAAATTTAACTAGATATCTGGGCATCCAGTGGCCCAGATAGGTTGACACATAAAATTAACCATCACACACCCCCAGAAAATCAGATTCAGAGGAGTAGCCCGGAATCTGGTTTAAACCAGCACCCTAGAAAAGTCTAATGTAGGTAACTCAGTGACTATGCTTCTAGACCCCATGAAGGAGAGGGCGAGGGGGCCAGCTGACAGCAGCTTCTGGAGGAGCAGACACATGGAGAGTAGCTGGTGATGCTAGTCCCATGAAATCCTACAGCTGAATCCCTAGAGCCACCTTGGCTAGGAAACCACTTCAGGCCTTGCTCTCTCTGAGGCCCGGTTGTGGGGAGCTCATGGACCTTGCATGTGTATCCTACAATGCCCCCCACTACATGAAGGGACTGGAATGTTTCTCTGGGCTTCATAACCAAAAGGTCCCTGCCAGGACAGCCTCCCTCTTCTTTATGTATGGTGGTTCCAGGGAGAAAGGTCTTAGAACCTCTTTACTTCTAATGGAGTCACCGTGTGTAGTAGTCAAGCTGGCAGCCTTTGGAGCCAGGCATACTTGGATCTGAATCCTAACTCCACAGCTTGCTTCTGTGCCCTGCTGACCAAGTTAATTCACCCTCTGGAGACTCAGTTTCTCTTCAAAATACCAGGCCGAGAATACCTGCCTCATACAGTTGTCATGAGAGGTAACTGACCTTCAGTATATATTGGCTTTCTCTCGCAATCCCATCTAAAAACTATTTTCAAAATCAGACACAAGTTGGATATATGCAACAGCTCTGATCTGCCCTCTGATCTGGGGAAGCTGTAGCAACAGATACTGTCATCCCTCAGGAGTTACATGGAGCAGAAGCATCAATGCCTCAAGTGGTTTTCTTCTATAGAGACTTAGATTTTTTTAAATTATATATATATGATATTTATAAATAATACATTAAAATTTTAAATATAAAAAATATATTTACAAAGGGAGAGGGAAGAAAAGGGACACAGGAATTTCAAGATAGGATGGCATTTTTTATCATCCATAACCAGTTGCTAAGACAGGTCTATTTTTTTTCAAAATAGAAATATTTTTATTATTTTCTGTGATTATAAAAGTAACACTTGTTCATTGCAGAAGAAAAAAATCAAATATTACAAAGTCTATAGGGTAAAAGGGTCAAATTTCCTAATCCACAGAGAAAACCACTGCCAGTGGTTTGAGCTCTGTCCTTCCAGATGCTTTTTAAAACGTGTGACTTTTTAAAAACGTAATGGAATCATTTTAAACTGTTCTGTATTCTGCCTTCTTCCACTTACTATGTCATCCTTCTGGTTTCACATGCACTCCCCTTGCCTTGGGACTCCACCCCTAGCTCCTAGAGAGAAGGCAGCCGGTACCCCAGAAAGATGCTGGGAAAGACTCAATAGAGGGCACCCTGATGTAGCGCATTATGCAATGGACATATTTTTCAGTAAATGCTAAAAAGAGAAAGCTCTTATATACTGGAGTAATTGCCTCCAGCAGAAGCAGTAAAGGCTGCTTATATCAAAGAGGTGCTAACTGCATAAAAAGTAATTTCACCAAGAGGGGAACAGCATTAAAGAGATAGTGCAAAATGCAAATTAAATAACAAGGGGATACCATTTTCCACTTACCAAATTAGCCAAAACTTTTATTTTAATTATATACCTGGTGGTGGCAAGGAAGCATCTATAAGGCTCTCTTGTAGGTTCCTGGTGGGCGTATTAATTGGAATACATTTTCTAGAAAGTAATTTGGCAATAGATACCAAAAACCTGACAAATGTTCACATCCTTAGATCCGTTGTTAGGAATCTACAGCCAAAGAAATAATTCAAAATGTTGCCAAAGAGCTAGGCACAAAGATGTTCATTATAAATATTTCATAAGAAGGGGGAAGTATTAACAGCATAAATACCCAACATTATAATGATCAAATAAATCATGGTCCAAAGTATTGCATATTATCTGGTCATTTACTGGAAAATAATTTTTTAAAGTTTTTGTTAATGAGGGGAAGATCAAACTCAAGTGTTGTGATTGAGTAGTGAAGTCTGCTACTTGTGCGACTTTGTGGGGAGGATGGGGGAGGAGACTCACGTCAGGTAACTTGGTGGAGGCCTTGAGGTCACCAAGCGGGAGGCGGCAGCTGCAACCTCTGTGGTTTCTGTTCTGGGTTCAAGTAGATATGGCTTCCTGTAGCATCTTCGCCTTCTTCAGGCAAATGCTAACCACCCCCTGTGTCTAATGACCCTCAGATAACTGGGACCTCCTCTAGAACTGGGCACTTTCACATGTAGAAAGGCAGAGACTGAATGACCTCTCCCTTTAATTATTTTGTTTCATGATTATTTATTCTAATTTAAAACAATATTCTAAGATCATGCTATAGAAGTTTTAGAAAGTTCAGGGTAAAAAGAAAAAAAAAAATCACAAAGCCCGCAAGGCTACATCTCCCGGTTAAGGGTGGATCAGAAGTAAAGCAGCTCTTGCGAGGACCGCCACCTGCTTCGAGACGTTTGAGGAGTCCAGGAATCTAAAGCCCCAAACTTGGGTCAATGTTATCTCAGATTCTAGAGCCCCAGGCAACTGCAAAAGATATTTAAAACCCTCTTTAGAGGAAGACGGCATCATTCTATGCCTCAAATTATTTCTACAAATACTTTTTCCAACACAGTATCCTATAGTCAAAGACAACCAAGTACACAGGAAACAAGACAGCATGAGTGAAAACTGGTAGAAAAAAGAGAGATACAAACCAACAGGCACTCTGGATACAGGACCATAAAGTAGCTAACTATGCCTACTGTGTTCAAAGAGGCAAAAGCCAAACTTGAAAAAATTGGCAAAAGACTAGACATTATAAACAGTGATGGGGCAGATTTGGAAAAGAACCAAACAGAATAACCCAATTTACTAAACTGAAAATATAATAACCAAAATAACTAAAGAAGCTGCCTGCACCGCAGACTGCCCCTCTCCGGTCTACGTGAGGATGCCGACACCCAGCCACAGCTGAAATTTATTTCCGGCTCCTGTTGGAGCTCGTGAGGCACGCCACCGCCGCCCCACCTCGAGGGAGGTCGGGAGATTTTGCTTGCTTCTCAGCCATTGGCCCCGACTCCCGAAGTAGCTTTCATATCAAAGCCTCCAGCAGTTACAGCACAGTGGGGCAACAGTGATGGTCTAATATTGATCCTGATGCCTGGGAAAGGGTCTCATCCGTGTGCTCTGTTTGCTAAGGCAAGGAGGGGTGAGATGGATTTTAGGAAGACTTCCTTCAAAATGTTTTCCATTTTGCTCAACTTTCCTTCTCAGGAAACCTCATCTGTAGAGCCAGCATGGCCACTCTCTCTGCCAACTTCCCCGAAGGGTTCCTTGGGCCTTTGCAGGGCTCATCACAATGTTACTTATAATGGAAGCCACGTAGGTGTCCAGCCATGGCGGAATGGCTACATTGACAGGGACACAGCCGCTGAAGAACCATTTGTCATGCTGTCCTGCCGCTGCTCAAACAGCAGGAAAGAGAAGAGGGCAGAGCTTCAGCCTCCTGTACCCCAGAGCTGACTTTCCTACACGTTTGAGAGAGAAAGGAGTGACAATATGGTTGCTTCGTCCAGGAATTCTACAAAACGTGGTCATTTACCCAACTCCAGGGGAAAATACTGCATGATTTTATAAAATACTTCCTCAAACACGTCATCTGTACCTCTTCTTCCACATGCTTGGAATTTAAAAAAGAAAAAAAAACTTTCTCACAAAGAAAGATGAATACATGAGATGAGGTGTGTTAACGTTGGGCATCCTCTCACAAGTACGTGCACGTATACCACAGAGGACACTTTAAATATCCTACAATTTTGTCAATTATACCTCGATAAAGCTGGAAAGAAAAAAAATTATTTAGAAAATCTTTTTTTCCCACAAAAGGAAGAGACTTAACACTCATTGCGTGATTACTCTGTGCCAGCTATTAAAGTAGGCATTTAAAATTAATCATCTCATTTAAACCCAATTGCCAGATGAGAACAGTGAGGCTTGGAAGACTTGGCCCTCTCAAAGCTACATGGCAGATAAGTGGCAGAGCTGATACACAGCCAGCCAAAGCTCCTGTACTTGAAGGCTCCTCTCCTGGCTCACTAACTGGCCTTTACAGTGACCACTTCATCCCGGTTTGCCCGGGACTTTCCAGATGTTAGCACTAAAAGTCCCACATCTTGGAAACCCTTCAGTCCTGGTCACTCTACAGGCAGTTATCAGAGATTGGGGGAAATGCCATGAGGGCTGCTGGCTTTCACACCATTTGGGTTTAAATTAAACACTTTTCTTTTCTTTCTTTTTTTTTTTGTGAGGAAGACCAGCCCTGAGCTAACATCTGTTGCCAATCCTTCTCTTTTTTGCTGAGGAAGACCGGCCCTGGGCTAACACCCGTGCCCATCTTCCTCTACTTTATATGGGACGCCGCCACGGCATGGGTGACAAGCAGTGTGTTGGCAGGCGCCTGAGATCCGAACCCACGAACCCCGGGCTGCCAAGCGCAAACTAAACCGCTGCACCCCTGGGCCGGCCCCAAAATTAAACACTTTTCTTTTTGGTACATCTGATAATGAAGCACAGAATAGCATCAACACATCCTGATTTCCCCATTTCTGGATTTTCTTCCTTCTTTTTTAATAGCCCTTAAAAACCCAAACCTTATCCTGAAAGCTCCTGAACTCTACCCGTGAAGGAAGAGGGCTTGAAAATTATACAGGAATCGTTGATGGCCCCATATTTCTTTCTCAGAGAAAATAAGGTTTCTAGGGAAGTAGAGGGCTCGCCTAGAAACCCGCACCTTAGAGCTGGTTCTGCCCTTTAAATAGCTGTGTGCCCTTTGGTAAGTCCCTTCCCCTCTCTGAGCCTCCGTCTGAAATAAGGGAGTTTTAAATGATCTCCTTCCCTCAAGAAGAAGGATGCTCGGCCCCCTCCTTTTACAGAGGACAACGTGAAGCCCAGAGAAGCAGGGAGGCTTGGCCAAGGTCACCCGGCAAGCTAAAGCAGTACAGCGAAGACAAGTGGCACTCCGGAGGGTTGTCACCCCCTCCAACACGCACCAGAGGAAAAACAGAGTACGCTGAAAACAGAATCTGTTTAATGTCGCTTTCTAAGCCTGTAAGGAAAATGAGCCAAATACTGAAAGATTAAGAATTCTGATATTTAAAAACAAATCAGGGTTTAATTTGGGTTTTCTTAAAGCCTCATAAAAAAGGGGGAGCTGAATCCTTGACCAAATACTCAGCATTCCAAACCGGGAAGATGAGAGATGTTAATCCCCTGCGTGCGGAGGGGCAGATTGGAGGATGGGTGTTTCCACTGGCCTGCATATTTCTCAGATGTGTAAATGGCAGGCAGCCTAGAGAAGGGCCGGCCCCAAAGGGGCATGCGGGGAAGGTGGGGGCTCTGAGGAGAGCTGCCTGGAGCAAGGCCATATGAGAGCCAACTGCGCTGCACGCTGGTGCCTCAGTGAGGTTAAGTAATTTGCTTCAAGTCTTTCAGCTAGTGAGTGGCAGAGTCAGGATTCGAACCCAGATCTAAAATCAAGCCCACGCGCTCACTGGCTATGCTATGTAACCTCAGGAGCTAAAATTTGAAGGGAGAAATCAGGGTGCCCTTCAATTATCCAGGGAGTCTGCTGTGGACTCTCCAGGCTCCCTTCTGGGCCTTTCTCCTGTTACCATCTCCCAGGCTGTTTTTTTAGCCTCCCTGTATTGGATCAAAATGTACTCATTCAATCATTCATTCAACAAACATTTAATAAGATTCTACTGTGGGCTGGCTTTAACACATAGGAGTGCGCTGGCTGACACTCCCCACCAGGGAAATAAGTCAATCGAGCTAACACAGAGATGTGTCCAAGTGTTGTGGGGTTAAGGAAGGCTTCCTGGAGGAGGCAATATTTGCAATGAGACTTGAGTTGGATATGGACTTGTCAACTATCATGTCAAAATACAGCTGAGTTATTTACTCATTTACTAGCAGCTTGGGTGCCCTTTGGTGGGGATAGTCTTGGGTCAGTACCATGGGTTGAAACAAATTTGGAGATTGTCCACAAATGCCACTTAGCCCCAAATATTCCAAAACCTAGTGTATCAGTCTCTCAATTAGTATCTCCGTGTCTTACTCGTGTGACACCTGCCTCCACCAGCACTGGGAAGGCAGGGGAGGGAACTCCCACATCCCTAGCAACTCAGCACCAGTTATTTCAATCAATACACAGGGCTCTGTGGCAAGTAATGCAGCCTCATGTTACAGCTGAAGGAACAGAAGCTGAGAGAACTCAGGTGACTTGCCCCGGGTCACACAGCTATCGAGGGCAGCACCAGGACCAGAATCTAAAGCCCACACTGTTTTCATGGCCCTTTCTGCCCTCTGTGGCAGACACTGTTAGATGCTTCAAAACCAAAATCTCTACAAAGAGCAGTTGCATCGAGACATCAAACAGGAAATGATTCTGCACCTCCGGGGGGCTTAGCCGCAGGCTCGTCACCAGGGGTTCACAGGGGCCTAACCTCAAGGAAACTCTCACTCTGCTCGGAAAGACCTAAAAAGTCTTGAAACCACAAAGGCCCACATGTAACCAGGAGTTGAGTCACATGGCGTCCCTGATATTCTGGGTAGTGGGTGCCAGTGAGGGCTGGGGTGGGGGTGGGGGGTGTCAGTGACCAGTGTCCCAGAGGAGGTGACTTTGTGCAGGCCTAAAGGGTCAGGAAGGGTGTTGACAAGGATGCGGAGAAATTGTAACCCTTGTGCATTGCTGGTGGGAATGTAAAATGGTGTGCCTGCTATGGAAACTATGTGGCTCTTCAAAAAATTAAAAATAGAATCCCATTTGATGCAGCAATTCCACTTCTGGGTATACATGCAAAAGAATTGAAAGAAGGGTCTTGAAGAGATGTTTGTACACCCACGTTCATACAGCGTTATTCACAATTATTGTCAGAAGGTGGAAACAACTCAAATGTCCACTGATGGATGAATGAAAAATGTGGTACAAACATACAATGGAATATTATTCACTCTTAAAAAGGGAATTCTGACACATGTTACAACA
Organism: Tapirus indicus; assembly: GCA_031878705.1. Taxonomy (NCBI): domain Eukaryota; kingdom Metazoa; phylum Chordata; class Mammalia; order Perissodactyla; family Tapiridae; genus Tapirus; species Tapirus indicus. The sequence continues at coordinate 20,493,295 of CM062932.1, forward strand.
TGGATGAATCTTGGCTAAGTGAAACTGGCTAAGTGAAATAAGCCAGATGCAAAAAGACAAATATTGTATGATTCCACTAGTATGAGGCAGTATATATTAGAGTAGCCAAACTCAGAGCCAGAAGTAGAATGGTGGTTGCCAGGGGCTGGGGGGAGGGGGACAAGGGGGGAAATATGGGGCTGTTTAATGGGTATAGAGTTTCAGATTTGCAGGATGAAAAAGTTCTGGAGATTGGCTGCACAATATGAATGTACTTAACACTACTGAGCCATACTTAAAAATGGTTAAAATGGTAAATTTTATGTGTATTTTACCATAATTTTTTTTTTCACATAGAAAGAAAGAAAAGAAAGGAGAGAGGAGAGGAGGAGGAAGGAAAGGTTAAGAAGGATCTGAATAGAGAGGAGAGAAGAAAGCCAAGTGGCGGTCATTCCAAGTAGGGGAAATGGTCCTCCAACACTAACTGGGACCAGGTTTCTTTCTTCCCAACTCAGCTCTGCTCCCTCAGGGTGGTTCATTCCCAGGCCTGATCCTCGAGCTCAGGCTGCTGCAACCATATCCTTCCAGATTCAAATTCAGCAGAAAAGAGCAAGTGTCTGTGTCCCAGCATCCCCAGCAGAAGTCCTGAGATTCACTCCGGTTGGAGCAGCTTAGGTGGCCTGCCCACCCGTGAAGCAGTCAGGGGGCCTGGGGGCTTGTGATGTGCCGTTCAGCTTCACACTGGATCATGGGTTCTACTCCCAAAACTGGGAGCAGAACTAACTTCACCCAGAGGTCCATGGACCAAAAGTGGGGCAGGGATGTTCCCAAGAGGAAAATGAGGCTATGACTAGCAAAGAGATTGTATGGATGGAAACAGATGCAGAGCTTCCAGAACTCAGTAAATATCTACTTGTTCTAATTGCCTCAAGAGAACCTGAGGTTCAGAATGGTTCCATGACTTGCCCAAGATCACAGAACACTAAGAAGTAAACTGAGAACTCGAATTGAGATCTTCTTTTCAAATCCAATGAAATGGAGTGTGTCTTGGGAAGGTAAAAGGAGAACTAAAGCTAAGAGTTGGGTTGGATGGTGATAGTGATGAAAGTATGCTTGGTAGGATGCACCTAGATTATTGAGTTTTGCAAATCAGGAAGAGGAGGTTGAGTTTAATGAAGAAGGAAATAGGAAACTTCTGTGGGTTTTAAGAAAGACAATGACAGGATGGAGGCTAAGACCCACTCAAGGCTGCAGGCAGGGGGTCTGGACTCATCAGACTCCCTTTTACACCTTGAGGATATTTTCAAGGGATGGTCTCTGCAAGATGTGCCCACTCCCCAGCCCCCTGCCTGGCTCCAGCCTGTCCTTCCAGATTCTGAGTCCCCCCTTCCCCCACCCCCCAATGCTGTGGCTTTGGCAGCCACTTTGGAAACTGCAAGTTTTAAATGAATTTCCACCCCAGAGGAAGTTGAGAAGCAGGCATGTTTCACCAGCCACTTCTGAGCTCCCAGTATTTCTCCTACCCCTTCAGAAAAAGGATCAAAGACTTTTTCACCATGGAAGGAGGAGGAGGAGGAGGAGGGAGGACAGGAGGAAGACAGAAGGGGCAGCAAAGAGAAAAAAGACAAATAAGAGAACCTCATTTGATCTTAATCAGACAAAGTTTATGTTTGAATTACACATTTTTCTCTTCCATGCTGAGAAAACCAATACATAAGGGAAAACAAATCATGTTATTTATTTACTTCCCTTGAATTTTCTCTGATTGAGCCCAAAAGGATTTAGAAGGCTCCAAAGACTAAACACAATGGTGACTGTGATAATTAGGGACAAAAAAAGCACGAAGACCATAAAGGTAGCCGAGAGAGTAGATAGCAGGCACCTGAGGAACGCCAATCTGAAACTTGGATACTCTGTTTGGCCCCATGTGGAAAAAATGCTAGCTTTATATTAGTTTTGTCTTCTGATGATAGGAAGCATTCAAATGCATCTGTGGCCACAAACTTTTTTCTGGAACTAAACTCAAGCTGAAATATGTCACATGGGCTGACAAATTATATTTGAGTTACAGAGAATAACAAGGGCAGTAAGCGCAAAGGACTTTTGACGGAGGCATTATCCTGAATGGCAATGAATGTTCTGAACTGTATTTTTATGGCCAAAAGAATAAGTGTACTGGCTGATTGAATCATGTCTTCTTGGAGCAGGAAGATGTGAGCCTCATCCCAGCCCTGGGAGAGTTAACTGCAGGAGCACAGGCAGCCTAGGAGGCGCTGAGAAACGGAACTAGCTGACGTGGAGCTGGACCTGCAAGCTAAGCTTGAGCAGACACAGGAGAGGAGAGGACCACAGCCAGGTGCCCGCCTGTTCCTAGCCCTTTAAGCCAGCCTGACCCCGTCACACGTCACCTCCCTGGAGGTCAAACATCCCTTCCCTCTATCCCTTGATCTTTGCGTGCTTCCTCCTGACTTTAAGACCCTGGCATCACCTTAAGTCTTCAGCTGTGACCCTCAAGTTCAACCTCCAATCAGAGTGAACATTTGTGGGTTGCCTCCCCACATCCACACCCTCCTTCTCCCACCAGCAGTGCCCCGAACATCCCCTGAGAGCACTCTTGCCCCATTTTCAGCCATGTGGTTTGGGTGGGATTGGTTCCATCCCCAATTCTAGGGTTAAATACTGTGACCCAACTCTCAGTCAACCTGTGCATCGCATTTCCCTGACTCTGGTGGCTGCTTTCAGGGAAGGACAATAACCCAAATCAGGCTGATCAGGGCTAACAAAGCTCAGTTCTGGGACTTTCGTCTGTACTATCAGGGAAGTGGCTTTTCCCTGTCTCCTCCGGAGAGAAAGTGGGAAGGATGTAGCCCCCGGAGTTTCTGGTAGCCATCCTGTGACCACGAGGGCAGAGCCAGCTGAAGACAGAAGTGAACCCAGAGGAAACCAAACTGTAAGGTGGGAAGGAATAGTGAAACCCTTTGAACCCATGCAATGAGTCATGTTTGAAGCCAGCCTTACCCCTGGACTTCCCAATCAGCTTTTTTGTTTAAATCAGTTTGGGTCCTAACAGATAAGCCACCTTTGACCCCTCAGGAGTTAGGATTACCTCATTCTCCCCTGCATCAGGACCTTGGCACTTTTTTTTTTTTTTTTTTTTTTTTACAGACACTGCCTTAGCCCACTCCTCTGGGCCTTTGGTATTTCCTATTGTCTGAGGTAGGAACTTCCTGCTCCCAATTCCCACTCCAGATGGTGTCGGTTAAGCCAGCCCTGGCCCTCCAAGGAAGTCTGGAAATAATTCAAACACCAGCTACGGACGATAAGAGAAAGCCAGATCAACAGGCAAAAAATGGTGCAGCCAGTCGGTCCAAGTGAGCCTTCAAAGGCGTGGGTCCTCACTCTCCGGGGCTTTGACAGCCGGGCTGAGGGACGTCTCGGGGAATCCAGGCAGGTGGTCCCCGGAATGTCTGTCATCAGATAGTGAGGCTCCACAGCACCAGACTGGAATGTGGGGATAGGACTCCTGACTAGGAGAAGAATTAGCAGAAGCAAGCAGGGTTCCCAACTTAGAGAGATTCAGGCCACTTATTTAGCAAGGAATTCAGGCAAGAAAGCATCCAAATACCAGAACAAGGGCCCAGTCGAGCCTTCATATCAGAAACAGGGCAGAAATCCAGTTACTTCAGTGAAGCCAAGATCAGAACCAGCCTGAAGGCCAAGCTGACCTGACTCTGGGTCCTTAAAGACATCCTGACAGAGCACAGGCTACTGGGCCTGCAGCTGAGGGTCCAAGGGCCTGAACTATGCACTTTTCCATCTAATGCAGGAAAGCTCTTAAGACAGGGACTATCTCCTACCTAAAATCCACCCTCTCTTCTTATAAAATGTTTGCTTACAAGTTTTGGTCAAAGCGGCAACGTGCCCAACACTGTGAAAAGAAAGGTTTTTTTCCCCCAACTTACCCATTCTTCCTGCTTGGAATGCTGGTGTAAGCATGACTTGCTTGGAGCTATGGCAGCCGTCTTGCAATTCTGAGGAAAAGGCCAATAGAAAGTAAAGACAGGGCCTAGAACCTGATATCTTTGAGCTGTTAAACCAACCCTGGGACCATCCTCTTCTGGACTTTTTGTTCTATGAGGTAATTTAATGTCTCAATTATTTAAGCCAGTGGTTCTCAAAGTGTGTCCCCAGGCCAGCAGCATCAGCACCATCCAGGAATGTGTTAGAAATGCACATTCTCAGGCCCCGCCCCAGACCTATAGAACCTGAAATTCTATAGATGGGCCCTGCAATCTGAGTTTAACCAAGCCCCCCAGGTGATTCTGATGTGTGCTCAAGTTTGAGAACCACTGGCTTAAACCACTGTTTCAGATTTTCTGTGAGGTTCAACTGAAAGCATTTATAATTTACACATTTCTCCACATCCCTGAACTGTGTATGGGCTATCATGAGGCTGACGGCAAAGTGGGATAGCTGATATTCACAAAACCAAAAGCAAAAGTTTCAAAGAGGAAACGGATCTCACAAAAGAAAAGACAAATAAAAAATAAGCACTTCTAGCCATCAAAATAATCATAAATGCAATTAAAAGGCAAAAGAAAACCCTGGGGAAAATAATTGCAACAAGTATGACAACACTTAAAATCCTTTGTCAAAAAGTCATGCAAAATCAGAAAGAAAAACAATAAGATCCCAAATAAAAAGACAAAGAACACAAAATGCATTTATAGAATAGGAAATACAAATGGATAATTAAGAGGAAAAACGCTCAATCTATTAGTAATCAAAGCAATGTGAATTAAGATGAGATCTTCTCATCTATTGAATTAGCAAAGATTGAGTAAAAGAAACTTCTCGCTGCAGTACGGGTAGAACAGGATGGATAGCTCCCTGCACTGACAATGGGGCTGTAAATCGGAACAGCCACCATTCTGGAGCAATCAGACCACATTCATCAAGAGATTTTTAAATGTTCATACTGCCTGAATCAGGAATTCAACTTCTATTTATTTAGTCCAAGGGTCAACAAAGGCCTGTTTTTGTATGGTCTACAAGCTAAGAATGGTTTTTACATTCTTAGAGAGTTGGAAGAAGAATGAGGAGGAGAAAAAAGAAGCAGGGGGAAGAGGGAGGAGGAGGAGAAAAAGGATGGAGGGGGAGGTCAAGGAGGGAGAGGAGAAGAAATAGCAACCAAGACTGTACTAGGCACAACTAAACATATTTTCTATCTGCCTTTTATTGCAAAAATTTGCCAATCATTGACTGATTCCAGTCTAAACCAGGGTGGGCAAACCAAGGCCCGTGGACCAAATCCAACCAGCCACGTGTTTTTGTAGATAAAATTTTATTGGAACACATCCGCACTCATTTGTTTGTATAGTTTATGCCTGCTTTTGTGCTACAGTGGAGAGTTGAGTAGTTGTGACAGAGACCGTATGGCCCACTAAACATAAAATATCATCTGGCCCTTTACAAAAATTATGCCAATTCCTGGTCTAAAGAAATAATTAGGAAGATAAAAATATGTGTACAAAGATGTTCATCACAGCATTATTTATATAGAAGAGCAGTTAAACTAATGATGGATTATTTAACTGAGACAATGAGCATGCATCTACCCAGGGTCTCACATCTTATGGACTCAATAATTAGTAATTATTAGTATCTATGGACTATTTAGTCATTTTTTTATGTTTTCAAAGAACCAGTAATAGAACAGGAAAGCAGGCTATAGCAATGCCCACATTTGTTTCTCTTGTATTACTTCAATTAAATTTTAAAATACCCAGATATACAAGGGAAAAAAGAGGACTGAAAGGAATGAATCAAAACCTCATCAATGTCCTCTTTGGGCTATAGGATTCTGCATAATTTTTCATTTGCTCCCATACATTTTTCAAGTAATTTCCAAGTTTCCTGTAATAGGTGAATATTGCTCTTATTAAATTTAAAAGCCTTATTTCTCAGCAAGTAATTGAGTTTGGAAGCACAGTTGAGGGGCAGGCTTTGCGAGTAGTTGCTGCAGGAACCTGAACCAGGCTGCATAATCCTGTGAGGGAGAGGGGGAGAGGAAGGAATGAAATTTGGAAAAAGGAGCCAGGGGGTTGAGGTGAGACTGGTCACAAAGCAGAGCCAAGCAGCCTGTGGAAAACCCCGGGGCCATAGAACTCCGAAAAAGCAGGTCTCACACAGCTGCTCACAGTGTGGCCCCCAGGCCAGCAGCACCGGGAGCTTATCAGAAGGGCAGAATCTCAGGCCCCAACCCAGACCGACTGAATTAGGACCTGAATTTAAAGGATGCCCAGGTGATGTGTGCACACGCTCAACTTGGAGAAGCACCGGCTGGTCCATGGCACCATCTGAACTGCTAACTCTCCTCCAGCCACTGCCTCCACTTTCAGTCTTTTTCAGTAATATCCACTATACTTGAAATGCCTCTGAGAGAGATGTGTGCCTCCCTCACAGATCAAAAAGGAGGCTTAGGGTCGACCCGGTGGCATAGTGGTTAAGTTCATGCGCTCCGCTTCAGCGGCCCAGGTTCACTGGTTCGGATTCCGGGGGCAGACTGATGCACTGCTTGTCAGCCACGCCGTGGCGGCGTCCCATATAAAGTAGAGGAAGATGGGCATGGATGTTAGCCCAGGGCCAGTCTTCCTCAGCAAAAAGAGGAGGATTAGCAACGGATGTTAGCTCAGGGCTAATCTTCCTCCCACAAAAAAAGGAGCCTTAAAAGGAAAACCAGATAAACAGGGAAGCCGCTGTACTTACACACATATGCATAGGCACACACATATGCATAGGCACACGCACGCCAGGCTTGAGTGAGCATCAGGGACTGGAATATGCCTGAAGGGTAGCCACAGGGCCTTCCAGAGGCCCAGAGAGGCCCATCAAGCCACATGTCACCAACTAGGTGCCTCAAGAAACTCAAAGGGGGTTCCGAAGCAAATAACTTTTTCCAAGTTGTTTCTTTTCCTTTTGTATGTTAAGGAGATGTAACCACCACCATCCTGAAACTGACCAAGTGAGAAACTCAAGGGAGATGTAACCAAACATCCTGAAACTGACCAAGCCTCACCACAAGAGCTTCCTCCATGACCTTTGCCTTATTTTTAATGCAAAGATCTCTCCAGGAGGAGCTTAGGCCTCATTATGTGCAAGCAAGTTCTCCATCTGAGCCTGTGAAGGCAAATACCCGCCTCTCCGTTTTGAATATTCATTTCCCAACCGAAATAAAAGTTCCTCCTTCCCTTTGTTTGGGGCCGGGGACGCCATGACTTTGGGAATGCTCCCTCGTGGCCTCCTGTGTTTGCTGCAGATACACTTTGTGAGACAACTTCCACTGGTGTAGTCTTATTTAACTCACCAGGAAGTAAGCCCACTTTGTTTGGTAACAACCATAGAGTAGCTGTGACACTGGGTCAAGCCCAAGAGCGCATGCTGCAATGCAGAGAGCATTCCAAAGGCAAGACGTTTGCCGATTTCCCAGAAAAGATGTTATTTCTTGTTAAAATAAGAGCCATTTCAGAGCTTGAAAGATCAGACACGGGATGAGAGGGGCAGACAGTGAACAGGATTTGTCCAGAGGTCTTTGGCCCGCGTCAGTCTCTGCCAGCTTTCTGAGCTGTCGCTAAGGAGGGTAAATGTGGCCCCCTCAGTGGGGCCAGGTGCTGCACGTGCATCATCACTCCGTGTACACAACCACCTGTCGAGGTAGGGACTACTGTACTCCCATTTGATAGATGTGGAAACTGAGGTTCGGGGCGGGGGTGGGGGTTGAGTACCTTGCTGAGACATGGCACAAGGAAGAGGCAGAGCAGGGATTCAACATGAGGTATCTGACCCCCAAGGCCAAGTTTCTTCCCAGACCCCCAGGCTATCTCATGGAAGATTCACCTTTGAGTCTAACTGGTGGGCAGAGAGGGAGGCTGCTGAGTGATCTTGTCAGGTTTGAGCAGCTCTGCTCCGAGACACTCTGCTGTCAACAGCCTGCCCTGAGTCACAGCAATAGCACGCTTAGTCAGACAAAAAGTCCTGCTTCCCTCATCCTCAGAGAGAGGCCTCCCTGGGGCCCCTGGGGCTGCTCTGATAGCGACTGGCTTACCAGTCCCAACCAGATGGGCTCCAGGTCATAGAGGAGCTGACCAGCTCTGGCCCAAGGAGGGGTCTGGAGGTCCCCAGGTCTTGGCTGCTAGTGGTATTCCAAACCAAAGCAGAACCAGGTTAAGAAGAAATAACACACCAAAGGGACTTCCTAGCATGAAGGTCAAACGGTAAGAGCTAGAGTCAGTGCTACTCCTTGGCTGCCTGTGTCAATCCCACCCCACCAGCCTTCAGTGTGGGTTCTGAGGTCCCAAGGCAGTCCCAAGCACTCCCAGGAGCACTGGAGGAGCTTCAGGCCTTTCCTCTGGTGGGAAGGGACTGGGAGCAGGGAAAGATCCTTACTCCAAATGAGCATCTCCAGCCACTCTACAGGTTCAGTATTGTGTTCTCCATTTTACTGATGAGGACACAAAGGCACGGAGAAAGACACTTGGCCAAAGTTACCCAGCAAGTCAAGTCAAGGGTAAAATTTCAATTCAGGCCTTTCTTGATCCAAAGCATAGTAGCGTAATTTTCCACTGCCACATTCTTCCCTCTTGAACCACATCACCTTCAGCTCTGCCACTTACTGGTTACATGAACTTGGATAAGTCCCTTCACCTCCCTGAACCTCAATATCCAGAGCTGTAAAATAGAGAAATGACCTTACAAGATTGTTTGTTCATTTGAAAGTCATTGACGGATCCCAGAGCCATATTTACTGTGAAGCTATGGAAACTTCCAAGGCCTCTCTCTTGCACGGGCTCCTTCTACAATACTGGGAAGGGCCCTAGTAGTGTTATGTAGTTTTCTTAAAGAGGATCCCCAGGCCCACAAAACCTGGACCCACCCCTGTTAACCACAGTGTGCCAGCACCAGCCAAGCCCTGGATGTCAGATAGGGTAGACATGAAAGGGACACTAGGGAACCTATGCTTGTAATGTCGCCAGCACAGGGCCTGACCCACAGGAGGTGCTGAGCAAATGGTAGCTGGCATTATTACTACTTATTTATTGTTTGTCTGTCCTCCGTTAGAATGTTAGCTCTCCAAGGACAGGAAACTTTGCCAGTTTTGTTCATTGATGTAACCCAAGAGCCCAGAACAGCACCTGGCACGTGGTAAGAGCCCAATAAATATTCTGACTCTTGAGATGGTTTAGTTCAACTCTTCAGTTCAGAGATGAGAAAACTGTGGCCCAGAAAAATGTGTCTTTCCCACCATAAGGGCCAGGCCCCAGGACCCAGCAATCCCCTAGTGAAGGGCTCTCTCTTACTTCTTGCTACTTCCCTTGGTGACCCATACTGGGGCCTAAGGGGCATTTTTGGAATAAAAATCAAGGGTTTGACGTTCTGAGTAAGACTAGCAAGGGAAACGGCAGAGGGGGAGAGCGTAGATGTTGGAGGAAGGTCGCCAGATTCAACAATAACACAGGACAACCGGTTAATTTACAAACTTAGATAAACAGCAAATCATATTTTAGTATAAGTATGTCCCATGCACTACTTGGGGCATACTTATACTATAACATTAACATTCCTCGTTTATCTGAAATTCAAACTACTGGAGCATCTTGTATTTTATCAGGCAACTCTGCCTTCGAGTTCCACAGAAACTAGTTCAAATTCCTGCTCTGCTATGTACTGTGTAATCTTGGGCAAGTATCATAAGCACTTGAATCCTCAGTTTCGTCATCTGCAAACTATGGCTAGCCCTACCTTCCTTATAGAGCTGCTGCAAGGATTAGAGGAAATGGCATCTCTTACGTATGGGCACAGGAGAAATAGATGCTCCCGTTGTTGGTTTCTCTCCCCTGTTTTTAGACACCCTTAAGGAACTCAATGGGGACACTGACTTGCCAGTTGTAAGACAATTTGTTACCTACAGGGTCAAAGTTCTTCCAAGCAGCGCACTTATACATAACAGAATGTTATGGGTCCCGCCTTAAGGAGGCAAACATCTAACCTGGTATTTTCTAAGCCCTAACAGACCCAACACTCCCTTTTCATAAAAAATCTCAATGCCTCCTTTGCCGTTCTTAAATGAAACTCAGTGATAAAGTGACCCATTTACATGCAAATTCAAAAGAAGATCATGTTCTACCTGCAATTTAAATGAAAAATAAAATGAATGTAATAAAATAATATTTCAACATGTGAATGCTTGGGCACGTGGCAGTAAGATGCTTGCGGAGACCAAGAAGGAATAAGTTTGGAATAAGTTCAATATTAAGTTGAACCATATGAAATTAGAACCATATAGAACTTGTTTCTGATGTATGAAAATAGTAATTTCACATGATTCAACCTAGTATTTGACGTTCAAAATACAAGCAAACTAAAATCTACCTGTCATATGTGTGTGTGTATATGTACATTGTGTATATTGCACCATGAATCAACAGCTACAAATGCAGGCAGATACAGATGTGTTGGCAATTCAACATCATAAGCGTCATCACCATTCAGGTTGTGATTTTCCAAAATGATGCCCACTCTTGTTAAACCACCCACTCTTGTTAAACCACCCACTCTTGTTAAACCCACTCTCCCAACCACAGCATGAGGTTCCAGGCTCAGAAAATTATAAGCAGGTCTTTTTTTTTTTTTTTTTTTAACCTACGTGAATTTCTTGCAGGACAGTTGAAAGTCCGGAGGAGGCAGGAACATTTCTTGTTGCATGGGACTGTCCCACACGCTGTAGGACTTGCCCTCAAAATGAAAGTAGTTCACCTCCAAATCATTACGACAACCAAAAATAATCCCCTGTACTTCCAAAATGACCAGTAAAGGGATGATACTGCCCCCACTGAGAACCATCAGTCTGATAACCTCTGCTGGAATACTTTCAGTGATAAGAAACTTACTACCTCCACAGGACCTGGAGTCACCATCTCATTGACTCATGTGTCAGGAAGTCATGCTTCTTTCTTATACCTCCGGTGGGAGCCTACGTTAGTACAACTCTTCTTCCGTTTGGTCAAACGTTTCAAAAACCCTGACCCAGTAATTCTACTTCTAAGAAGAATCTGCTTCTAAGAATTCCACTTCTAAGACTACGTATAAGTAAACAATCCAAATAGCTGTTAAAATCCCTGTGCACAGAAAGCATTATATATAATGGTGGAACTAATGACATGCCAACTGTTTAAGTAAATTATGCTTAATAATCTAATTAAAAATTAAGTAAATTATGGTACCACCTTTTTGTAGACTAGGAAGTAGCCTTCAGAAATAAAATGGTGGCAGCTGTTGTGGGGCACGAGTGTTTTGGGGTTTTTTCTCTTTGCTTTTCTCACTCTATAATGATTTTCATTCCTGTAATAATTGGAGGAAAATAAACTCCATGGAAGGGAGAAACAAAACCATGAAGCCCATGGTGGGAATCCTTTCCTGTGTAAATGAAGAAACTGAGGAAAAGGGGCCTCTAGTTAAAACCCTGGGAAGAGGGGTTCACTCAGGGCTCCCCCATCTCGCACCACCGTTTGAGCCTTTATCAGTATGCATGTCCCCAGTGCCACTCCAGGGGCTTCCAGTAGCAAGATCTGGGGTCACACACAAGGCCCAGCCTGTGGCCTGCAGAGTCACCACAGAGCCTGTCCCAAAGAAGCTGCTCTCTAGACCTTTCCATTGTGACTCATGCTCTAGGCTCTGTTGAGGGAAAAGAGGCCTGGGAGGATCTGCCCAGATGGGGTCGGGATGGGAGATCATTTATTGTGCTCTTCTTGCCCCTTCTTAAAGTCAGTTAGTGAAAAAAAACAGGCTATAAAACAGCATATCTGATATTATTCCAGTATGACCAAAACTGCATGTGACTCTGTGTGGGGGTGGTTGTGTGGGGGTGAATGGGGTAGGGGCTGTACGTAGGCACCCTGAAGAGGCACACACCAAAATGCTGCTGCTGGTCGTCTGCAGGCAGAAGGAAAGGCCACCTAGCTCGGAACACTGGGGAAAGCATCCACTGAGACTCAGTCTCTCTGTCTGGAAAGTGGGGATAATAAGAGCACCTACCTCATAGGACTAAATTGAAATATTGCATCTGGGGGCACTTAGCAGAACGCTTGGTGCCCAGCAAATGTTGGCTTATGTTACTTCACACTCTTAGTGGATGGAAGGGCACGTTTTTTGTGGGGGGAAACCCACATATACGCCCAAACTACAAAAATGAGCCCAGTGGTCCCATTGGCCTCACCAAGATGGCTGAGCCCAAACTGAGCCAAAGTCCCTCTGGTGACCTTGGGCAGTGGCAGTCAGACTGTCCCCTTCAATCTGGGGGCAACCACACTGAGGAAGTCTGCAGAGGAAGGCCCCGCAGGAAGACACAGCCCAGGTTCGGCCCACACTTGCGTGAAAGACCCAGAGCTCATTCACATGGCATTTTGGTGGAACAAAAAACTGTCCAACTATATCAAAAAAACAAAACTATTTTGTGGAATATTTTTGTATTTCACTAGCATTCATCACTCTAGCTTTTGATAAACATATCCATTATATTCTATTTCAGGGATTTTGAATGTTTAGGCATTAGATTTAATGAATACTGCATGTCTATTTTCTCAAGTTATTTTCTTTACGGTTTTTTTCATGCTCCAATTTTCATAAGAGCTTGTTTAAATTATTACCTGAATTTCTCTAAAACCGCCAGCTTCCATGTGTCAAAATTTATTTATTTATAGTCATATTAATTTGGATTTCAGTTCTTAAGTTTTGGAGATCCAGCTCTCCAAAGCCTAAAACACACAGAACTTTTATCCTCAATGTCCTTTGTAAGTCAGCATTACAAGTTATTGATATGACTCATAATTTCTCGGTCTGAATTTGCTATCTGGGTAAAGGCCATTAGGATAGCTTTCCGTATGGATGAGGCTACTGTATGCTTTCCTTTTTCATCGGACACTGACAAATTCTGCTGTGAGTGAGAAAACATTCTCACCAGTTACAATTTGTACTACTTCAAATAATCATCCACTTATTTAAGAACAGATTCCAGCCTGTACTGAGATGAATATTCCCCGGTTGTCCCTTGTCAACAGTTTCCTCATTGCTACAGTTCCCTGTCACAAGCTTACTTTAACAGACATCGTGTGACCTGTGGGTCCATTCATCAGCTGGAAATGCTGCTTCATCCCACTTACAATTCATAATCTCGAGCAAACTGAAAAGCCTGTGTCAGTAATGATTTGTTAATATTTTGCCATGTTAAAATTAAAACATAATTACAGTAAAAATAATCTTACAAACGAAAAGGATAGCTCTAGCTATATGCAGATACTTAGGTAAGTGAATGATAATTGATATGGTATAGTGGTGTTTGGATGCTAATCCTTAAAGCCGTTAAGGACTAGAGAAGAAAGTTGGGAGAAAACTTCATCCCTTTTCAGAAAGTATCTTTTGGAGGCTATGATATTCCTCGTTAAGCAATGTTTTCTTAAACACCCAAGTTTCTACAATGGTTCAGGAATGTTGGGCATTACAAGCAGACATTTGTTTTTGAACACAGAAGTGGAATGAGCTTGATGCTTGGCCGTGTTAATGTTTGTGTTACCCAAAAAAGTACTGAAGGCAAACTGTATATGTAAATCTGAGATCTACTGCCAACTTTTAAAAATGAACTTTAAAAAGATGTTTTTTTAATCAAATATTAAAAAGTGAGCCCTTTTGTAAAAATTAATCTAAACCTATGTACATAGAAAAAATCTGGAAGAAGATATTCCAAATATTAATGCCAGACAGCTCTAGGCTGTATGACTATGGAGACCGTTGTCTTCTTTTTTTATACCTTTCTATGATAGTATCTGAATTTCCATAGTGATTATATATTGCTTTTATAATCAGGGGGAAAAATAATCCTATTTTTACTTTCCAAAAATGATAAAGGAGGAAAAGAGTCTAACAAAATGAAAGTGGGTGAGAGTTGCTCACAGACCAGGGAGCTGGAACGAACCAGAAGGACTAATTGGGAAATGGCTGAGGCGGAGCCAGACAACCACGGCTCCCCTAACAGTCCCTGATGAGGATAAAGTCGAGCCAGACGTGGACAGCAGGGGCTGGTGATCCTAAGAGGAGGTCTCTAGACACAAAGGTCACTTGTCCCCAGTCCTTGGAGAAGCATCCAGTCTCGATGAGCCAAAGAAAAGTATGGTGACATCAACGAAGAACCACAACTGGTTTAAAGAATAACTAGTAAAATTTTCAACCTCTCTAGAAAACAAAGGAATACACAAGAAAACAATAAGTCATCGCTCTTCACCTAACAAAAGAGTAAGGAATTTTAAAATGCTGGTGAGGGCTCACTGAAGGCTGCTGGGAATTATTTTATTACTCAAGTGTTTTGAAAAGCAATGTGGTGGTATGTACCAATCGTTCTGAGGTATTCATATTCTTTCATAATTCCATTTCTAGAAATCTACCCTAAGACAAAAATATAAAATGCTTTATAATCAAAGATATTCATTGCAGTGTGACATAATTTAAAAAGGAAATAACCTGAATACTGCCCAACAAGGGTTAGAATGGCTCGTTTTGATACAACCTCTCAGCGGGGCATTATGTGGCCATTAAAAACAGCATTTATGGAGTGTTTATAATAACACACAGGGAAATGCTTATGTTTCCATGTTAAATGATACAGTAGGATATAAAATTGGATAGAGAACATGATTTTAACTACATAAAAATTCACATAAAAATTGGAAAGAAATGCTCTAGAATGTTATATAGTTCCCTGAGGCTATAAGTGGATTTTTAAAAATCTTTTAAAAAATAATTTTGAAATGATTTCAGATTTACAGAAAAGTTATAAGAAAAATACAAAGAACTGTCACATTCCTCTAACCCAGGTTTCCCAACTGTAAACATTTTTCCACATTTGCTTCATTGCATGCATGCGTGTGTTCTCCCTACACATAACATGATATATATAATCATTATTAGTGTTTTTCTGAACAATTTGAAAGCAAGTTGCAGATATGATATCCCATTACCCCTAAATATAGTATATTTCCTAAAAACAAGGGTACTCTCTAACATAACTACCATAATATCTTCCAAATCAGGAAATTAACACTGACACACATCACCATCCAATCCACACCCCCATTCAAATTTCACCAAGTGTCCCAACAATGTCTCTTTTTTCCTTTCTGGTCCAGGATCCAATCCAGAAACACACCTTGCACACCTGGTCTCTTTCCAGTCTCCTTCAAACTCCAACATTTCCTCCCTCTTTCCCCATCTTTCATGTCTTTCAACAGTTCTGCTTTGTGTTTTTAGAAGAGTACAGACCTTTCATTTTATAGGGTAACCCTCAAACTAAGGCCTACCGTTGTTTCCTTACTATAAGACTCAGGCCATGCACTCTTGGTAGGAACGGCACAGAAATGAAACTTCATTCACATCAGAAGGTCCATGATGTCAACCCACCTGGCACTGGTAAGATTAATTTTGATCACCTACCCAAGATGGTGTCTTCCAGGTTTTTCTACCAGAAAACATCATTTTTTCCCTTAGTAATTGAAAAATGTTTTCTGGGGACACGTTCCAGTATTACACCAATATCCTCTTCTTCAAACATTCACCTGCGAGTCTAAGCATCATTAACACCTCCAACCTGAATCAACCATGCTACAATGGTTGCCTAATGTTGCTTTTTCATGTTTCTATCATTTGTTTTACATTTATTAATTGGAAATCTCTTGCAAGAAAGAGGTTTCCCTTCTCTATTAATTTGTTCGTTTACTTCATTATCTCAATATGGACTCACAGATTCCTATTTTGTGTGTGTGTGTGTGTGTGTGTGAGGAAGACCAGCCCTGAGCTAACATCCATTGCTAATCCTTCTCTTTTTTTCTGAGGAAGACTGGCTCTGGGCTAACATCCGTGCCCATCTTCCTCTACTTTATATGGGACACCGCCACAGCATGGCTGACAAGCAGTGGGTCGGCCGGCGCCCAGGATCCAAACCCGCGAACCTCTGGCTGCCAAAGCGCGAACTAAACCGCTGCGCCACCAGGCCAGCCCCACGGATTCCTATTTTATTCCATGAGTTTTATCTAGTACTATCATTATTTATGTTGATGCTCAAATTGCCCAGATCTGATCAATAAGACCCCCTTCTAGCTAATCCCTATATCCTTCTTATATGTCCTTATCATTCTTTGAGCACTTCCTTACTTTCTGGCACAAGATTTTCCTAACTCCTCTTGTCCTTTCCCTGCTCCGTCTCTGGAAGCAGCCACTTCTCCAAGAAGCCCTGGTTCATTTTAGTGGAGAATGGTGTTTAGAAACCAAGATCTGGGAGCTTGTTGTGCTTGTCACTACTAGAATGTTATTGCTTCTAGGCCCTCTAGAAACTAAGAAATGCAAGTATGTATATATGTACAAGCACTTGTAACTATATATATTTACATATATCCACATATGTATACACATAAATTCATGGTTTTAGTGTATGTATAAATACATGTCAATGAGGTCATACCTATCCAGCACCTCAAGGTTCTTTCTAGCCTTCCCCCTTTCCATGTTTGCAAATCACTTCTCTAACAGTAAGAAACTTACTCCCATTGAGGCTCCCATTAGCCTCAATTTATTCATTTATTTGCTCAATGTAATCAATCTCCCAACCACACCAGCTGCCTTCTCTGCCCGCTGCCCCTGCTCATGCCTCACCTCCCCAGCCCCTGGGCACACCAATGCCTCTGTGAAGCCCCCCAACACCCTACTTCCTCAAACACCAAGCACGCCAATACCTCTGCAAAATATTGTCTTTATATTGTTGCTTTCCACATTTTTCTTTTTAATTTTTTAATATGAAAGCCATTTAAGACATAACACCCTCTCTCCTGAGGAGGATGCACATCAATGTCTCCCATAGTTCTTGCATGTATCCTCAGCAGGTGTAGGAATGCTGTCAAGTGTACAGTGTCAGAACGACCCCTCCCCGTGGGCCTCTTCGTCACCCCCCATGCTCCCTCTGCACCTACCCCCACCCCAGGCTGCAGCTTCCAGGGCTGTGGCCTTGCCAGGGGCCCCTGCCTCTCTCGAGGCCAGCCACCCTGCCCCTCCCAGGGACCCCAAGGCCTTTCACAGCTCACTCCCCATGGGCCTTCTTCTCAGCCACAGGAGCACCGTCTTTCTGAAGGGGGAGCCCCACAACCCATTCCTCCTCCTATTTCCCAGTTCACAAGGACTGGGACCCTCACTTATAGAATAGCACCCCATAGTGGCTTCAGCCAAGGTGGGGCCCACCCAAATGGAATGGACAACCATTCAGGATGCCAGGCCACTTGGCAGCAGGCAGGAGGGAGCATGTGTATGCAGTCAGAGAGAACTGAGGTCAAAATCCAGCTGCTCTACAAGTTAGCTGTTTGGCCTTGGCAGTTCGCTGAACCTCTCCAAGCATCAGTGAGCACCTCTGTAGGATGGGGACATCACCACAAAGCTGTTGGAGGACTAAACAAGACCCTGGTTGCCAAGTACGCAGCACAGGGCCGAGTCCATCAACGAAGCTCAGGGAGTATTCATTCTCTTCCCCTACTCTCTTAACTTCCCCTCGTCCAGTGGAAAACTGGTGCCAGAGAAGGTGGGCCCCACTCAGCCCAGTATATGCCAGCCAGGAATCTCTGGGAATGTCCAACCCTCCCTCTTCTTTCCTTCTCCGCCAAAGCACTCGAAGAACTAGCAGGGCTTGTCTTGTTCATCGCTCAGTGCCCACTGGCCTAGGGCTCAACCTGGCCCACTCAGAAGGGACTGAGGCCGCCACCTGGCCCACCAACCCCCAACCACTCCAGCTCCTCGTATTTACCAAAATTAAAATGTTTGAGGGCCACAGATTCACCAAAGATTCTGAGAGCTTAAAAGGCACTATGAGAGATAATGTTGTCCAAGGCTCAAGAGAAGGATGATGACTAGTAAACCAGTTGACGGCAGCCGAGCTAGAACCAGATTCTGGATCCACAACTCCAAGATCCAAACCTGGGAGGGTCCCAAAGCTGGACTCACCAGAACTAGCTTTTAAGGAGACTTGAGCCAAGCCAGCATCCTCAGTGTGTGCTCAAGAGAATCAGCGGCACCTGGGCACTCGTTAGAAATGCAAATTCTCAGACTCCACCCCCAACCCGTTGAATCGGAAGTGTGAGCTGGGGCCCAGCAACTTATAGTTTAACAAGCTCACCAGGTGCCTGAGGACCACTGCCCTAGGCCAATGGCTTTTCACCTTGTTGGCCATTAAAATCACCTGAAGAGGCTTTGAACCATACAAACGTCTGGGCCCCTCCCTCAAAATGCTAATTTAATTGGTCTGTGCTGGCCTTGACAGCTGTAGTTTTAAAAGCACCCCAGGTGATTCCAATGTGCAGCCAGGCCACGAACCCCCAGGCTAACCCCACTCACCTGAATTTCTCACTCCCCATGCTCTCAGAAAACTAAGTTGGAAGGACAGACAGAGGGGCCTGGGACTGAGTACGTGCTGGTCAAAACCAGCTCCTGTCCCTTCATTGTCTGACCTCTTGGCCCTGTGGCAGTCTAGGCAAACCTCTCCTCTGCGTCCCTGGAGGGGCTTAGCCTCGTGGCCTTCTGTGGGGTCACCGAAGTGCAAACCTTCTACCAAACACCTTGCTAAGCTTCAGTTCTTTCTTCTGCAGTATGGGGAATCATAAACTCAGGGGAGAAAAACCCCAGCACAGCAGAAGGTCCAGGATCAGGTCTAAATTACTGAGGACGACACTCAAGGCCTTCTGCCATCCAGCTGCTACCCCTGTCTCCAGTCTCCTGCCCTTCCACCACGCTCATCTTCTCACCTGACCACGTGCTGCCCACTCTGCCTAGAACACACTTCTCACAGTCACTGCCTGCAAATTTCTACTTGTCCTTCAAGGCCCTACTCAGTTGTCCCCTCCTGGGGCTCTTAGAATTGTAATCCACAAAAGCCTCACTCCTTCTGGTTTATGCAGAAAAGTGATGTTTTGGCTTTCGAAACCGAAAGTGGGCTTCCCGCCTGCTATCCAGTCATGGCTCTTCTGCTCCGGGTGCTGGTTTCCTCTGACTTGTCTTCCTTCTCCAGCAGGCTTGCTCCATGTGGTGACCAGATGACCACCAGCATCTCCAGGCTCACGTCTACCAGTGAGCAGCCCCAGCAGAGTAAGCATCTCTGACCCGGATAGTTCTGAGACAAGGCCCAAGGTTTATTTTCACTGGCCTGGATTGGGTCCCATGCCTGTCCCTGAACCAGTCACTGTTGTCAGGAATGCTCTGATAGGCCAGACAGCCCCGGGGCATGTGCACATCCCTGGAGGGTGGGGATGGGGCCAGCTCAACCCAAACCAAATGGAGTGAGAGCAGAGGAGGTGTGATTCCCAAAGGGAAGTTAGGGACCAAGTACCAGATGGAAGAATGGAAACTCAGCAGTAACAACATGCAGCACCGCCTTCACTGGGTTAGGATCCCTCCTCTCGGCTCTGGAAGGCTCCGAGTTTCCCCTTATCAGAGCACAACAGTCCCCGCGTGGCACCTGGCTTTCCACACATCTGACACTGGCTGCAGAACGTGAGCTTCTCCAGGATAGTGACCACAGCCAAGCCGAGTCTAAGGCAACCAGATGGCAAATCTTTGACAGCAGGGTAGGTTTCTCCCTGACTGGAGAAATGGCACGATAATCTCTCTTGGGGCAAAGTGGTCGTTGCATCGAGAATACCTGTGGAAGGTGAACTCCCCAGGATGGCAGGAATGAACTAGGGGAGAAGAAGAGAGAGGGAAACTGCTCTGTATGATAAAGTCGGGAGTTTGGCAGCCCAACAAGGAGATGGCAGGAAAGCCTGAGGAAGAGGAGAGGAGAGAAAGTTCAGGAACACCTTGGGAGGCAGACTTGAGGCCAAAAGACAGCCAGTGAGTCTCCCAGAGGCGGGAAGAAGAGAGAGCCTTAGAGCTAATGCTGGGCTGGGCTGTGCTGGGCTGGGCTGGGCTGCGCTGGGCTGTGCTGGGCTGGGCAGGCGGTACCCTTCTGACTCCTGCAAACATTTAGTGAATGTCTGTTACACTCAACAGCCTGTGTTCTGGCTGATCTGGAGAATGAAGGGGAAAATGCTCGTTTCCTCTGTAGACTCCACACAGGGCAGAGAAAAGAAACCACACACAGGTGGAAAGACGTAGCAAGAGCAAGAATTCAGTGGCAAGGTACTAAATGCCACTGACCTGTACACTTTAAAATGGTAAATTTTATATTATGTGTATCTTAAAAAATTTTGTTAATTAATTAAAGAAAAAGAAGAGTAAATTATCTATATGGTGGGGGCAGAGGGAGAATTCAATGGACGGAGGAAATCAGAGCAGGAGGTCCCTGAGAGAAACCGGGGCCCCAGCCATCCCCAGATGAGGGAGCCGGTAAGATCTTCTACCACAAGTGCCCGTAGACTTGCAACCAGTTTTTTTTCAATGTTAAGGAGAAAGGTGATACCACACAGCTCAAATCAAGTTACAGATAAATAAATACATTATAAATAATCAATCACTGTCATTGCTATGATGATTATTTATTCCGTGGCTCCATTCCACTAACACTGAGCTGACAATAAACCTAATACCGTATCTCGTTGATTCTAAGATGTCCACCTTTTCACAACTTAACGATTCTGAAATCAGGGTGCACCTTACAATCAAGAGTATAACAGAGTTGGCCACACTTTTTCTTTTTTGTCGGTACATAAAATAACAATGCATCTTACAATCACTGTTGTGACATCCTGGATTCTATGGAATACTGTAAATAGGAGAACAAGACTCATTTGGTCGGTTTCTCTGTGGTCCATCTCAGGGATGTAAACTTGGGCAAGCCCTCAAATCTGTATCCTTGCAGAACACAGGGACATCCCGACTGTGAAGTGCAGTACTGGGGGGCGTTAACTCCGCTGAAAGCCTGCTGCCCTGACCACTTCTATTTTATTAAGTCCACCCCTGGCCTGCTAAGGGCCTGCACAGCTGGGAAAGATGTGTGTGGAAACGGAAATTAGTTTCTCAGATGTGCAGTGTTTGCAGAGGAAGTGAAATGTGATGTTTACTCCATGAGCCCAGCATCCTGCACTTACCAGCTGCCTGTGACCCTTGGAGGGCCACACAAAGACTCAAGGCCCATAGCCCCCCAGGGCTGGGGGACAGCTCATCTTTGTGTGGGGGTGGAGGACAGTGAGCAATCACCCGGCCTCCTTGTAAGGAAGTGCTGTTTTCCTTAAGATCAGCAAACCCAGGCCTCTTCCCGGGCCACCTTGGAGTTCTCTCCCTGACGGCCTTTGAACACTCGGGCCCAGTTTCTCTTATTCTGGCCGCACACCTGAGGCCCAGGTGGGAGCGGAGTATCGGTGTTCTTACCGAGGCCCGGGAGGCTGAGTCTGACGTACTCTTGGAGGAAGATAGCATGGTGTGGCACCAAGAATCAGGGACAGGGTGACCAGATAAAATATCCAGGTGTTCTATATTTTTATTTGCTAAATAAAATTAGGCAACCAGCTAAGGAGCCATGAATCTCTGGACCCCCATGGCCACTGGACACAGTCCCCTCCCCCTGGGCCAGCATGGAGGCTCCAGGCTTGGTGTTTACTAAGGAAGGCAGCATTTCCCCCCTTCCTCACACTTCTGTGGGCCCAGGCCACCTGCAGGCCACTTGCCCTTCTGCTATGAGCCTCAAAGGGTGCCCCTTTCAAACCAGAGGATCCAGCTACGAGCCTGGCAGGGCCGGCTTAAAGGGCATGTATTGTCAGCAGAATAACGGCCCCCAAAGATATCCAGGTCCTAATCTGCGAATGTTACCTTATATGGCAAAAGGGACTTTGCAGACATGGTTAAGAATTTTGAGATTATCCTGGATTTTCCAGGGTGGGCCCTAAATGCAATCTTCTTATAAGAGGGTAGAGGAGATTCAACTGCAGAGGAAGTAGGAGATATGACAACGGAAGCAAGAGGTGGAAGTGATGCAAGGAAGGGGTCACAAGCCAAGGCATGCAGGCAGCCTCCACAAGCTGGAAGAGGCAAGGAAACAGATTCTTCCCGAGAGCCTCGGGAGGAAGTGCAGTCCTGCCAACACCTTGATTTCAGCCCAGGGAGACCCATTGCACACTTCTGGCCTCCAGAACTGTGAGAAAATAAACGTGTATTGTTTTAAGGCACTTTGTTTGTGGTAATCTGTTATCAGTCACACAGGTCTTATGCTCAGAAGGGCCCCATGCTTGGTTTAATGCTCTGCTAGTGCTGTCTTGAAATTCTAATTTTTATTTTTATTTTTTTGCTGAGGAAGATTCACCCTGAGCTAACATCCACTGTCAATCTTCCTCTTTTTGTATGTGAGCTGCCACCACAGCATGACAGACCAGCGGTGTAGGTCCGCACCCAGGAACCAAACCCGAGCCGCCAAAGCGGATTGTGCCAAATTTAACCTCTAGGCCACTGGGGCTAGCCCTTGAAATTCTAATTTTTGAACAAGGGACCCCACATTTTCATTTTGCACTGAGCCCCATAGTAACTGGGCCTGGGGCCTGGTATACCCACAGCTTCCACCCCTACCCCCACTAAATCCACTAAATCCAACACACAGCTGGAGCATCAGTGTTACTCAAAAATGGGGCAGGAAGGCCTTATTTTTATATTAAAGCAATCATACACATTATAGGAGAGTGTGCAAAATTCACATAAATTTAAACAGCAAAACAAGAGACTTCCAATTTTTTCTAACATCAGGAGGGTTACCCCTGGCCAAATGCCTAGGCCTTCAGGATGATGCACTAAGTTTCCTTCGCCATCAGGGATGGCCATCCTGGACCAGCCACAGCATTTCTCTCTTTCAATTCAGTGCCCTCTACAATGCCACCACCGCCAGGAAGCTTCTGAGGATTGATCACAGAGAGTTGATGGCCCCCTTTTCAGCCTACTCTCTCTAGATCAAAAAACGGGATTTCCGGTGTCACTCACTGCTCCAGTCCCTAATATGCATAGCTCCATTGGCATATTTGTGGCACAGACCCTGTCTGAGATTCACTGGTCAGCAGTTCCAGCCTGGGCTCCTGGGTCAAGGTCATAGGTCAAGGTCATTGTTCAGCTGGCATTCGAATGGGACTGCATGGGCTTTGGAGTCAGACAGTTGAAGTTTCAAATCTTGGCCCCAGGGCCGGCCCAGTGGCACAGCGGTTTAATTTGCACTTGGCAGCCCAGGGTTCGCGGGTTCGGATCCCGGGCGCCTGCCGACACACTGTTTGTCAGCCATGCTGTGGCGGCGTCCCATATAAAGTAGAGGAAGATGGGCACGGATGTTAGCCCAGGGCCAGTCTTCCTCAGCAAAAAAAAAAAAAAAAAAAAAAGAGGAAGATTAGCAATGGATGTTAGCTCAGGGCTGGTCTTCCTCACCAAAAAAAAAAAAAATCTTGGCCCCACCAAGGACCAGGGACATAGTCTTTCCATCTTGCAACTACTCTCTGAGCACCTGCTATGTGTCAAGCCCTGTCCTAGACACTGGTGATACAGCGGTGTATTGGATTGTGTGTTTTCAACTTGGCCTCGTTGCCACCCCCTTTTATAGTCTCCTCTACTGAGGGAAAGCCCGAGCCACATTTCTCAGACTCTCCCCTCGGTACATTTCTAGGTTAGAGGCTGTCGACGAGAGGTATTCAAATGAGATTTGGAAGTCAAAAAAGGAGAAGTCATTTTCTCTGGAGCAGTTGCAGGCCGACTCACATGCAGACGGTGGCCCTGAAGTTTGCAGCAACTTCCGGGTAAGTGCCTGCAAATTACTTGTGGGCAAGTGAGCTAGCCAGCCACAGCTTCCTGGAAGTTCTTTAGGATTCACAGCAGCTTCGGGGCAGACTCTTAAGAACTACTCTCCTTGCTGCAACAGACTGAGACAGCTGACAACCAATTCCAGCATTTCTCAAAATTCACAGTGGCCTCCAGGCGAGCTCTTGAGAGCGACCCACTTTCTTGCGGCAAGGTGAGACCACCAAAGCCTCCCCCAATCTTGACTTCCCCAGCCCTCCCAACAACTGTCGGAACCTCTAATTCCACAGATTAAAACCTTTCACACATGAATCCATAGAACGACTTCTGTTTTCCTGACCAAACCATGGCTGAAACCAACAGCCTGCAAATCGAACTTCCTGTCCTCAGAAGAGCTCATATATCTAGTAGGCTGAGGCAGATTATAAACAAGTCAAGGAATAAATAAAAGTTACTTTGGTTAGGGTGGTAGAGGGGCCCTCTCTAAGGAGATGACTTTTCAGCTGAGACCTAAATGATCCACAGGAGGCAGCCATGGGAAATCCCAGGAGAACTTTCCAGACAGAGGGAACAGCAAGTTGAAAGGCCTTGATGAGGGAATGAAGGTGGCACGTTCAAGAAATAGCAAGAGGCCATGGCTACCAACCAAACTAGAGAAGCCGCACCCCACCTCCCAGCCACCACTAGCGCCCAATCTCCTCTACTTACTTCTTCAAGAACCTATTACTGTCTGCAATGATCTTACTCATCTCTTTGTTTACTGGACTATTGTCCCTCTACCCCCATTCCAACACAAGCCATGCGAGCAGGGCCTTGTCTTGTTCAATACTTTGTCCCCAGTGCCTGGCACAGTATCTAGCCACTGGATGTTTAATAAATGTTTGGTGAATGGACCAACAAGTGAATAAAGTGTGATAAATGCCATAATAGAAGTATGCCCAAGGTGTATGGAAACTCCAAGGAGGGATCACTAATTCTGCAGGGCTGGGCAGTGGACTGTGAAAGGTTTTCTTACTGGCACTATTGTTTGCACTCCGATGAAAGAGAACAGAACCAGCTGAGCATAAAGGGGCCCTTGGCTTTGCATTTCCGGCTCTGCACTTCCGGCTGTTTATCCAAGGACCACGCTCAGTTTGGCTCAACCTGATGGGCTCAACATTCTCCTGGGCATTAAGTGGGAAAGGAGTTTCAAGGCCTAATTGTTGCTTATCCTCAACACAATATAGTTCTCCTATGAATAGAAACCAGCTAAGCTTCAAAATCAGAAGTGCCTCCGGGTGTGTGGGGAGA
Organism: Tapirus indicus; assembly: GCA_031878705.1. Lineage (NCBI taxonomy): Eukaryota > Metazoa > Chordata > Mammalia > Perissodactyla > Tapiridae > Tapirus > Tapirus indicus. Next base: position 20,518,393 of record CM062932.1, read on the forward strand.
AGAGGTTTGATGGGGAAGACAATTGTATTTGCACTGACACAGATCTGCATGGATGATAGTTGATATGTAGATAGACATACATTTTTTTAAAGCCTGAAATGTTTGTCCACTTAGGTTGCCATGGTGACACCCACTATCCAGGATGGGACCAAAAGATGTAGCAACTGAAACCAGCCAGTCAGTTGCTAAGGTCTCATCCTCCCTCGTGGTCCTGCCCTTCCCCTCTCTGCTCCCCCAACCTTGGTTTCCCATGATAACTGAGGCAAAGAAAAAGTGGTTGGTAACCAAAGTGGCCTTTTTAAAACACAAATCCGATCACATCAGTTCCCTGCTCTAAACCAGTCCTCTGCTTTCCACTTAAAATAAAATCCAAACTCCTTCTTGTGGTCTGCTAGGCCCTGGATGAGCTTCCCTGCTGACCATGACAGTTCACTGTCCCCCAGGTCTCTGCCAGGGGCTTCAACAAGCCAAGGGCTTTCCCTCCTCAGGACCTTTGCACGTGCTATTCCTCAGCTGCCTGGCCATCCTAGGTATCCAGCACCTCCTGGTGACCTCCCTGATACCCTATATGAAGTCAGTCACCCTGGATACTCCCCACCGGGACTCCACGATTTTCCTTTCTAGCCCTACCTGCAGTGTATAATTATACATTTATTTGCTCATTGTCTGCTTCTCCCACTTAATTGTAAACTCTTTAACGGCAAAAGTCTTTCTGTTCAACTCTTATAATCCACTGCCTTGGCACAGTGGCTGGCATGTAGTAGGTACTCAATAAATATTTGTTATTAAGTTAACTGGCACCCATCTCCACTTGAAGGGAAGAAGAGATCAAGCAGCACCACCTCCTAACCCAAAGGTGGAGGGAGGGAATATTTGAAGTGGGGGTACCAAGGACCGTGGGGAGACCCAGCTCAGCCCATGCTGAGAGATGAAGGAAGGTTCCTGACGTGCTGTCCCAGGCCCTGGGAAGGCTCCTGCTGTCACACATGGGACAGGCCTCTCCACGTGGTCCCTCCTGGGCTCCTGGTCCCTCGAGTCAGGGAGCAGCTGCCTGTAGTCAGAAGCAAAGGAGAACTTCCTTCCAGGTTAAATTCCCTGGTGCTTGGAAAGCCTAGTCATTCCTCAGAGCTTTTTAATCTTAATAATAATAACTAGCATATATGAGCACATCCTATATGCCAGAAATTGTGCAGAGAGCACTTTACAAGAATCATCTCACAACAGTCCTATGAAATTGGGGTTATTATCCCCATTTTTCGGATGAGGATGCTAAGTCTCAGAAAGGTTAAGAAAATTGCCCGAAGTCACACAGCAACTAAACTTGAAGGACTTGAGCGCTTAACCACTAGATTAGACCGCCTCTCCTTATACATGACCTATTTCCCCTTCAACCAGCCTCCTGCCTCCCTGTCAGGCAGAGAAAAGCCTAAGGTCCCATCACTAGGCACGGGGATGAGTTAAGGGCGAAGGGTGGGGAGCATGACTGAAGAGGCTGGGTGTTTGACCTTAGTGAGAGGAGGTTTGTGATTCTGTGGGAAAGTCTGAGGATGAATTAGGATGATTAGAAGAATATTAAGCAAACTGGAGAACAATAAAAAACGCTGAAAGTGTTAGATATTAATCAGAGCTGCCACAACAGACACATCTTGAAATCTCAGTGGCTTAACACAGAAAGGTTTATATTTCATCCATGTCACAGGCTGATGCTGGTTGGTGGCTCTCCTCCAGGTGGTGACTCAGGAACCCAGGCTGCTTCCATCTTGCAACTCCCGCATCTCAGAGTCCTTCACTCCAGCCACATGGAGGAGAGAGCCAGAGTGTGGAGAAGGCCTTGCACCGCAGGGCCCTGTCACTTTCACTTGCATTTCTGTTGGCCAGAACATAGTCACGTGGTCCCAGCTGAACTGCAAAGGAGGCTGGGAAATGTAATCTCCTGTGTTCCTGGGAATCGAAAACAGGCTGAGCACATAACATTGTTTCCACCGTATTGTATAGGAAGTGAAATGTAATCACTGCACCTCGTGTGATTCAGTCATGTGCAATATTTACATAGTCATAATAAGGCAAACACTGGATATTGGTTCAAATAAAAATCACAATACAACTATATTAGGAGGATGGAGAGTACAGAAGTGAATGCAGGGGGAGTTGCCAGGCTTGGGGCAACTAAGAGCTAAATCTTTTTTGTAGGAGGTCAGTAGATAATGTAGAAAAATTTTTACTCAAGGATATAGTTCATATGTCCTTATACATAGTCATATATTTCACAATATATATATAAGTCAAACCATTATGCTCTACACCTTCAACTTATGCAGTAATGTATGTCAATTATATCTAAATAAAACTGGGGAAAAAAACAGAAATAGCATTATAAACAGATTTTTTAGAAATATGGTAGGAAATGCCAAAAGGAAGCCTTAAAGAGTTTAAGGAGTTTGACTCTAGGGAGTTGGATTCAGGAGTAGGGTGTAATACTGTACGATTTTAATTTTTTAACCAGGTAGTCATTTTACCTTGATAAAAATAAAAATTAAATTAACTTTTAAAAGGGAAAAACAAAGAAAGGTAATGCTATTGCTTCCCTAGCAAGCAAAGGGCAAGAACAAACACCAGCTATGACAGGTGGTTGAGGCACAAAGAGGAAACCCAAAGGCATGGGCCTAGCAAAGGGCACACCATCTCCCGACTCCTGCCGCGCCTTGGAGAGGCATGCTGGGGCCAGGCACAGCTGGACACACCTTAGCTGTGCTCCAGGGAATGGACTCTAAAATGGTTAGTTTGACTGGGTTATGCTGTGGAAGTAACCCCCAAATCCCAGTGGCTTCACACAAGTTTCTTTGTCACTCGTGCTCCTGTCGCATGAGAGCTAGGGGTGGCAGTGCTTTGCCCTACTCAGGCACTCAGGGACCAGGCTGAAGGAGGCCACTCTGTCCTGGAGCTGCCCCACAGGTAGCACACTGACAACTCAGTGCCACAGACGGGAAGAGGCAGCTGGCAGTGTACCTGCTCCTGTACACTTCAGCTCACCGGGGACACTCGTCCTTTATTCTCAGAGCCCATTGGCCAGAACCACACTGCCCCACCCACCTGCATGATAGTCCTCCCGGTGCCCAGAGGGGAGGAAAACCAGATGTCGGTGCACACTTGTAGTGTCTACACACATCTTGATTTCCTCTCACCAGGGAAATTTTAGAGGAGTTGAGGGGAGGCAGGGACCCCCTGACTGGGTCAGAAGACTCAGGGCTTTGCCATCAGGGTTACAGCCTTCCACCAGGGTCAAGCTGTGGACACACTGATTGGTCCCTCCACAATACCCGAGTCTGTGACCTTGCCATCTGAACCCATCATAACATGAAACGGGTGATTATTTCAAAGCATTAGGGAAATGGAGGAGAAAGGTCACGGGGCTCAAACATCCCTTGCAGTCCCCCGCCTCTAAGTAGGACCTCATCAAACCAAACCAACGGATAATGAATATTTGGCACAATTTTTAAACCACAAGCAGAGCCCCCTCTCAAGACCCACCAGGTCCTTTTAAGTCCAACTTCCCCTTTACTGCTTTCAGAGAAGACACGAGACCTCTGCAACCCAATCAGCTCATCAGCGTACACCCTCATCTCACCTTTGCGCTGCTCCAGAGGTCGTCACTGGCCTGGATAAACAGAGTCTCCACTGCCGCGCTTGGGAGTTTAGATATTTCCCCGTGTTTGGAATATGCAAAGGCTGCTGTTATCAAATTGGCCCAAGCTTCTAAGATAAGGAAGCATTCAATCCTGGTGCGTTTCCATCAATGTAAGTGTCTTAGAGAAGTAGTAGTAATAACCATCATAGTAACAATAGCCAACATCTGTTGAGTGTTTCAGGGATATAGTGTTTTATTTACTTTAACTCCTTTGGTTCTCCCAACAGCCCAGAGAGGCAGGAAGCATTATATCACCCGCATTTTACCAAGGATGAAAGAGATTTCGTAATTTCCCTGGGTGCACACAACCAGTAGGTGGAGGAGTAAGGATATGGACCCATGCAGTCTGGCACCAAAGCCCAAGGTTTGTAGTTTTACAAAATTTAAGTTCAAATTCTGGCTCTGCCACTTCACACACATGTGACCTTAAGAAAATCATTTCTTATCTTTGAGCTTCAGTTTCTCCCTAAAAAGAAAAAAAAAAAGCCTCGGTTTCTCCTAAAATGGGGGTGTTAATATCTATTTCTCTAGAGGTTATTGGAGATTGAATGGAAAACCCTGTAAATTTCCCAGCGCAGGACCGGCACACAAAAGCAGCAGGGCAAGCCCCTTTTGGTATGTGTTCCAGCCAGAGCTGCCCTGGCCCAGAGTTCTTGATCTCCTTTTGGAGAGCCCCCCACCTCCCACCCCCAACTATGTTCTTCATCTGTAAGACAGAGATCCATGCCGCTGTGATTACACGTGATAAGGCGCAGAGTAGGTGCTGGAATGCTTTTGTCCTCCCTCTCCCCTCTGACCGTTGGGCATTTGAGTCATTTCCAGTTTCTCACTGTTATAAACACTCGGCCTCACACGTTCTGCCCGGGCCTGTGCCTGGCTCCGCCTCTGGCATTTCTCCCCGCTTTCTGAGTCAGACCTTTGGAGGTGCCTAAGGGAGACGGGCCGAGAAGCGCTTCCTGTCACAGCCCTCACCCTGGGACTGGAAAGACCAGAGAAGACACAGCTGTCTGCGGGCGCCCAGCACTGGCCGGGGCCCCATCAGCCTGTGTCCGTGGAACGTTACCTTGCCTGATAGAAACGGGTCCAAGCAAAGTTCATTTTTATTTCCCCACTTCCACTTTAATGCTAGTCATCGCTCAGCTTTCACACCCACAACCATCACCCATCTCAGTGGACACCGGCCATCACCCTGCCAGAGCCTCGGTCCGGAGCAAAATCTCCCCACCTCCAGACGACCAAGTCCACTGCATCGCCCTGATGGCTTTTGACTCATTTAATGCTTATGAAGAACCAGAAACTCCCGTGGCCAAGGATTCAAACTAATGTTGAACTCCAAACGAGAAAGAACCAAGCTGATTCTCTGAGCCCCCAAATGAAAATCCAAGGACAATTTCTTTCCTAAACCACAAATCAAAGCCAAGTTTTCCCAGGAAACATCCAATGAACTGTTGTGACCTAGGTCATGGGCTTTGGAGTCAGTAAACGGAGCCTCAATTTCCCTATCTGTAGAATAAGGATAAAAATTATTGTCTCAGTCCATTCGGGCTGCTATAACAAAAATACCATAGACTGGGTGGCTTAAACAACAGAAATGTATTTCTCACAGTTCTGGAGGCTGGGAGTCCAAGATTAAGGCGCTGGCAGATTTGGCGTCTGGTGAGGTCTTCCTGGCTCATAGCTGGCGTCTTCTCGCTGTGTCCTCACATGGTGGAAGGGGCGAGGGAGCTCCCTGGGGTCTCTTTTATAAGAGCACTAATTCCATTCACGAGGGCTCCACCCTCATGACCTAATCACCTCCCAAAGGCCCCACCTCCTGATACCATCACATGGGGGTTAGGATTTCAACATATGAATTTGGGGGACACAAACATTCAGGCCACAGCAGTTACTTGACAGCTGGTTACAACCATCAAGATGAGCAACATCTGTAGAGTCCCTCAGGGGTCCCTGATGTAGACGCAGCCCACGAGTCTTCCCCCCCAAGAGCATCCCCCTTTGTGTGGAAGGCAGGATCAGAGTGAGAGGAACATGGCTATGCATTGAAAGAAACCTCCTTTACCAACTCTTCCCTCCATCTGAACTCGGATCTCTCACATGGAAAGTGGGAGAATTAAGCAAGTTAGGTTCCGTACTTCTCCATCCTCAGCAGGGAGCTTGCAGTCCCAGGGGCTGTCTCAGATGTGCTCACTAACAAGCAGGGTCTGGGCTTGGGTGGTGTTTGAAGGTGTCCTCTGGCTCGAGAGATCCCCCGTGACAACACTGCGCCTGCAGAAACCCAGCCCCCTCCCCTGCCCTGCTCACCCAGCCTCTGTGAGCTGGTGCTCTCAAAATCGCTCCTCACTCCACCGCTAAGAGGCATCGTGACCAGATCAAGTGTCAAGGCTGGTTCCCGATGCTACCTTCAGATGGGTTCTCTGCCCAACACCACTCTACCAGTTCACCAGACACATTTGAACCCAATCTCTGGGACCAACCAGCACGACAACTGGTTCCCGTCACCATTACCAGTAAAACTTCCAAACTGAGTGAACTGAAGCACAATTGGAACATCTAAATATCCTCTAAGCAGAACTTGAACTGGTCTCTAGCTGGGTGTGGTGGTTTCTGAGATGGAAGAAGGAACCCTTTAAATGTTTTAAAGCTAACTTTTTAATTAAAAAATTTTTTAAATTATAAGACAATTAGAAATATGAGTATCTACTAGAGATTTGATGATATTAAAGAATTATGTTCATTTTTTCTAGGTTGATAACGTTATTGTGATCATGTGTTAAAAAAAAAAAGAGTCATTGGGGCTGGCCCAGAGGTGTAACGCTTAAGTTCACACACTCTGCTTCAGAGCCCCGGTGTTCACAGGTTTGGATCCTGGGCACAGACCTACACACCGCTTATCAGGCCATGCTGTGGCAGTGTTCCACATATAAAGTAGAGGAAGATGGGCACAGATGTTAGCCCAGGGCCAATGCTCTTCAGCAAAAAGGGGAGGATTGCCAGCGGATGTTAGCTCAGGGCTAATCTTCCTCATCAAAAAAATAGAGTCATTATCTTTTAGAGAAACGTACTGAAATGTTTACAGATAAAGTGATGTGATCAAAATTATACAGGAGGAGGGTATGTCGGTGGGAGGATAGATGAAACAAGACTCACCACGAGGTGCTAAGTATTGAAGCTGGGTGATGGATACATGGGGATTCATTATACAAGTCTAATTTTGTATATGTTTGAAATTTTCTATAATAAAAAGTTTTCATGCCAGTTGCTTTAAGGTGTCTACTACCTCTCAATCGCTCAGGCCTTAAAATTGGACCCTTGATGTATACCAAGACTGGCTCTTCTCTCAAAATAACAGGTCATTCTCCTGGTCAAGAACTTCCTGTGGCTCCCCATTGCTTTCACAACATAAACAATCTCCTTTGCCTCTCCTTCAAGACCTTGCATCATCTATTCCAGTTCAGCTTTCTACCTCTCTCTGCCCAGCCCCACCAAGAACGCTGGCCTCAGCAGTATTAGACAGCACAGCCTTCCCCGAAATCTCCCATCTCGGCATTATCTCATCTCTAAACTTGTGCTTACCCTCTTACTACCATCTGGAATTTCTTTCTCCTCATTTCTGCTTGTCAAAATCCTACATGCTATTCAAGACTCAGTTCAAATGCTACTTCCTCTATGATATCTTCCATATTAATTAGAGTAACTCTAACTCATCAATCCCAAACTGTCAGTGGCTTATCATAATAGAAGTTTCTTTTTCCCTCAAGTAACAGACTGAGGTAGGTGATCCTGGTTGGCAGGCAGCTTTCCTCCTTGAGATGATTTCAGGAACCCAAGCTCCCGCTGTCTGGTGGTTCTGCCTCAGAATCCTCTGCTTCCAGCCGACAAAGGAGAAAGTGGAGAGGCACACTCACCTCTTAAACTTTCCAGGCTGGGAGTGCCTCACCTGTCATTGGGAAGAGTAGTCACGTGGCCACTTTTGGATACAAGGAGGAACCACCCTGCCTTCCCCCCACTCCGTCCCAGCCGTCCCTCTGTCCTCTGGGTCCCCGTTGTGTTTCGCTTGCTCTCAGGTGGTGGCACACACCAGAACCAGCACTGTGTGATGGCTGGTTCTGTGTGTGCATGTCTCCTTGCCCTGAGGACAGGGACCATGCCTTTCATTTTGCATCCTCACAGCACATAGGACAGTCCCTGGCACACATCGGGCACATGAGTGGTGCTTGTTCCATTGAATTGCTCCGTCGTCTTTCTGTGTTCCAGGGTTATTTCTGCCTAGATGACCAGATTAACCATTACTGTCTAATCTCTCTCTGCCTTGGACAGGGCTGAAAGCACCCACCCGCTTTGCTCTATGTCTATAGTAGGAAGTGGGACGGGACTTTCCTATTGTCTCTGATTTTCAGTTAAAGACTCAAAACTGAAAATGACAGATAACATATAGTCCCACATTCTAAAGAACGATGCTAAACATACCCATGCAGAACTCACTAAAAGATACCAATACCAGCGCAGTAACCATCACCTCCCTTGTCCTAGATCAGATGAAGCCTAGAAATGTGAGCACAAAAGTGCAAAAGGGAAGGAAGGGGGCTCACCCACCAAGTGTGAAGTTAGATTGGGCTTTCCAGTCTCTGAAAGAGGATCACAACGATCAAAATTAGAGACTATGGTTAAACTGAAAAGGACAGGAAAGCCAAGATTCCTAGGCACATGCAAATGAAAAGAAAGTAGGAATCAAGATCATAATATCAAACAAGTTGGATTTAGGGTAAAACAAAGAAATAAATAAAATAAAGAAGGGTATTTTATGATGATAAAGGGTGCAGTCACAAAAAGGTATTTATGCACCAAATAACAAAGCATCATAAATATGAATCAAAAACTCATGGAAACACAAGGAGAAATGTAGATATCTGTGGTAAACTTTAAATGACCTCTCCCAGTCCACGACAGATCAAGTGGATAAAAAGTAAGAACAGAGAAGACCCAAATAACATAGGAAAGTACATCTGATACCGTAAACCCCATTCTCTAAAAATAAAGCATATTGTCTTAAAATTCAAATCAAAAAAATTGACCACATATTAGGCCTCAGATTATATCTTTTTAAATCTCAAAAAGTAGAAATAGGAAACATTTTCTAGTCACAAAAATACTACTACTAATAGTAATTAAATAAAAATTAACAACAGAAAACAAAAGGGCCTTGTCATACAGAAATTTTAAAACTCTTTCTTAAATAACTCTTGGATAAAAAAATGAAACAGAAGGACTTTCACTTCCAGTCAAGATGGCCTAATAGAGACCGGATTTACCTCCCGCCTGAAGCAACAAAAAACAGACAAAAAATCAAGAGTTTTCAAGACACTGGACATCGTTAACAAAGGACAGTGATCCCGGAGTGGCGGTGCTCAGGCTGCAGTGCAGGGAGGGGGACGGAGGCTGAGCCAGGGAGACTCCCTAAGTTGAGGAGACTGAAGCAGCTCGATTTCACAGGACAGAGTATCAGAGAGGAGAGACGGTACAAAGAGAGAACTCCAGAAATCCTAAATAGCTCTTGACTTCATCTGCTCCTCCCATCCTCACTGCCAGTAGCTGAGCTCAGACCACTGTCCCCTCTCACAAAGATTCCTGCAACACTCCTGCAATCTAATCACACTGCACAAATAAACACACGTTCAATAGATGAGCCCTTCTGTAGTTCCCCGTTGCCAACAGGATAAAGTACAGACTCCACAACTCTGACAATAAGGCCTCTTAGGATCTGGCCCTGCCTGTTTTTTTGGCTTCTTTTATTCCTCTCCCACATCACATTTCATACTCCAGCCAGAGTGGATACCTGCAATTCTCTGAATGTACCACACTCACTCTGGCCTCTGGCCTTTTGCACATGCAGTTTCCTCTACCTAAGTTTCCATCCCTCCTCCCCTTTGCCTGGCCAATTCTTTCAGATAGCTACTTAAGGCCACTTCCTCTGGGAAACTCTCCCTAACCCCACAAGACTGCACTAGGTACCCCTCTTGGGGGCTCCCCTAGCTCCATGTCCTGCTCCTAACACTGCATTAGAAACGTGTCTGTCTATCCTCTCCACTAGGCGATGAGCTCCCCGACAGCAAGGACTTGGTCTTATTCCCTGCTGGCTTCCCAGCACCTGGCACAGAGTGGGCACTCAGTAAATGCTTGTCAAATTATCAACTGCCTGACTGATGGTCACACAGCTATGTTACAGCAGTCAGGACATCATCTGTCTGCCTCCAAAGCCCTGTCCTTTCATTTCTCTGGCACCCTTGGGAAGGACTGGAGAAAAGGTTATAAGGGACCGACAACCTTTGGAAGGTGACCTTCAAGGCTATGCCAATTTTTTTTTTTTTTTAGGTGGCTCCAACTTCCATTCTCCTGATACATGGTTTCCAACCTTGGCTGCACTTTGGAATTTCCCGGGGAGCTTTAAAAAATACTGATGCCCGGGTCTCACCCCCAGAGCTTCTTATTTGATGTTCTGGAATGTAGCCTGGGCTCTCCTGGAGCTCTAACCATCTGGCAAGGGTGGTGACTGCCCTAAAGGTTATGCTCCCTTTTCAGCACAGCTCCTATTTACTCTTCAAAACCCAGGGCAAATGTCACCTCCTTGGAGAAGGCTCCCCAAGTCACCTCCCCCCCACACACATACATGCACTCCAGAACTAAGTGCTCACTTCTCAGTTTTTTAGTGTTTTGTACATATCTCTAAAGTGGTACTTGTCACACTTTATCTCCAACCCCCAGCCCAGCACATAGCAAGTGCTCAACAGAAATTCATTGAATGCACAAATGCATGGATGAGCAGATCCCTAAACTGGACCTTCTGCCTGAGGTCCCAAATCCCAGGCAGAGGCCGGACATCAGCATGCAGTCGGCGATGGTCCCCGAGAATTATGGTCCCTCTAAAGCAACTGGAAGGATGCTGCACTCAGAGGAAGAACAGCAAGACACAAGGTACTTGTTGTTCCTTCAGAAATTATGGTAACAAAGCCAAAGAGATGCATGATCATTAAACAAAGTTTTCTCCTTGGCACTTTTACAGTTGGGCTGATGGATCAGTTATGAACTTACTGAATAAATAATGAAACGGTGGCCTAGCGAGGGCCTCTGACAAGGAGGCCTCATGCAGCCATTTTTAAAAGCAGAAGCACAGGTTTATTGAATCCGGCAGGTGTGCTAAATCCTGTGAGAAAGGCTGTTCTTCTGCATGTCACCGGTTTATGAACACTCCAGCTGTGAATGCTTCGGCGCTGCTCGACTTACCTGCCCACACGCAGCCACGTTCTGGGGGCCTCACCCCTGGTTACCCATGAGAAATACCTAGGAAGATTTTTGAAAATAACCAGGTCCACTGCCCCCTCTGCCATGTGGGTTCTGCTTTAATTGATCTCTGTGGCGGCTTGGGTACTGAGAGTTTAAATGGCCCCCACCCAGGGACTCATGTACAGCTAGATATGAGAAACACTGGTTTACAGGATGTGATTTGAGGGGTGCTGAAAATCCCACCTGGGCGTCCACACCCACTAGGTGCCAGAAGGGCCATACCAGAGGTCCTCGCAGTAGTTCTGAGCCCAAAGTACATACCAGAAGTATCTGGGGAGATTTTAAGAAAATCAGATAATGAAGCCCCTCTCCAGACCATTTTCAAGTCCCCAGGTGATTGTAATAAGCAGCCAGCGTTGAGATGCACGGGCTAAAGGAGCGCGCCCCCAACTTGTGTGAGAGTGAGACTCATGTGGCGGGCTTGTTAAACACGCCGGATCCTGCCCTGAAGACTCTACAAGAGGTCTGGGTGGGCTCCAGGACTGTGTATTTTTAATAAGCACCCAGGTCGTTCTAACCTTCCTGCCAGCAGCAATCTCCCAAAAAAGCCTGATCATAAGGATTTCCTAGGATGCTTGTAAAACAGAGATTCCAGATCCCACACCAGACCCAGTGAATATAAATCTCTAGGAGAGGGAAGCAACCTCTTGTATAACGAGCAACTCAGGCGATTCAAGGACCAGGCATATATGGAAAAATGGAGCTAAGATGTTGTAAACCCTGACAGGTCATCTAAAATGAGTAGAGAAATGAGTCACTATGACTCCCCACTCTCAAAGAGCTCTGAGTTCATTCGTTCAGTCAGTCAGTCAATAAACCTTTTCTGCACATCTGCTCTGCTTTCTGGGATCCAGGTTGATGAGATACAAGCCCCCACCTTTTCTCCAACTACATAGGCTAGTCCACCTCACCCTGAAGACCATGTCCAGTTCCTCCCCAAGAATCCAACCCTCCCACGACTCTCTTATCCTTCAAGATCTACTCTGAGCTAATTCTGCTGAGGATCAGAGCTGACCTTCACCCTCTGTTCCACCCCTGTCCCTGGACATATGTCTGCAGGCCCATTTACAATAACGCTGGCAATTATTTGTCTGTACCTCTAATCCAAGCTCTCCTGGAGGACTGGAACTGTGGCTGGTTTATCTCTGTAACCCCAGTGGCTTGGACCTGGTAGGCACTCAGTGAAGGTTTATAGTTTATCTGGGCAGAAAGACCTGTGCACAGATACACTGAGTGCGAAGTGCTAGGATAGAGGTAAACATTTATAATGAAAATGCAGGCATCGGGGCCAGACACTGTGCTTGACCCTATGGGAGACAGAGGGATGAAGCACAATCCTGTCCCCAGGATCCCCCAGTCTGGGAGAAGAGGTGGGGAGCAATATCCATGATATAAAGCCGAAGGGGGGTGACACTAGGTAAGCAGAGACAAGGTGTCCCCAAAAGGGACACATCATTTCTGGTTATTAATTAGAGGATGCTTCAAGGAGAAGTAGTATTTGAACTTAGACTGGAAAGGAGGACTTGTATATTGGAATGAGTAGACATGGGCTGGCAGGGCATCCCAGGAGGAGGGAACAGTGTGAGCAAAGGTATAGAGGCAGGAAGCCAGAAGGCATGCCTAGGAGGGTCTCGAGGTGAGAGAAAGCATGACCCAGAGCTAAGAGCAGAGTGGGGTTGGAAAGTCACTGGCAGGAGCCTGAAGGGACCCCAGGCCTCCCTCAGCTTCATGGCTCTCCAGAGTGGCCGCCAAAAGAGTCTGGTCTCCATTTGTCTGCTAATCCACATTTTCTAGATTTATACTTCTTAATTAATTCAATTTCCTCAATTCACACAGTCCCAGTATTTGCAGCGTTTCCCCTGGGCCTCAGAAATGAATCACACGAACGCTGAGTTATCTGTGTTGAATAGATGCAAGGTCAGGAGGTGGCTAAACGGAGTCTAGTTGGAGAGGCTGGACCCTGCACTGGTTTGTTCATGCGATGTGTTCAAAATAGACCACAGGCTCCTTCAAGGAAGGCGGCTTCTTTTTTTCCTGGCCTTCTGACCCCAAGAGCTGAGGCCAACGCTGTGCATTCTGAACAAGAGCTCAATGAGCACCAGGTGACCAGGGTCCAGACCCCCAGGGTCCTGGGTAAACTCTAGTGGAGGTGGACAGGGAGGACCGTGAGTGTGTTGGGCAGTTCTCGACCCAGGAAAGGCTGGGGAGAAGGAACCAAAAGTCTGTTCTTGGAATCCCTGAGCATTCCCCAGGGTATTCCTGCAACACAGGCTAGAGACTTAGATCTCCCTCAAGGGCCGGGGCCAAGTCTCATCTTTATGCCCTAAGTATGTTGTGACTGCCTGTGAGACACAGGAGAGCTGGCTAGTGGCTGGGTGGCTGGGCCCAGGCCCTCTTTATAGCAACATCCACTAGACACACAATGCAAGCCACCTATGTAATTTCAAATTGTCTAGTAACCACATTCAAAGAAGCAAGTGAAGTTAATTTTATAGATATGTTATTTAACCCAGTCTATCCAAAGTATAGGCAGTTATTTCAACATGTGATCTATATAAAAAGTTATTAATAAAACTTCTGCTTTTTTCCCCAACTAAGTCTATGTATTCTACAGCACATCTCAGTTTGGACAAGCCACATTTCAAATGCTTGGTAGCCACATGTGGCTGGTGGCTCCCGTATTGGACAGGGCAGCTTTCGAGTGTCTAAATTGGTGGCTTGTCTTGCAATGTGAAAGAGATTAATATCCTCACCTCATCCATGGCCAGAGTGGAAGAATTTTAATGGCTGGCTAGAATGGTGTCACCTTCTGTCCTCACTGCTCCTTCATGTCCCTCCTGAACACACTTGATGAAGATGCCCTTGCAGACAGAGAATGGGTACAGTCATGGTGTGCTCCCTTCTAGATTCTCCAAACCAGTCTTCAAGGCCCATTTGCAGGGGAGGATGTGACAGTTTCCAAGACTTGCTCAGTAATAACAGAAGAAAGGCTTCTTGCAAAAGACTGCTACAGGGTTGGGAGTATTAGTCTGCTCGGGCTGCCATAGCAAAGTACCACAGACTGGGTGGCTTAAACAACAGAAATTGTTTTCTCACATTCTACAGGCAGAAAGTCCAAGATCAAGGTATTGGCAGGGTTGGTTCCTTCTGAGGCCTCACTTCTTGGCTTGTGGAAGGCTGTCTTCCCCCTGTGTCTTCACGTGGCCTTCCTTCTCCATGTGTCTGTGTCCTGATCACCTCTTCTTATAAGAACATTGGTCATATTGGATTAGGGCCCACCCTAATGACGTCAATCACCTCTTTAAAGACCCTGTCTCCAAGTACGGTCACATTCTGAGGAATTAGGAGTTGAGACTTCAACATATGAACTTTGGAGGACACAATTCAACCCACAACAGACAGGAACCACAGGACACTCTGAGATTAAACGCTGACTGAAAGTTCCCAAGATCCTTGAGACCTCAAGGGGAAAGGCAGAAGCTGGGAGTGGGAGGGAGCCTGTATTTTCAAAGCTTCAAGCAGGTCTCTATTTTACCAGAGTTGAATTCTCCTCTGGAGAAGATAGCCTTTTATTTGAGGACAAATCCACTCCGTGTGCCTCACAGCTGTGAAGAAGTAAAGCAAACACTCCTGTACTATGGAGATAGTGGAGACAGCCGTGGCTCGCGGGAACCAAACGAGTCGATGAGACGTCCGGAAAGGTTATCTGTGTGAGCAGAGTAGTACCCTGCAGACTGCGTGTCCTTTAGAGAACTGCTCCTTACACTAGGCATGGATTTGGACTGTTCTGTGCCAGAAAACCATTTCTAATGCTTAGGAAGATGTATAAGACTATGCAGGCAACACTCACAGGGGATGAGAAACTGGGGCAGGCTTGGTCTTCACCTAGACCTGGAGAAAAGACTGTAAAAAGAACCTGGGCCAGATTGTTAATGTCCCCTTGTGATGCCATCCAAGACTGAGGCCGCTGTGGCTGGGGCTGGATCACTGAGTTCTGAGGTATAGTCACGTTGTGCTCTCAATGCAGAAACACACTGAAGAGGAGTGGAGTCATTCCTCGGCCAGCAGTAGACAACCCCACTGTCGGTCACCCTGGGAAGAGGTCATCTTGCAGTATAAAATAAAGACCGGGGCTGCAGACGTTCACCTAAAAGGGAAGGAAACTCATCTCCTCTGTGAATCTGGAGTATAGGACAAAAGCTGGATAGCAGACATGCCCACTGACCTGTGTCCTGTCCAGGATGGTTGGGGTGGCAAGTGACAAACAGGACAGAACAGTTGAACATGGGAGCACTTCCCCATGGAGTCATGAAAAATACTCAGAGAGGAGAAGGCCAGCAAGACAAGGCTTAAGTCACAATAATATGGATATTAATTGATCAAGTCATCTCTTTCAGTAGCTACTGGCTGAGGCTTGGACCTGTTTGCTCACTTCCACTGGGCTGTGAGTTCCTGAAGGCCAAACCTCTTACTCATCTTTGTGTCTCCAGAATGATCCTGGCACAGAGAAGGGCCTCAGTAATCATGCAGTGCAGGGCATGGGAGCCAAGCCCAATCCTGCAGAGAGGAAAGCAGAGGCACAAGGGTATCAGGCCACCATGGGTCAGAGAGGAACCCTGGGGAATCATGGACGATGATTTTTCTCTGTACTTCCCAGTACAGAGGCGCCCTGCCTCCCATCCTCAAATATGCCCCTCAACAGAATTTGCCTCCTAGAGAAACAATGTTGAAAAGCCAGCAGAAAAATTTAACAGAAAAGAAAGGGGAGTGGTTAGCTGTAAGCCTGTGTCTAGGCAAACCTTCTGTGAATGAAGAAGAAAAATAATCAGGAGCAAACCCCCAGACATGGCCAGACCTGGCAGTGACCAGTTTCTGACATGATTTCTCCCCCAGGAACTCCAACAATAAGGAGGAGCTGTTGCACCCCAGAGCCCTCCCTGCCTGAACTGAAGTCAAGGAGAGACGAGGAAGGAGCTGGGGTCTGACCAGTTCATTAGAAGGGAGCTCAAGAGCAAGGCAGCTCTGCCAACAGCATGCAAAAGCAAAAGGGCTCGGGCAAACCCTGGTCTCACCATTCTCTGCTGTTCTTCTGATGAAAAGGGCTGGCGTGGTTCTAGTGCCCAGCTGGTCAAACAAAAAAGAAATTTATTCTAGAGTAGGCTTGAGGTGAAACATCCGGAAGTAACACGCAAAACCATGGCCTGATGAGGAAACTATCACCAATGCCAAGCTCTAAGTGCCAAGAAGCAGGCCCTCCTACAATCATTACTGCCGCCAGCACCGTTTCCACTTCTGCAGCAGAAACTTGACCGTGGCTTCTCTGGGGACCACCACCACTGCGGCCGCCACCACCCAAAGCTGGACATCTCTGCTGCCATCTATGCCAGCAAACATGGCGGCCTCCCCCACAGCCTGTTTCTTCCTGTGGCTCCCTTCTGAAGCAAGGTCTGCAGAGATGCATCTGATTGGTGGAGCCTGGTCACCGGCCTGCGTCCCAGGCCCAGGACAGGTGGGAATGTGCGTTCTGACTTCCTCACTGGGAAGACAGAAGAGGAATTGCCCCAGATCCAGAAAGAGATGTTGGGCATTGCAAGATGAAAAGAGTTCTGTGCATGGATGGTGGCGATAGTCGCACACACAGTGTGAATGTACTTAATGCCACTGAACTGTACACTTAAAAATGGTTAAGGTGGTCGTTTTTATGTTATGTGTATTTTACCACAATTAAAAAAAATTTTAACAACAAAAGACATTGGACAGCTGTGAATATGACAAACAGCCACCGCTGATCCCAATAAATGTTTAGTGAATAAGTAAATAAAGGTATCAGGTGGGGTGGCTGGACTACCAGACGCACAGTAGTTGTAACCAGTCCTAACATTTCTCAGTTTAGGGAGCATTTTTAGCGTACTTTGTACTTCCTGCTATCATAGCTCATACCGCACAGGAGGACTGTTGTTTACATAATTACAGCTAATTTGTATAACTATTTACAATGGGCCTGGTGCTTACACGTGTTATCTCAATTACCCCTCACAATAACCTGTGAGGTGGGTGTTGGGTGACTAGATGGCTCAGAGGGAGTCATTTATTATACTGGAGGAAGGGAGGGTGTCAGAATAAGTCACCAGAAATAGAAAGTGCAGTCAGTGAATTCGGGGTAAGGCAAAGATCCAGAAGAACCTCTGGAGAAACAGAAAATTAGAAGAGAGAAATATCAGCATGTTGATGCTTTTGTGACCACAAAAGTGAGGAGCCTGGAAAAGTCTGGAACACAGGGGAAGTTTAACCAAATCGAGTCAGGACTCAGTAAAGGTTAAAACGGCACATGCTTTACATCCAGTAGCCCTGGCAACAGGCCCCCCACTTTATGGTATGATGTTATAATGAGAAAAGCCACGTGTGAACTAAGTAAACAGTCGTTCCAGACGGGGCCACATAGAGTCCAGCTGGCTCCGCCTTAGGGAAAGTTCTGGGGAGGAGTTTGAACCACAATATAAGTTGAGGTTGTGGGAGATATCATCTGAATCACGCGTGATAAAGGATTAACTTGAACCTGCGCGCTCCAGGGAATGTCTGGGTCAGGCCCATCCCTGTTGCTTCTGCCACTCAGGCTGATCACAGTGTGTGTGATTAGTCAGTCGTGTGCTTGTTTATCCAAATGGTCTCACATGTTCTCTTCCCTGGCATCTCTGCCTGGAGGAGACTCCAGATAGAAAAGGGGAGAAGTTCTCTCCCCCAGTTTGGGGTTGGGCAGCTGCAGCAGCCCACTGCTAGCACTGCTCTCCTGACCACACTGCTGCCCAGCTGGAGTCTGCCCAAAAGAGGTTTGGGGGGTAGAACAGAGAATTCTCAGGGTTTTAACTGAAATTGAAGATCGAAGAGGTCAAACACCATGCCCAAGATTACCCAGCTAGCAAGCGGCAGAGTGGGGATTCGAACCTAGTCTAATTCCAAAGTCCACCCCTTCCCTCACCAAGAGCACATGCAGATCCCTCTTCAGACAGTAACTAGCTGTGTGACCCTAACAAGTTAGTTTGGTTCACTGAATCTATTTTCCTATCCATAGAAAGGTAATAAAAAGATCTACCTAACAGGGTTGTTGAGAGGATTGGAAATGACATATGTCAAGTCTTAGTTCAGTGCCAGGCTCCCAGTAAAGGAGGATCAATGAGCAAAAATACTATTTCCATTTTCAGATGGCATATCTCAGCCTCGTAGGAGTTAAGGAACATGACCAGGGTTACGTGGCATTTGCTATCAAAGACAGATCTTGATCCTGGGGTTTTTTTACCCCAAATTCCATGCGTCTGGCTCACTTGAGGTTTGGGGTGGTAGTGTGGGGAGGACTGAATCTAAGGGCCCTCCATAAGAAATCAAATTGTATTTCATTGAGGACAAGACTATGTACATCTGCTCTATATAAAGAGCCATGGGGCACTGCAGAATGGGATAAGATGAGGGTGACCCAGCTCTGTCCTCAAGGGCAGTGGTATGGCCAGTGCAATGGGCTTGGTGCAAAGTTTGTAACAAGAGCGCCTTTCCTTTCTCCTTCCATCAGGGAAATGGTTTTAGCTAAGCTGGCAATCTTTAGTCTTGGCTGCACCTAGTTATCACCTGGGAAGCTTTAAAAATGCTGCCACCTGGTCCCATCCCCAGAGGTTCTGAGTTAAGTGGCCAGGAGTGCAGCCTAGGCATTAGGGAATGGGCAGCCAGGTTGAGAACCCCCAAGCTAAACAAAGATGAAGTTCTTGGGCTAATTGGGGTGTGGGAGGAGGAGGGAGCATGAGTGGGGGTTTCCTGTGTCAGGGAAGTAAATGGACCAATGAAGAGAATGCCCAGGGCTGCAGTCCCTCTGCCCCTAGATGCAAGACCCAGGCACTCATGACAGAGCAGGACGGAGACTCTGCCTCCCAGTGGGCAGCTGCAGATGTCACAGGCAAGACCTCCGCTGGGCAGCCAGGATGTAAATCCTTCCATCAGCCTGAGACACTGCCTTTATTGCAAGAGCTGCTCACCAGGCTACATGGAAAGGGAAGGTGTGACTACAGCTGTGAACTAGTCTTCCTGACCGCGCAGGCGAGCTGCATGGCCATCTGGAAACGCTCTGTTGCATTCCCAAACACAAAGTCAGATAAATAAAATGCATTATATTTTATTAGCCACTCTTAAAAGCCCCTGCAGTGGTGTGAGTTATAGTAGACACAACTAGTTTCATATATTTATTTTATGTGTTTAGCACTTAATTCACACGAGCTTGCATTGCAAGACATTCAGCTGTAACACATTTTTACTGTTATGTTCTTCCACATTAATCAGACTATTGATTACTCACAACCAGGACTTCTAGAGAGCAGACATCTTGTTGCCAATAATTCCCCCGTTTTTCAGTGTTATCCGTCCATCTTTGTTATCGCAGGGTTTGGATTCCATGTTGCATTCTCTTTCATCTCCAGTCTTTCAGTAGTGTTTCTTCTATGGTTTCTCAGAGTTCTGACATACTGTTCTGCAATTTTGTACTTCAAAAAAAATGAAGACAAGATTATTTGACTCAGGAAACTACACAGAAAACATACAATTCTTCTGAACACTTTTATGCTCTGTATTAATTCCAAAATTGGTGGGACGTTGGACATTACTTGATGTAGAGATTCTAGGCTTAGCTTTTCAAAGACTAAAAGCTCAGAAACATGCACAGAGCTTCTCATCAACAGTCACCACCTGTGTCAATCCAGGTCCTCCAAGAAGCAGATGCTGGAGGTAGGAGTTAGCAAATGCAGAGTTGGAGTCAGGAGACGGAGGATTGTTGGGGAGCCATAACTATGAAAGATAAAGAGGGCGCAGAGGCAGGACTGGGCAGGAAAAGCCTTCAGAGTGCCATGTAGATCTGATCCTGTGAAAGGAATGAGAGAAGGAAGAGAAATAGAGCAAGTAACATCTCAGACCACAGTGCAGATCATGTGAAGTCTAGGGAAACCCAGTGGGGGGGTGAAGCAAAGTTGCCCGTTAGACAAGTCCCCCACTGGGCAGAAATGGGGGGGGTGCTGGTGCCTCCACCACGTGCAGTCATTGGCTTGGGAGCTGCCTGGGAAGAGCATGAAGCTTGCTCAAATACTGCAGCTGGAGGCTGTCAACTAACCACTTTCTTTGCAGCTGAAAGATCTTCACAAGTTCTTTCTTGAAGAGAGATCCGAGCAATGTGCCTCTGTGGCTGCCACGCCCCCACCTGTCTCCTTCCAACGTAAACCTTTATAAATGAAAGGGACAGCCTCGTTAAGGTTGCTAAATCCTTGTCTTTTCTCGGCCTGGCATGATCAAGTGAACACCATGCCCAGCTAAACTGCAGGGAAATGCAATTAAACACTATATAGAAAGCTACAATTGATTGACAGTCAGTGGTAGAACCATGGGTAACTTTTTTCTATCTGCTTTTCTCTATATTCCACATTTTAGTGATATTTTATTTTCTTTTTGATTGGAAAAAAATTTATCATAAATATTTTAAAATCAATGTCCATAATCACAACTTTTTGATCCAAAATGGTACTCCCTAATTTGGTAGCCCACCAATTGCTTCAAAGTTAGAGAATATGGTAATAGACCAAGAATAGGCTTTAAGCTCAGACAGATCTCAGCTTGAACACTAGGCAGGCCCTCACCCTCTCTCTGCCTCAGTTCTCTGATCCAGAAAGGAAGATACGTGTCCATACTTCTCAGCATTGTTTTATTGGAAGATGTAGTGTATGTGAGCCTCTAGCACCATGCCAACACATAGTAAAAGACCAGTCGATTCTGATGCCTCCCTGAAACTGCTGGAAGTTTCTAAAAATCCACATTCAATGGACAGAGTGACCATAGCTGAGGAAATTCAAAATAATGTCCCAAAAATGAGTTGTAAAAACCTTCTTGGGAGCAATTCCACTTCTAGGTATATACCCAAAGGAATTGAAAGCAGGGACTCAAACAGATATTTGTACACTCCTGTTCGCAGCAGCATAATTCACGATAGCCAAAAGGTAGAAACAACCCAAATGTCCATTGACAGATGAATGAATACACAAAATGCGGTATATACGTATTATGGAATATTATTCAGCCTTAAAAAGGAAGGAAATTCTAACACATGCTACAACGTGGAAAAACCTTGGAGACATTATACTAAGTGAAGCCAGACACAAAAAGAAAAATATTGTATGATTTCACTTATATGAGGTACCTAGAGTAGTCAAATCATAGAAATAGAAAGTAGAACAGAGGATACCAAGGGCTGGGGGGAGGAGAGAATGGAGAGTTAGTATTTAATGGATACAGAGCTTCAGTTTGGGATGATGAAGACGTTTTAGAGATGGAGAGCAGTGATAAATGCACAACAATGCGAATGTACTTAATGCCACTGAACTGACACTTAAATGTTAAAATGGTAAATTTTATGTTTTGTATATTTTACCACAATAAAAAATTTAAAATAATTTTTAAAAACCTTGGCAATGTAGTATGACTACTTTGCAGAAAGCAAAGCTGAGCTACTGGTAAGAATTTGTCACATAGAGAAGCAACATACAGCTTGTGCAATTCATTGCATTTTTTTCATCACTTTTAATTATAAAAATTAAAAAACCACATTACGGAAAATTTTGAAAACAAAGAAAAAACTCATAACTCCATTTCTTTGTTTTCTTCACAGGATTTTTTAAAAAACCTAGTTGTAACCATAGCATTTGGACGCTATGGGCTCTGAAGACAAATCCCAAAAATGGCTTCCAGAAACCTCTTTGGGGACACACAGGTGCAAGATGATTTCTCTTGGGACACTCAGCCATGCTTCCTCCAGAGTGGGAAGCATCCATACCTCTGGTGGATGTGGAGGTAAGGCCACTGGATGGTGGTGGAAGGGAAGGAGAGTAGGAAGAGAGAAGACTAATGGCTGTCTAAGTGTCCTTTACAATGGCAGCAGGTCAGGGGCGCATGCACATACGCACACGCACACACACAGGTCCTCCTCATGCTGAGGTTCTGTCACATGCCCACAGCTCTGTTTCAGGTTGAAGTCTGAAAGGAAAAAGGTACTGGCTGTTGAGGTAGCCCCAGGCCATGGACATGAGAACAATCTAGCTGATGACTGAGACCCTCTGCGGAGAGCCCAGGACCAAGTGCTCTGGGGAAAATGAGATGGAACTATGGCCTCCTATTCAGTTTGACTCCCACCAGGACAGCAGAGTACAAGTCTGGGGCTGGGCACACCCAGGGTTAAGTCTTAGTACAACCTTGAGCAGGTGACTTCCTTTCTCAGAGCCTCAATTTCCTTAGCTTTAAAATGGGAATAATATTCCCTACCTCCTGATGGTGTCTGAGGCCTGAGAAAGAATCCATGTAAAGTCCTAGGCTCACTAAATGGAGGCCATATCAGATACTGCCCTCCTAAGGCCCCAGAAGCAACTTCATGGATCCAACCAACGAACAAATACTGAAAACCTTTCCACTGTGGACCTGGTTGTGAACTTCTGTGAAGAACTCACCAAAATTGCCTTAACATTACAAAGAAACACTTGAAACAGTTAATAAAAGGTTTACATAAGTATTTTCCCAAACCAGATTATCAGTCATTCCTTAACAAATAAATTGACCTGGTTAGAAGAACAGATTCTTGAAATAGCTTCAGATGGCCTCTTCACACAAAAATTTGTAAAAGAGGAGTCACATATATCATTCTGATTAGAAATTCATTTTTAGCCTCCAACTGTATCAAAGAAAGCAGGTATATTATATTAGTTAGAGGAACACTAGTTGCTGTAACATATGAACTCCAGAATGTCAGTGGCTTAATACAATAGAAATTTATTTCTCACTACAGTTAATTTCTTTTTGGTGTGTGTGAGGAAGACCAGCCCAGAGCTAACATCCGTTGCCAATCCTCCTCTTTTTGCTGAGGGAGACTGGCCCTGGGCTAACATCTGTGCCCATCTTCCTCTACTTTATATGGGACGCTGCCACAGCATGGCTGACGAGCAGTGTGTCGGCAGGTGCTGGGGATCTGAACCCGCAAAAGCGGGAAATAAACCACTGCGTCACCGGGCCGGCCCCTCACTACAGTTAATTTCAATGTCCCAGGTGGACAGGCAGATTTTCTCCATGTGGTGACTCAGGGACCCAAGCTCCTTCCATCCTGTGGCTCTACCATCCCCCGGGGCCTTGTTACAGCCAGTGGAAAGATAACAAAAAAGTGGAGGAGTTTCATTGCTTCTTAAAAATTGACCCACGAGCAGCACACATCACTTCCACTCACACGTCATTGATGAGAACTAGTCACATGCCCACAGTGGAGGCAAGACTGGAAGGAAATATTTGCAAAAAATACATTTGACAAAGTTCTACCAAGTTCTTGCGTCTAGAATATATATATAGTAAGAATATATTATATATCTGGAATTTATACCTAGAATACGTAAGGAATTCTTATAACTCAGTAATGAGAAGACACACAACTGAGTTAGGAAATGCACAAAAGATTTGAACAGACACCTCACCAAAGAAAATAGACAGATGGTAAAAAAGCACATGAAAAGATGCTCAACGTCATTGCTCATTAGGGAAGTTCAAATTGAAACCACAATTAGATACCACTGTCCACCACTAGAATGGCTAAAATTACGCAGACTGAATGTACCAAGTGTTGACAAGGATGTGGAGTAACTGGGACACACACCATGCTGGTGAGAATGTAAAATGGTACAACCTCTCTGGAAAACAGTTTGGAAGTTTTCTTACATAAATACAAGATGTTTAACTTTTTAAAATTAGATATACCCCTGGACCCAACTATTTTAGAATATACATTTTTTTCAGAAATACATGGAACATTTAAGAAATTAAATTACATTCAGGTCTCAACAAATTTCAAAAGATTGGTATCCTATAGACCGCTTTTTCTGATCACAATACAATTAAATTTGAAGTCCATTACAAACAGAAAACTAGAAAAAAAAAAAACGTGTTTAAAAGTCATGAGTTAAATAATAAATCAGTGGAAATTAAAACATATTTAGAATTCTACAATAACAACAGTACTATATGTTAAAACTTATAGAGTTTACCTAAAGCATTACTGTGCTGGTGGGAAATGTATACTTTTATATGCTTTTATTATATAACAAGTAAAAAAAATAGTTAGAAAAACTCATAGTAGAACAAACCCAAAGAAATTTTAAGGAAGGAAATAATAACTAAGAGCCAGAATAATTAAATAGAAAATAAACATACATAAAAGGATCAACAAAACCAAAATTTGGTTCTTTTAAAAGATTGATAATACTAACAAAACTTTGGCAAGATTGATCAAGAAAAAATAACAGAAGGTGTAATATTAGGAATGAAAAATGGTATATAACTGCAGATGCCACATAGATTGAAAAGATAGAAATTATAAACAATTTTATGCTAACGAATTTGAAAACTTAGAAAGATAAGGACAAATTCCTAGAAAAATAAGATGACCCAAGAAGAAATTAAAAGTCTGAATAATCCTATAACCATTAAAGAAATTGAATCAGGGGCCCGCCCGGTGGCGCAGCGGTTTAGTTCACGCTTGGCAGCCCGGGGTTCGCGAGTTCGGATCCCGAGCGCCCGCTGACGTCACTGCCTGTCAGCCATGCTGTGGCGGCGTCCCATATAAAGTGGAGGAAGATGGGCACGGATGTTAGCCCAGGGCCAGTCTTCCTCAGCAAAAAGGGGAAGATTGGCAACAGATGTTAGCTCAGGGCTGGTCTTCCCCACAAAAAAAAAAAAAAAAAAAAAAAAGAAATTGAATCAGTAGTTTAAAATCTCGCCACAAAGAAAACACCAGGTCCAAATAGTTTTACTAGTAACTTCTATCAATCATTCAAAGCACAAATAACTCCAATATTCCACAAACTCTTTCAAATTCTAGTAAAGGAAGAAACATTCCCCAATTCAATTTATGAGGCTAGTATAAAATTAATACCAAAACTGACAAGGACAGTGCACAAAAGAAAAATTATGAAACAATTTCACTAATGAACATAGATGCAATACTCTTTTAAAAAAATTAGCAGACTAATTTCGGCAACGTATAAAGGAATCATGGCCAAGTTGGGCTTACTGCAGGAATACAAGATTGTTTTAATAATAGAATACCAATTCATATAATTTGCACAGATTAAGGGAGAAAAATCAACGACCATCTCAGTAAAATAAAAAAATTTTTGATAAATTTTAATATCTATTCATGATAAAAAATATATATATAAATATATCCTTAGAAAGTTAGAAGTAGAATTTCCTTAACCTTCTAAAGTATATAGGAAATTGACAGCAAAAATCCCATTTAATGGTGAAACATTGGATGTTTTCCCTTTGAGACCAAAAAAAGAATGCCTGCTTATATTTTCATTCAACGCCGTATTGGAGGAAGAGAAGAGAAATAAAGGTATAAGGATTGGAAAAAAGAAATAAAACATTCATTTTTCATATATATCATTGGCTATATGGAAAACACAAAAATCTATAGAGAAATTATTAGTTTTAATAAGAGAATTTAGCAAGGCTGCTGAATAAAAAAATCAATATACAAAAGTCAATGAATTTCTACAATTAGCAACAAATAAAAAAGTAATTTTTAAAAAGATAATCATGACAAAAATATAAACTGAAATGAATAAATTTAACAAAAGCTATGTAAGTGCTTTATGGAGAAAATTACAAAATTCTTTTGAAAAACATTAAAGATCTAAATAAATGAGGAGGTTCATGGATACCTTTTAATTTTTTTTTTTTTTGAAGTTTGCTTTTTTTTCTGAGGAAGAATGGCCCTGTGCTAACATCTGTTGCCAATCTTCCTCTTTTTTTTTTTTCTCCCTAAAGCCCCAGTGGATAGTTGTGTATCATAGTTGTAGAGTTGTAGCTCTTCTATGTGGGACGCCGCCTCAGCACAGCCTGATGAGCGGTGAGTAGGTCTGTGCCCAGGATCCAAAATGGCAAACCCCCAGCCACCGAAGTGGAGCATGTGACATTAACTGCTATGCCACTGTGCCGACCCTGGATAAATTCTAATTTTAATATACTTTTCTTCTAAAATGTTCAAAATTAACTCTTTGAAAACATATATAACAACAATTTTAACTTTTGATGTTTTACTATAGTTATTCAAACATCCTGGCCCATCTATAGACCATCCAGACAGACATAATTATGATTAAATTCAGTCATATTTACTATTTTGCCAATTTCAGTAACACAAAGTACATAAGTATACACTTTTTTAAAAATCTTGTAATTATGACAGTATATTTGTCAAGGTAGGATGGTGGAATACATTTTATTTAACATTTTGTTAGCTTGATACATAACCTTTAAATATTTGGACAGACAGTACGTGGGCCTCCTTTTGCGTTCTTGTGGGCTCCTCTGACATTGGGGCAGGCCTAATGACAGGCGTTTCAGTGGTTCTGGCTGTGGGCAGGGAACCCATTTCTGGCTCCTGCAGACTCTCAGAGGGCACCAACCCAGGTGAGTCAGAATGTCCTCCTTGGAGATATCAATCAAACCCCATGAAGCTGGCTCCTGGGAAGAAGTTGCTAAGCCTAAGGGCAAACCTACTCAAGCCGCCAAGGAGGAAACTCAAGCATTTGAGGCCTCTCCCTCTCTGGCTGTGTTGAGTCAGGGCTGGAAGATGGGCAGGTGTGGCAGGAGGTTCTAGAAAAGAGGCTGGGGATCATGAGAAGGAGAAAGAAAAGCCATTGCTCGTTTCTGTCTGTGCAAAGACTGAGCAAAGTCTGAAATTCATTCAACAAACATTTCCACAGTGCTCATCATCATCATCATCATCATCAAAACCAGTAAGATTTATTAAGCACTCGTGAGGTGAGTCCATGTGAGGTGACTTTTACATATAACCATACACAATACACGTTATGCCCAATAGCCATATGGATTAAGTACTATTATTTTCCCAGTTTTACAGATGAGGAAACTGAGGTTTGACATTAAGTAACTCGTCCAGGGTCATACAGTTTGTACATGACAGAGCCAGGATTTGAATCTGGATAAACTTGAATGTGCCTGGGTCTACACAGTGGGCTGTGTGCCAGCACCTCAGTTACAGAAGCGAGTCAGTCATAGTCCTCACCTGGAGGGACATCGTGGTCTAGCAGGAAGGTCAAATATGCATGTAGGTATGTTTTGATAACCCAACCTGCATAAAATTAGATAATCACAAAGGACATCTAGATGAAGCAAAGTTAATGAGCTGGGAACGACAGGGCACATTGCAAGGACAGTGAGGGACACATTAGACCCTAGGAAAGGTTCACATAGAAACAGAGTAGGTAAGTGTTAACCAAGTTAGGTTAATATGGGATTGTGGAAGACTTCTGATGCCTAGCTGAAGAGTTTGGACTTGATCATCCAGTTAATGTTAAAGTAGAGGAGTGACATGAAGATTCATTTGTCTCCTCTGTGTTGGGTGGATGGAATGAGTACAACTAATGGCCAGACGACCAAGGGACCAGTGAGGAAGCCCCTGGCACACGATGGTCTGGCCTGAAGGCAGGTATTGGCTGTCAGACAGGAAGAAAGCAATAGTTACAGCGAGCTTGGCAAAGGAAGGATGGATAAGTCTTACAGCTGGTTGGCTAGCCAAGGGAAACTGGCTAACGTAAAGACTAGGAATAATACTAGGGTACTACCAGGAATGCAAGGTAGCCTTTAAAAATGACAGTTATGAACACTACATCCTGTGCTGCCCCATACCTCCAGGGCCATAGGTACTGTAATCTATTCTAGTTGGTAATCCAGTAGGGAAGCATTTGAGTGCTTCTTGGAAGAACAACAATGTTTTTCTTCTACAATGATTCATACAAACTTGGCCATGGGGTTTTACAAAGAAAAAAAAAATAGACATTGACATCTCTGATGCAGAACTCTAAGTCCTTCCAGAACAAAGCTGGGCCCCAATTTGACAGGAAGGATTTGGTTTGCAATACAAAGGGGGAAACTCTCCCAGCTTTAAAGGTTAGGCTAACACTGGATTACAGCACACAACAAATCTACAGAAGCTGCATCCTGGGAGATCCTTTAAATATGGTAAGCCAATTCTGGCAATGGGAAAGTGAATTGGGCACACGTGTACGTTGTGGGTGGGGTTGTAAACCAGTGTAAACATTTCCGAGAGAACCAGCCCTGATGGTCTAGTGGTTAAAGTTCAGCGATCTCACTGATTTGGCAGCCCAGGTTTGTTTCCTGGTCACAGAACCACACCACCATCTGTCAGTTGCCATGCTGTGGTGGCAGCTCACATAGAAGAACTAGAAGGACTTACAACTAGGATATACAACCATGCACTGGTGCTTTGGGGAGAAAAAAAAACATTTTGAAGAGCAATTTGGCACTCGTGTCTTTAAAATGCCAATACAATGTGACCCATAAGTTGCATTTCCAAGAAACCATTCTAAGGAAAGAATACAAATGGCTGAAGACGCTGCATGCGAGAAAGATGTTCACCATAGTATTGTTTATAACAGTGAAAATTTAGAAACAACATAAAGGAGTGATTAGATACATTATGGTAAATTCTCTCCAGGGGATATTTTTCAGCAACTAAAAATGATGTCTAGTCAGCTCACAGAAAACAAAATATAAGCGCCTTTGAAAGATTATTTAGCCTTTCTTAGAAGAAACATTCATATTAAACAAAATTGGAATACTACTTTTATCTTTCAGTTTGTCAAAGATCAAAGACGTTCTTAACACTCTGTTAGTAATTCTGGGGAGAAACAGGCACTTTTATCTGTTATTGGGTAGAGATTAAATTGGTACATCTCCTACAGAAGGCAATCTGAGGGTGTCTATCAAAACTTTAAGTGTACATTTTAAAACACACCTGCTGACCTACCAAAATTTCACCATTAGGAATTTATCCTCCCGATATTACTGACACGTGTGCATGAAGGGCAAGCCTATCGCTTGAAAAATTGTCTATAGGAACAAAAGGAAGGAATAGTTGTCAATGGGAGACTGGATAATACATCACGTACATCTATATAATATATACTCTAAGCTGTTAAAAAGACCATGTCAAAACCATATGTGCTTTTGTGGGATGATTTCCAAGATAAATTAAGTGGAAAAGACAAGAAAGCAAGATGGAAGACAACATGTCTGCTGTTCTATTATTTGTGTAGAAAAGCCCATTTATGTTTGAATATGCACAGAATTTCTCAGGATACACAAGAGAGTGATGACAATGGGTCCTCTGGGGAGGATGGCTGAGGTCAAGGGGAAGACACTGTACTTTGTACACCCTGAACTATTCGAATTTTTTTAAATCATCAGTATGAATTTGCTTTTCAAAAACAAAAAGACAAAAATAATACATGGGCTATAAAAAGGATGTCTATATATGTTTACAATTATATAGATAAATACCTATATTATCATGTTAAGTGAAACAAAGATAAGTTAAAAATGTGTCACGTAGTATAGTCACAGTTATGTGAAAGGAAAAAAAAATGTTTAGAGAGACAAAAACTGGAAGAAAATGAGGAAATGTACCAAAACGTTAACCTTGGGACTGAGAATGATTTATCTCAACATTTTCTGTAGTTTTCAAAATATCTTTAATAATCACATTTTACTCTTATAATAGAAAAAATAAACTTTTGAGCATTATGTCAAAATATAGTATCCATCTATCATCATAGTCCAAATATAGAAGGTATTTGGACTCAGGGAGACAAGAAGTTAATACACCACTTAAGGTCTTAACAACTTCATGATTCTGCATTAATGAAGCTTGTTGTGGTTTCTTAACTCCTTTTTACTTTTTCCGGCTTGGCAACTGCTGCCGATAAAGACGAGATATAGTTCATAAATCAGCCAAAAGAAAACTGTATTAATAATACCCAATACCAATGAATATGCAGTTGGATGAGCTTTATCAGACATTACTGCATTGCAAATTGATACCACCTTTTTGACAAGCAATTTGGCTATATAAATCTGAAGCTATAAAGTGTTTACCCCCTATGACCCAGTAATTCTGGAATCCTAAGGAAAAAACCTGAAATACTGGAGAAGTTTATGCATAAGAGTATTAAGAGTGGTATGCAACCAAAAAAATTAATTACAAACAGCATGTAGCAACAGGGGAGAATGTTTATGATACAGCATTAAGTAAAGGAAAAAGAATACAGAAAATGTGTATATCCTACAATTACAACCACTTAATAAAATGCATGTGAAAAAACCCTGGAAGGAAGTACATCAGCATGCTTGCAGTGCTTGTGTTCGGGTGGTGGGATCTTGGGGAAGTTTTTTATTTTTTCTCCTTTTCTCTTTTCCAAAAATGTTTATAATGTATTCTTTTTTTAAATAATATATTTATAAATACTTAAACATTTGAATTCTGGACTGTTCCACAGAAATGATTACTGTCTATGTCACTGTGTCTCTATTTCCCTTTAGTGAAAATAAAGTCCCTTCATCTCAAGTAATAATAACAGTCACTGATAATTATTAAGCAACCACTTTCTGCCAAGCTCTTTACATATTTTAGTTCAATGAATCCAGTGAAGTAGAAATTCTTGTTACCATTTTGCAGATGGGGAACACTGAGGCTCAGACAGCCTACATGACACACCTAAGAGGTGAGAGCATCAGGATTCAAACCCAGGTCCTTCCACCATGTCACAGTAACTGCCCAAACAGTCCAGGTTGTGCCAGGGAAAGCATTAATGCTTTACACACGTTCTCTCATTTCATAATCATGGAGGTGTAGATGGTGGCCTTATTTCACATATGAGGAAATAGCGGCTACGGGAAGTTAAGTTACCAGCACAAGTTACCACAGCTGGTAAGAAGTAGAACCAGGATTCTAATCCAAACTGGCCTGTGTTGGTAACCATGACGCTGTTGTGCCTTCCCATGACAAGGGAAACCCAGACACTCTGAATCTGGGACACAGGGCACCATCCCTGGCACAGCCACTGTCAAAAAAGAAGCATCCAGTAGGGAGGTAAATGCAATAGGAGGTGGGCTCCCAGGGCTGTCCTGGCCTGGTGGGGCCAGCTCTGTGCACACTCACACACCTGAGGCCCCCGGCCGGATGAGCTGGTACTGTACACAGAGACGTCCATGTGGCCTGGCCTAGGGCCAGCACATGTGTCATGTCCTCCTTCCAGTGCTGACAGTGCTGGTGTGAACCTGCCAAAAGGCCTCAAGAAAAGCTGTTCAAGCTCTCTTTAAGAATTCCTGGTTCTGGGGGGTGTGGGGAGATGACATTGCCTCCTCTATGGTGGAAAATTCCACTGCCACCTGGCTTGGCAAGAAAAAGTGACGTCTAACCTCCTTGACCCCCAGAAGCCATAGTGCCTTGCTGGGACCCAGAATCCAGGACAAGGCTGGAGCTGTGTGCCTGGACCCAGAGGCTGAGCCAACAATATGAGCAAGGGTTCAAACTCTCGGGAAGCAGGAAGTCCAGGTCAGCCTGGCAGTGACCAAACCGGAGGTACTCAGGCAAGAGGCCAGGTGAGGCCTCAGTATAGCCAAGGGGCCTCTGAGATGAAGGCAAGACAGACCAGCACCAAAGAGAGCCCTGAGGATATAGAGCGTTGGGAACCCTTCTATACTGCGGGTAGGAGTATCAGTGGACCCAGGCCTTTGGAGAACAGTTTGGCGTTAGCCAGTAAGCACATACTCTATGACCGAACAACTCTACTCATCATAACATACTTAGGGAAACTTCTACCACGTGGGCCCCAGAACGTCCATAGCAGCACTGCGCATAAAAACAAAAACTGCAAATAGCCCAAACACCCATGGACATGAAAATGGATTAAAAAATATATACTCTGTTCATACAATGGAATACTATATGCCCGTAAAAAATGAATAGGCTACAATTTCATGTGAATGTCATAAACAAAATGTTGAACAAATAAAGCAAATCACAATGTAACACATACAGTGTGATTTCATTTAACAGAAGTCCAGAAAACTCTCCAGACTAAACAACATATTGATAAGAGACATATGCCTGTGTAGTAAAACTGTATAAGCAAGAGAATGACAAACAGAAAATTCAGGATGGTGATTACCTGCAAAGGGTGAGGGAAAGGGTGGGATTTGAAGGGAGCACACAGTGGGGTTAAAAGTATTGGAAACACTGTCTTTGTTAAGTTAGGTGCTGGGTACACGGGTATTTATTTTTATTATTATTCTTTAAACTGACCCCGTGTATTATATACACTCATGTGTATATATAAAATATTTCAATTAAAAAAAACACACACAAGGAAAATCTGAGAGGGGAGCTGCTGCTTGTTAAGTGGAGGTGGCTCAGGACCTGGCTGCCTGCCCAGCTCTGAGCAGGCCCCCCTGATGGTGAACGCCCCGAAACGGTAGGGGCACAGGCTCTGGTTGGCCTAGAGAAAGGGACTATGGAGGAGAAAGTGTAGGTCTGAAGTCAAAAGGATGAGTTCAAATCCCATCTCTGCCATTGACTGACTGCATGTCCCTGGGCAAGAAATTAAAATTCTCCGAGATTCAATGTCATCTGTAAAAGAGCATATACTAAGACCCTAGGCTTTTATCTCTGAGTCCTCAGCACCTAGCATCTTGTTTGGCATAGAATAATAAATATACATCAACTACTCAGTCTTATCAGGAGAAAAACATCAGGCAAATTCCAATAGTAGGCCATCCTACAAAATACCTACAGTTCTCCTCAAAGCTGTCAAGGTCAACAAAAACAAGAAAAGTCACAAAAGGACAAGTGTTGTATGACTCCACTTATGTGAGGTACCTAGAAGAGTCAAATCCATAGAGAAAGTGGTATGGAGGGGACCAGGGGCCGGGGGTAAGGGGGAAATGGGGAGCTGTTGTTTAATGGGGACAGAGTTTCCATTTAGGATGACGAAAAAGTTCTGAAGATGACAGTGATGATGATTATACAACAAAGTGAAAGTCCTTAATCCCACTGAGTTGTACACATAAAAATGGTTAACGTGGTAAAT
Source organism: Tapirus indicus (assembly GCA_031878705.1). Taxonomy (NCBI): domain Eukaryota; kingdom Metazoa; phylum Chordata; class Mammalia; order Perissodactyla; family Tapiridae; genus Tapirus; species Tapirus indicus. Next base: position 20,551,441 of record CM062932.1, read on the forward strand.
TTTATGTTGTGTATGTTTTACCACAATCTTAAAAAGTCAAACCAAGAAAATTCTCAGAAACTGCCACAGCAGCCGCGAGGAGCCTAAAGGGACATGAGAGTTAAATATAAATGTGGCATCCTGGAGGGGATCCTAGAACAGAAAAAGATGTTAGGTTAAGCCTAAGGAAATCTAAATAAACTATAGACTTTAGTTCATCATCATGTATCGATACTGCTTCATTAATTATAACAAACATATCATACTAATGTAAGATGTTAATAATGGGGGAACTAGGTGTGGGGTATATGGGAACCCTCTGTACTATCTTCTCAATTGTGAAAATCTAAAAATACAGTCTTTTAACTAAAATTATATATACATACAGTAAAAAGTAAATACATATAATTATACATAAAATTACAAAATATAAAATTTTATATATATATATACACACATATATAAAACAAAGGCCAAAAGGGACTGAGAGACTGAAGGAAGGACGGAGGGAGGGAAGGAGAAGGGAGGGGGATGTTGGCCGGGTCCTAAGCCTCTGTCTTTAGGGCCTTCTTTGCAGGGGGCCCAGGTTACCAGCACAATGGCAGACCCTCACCCACAGACTTACCATGTCCATGCTCTTGTCCCACCCACCTACCCAGAAATAGCGCCCCTTATCCCATGTAATGTCTGTCTCTTCCCTACTCCCTCCCAGATCCCTGAGGAATTGATTAATTGCTCTTTACTTCATATTTACCTCATTACCATTGACATTCTACATTTGCCATCCCTTCTTCCCAACCAGACTCAGGGCCGGGCAGATCACAGAGAATACAGAAAGGCCACCCGAACCGGGAGCCTTTGCCCCTCACAGTCATGAGTCCCATTAAACAGAGACAGTCTTTCAGTCACGTGGAATCACAGTCTTTGAGGCCACCCACCCCTGAGAACTTATTTTTACCAAATAAGAAGCTGAGGCCCAGAGGGTCCGTGTGACTTGTCTAAAATTGCAGCTAGCTGAAGGCAGGGCTGGGACTGGGACCAAGGATTCCCGAACTCCGGTCCTTTCTCCCATAACGTGCTGCCTTCCTAAAGCTGATAATTAATGGACTTTTGTTTCTGGCAATAGAGCAGACTAGACACTCTGAACTACTTCCCAACGAAACATGAAAAATGCTGGATAAAATGTTTTCAATCCTTTAAAGGCATCAAGTAAGCTGGCAAAAGGGTTAAGAATAGTCATAGGCCAAAAAAGAAGGGAAAGGATGTGGAAGCTGGCTTTCTCCCTGAGGAAATATGCCAGAGCCAAGCCATCTTGAGCTCGGTTTCCAAGCCTCATAGAGTGCATGAAAGAGACAAATCTTAGCCCAGGCAAGGTGGGGAACCTAGTAGAGACCTTCCTGCAAAGCTGGGCCACATTTCTAGTGCAAGAGTGGGCTACAATAAATTCATGCTCCCACAGAGGAGCAAGGAAAACTGCCCACGTGAAACACTGGAAGTGAGTGGAAAGAAAAAAAAAACTTTTACGCTAAGAATTCTTTAACCACAAGCCAGCTTTTACATTTGAATTCATAGATAGTGGCAGAAGTCCTCAAGCCAGCTGAGCAAGGCTTTAAGGGGGCAAGAGAATGAGCCATAAGATTATCTGGGGACAGAGCATTCCAGGCAAGCAGAGGCAATAGCCAACTCAAAGGCCCTAAGGCAGGGTCTTGCCTGGCTTGTTCCAGGAACACGAGAAGGCCTAAGGGGCTGGCATGGAGACAGCCAACCAGAAGTAGAAGGAGATGAAGTCACAGAAGTAGCAGGAGACCAGGTTGGATGAGGCCTGGTGTGCCGTGTAAAACCCTGGACTCTTCCTCCGAAACACGGAGTCACTGGGGCAGTTTGAGCAGAGGAGTAAGATGATCTTACTCACATATTAAAAGATCACCCTGTGGTGTTGGTTGTACAACAATGTGAATGGACTTAATGCCACTGAACTGTACATGTTAAAATGGTAAATTTTATGTTAGGATATTTTACCACAATTTAAAAAAAGAGATCACCCTGGCTGCCGTGCTAAGATGATGTAGAATGGAAGAAGGAAGACCAAATAGGAAGGTATTCCAGTAATCTAGGTGAAAAATGATAGTGGCTCCAGCAAGGTTGGGAGCAGGACAAGGGATGAGGTCATATTTTGGATGTGTTGGGAGGAAGCGCCAAATAGGTTTCTGAGCAACTGGAAGGACAAAGCTGCCATCAACTGACTAGGGAATAGGTTTACTACAGGAGAACGTAAGAATCTAAGTGTGGGACTTGCTGAGTTTGAGGCATCTGTTGAACATTCACGTGGAAATGTCAAGTGTTGGTAAAGATGTGGAGTAACTGGAACTTTTACACACTCCTAGGGGAGTGACAACTGGAACAATCTTGGAAAACCTTTTGGGATTACCCACTAAAGCTAAACATGTGCATAATTTATGACCCAGCATTCCATTCCTAGATATATGTCTAATAGCAATTTGTATGTGTTCTCACCAAAAGACACAAATGAGAACGTTCATAGGAGGATTCTTCACAATCACCCAAAACTGGACATAATCCATCAACAATAGATTAGATAAACAGTGACATAGTCACATAATGACATATTGTCCGGCAATGCAAATGAGCGAGCTACTGCTATGCAATAATACGGATGAATGTCACATTATAATCTTCATAAAGTCAAACAGAAAAAGAATATAAATCATGTGGCCAATTTAAGGTTCTAAAACAGATAAAAGTGGCATTCAAACAAAAACTTGTACACAAATGCTTATAGCAGCACTATTCATAATAGCCAAAAGATGGAAACAATCCAAATGTCCATCAATTGATGAATGGATAAAGTGTGGTATAGCCATACAATGGAATATTATCCAACCATAAAAAGGAATGAAGTTCTGATATATGGTGCAACGTGCATGAACCTTGAAAACATTATGCTAAGTGAGAGAGGTCACAAAAGGCCATATATTTCATGATTCCATTTATATGAAATATCCAAAATAGGCAACTCCATAGAGACAAAAAGCAGATTAGTGGTTGCCAGGGGCTGAGGAGAATGGGGAATGGGGAGGGACTGCTGTTAGGTATTGGATTTCCTTTTGAAGTGATGAAAATATTCTGGAACTAGGTAATGGCAATGGTTGCACAACATTGTGAGTATACTAAATGCCACTCAATTGCCTGCTTTTAAGTGGTTAAAATGGCAAATTTTATGTTATATGTATTATACCACAATAAAAGAAAAAAGATAAAACTGGGGCTGGCCCGGTGGCGTAGTGGTTAAGTTTGCGCGTTCCACTTCGGCAGCCCGGGGTTCGCGGGTTCGGATCCCAGGCGCGGACAGACATACCGCTTGTCAAGTCATGCTGCGGCGGCGTCCCGTATAAAGCAGAGGAAGATGGGCACGGATGTTAGCCCAGGACCAGTCTTCCTCAGCAAAAAAGAGGAGGATTGGCAACGGATGTTAGTTCAGGGCTCGTCTTCCTTACACAAAAAGAAGAAAAAAGATAAAACTAATCCTTGATGTTGTAAGTCAGGATAGTGGTTACCTTGGGGTGAAGAGAGGGGTGAGTGAGTGGGAGGAGGGCAAGGATTCTGGGGTGCTGGTAATACTCCTTTTTCTTTTTTTTTAACCTGAATGGTAGTTACATGAGTGTGTCCATTTTGTAAAGATTCGTTGAGCTAGAAGAGACAAGTATAGACAATCCTTTCAAGGAGTTTTGCCGCAAAGTCGAGCTGAGAAAGTGTGCAGGAGGTAGAGGGGGAAGTGAGATCAAGGGGGGGTTGTTCTCAGATGGGAGAAATGATAGTGGTTTCTCTGCACATGAGAATGATCTTGTAGAGAGGGAGAAATAGATGACATAGGAAAGGTAGGAGAGGACTGCTTAAGAGGTCCTTGAGTAAGGGAGAGCAGATGAGTCTAGTGCATGAGCGGGGGATCTGCAGTTAGCCTATCCATAGTAACAAGCAGGAAGGGATCACAGGGGTATCAGCGCTGGTGGGCGGGCGGAGCAGTGGTTAGTCTGTGGAAGTTCTCTCCTCATTTATTACCAGGTTTATTGCCCCTAATTCATCAACTAGCAATCTGAGACTCAGGGAGAAAAGAGGATGCTCACAATCACACCGCTGGGGCCAGGAGGAGAACCCCGGTCTTCCCAGCTCCAGATGCATGACACCCAGCTGCCCAAGTGCCTCGAGTTCACCTCTCCATCGTGTAAAGGAGCACTTCCCATTGTTTGCCCTGAAACAACTTCTCAAACTTTTAGGAGTAGCGCCCTGGGCTTCTAAGGATTCTGGGATTTGATGAACAAGTCTGTTCTGCCTGGTTGATATGCCTTATGATATAAAGGACTTTACTTACGGCCCCTCCTTGGCCTCTATCTTTCCAGGCTGAAGAATTCTAACTGTGGAGCTTGCCCTGATGGTAAAAGCCCTTCATCACTCTATTGGCCCTTTTCCAATTCTATTACGTCTTTCTTGGAATGCAGAGGCCATAACAGCAGAAACCACAGTGGCTTCCATTTTGAAGAGCCCTTTGCAGGGACAAGGGCCCCATTTATATATTCAAACCAATGGTCAGTGAGCCTGTGGCTTGCGCAAGGTCACATCGAGTGTCAACAATAGAGCCCAGCAGAGGAGCATTCCAATTGCCACGATCTCTCCCCCACACCCAACTGCCTGCATGCAGGACTCCAGATGGGCGTATACATCAGGGCGCATTCAGTAGCAAGCGACATGGAAAAAATGTCAAATTGGCTTAAAGCAATATGGAGGATTTATTGGATTACAGAACAGAAAGTCCTGAAGCAGGCAGGCTTCTGGGCTGGTTGATACCAGCTCAGTGATGTCATCATGCTCCCAGTATCATTCTGTCTTGCCATCCACAGAGGCTGTAGTGGGTTGGATGGCAACCCCCCAAAAGTAGTCTCCGTCCTAACCCCTGGAACCTGTGAATGTGACCTTGCTTGGAAAAAGGGTCTTTGTAGATGCAATTAAGGATCTTGAGAGGCGATCACCCTGGATTATCCAGGTGGGCCCTAAATCCAACGACAAGTATCCTTGTAAGAGGCAGAAGAGGAGAAGACAAAGACAGAGAGGAAAGCCACGTGAACACAAGGCAGTGATTGGAGTGGGCAGCTGCAACCCAAGGAAAGCTGGCAACCACCAGAAGCTGGAAGAGCCAAGGAAGAGAATCTCCCCTGGAGCCTCTGGAGGGAGCACAGCCCTGCTGATAACTTGATTTTGAGTTTCTGGACTCCAGAACTGTGAGAAAATAAATTTCTGTTGTCTTAAGCCACCAAGTTCATGGTAATTTGTGAGGTAATTCATCTGGCCTAGGAGACTAATAGAGAGGACAAGAAATTCAATTCTACAGGTTAACTTAGGCCTGAACTCCATGCCCTGCCCCTATGTCCAGGGGTGGGGTTAGCTTTCCCCAAGGTCCACGAGCTGCACAAGAAAGGCTGGTCACCAAGAGGAGGGGAATGGATGTTGGGGAGGCCAGTGGAATGTCCACCCCGGACACCCTGTGCAGGAAAGGTCCCATCTCCTGAGCATCTGCTCTCTGACAGAGAGAAGAGCATAGGAAAGAGAAAGGGTACCCTAGAGGCATGATCTTCATATGTCCGAGGTGCAGGGGAGTCCTCCAAACCCCAAGAACAAAATTCAATGTCTGGAACACAGAGCACCTTCCTTCTGAAATAGTGGATGTGAAAGCGCTTATGACCTGCAACAACCACGCACTCATCAGAGACCATTCCATCCACCTGGTTGCCCAGGGCAGGACCTCAAGGTCACCCTAGACTCTTTCCTCTCCCTCACTGACCCTCACGGGCAATCTGTGCCCACTCCTGTCAGCTCTACCTTCTACAAACAGTTCCAGTCTGTCCATCTCCCTCCATCTCCACAGCTGTTCCCCAATTTAGGTCACCATCCTCTCTTGCTATATTACAGGCCCCAGACTGGCCTCCCTGCCTTCAGTCTCAGCCTCCTCCCACCACTCTCCACCAGGAACGAGAAGGATCTTCTGAAAATGAAAATCTGCCCATGTCCCATTCCTGCGACAAACCTTTTAAGCCCCTTGGCATAGCCCCTTTCAAGGCCCCTTGCGCACCTGACTTCATCCCTCACTACGTCCCTCACCAGTTCCCCAAATATGCAAGTTCTCTCACATCCGGGGCCTTTGCACACAGAGCTCCCTCTGCCTGGACAATCCCCACCACCACTTGCCTGGCCAAGTCCTCCAGGACTCAGCTTTGAGTCTGTCTCTTTTGAGGGAGCTCCTTGACCTCCCACCCCTTCTTCTGGGTTCCCACCACACCCTGGGCTTACAGACTCCTCCTGCGGTGCTATAACGGTCTGTTTGTGAACCACGGCCTTCCCCCTAGGCTCTGAGCTTCCTGAAAGCAGGAACCAGGTCCTGTACCTCTCCATCCTGAGTACATAGTATATAGCAGGTGTTCAGAAATACAGTGATGAATAGAGATCAAACCTACACTGGATGGATTCCCTTGCTATTTCTGAAACAAAATTCATCTTAGACATACTAAATCGAGATGTTTCCCACCTCAGGAGAATACGCATACAAGCCCAAAAGCTTGCAGTCAGATGACTTGGGCCACACCCTATCCTTGTGACCCTTGGTCAGTTATTTCACCTGCCTGAGCCTCAGTTTCTCTTTCTGTAAAATGAGAATTACAAGCCTTACTTCATAAGAAAAACCACCGACCCATATCATCAGGCAGAAGGATGCAGCACAATGCATTTTGCTTTCCCTGCACGTATGCACACTTTGGTTGAAGTCAGCAAGTACTTACTATGCAACAGACTCTGGGGTAGGTGTTGGGGGGTAACAATGACGACGCTTAGCCTAGATTTCACAGTAACCTTTCCGGAGAAAACTCATCTACACAATCTCAGGAGGAAGCCCACTAACAGGAAGGTAACCCTGAGCCAGCTCAGCCTCTCCTCCAGGGCCCCCACGTTCCCGTGAGTCACGCTGGAGACAGCAAGTCGACGGGTCTTTACTGCCACCTGCTGGAGGAACAGAATAAGGCCACAGGCAGCAGCCAGGAGAAATTCAGGCGCCTGCCTCGAGTTGCCAAACACATGGCTCTAACTTCTATCTGCCACATTTGTTCAACAGCTCATGAGAAGTTGTCAGAGGAAATTGTTTTTGAAATCAAAATCACCACACCAGAAAAAAGAAGAAAAAAAAAAAAAGGAAAACCAACTGCACCTTGCAATGGTCAGAAAGCGGAAGTGTGCCTCCTGGGGAAATTTCTCTGACTCAAACGGGAGGACCAGGGAACCCTGAAGGTGGAGAAAAATATCTTCTTCCGAAACTTTGGCTGTGGTTTACCCACCAGGCCATTATCAAGCACAGATCCTGGTGGAATTCTCCAAATCTTGGTGCCCTGGAACCCAACTGGACCATCCTCCTGCCCATAAACACCTGTGGGATCTAGCTCAGTCCCAGAACCAGCTCAGTAGAAACTGCTGGAAGCAGGGAGGCCATTCTTTCGAAAGGCCTTGGCTTTGCAGCCAGGCTCGCTAAGTCAACAAAGCGAGAGCCAGCCCTGCCGCTTGCCTTCCTGTTACACACCCTCCAACTTCTTCTCCCTGGCCTGCCATGCTCACACCACACACATGTGCACGCACACACGCACACACACACACACAGTCCTCCAGATCCAGCATTCTCAGTTATCTGGGTGGGAAATCTGCTCTGGGAGAACTGGGAAACAGAATCCAGATGGGCTATAGCCAGGGCTTTTTTCTCTTTCTCCATATTCCAACCAGCCTGTGAAAAGTTGGGCCCAAGAATGCAAACTCCGGAAAACCCAGGGCAGCACAGGGCCAAGATATTTCCTTAGCCAATGAGTGTGCTTCCATCTCCCTGGAAGGCAGCCTCAGCTTTCCTCAGGGCCATGGAGCTTTGCTGAGTCCAGCCATTTGCCCCTGCACATAAAGAGAGTGATCTCTGCAGCCACCCAGGCATCTGAGAGCAAAGCTGGGGGAAGCACTGCCCACCAAACCCTCCTGCAGTCTCCTGATGACCAAACTGAACCCATCGTAAACACAGCCCCAAACTAATGTAAGGATGGGGTGAAATGGTATATTCCCCCAGAATTTCCCAAAGGGAAGAAACTTATAATAGACAGAAACACGCTAGAGCCATCAAAAATAGACAAAATTACTTATACAAATTGTGATTGGCACAATTCTGTTTATTCTGCCATAGGATAAAAATTGCAAGTTTTTCATCCAGATAGAAAATAAAAACAAAGAAAAATTGATCAGCACTCTGGTATTCATCATCCCATGATGATACTTTAAACACACCATTCTCCACCTACCTGATGATCTGTCCCCCAGCTCCCGGCAGGAACTTGTTCTCATCTAGGCTTCCGTTAACTTTGCGTCTCCTGTTTCTTGGGGGTTCAGGAAGCAAAACTGTCGTTCTCTTTGGCCATCCAGATTTCCGACCCTGAGCTTCCATCTGGGCCTTGTGGGGTTCCCCTCACTTCCTCATGCAGTGCATTTGGTCACCCAATATCCATCTTCTGAGGTCCTCCCTGTCCCACGGCCCCTCTGGGTCCATCAGGTTCTCTGCATGCTCAAGGCCTGCACATCTTTTGCAAGATGGTCCTGACTGCCTAGAAGCACTGGCATCCCTCATTCTCTGAGGACCTAACTCCCCAGGGACACACCAGGAAGCAGGGCTCACCTTCCTTCTGCTCCCAGCATCCTCAGCTCTCTCTCTTCTCATCTTTCTTCTCACAACCCAGGGGATTTTTTTTTTTTTTTCTTTTTGGCCTGGGGAAAATCCTTTCCCTCCAAATTTCTTCAAGACACATAGTCTGTTGGCCCCGAATCCCCTTGCCTCCTTACCAAAACTTAAAAAAAAATTTTTTTTTAATTTTTAAATCCCTTTTTGTAAAACAAAAGCTAGAAAAATTTCTTGGCTGTTTTTGACCCCGTCACATGCTTCCACTAAGGCAATGAGCAGAGGGCCAACTGCCTGCTTGCATGGAGAGAGGGCTTGAGAGAAACTAGCACATCTCAAATGTCATCCAGTCACATGATAAACACATTTGCACTCTCCTTTCCATCACCCAAGATTTTTGCTGTGGTCAGCTGTGGTTTCTTTCTTGGTAAATGATATTGTGTAAAAAATGTCAGGACAAAAGTTTCTCTTTTGTCTCTAAGAGACCCTTACTACCTGTACTTCTCCAGCAGCCTCTGTTCACTTCTCTCCCTCTCTGCATTCCCTTCTTTCTCCCATTGCTGCCTCTTCTCAGCCTGGCTTGCACACTCTGAGAGAAGCTGGCCAGAAGTCGCCATTGCCCCCCAGTCAAAAGAAGCAATAGCACCAGAGGCTCAGGTGGCCCATACATCCCCCAAAATGTTTTAGCCTGCAATGCCCATGTGCCCACCCCTGCACCTGCCCCAAGTCACTACATCATCCCACCACTTTCTGATTTCCCCATCCCAAAAGGTACTCTTTAGCTTTCAACTTACTTAGCCTCTCTCTATAAAAGATGGCCACTCTCTCTTCCTTAAAACTCTTCTTTCTTAGATCTGGCTTGAGTGGCACCTATGCTCACCGGATCTTCCTCTTCCTCCACTGCCCCAGTCGCCCTCAAGATCTGACCCTTCCATCTACCCTCTAACTGCTAATGCTCCCCAAGGTTCCGTCCTTGGCCCTCTTCTCACTCTATAGGCCCTCACTGAATCATCTCAACCTCTCTCAGGGCTGCAACGCCTACCAAAACCTCAAAAATTCCCAAAACATTCCCTTTCCCTCTCCCTTCCTCCCCCTCTCCTTTTCTCTCCCTCCCTGATTTCAGACGTATATTTGCAACTGCCTGCTGACTGTTTAGCCAGGAAAACAAAAAGCCAGAGGGAGGCTAAGATCGCTCATTTCCTATATTTGAAAAAGCGTCAGGACCACAGAACAGACCAGGAGCAAATGGGTAGATTTTAACTCAATACGAGGGAAAATTTTCTAACAAATAGCATTAGCCGGCAATGAATGGGCTGCTTCTGAGGTAGTGAGTTCCCCGTGACTGGAAGTGGGCAGACAGGATTCCGCATATAGTACCAGGCCAAACTAAGCAACATCCACGTTCTCTCCCTATTCTGAGATTGATACTTTCAGCTCAGCACTCAGAGATTCGGATATATAGGTTTGGGTTTTTTTTCTCATTTTGTGGAGTACCTAAAATTACAATTCTTCTTATAGGACACTGGTTAGAAATTGTTATATTTCCTTTTTATCCAATTATTTTTTAAATAAGCATGACTTGCTGTTTATCAAGTAATTTGCATTACAACTCATTTGTCTTGGTGTACACACACCCTAGTTTTTAGAGAGCAAAATTTACCTGGTCATTGACTGAAGGCTTTCAGATTAAAGCATGATGGCAAAGCTCACTGCTTCTGGTCATTTCTCTCTGTTCTAGTCCTATACACTGTCTTAAAAAGTAAGTTAATGGAAAAGGAATCCTAACTAAATCCGAATCTGATTGAACACAAACTTTTTAAAGTTTCTTCAAATACGTTGTTCTTCCTTCACCACCAGCCTGGGATGTCATCAGTCCACTCTAAATACAGCCAAGGCAAACACTACACTATTACTGAAGATAAGTGAATTTGTGCCAATATTCACTGAACATTTTCATGGTGGGGTCCACACTACAAAACATGGATGCTGAGGAGTAAGACGTGGTCCTGCCCCCAAAGAGGGAAGCAGACTCACAAACCAGTGATTGCAGCAGGGTGAGCAGGTGTGATGTCTGTCAGCACGGGGAAGACCAGAGGAGGCAACTCCGTTTAAAAATAACATCTTGTCTTTATTTTAAATACCTAATTGCAAAATCTATATTAAAATAATAATATAACAGCAAATTGCCTACACCTTCATCATCTAATCGAATCGTTTCCGTTTGTCCATCTTAATCCTTATCACTTGCATATGCAATTTTTTCATATTTGTATTATCAGAGTAGTTTTACAGTCTATATTTTTACTTATTATATCATTAGTATTTCTCCATTTCACTACTTTTTTCCTTACTCCCACCGCACCCCCTTGAGATAACCAATGGTTGTAGTCTGGGGAGTTATCCTTCCACATCTTTCTCTATGCTTGAAACATCCTATGGGGGTCACAGGAACAATATTTAAGTCAGCACACTGACTCTCCCACCACCTCTTGTTCTCCTAACGTACCCAACTTTCAGCCACAAAAGCCCTTCTAATGTCTTAAAAAGAATATTGTTTTCTACGTCCTTGCTCCAGTAGACTCCATTTCCCTCCCACCTGCTTTGCTGGAAATAACCAGAAGGAAGAATCGCAAAGAATGACTGCTAAAAAGCAAGAATCCTAGGGCCACCCGGTGGCGCAGCGGTTTAGTCCGCCCTTGGCAGCCTGGAGTTCGCAAGTTCGGATCCCGGGCACCCGCTGACACACTGCCTGTCAGCCATGCCGTGGCGGCGTCCCATATAAAGTGGAGGAAGATGGGCGCGGATGTTAGCCCAGGGCCAGTCTTCCTCAGCAAAAAGGGGAGGATTGGCAACAGATGTTAGCTCAGGGCTGGTCTTCCCCACAAAAAAAAAAAAAAAAAAAAAGGCAAGAATCCTAGATTTCACACTGTTCCATGGATCAGAGCAGCAGCAGCCTGTGAAGCATCTTTGCTCAGACACCCATGCACATGTGCTCTCCACACTATTTGTTCTTCCCTCCCTCCGACACGTGTCTCCTCCCCACCTCATGACTTCTGCTCTTACTCACAGTCCCAGCTGCCTCCTAACTGCAGCTTACACATGGGCTGACATAACCTGTCCCTAACACAACCTTTCCATTCAGCAATTCTGCCATCCTCCCCAACCCCCTTTTCTTGGCTCCATTTCTCATCACACCAAGACATCCTCATTTTCACACTAGTCTAAGCAGCTGTAGCATTGGGAGGGGGAAAGAAAGAGCAGTGCTTGATATGGTCTATGACTGTCCCTTCAGCAAGGACAGTGGAAGGGGCACTTTTTCTCCCTAAGGCAACCTTGGCCATGAGGCCCCTGGCAGCCAGAGCCACTGCCTTCCCTCATAAGGTTCTGCCTTGTTCACACACTTTGTGGGGCCTCTGAAAAATGGTTAAATGTTCACTTAACTACTATGGAGTTGACTCAGATTTCTGATCTGAAACTTTTCCTTGATTCAGCTTCAACAAACAGGCAGGGAGGTGAGAAGCAATCCCTCAACCTGACAAAGAGGCAAAGGTGACTTAGTCCGGTGCATCACAGACCTGCCGAGGCACGGCCCCCAGATCCCGCCTCTGGGCTCTCACACACGCAGGGGCAACCAAGAGAAGAGACTTCAGAGTCACGTGTGGGTTTAGGTCCCAATGCTGCCATTTCTTGACTGTGTGATCCTGAAGAGGTCAAAACATTTGAGTCTTATTTTCTTCATCTCTAAAATGAGGTAAATTGAAAAAAAGTGATTTCATATAAGTAAATGTAAGGATTAAAAGATTAAATGGAAAAGAGTTTAAAATCCTTTCATGCCAATCGAGGGTTATACAGTGGCTGGTTTAATTAATTTGCCATTTAGTTTTCCAGCCTACAGAAAGTCCTTGTTAACTAAGTAAATGTTCAATTTTCCATCAACAGGAATAGAAATCAGCCACAAAGTCACCAACATCTCTTGGATTCCAACTCCTGGCCAATAGTGCCAGATCTACAGGAAGAAAAACTAAAAAATCATTTTCTTTCGCAGAGTAGTTTTAAGTCTCCAAGTATTTCAATCCTTAAAATGTTAGTCAGGGGCTTTCAATGAAGGCATAAGGCCTTTTCAGAAGTATCTAATTAAAAAGGGAAAAAAAGGAGACAAAAGCATATTGATTTTTTTCTACATTTATTTATAAAGAACACAGCTTCTCCTCCCGACACAGACAGAAACACACACGTTCCAAGGAGGAGCTCATTAAAAACAACAACAACAGAACTGGGGGACAGTGGGGCCTTATTTAACACCAGTGTGTGTGCCCGACTTGGGGATCACTGGCAATGTATCCTCAGATCCGGCATCTTGCCTCAAAGAAAGGAGACCTCGATCTGGAGGGCCAGTCACCCACCACCAGGCAAAAAGCTGCAACTCAGTCCTCAGCATCATCAAACTGTCCCGTTTCAAAGACCATCTTGGAATAATGGGGTATCAGAGGAGGCGGATGGTGCCAACTGGGGTCATAGATCATGTCTCCTTGCGCGGCACAGCACACCCAAGGTTTGATCTCTTGAGAAATGCAACCCTGGATGTCGTCAGCATCTGCAGGCAGTTTTAAAAGACAGATTAAAGAAGGAAGGAAAGAAAGTGAAAACGGATAGCCAAAAAATGTCTAGGGGACAGACACTTGTACTTTGTTTAAAAACACCCACGTGTGCACAAGCACACACACACACATACACGGTCCTCCTTTCTGAAGAACTGTAAGCATGTTCATTCTAAGGCGACCGGTAGTTGTGCTTCTCTGACAAGAGTTCTTAGCAGTGCAGAGGAAGCAACTAGGTAACAGAGCACTTGTGTCTGCAGCTGCTCAATTCACACAAAGATATTTGAAGCGAGTAACATTGTTTCAGTGTTAAAACTGATACATTATGGAGTCAAATGCAAAATTTGTATATACATTTTTTAATATGAAAAAGAAGCTGTCACAGAAATTTCAGACCTGTTAACAGACATCAGGCTAGGCTCACAGATGTGGGTCTGTCTTCCAAACTGTCTACCTCTAGGGGCAATCTGGTAAGAGAGTCTCAGAACCCTGGCCTAGGACCCCAGAAACTCCACACCTACCATATGGATTCCCTTGATCCGCTTTCAACTCCAAGTCCCAATCCTCATTAAAAAGATCAGCAGCCTGTTCCTTGGGTGGACAGCCAGACACTCCTCCTGACAGCTCCCAGGTATTCAGTTCCCCATCAGAATCCTCATCATCCACAGCAAAGCCTTCCTCTTCAGAATGGGTGCCCTCACCATGGGCAGGACTATCATTAGGGATGCTCTGTGCTCCGCTGGCTAAGAAATCAACAAAAGGAAGAAGGTCTTAAAACAACTGGCAAACCAGATAGGACCGACTCATGGGCCTGGAAAATCTTGGGCAGACTTACTAAGAGGACAGCAGTAAAACAAGTGTACAGAGTTCTTTGGCTGTTGGAGCACTCAAAAATAACGTTCTGTTTACACTTTTAGAAGTAAGGTTGATCATTTATTTTCAATTAGATGTTTTGCCTTAAACAAGGCCATTCATTGCCAGGTCTTGTAATTCACACAGGGAATCAGGCACAGTTTGTATTTTCAGGCAGTTTACATGTCCTTTGAGGCAAAGGGCCTCTGGCAAATGATAAGCTTTCACAATACGAGCTTGACTTGAACTTGTGCTCTTCTATTCCTCCCTTCATCTTCAAAGAGCATGCAGAGGTGAGGACAAGGGGGTAGGAGGAGGAAAGCAGGCAGGAGGAGGACAGAACTGTCTAGTCACAATGGACAGCCACAACGTCTCTTCCTCCAAACATCAGGAAGGTACATTTCCAAAAGATCTCAAAACAATGGAACAAAGTCTGGAGAAGGTTCATGGGCCCTCAAGCATATAGTGCTGTGGTGATGCCAGGTCAGAGGTGGGAAAAGAATCAGCCCCAAACCAGCCATACTATTAACATGGTAATACTAATGACAGCAACAAGCAATAAAGTAATAATTCAAGGCATGGGCTCTAGAGCCCAACTGTCTGGGTTCAAATCCCAGTTCTGCCAATTACTAAATGTGTAACTGAGCTGAAATTTACTCAACCGATTCCTCAATGACTTAAACACAGAATTACCACACAACCTAGCAATTCCACTCCTAAATGTATACCCAAAATAATTGAAAACAGGTATTCAAACAACACATTTCAAGAATGTTCATTGCAGCACTATTCACAATCACCAAAGGGCGGAAACAATCCAAATGCCTATCAACCAATGAACAGGGAAACAAAATGTGGTATAACCATATAACGGAATTATTCAGCCATAAAGAAGAATGAAGTACTGATACATGCTACATGAATGAACCTTGAAAATACTATGCTGAGTGAAAGAAGCCAGACATAATAGGCCACACAGTGTATGATTCTATTTGTAAGCAACTCACATTTGCCTGTCCAGAATAGGTAAATCCAGAGACAGAAAGCAGATTAGCAGCAGCCAGGGGCTCAAGGAAGGGAAATGGGGTGTAACTACTCAATGGGTGCAGTGTTTCCTTTTGGGGTGAGGAAATGTTCTGGAACTAAATAGTAGTAGTGGTTGTACAACATTGTGATTGTGCTAAATGTCACTGAATTGTACACTTTAAAACTGTTAAATGGTAAATTTTATGTTGTGTCTTTTACCACAAATTAAAGAAAAATTTTCACTCTGTGCCTCAGTTTCCTCATCTGTAAAATGGAGATAGGATTGTTGTGAGAGTTGAAAAAAAAAAAAAAAAAGGAAAAGGAACACTTAGAATTGTGCCTGGCATAGACTGAGTCCTCAGTAAGTGTTAGTTGCTATGACTGTACCTATTTCCATGCTTGGCACTTTATCTAGACCAGTACATTCAACAGAACTTTCTGTAATGATGGGAATGTTCTATAATCTGTGCTATTCAACAGGGTAGCATTAGCCATGTGTGGCTACTGAGCACTTGAAATGTGGCTAGTGCGACTAAGGAACTGAATGTTTCACTTTATTTAATTATAATTAACTTAAGTTTAAATAGCATGGGTAGCTAGTGACTATTACAGTTCTAGATCCTCTCACCCAATCCTCAAAAAAACCCTCTGAGGTAAGTATTATCTCCATTCTAAAGATGAAGAAAGGATAAGTGACTTATCTAAGGTCACAAAACTCGAGCCCAGGACTCTGACCAGGGGCTGAAAGTGAAAACAATTTTGGCTCCAAAGCCCATACTCTTTCCGCTGTCCTAAGCTGTCTTTCTCAGTAGAACGGATGGGTTTGGACACAAGTCCAGGACATTCCTTCAGGAAGCTCGAGTAGGGCTTCCAAATGAGGGCACTGTTGAAACACTAGGCAGAAAAGGAGACTCTGCAGCAAAGAGGAGAACTGGCTAGAAAGGGAAGGTAAATAAGACAGAGAGGCTGTCCTTCTCGTCGTCTCCTCCATCTCTCCTGACATCCACCCTGCCATCTACTTGCCTAGTCGATCTGTGGCCTTCTCCGTCTCTCTCTCCTCACCGGAGTGTTCCACTGGGGCAAAGCCCACCTGTAGGAAGAAGAAACAATTACCCAGGACTTGGATATCTGGGGTCTCTCAGCTCCAAACCCACCCTTCCATACTGTCCTGTCCTTTGTGAGGCTGGGGCTGGGACTGTGCAACCCACATTTCTGCTCTGCCCTGTTAGATTCAGCAAGGCTGGAGGGAGAAGGGCCTTGCTCCTTCTTATTCTGTAGGCATCACCCCAGCAACACTTCTTCAACCCTGGCTCTTCACGCCTGGAGGCAAGAGCGCCTTCCTATAGCGGCCACTGAATCGAGTTTACAGTTGCCAACACTTGCAGAACCAGCCTCATCAATGGGCCCTCTCTACAGAGGTCTGAGTCCCAGGCCCTCGGGACCCCTCCTCCAAGTGCAGAGACTCTAGCACTAGCTGGGACAGCACCCCCTCCTCAGAGGCTGGAATTTCAGCTCCCCAAAGCCTCTCCTCTGAGCTTGTAAAATTTAACCATTCCAATCTCATCCCTTTGTTCCCTCAGCCCTAGAGCTGGTAGCTGTTTCCTGCTACCAGGAAAATGGACCTCCGTGTCCATTTTTACCTTTTCAGTTACTTTACTTTTTATCTAGTTAACAGCTCCATCAAATTCTCTGTCTCCTGACTGATACATGGGGGCACAGAGCTGTAGCTCCTCTGCGATGCTGAAGGGAAGTCTTCCCCCACAGCCAACCATATGCTTCTCTGCTCCCAACACTCAACAGTTCTTGAAATCCTATCACCTCCAAGACCTCTTTCTAAAGGGAACGAGAAATGTTCACAGCCTGCATGAGAAGACCTGATTTCAATCCCAGCTCGGCCATTCATTCCCAGTGTGAGTTCAGACACATCATTTCAACCACCACGCCTGGCTTTCCTTCTCTGGTATTTGAGATGATTGTTCTGAGCTTGCAGGGCTTATGATGAAATAATATTTATGAAAACAACTAGCACATAGCAGGAATGTGACATTTGTTGAATTTAAATCCACCTGCTTTGCCCCTACATCTAAACTGCACATGGCACCAGCCCCAATTAATTCATGTTCTTGTCATCCCTGGATTTAATGAGCGAATTCCGCCTCCTGTAGTCAGTGACAACCCTTGGTCACTACCGCAGGCCAGCTGGTGGGACCTCTCACGTGGACCACTGCTATAGCCCCCTAACTGCCTCCCCACTCACCACCTGCTCAGCCTTACTTCGTGTTAATCACTACTCTGCTCAAACATCTTCAACAGCCCCCCACTGCCAGAGCACAAAACTAGCCATGGCATTCACACCTCCCCCTCCCTCTCACGCCCCATCAACCTGTGGAGCATAGTTCACTCTCCAGCTCTGCGACCCAAGCTCCCAACCATTTGCCCAGCTCTTCCTCACCTCCACGCCTCTGCAGGCACCGCCACCCTCTCCCCTTGGAGAGGAAGCGCACATCCCTTACTGCCATGCCAAAGCAAGATGAAATCGGTCTCATTCTATCTAAACTCCAAAGTAATTTTCTTTTAAGTCTACCACTACATTTTTCATATCTCACTCCGGTTAAGTGCTATCTTTGATGCCTAAACAGGCATTCCATCCCTCCATCCAATTAATAGGCGTGTCTGTCCGCGCCAGGCACTATGCTAGGCGCCGGGTTCACAGCAGTAAACACAGGACTCCTTCTCTCGGGATTATTGACTGTAAACAAGGGCAGGTGATGACTGCAATAACGGTCTTTGAAATATCAGGGGCTGTCTGGCGCGCAAATAAAAACAACTTTCTAGAAACCCTGCGTCAAACCGGGCCTTTTGGTTTCGGTAAACAGAAAAGGAGAGCGCGCATGAGCCATCATCTGTGCTCAAGATGAGCTGAGCATCCCCACCAAGGGATGCAGGTCCTTCAGGCAAAGTCCCTCTCCTCGCCGGCCTCGCCTGGCCCCTGTCCAGGCCCCTGTCCAGGCCCCCAGCAGCGGCCCCCGGCTCTCGGTCATCAGCATCACCTCCCATTTAGCAAGTACGCAGAGGCGCCCCCGGCAGCCGACAGGCTTCCCTCCGTGCCCAGCGCGCCCACCCACGTCCTCGGGTGCCCCGCCCCGCAGCCCAAAGGCCCCTCGGTCCGGCCGTTTCCAGCTCGAGCGCGCGCCCAAACGACGCTCCACGTTCGCGGGGCGGCCCGAGGCGATTCCCTGGCTCTGCGACCCCCGTCCGGCCCGGCCCCGCGAGCCCCGCAACTTCCCGCCCCGGGCCGCAGGTGGTGGCCGCGCCCCATCCCGGCGCGGCGCTCACCCCGGAGCTGGGGGCCGCCTCCTGCGCGCGCGGCAGCGGCGGACCCCGAGGCGGCTCCGCGGCCCCCAGCGCCTGGGCCCTGGCTGCTTGAGGGTCCATGCCCGGCGGCCCGCGACTCGGCGCCCTGGACGCTGCTCGGCCACGTGACGCGGCGGCCTGGCTGCCAGCCCGAGGATACGCCGCGGAGGGGCCAATCAGCCGGGGGTGCTCCCGGCCGACGGGGCGGGACGCGGGGGTCACGAGGAAGCGGGGGCGGGGCGAGGCGGGGCGGCGCAGGAGGGGCGGGGCGCGCCCGACAGCGAAAGCCCCTTAACTAGCTCCCGCCGGTGCAGATCCCAGGGCTGGAGGACCAGCCGGGTTTAGAATGTGAAGTGTTACCCCTATCCAGCCACACTGGATATGCTTCAGCTTCAACACCTCGAATTCCTGTTAGAATATTCAATTACCGGAGCCTACCTGACAGTGTATCAATCTCACCTCCCAAAACTGTTAATGCAATTGTAGCTCCAACCACATTTCACTCTTATCACCTCAGGTTTCTCTAGAACTCAGGCTGGAATTGGACTATAATTCACCCACAAATGGATGAGACAACTCAGCAGCCCAGGATTCTCCAGCTTGAGCTAATGACAGTTCTTAAAGTTAATCCATTAGAAAGCTGGATAAACGACCAAACTGAACTACAATGTGCAGACAGCGTATAGGCTATCACACTCGTCATAGTAACCCTAAACATTCTGTGCTGTGACAGTACAATCTGACCTGGCTCCTATCTTATAAAGCTCAGAGTCTGGCCCTCTACAACCTGCAAAAGTAGCAAGAGATAGGCAGGTCCTGAGCTGGGGACAAACCCAACTCTCATGACAGCTTTCACTGCCTTTCTCCACACTGCCTAAACCGTTAATAACAAACCTGCTCAAGGTGTGATCATCACCTTAACGTTTAGGTAGCAGAAAAGCTGGAAGCTGGGATTCCTTGCTCACCAAGCCACCTTACGACAATCTTGTGGGACATTTAGACTATTCCTTCATCTCCCTCAAAGAACGTGTTGTTTATAAACTACATAAGGCATTTGAAAAAATTTAACATAACAGTTGATACATAATCTTTCTTTTCTCTATGTAGACTTTCTTACAGGGAAGGGAATGTGACTGATTAATGTGTGCTCTGTTCTGACCCATGAGTCAGTTTCCCCAAATCTAACTGTATCTACGTCAACACTGTCCAATAGAACCTTCTGCAATGGTGGAAACAAAAGTTCTATTATTTGTGCTGTCCAATATGGCAGACATGCAGCTACTGAGCTTGAAATGTAGCCAGTGTAAATGAAAAACTGTTATTATTTAATTTCAGTAAATTTAAATTGCCACACGTAGCTAGAAGCTATCATATCTGACAGTGCAGCTCTGGGGGAACTAGCTAGATGCATCTTCATAACTTGCAATGGTGAGAACCAGATATAGGGCTGTGATGACCCCTGGGTGACCCACCCTCACAGCCTTGCTGTAAGGAGCCAACCATCTCGCTCTCTGCTCTCATCTCTTATGTGCAACATGTATCTCTTTCCCAAAATAAAAATGCCATGTAAGGATTTAGAATGTTAAACTTCCCAGGACTTAATGGAGGGAGGAAAGAGGAAATTTTTCTTATTTTAAAACAAATAACAAGCAAACAGCATTTCGAGTACAAAAGCTTAAAATAAAAATGCCCCTAAAACAGACTCTAATATTCAAAGGAATTTAATATATAATAAAGGTAGTATCACAAATCAACAGAGAGAAAAATGACTGGCCACAAATGGTGTTGTGGAAAATTTACTTAACTGCTTGGGGGAAAAAACTTGAGTTGTCAACCTCAGCAAGAGTAAGGGTTTTCAAGAATAGAAATCACACACACACACACAAAAAGCCTCTGGACACCAAAAAAAACCCACCACACACATACCAAAAGGCTGGGGGCAAATTATTTGCAATAAAGGAGAGATAAACTAAAGCTTAATAGTCCTAATATATTAAAAACTCATAAATTAGTAAGAAAAAAGTTCAAAAAATAATCAAAGAACATGAAGACAGAATCAGGAAAAAACAGTAACTTCACTGATCTCAAAAGAAATGCACATTAAAACAATAATATATCACTTTTCACCTATTAAAATGGTATAAAAATATATATATAATACCCACTGCAGGTAATGGTGTCGACATTTTCATACACTGCTTGAAAGTATTTTCATACATTGCAAACTGGCAATACATATTCTTTAAAATAATTATATCCTTTAATCCAGTAATTCTACTGTCAGATGTCAATCTCCTATAGAAATAACCAGGGATGTGAACAAAGATTTACAAGAATCTTCATCAATGGCATTTATAATAAGAAAAAATAAGAAATGACAAGATCGAACCACAGGGGATTAGTAAAATAAGTCATAGCTCATCTGTACAATGGAATGTTATGAATTCATTAATTAAATGTTTCTAAGGCTATTTAATGACATGGAAAAATAACATAGTATTAAGTGAAACATTAAATAAAACTTCACTGAATGCTTCTCCCAGTGACATCATAATGCTAAGTTAAAGGATATAAAATTCAAACAATTGCCTCCCCTGCTCCCAGAACGCCCTTCTCTGCTCCAAGCCGTCCTCCATACTTATTCTGAAGCCCTTCTGTGCTGCTCTAATCTACTCCCTACCCCTTCCCTTCTTTGGTTGCCGGGCTTCCCCACTGTAAACAGATCAGTCTCAGAGAGAGAAGACACTTTTATAATGTCTTAAATCTTCTTAAAGGATAACTTTCTCCCAATACCCAGCACCCTTCTCTGCTGCTTCAGCCAGCACTCTCAGGATATCCAGCTGTTCCTCCAACCCCTACCTCCATTTCAAAAACTTCCCTTCTTTCCTGCTTATGATGAGCACTCAAGGAATGAATGAATGAGTAAATGACCTAACAGTATAAATCCAATTCTGATAAAAGAAATCAAATTAGTGAGTTTAACTCCAGATGATAGGATTACAGGATGCTTTTATTTTCTTCTCCATGTTTTTCTATTACCTCCATATTTTCTACAACAAATGCATACCACGTATACTTTTATAATAAGGAGCAAAAAACACACTGAACTATACTTTCTCCTCCATTTTAACTGGCCACTAGGCCTAGATTAAAAATACTCATGCTTTACCAGAGGTAATAAAAGAAACTCAGTTGTATGATTTCTATATATTTTGGAAAACATTTAAGACCTACAGTAGGTCCAGCCTCAACAAGGAGCTTTTGGCCACTAAATAGCAGTTCTTTTTTCTGGAATTAAAGATTAAGGCATTAACAAAATTAAAGCATGTCTCAAAATCAGACAGCCATCTTGTCTGCCATCTCTAAGCAAATTGCAGATGAACTCTTAATACAAATCTGCCCAGAGGGCTTACAATACTATTTCACAAAGCTGGCTGTGTTCTTCCTCTTCTCACAAATGGCCAGCTTGATGCATAGCATGTTTAGCCACAAAAGCCTCTGCTGCCTCTCCCTGCAACATTTTCATGGCTCGCCAATAGATCTGTCCGCAGTTCTCAGGTCTACCAAGGGGGTGGTTCAATTCTTCTTTGATGTAATCCATCCAAAGATCTTTAAAGAGAACCAAAAAAAACTACTGTAAACATACAATTAGATAACCGACAAGGCTTTATTAGGTAAACTTCATTCTTTAATATCGATTCAATGGAAGATTTCTAAAAAACTTAAATTCTCGCTGTTATTTCCCTAGAGCCCTATGTGAAACAATACCTCTCTCAGCTTTTTACACTAAGGTATCTCAGATTTTTTTTTCAATAGAACATTTCACTTTAATCATGACAGTCTATGTATTTCATAAACTCAAAAATACTAGATATTTTAGAGGGAGGATTTTGCCAAACTGACCTGAATGAGTCCCCTATAACCTTGTTACCACGCTTAATAAAACTTGCTTGGGTTGGTAAAAGTGCCATTTTCATTCATTTCACCAGGTGAAAATCTGTTGAAACCTTGTAAGAGCTAATGTATTTTTTAAACGTGAGTTTAACAACTATATATGTCAGTTTCTGAGTTCCTAAGTAAACAGATTTTACATGACATACCTATACTCAGAAGTATGTTTTACAAGTCCTATAAACAAGGACAATGTGGCAACAGCCAACGACAACTAATGTCAATTAGCATCCCACTACCTCTTTACTATTAACTCCTCCTCCTTTTTGTTCTGACCACATTAACCTTTCTCTTAAAATATCACATTTTTTTAAGAGAACCAAACCAAACATATCTTTCTCTAATCCAGAGTTCTTAATAGAAGACCCATGGACTCTTGAGCTTGTGAACTTGAAATTATGAACAAAATTATGTCTGCAAGTATTTATGCACAAAGTGAGGGGAGATGAAGGGGAAGGATGCACATTTTATTCTCAAAGAGGGCCATGACCCCAAAAAAGTTAAGAAACACTGTTCTAACCATACTGACAGGTTACAGATCACACATGCAAACAGACTCATGTGTCTATAACTGAAGTTTACTTACCAGAATCTACAGATCCAAACTCTCTCAAAGCCCTCTCGTAATATTCTCTTAAGTTCGTCATCTTGCAGGATTCCTAACAAAAATAATCAGACAATCTTGCCTCAAAAGCCTAATTTATAATGTCACAAATTCATTTCAACCATACTGTTAAGCAGCTGCCATCTATTAGGTATTTGAAGGGGAGGAGGGTCAGGGTTTAAAATGAACACAGTCTGGCTTTCAACTTATCCAGAGAAAAGTCAAATGCACTACTCAGCAGAATGAAGTAAATGTCAGTGATAAAAGCACTTTGCTATGGAAGCATGGAAAAAGCCTAATTAATTCTCAGAACATAGGCAGCTTCACAGGAAAATATATTTAAAAGCCCTGAAGGAGGAGTAGAATTTAAATAAAATAAATGGGGAAAGTTCTACTCCCTATAGCTAGAGATTTCTTCCTTTTGAGTATCGGGCTCTGGCACATGTTAAGCTATGTCCACCTTAAAACGTTTTATATCAAGGCAAAATATATATAAATACTAGTTATTTGACCTTCAGCACATTTTTTTTTATTTACTAGATTACCGGTTGATTATAAAATGATACAACTCAGCAACAGCCAGATGGAGGAGATGCATAGGACAAGGTGTGAGGAAGGGGCAGGGAGCTTCCTCGTCCTCTCCAGGCATGCCACTCTCCCCACATCTTCACGTGTTCACCAACCTAGAAGCCCCCTTCAGCAAGTTTTTTAAACTCTCTGACCTCAAAAGTTTCCTCACCCATGAAACAAGGATAATGATATCTCTTAGAGCAACTACAAGGATTAAATTAAAATGCTGATTAATTATGCACCTAGCAGAGTAGCCAGTACTAACTTTAGAATCAATAAATGTTAATTCTTTACCTCTACTTGCGTTTAAATGTGTTCTCTTTTGTTTCATTTTCAAAGCAGATTATCTTCAGTTTAAAAATCCTTTTGTATAGTCAAATAACTATTTCCTCACTCAAATTTGTCTTCACTGAAACTGTATTATTTTATAGAAAGTCAATTTAACCTCACAGCTTATACATGCATGAAAACAGAATCACACTTTGTTAAGGGCTCATAATGTGCACAGCACTGTCCAAAGTCCTTTCTATCCAGTATTCCCTTTGGCCTTATCACCCTCAAACCCCTGAAACAGGTATTATGACCTCCTTTACAGATGAGGACCCCAAGCTTAGAATTAAGTGACTTGCCCAAGGCACACAACTATTATGTTATTAATCCAAAGCCTGGCTATTAATTATTATGCTATACTATCTCTATACAATAAGATAAGAACAGATAATTGACCCACACAAGATCAAAACTATGAAAATAAGAGTTCAACCTAATGATTTTTCAAAATTCAAATAAAAATAAACACCAATCAAAATAGCAAAATAAAAGAGAAAAAGCAAAACTGAATATTTGGAGAAGGTGTGAGGAAATAGGTATACTGATTATTACTACAAATAAGTATAATTCTTTTCAAGGACTTTCTGGCAACATGTAAACAACCATAAAAAAACTCCTATCTCCAGTCCTAGAAATTTATCTCGAGAAAATAATTCAAAATTTAAAAAAAAGCTATATAAACAAAATGCTTGCAGCACTCCTTGTTTTCAATATCAAAAATCTGGAAACAACCTACATGTAATAGAATGGTTAAGAAAACTATGGGTTTAAGAATAACACCACAACCACTAAAAATGATAACCATGTAAAAACACAGGAATGCATTTACAAAATAATGTTAAGTAAAAGAAAAAAAGAGAACTTCAATATGGCACATAAGTCAGAAATAAAACAGTACAAAACTGTGTATATATGTAAACAAAAAATTAAAGAGAATAAAAATAAGTATGGTTAGTTGTATTACTGTGATGAGATTACAGATACATTTGGATTTTTGTATATTATTTTTTTAACTGAGACTTTCCTGTATTTTTCCCCACTCACAAATTCAGCTAAAACACCAGTAACAGTTACTAAGTGCGTACTCTCTACCTCACATCCCAATACAAGAGACAAACAAGATGCTGTGAAGGCAGAGAAGCAGCACCTCACCCAGCCTGGCAGGGAGGGCTTCCTACAACAGGTGACATCTGAGTTTTCTATTTTCCAGACATGTACTTTCTCTTCTCTGCTTGATTACCATTCATTCCTAAACCGTCTCTATGAAAAAAGGGTTGGAGGAAGGGACCAGAAACTTATCCTGTATTGTAATGTGAGCTTTTTAAATAACAAAATGCTGCCACAGATTAGTAACCACTAATACATTTTCCCAGACAAGAAACGCATAGACAGAACACTTACTTGCTCCTTTTCAAACTGGATTATTTTCCTGAAAAAATCAACTGAAAATGGACGGCTTTCCTGTAAACTAAAAGGAAGGGGGACTGTTATCTTCCACAATGACAGAAAACCTCTTACATCCCATAAATATCAACACCTATGCCAGAGCCTCCACAACACACAGTTTAATAAAGACCTGGTTCAATTCACTGCAGGGACCGGACTTGCCCACCAGTTGCTCTCAGTGCTTTCAATCTCCAATGACCTATCCTTCACAACCTCCCAACTCTTTCCCAGTTTTCTTCCTGTTCTCTTCTTTCTTACTTTTAGAGTTTTAAGTTCTATTATATCTCAAGGTCTTTTTGAAGGAGACCAATAATTCCATTTCTAAGAATATATTCTAAGGAAATAATTTCCAATATGGACAAAGAATATTTGTGCAGAAATGTTCATCAAAGCAGTATTACTGTGGTCAAATAAATTATGGCACATCCATGGAGCACTATATCACACAGCTATTTTTAATAAATGATATTTATGCAGAATTGTTACTGACAGAGAAAAGGCCAGTCTAATGTTCATCAAGAAAAGTGGTATACCAAATGTGAATATAATATAATCTCAAATATGTGAAAAACAAATTTTAAAATATGTTAAAATGGTTTTTCTCTTGATGAGGGAATTATAATGAATTATTAGTTATTTCTCTTTTTTTTCACAATGGGTACGAACTGCTTTTATTGTTCAAAGAAAGTTTGAAAAAGGCTCTTGGATTTATTCCTCAGACACTATTTGTGACACATATAATCCAGATATGAGGGGTTGAGTATGGGGTGGAGAAACCAGTAACAGTTATGAACGTTTGCAAGTACCTTTTAAACACGGCTCTGGCCTTTTTGTAGCCACCACTTCGATAAGCCCAATCCAGATACTTAACCTTCAGTGTGACTGAGTCGGCACCCATGACAGCTAAGATAGCTTTCTACAATTTAAAAGAAGAAAGAAATAAGCTACGTGAGGAAATTTCTAAATATCAGAACAAATTTTCCCAGAACCATCCCAGGCCACACAGTGCTTTAGGAGGACTTGCTTTGGAAATAACCATGAAGCTAGCCAACTAGTGAACCTATGTGCCCATTCCCCACACCCCACAAGACTTAGAATGTGGAGCCTATACCTTAAAGATTGCTTCAGTGTCTTCTTGGCTTTGGGCACCTTCACTCCACTCTGCCCAGGAAATCCACAATGGCAGACAAACCTGCTCACGATAAAAAGTGTTAGAAAAGGACAGCTTAGCACTACGCTCTGAAAACTAGTCACTACAAAGACAGGGTCCTTCTAAGATAATCCGTATTTGAAATATGGATTCATTCCCAGTCTATCCTCACTGTGACAGAATTCTCAGTGCCCAGCAGTAATGGTATGCCAGAATACAGACAGTCTTCTCACCAAGTCACCCAAAGCAATATTCTCCTGCTAATTCTAGTTGCCTTCTGTTACGGAATACTACCTATAGTTATTATCATCAATTATCTATTAGTTAATTAAGCAATTAACAGCCCACAGCTAGTCAGACCCATAGCTACTCAGGTCATTGTCTCTGCTGTCTAGGACCCACAACACAAGTACTAACTAATCTAGGCTGAACCATCTGACCTTTAATCACATCCCAGAGGCACAGACAAAGGAGCAACAAAGTAGTTAAGATTCTTCGCCCACTTTACCTTCTGGAATACTTTTTTCCTACTAATATAAAAGATTCACTGCAAAGGTTTAAGATTTAGAAATATATGTGTATTTAAAATTGGGCTTAAGTTCAGCTTTGGAAGCAAGTGAGAATAATATGCTATTAGTATTTCTCACGTGTAAGGTAAGAATGGAAATAGAATAGAAAATTTTACATAATTTAATCAATTTTCAAATAAAGAATTAGAAACATTGGGGGCCGCCCGGTGGCGCAGCAGTTTAGTCCGCGCTTGGCAGCCCGGGGTTTGCAGGTTCGGATCCCGGGCGCCCGCCGACGCGCTGCCTGTCAGCCATGCCGTGGCGGCATCCCATATAAAGTAGAGGAAGATGGGCACGATGTTAGCCCAGGGCCAGTCTTCCTCAGCAAAAGGGGGAGGATTGGCGACGGATGTTAGCTCAGGGCTGGTCTTCCCCACAAAAAAAAAAAAAAAAAAAAAAAAAAGAATTAGAAACAGGCTATAAATGGAAGTAAATTCTTCTACTCTTGACCCTTGAACCATCACCACTTAATAAAAAATGCACTGTAGGGCCAGCTTTCATCAGACAAGTACACTTCAAATGAGCTTTGGCTGCAGTCTTAAAAAGTTTCCCAAATAGAATGAAATACAAAAGACTCAACTCACAGACCTGGGGTTTCAGGTGCCCAAAGGCTTCTTCAAAAAGCTTGGCTATGTCAGGGCTCTTTGTGCCGATCAGCACCTGCAGCTTCATCTGCCACATTGTCACAGAGTCTCTAAACAGTTCAGTCCCAGCCACTACCACTTGCAGAGCTTCCTCAAAGAAGCCATGGCGCAGCAACAACTCAATCTAGATAAGACAAAGGATCATTTGAAAAGTAACTACAGAAAGCTAAATTATCTATGTACATGGAGACAAATAAAGACCTCATTTGAGGCAACAGATTCAACAGCCTTTCACTAAACCTTTTACCATGGCTGCCAAACAGGCACAAAGTGAACAATTTGGAATTTTTCCTCCATTCCCTGCTCCTATCCCCAAGGGCTATCAAAAAGCAGGGAAGAGGTAAAAAGTACAGGGTCTAAATAATTTAGACTGAAAGTTAGTTCACTATAACGAAACACACTCCCACCAAACAGAAAATAAAAATCAGTAAAGATAAAACCAGTATTTGTGGGATGGTAAGGAAACAAGTTTATTCATTCAAACAGAGTTGGGCACGCTATCAACTGGTACAATTTTTCTCAAAAACAATTTAATGCTGTGTGTCAAGAGTCATGAAAGTGTTCATATCTTAAACTTGGGAATTTTACTTTAACAACTACGACCCAACAAATAAATGAACACAAGGAAATCTTTTCAAAATGCTTGTATCCACACTATTTTAACAGGGGAAAAAAAGTTTAAAACCAATCCAATTTTATAAAATTGTGAAAAAGCAAGTAAATGGCAGTATATACTCCCTGCATCCAGCAAGCATTTTTATTGTACACCATATATGCTAGACTCAATAAAGAGGAAATCAGGTACTTTCCCTACAGCCCATAGAGCCTCCAGTCTAGCTGCAGAGACAGTCTGACACGTGCCACAACAGTGAAACAGTCATGCTACAGGAGTACAAAGCAGGAGCACCCAACAGGGTCTATGGCAGTGAGGAGAAAGGACTCCCAGAAAGGAAGCACCACTAATGCTAAAACTCAAGGAAGAGCAGGCACCAGCCAGCTGAAAGAAGAGATCCCCAGGAAAAGAGAAGGCTCTCCCAACCAGCATGTGTAAGAGGCTGAAGATGAAAGACAGCTTGGATACACAAGGAAATCCAAGTTCAGAATGGCTGGAGGGCTAGGATGTAAACTGAAACTTGGCAGGAGAGCCTGGAAATATAGGCAGGGGCCAAATTAAGGAGAATGAGCAGCTTTATCCAAAGGACAATGGGAAGCTACAGAATAATTTGATAACTAACTTTAAAAGATCATTCTGTGGAGAATAATCTGGAGTAAGGATGGGTATAGAATCAGCTAAGCGTTTTAAGTTTAGAGGCAGTATGCTGAGGAACTCTCATTAAGGCAAGGTCACCAAATGAGTGATGAGGTGGTAGGCTTAGGAAGGGCAGCATCAGAAATTCGAGGAGCAGAGGATGTTTGCAAGAGCCAGAGTGGTGAATGGCAAAAGAAACAATGGAAAGAGAGCAGGGCTGCCAAGGCAATACTCAAAGCAAAGCCCATCTGAATTGATAGGGTGTGACTGTCTTGCCAGCATTCAACAGCTCAATAGGAGAAGCTGAGCTCATTCAGGCGTAGGATTTTTCACAGACAGATGCCATACCAGAGAGGGGTACCCCTGTCATAGTACAATACAAAAGGCTACTAAACAATTTATGCACATATATGTAAAAAGTATAGAAAAATGTTAATATAAAAATAGTAGAATACAATACAAAATAGCAAGACATTAATTGCAATTATGTAAAAATTGCATAAAGATATGAATCAAAAGAGGTGAGAATTATACAAATAAAAAGCACTCAACAAATATACAGATTTTTGTCCTTTCTTCCCCCTAAATACCCCTAGAAAGGTATTTAAATACATTATCACATTCACCATCTCATGTAACGCTCTCAAAAACTTTGTGAGGTGGCAAAAACAAAGATCACTATCACTATTTTAAAATCAAGTAAACAAACTCAGAAAGGTTAAATGGTTTGCCCATCACCTAGCTATTAAGTGGCAAAACCCAGTCTAGACCTGTGTATTCCCACACACATTATTCTGGTCTCTATAACAATCCTTATCCGCCCCAGAAGGTAGGGATGGGCTAATATGCCTCTTACTAGAATGTCAGCTTCTAAAACACAGGAACACATCTAGTTTGTCTTTATTATACAAACGGTTATTCTGGGCCAGGTATATATGTCCAGGATGTTCAGTAAAAGATAGATGGGTGGACAAACAAAATAAACCCAAACTGTGATTCTGTTCTGAATGTTTTCCACTATATAAAATTCCACCCTTTACTGGTACAGATTTCATTTCTGGCATACACCAAATACTGACAGCCAAACATAAACATTCCATACATCTACCATACTAAACTTCCAAATGGACTGTCATAAAACTATATATTAAAACACATGACACCAGGGGGGCCAGCCCGGTGGCGCAGTGGTTTAGTTTGCACTTTGGCAGCCCGGGGTTCACAGGTTCGCATCACAGGAGCCCGCCAATGCACTGCTTGTCTGCCACGCCGTGGCGGCGTCCCATATAAAGTGGAGGAAGACGGGCATGGATGTTAGCCCAGAGCCAGTCTTCCTCAGCAAAAAGAGAAGGATTGGCAACGGATGTTAGCTCAGGGCTGGTCTTCCACACAAAAAATAAGTAAATCAAATAAAACACATGACACCAGCACGAACCAACTGGAATTAGGTACGTGTAATTGGCAGTGAATGTGTTCTCCATATCCTTACCCACTGCTTGTACTGGAATTCTGGTAGAAGTTTAAGTTCATGTGCCTTCCTGAATGCAATCATGGTTCTTTCCAGCCTCTGAAATCAGAAAAATCTATCAGTTCATTACAAAGATCCCAGCAGGGGTCTCTGGCCTCTGACAGGAACAAAAGCAATTTTGCTCATTTCTGAGAACTGAGAGAAGGGACTGAGGTGGTTACACTAATGATTAAATGAGTTGGGCAGCTGCACCAAGCACAGCCCAGTAAGACAGCACCTCCTAACCCTGTGGCCAGTATAAGGGCAAAATAGACTCGGACCTTCAGGACAACAAGTCACTCACAGGAGAAGAGTGGTTATGCATGAAGTTCTTGGAAGCTGTCCCAGACCCCAAAAGAGCTGTATGTTCTTCTTTCAGACGACAGTCACTTTCTAGTCAGTCACTGTAACCATGTAACATAAATAATTACCTTCTCTCTGAGGAACTGACTACTTGTCTTCTTAGTAAACCTTTCCAAGCAAAAGTTGATGTAACACTTCCACATGGCCTCTAGAAAGGTCAGAAAGATAACATTGATCAGATCACCAATTCCCTTAGTTTAACAATCATGATACATCTTGTCTTTGAAGGGAAAACTCCTCTGAAGACTTTAAACTAGTCTGATGACAAAAAATAGTTATTCTGATTACAGCCAATCAAATATCTCAAATATTGGGGGGAAAAACTGAGTAATGACATAAATATAAAAATTAAAAGCCTTATCCATGTTATATATTTCCTCTACCTTTATTTTCCAACATTACAAAATTAAAAAGTAAATCTATAACAAAAGATAATTAAGGAGTGATAATCAATCTCCTGAATTATCATTCCCTAAGTATCATTTCCCCCAAATAAGTGAACATAAATACCACTACTGTGAAGAAAAGTCATAAAAGCTCCATCTTTTACCACCAAAGAGAGAACAAGTTGGAAAGACAGGCACACTGTAAACTACCAGAAAGAGACTCCTGAAATCGATTTTGGCAGTGGGACTGGAGCTTCAGTTTCACATTCATGAATACTATTACTTCTATACCACACCATTGTTTGGTGAAGATCACCTGTAGGGAGAGTCTTCACTGCCTCTTCATATACAGCACAGCACCTCTCCTCCTTCCGGCCCACCTCAACCGCTTTGGCTTGTTTCGTTGCAGGCTGCTCTTCTCCTGGCTGCGGCTGGATCTCTAATTCTCGCCGAGCCACATAATCCCAAGTGAGAGGGTCATCTGTGTGCAGAGCCTGAAGGCTGAAAAGAAAAATACAGTTTACCAGCATCAGCCCCATGACACGAGATTAACTCGGAATATCACACAGAGAGAGTTCCCTGTGCTCTAAAAATGGACCCAGGACATCCCTTTAACAATTCCACACCATAGGAGCCATTTCCCAACAGGCTCTCCAGATATCTTCACACTCATTATATAAATGTTGTCAATGGATCAGAGTTGTCATACGTTTATTAGGCTTCAGAACGTTTCAGACATCATTCACAAATGTTAACTTTCAACTTAACTCTCAAAGTCATTTCAGCAGGTTATGTGTGACAAGATAATCATCCTGGAGCCCTGGAGAACCTTAGTATATCCAGGCTCTTGATTTTCTATAATAGACTCTGAGAAAAAGCACAACCTAATCCTCTACCAAAACCCTGAAGATATCCAAAGAGCAAATTGATCCCAGTTCTATTTCATCTCCCATGAAAGTAAAGGGTGCTGTCTAAGAGTAAAGTACCCACAAGGCAGGCTGCAAATAATTCTCAAACCATATAATCAGACACTAAAAAATAAAATTACCTGCAGCACTCAACTCTAAACATTCATGAGTACAACTCACATTTTATGGACAAAAGACATGCCAGGAAAGCAGAAATATAGATTTTTATATAAGCCATAGGATATATTTGTTACTGAATAAATGCAAAGTATTTCCCAAGGAAAGCCAATAAGTGAGTCAAATAACTTCTCCAGAAAGATTTTTTTTATATGGGTTACTATGATACAATGGCCCTGAAGCTTAGCTTCCTTTCAAGCATTTAGTGTGGTATCTTCTTTCCCTCTTTCTAAATATCCAATCCTAAATCCTTACCATAAGATCAGAAATAAACATATTTACCTTCCCACTATTTTACTTACTCATCATAAATTTCTCTTTGAAGATCTTTGGCAAAGTCAAATAGCTGTGCGATTGAAAGCAGTGACACATGAAATTCTGCACCTAAAATTTAAAAAGCAGGGGAGGGAAGTAAGACTCTAAAGTATCACTTTACTTTAACAGTACCACTTTCTTGATGTACTAGAGTTAGTTCTTTTGTTTTTTAAATTGGGAAATAGGTCAAAGCAGAAAAGAAAAAAAAAACTCAGAGTCCCACTACACAAGGAAAGCTATTATTAATATTTTGAAGTATTCATATGGGCTTCTTTTATTCTAAACTTTTTAAGGGCATAAAGGAATGTATTAAATCATCTATTTCTTTTCAACCCCCCACATGAATTAAGTACTCAATAAAAACTTATTGAAATGTTCAAGTATATCCTAAAGGGCAATAAGCCTTTTCTGAAAGAAATAGGACATTATTCCTACAATCAGAGTTTTATACATATTCTAGCAGGAATTTCTAACAGAAATTTTCAAAATTACCAAAAGGTCTTCCTCATTATAAACAGAATGTTTTACTTTCCCATCATAAATTTTCAAAAGATAACCCACCTTTAATCATGCTAAGAGAATTTTTGTAGATGATCCGTGCCAACTCGCCCTTAAGGATTTCCTCAGGATAATCAAGAGTCTCCTAAAGAGTGTTATATCAAACATAACTTAACAGGTAGCACCAATAAGCAGAAAAAGCACTGGGATGAAAATGAACAGTCCTAGACTACCTGTGCCATATGATCTCTGGCAAATCACGTCTCTCTCTGGGCCAGTTCCCTCACTTGTAAAATGTGCAGCTTGAACAAGACCACTGATCTTCCAACTGTGTTCTCTCGGGCTCCTGGAGTGGTAGGTAGCAAGATCACATGGCTTAAGGCCTCACTCTCCATGTAGACCAGAATAGGTCAGGTTTTACATGCCTTGATTACCCTTCTGAGTAAGATTTTATTTGGATAAAAACCTCAGAGCTGGAAACCACAGTAACAGATGAGAGCAAAGTTCCATTTACAGCTCTAACATTCTAAAACTTCTTTCTTTAAAATTATTCTGTCACATAAGAAATTATATAAAAAGGACAAGAAAGAAGGCTAGGAACCACACATTTCACAACCTTTCTCGAGCTCCTTCAACCCGTTAATATGTCATTTAACGAGATCATAAAGTATTAAAAAATAGCATTTGGTCATTCCATCAGTAATAATTTTGAGGAACATTTCAATTCGTCCAAATGTCTATTTTTAAAGCACAAAATTCCATTTTTATGACTAAGCCCATTTAATTAAATCAATTCTAGAGTCATCTTAAAGTTTCAAAATGACATTAAATTGGAAAGAAAAACATTCCCAAGATTTTCTCTTACTCCTAAGCAGACAGAAAACACTCTAAACTGTTAACAAGTGACAACACATTAGGATCTTACCACATCCATTTTGGCTTTTTCAAATTCTTGCTTTTCCTTTCTCAATTTCTCAGCATGCATCAGCTCCATCCTGAAGTACTACAGAAGGGAAACAATGAACTGAGAATC
This sequence comes from Tapirus indicus, assembly GCA_031878705.1. Taxonomy (NCBI): domain Eukaryota; kingdom Metazoa; phylum Chordata; class Mammalia; order Perissodactyla; family Tapiridae; genus Tapirus; species Tapirus indicus. Next base: position 20,585,705 of record CM062932.1, read on the forward strand.
TTTGGAGATAATTTTTTAAATTAGAAATACATAATATGCCATTTTTCACCCACAAATATCAGTTCTGGAAAAGTTTGGGGAGAGCATATTTTGTTATGAAACCAGCTGCCATTGACAAAGAGAGAGAGACCTTTGTGGTCACGAAACAGTTCTGTATTTTGATTGCACTGGTGGTTACACAAATCCACATGTGAAAAAAATGACAGAAGTATATGCACACAGTATACCAATGTCAATTTCCTGGTTTTAATATACTATAATTTTATAAAATGTAACTATCAGGGGAGACTGAGTAACTGGTACACAGGACCTCACTGTACTATCTTTGTGAGTGAATCTATAATTATTTCACAATAAAAATCAATGGCAAATACGTAATATCAAGCTATATGAAGAAAACTAATGCACGATTAACATGTACTGTAAAGTTGGACTTACCTAGAATTTTTAATACTCTGAATTCCATGTTACAAGACATTAAAATGACAAGTTTAAAAAAATGTTTATACCCTTTAAACCACTAATTCTGCTTCTAGGAATCTATCATACAGAAATAATCCTATATACATACCTAGAAGCTGCATACACAAAGGTGTCAGAGCAAGTACTGGAAACAACCTAGGTGTCTAACAACAGGGAAACTGAGACAGATTGTAAAAGCAGCAGACTGCTGATGCAGCCAGAACACTGTTACAATAATTTAGTAATGGTGCACGATAATTCTAAAGTTATTCTGCCTTGTTTTTAAAGTTGGCTACAAAATTTTACATGTAACATAAATTAACCACTATGTGAAAAATGTGCACAGAAAAAAAGGAAATACACCATATTGTTAATAGCATTTGTCCTCAATCAGTCAAACTTTTTTCCTTTTGTGTGCTTTTCCTCCAAGATTTCTTACAAATATATATTAATTTCATATAACCATGCACCACGTAACGACGTGGGTCAATGTGGGTCAATGACGGACCACACATATGACTAACAATAAGATTAGTGCCATATGGTGTAGGTATGTTGTGGGCTATACCATCAAGGTTTGTATAAGTACAATCTATGATGTTCGCACAACAACAAAATCACCTAATGACGCATTTCTCAGAATGTATCCCCATTGTTAAGTGACACATGACTGCAGTATAAAATAAAAAACCTTAGTTTTTTTTAGAAATGCAACTATTAAAACAGATAATGTACATCAGAGCTTCTCAAAATGTGACCTGGGGATACCTAGGGGTTTCCAACACCCTTCCAGGGGGTCTGCAAAGTCAGTATTATTTTCATAGTAATACTAACATGTTAGTTGTCTTTTTTGCTCTTACTCTGTCAAGAGTTTATAGTTTTTCAGAGGCTATATGATGGGTGCTACCACTCAGACTGAATGTAAAAGCAGATATGAGAATCTAGCTGTCTTCCATTAAGTCAGATATTTAAGAGATTAGCAAAATGTAAAATAATGCCATTCTTCTCTTTAAACTTTGTTTTAGAGGAGTCATTTTCATTTAAAAATAAGTAATCTATACTACCATGTAATGTGTTTATTATTTTTAAATGAATACGTTTAGATTTCTTGGTTTTAATTTACAATACAATAAAAACTGATAGATATAACCCATACAAACAAAAGATCTTTGGGATCCTCAGTAATTTAAGATTGTAAAGGGGTCCTAAGACCAAAAAGTTTGAATACCACTGATATAGATCAACACATACTGACATGGAAACTATATGCACAACGTATTAGGGAAAATACAGAACACAAGAATATGTAGTAGAATTCCACTTTTCAGAAATAACACCCGTTTTAAATATCTGTAATATGCATAAAAGTATGGGTGGTAAGATTATGAGTACTTTTTCTGTTATTTTTTCATAAAACTATTTTCTCTGAACTATTTATAATAAACAGATTCTAATTACTTTTGATAAGAATAAGCAATAAATCTATTTCCATTTTGGAAAATACAAGTATAGGCATTTACCAAAGCCTCCAAAAAACATATATAATAATACCATACAATAACCCTCTAATAGCAGTGAGGATTTATTCCTTCAATACCTTCTCAATAAAAATAAAAAAGGCAGCAAAGGAATGTCTAACAGAATATAAAAAGAAAGGAAGGGATGCAAGACTACAATATAAAACATCATTAAATTACTACAAGATCAAAAATGCAATCGGGACAACCATAAAACCTATTAGCATGAAGACCCATTGTCTTTTTCCCCTCATCACACAGCCTTAATTTTCACTTGAAGACGACACAGCAGTTTCTCCCTTATCCTGACAGAAACACCTCAGAAAAAGGTACAGTTTTTAATAACACATTCTATCTAGCATTTGTTGGTTTTTTTAAATCAAAAGTCTGGCCATCATTGTTCTAGTGCACCCCACCAAGAGGGGTCCTCAGTAATTTAAAGAGACAAAGAGAACAAGAAGAAATTGGAAAAAGGAGGAAGAGAAGCCAAAAGAAGAAAGAGAGAAAGAAAAGAAAGGAAGAGAGACAAAGATGCAAGGAAAACAAAAAAGGACAAAGGTATAAAGATGGCCGAACCCTGCCCTGCCCCCCAACTAAAAAAAGGTAGGGTCCAGTTCTCTATCCCTCCCAACCATAATGGGCGGGTACAAGTTCCAGTCTCTCACTAACAACCTGGAAGATGCACACGGTCGTAACACCTACTACTGGCCAAGAAATACCCTCCCAGCTCCCCTTCCCCAGCAGCTCCCTACTTATGCCTAACCTCCATAAATTGAAGTCTTTCTTAACTTAATAAAGAACATAACGTTTCCAGAGGACCAAACTGAGACATCACTCTCCCATCTTATGTGCACACATACTCACTTCTTGATAAAGTTTCGGGCACTCTGGATGAAAGCGCAGAGCTCGAAGAAATAGTTGTCTTGCACTTTCTGAAGACAAGCGATCTTCCATTTCCCATTTGGCCGCCATGATCCACAAAGCTACAAATGAAAAACATTAGACTTCATTTCAATAAGTTAATCGTCAAGCAAAAAAAAAGACCAACATTCCAATTTTAATATTAAAAGAAATTTTTTTTTTAAAATCTTACCAAAAGAGAAAGGGGATGGAGAGAGGGAATTTCTAACGGTTACCTGTAAAGTTTCATCTAAAATTAAGAGTGTCTTGAAGCAAACAGGTAAATGTTAACATCTGTGGGTACTTAGGTGCCTGTTACTATATTTCATCAGATCTAAGTTCAACATCATTTTAAGTCACATACAAATTTCAAAAGTCTTAAAATGATGGAAAAATTTGTACATCTTAGAATCAATGAAATAAAATTATTTTTTTTCGTTATATTTAAAATAGTTCAGGGGCTGGCCTTGTGGCGCAGGGTTTAGTTCATGCTTGGCAGCCCTGCGTTCGCGGGTTCGGATCCCGAGCACCCGCCGACACACTGCTTGCCAGCCATGCCATGGCAGTAACCCATATAAAGCAGAGGAAGATGGGCACATATGTTAGCCCAGGGCCAGTCTTCCTCAGCAAAAAGAGGAGGATTGGCAACAGATATTAGCTCAGGGTTGGTCTTCCTCACAAAACATAAAATAAAAAAAATAAACTAGAGGAGTGACGTCAGCATCATGGCAGAGTGAGATTCCCTCTTTGAATCTCTGCCCCCTACGACACAACAAAAACATCATTCGCATTCCAACAGAGCTCAATCAAACACTACAAAGGACTTCTAAGAAACCCCTGCTGCCATACATCGGGCGTGGGAAGCCCAAAAGGACGCGAGGAGAGGTAAGAAGTTGTACTCCCCCTCCCCAATCGATCGGCAAAGACAGCGCGGTTCACAGACAGAGGGGGGAGGGGCGGCCCACAGCGGGGAAAACTATCACCATCCAGGTGCTCTCACAGACTGTCAAGAGATCCCCACTGGGAAGCGACGACGGACTGTTTAGGGGGTGTAGCAAACACCCTAAGAGAGCCAGAAAGGAAACCCCCAGGTCGAGCAGGAGAAAGAGAGGACCCCTCCTCACACACACCCCGCCTTTCAGCATAATCCCTCCGGGGGCTGCAGCAGGCTCAGAGCATACCGCTCGCTATCTCCATCCAGTGGCAGCAGGGGGAAACTGCAGGACCAACTTTATCATGAGGGGAAAAAATAAGCCCGTCCCCGTCGGATCCTTGCGACAATTTGTTATGGCTACAGACCAAAAGAAAAATGACAAACACCCAGAAACCAACCCTGAAGGCACAGAATTTGATAACCTGAATGACAGAGAATTCAAAATAGCTATCATAAACAAACTCAACGAAATACAAGAGAACACACAGAAACAAATCAACGAATTCAGGGATTTTGTCACAAAAGAGACTGAAACCATAAAGAAAAACCAGTCAGAATTATTGGAGGTGAAAAACAAAATCAACGAGATAATGGAAAAAATGGAGTCTTTAAAGAGCAGAACTGACAATATGGAGGAACGAATTAGCACTATTGAGGATAGCCACGCAGAAATGCTCCAGATAGAGGAGGAGAGAGAGCTAAGACTAAAAAGAAATGAAGAAATTCTTCGAGAAATATCAGACTCAATGAGGAAAAGCAACATAAGGATAATAGGTATTCCAGAAGGAGAAGAAAGAGAAAAAGGAGCAGAGAGTTTGTTCAAAGAAATAATAGCTGAGAACTTCCCCCACCTAGGGAACGAGAGGGAAATAACAGTGAATGAAATCAATAGATCACCTAAATATATAAACAGGAATAAAAAATCATCTCGCCACATAGTAGCAAACTTGAAAAATACCGATGACAAAGAAATAATATTGAAGGCAGCTAAACAAAAAAACAAAATAACATACAAAGGAAATCCCATCAGGCTCTCAGCTGATTTCTCGACAGAAACTCTACAGGCTAGGAGAGACTGGAATGATATATTCAAAATCATGAAAGACAAAAACCTTCAGCCAAGAATACTTTATCCAGCAAAAATATCCTTCAAATACGATGGAGAAATAATAACTCTCCCTGATAAACAAAAGCTAAGAGAGTTCGTCACCACAAGACCCCCACTACAAGAAACGCTCAAGAAGGCCCTTAGGCCTGAAAAAAAACAAATGAGAAAGGGGATACAAAGATTTCAGCAAGGAGAAAAGCAAGGAGACTAAACCAGAACAAACTACAGTTGGATAACATCAAAAATTAATTCAAGCTCATCACTGGAAACACACATTCATGACACAATCTGGAATAAAGAGATAACAAATAAGGAGGGGAAGAGGTAAGGGATTGAATCGACCCAGCCTCAGGAAAAAGGAGGCATCCGAAAATGTACTTTCTTATCCAGGAGATCGCTTATATAAACCTCACTGTAACCACTAAACAAATAACCAGAAGAGAACCACCATGACAAATAAAGAGAAAACCAAGAGAAGGAGCATGCAGAAATACCAAATTGAATTTGCAGTCCGAAACACAAGGGACAAGAAACGAAGGAAATGCAAAAGAACCAGAAGATGAACAATAAAATAGCAACATTAAACCCTCATATATCAATAATCAGTCTAAATGTAAATGGATTGAATTCTCCAATCAAAAGACACAGAGTGGCGGGATGGATTAAAAACCAAGATCCAACAATCTGCTGCCTCCAGGAAACACATCTCAGCTCTAAAGACAAACACAGACTCAAAATAAAAGGATGGAAAACAATACTCCAAGCTAATGGCAAACAAAAGAAAGCAGGAATAGCCATACTTATATCAGACAAAGTAGACTTCAAGATAAAAAAGGTAATGAGAGACAAAGAAGGGCAATATATAATGATAAAAGGGACACTTCACAAAGAAGACATAACAATCATAAATATCTATGCACCCAACAAAGGAGCACCAAAGTACATAAAACAACTGCTAAAAAACCTTAAAGGAGATATTAACAATAACACAATAATAGTAGGGGATCTTAACACCCCCCTTACATCAATAGATAGATCATCCAGACAAAAAGTCAATAAGGAAATAATGGACTTAGACGAAAAACTAGACGCAATGGACTTAATAGATATATACAGAGCACTCCACCCAAACAAAGCAAAGTACACATTCTTCTCAAGTGCACATGGAACATTCTCAAGGATAGACCATATATTAGGAAACAAGGCAAACCTCTATAAATTTAAGAAGATTGAAATCATTACAAGCATCTTTTCTGATCATAATGCTGTGAAACTAGAAATCAACTGCAAGGAAAAAACTAGGAAAGGGACAAAGATGTGGAGACTAAACAACATGCTACTGAACAAACGATGGGTCGTTGATGAAATTAAAGGAGAAATCAAAAGCTATCTGGAGACAAATGAAAAGGAAAATACACCATACCAACTCATATGGGATGCAGCAAAAGCAGTCCTGAGAGGGAAATTCATAGCAATACAAGCTCACCTTAACAAACAAGAAAAATCCCAAATAAATAACCTTAAATTGCACCTAACAGAATTGGAAAAAGAAGAACAGACAAAGTCCCGAATCAGCAGAAGGAGGGAAATAATAAAAATCAGAGCAGAAATAAATGAAATTGAAACCAAAAAAACAGTAGAAAGGATCAATGAAACAAAGAGCTGGTTCTTTGAGAAGATAAATAAAATTGACAAACCCTTAGCCAGACTCACTAAGAAAAAAAGGGAGAAGACTCAAATAAATAAAATCAGAAATGAAAGAGGAGAAATTACAACAGACACCACGGAAATACAAGGGATTATTAGGGAATACTATGAAAAACTTTATGCCAACAAATTGGACAACCTAAAGGAAATGGACAAATTCTTGGACGCGTACAACCTCCCAAAACTGAATCAAGAAGAAATAGAGAATCTGAACAGACCAATCACAAGTAAAGAGATTGAAACAGTCATCAAAAACCTCCCAAAAAATAAAAGCCCAGGACCAGATGGCTTCCCTGGAGAATTTTATCAAACGTTCAAAGAAGATTTAGCACCTATCCTTCTCAAACTATTCCAAAAAATAGAGGAAGATGGAATACTCCCCAACACATTCTATGAGGCCGACATCATCTTGATACCAAAGCCAGACAAGGACAATACAAAGAAGGAAAACTACAGGCCAATATCACTGATGAACATAGACGCAAAAATCCTCAACAAAATATTGGCAAACCGAATACAGCAATACAACAAAAAGATCATACACCACGATCAAGTGGGATTTATACCAGGGACACAGGGATGGTTCAACATCCGCAAATCAATCAACGTGATACACCACATTAACAAAATGAAGAATAAAAACCACATGATCATCTCAATCGATGCAGAGAAGGCATTCGACAAGATCCAGCATCCATTTATGATAAAAACTCTCAACAAAATGGGTATAGAAGGAAAGTACCTCAACATAATAAGGGCCATATATGACAAACCTACAGCAAACATCCTACTCAACGGGGAAAAACTGAAAGCCATTCCTTTGAGGACAGGAACAAGACAAGGGTGCCCACTCTCACCGCTCTTATTCAACATAGTACTGGAAGTTCTGGCCAGAGCAATTAGGCAAGAAAAAGGAATAAAAGGACTCCAAATAGGCAATGAAGAAGTGAAACTCTCACTATTTGCAGACGACATGATCCTATACATGGAAAACCCAAAAAATTCCATCGGAAAACTACTAGAAACAATCAACAACTACAGTAAAGTGGCAGGGTATAAAATCAACTTACAAAAATCAATTGCATTTCTATACACTAACGATGAAACAACAGAAAGAGAACTCGAAAAGACAATCCCATTTACAATTGCAACAAAGAGAATAAAATATCTGGGAATAAATTTAACCAAGGAGGTAAAAGACCTATACCATGAAAACAATAAGACACTATTGAAAGAAATCGAGGAAGACATAAAGAAATGGAAAAATATTCCATGCACATGGATTGGAAGAATAAATATAGTTAAAATGTCCATTCTACCTAAAGCAATCTACAGATTCAATGCAATCCCAATCAGAATCCCAATGTCATTCTTCACGGTAAGAGAACAAAAACTACTGAAATTCGTATGGGGCAACAAAAGACCCCAAATAGCTAAAGCAATTCTGAAAAAAAAGAACAAAGCTGGAGGCATCACAATCCCTGATTTCAAAATATACTATAAAGCTATAGTAATCAAAACAGCATGGTACTGTTACAGGAATAGACACACAGATCAATGGAACAGAATTGAAAACCCAGAAATAAAACCACACACCTATGGACAGCTAATCTTCGACAAAGGAGCAAAGAACAGACAATGGAGAGAGGGAAGTCTCTTCAATAAATGGTGCTGGGAAAATTGGACAGCAACATGCAAAAGAATGAAAGTAGACCATCTCCTATCGCCATATACAAAAACCAATTCAAAATGGATCAAAGACCTGAAAGTGAGACCTGAAACTATAAAACTCCTGGAAGAAAATATAGGCAGTACACTAATTAAGGGATCCTTTCAGATTCCATGTCTACCCAGACAAGGGAAACAAAAGAAAAAATAAACAAGTGGGACCTCATCAGACTAAAGAGCTTCTACAAGGCAAATGAAACCAGGATCAAAATGAATAAACAACCCACCAGCTGGGAGAAAATATGTGCAAATCGTTTGTCCGACAAGGGATTAATCTCAGTAATCTATAAAGATCTCATACAACTGAGCAACAAAAAAACAAACAACCCGATCAAAAAATGAGCAGGGGGGGCCTCCCGGTGGCGTAGCGGTTTCGTCCGCGCTTGGCAGCCCGGGGTTCGCCAGTTCGGATCCCGGGCGCCTGCCAACGCACTGCTTGTCAGCCATGCCGTGGCGGCGTCCCATATAAAGTAGAGGAAGGTGGGCACGGATGTTAGCCCAGGGCCAGTCTTCCTCAGCAAAAAGAGGAGGATTGGCAACGGATGTTAGCTCAGGGCTGGTCTTCCTCACAAAAAAAAAATGAGCAGAGGATATGAACAGACATTTTTCCAAGGAAGAAATACAGATGGCCAATAGACACATGAAAAGATGTTCAACATCACTAATCATCAGGGAAATGCAAATCAACTACACTACTACACTAAGATATCACCTTACACCGGTTCGAATGGCTATAATCACAAAGTCAAATAACAACAAATGCTGGAGAGGTTGTGGAGAAACGGGGACCTTCAGTCACTGCTGGTGGGAATGCAAACTGGTGCAGCCTCTATGGAAAACAGTATGGAGAGTCCTCAAATAATTAAAAATAGAAATACCGTAGGATCCAGCAATACCACTCTTGGGCATCTACCCAATGGACATGAAATCAACCATCACAAGAGGTGTATGCACCCCTATGTTCATTGCAGCATTATTCACTATAGCCAATAAGTGGAAGCAACCCAAGTGTCCCTCGACTGATGATTGGTTAAAGAAGATGTGGTATATACATACAATGGAATACTACTCAGCCATAAGAAAAGACACAATTGTCCCATTTGCAACAACATGGATGGACCTAGAGGGTATTATGTTAAGTGAAATAAGCCAGAGAGAGAAAGACAGACACTGCATGAACTCACTCATATATGGAATATAAGTGAACACACAGACAGAGAGAACTGATTGGTGGTTACCAAGAGGAAGGGGGGTGGGGGGTGGGCACAAGGGGTGAAGGGTTACATCCACAAGGTGACGGACAAACAAAAATGTACAACTAAAACCCCACAGTGTTATAAACTATTAAGACATCAATTAAAAAGATGGTAAAAAAAAAAATCTCAATGTCTTTTTTTTTTCTGCAGAAATAGAAAAGCTTTCATATGGCATTGCAAAAACCCCAAATAGTCAAACAACATCACACACACACACAAAAATAAATAAATAAAAAAAAAAACTAGTTCATATGGTTTTTAAATGGCTCATAATTTTAAAAATAAATTTATCGGGTCCGCCCGGTGGCACAGCGGTTTAGTTCGCGCTTGGCAGCCTGGGGTTCGTGGGTTCGGATCCCAGGCACCTGCCGACGCACTGCTTGTCAGCCATGCCATGGAGGCGTCCCATATAAAGTGGAGGAAGATGGGCATGGATGTTAGCCCAGGGCCAGTCTTCCTCAGCAAAAAGGGGAGGATTGGCAACAGATGTTAGCTCAGGGCTGGTCTTCCCCACCAAAAAAAAAAAAAAATTAAAAAAAAATAAATAAATAAATTTATCATATTTCTTGGGAATAAAGGCTTTTAAAAAAAACAGCTTTGTCCTTCTACATGGGGAATTAAACCTTGAGTTAACATTCTAGCTATTTCCCTAGAAACTTAATCAAGGTCAGCTATGTTACCAGTCAAGACTGCTTTTGGTAAAAATGACCCACATCTGGACTAGGAAGGCTGGGAATGGTAGAGAGCCATTGCTTTGGGCTTTCTTGAGCATGTGACTCCTGAAACTGAGTATGGTCTTTTCTAGGATCCTTGAAAGCTATGCCCATCTGTGGGTCTTCTAAGCCAGAGTGGCTCCTCTACCCACTCATGTGATGTGGTCTCAATCCCCTCACACCTGAACTGTCACCTTGGGGACTAGACTCTAGCCGCTGAATTGCTAAGAATCCTCTACCAAAGAAACACACCTAATGCTGTCCTGCTCTATCCTTCTGAATAAATTGGTGCCAAATGTAGCCTATTTGGGTCTTGTGTAGTATAAAATGTCTGTCTGGTTGAGCCTAAACTTGGGACTAGGAACTGGAGCACCTCCATTATAAAATATAAAATCCATTTACTCACAAGAGAAGTCCTTCTCTTACAAACCCTAAGTACCGACTCTGTGCCAGTCACCTGTAAAATCTGTATTAATGTTTTCCCCTTTTAAATTTTTGAAATCCCTTAAATATGATTGCCTCCAAACAGAATGTCTCTCAAAAAACCAGAGTTTCTTTTATCAATAACTAAAAAGAAACATAGTCCTTCTTACCCACAGATACAATATTTGACACAGTAACTACTACATATAGGCAGGGATGAACTAAAAGGCAAGCTACTTGGGAACCAAAAGTGCTGAGGCCAAGTGCCTACGCTCAAGTTCTCAAAATAATTTCTTTTAGGTTTGTCAAGCAAAATAAATTCCAAAACAGCCTGAGCCTACAAAAAAGGTAGAAAACGAGCTGACAAGGATTTCACCATACCTGGCTTGTTTGAATGAATGGCCAACATGGCAGAGAATACCTTGCTAAGTTGAACTTTGGTAGCCTGTAAAAGAGGAAAGAAAAATTCTACTTGCTATATAGCAAAATTGTTATTAATCTCTGAGTGATCTGCACTGTACCCTTAACAACTGTAAAATCCAATGGGGCAAGATCTACTATTGCGAGGGACATAAAATCAAATACAGACACACCCATAATTTTCTTCTACCTAAACCACTAGACATAAACACTCTAAATATCTAAAAAATTTTCAACTTTACTGAACAAATACATATAAAGATCATTTTCTTTTCCACTAACTTGGACACCATTTATATAGTCATTCGGATATGCAAATGTTGTTACATTGAAGTTCAGCCTTCTTGGGTTTTTTCCCTTTTATTAACCCTACATCTTTGGAGAAAACATGAAGTTCAGTAATCAAGTATGGGATTTAAAAGACAGACTAACAAAAAGAAGGAAAGAGCGAACAAGATATGGATGCCCAATACTCACCCATTTCTTACAAAAGACTACATAAGACAGCCAAAGTTGAACATCATCCTGCAAAAAAGCAATGTAGTAAACTGCCTGAATTTGAACTCTATATATAATACACTTTTGCCTTAATTAATTTTGTTAGAAACAGAGGCAGATTTTAGAAAATCCAATCCCTCAGCATATTAGGCTCCTCCTCACCGAGGCCTTAGATCTCTTAGCCATGATAACTCAATCTGTCCCCCAACTCCCACCTACCATGCTCCAAGACAGCATTTGTTGTCTATCCAATTTGCTCAATGCAGTTCTTATTAAATGCTCTCAATCAGGGGTAGCAACCCCAAAATTATCATTCCCAAGAATCTAAGGTACTTCCCACATAATATGTCCCAGTCCCAGAGCCAAACTTGAAGAAAATCAAGTTAGTGAGGTGCTGTCCCTCTTCTAACCACTTATCTTCCACTTTCACGTCTTCGGTATACTTTACTTAAAGATATATCCAAACAAATCCCAAACAATTTGCTAATCCTTAATTATGTATCAAATCCACTGTTTTCAGTACCATCCTTACAGATTAACTGTAAGGTAATGAGATCAATTTTCTCAATGGTTTGATAAGTGGTTTCAAGTAATGATCCCATCATTAGAATAGGTATCAAGACACTCAAAATAGGAAGAGATGACAATACATTTGAATATCCAAGTCATAATATGTATAATACACATCTTCACATATCTTACAGTTAAGGTTGCTCTGACCACTTACTTTCCACTTTGCTGAAGCACGTCGGAAGACGCCTTGTACCCTGTGTATGATAGAATTCTCAATCTCATCCTTCTTAAATGAATACCCAATGCGCTAAAAAGGGACACAAAAAAACTAAGCCTCAGTTTAATCACATTTATCCAAAGCAGCATTCCTACCTGATCATTAAATGGTACTGACAGAAAAAGCAAATAATTACAAACATCCATTACAAGTATATCATCACAGAATTTATCAATGCCAACTACTTCCCAAACCCAAGTTCCAGCTATAGAACCACAATATTTAACTTTATATTTTTCCCAACTTCCAGAAAATCATCTACTTACAGTTCTTCTTCTCTGGATCAGCTCCAAAAGATTAATTTCATACTATGGAAAAAAACACACCAAAAAAAAGAGAAAACAAGAAAAATTATATCCTTTTAAATATAGGAAATGCATTTAGTTACAATTATGAAGTAAACAAAAATCAAGAATATAAAACAGGAGATAATATGTGATCAAGAAGCGTAATTTGGGGCCGCTCGGTGGCGCAGCGGTTTAGTCCGCGCTTGGCAGCCCGGGGTTCGCGAGTTCGGATCCCGGGCGCCCGCCGATGCACTGCCTGTCAGCCATGCCGTGGCGGCGTCCCATATAAAGTGGAGGAAGATGGGCACGGATGTTAGCCCAGGGCCAGTCTTCCTCAGCAAAAAGGGGAGGATTGGCAACAGATGTTAGCTCAGGGCTGGTCTTCCCCACAAAAAAAAAAAAAAAAAAGAAGCGTAATTTACGGTAAATGTCTACCATTCACTGAAAAGTCATCTTATATCTGCAAAACTCACAAACACATACATTAGCAAGCATATAAACATATTAGATACAAAGAAAGCATGTTACTAAAACCATAAGACTTACAAGATTTATATTATCAATCTAACTTTCTAGTCTACAACAGTGTATTCAGACTTTTAGTAAATTAACCACTCAAAAATTTTAGCTGACGCACAAGCAAATAAATCAGACAGAGCAGTACTAGCTGAAACAGGATGCCTAATTGGATCTCCCTACCCTCGCCTCTAAAGGTCCACTTAGAACCTGTAAGGCTCTCTAAAAGTCACCCCTCTACAATTCCTCTCTAAGCCTCAGCTTGAAAACTATAGAAACAGAAAGCTCAGGACCTCACAAAATTGCATATTTCATTTTAAAACTTTTATGAAATATTTCAAGCACACAGAAGACCCATGCAGCTACCACACAGCTACAGTAAAGCCTACATTTTACTATATTTGCTTCAAATCTTTTTAAAAAATAAAACATTTCAAATAAAAGTGAAGCCCTCTGATTCTACTCCTCTCCCTCCCCAGAGGAAATGACTATCTTGACACTGTTGTTTATCATTCCCAAGCATGACTCCAGTCTTTATTATAATGCCGTCTTGAATGCTTTTAAACTTTATATAAATGATATCATACTGTACCTATCACTCCATATTTTTACTTAACATTATGTCTTTAGATATATCCCTGTTGACATGCAATTCAAGTCCATTCATTTTAACTACTGTATAGTACTTCATTGTGTGAATGTACAATTTACCTACCCTTTCTCCTGCTGGTGCATATTTATTTACAATTTTTCCATTACAAAAAGCTGCAATTAATATTCTTGCACATATCTTCTTGTGGACATATTCAGGAACTTTTCCAGGGTGTATACCCACTTCCACCACTAATATATAGGCTCCTCAAGGCAATGACTTTTGTCTGCTTAATTTATTACCCTGTCAGATCTAATCAGTGCCATGTACATCATAGGCATTCAATATTTACTGTACGACGGAATGAATGAAATTGCTGGGTCACAGAGTATACACACTTTCAACTTTATGGGATATCACCAAATTGTTCTCCAAAGTGGTTGCACCAATTATATACTGATAATGTCAGTCTTTAAAACATTTGCTAGTACGATGGATATAACGTAGCATGGCACCCTGGTTTTAACCTACATTTACCTGATTACTAATGAGGCTAACATCTTTCCTAAGTTTACCAGGGAACGGTTTCCCCTTTGTGATTTACATGCTCATATTTTTCATGATTTGCATGTTTTCATTTTCTTTCTAGTTTTTTGTCATTTTCTTTTTGATTTGTGGTTCTTCATATATTCTAGATTCTAATAGTATGCGTTGCAAATATTTTCTCCCATTTTGTGACTTGTCTTTTTACATTATTAATGGTGTTTTTGCACAGAAATTTTTACTTTTAACCTAGCCAAATCAATCTTTTCTTCATGGCTTGTGCTTTCACAGTCTCATTTATTTTAAGAAATCCTTCCCTACCTGAAGTTACTCTTTCATATCTTTGTAGATTTAAAGTTTTCCCCCACATTTAGCTTTTCAATTCAGCAGGAATTTATTTTTGTGTATTATGTGAGGAAGAGATCTAATTTTATTTTTTAAGGTAGATAACCAGAACCTCATTGATTTAAAATGCCATTTATGTCTCATAGTCAAGTTTATATGCTTGTGTGTGGGGGCGGGGGGAGATATGTAAGAATTTGTGTATGTATGTTTTTAATCTACTTATTTCAGTTGTGCTTTCTAAAACTAATCAACCTAATTTACAGATAGCTCTTCAAATATTTGAAGAATGAAATTATTTGCCACTTCCTAAGTCTCCTTAAGGTTAAACATCTCTATTCCCTTCAATGATTCCTCCTAGAACAAGGTTTCCATCCTGGCTGCCTTCCAATCAATCTCTCAAAGTCTTTCTTAAAATGTAGTCTTGAGCCTAACACAATGCTCCAGACATGGTCTGATAAGTGCAAAACACTTTTTTACAAACCAACATCTCTAGTGCCTACTGTTTGTAATGTCCTCTGCTCAGCTAACTTATCAACACTCTACTTTTGTTAATGTAGTCAATTAGATTATATTTTTTGACACATATGCTCTTGACTCATTTTGAGTTAGCAATCTCTATGAGCATTGGGACCTCTTCCAAATACAAAATTCTTAGCCAGGTCTCATACATCGTTTGTTCAGTTATGGGGTTTTTTGTTTTATTTCAACCTAAGCCCAGAACCTTTAGTCTTACAACACTTCATCTTGTTATTGGGTTCTTTCTGAATCCTGATTCTGTCATCCAAAATATTAGCTATTCTCTCCCATCTGAAAATTAGTCTAGCATGTATGTTTTATCTTCACTCAAATCTCCGTTCATTTACAGAATTGAAGAATTGTGCAGCATGCCTCTTTCTAAGTTGACAGACGTATAGATACATAAGTATTAACTTTCCAACTACTTACTATCATCAAACTCATTCTCCTTTATTTTTCCCCACAAGACAGTCTATCAAATCTCTTAGCTGAAATCCTGAAACACTGTGTCTTTGGCAGTCTCTGATCTAGTAACCCTAGAGAAGGAAAAAAAATGTTCCATATGCCAAGGACTAAAGCCTTAGTGTAGCAATGCTATTCTCAAATCACTTCTATTCCTGTTCAAAAATTACCTGTCCAATCATCAGTTTCTACAATTTGGTAGAAAACTGACATCAAGCTCACCATTCTATAACTGATTAAAAATATGTGAGAGGATTAAAAAGTAATCAAATTATTCACTTACTTGAACATAATTGATAAAGTCTTCCTTAAAAAGAGCTCTTCGCTGTATTCTGTATTCTAGATCTGAAGCCTTCTTAATGATAGCCCTGAGGAGAAAGTCATTTAAAATGTAATACTTGAAAAGAGCAAAAGTTAAATAACTTTGGGGCTTTTCTATGTTTATTTTTAATATATTTAAAACACATAATTACCAAAACATACAATTCCCAAATAATTATCCTTTGTAAGCAAGTATTCTCTTACATGATTACTTCTATGTTCTTAAGGGCATCACAATGTATTTTAAAACTTTCATGAAAATCACTTTAATCAATTACCAGAACCACTGACATTCCCCAGCAAAGCAAATAATGTTAAGTACTTTACAATATTTATATGCAGTATTAGTAAAGACTTCTTTTCCTCCAAATTCAGGTCACTTAGGTTTTAATGATAATCAAATCTCTTTCCGTGCAGATTAAAATTTTAAAAAAAGCCTAGACTGTCCTACCTAGAAAAGTTTACTACTACTATAAAGGACTTATGGGAGAAAAGTTACTGAGCTAAGGAGTGAACACACAACATGTATATATTAGAAGAATTTAATGTAAGATGTGCAAATCTAATAATCGCCTCCAGTTAATGGCAACAATAACAACATTTACCGCGCACTTATTAAGACTCGACATTTGCTGCGTTGCGTTTCATTAACAAATGTTAAAGGCTCCCATAGTCACATTACTACATTCAGAGTCATTGTAAAATGAAAAAAGTCACAGAGAGCCATTAAAAACTATTAAACTTAATTTTAACAAATTACTGAATGCCAACTATGTGCCAGAAGTTGATGGCTAAGCCCTGGGGTATAATACGAAATTGAATTAAATGGTCCCCATCTTCAGGTCTTGTTAGAAAGATTTACCTACTCCTCCTGGGCTGCCACGGCACTCTGTTCGCATCTCTAGAGCAGTACACTCTACTACAACCAACTTAACAGTACACGGCACTGTAATCAAAATGTCAACTTGTCTGTCTCCCCCACCACACACAGGGCAGTCAGCTCCTGATGGGCAGGGATCCTGGTTTTATCACCTTTCTGGTCCCAAGACCTGGCTCCATGAAGAGCTGTATGTTTGGGGGGTAAATGGACGGATCCCCTTGCAATGAATGAGAAATTAATTCTGGGCATCATCGAAATCCAGAAACGGGCTTCTGCCATGTTAGGAAAAATAAACACAACTCAAGTGCCCCCGTCCCTGCCCCCGCCACACACACGCCCCCAACCTCCCCTCCGCCCGCCCAGCTCTTCCTCTTCCTCAGCTCTCTCTCACTTAATCTCCGCATGACTGAACAGTCCAATGCGCTCCAGTTGTTCCAATTCGGGGAGTCGATCTTCTATGCGTTCCTGAATTATCTCCGCCATGAGGTCCGCACTCTAAACCCCGGCGAAGAGCCTCTCACCGGCCCACTAGCGCAGAAAGGCCACACCGTCTACTCCCGGGACCCAGCCCTAGCGTTCGCACGTGCTGACGTAACGTACGCACAAGGTCCCGCCTTTTCCGCTTCCGCCGTTGGAGAAGGCCTTCTGGCCCTTGCGGCCGCTGTCGCCTCCGTGTGGCTGACTGTGGGGTTGCAGCGAGGACCCCTCCCTCGCAGGAGGACTCAGTTGGACAGAGGTGGAGGGGCGGGGCTAAATGAGCGCGAGGCTAGACGTGGGCGGGGATCGGAAAAAGCGTCCCCGGGTCTAGAGCGGTTACCTGAAAGAGCCGTGAAATGCATTTTCTGCGGGGTGCTGTCTCCTCTTATTCTCTCCCATCCCACGTCCTTGCTTTGCAACACCAAGAACCAAAAAAAAAAAAGCAAAGGGGAAGGGTAGGGGATATCGTATAATTTCAGTAAACTTTTCAAAAAGTCTGTAATGAAGGTCGTGGGGGGCGCTAAAACTGACCAGGCTATCCAAAAGACTACGTCTTTGCTTTCGGCTGGATTTAGTAAACCAGTGTGATAACACTGGTTTTTCACGTGCCAATTAGAATCTCTAATTGGCTGATTAATTTTAAAATGGGGAGACATTTTTATTATTTAAATAATTATCCTGGCTTTGTAGACAAGATCTTTCAGAACACGTGGCCCTGGGTGGGTATCTGAAACTACATTTTCTTTAGAAAAGAGAAGTTTGGGAGTGATAGAAATAAATCAATAAGATATAGGCCCTCTTTCGACCATTGCCCAAGTAACTGAGCATTTCTAAGAGAATCATCAGACAACTTGCTTGGAAGCGACATTGTTGGTGTAATTACTAAACCTAAAGTAATAACTACATGGCTCAGTTCTTTTTAAGTTCTGGAAGATGATAAAAAACCAAAGCAGGAGTTCTTGCTAGACCTGTTTATTTCAACATTCGCATTAGCACCTTGATCCTCTGTGTGATTTATGAAAGAGGAATAGGCTTAGCAATTAACCATGGTCCACCTCTGTGCCTTTCTTTTTTTTCCTTTCACGTTTTACTGCACTGGTCTCAAAATTGAGGCAAAGGTTGGCTTCATCTTTTCTTGATTCCATCAGCTGTAAGACATGAGGGAAGTGGAAGAAAATCAAAGATGAAATTTCTTTGTAATAGGAAAATATCTGGGGCCTGTGTTAACAGTAAGAGTGGGGATGCCATTAGCTAGTAAGCTCCATATGGGCGGGGAATTTTTGTTTTGTTCACTAGACACCTGGGAGCCTAGAACAGTGCCTAGAATATAATAAGCGCTCAATAAGTAAATGCATGACAGAACAAGAAAAGACACTTGCTAAATTTCTTTAGGTAAAAGGGAGTCAGCAATCTCTGAGAATTGTAATCTTTCATTCCAAGGCAAATTTAATAGATAACTACGATTTTATTTTATTTTTTGTGTGTGAGGAAGATTAGCTCTAGCTAACATCTTTGCCCATCCTCCTCTACTTTATGTGGGATGCCTGCCACAGCATGGCTTGATAAGCACTGTGTTGGTCCACGCCCAGGATCTGGGCATGCAACCCCAGGGATCCAAAGCAGAGCACGCGAACTTAACCACTGCACCACCAGGCTGGCCCGATAACTACAATTTTTAAATCAACCCATCTATAAATACTCTCATCTCTTATTTTTAAATTTAACTTCTATGGTTCTCTTGCTCTAATAATTATTATAATGATAATGGCAAAGCCTTCTTTTGTCTCTTCTGCATCTCATAATAGCTATCACTTATGTAGGACTTACTATGTGTTCAGCTACTATGTGCACTGTTCTAAGTTCTTTATATATTAACTCACCTACTCCTATCACAAATATTTTTAAATATCAACCCAAGAAGGAGCTCTTGAAGAGGTAAAAAGCACCTACTAGAGAAAGCCCAATACAGCAGAAGAAATTGTGTTTTGAATAATGCCCCCTGGGTCTCAGAATCCTTAGCTGAGCACACCTTCTAGTTAAGGAACCCTAGGGCCAGAGAAAAAGTGCTCTTGAGTCTGGAGCTCTAAGCTGCACCTTGGAAACCTTGACATTTCTTTTAGTTTTTTATTTGATCTTTAAAATTCACCATAGATGTCAGATTAGTAAGCAGCTATTGACTGGGGAGGGGTACAAGGGAGCCTTCGGGGTGCTGGAAATGTTCTATACTTGATCTGGGTGGTGGTGTATATGTATGTTAAAATCCATCCACTGAGGTATACATTAAGATTTGTGCACTTTATGAAAGTCATGCTTTAAGTTAAAAGAAGAAATTAATGACCAGGCTCTCTCTTTTAGGATATTATTCTTTTCAAGAGCTTCAATTATTAGTTTTATGTGTGTCGTACAGTCAAAATATTGAAACACAAATGACCAAAACCCTCTCCCTCTCCAAAAGAGTTGATGCAAATTCTGCATTCTGGCCCACAATATATTAGTATTCGTTTTAATATAAATTATTGTGATTTTTTTTCCAGATTCTCAAGTAAGATTAATCCCAGAAAGAGGTACCCTGCTCACCCCATGTTGGAGAAACACTTGGCCCCATTGTGGTGCTCATGAGCCGTTTGGAAAATAGCGAAGAGAGGTCTCAGGGTCCTGTGACAATCTCTTAAGGAGTCTGACAGATGAACAGTAGCCAGATGTTTGCAAATCAAGTTAAAACTTCTACTCTTGCCTTCAAAGTACTTGATGTAAACTTCAAAGAAAACTTGAACTTTTCCTCAGACTCTTCATTGTCATATCTGAAGATTAAGTTCATGGACAGCTAAGTGGTTAAAAACAGCCGAGAAAGAAATATCCATCTTTTATTATTATTATTATTATTTGTAAAGCAAAGTACCTAATTTCAGTGATAATGAGAGGTGAGACACCTAGAATCCCATCCCCCTACCTTGTTCGAAGTCCCCTGCCTGCTTCTCCCACACAGAGAGCTCCAGTAGACTTCAAAGTCAGAGCAGAAGTGATAGACACAGACTGGTCTTTGATGCCTAAGAACATCGGAGCCCTCAGTTTGATGCGAATGGAAAGCATCTGTACTTTTCAAACCTTTCATGTTATCTCACATTGCTAACAACAAAAGCTGAAAAGTTTGAGGTGACGCACACTACACACATTAAAATATTTGGAACCAAGAACTTTTCATTTCTTTTTCTATTATATATAGCTTCTTTTACTTTGCAAACCACATTGGATAGTAAATTACTTCTGGCACACAGCCTTGTCAGCTTGCCAAATTTCAACTGGAGCAAGTTTTTACAGCCAGGCTAATAAGCCCTGAAAATTAGGAGGTAAGTATAATGGAAATAATGACATAGTCTTTAACTGCAGGAGCATAGAATGACAATGTGAGATTCTAATAGATTCTACTTTTAAAAGATTTTTTATTCTGATGAAATCTTTAAAAAAAATTTTTAGATTATTTTAGTTCAAAACACATGTCAATGGAAAGAGTTTCTTTTAATTGGTGAAAAGCATTTTTGTGGGTTTTTTTCACCCTGTGGCTTAAGCTATTGCTTTTTGCAAACTCCAAAAAAAAAGAAAACCGAGAATATGGCAGTTTGGGGATAACAACCTACTCTTAAAACAAACTGACATCTTGAAAAAACATGTTCTGAAATGATTGGCTTCCAGGATGGGGCCTGGCAATTGTTTGTGTATGAATACATTTCATCAAAGCCATAGCTGATTAGCTACATCAACTTTTTTCAGCTTACCCCCAATCCAGAGAGAAACCCAGTCCCTGCTTAAGTAACCTTCTGGTCTTTATTGAACAAACATTCAAAAAATTGAAAATGAATATCACATTTAATTTTTTTCACTGAAAGAAACAGGTAGTATCTGTTGTGAGGTAGTATCCATTTCTCTAAATTTAACTCTTACATCCATTACCATTCACAGTTTACAAGTGACAAGGAAAATTCTTTTTCACCTTCTCATTCTGCCCTCCAATTAGACCTGGACTGATTAGCCTCAGCATCACATGCTCAGTCCCAAATTGTTTAAGCAAAGAAGAGGTTTGGAGTTGTGTTGTGTGTTTTTTTAAACTATACTAAAATAATATGGCCTTACTCCAGAAATGCCAGCTTTCTTATGGTTCCCCAACCATACCATGCTATTTTATACTTCTGTTAACGCCACACTATTCCCTGCACCTGGAATGTCTTTTGTCTCCTTATCCATTTGGCAAATTTAATTGATGAAAAAAAAAAGGGAAGCCCGCCCTTCATGCCCCACCATCCCACCATCACCACCAATTTGTGTTCTTATATACATTTATACCAAGGGCTCAGTCTTTGCATCTCTTTTTTTCCCTCTCACTAATTCTCTAGGTGACCTTATCCAGGCCCATAACATCAAATGTCATCTATCAGTGCTGTCCAATAGAACTTTCTGTGATGATAGAAATGTTCCATATCTGCACTGTCCAGTATGGTAGCCACAAGCCCCATGTGGCTATTGAGTGCTTGAAATGTGGCTTGAGCAACTGAGAACCTGAAGTTTTAAATTTCATTTAATTAATTTAAATTTAATTCAAATTTAAATTTAAATGCCACATGTAGCTAGTGGCTGCCACACTGGACTGCACAGATCTATATGACTTCCAAATTTATAGCACCAGTCCATAACTGTCCCCTGAACTCCAGACCCATGCCAGTATATCCAACTGCCTACTCAACATCTCCACTTGGAGATCTTACAGGCATTTCAAAATTAGTACATCCAAAACCAAGCTGCTGGTGTTCTCCCCCAAAATCTGCTCTTGCTATATAATCTTTCCCATCTTGGTTAATGGCAGTTCCATACTTCTAGTTTATCAGGCCAAAATCCTGGGAGTTGTCTCCGACTCTATATCTAATTTGTCAGCAGTCCTCTCTGTTCTACAAAATAGAGCCAGAATATGACCTCTCCCCATCATTGCTACTGCTATCATCCTAGTGCAAGCCACCATTGTCTCTTCCCTGGATTATTGTTATAGCCTCCACTGGTCTCCTTGTTTTCACCTTGGCCCTCTTGAGTCTATTCTTAACAGGTGGGTGTCTATTCTTAACAGCAGCCAAAGTTATTTTGTTAAAATATAAGTCAGACCACATCATTCCTCTGCTCAAAACCTTGCAGTGGCTTCTTGACTCACAGTAAAAACTAAAAGCCTTTCATTTGCCTACAAAGCCCCATACAATCTGGTGCCCTTCCCTTCCCTTCCTCTCTGACCTTACTTCCCACTCCTGCCTAGTTTCCTCCACTCCAGACACATTAGCCTCCTTGGTATCCCCTCAATATGACAATACAGGGCCTTTGCACTGGCTATTCTCTCTGCCTGGAGTTCTCTTCCCCAGATAAATTCATGGCTCATTCCCTCACCTCCTTCAGATCTTTCTCAAATGTCACTCTCTCAGGGAGGCCTTTCATATTTAAAACTGCAGCCGTTACCCTCAACAATCCTTAGTCTACATTTTGCTTTTTTTCCTCCATATCACTGATCACTATCTAACATTATAGTAATATTTATTATTTGTCTCTCCTCACACGTACACTGAAACATAAGTTCCATAGAGCTAAACTTGTCTGCTGCTCAATCTCCAGAGTTGGGCACATAGTTAAGTGCTCATTCCATATTTGTTGAATAAATGAATGATTAATTGTATAGTTGTACTACTTAGTTTGTATTGTAACTTATTTCTTTCATCTATATGTCTACCCTTCATAATACTGTGACTTTCGTGAGAGAGAGAACTAGTATTTTATTTATCTTTGAAGTCTCTAAACCCTAGCATTCGAAGACGTTAGGTACTCAGTAAACATTCACTGAAAAGAAACAACTCTACATTATGCAGAAAAGCCACTGACAGTGTTTAATATGCCCAAAACCCTTCCTAAAGGAAACGGATCTACCCACAGCTACTTTTATCTTACCACCTGACCCTGGGCAATTTGCTCCTACTGATCAGGCCAAAAGTAAGCTCCTAACTCAAGGACAACTAATCCATTGGCTGGCCAAAAACCCATAATATACCCTGGCATGAAAAGATGAATTGAACTAACTTAACACGCCCTCTTTGAACTCTGAATTAAGAAGAAAAAAAGAGAATTACATGATGGGAACATATGAGTTAAACCCAAAGAGAATCCATGAGTTAGAGATAGGAGATTGAGGAGCTTGGCAAGGCAAGGATGTAAGGAAGCAGAAACTAAGAGTAAGTAGAAACAGTGAAATAAAAAAAGGTATACAGGGGGTGTGTGGCGGGGGGAGACGACGACACAGTACCTAAGAGAAAATGGAGAGTGACTGAGTCACATTTATAAGAGCACCCCAGAGTGAGCACCCACAAACTCCTGCAGATGAAGTCCCATTTTGAACTGTTTTGAATCTAGTTGTCTTGAAGCTCTGTGCCCTTTCTTGCTTCAGTGTCAATTTACAATAGTGCCCAATTGTTCGAGGTGTTCTTTATAACCCTCAACCCTAACTAAAATACCATTTTTGGTTCATATAGTTGCTGTCACACGTAGAAGAGTGAGGGTATTGCGTTTTCATATTTTCTACCAAATGATACATTTGAGATGGTCTTCAAAGCCTTAGGCAATTGACCCTTGGAGCTTTGAACATTTATTAGGAAGCACAGGGAGGAATGTTCTCTTTGGAGCCATTTGGTTTCCCTTAAAGCCACACTCCTATGGCAAGCTAGAATCTACTTACAGTGTGAATGTACCTTGCTTTAAACAAATTTGAAACTCTGGATTTATAGCACTAGATTATTATTTGGTCACTTTAATAATCTTTTATTTATTTTATTACAAACATAATATACTGTTAGAAATTCAAATGCTATATTCTTTCAAATAGTGAGGGTTTATGAACCACAAGAGAGCCACAAACCTAAAATTCCCCTGCTATGTTTTAGTGAATGCCATTGGCTTGGGTAAACACAAAGCACCTAAGGAAAAGGGCTTTCTGCTTCAAAGACTTGGTCACAATCTTTCTCTTTTCCCTTCTCCATTAGTAGCCCTCCCCTATGGGTCCACACAGCTGCCACTACCACACAGAAAGCCAGCTATTTCAAAACGCACTAGCTGTTCTACTCAAGGGGCAGTGGGATATAACAGAGAAGACCAGTTTTATTTTGAGTACATTTTAGCAGGATCTACCAACATTTTAAATATACATGCCTTAAGGCCCAGCAACTCCAACATCTACAAATCTATCCCACAGAAATACTAACAAAAGTGCACACACATATACATATTAGGATGGTCACAGAAGCAATGTTTGTAATAGCAAAACATTGGAAAGATCCTCAATTGTCTAACAGGGAAGTGGTTAAATAAATTACAGTATATCCATACAATGGTATACTATGCAACTATTAAAGAGAATGAGGAGTGTGTCTATGTAATGAGTTGGAAACAGGCCTATTATACACTGTTAAATCTAAAAAAGGCAAGTTGCAGAACAGTAGTTATTGTATGATCCATTTTAAATGTGTGTGTTATGAGCAAAAAAAAGCTTGGAGGATTGCCCACCAAACCATTCACCCATTGGCTACCTTGGAGAAGTAGAATGGCGACTTTATACCTTGCTATATTGTTGAGTAATATAACAAAGGTATATTATTTTTGTAATTTCTAATTTAAATAAAGCATTTTAATAGAGAGAAAAGAAAAATGAAAGAAGTGGCTTCAGAATCAAAATCTGGTTCAAATCCCAGCTCCATCATCTTTTTAGTGTCAGTTGGGATATTAAAAGAAAAATCTGCTCTATCTTAACTTCTGATTAACACTTCACAGCAATTGCTTGGAATACGTGAAATACCTCAGCTTTTACTTTATACATTGTGGTTTTTAAACACCAGAGAAGACTGCCTTCAGGGGCTTGGATCCATTTTTCATGTGAGGAACGCTTTTTGGAAGGTGAATAATTTCACTCCCTAAGTTATCCATTTGCTAATAAGATACTCATAATAAATAGGGCATATTTTGTCTCTTTCGCAAATCCTGCTCCCTTCTCTCCCCATCTCACCCCAAGCCTCCACAACCTGGGAGCTGTCCAGGTACAAATTAACATTTAAAAAGACCCCAAGTTGTTCACACAAGCAGCTCTATTATTGCTCTCTCCTCTACAGCCTTGGCCTGCTCAAAAACCCACATTCAGATTGGATCACATCCACTCCGGCCCTTGAGCACACAGGTATTGTGGGAGAGAGGCCGCTTTTGGCTACAAACCCCTTTATTCATTCTAAAATAACTTCATCCATCAGGTTCATTGAACAACTAGTTTGTGCCCATCACAGCCTCTGACAAAGCACTTTTGCTTACCTTGTGGCCAAACCTTACAGTAATTCTGTGGGTGGGTGAAGCTTCATTTAACAGATGAGCAAACCAAGATTTCGAAGGGTGGAGTGACTTGCCCAAGATGACACAGTAAGTGGGGGAGCGTGCTGAGAAATCTAGGCTTTGGGGTTACTAAAGGTCACTAACCGTTCTTCTTTTTCTTTTTTTAATTAACTGGTT
Organism: Tapirus indicus; assembly: GCA_031878705.1. Classification (NCBI taxonomy): domain Eukaryota; kingdom Metazoa; phylum Chordata; class Mammalia; order Perissodactyla; family Tapiridae; genus Tapirus; species Tapirus indicus. The sequence goes on from CM062932.1 coordinate 20,611,662, forward strand.
CTAAAAGCTAAATAGTACTTTAAAACTTGCAAAGAAAAACAGCATCCCCCTGCCCCACCAGTCTCCTCTTTCCTGTTATAACTCTCTTATGTAACCACGTGGAACTTTTAAAGCTATGTCTCTCGGTTTATCGCCACTTTTCTAATTAACGGGTATAACCGGTGTACTGCACAGATACAACCAAACGCCACTCTACCGTCCCCTCTCTGCTCCTTTATACTTCGTGCACGCTCCCTGCTCAGGTTGGAAACTCGGGCGAGCGATGCCGTCTCCTCGCTCTCCGAGCCTCCAGCACGACCGCCGGGCCGCCGCCGAGAGGCCACCACACCCGGATCGCGACCCGGGCTGCGCCCCCGGCCTCTCCGGCCCGGCCTCAGCCCCCGGCCCCCACCCCAGACCCCTCGCGGGCTTCGGGTCAGAGCCCCGGCCTCGGTCAGGGTCTGAGGGCGAGGATCGGGCAGGGCGAGGGCCGGGGTCGGGAGACGAGGGCCGGGGTCAGGGGGCGAAGGTCAGAGCAGAGGGCGAGGGCCAGGATCTGAGGTGAGGGCCTGGGTTGCAGGCAAGGGTCAGAGTCAGGGGGTGAGGGCAGAGTCTGAGGCGAGGGCTGGAGTCGGGGTCGAGGGCCGTGGTCTGGGGCGAGGGCCGGGGGGCCGAGGGCCGGGGTGTGAGGCGAGGGCTGGAGTCGGGGTCGAGGGCCGTGGTCTGGGGCGAGGGCCCGGGTCGGGAGTCGAGGGCCGGGGGGCCGAGGGCCGGGGTGTGAGGCGGGGGCCCGGGTCGGGGGTCGAGGGTCGAGGGCCGGGGTGTGAGGCGAGGGCCGGGGCCGGGGCGGCGGTTGAGGCGGCTGAGGAGGCGTGTCAGGCCGGTCCTGGGTGAGCCGATGGCCTGGGGTCCGCGCCGGCAGAGCACGGGAGCGGCGCTCCCCGCCGGGGCAGCGGGGGCCCTGGGGAGGCTTCCTGCGGGCCGTCGACCGCGCGGCCGCAGCTCCGCGGAGAGGGCGCCGAGCGCGCCTCCAGCCTCGCGCCCAGGGCAGCTCGGCGCGGGCAGCCCCAGCCCGACCCCACAGCCTTCTCCTGCCCCCAAGCCGGCGGGCGGCCTCTCCCGGCCGCGGATCCCGGTGGGAGGCCGGCCAGGGCGCGGCCGGCCTTCTCGGCGTGGGGCGGCACCAGGGCTTCAGGTTTCCCCGCTCGCTCAGGCAGCACGGTCCGCAGGCCGCTCCCGAGGCTCGGGGTCGAGGGTAGCACCCCTACCCCTCCTCCAAGGCGCGGGGGTACACGGTACCGCAGCCTTGCTCCGAAGAAACCCCTCCACCAATCCCCTCCAATTTTCCCTTCTGACCCCCTTTTAAAAATGTCCTTTATTAGGCTGAGGGGATCCAAGACTTGAGCAGTTTCAGAGGGAAATTTCCTTTGTTTATGGAGGGGGCACTAAATGTAGTATCCTCTTATGGGCTGTCATCAACTCTGTCCCCTCCCTCCACACACTCATCCTCCCTCATCCTCCCCAAATGTCACCACACCTGTGGGTTAAATCAATTTTTAGTTTACATTACTATGAATTTGACAATACTTTCACAGTGGGTCTGTTAATATACTGTGATTATATTTCCTTTCTTACCAGACTTTTTTCTTTTCTCTGGGGTTAATCATTTTCTCAATTCTTTGTTAAGCTTTCTAAGTACCTATCGTTAATTTTTCCCCCAACGTCCTGCCAAAACTGTAAGTCTCCATTTATTCAAATTCATCAGGTAATACATCTATTTTGTTTTTTCTGAAAACTATTCCTCCCATTCCGATCGTAACTGTTGCATGCTAAGCCAACTGCACAGCTGTTGTTCTGGGATTTCCCTTCATCACCATCCTGGGAATTTTCCTTACTTCTTTGTGTGTGTGTCCCCTGTGTCCTGGATTCCATGTCTTGTTTTTCTTCCTTATTTTGGTACAGCACATCTTCTGGTAGCTTCCTGAGAAAGGGTATAAAAGAGTTAAATTTTTCTTCAGATCTTACATGTCTGAAAATATCTTTATTTGACCTCCTCACCTGATCAATGTGATAATTTGTCTGGGTATATAATTCTAGGTTGGAATTCATTTTTCCATAAAACTGTGAATTGTCTTCTACCTTTCAATGTAATTGCTGAGAAATCTAATGAAATTCTTACTTTTGTACATGACCCATATAGCTTTGTGTATTACCCTATTTTTATTATTATGTCTGGAAGCTTTATCTTCTGTTTTTGATGTTTTGAAAATGCACAGTGATATGCCTTGATGTGCATCTTTTCATTCATTGTGCTAGATGCTCAAGGGCCCTTTCAATTTAGAAAATCTTGCCCATCAGTTCTGGAAAATTTCTTGTATTACTTTTTTTTTTCTTGCATTATTCATTAGATCTCTCTCTTCCAGACATACATACTCTGCCCCACTCCATCCCCATCCATTTTCTCTGTTCTTACTTTCTTAAATTCCTGTTATTTGTATACTGGAATCTCCAAATAATTGTAATCCTCTCATCTTTTCTCTTCCACTTCTCATCTTTCTTTTTTTTTCACTGTCAGCAAATTTTCTCATCTCTATTTTCCAAACTTTTCATTGCCCCTTTGTCAATTTTGCCTTCTGAACAATGGTGTGCTAGTAAATGTCTAATAACCAACTCTCTGAAGGGGGGAATGGGGAAGCCTTGATTGGTAGTGTTTCCCCATATCCATAGTATAAATATTTCCACCATGGTTGACTTCAGGCTACCACCATTACATCACTGACTGCAGAGTTGGGAAGAGATGCACAGGAGTATATCATTATATTAGTGTTTCTACCATATAGATACAATAAACAAATAATCTCAAGAGCATAAATAATAACAAAATGTAGGAAAATAATTTGGAAGTGATGAGTTTTAAGTATTACTTTTGTTTTTAATATAATATATTGCATTGTAACTTTATAAAATCTAATTTTTTTTTTTTTGCTGAGGAAGATTTGCCCTGAGCTGACATCTGTTGCCAATCCCCCTCTTTTTTTTTTTTTTTACTTGAGGAAGATTAGCCCTGAGCTGACATCTGTGCCAATCCTCCTCTATTTTTTCGTATGTGGGACACCTTCACAGCATGGCTGGTGAGTGGAGTAGATCCATGCCTGGGATCTGAACCTCCAAACACAGGTCACCGAAGCGGAATATGGGGAACTTTAACCACTCAGCCACAGGGTCGGGCCCAAAATCTAATTTTTAATAATGACTGTGTTTAACAAATGACTTGCAAAATTCCTGAAAATTCAACAATTGGCTCATGAAAGCTGGTATGAGCCAGCTGCTGCAAACTACTGCTTTTAAAATAAAAAATCATGGTCTCTAACACAATAAAATTAAATCAGAGTAATCTTCCAAATGCAGTTCTGATTGCGTCACTCCCCTGAGTGAAACTCTTTGTTGCTTTTCTGCCTGCTGAAGCCCTCAACAGTCAAGGCTCAATTCACATTCTACCATTCTTATTTGTTCATCAAACAAATATTGATCAGGTATCTGCTACGGGCAAGGTCTTAAAGAAGATGCTGAGGATACAAGGCTGAATAATATATATTTCCTTTCTTTGAGGTACTCACAATGTAGTAAGAGAAGCAAAAACTTAAATACATACTATTGAATGTGATAAGATCCATAAAAATGTTTACACAGAGTACTCTAGGAATGCCTAGCAAATGACTAATTCAGCCTGGGGGATCTGCCAAGGAAAAACTCAGCATGTCTTTCCTTGTCTTTTAGGTCTATAGTGGGTTGGTTTTTTTTGTTTTATTAAGCGTTATATACTTTTCTCATCAGGAGCCCTAAAGGTAAAGTGTAGTGTTCATTTTGAAGACTGCTAGTCTATTTTTTTTTTAAGCTACAAGCAATGTCCTCAAAATAAACTTCTGATTTATTCAGTTAAGGGAAAAAATTTTCGACTGAATCAATAAAGAATCTCTTCAAGCTATCAATGCGTGGGAAAGGTAGGAATAGTAAAGTTTGTGCTGCTAAGTGTTTGGAGCATATTTAGAAATATGAATAGAAGAAATGTCATGGAAATAATGTGAAACATAAGTGGAAGTAATAGAATATATGTCAGTGGATAAAATATATTTGAAAGTTGTAACTGAGCCACAAGCTTCCCAGAAATCATATATATAGGATCAGCAGTCATCATATCAGAGGATCACAAGATTTTTCTGACCCAAAATATTTGAGGCTATAATCCCATTCCAGACTGAGAATAATTGATCTAGTAGAATCTTCTAATTGTGTAAAGGAATAGTCCCAGAAGTTTGAAGTGACTTTTCTAAGGCCATGTAGATGTTGGCTGAACTAGGATTAGAGAAGCTAGGTGTCTTGGCTCTCACTTCAGTGTGTCTTTTCCTCTAAATACTTTAAATATTTACCTAGGGGCAAGCTCTGATGTCCACCGAGCAGCACTGAAGCAATTTTATGTCAATATGTCCATTCCTTTGTTAATTAGTTCAACAAACATTTATTGAATGCCTATTCCACAATAGGCTTTAGAGATGCATAGATGAATTAGACATTAACCAATAGGGCAGACAAGCACATATATACTATGGGTAATTTAATCTATCTGGGAAGATTGGGGGATATTTTCCTGTCAGAGATGACATCTGAGATAGTGATGAATGTGTAGAACTGTGATGAGGGAAATCATTCCAAACGTATTAAGGAAGTGTAGAAATGTTCATGGAATAATTCTGAAACTGGTATGACTAGAGAGCAGGCAGTAGGGCCAGGAATAGAAAGAGATGAGATAAGAAGATAGGAAGCACTCTGATTTTGCAAGGCCTTTACCTGAGAAATTAGAAATATTTATTAACTTTGTAAAAGGCTCTATCATAGTATTGTTTGAAGCAGGAGTCAGTAGCTTAGGCACTTGAAAAGTCTACAAAACTCATGCCTTTCCAAACTACTTGATATATGCCATACTTCTCTCTGAAACACTCCTGAATTCACAGTGTCAGGAAACTTTTAGCCCAAAATAAAACAAGTTCCCCAGCTCTGTTTGGAAATTTTATGGTGAACTCATTTCCTCTGTTCATGATACATTTTTTCTCCCGTCTTCTGCTTAGACACTTTAGTAAAACATTAGATTTCTAAGAAATGAAAAGTAGCTTCTAATAAGAAAAAAAAAGGAACTCTGCTTTAATTGAGTATATAAGCAACATAATTAGAATCACAATACAATAGATATTACAATTTTCCAGGAACTCTTAAAGTCCCTGTTACCTAGGGGAAAGCTCTGATGTCCACCAAGTTCAGAAGTTTCAGGAACCTGAAACGTGCGTCTTAGGATGGGGACTCATGTTTAAGTAAAAAGAAAATCCCCAGTCTGGAGAGTGAGCTCTGCCAGGAAAGAGGAGGCATCACTGATAAGTAGACCGTCAACTCATTTGCTGCCCCCATTGCCTCTTTCTCTCACCAGCGTTTGCTGGAAAGGGCAATAAGCAGTGCCACTCCTCCTTATACTCAGCGATTTGGTTGTCATCTCTCTCCTTGCTAACAGTTCAAGGTTCCTGGGAGAACAAAATTAGTTATTTCTCACTAAAATGTGATACTTGTTAAACACATAAGTAATTCTATTAACAGCACCCACTGGGGTCCCTTGGAGTAAGTGCTCAGGAAAGAGAGAGATTGAAAAGAATATGACTATTCTCATTAAGACACAAGGGGAAAAAAAGGATTAGAGTCAGAGACACTAGTATGAACTCAGCTTTATCTTAATATAGATAGAGATGGATAGATACAGAAATAATTATAGATTTGTGTGTATGCATGCATTAGTGTATATATGCATATTTCCTAGCTCTGTCCACTGAGAGGGCCTAGAAGCAATGACACCTCAGAAGCAATGAGCATACCCAGCACCCACATCTTGGTTTCTCTATCATTTTATCATAATAAAAGGACCCAGGGCTCCTTGGACTGATGCCTGATCTAGGACTGGGGTAGGGAACATACAAGATGAGTCTGGTACTTCTTATAGCAAGAGAAAGTAAGGAATTGCTAAAAGAAAAGAAAAAAAACACAATGATGGGGTCGTGTCAAAGGAAGAGAGGAGTGAACTAAAAGATCTCCCAATGGCCAAAGCAGGAACAATTTGAACAAAAAAATAAATAATATAGTATTGGATATAGCCCAAAGTATCAAATAAATATCCTTGAGTCCATACTAATACAAATAAATGATTGAATAAATGCAGAAATGAGGGAGAAGTGAAAAATCTCCTGTATAGAGGAATTGGAAAAAATTTACATAGATACTCCCCCATCAAGGAGGTGAAGTTTAATTCACCATCACCACACCTGAGTGTGGGCTACATTTGGGGACTTGCTTTCAAAGAGCACAGTATGGAAAGGGGAGAAAAAGTAACTTTACAGTGGAGAAGCCTGTCAAATACTAAGTGGGTCTGGTGATTAAGGTTAACATCGTCAATGACAATCATGTTGATAGCATCTACCCTGGATATGATGTGATGAGAATGGCACTTCACCTCTGTGACCTTCCTCCCAAAAACCCATAACCCCACTCTATTAGAAAAACATCAGGCAGACACAAATTGAGGAACATTCTACAAAATACCTGACCAGTACTCTTTAAAACTCTCCTTTCATCATCAAGATCATCAAAACCAAGAAAAGTCTGAGAAACTGTCACAGGTCACAGACCAGAGGAGACTAAGGAGTCATGGGGACTAAAAGAAATGTGGCATCCTGGGTGATAGATGGATAGATAGGTAGATGGACGTAGACAGTTAACTTTGCACCCAACAGAAAGTATACATATTATTTCAACATCCATGGAACGTTAAAAATAATTGACCATTTTAGGCCCCCAAAAAATCTCAACAAATTCTCAAAAACAGAAATTATACAGGCCTTTTTTTCTTACAATAGTGTGACACAGAATTAACAGGAGATTGGTTGAATAAATATGGAACATCAGAGAAAAAAAAGCCTAACACCTGATTTATTTATTCTTTTTGGTGAGGAAGATTCACCCTGAGCTAACATCTGTGCCAATCTTCCTCCATTTCGTATGTGGGTTGCCGCCACAGCGTGGCTGATGAGTGGTATAGGTCCACACCCAGGATCTGAACCCACAAACCTGGGCTTTTGAAGTGGAGCGCACCAAACTTAACCACTATGCCACGGGGCTGGCCCCCAACTTATGCCTTTCTGTGGGTAATTCAGACTGCTTAGATCTTTTTGTAACCTCAGTATTTTTCAGATAGTTTTGTCTTAATTTGTGAAAGATGATTTTTAGATTCTTGCATGATAAGTGCAACATAAACTTTCCTTTTTTATTTTATATCCCATCCTAAATATTGTGCAGTTTACCTTCTTACTGGGCACTCTTCTACATCATTTGACATGTTTTGAGCTGAATTTGTGATCCCTTTCTGCCCCATTGCAGAAAAGATAACACTATTTGCCTTTTGTTTATTGATCATTTAGGAACCAAAAATGGAACCCGAGCTTTATAATTTTACAGAAAAGGAACATTAGTATGAGTTTAACTTCAGCATAGCACGCTGGAAGATGATTTCTGTGAGTTTCTTAGAATTAAAGAACTGGGATAACTTTAACAATAACCTAGATCAGTGCTTCTCGATCCTTTTAATTTTTTTACTTGATGTTTAATTTGATTTTTAAAAACTTCCTATTCCCCTACCCCTGAAATCCATGTCTATCTCTCTAGGGAGATGTGCCTTAAGAACACTGATGTATGGAAGACTGTTTATCTCTTCATGTATACACTGATGAAGAACTTTATTTTCACTGATCATAGTGTAAAAACTACAGATAACTTTTTTTTTTTTTTGCAAGGAAGACTAGCCCTGAGCTAACATCCGTTGCCAATCCTCCTCTTTTTGCTGAGGAAGATTGGCCCTGGGCAAACATCCGTGCCCATCTTTCTCTCTTTTATATGAGGGATGCCTGTCACAGCATGGCTTGATAAGTGGTGCATAGGTCCATGTCTGGGATCTGAACCTGCGAACCCTGGGCCGCTGAAGCGGAGCGCGCAAACTTAACTGCTGCCACCAGGCCAGCCCCGGATAACTTTATTTTTGCTTTTTAAAAATAAAATTATAATGTTGAATATGATTTTCCAAATTACACATGACCCACCCTCAACTTCCAGGGATTCTGTTATGCTCAAAAATCACTAGTGTAAATCAAATCTTAATTTTATATTTAAGAAAACTGAAACCAGAGAAGTTAACTTTCTCAAACTCACACTGTAAATAATGACCAAGTCAAGTCTTGATTCACAGTATAATGTTCTTTCTCCTAAGTTTGTTGCAAAGTGGAACTTGAGGAAAAAATAGATTTTAAAAATAGAAATAGAGCCAGAAGCATTTCTCTCCTATTAAGAGAACTCTCTTCGAAGAGTGCTCTCTGAAGAAAGCCCAAGCAAATCAAAATTCCTTGGCCTCTGTGTGTGAATTTGATCCTGATACACCAACAGTACTGAAACTTCATTTATCTTGATATGAAGTAGAAGTCCTACTCCTCCAATCGTTCTCTTTACAGTTCCTCTGTGATAGAAAATGGTTACAGAATTCTGAATTCTATTGTTGAATGCTTTTATAATCTGAAGGAATTTCTTTCAGGCACGTAGAGTTCAAACTATCCTAGTGGCAACATATAAACCCTGTGTTGTTCTATTAAAAACAGCTGCCAAATCATCCTGTGGTCTCTTCAGGACACCTCTCTTATTCAGCTCAGCCATGAAGGTGACAACCTTCTCAAACCAGTCACATGAGTAAATTATTGTTAGAATCTTCCATGCCCCCAATTAAGTTACAGTACTAATAATTGCAGGGAATGTGGAATGACAATGCCTTTCAATGAATTCACAGCAAATTTCAAATTGTTACAGGGTCTGAGGGAAAAACCTTTCTACAGATTAAAGTTAAGAGATAGGAAACCATCGGGCCAGCACAGTGGCGTAATGGTTAAGTTTGCGTGCTCTGCTCCAGCTGCCCGGGGTTCGCAAGTTCGGATCCTAGTTGCAGACCTGCACACCACTCATCAAACCACGCTGTGGTGGCATCCCACATACAAAATAAAGAAAGATTGCCACAGATGTTAGCCCAGGGCCAATCTTCCTCACCTAAATAAATAAATAAATACATGAAATCCTGAGTAGAATAAGATGAATGAGGACATTTTTTTGTATGAAGTACATGAAACATCCTGAAGCATACTGAATTTATAAGCTGAGAGACAGCTTTCCAAAAATGTTCAGCCCCACAGATTCTCTCTCAACATGTATTTAAACCTCCTTTGTGATCTTGGCAAATTACTTTAAACTCTGGGACTCAGTGTCCTCAGGTATATAAAAAGAGGCTTAAACTAGATACTGTCTAAGTCTCTAGCTATAAAATTTGTTTCCATGGAATAAATTAAAACAGTAATTGCTAAATATATCCTTCAAACAATTATATCATGGAAATAAGAACAATATTTGTAGTGATAACAACTAGCTAAAAATAAAGGCCTGTAGCTCTTAATTTATTGTGATTACCAGTAGCAATTAGCAATTGCGAAATGAAGGTGAATTTATAAACTTTAAGTGGAAATCCAGACTACAGGAGTATTATGGAAGTGGTATAATTCCTAGTTATGTTGACATGATTTATGAAGGACAGTAACGTGGTAATGCTCTTTTTCCTTCAGAAAATGAAGGAAACATTTAGTTGGGAAAGAATAAGTTCACACGAAGATAAGAAGTAACAACAGTAAGACTCAATTTTTTTCTGGGCAGGCCATGCATGAGTTATATGTAGACTTATTTTTTAATCTATATTTCTTTACTATGAAACAAAGTAATCTTCATTACTCTTAGTATAGGTTTATTTTTAATGCTGCCAAATTTTGAGATGAGTATAGCCCAGAATACATTATTAGTGCCACTTTAGCTCATTGTTTCTCATAATCAGACTTGGGAAGGCAGCAGAGTGTAATGCAGTGGTTTTCAAAAAATGTGTTTTTAGTAAGTAGAATCATTATCTTCAAACAGACTTGTAAGTCTGTTATAAATTTACAAATCTGTTATAAAACAGATAAAAGCAGAACAGGTCTGATTGGAGGCAAACGGGGATGCAGAGCCCACCATATTTCAGCCTCGCCATTTCCCTGAGATAGCTCCTTGAAACACTGGGCCTTCCAAGATGACAGCCTGGATACCTTGGTTGCACTGGAAAACACATGGGGTTTTGAATCCCATGTAACTAGGTTCAAATCTCAGCTCACGCCCTTACAAGCTGTGGGATGGTGAGAGAGTTACTTAATCTCTTTGAGATTTAGTTACACGTATGTGAGAGGTTAACAACAGTAACTAACATTGCTATTTATGATTGTTGTATGGATAGGATGCTCAATAAATATCAATTCACTTCTGCTTATATTTAAAATTAAACATAAAACAACCTGTCCCATAGTTTAAAAAATGGGCATAGTAGCTGTCTCCAGATATAGGCCTCCCAAAATTCAGTTCTAGATATTTCCAATTTGTCTCAGGTGGTTTTTTCCTTCCTCAGGTTATTAGTGTCAAGTTTCTTCTTGTCCCAGGGGGTCTAACTATGCCTTACTACCATCATTATATCTAGTTAACTCTAGATAAACACACGCACAAATCAGTGGTTTATTACGAAAACCCCATAATACAGTGAATGTTCCACGGTTCTCATGTTTTTCTTTCCTAGACAAAGGAAACAAAAATGCATAGACTTTTGATTTTAGATTTCAAACAGAACTGTTAAAATAGTTTCTTCACACTAACTTTTATTAAGAAGGTTACTACTATTTTTACTTTGGAGGCCATTCCTTTTTTGAAATCCAAATTTGATTATATTTCTCTCAGAACTTATCAGCAAATATAAACTTTAATTTCCTCAAAGCAAGACAAATTTTTTTTTATATATAGCTTTTGTTGGCTTATTCTAACAGTCTCAGCCCTCAATCTTAAGGTGATGAGAGTGGATGGAGGATAGAAAGACACTGTACAAGTAAAAAGGAAAATTGATATTTAGGTTCTTTTTCAACAAATGCATTCAATATTGATGACTATTCATTCCAGTGCATCAGAGGCAATATTAACTGAATTCCTTGACCTAGAAATGACATGTGCAATATCTTATACTTCTAAAACTCTCTAGTTTCATGGCATTATGGTCAAGAGTAAGGACTCTAGAGACAGACCATCTGGGTTAGAATACCAGCTCCATCATTTACCTTGTGCAAGTTACTTAAGTCTTGCCTTTGTTTCCTCATCTACGAAATGGGGATAATAATAGTTACCTACATTAGGGGGTTGGTGTGAGAATTGAGAGTTAAAAACCTCAAAATCTTAAAATACTGCCTGGCACATAGTAAGCACTCAATCGTTATTGTCATTATTTATATTTGTGCACTGGTGTCCATCCTTATTCATCAAAACTCATTGGGTGAGCCCCTATTCTGTGCCAGCCACAGGGATAGACACCTCGTTTACTAAGACAAATCACCCATCATCCATGCCACCAAGAGCTTACAGCGAGAGTAGAAAGAAAAAGACGTGGTGTTATATTGCGGGGGTTGTTAACGTGAATTGGATTCAGGGAGTCGGTGAACTTAGATGAGAAAAAAAATTACGTCTTTATTTACATTAACCTCTAACAGAAATTTAGCATTTCCTTCAACTGTTAATATAGGTGACAAATCACAGTAGTGTTAGCAGTACCCATGGCTTTGTTTCCAAGAGAAATTACAGATATTTCCACATCACATTACAGTTCTTGCAGGTATCTCAAAAGATTATTTGCCCTCATCACTACTTTGAAATTATGATAGTTAACAGACTGACCTGCTGCTAGATCTTATTTAGTACATTCAAAAAGAAGCACCTATAACACTCCGTCACAACTATTTTTTACTACTTTCGTAATGATATTTTATTATAATTGGTTTCCTTTACAATCTGATAAATTTTATATTTGTGCATTTTTTAAAAAGGGGTCTGTAGGCTTCATCAGGCTGCCCAAGGGGTCCAAGAAAGGTTAACAAAAGTCTGTGTAAGGTAAAATGGGAGCACTAATGAAAGAGTGCACAATAGGAAGGAACACAAAATTATTCTTTTTTGTAAGAGAAGCTAGGTGGTCCTCATTTTTTAAAACAAACTTAAAAACAGTCAACTTGAGGTACTAAAGATAACTGTATTCTGATTGCAAAAGTGTGTAGAAATTGGAGTTTAAAAAACCCAGGTTCAAGTCACAGCTCTGCCACTAACATAAGCAAGTCACTTAACCTCTCTGAGCCTATATTCTCATCTGTAAAATTAAGATAATGCCAGTTTCACAGGATCATTATGAAAAAGTGAGATAATATACATAAAAGCATATTGATTATTATGAAGGTTAAAACATTGCTATTCTTTCCTTGCACACATGTCTAGTCCTGTGCTAGGAAATATAAAAGAAACAGACAATTTCTTTTTAGGAGTTTACCAATTCCAGATACGGTATGATGGCAAAGACAAACAAAACCCTAGAAAGCAGTTCAAATTCAGTGTGAGGTAGGGGACTAAACACATACACGTCATTGACATTGAATTGGCTTCACAAATCTCAAAAACAGCAATGCCAAACAGAAAAAAACGACACAAAATAAATAAGCTGGCCACAGAAGTGACCAACCTTGAGATGATCTGTAAACATTTTACCTATGGAACAAAATCTGATTAAGGAGACTGTAATGTAACCAAGATAACCGGTCAATTAATTCCAACTTGTCTAAGATAATAAGTTTTTTTTAGTGTTTTACATATGTTCTAGACAAAGGAGAATAGTGAGAATTTGTTACTGTGCGTCTCCCTTAGCATGGTTGGTTTTGATTCTCACCACCAGTACTGGTTAGCTATTGTCCCTTAAAATCACTCTCATGCTGAAGCCTAGAAACCTACCATGGCGTTCTTAAGGGAAATACCCTTTAAGAACATCTCAACTCCTTTCACTTCATTTCTCTGTTCATCAAAGGTTTCTGATAACCTGTGACTTGGTCTTTTTCTTTGACTGTACCTGTCCCTCAACTCTTCCCTCCAAAAGGGAGAACCTTGTATAAATGATGAAGACCAGTAATTTTGCCAGTTATATTTACTGTCAATTTAAAATATTACCATTCTGGTTTATAAGTTGATATTTTGTGATTTGCTTAGTGTGATCTAATTCTCCAGATCCTGATGGAATTGATGAAATTTCATGTTCTAACCCAGTAAAGCTAAAGATGAGCAGTTTACCAAGATCTAAAACCCACAAGGCTCTGTGGGGTGGTATTAATCAGAGAAGTCTTATTTCAGAAATCTAAAAAAGAAAAAAACCCCTCTTATGTGAGGGAAATTTTACAAAATTGCAGAGTACCCAATAGTATAAGAAACAAGAGAGCATTCCGAACTTTTTTGTCTAACCAAAAATATAGGCTGTACTTAAAAACCAGCAACAGGTATACCTAATTTCAGATGTATTCCCGAAATGCCAAATTTTATATTAAATGCATCATTTGTAGAGCTCACTTTCTTAAGCAGCAAATCTTTGATAAAATCAGTGCTTTAGATATTTAAATAACCATTCTAAAGATACTGGTTTATAAACAACTTGAATAATCATTCCAAAGATACTTATTTTGTAAACAGTGTTTTGAAGTTAACTGTAAAGGACCCAAAGCAGACATTTGAAAAATGTTATTGAAAGTATGAAATGGTTCTGTGTATATAGATTGTGATTTTTGAAGCTAATGTTTCATTTTAATGTAATATAAGATCACAAGGTTTGAACTGAAAGAACATCCTTGGAGATCATCTTGTCCAACCTGAAATTCAAATCTTTGAGTATTAGCTCAACTTCAAACCAGAAGGCTGAATCTGGCCTACGCATCTATTTTTTTAGGCAAGACCCGCGAAACACCGGATTCCCTCGCAAGTTTTCAAGCGCAGAATGAACAGGTTCTCAAGAGGGTGTACGTATTTCTAAGAAATCATCCAGTTTATCCCTCTAACCACTCCTATGGTGTCTGGGGCGGGGGCGGTGGGGGTGGCAGCGATCAAACATCTAGGTTTTGATTCCAACACGTTGAGAAGCCGCCTCTCTCAGTAACGATCCTGAAGCCTCACAGCACCTACAAAAATAGTTTTCCTCGTTTTATAGGACATTCCTGTCACATATAAATCGGTCCCTTTGGTGGAGACCAGTCGAGTCCGAGAGCAGCAGCCGCAACCCCCTGGCTGCCCCCGGTCCTCTCAGGGACTTTGCTAGGTGGGATTCGGCCATGGGCGGCTTGAGGCACGTGGTGACGAGGGGCCCGGGGACGCGATCACCGCCCTGGGAGCCCCTCATATAAGAAGCGACCCGACCGACCCCTGGGCAGGCCCCTTCCTGTGAAGTTAGAGACTCGACGATCGGCAATGGATTTCAGTTCATTTAACAGGCCCCTCGCCCCCAGTTCCTCAGAGGGCCGCCTCTCTTCAGGGGTCCTGTACCCCCCTGGGGGCGGTGACTGACGACGCTCAGAAGGCGAGAAACGGCTCCCTAAGCCGCTCGCTGGGTCCCTCTCTCCCCACAATGCACCGGGGCCGGCAGGAAGGCCGCTCCGACCCCTAATTTTCCCGCGAATTCAGTTCAAAGAGGCGGCCGGGCCCGCGATCGGCAGCGCGCACGGGCCAACCAAGCCGCGCCTCCGCGAGAAGCGCCTCCGCGTGACTGACGGGGGAATCCGCGGGCCAACGGGCTGGGAGGCCGGGCGGCGCGCGCTCCCGCCGGCCAATCAGAGCGCCGGGCGGGGGAAGTGGGCGGAGCGAGGCCAGGCTAGGGTGAGCGGCCTCCGGAGCGGAGCGGGGCTCTCAGGAGGAGACACTTTTTTTTTCCTCCCTCCTTCCCTCCTCTCCTCCTCCCTTCCCTTCCCCTCTCCTCCCCTCTCTCCTCCTTCCCCCCTCGGTCCGCCGGAGCCTGCTGGGGCGAGCGGTTGGTATTGCAGGCGCTTACTCTCCGGGGCCGCCCGGCGGGTAGCTGGCGGGGGGAGGAGGCAGGAACCGCGATGGCGCCTCAGAAGCACGGCGGTGGGGGAGGGGGCGGCTCGGGGCCCAGCGCGGGGTCCGGGGGAGGCGGCTTCGGGGGTTCGGCGGCGGTGGCGGCGGCGACGGCGTCGGGCGGCAAATCCGGCGGCGGGGGCTGTGGAGGCGGCGGCAGTTACTCGGCCTCCTCCTCCTCCTCCGCGGCGGCAGCGGCGGGGGCAGCGGTGTTACCGGTGAAGAAGCCGAAAATGGAGCACGTCCAGGCTGACCACGAGCTTTTCCTCCAGGCCTTTGAGAGTGAGTGTGTCCGAGGCTCTGAGGGCAGGAATCCCCACTCTTCCAGCATCGGGGGGCCGGGACACTCGTGCTGGGCCCCCCTTCCTCCTCAGGAGTCGACTTGATTTGGGAGTGGAGGGAGAAATGGAGGGGACTGTCCCTCTTCAGAGATTACGGCTCAGGGGGCCCGAAGTCTGGGGCGGTTGGGGGAGGTGGAATCGGGGATCCAGGTGAGGTTCTTGACTCCCCGAAGGTTTACCCAGGAGGTTAGGCAGTGGGGCCCCACGTTAAGAGCAGGCTTCTTTTAGATGAGGAGGTTGCAGTCGGACTGTAGACCTGTACGGTTAGACCCGCAGTCAGATCCCGACATTAGTTCTTGCTTTCTTTCATGCCTTTCGGACTCTAAAAGTACAAGGGTTTCGGTTGTAGGTTTTGAGGAGAAAAATTAAGCCTGCGAAGTGATGAATGCAGTAAAATCGACCAAATTGTCATTAGTTTGAAATGCCTTCGCACCAACTTGGTGCTGCATGTTAACATGGCACCTTTGGATGCTTTAAACCTTTTAGATCTATCCACCCATTTCATGGATACATAGACAGGTAGAGTTGAAGCATCTTACTTCTTTTGAGACGATCTCGGGATTCTGCCCGTGTACTTTTCTTAATTCGGGAACGTTTTCTGATGTCAGTTTCTGCATTTAAGGTCTGTTTCCAAGGCAAAACTACTACTTAATTTGGAAAGGGGGCAAGGTGTCTGGAAACCAACAATAGAATTTATTTTAAAAATCATGACTATGAATAATTTCAACTGTTCTTTAATATTATATCCTTATTGTTTTCCTTTTTGCTTTTTTGTGGATGTTATAATTTGGATGATCTCTAATAGCTAAATATCTTACAGAAACTTGAATAAATTCGGCTCTGCTGCCGAATGTCTTTATTTACAATTTTACCGTAGCATATGTTAAGGGCATGGTATCAGCTGTGCTTGGAAAGATGTATTACACTGTTTAATACCCTTCTTTCATTCTCTCTCATTAGTGCTTCATGAAATTCTAATTGAAATTTAATATAAGGAATTTCAATTTTTATTGAAACGAATATTGAACTTGCTTGAGAAAGGTTCACATTATTCTTACTTTTAATTAATATACTTAAAAAAGGCTTTAAATTGGAAATATAGTGGAGAACTGAAGCACAGTGATGACAGTAAACATAACATGTTTGTACTTCTAAAACATCTCATCTCCTTTTAGTTTATTTGAAACTAAAACAAAACTAACTGAAGATTAAGTGGAAATTTTAAAAATTGTTTCTAAATATTATGAAAAGACAAATCTTCCAAGAAAGTTTTAGCTATTTTGCTTTCTGATGAGTCTACCTTGGAGAAGTGAACTGGCAGTAAGAGCTAGATTTGCTCACAAAATAACTTGATTCTTTTCTAATATCTTAGTTTCTGAGAGAAGTTTAAATGCTTTGATGTGTTTACTAATATGGTAGTCATATTTAGTTTATTTTGATACTGCTTTATATAAAGAAATGTGATACTAATCAGTCATTAATGTAACTGGTACTATGGTATTTGTGTATAAAATATTTTCTATCTATAACCTAAGTCCTTTATAACAAATTAAATTTTAACTAAACTCAGCATAAAAAGACGTTAAGAATCTGTTGATTACTTTAAAAATTTGTGTTGAGGTAGTATTTACGTATTGAGATAATGTTTATTTTGAGCAAAATAGGTAAAAACTTGACCTAGAAATATTCACTGAAACTTTTAGCTACCATTTGTGTCTCAGATTTCTTTTAATATTAACTGACTTTCATATCTGTTTTAGGACATCTAGGAAACGGCTTTGTTCCATTTTGGCTGACTACTATACAGATTTTTTTAAAAGAGCAGTTAAAAAGTGAAAATTTCTTTTTGTTATTTGACATCAATAACTAGTTCTTTTGCTGAATCCAGCTATCTCAATTCAGCTACTTTTTGGAAAGAAATGGGTTATAAGTAGTTTGAATTAGCTAAATTAAGTGAATATAACTACTACTTTTCAGTTCTGCATACAGACTAGTCTAGAAAGTAGCTACCTTAGAAATGTAAGGGTTAAGAACAAGATTGTAAAGAACTTTAAATTTAAAATAACTGTAGATGCATTTTGTGAATGTATGCCACAGATTGAATGTCTTTTGATCTCATTGTGCATACTAATTTTTTTGATGTAAATATTTAGTATGGGATTTCCATAACAGGTGATTGGTTTGTATTGGTTATAACACAGGCTGGGTTGCTATTTTCTTGACAACTTAATAAATACATTTACGTAATATTTGGATTTTATTTCTTGTTACCTAGAACCCACACAGATCTATAGATTTCTTCGAACTCGAAATCTTATAGCGGTAAGTAATGAACAAAATTCACCAATATTATTTTTTTCTTAGAATTTCACCTATTTAATTTTAATACTTTTAAAACTTTTTTTATAGCCAATATTTTTGCACAGAACTCTTACTTACATGTCTCATCGAAACTCCAGAACAAACATCAAAAGGTACATTTTATAATCTTATTTCAAGTTGATAAACCATGTTAAAGTTTTGTTTTAAAGTACTATTTCTAAAGATTAAATGTGGAAACTGAGGTGAAGGAGGGACTGGTTCCATAGGTTGCAAGATGGTTTTTATAAATCCCAATTTATTACCAGTTTTTTTCCTAATAGAAATAATTTAGTACTGAAGTGAATGAAGTGATTTTACTAACTAATGTTTTTACTCTGTGCTACTGCTTATTTTTGAGTTTGATAGAAGTTGAGGGTTTAAATATATACTAAAGGTCTTAGGGGAACTATCTTTGATAAATAAATTTAACAGTTAATTTTTTAATATTTCTTATATGTTCTAACAATAAAGAATTTGCTTCTATAATGATAGGTTCAGAAAGTCTTGTTTCATATCGTTGCTGGTGTTCCTCCTAAAGGGGAAATGTTTTTGAAGTCAATAGGATGAATGTCCTTAAAAAACAAGAAGTCTTAATCATCTAGTCTTAAAGTGGAGTCTAGAGGTGTCGGACAGAGCTTAATTTTGCTTTGTAACATTTAGTATTTAATCATACAAGATTATGGAATGCTAGTATCTTGTCCTAAGTGCAAGTTTATTTATTGAGCATATCAAGTGAACAACTTGAAATTTAAAGGCGAGAACTGCTACTAAGCATTTAGTTTTGTTATAGTGTTGACTTAGTAAAACCATTAAGCTATCTCAGCAGACTTTGAAACTAAGCTCCTTTGGAGACTCCTACTGGTTATTAAGTAAGCATCATGTTTTCTATAGCAAGACATAGTTTATCTTTGTAGATATATCCAGGTGTATTTTGAAGGATTGAAATGTTAAAACTGTCTTCTGGTAATCTTTCTGAATTGAGAGAGAGAAAGAGAGACAGCGAGACAGCACAAGCGAGCACATTGCATTTCTTCGGTGAAACTTGCCAAGCATCTAAATAACTAGGAAGAAGGTGATGGATTAGGCAACAGAATTAAATTTGTCAGCTCTTTACCTGTCTACTCTGTTATTTGATCTATGCCAGGGTTCAGCAAACTTTTTCTGTAAAGGACCAGATAGTAAATATTTAGGCTTTGTGGTCCAGGAGGCAGAATCAAGGATGTTAGGTAGGATGAGGTACTTACACAAAAAGAGAAAGAACAAATGTCCACAAATTTTTTTGATGAAATTAAAAATATAATAATTGTGTACAGTGTTTTGTAATATAGGCCTACTAGTGAGAAATGTGGGATTCTTTTATTTTTACAGAGTGGAGGGAGGTATTATTTAGCTTAATTGGGGTTTAGAGTTAGTGTTCTCTATCATCAAATCAATTGCAAATGTTTATCCGTAAAAACCATTCTTAGCTTATGGGCTGTGCAGAAACAGACAATAGACTGGATTTGGCCCATGGTCCATAGTTTGCTGGCCTCTAATTTATTCTATAAAAATAGGAGAATTTGATTAAGTAGTAGTAAACTTTTTCCTTTAGTATTTTTAATATGGAAGATCAGTTGAATTATCATCTAAGACGTTGCCTGATTTTAATTTAAAAGTGATTAAATTTTTTCAAAATAAATTTGAGTTATTTCATAAATGGATAAAATATATACATTTAAAATCTAAGTTCATTTTCGTGTCATGTTTGTTTATTAGACTATTTGACTATCTCATTGTGGGATACATTTCTGTTGTCTGCTAATGGGTGGAGGCAGTTTTAAAAGCTTGGTAGTAGAAGCTAATTTTCTTAATTTATTGCCCTTCAGGTAAAAAATTGTCTTTGGGGGGAGTTTTGAAGCAATTTGCCAGCCAAGAAACATATAAACTCCACTTAATTTATTTCCATACAAAAGTGCATTAGGAATCACTTAATTCTTTTGTTACATACCTGGCCATATAAGACATTAAGACTAATTTTTTAACAAATTATACCACAAGTTATATCTTCAAATGAGTGCTGTCTTTTTCAAAGTAGTTGGTGACTTTGGAAGGTTGTGAATTTAGCCCAGTGATTGTGGTCTTTGTTCAAAGTGTTTTTGGAACTCCTTTTACAAAATTGCTTTTAGTACTATCCCTTTGCTCAAAATGTTTTTGCAACTGCTTTTTTTACTGTTAGAACAGTGTAATATCCATTGTTGGAATAAACATATCACTCCCTTTGAAGTCATACACTCAGTTGTAATATTAATTCTGGTGTATTTGTTAAACTCGCCTTGTACTTTAGTCTCGCTTCATAGAGGTATTCAAATACTATAGGCTAACTACACTGACAGTGGAAATACTAGCGAGGAGAAGGGCATCTTTTATTGAATCCATTTTACTAGGTTTCATGTAAGCTGTTTCTGAATTCTCCCAAGAAAATTTCCTGAAATTTCAAAAATATTCTCCTTTTTGATAACTATTTCCCTTGTTAAATCTGAGCTACAGTGGCAGTATCTTTCTAAAGAACAAAAATACTTGGTGTTGGGAGGTAGGGCTGCTTTTGTATAGTTGCTTATGTGGTTTGTTTTGTTTTTTTCTAAGGAAGGCTGAGTTGCCCTTATGATCTTACCTATTTTAAATGGTTGTTAATACTCAATTCTCCTATGCACTTCTGCTGTGCACAGCTCCATAATGTTGGAAGAGATGAACCTTGTGACTTACAGTCTAACTTTTCTTCCTACAGACAGGATTTCTTCTTAATCATTACATAAAGATAAACATATTATTCTTAAAAGTTTCCAGTAACTTTACAACCTTCTCAGTAGTACATTTCAGTATTTATACTGAAAAGTTATTTATAACTAGCCTGAAAGAATCCTACATTTTTCTTCTTTCTTCTCTCTTATCTGTGGAGATTGAAAATGTATTGCCATCCTCATAAAGTACTTCTTACTGTGCTCTATTGGATGAAACTTTAATATTGAAGTTTTCAGTAACTCTAAAGGTAAAGAGAGAAGCTTTTTTTAAAAAGATCTTTTGTTAATGGAGGCTATTTATTCACCTGAAATATAGATTGTATCAACTCCACTCTTCCTATCAGTATTTTACTGCAATATATTTGCATTAACATTTCTCTGCTGATAATTTTTATGGTAGTAGTTGAGTATAATCGCTGTTTTTGAGGAATGAGCATATTAGTATTTTCTAGTGTCTGAATTCAAGCTTTAGAAAATAATGTGGAATACATTAAGCTTTTCAAGTCCTAAATTTGAAGAGAATATTTGAGTATAAAGAGAAATATTTGTTTCCAATTAGCATATTTTATGTGGGTCTAGATTTTTAACCTCTATCTCTAGGTCATATATAGTAGACCACCTTAAGAACTAAGATGAGGCTTGTTTTAGAATCCATTCATTCTTAAATTGCTTGGGGGTGTTACTCTTAAGTTTCTATTTTATGGAAAAATTACTTTTTTCTCTTAAAACTTGTCAAGTTAAAAGCTAATAATTTTATTATGATTTGATGGATATGTCCCCTAAACTTCAAAATTTTTTCGTGATGGTGACAACCATCTCTTTAGTATGGCATATCATTTGACTTTAAACATTGGTAACAATCTTTGAGGATGTTTAATTAACTTCAGATGTGTTTTGTAGAATATCCATTTTTATGTGATAGCACTAGCACATATTTGTCAGGTTACTTAGAACTATGAAGGTTTCAAATATACATAATTTGCATTTCTTTGGCTCAGTCCAACAGATGCTTGAATACCTACCAAGTATAAGGCACTATGCCACTCACTATGTGGCTTTCCTTGGAGAACAGCAATCTCTGCCTTTCAGGACCTTATAATCTAGTAGGAGAAAGAGAATATTTATGCAAGTTTCAAATTTAGGAGACTAAATGTCAAAATAAATATAAAGTAAGTGCCATAGGTAAGGGGAAATCACTCTGGTTTGGGAATAATTACAAAAGGTTTCTTGGAAAAGTTAGCATTTGAGATGGGACTTGAAGGCTTGTCTGCTGTATTATAACATACACTGTCTCAAAAGTATTCATTGTTATGGCTAACCATCCATAATTTATCTTATTAAAAATAGTCAAAATCAGATTTCCAACTTGCCTATTATAGTGACAATAAAGTGTGATCTGTTTGTTTTTCCCAGTTGAGAAGTGATTATTTTGTTTATCTGTTTCTTCCAGGAAAACATTTAAAGTTGATGATATGTTATCAAAAGTAGAGAAAATGAAAGGAGAGCAAGAATCTCATAGGTAAGATAACCTATCAGTTTACATTAAGTGACATATTTGAGGAAAGAGGAAAAATTATAGTGATCATTTCCCTAGTGATCACCTCAATATTGTAAGGAGTTAGAAGGAACCTTAGAGGTCAGTTGGTCCAAACTCATATACAAATCAGGAATTATAGCATCACTGGCAGAGAATCCTTAAGCTTTGTCTTAAATACCTCCAATGCTGGAAACTCACTGTTTTCTAAGACAGTTGTGTTCATTATTGTTTATCACTATTACCAGTTTCTTGCATTTTGAATCAAAGTTTCTGTAACTTCTACAGTTGGTATTAATTCTACTACCTCATCTGAGGAAGGATGGAGAATCATATTTATGGTGTACGTACTGTATGCTAGGTGCTTTGCCAGGTGCTTCACAACATCACCTCTCTTCTAAGTAGTCATCTTCAAATCTGAGAGAGGCTCTCTTTTTCCATCTTATCCTTTCCCTTTTTTACATCTTTCAGGCAAAATACTCCTAACTTTATATTTGAAATATGTTTATCACATGATAATTTAAGAAACTTGACCTTCTGGACAAAATCTACTTTATATGTTTTCAAGTGTGATACCCAGAACTAATCCCTAAATGTTCTGAATAGCTTAATATCTTCCTAGGCTAGACAGTATATTTCCATTCCTAGACAGTATGCTTCCATTTATTCTTTTATTTATGAACTAAAGAAAGTTGAATACTATTCTAAAGAGAAATAGGAGCTTGGGTGGTGTTTGTTTACTCATCGACTACTTTTAGGGAGAATGCAGAACTAAAAGTACTAGATTTTTTAAAAATAGAGTTGGAAAAATTGCCACGTTGGATTTTTCTTTTTCTCTTAAAGTTTTAGGTCGTATCTTACCAATTTAGATAGGATATACACTGACTTAATGATGCTTCATTTATGGTTTCTCATTTTAGTGACCTGGTATAAGATGTCATTTTTGCAGTTGCTGCTTATATTTAAAGTTTGGCTTTTGAATTAGGTTATTTTGTTGCTTGAGTTGTAAAATCTCATTTTTAATTTTGGATCTTGCAATCTTGTAGGACTGAAGTGTAATTTATATTTTCATATCCAGGCAATCCTAACTTGTAAATAAGTTTTGATAGTCCATTCTAGAAGCTGAGATCCCAAATCTTTGCCTTACTCTATCTCTTACTGCCCAAGGAGTACCTTACAATATCGGACTGGAGAACATTCTCAGTGCATGCACACTTTGCTAGAATTTCTATTTCAGATCCTTGTTTGGTCACCTACCCTGGACAGGGCTTTTGGGATCCTCAGGGCCTTTTTTACTTAAAGTATAAACTGTAGTCAGATCTGACCTCCCTGTTTCTTTTCTCCTAAATACATTAATAGTTTGCCCTCCAGGTCTTTCAGGGTTCATGTAAAAAGGAAGAATGAGCCAGGAAGAAAACTTGACCCTTTGCTTCATCTTCCCCATCAAGGTTCTACCTTTATCACTGCAAACCCCTACTACTATCTCATTTTGACATTGACTTTGATAAATATTACAGAGCTTCTCTTAGAGTGCACGTGTTGTGAGGGAGATAGATTATACTGGTCAGTTCTCTCTGAATAATCACCCCAAGATTTTGTTCCTTTTGACCCAGTGGATTCAACAGCTAGGCCAGTACTGTAACAGAAGTATTGTTAACTAACTCAGAGAAGCATCAGAGAGTTGCATAGAATTTCTGCTTGTTATTTTAAAAAACAGCTTTTTCAGTCTTTAGGAGCCATCTGGGACCAGTGAGTTGGCTATTTCAACCCCCCCTCAAGGTCTTTTTTTTTTTTTTAACAGACCTAACTCTGTGTTGGAGCTGACCATGCTTAATACCTAAAAAGGCACTCGAGGCCCAGGAGGTATTGAGTTACTGTGCTGGGTGCTTCAGCCTCCCCCAAGATCTTTATGAATGTCTCAGTGTTGCTCCCAGAGTCACTAAAATAAATTCAGAAATTGCTTCATTTTAACGTTACCCCCAAGGCCCTATATTATTAAATTACTTCAAGGTATTCCTCATCTCAAATTAGGCATAATCCTTTTGTTCTACTAAACTTATCACAGAGGATTGTAAGAAGTTCCCTAGACACCAATATGTAATGCTAGTACTATAAAACTTTGCTTGTAAAATCTGTGGTCTAATTCTCTTATAAGAGAACAAAATAAGTCTGTGTTGTTCCGTGATGTTAATGAGTAGAAGTTAAAATCTTAAATCGTATACAAAAAAGTATCTCTTACATCTGTATTTTTATTCTGTACTATCTCAGACGTAGAAATCTTCTTCAGTTTAATTGAACTGGATCTGTTCAACAGCTGTGGTCTGGGAGTCTTCCACTGGAACTCAGGTTCATTCAGCACTTCCAAAGTTGTAATATCTCCACTCCCAAACCCAATGTATTTCATTCTCCAAAGTTCCAGGGGAATATCAAGATACACAAAAATACCGTAGTACTACAGCCAGAAAGTTAGAACAATCAAATGCCTGACCTTTTTGTGACATTTTTAATGACTTATAAACCAAACCAAATTCCTAGCATTATCTGTGCAAGATGAAGTTAGTGTTCCAGGATCTTTTATGTATTTATACTCTAGATCTTACTAGTCACAGATAACAGTAGAAGCTTATTAGCGGAAGGAGCTGATAGAAAAAAGAAAAACGTGGGACATTTCATGTTTTTTCGTCTTTAAGGTGTTGGTCAATTCACAATAGTAGACCAGAATTGTTATTTGTAACCTTAAAACTCAATAATAAAGCCTACCATCTAGGAAGATTATTTCTTTTCTCGAAGAATGGCTTCTAAAAACTTCACAGCAATTAGCAAATTTTAGAAATTCATAGTGATCGCACCTCTAGTCTCCAAGATCTTCCTGATCCTTTCTCCTTGCTTTTTTGGTTTGATTATGTATATTTAAAACATTTTTATTTTCTTTTTAGAATGATATAATGCCTTATATTCTATCCTCTCCAGCTCTTGTTTCTGGCATTCTAATTTATTGTGGGTTTTGATCAGGCACTATGGCTTATTGGAATTAATCTTTGGTCTTTCTGTAGTTTTCCACCCTAGCAGGATCCCAGGGGTCTCTTGTGCTATTAATCCTACCAATTTTGGAATTCTCTAGTCATAAGTCCTGACTTCTGAGAAGTGCATCTCCACTGACTGAAAGGTAGCATGAAAAGATTTCCAAATTGGAGTTGCTTCCAAAAGTATTTCCTGGGGCCAAATGAAAAGCAAAGTATCTCCTCTCTCTTCTCCTTGATCATCTTCCATTACTGGTCTGCTAATAGCTAGAGAAATCCCCTGAAAAATACCTGAACTAGAACTTTTACTAGGGATATTTTCAAGCTTGTATTTTTAGTAGATTGATAAGGTAAAGTGCCTTTCATCACTTCTTGTTGTCGTTACAGCCTAAGCTTTTGAATTAGTAATCTTCCTTTTCTAAGCATCTTTTTGTATTATAACAAAGTCTGGATCTGTTTTTTTTCTGGGATTCCCATTTCCTTAGTGTACATGTCCCAAACACTGTACTAAGTCCAAGAGGTTATAATGGTGAGCAAAACAGATGAAGACCCTGCCTTTATGGAACTTATTGGCATTTAGGGGGAAAAGGCATAATTATATAATAAATATAATTATAAAATAAGTCCTGGGAAAGAAGAGTATAGGCAAACTGTGAGTGTATAGAGCAGGAGAACCAGCTCTTGTTTGAGGTGTTGGATTTGGGAATAATGGTCAGAGAGGGCTTCCCTGAAGAAGTGAGCTGAGATTTAAAACATCAATATAGGAGTAAAATGGGAGGGTGAGCAGATAGGTAATTCTAGATAAAGGGAATATTATTCATGTCATTTGAGGCCAAAGTAGCTGACTAGAGAGAGTAGGGAGAGTAGCATTAGATGAGCAGATGGCTTAGGCCAGATAATGCAGAGCCTTGTAGGCTATTTAAGAATGTTGGTCTTTATCCTAAGAAAGCCTTACATTATTTTGAATAGATATATTGCATTAATGACATTTCCCTACACCTTTCTTTTGTAGATTTAGCTGCATTTTTTTTTTGTTCTTTTTTTTTTTGCGAGGAAGACCAGCCCTGAGCTAACATCCGTTGCTAATCCTCCTCTTTTTGCTGAGGAAGACTGGCCCTGGGCTAACATCATGCCCATCTTCCTCTACTTTATATGGGACGCCACCACAGCATGGCTGACAAGCAGTGCGTCGGCCGGAGCCCGGGATCCGAACCGGCGAACCCCGGGCTGCCAAGCGCGAACCAAACTGCTGCGCCACCGGGCCGGCCCCTGCATTTTTAAAACTTCAGGCTGCTCCTTAAGTTGATTGTATGTCTTTTCTACCATTAATAAGGTTTGATGTCTTGCTCCCCTTTTCTTTCTCTTTTTTTAACAATCCTGTCTTGACTGTAAGTTTTGAAATTGTGTTCAAATTAGCTTCTTTTCACGCTTTAGTTCCTTTTTCGGAACCTGGGCCATACATTTCATTTTACATTCTTACTCCTGAAGGTGCCTTATCAATTGCTGCTGAGCATATCTGATTCTTAAAATCTAAGTGTTTAAGAACAAATTTTTTCACTGTTCCTCCTTGTATAATCTTTGGGTTTACAATAATTTATGTTTTGTCTACAGTACTTCTGGAAAGTGATTCATTTATGTGTAATGAACTTCCTCTCCTCGTTCAGCTTTATCTTCTCACTACAAAGTGTTCCCATGCTTGTGTCTGAACCTCAAAAGAGACACTGGATTCCAGAATGATGGCCTTGATGTAGTCACCAGTTCCTCAGCTTTATGCATCATAGTATTAAATATATAGGAAAAGTTGAGTAACTAACATCTAACAGTGTAGATTCCAGATAGCTTGTCATCAAACTTGACCTGTTCTGAGGTAATACAGACCTGACCCTAGAAATGTAGCCTTATACCCACCACTCTCAGATTAATGTGTACAAATTAGAGGCACTAATCTCGGTTTCTTCCAGCATAAAAACTTTGGTCCTTCTGTGGGATCAGACTAGTGTTAAAATTTGAGTATCCTATGTGAATTTCATCTCAAAATGTTAGTCTCTTATGAATTTAAATTTACTTAACCTCATTCAGCAGACTGCTTTAGAATTGTCAGATGTTTATGCTTGAAATCTTATCCCCAAATTCCAAATTCCCCGTCTAGTTTCCTAATGCCATATTGCTTGGTTCCTCAGAAGATGCAGATAGGGAACGCATCAGAAAGATGATCCAAATCTTTATCTGCAGCTTAAAATCAAATAGGCCTAACCAGTTCTACACGTTTCTTTCTTTTCCTTCCCTTCTTCTGATCCAGCTTAACCAAGTAAGATGTGGAGACAGTAGCCACAAGAGAGGGAAGAGGGTAAATCAGGAAGGGAAATAAAACTGCCCTTTTTCCTTGGATGAAGCCACCTATGGAGGGGATCAACAGGCTGCATTGTTACATTTTATTCTAGGTACATATTACAGTGTTTACTTTTCGGAGGAGGGGAGATTGTGCGTAGCAAATCACATTCCCAAAGTTATTTTTTTAAGTTGGTTAGTTGAAATTTGGAATTCCTTTGCTCTAAGAAACTATGTTATAATGATGGCTGAATGTGCTTCCTACCTCATTTAACTTACAATCTACCATTTAACACTGTGTCTCAAACCATCTGTGGCGAAGGACCTTTTTGTTTGTTTTTAATTTCTAATCTTTTGTAGGCGGATACTTTTATAAATATACTGATCACAGGCTTGGATGTTATGGCAATGTTAAATTTCTATAAAAATTTTTTTTTTTTTTGTGGGGAAGACCAGCCCTGAGCTAACATCTGTTGCCAATCCTCCCCTTTTTGCTGAGGAAGACTGGCCCTGGGCTAACATCGTGCCCATCTTCCTCCACTTTTATATGGGACGCCACCACAGCATGGCTGACAGGCAGTGCGTCAGCGGGCGCTCGGGATCCGAACTCGCGAACCCCGGGCTGCCAAGCGCGGACTAAACCACTGCGCCACCGGGCGGCCCCTATAAAAATTTTTAAAGTCTTAGTCTCAATTTCTTCCCTTGTGGAATGGTAGCAGTTTCCCCAATGACTTTACTTTGCAGACCACATTTTGAATAACACTAAAATATTTTGGGGGTTAGATCAATGCAAGATGTTTCTGGCATTTCAAAGTTGAAAGTTAGAATTACATTTCCCATTAAAAACACTGTGAATAGTACTATAAGTACTACAGGTTATGATCCCTGACCTTAAAAATCTTATTACTCTAGGAGGACATCATTATCCTTATGAAAAGCATTTGTTGAGTGCCTTTCTGTAAGACACTGCCAGGTGCTATGGACACTGATATAATAAAAAGATTGTCAAAAGAGAATGTGTGTGAAAAAATAGTGACAAGAAAGTGGTAAATACAAGTGCTTATAAAGGAAATTAAGCTCTGATCATTAAGCTCTGGGCTGATTGGGAATAGCGTCTTTGTAGAAGAGAAAGAGAGTACTTTGATGGATTCTTTATTATTTTATGCAAAACTCACAGTCTTGAGAGAGGTCATTTTATAGATATTAGGTCTCAGCTCATAACTGGAGCCAGAACTCAAACTTGGATTTTTTTGTCTCTGTTTTATCATCCTATTCTGTTCCTGTATAAGGCTTTAGTGGAGGTAAAAAGAAATGGGAGCCATATTATAGACAGCAGTTAGACACAAGATTTGGCACTTGGAGACGCATTAGAAAATTTGGAGAAAGGAATGATACATACAAAACGGTGTTTTGAGAAAATTAACCTGACCTTCGTATGTAGGTTTAACTGAAGCAACTAAGAATAGGATAAATTGGTTGTGACTAATGGATTATCTTCTAACGTGGAAATTATAGAATATTCTTCTCTGTCTTTCAATTATGTTTTGGAGTTTTGCTAATTCTGCTTTGTAAGGTGACACTTAAGGAACTATTTTTATAGGAAAATGCTAGTTATCTTTTAGTAAAATGGCATGTAGATTTTGTAGATGTTGGATATACTTTAAAAATCAACTTTCATTATAAATGACATTTAATTAAATACACCCACCTTAAGTATATAGTTTGAGTTTTGACAATTGTATACACTTGCATAACCATGACCGCAATCAAGATATGGAACATTTCCATCACCTTGAAAAATTTCTTTGGGCCCTTTTACAGTCGATCCTGTTAATGTACTTTTCTTTTTGAGGTATGAATTATATGCAGTCAAATTCATTCTTTTGGGTGTGTAGTTCTGAGTTTTTACAAATGCATACAGATAGATAACAACCACTATAATCAAGATAAAGAACCCTAAAAATTCCCTCATGCCCCATTTATAGTCAACCCTCATCCTCCCCACTCCTGATATATTTTAAAATATATCTGATTCATGTCAGAAAGTGAGTAATATACATGAATTAACCTGTTTTCAAAAATCCCATTGTATATGACTTTTGTTGACACTTAAGTTATGGGTTGTTATTCTTAGTTTTTCCCTCATATTTATGCTTTCTAACTCTGCTTGGACTCTTACACTTCTACCCTTCCATAGTCATTTTTGTCCTGTACTGATATCCTAGCATACTTTTCTTAGCACTGTTCTAGAAATGCCCTTCGAGACCTCTACCCTGTAGTTTTTTTTTTTTTTTTTTTTGTGGGGAAGACCAGCCCTGAGCTAACATCCGTCGCCAATCCTCCCCTTTTTGCTGAGGAAGACTGGCCCTGGGCTAACATCCGTGCCCATCTTCCTCCACTTTATATGGGACGCCACCACGGCATGGCTGACAGGCAAGGCAGTGCGTCGGCGGGCGCCCGGGATCCGAACTCGCGAACCCTGGGCTGCCAAGCGCGGACTAAACCGCTGCGCCACCGGGCGGCCCCTACCCTGTAGTTTTTTAACATACAGTTTCATGGCTTACCTCACTAAGAAGATAGAGACATCCTCACATCTTCTGTTGAAATATCTCACTAGCCTCTTAGTTCTCTAAGAAAAAGAGGCATTCCCAGGCAAAGTTACAAGGCTAACCTCTTTATAATATATCATTTCCAATCGTTACTTGCTCCTTAATACTCGCTTGCCTCAATGTCTTTACATAACTCTTTCCCTCTGATTATAAGAATGCCTAGATTGTCACCATCGTTTTTTAAAAAAAAAAACCAAAAACATACCCTTCATTGATCCTTATTGCCCTGTAACTACTATTTTCTTTTATTCTTTACACTAGTAACTTTCTTGAGTAAAGGATCAATGCTACTTCCCTTTCCCGAACATCTTTTCTCTATAGTGCTCTATAATCTGGTGTCTGTATCACATGACAAGCTATGTTCTGGAAAGTTATGAATGGCTCCTGATCAACAAATAGATTGATCTCTTTTGTAGTTTAAAGGTACTACAAACGCCTGTTGATGTTTCTGTTTATTCTTTTCCATCTTAATAGTTTTTCCATTGTTAGCAGATATTTTTCAGAATGAGAAAGGATCACTGTACTTTATTATTCCTTTTTCTTTTCCATTGTTTCTAAAACTAAAAGTGAAAATGACATGTTGAAACAGTAAATTACAAATCTATAGCAGATTTGTAATTGTGTATTTCACAATTGAAGTAGAAAGTGATAATTCTGCGTCATTTGTTAGGAGGTTGAATTTCCATAGCTTTAAAATATTCAAACACTTTTGCATGGATTCAGCTACCCATATCAAAATTTCCTTTTGATGGGTGAGGAGGGAAACCTGTGCTCCTTTTATAGGTAGAACACTAAAGCACAGTAGATTATCTTGCCTCTCATTCAGTGGGTTTTTTTTTTCTGCCTTACTCCTTTGGTGTTTTTGTTTTTATTTTTGTATGTTGTGGGTTTGGGTTTTTTTTTTTATGTGTATAGACACACTATGTTGGATGTCGTACTTAATAGGGAAAGCATGGAGTCATGGGCTTGAATAGAGTTAAGAATAAGAAAATCAAATATTCGTAAATTAGCTGAAGTAGCTTTGATTTCAATGTTATATTTTAAAGTCTAGGCTATTTTTATTATAGAGCATTAAAGTGATAAAATTTTTTGTTTGTTTTGTTTAGCTTGTCGGCACATCTGCAGCTTACGTTTACTGGTTTCTTCCACAAAAATGGTATGTACTTAAAAGTAAACAAATTAACATTCTAACAACAAAACACCTTTGTGAACATAAAAGAAACCTTATTTTGTGTGTGTGTAAATTTATACAAATTATACTTAATGGAAAAGATGTTAATTCTGATCATTTAATTTCTTTTTAGTTGACTTCAACAATTACAGTTATTGCTTTATGTGGTCAATAATGGGATGTAGAGGATGTAACTTGCAACTTTTTAAACTTTAAAAGTAGTGGTTCTTAAATTTTAGTGTGTGTAGAAACATTTTGACAGTTTGTTTAAAATACATGTCTGAATCCTACAAAGACTCAGATCTACTAGGGTTTTGGTGGAGCTTAGGAGCCTATGTTATAATAAAGCCCCAAGATAATTCAGAAGTAGGTTGTCTGAGGAACAAATTTTAAGAAACTCTGCATTAAAAGCTTTTTTTTGGGTGAAGAAGATTAGCCCTGAGCTAACCTCCACTGCCAATCCTCCTCTTTTTGCTGAGGAAGATTGGCCCTGAGCTAACATTGTGCCAATCTTCCTCTCCTTTATATGGGACGCCGCCACAGCATGGCTTGACAAGTGGTGCATCAGTCTGTGCCCGCGTTCCAAACCTGCGAAACCCGGCCCGCCAAAGCGGAGTATGCGAACTTAACTGCTATACCACCAGGCTGGCCCCCTGCATTAAAAGCTTTTAAAATTTGTAGGTGGGGGGCTGGTCCCATGGCATAGTGGTTAAGTTTGACTTCGTGGGTTTGGATCTTGGGCATGGACCTTCACCACTTGTCAGCCACACTGTGGCAGCAACCCACATACAAAATAGAGGAAGATTGGCACAGATATCAGCTCAGGGCAAATCTTCCTCAGCAAAAAAAATTGTTGCCAGACCTTATACATAAGCTCTTGTTCATAGTCTGGTTTCCTTGCTACTTTCCTGCTATCCATTTAAGATCTAAGTAGATTTTGAAATTGTTAAATTAATTAAAGCTGTGTGTGATCATTCTTGAAGGTGAATGTCAGCTTCATCCAGCTCATATCTAAATAGATGAAGTTCGTTCTAGCTCTTATCTCTAAACAGTACTTTTTAGGACTCTTAACTATTGCTATTAAAAAAAAAGCTGTATAATATTGTCTTACCCAACTCAGAGCCATCATCTTTCCAGAGATCATAAGTAGAAAATAGTGGGAAAATCTTTTCATAAAGTTAAATTTCTTAGATTTTGCCATTTTTTACTTCCAGTGTTTTTTGAACTTTAAATTATAAAGACTAATGATGAAAATTTTAATTAATTGCCTTAGAACCTGGAATTGGTGAAGAGGCTCCTGAGTAGAACCCCTTCTGCATAAACATTTTGAATTGATGTTACTGCATCATATTTTTAAAGAAATACAGCAGTAAAACAACTGAAACAACCACTACTAGCAATGGGATATATCGATATGTTAGATATTATACAAAGAATATTATATAATCTTAAATATTACTTCATTAAAAGAGGTGAAAGCATGCTGGGTAAAGTTTCAGTTGGTTTCAAATGGATAAAATGCCTCTCTTCTTGTCCATCTGAAATTTGTGTGTATCCTTTAATTATCATGTAATGTAGTAAAACCTATATAAGAAACATGTAAAGTTAGTCATCCTTGGTGCTGTTTAGTAAGAAACAAAGTTTAATAATAAAATGGTTGTTTTAGAACAGTTTGATAACTAGTCAGGTTTTTTATGTAAGAAATTTGAAATCTGGTCATATCTGTAATAGCAGCTAATGTAACTTATAGTTTTGCGTTAGTTTCTGGTCCATGTTTTATGTAGAAGTAACCTGAGTAGGATTTTTATGTTCTTTTTTCCTAAATCATTTAAAATCATCTCATAGAGTCCTTATTTCTAATCATTCATCATACTTGGTTTTCTGTGGTACTTCTAAAGTACATGGACTCTAATACTTTAGAAGCATGTAATTTGAATTTTATAGGTTTGTTAGCCCTTTGTTCCCGGGGACTTATATAAAACATATATAAATTATCACTGAAGTTAGTGATGGATATTAATATAATCACATTTACTAATTAATATTAATAAGTTAATATTATTTGGTTAATATTAATTGAATGAAGTTAATTTTAATTGTTTTAATTAGTCAAATTAATTGGAAAGTAGTCCGATTAAACTTTTTTCCTGTCTACATGACAAAATACACAAAGTTCAAAAATTGCTCAAATTCACTTGAAGTTTTTATTTTTTCTTGCTGTTACTGAAGTAAATGAGAAAGTAAACTCTGTTGATACTTCTGTTTCCAGAAAATAATTTCCTATTATAACTTTGAAATTAGTGGAAGTTGGGAAGAAGCAGATATATTGCCTCTCTTGTCTATTCAAGGTATATTTGTAGTTTTTAATTTTTTTTTTAATAATATTTTTAAGAAACCAGGGTAGAAAACCAACATCAAGATCCCTAAAATCTGATTACTTTTTCTTTTGTTTTTAAATGAAGACTTTTGTTTAGCAAGTACTACTTGAAACTGCTTAGAATGAATACACAAATGTTATTAGGGTACTATTTTCATGGTGAGTATTGTTCAGAGAGTATTTTTGTTATTGCAGTTTAGACATTGGATTATTTTTTGCTATATTAAAGTGTTTTTATCCTGGATACAACTTTCAAAGAGACTGATTTAAGTGTATTTTATGCACACATCCTGCATAAGAAGAATGTTTTTAAGTAGAAAAAAATGTCCAAAATCTCAGAATAAAAATTACTTTATTTCTGTATGTTGACAGATTCATCTATTATAATCTATATATTATTTAAACTTGATGAAAGAATGATTAAACATTTAAAGTTTTGAACTATTAATGCCTTTGGGATTAAAGACAAGTAACTTATAAAGAAGTACTTTGGAATCTTAATTTGCAAAAAGCTTTGTTAGTTAATTGATATAGAGATATAGACTATTATTTAAAATTAAAATCCCTAAACTTAGTAAACGAAGAATATCCCCTAGGTAGTAAATAATATCTTGGTTTTTGTTATCCCATTTAGGCTTTAGAGAAATTCTGGAGAAAAAGGCCAAAAAAATAGTTATCTTTTTTGTGAAATGATAATATAATGTTTATATTATATAACTTTTATAATGTTTAATATTTTTTGAATTCCATTTTTTTTATTCCTTTGGTCACAAGTCCTGGTCAGATTAAAGAACTTTTTTTTTTTTTTTTGTGGAGAAGACCAGCCCTGAGTTAACATCTGTTGCCAATCCTCCCCTTTTTGCTGAGGAAGACTGGCCCTGGGCTAACATCCGTGCCCATCTTCCTCCACTTTATATAGGACGCCACCACGGCATGGCTGACAGGCAGTGCGTCGGCGGGCGCCCAGGATCCGAACTTGCGAACCCTGGGCTGCCAAGCGCCAACTAAACTGCTGCGCCACCGGGAAGCCCCCAGATTAAAGAACTTTTTAGTTTAGTGTCTCTGTGCATTCAAAATGAAATGTGTTTAATAGTAACTAGTTCAATTTAAATGTATCTTAAACTAAGTAATTTTTCTAATAATAGATTTTGGGAGAAGGAAAAGAATTAAAAATGTGTAGTTTGTATGTGGTTGTCTCTCCGGAACTATTTCATTTGTACTTTTCTGCCAAGAAGCTTTAACTGTATTTGTCAAAAATACTTTTGACTAGCAGTTTATTATATTCTTTTATTATGTGTGAAATCTTGATAGCAGAAGTAGTCAGTAAAATTTTTAGTATTAATTAAAATAATTGAGCCATCTTATTTGAATCAAAAGAAAATCACAGTATGTAGGAAGGTAATTATAATTTTCTTGTGAAGGGTTTATTTAAATGACTTTATATATAAAGGCTTTTAAAGAGTTCACTGCAAATTTTTAACTGATTTTGGGGAAAAAGAATGAGTAAAATTCTAAGAAGACTTGATTATGGGAAGTCTTTTTGTTTGAAATTCCCAGACTTCTTAGGAAAATGAGTACTATATTTATATTTTTAAAAAACACATTTTAAAGTATTGATTTTCTATTTAGATAAGCCATCACAAAACTCAGAAAATGAACAAAATTCTGTTACCCTGGAAGTCCTGCTTGTGAAAGTTTGCCACAAGAAAAGAAAGGTAACATAAAATGATACTGGTAAATTAAGTGGAATTTTTTTTAAATTAAATATGTTCATGCATATATATTGTGTTTTTAAACCTTGAAAGCTTTTAAATATGTTGATGGTGAATTATAAAACTGATAACCTCTTTTGCCAACCTCCTGGATGTTCCTTTTTTTCCTAGCCTGGCTGTAGGTATCTGTAAAAAACTTTCTCCTATAGGAGTCTGACAGTGAAGGGAAGAAGCTTATCTTTTAGCATTGTAGGGCATAAATTCAGTTGCTTCCCTACCACTTCAGTCTCTTAGCTTATTTTTTATCTATTTGTACCCATTGAAATTTTAAATAAGGGCTAAGAGAGAGTTTTCCCCAAAAGGATTATCTCTTGTAACACTACTTTCAGGCAAAGAAGTTCTATTGCCAGTATTATCAGCCATTAAGTTATTAATTCATTGCTTCAAATTTTTATTTATAAGATGAAATAATTTCCCCATAGAAACAAATGTTATGATGGTTAAATTTCCTAGGCAAACTACCAAAGCCACCAGATTAAAAGTATATACTTTTAGGCGCCGCCCGGTGGCGCAGCGGTTTAGTCCGCGCTTGGCAGCCCGGGGTTCGCGAGTTTGGATCCCGGGCGCCCGCCGACGCACTGCCTGTCAGCCATGCCGTGGCGGCGTCCCATATAAAGTGGAGGAAGATGGGCACGGATGTTAGCCCAGGGCCAGTCTTCCTCAACAAAAAGGGGAGGATTGGCAACAGATGTTAGCTCTGGGCTGGTCTTCCTCACAAAAAGAAAACCCAAAAAACTTTAAAGTTAAGAAATACCACTCCCAGCCAACCCCCATACACATGACAAGTAGTGATGTGAAAATTCTTCAGAATATATTACTATTTAGGAAAAAAAGTATGAATATAACTATAGTATAATCCTTTTTGTGTTTAAAAAAGTTAATAGGTGTAAACATTTTCTTGGAAGGATATATACAGCCAACTGCTGATATTAGTCATCTCTGGAGTGTAAGACCTGGGGGGTGGGGGAGACTTTCTCATTTTATACTCTTTTATAGAGTAGAAATTTTTTTTAGACCTTAAGCATGTGTTCTATTTATTTTAAAAAAGAAGCTACCATAAAATATGTACTGTATTTTCTTGTTATAAAGATCTTCTGCATCTTCAACTGTGCTCTTTGTATACAGTCATGCACCCCATAATGACATTTCAGTCAATGATGGACCGCATATATGACAGTGGTCCCATAAGATTAGTACCATATAACCTAGGTGCGTAGTAGGCTATACCATCTAGATTTGTGTAAGTACACTCTATGATGTTTTTGCACTATGACGAAATTGGCTAATGATGCATTTCTCAGAACGTATGTATCCCTGGCACTCAGCGATGCATGACTGTAACTATAGAACATGACTCAAAAGATGATTAATATTGCTACTATTAAACAATATGTCTAAGTATATGAATTTACTATTTTGTAATGTTGACAATGCAGTTGTTATAATAATTATTTTCATGTCTAATGGTCCCATCAACTATTTTGTTAAAATAGAAAATTTAAGGGAAAAGATTAATTTATGAGTTGAACATTTTTAAGCATGGTCTTAATTGCATATTTCTAATGTAAAACTCTTTCAGATGACCATCAGCTAAATATTGGATATACTTTATCATTCTTTTCATTATATTGGAGAAATCCTCAGTTGTGTTAATATTTGGAATATAGTTCTAAATTTTTTTCTGCTTTATCACAATTTTCAGAACTATGGTTAGAATTTTAGCATGCCATTTGGTAATCATGGCCTATACCATGTTTCCTGTAGCTGTGATTAGAAATTTTATTGTAATTCTTCTAGCTGCATATGCATAAATAAATATAATTTAATAATCTTTGCCTTTGCAGGATGTAAGTTGTCCAATAAGGCAAGTTCCTACAGGTAAAAAGCAGGTGCCTTTGAATCCTGACCTCAATCAAACAAAACCTGGAAATTTCCCGTCCCTTGCAGTTTCCAGTAATGAATTTGAACCTAGTAACAGCCATATGGTGAAGTCTTACTCATTGCTATTTAGAGTGACTCGTCCGGGAAGAAGAGAGTTTAATGGAATGATTAATGGAGAAACCAATGAAAATATTGGTAATTTTTATTTTAATCATTTTACTAGATTTTGTCATTGGAGATTAAGGTGGTCAATGAAAATGATTGAATTGGTGTTTCTTCATAGTATTCATAAATATCTGCCAAGTGTTTCTTTTTGAGTTATTTTAGTAATTTATTTAAAACTTTGCCTTTCAAAGGAAGAAAATGGTGCAAATCTCTTATAATCTTATTAGATAATTAATTTTATATTAGATTGCCCAGGCTCTTAGACTGTTGGCTATTGTGCTGTACTAGGTATTTACTTTGTAAAGTTCTCATTATTACATGATGAAACATTTCATATAGTAAAACAATATATTGAACACTAAATGGAAAAGACTAATATTTCAAGCTAGTCTCTCAGCAAACAATAAATTCATCCCACAACATTTTATTGTAAAAAATTTCGTACATAGAGAACAGTTGAAAGAATTTTATAGTGAACACCTATCTACTCACCACTTAGATTCTACAATTAACATTTTATTATACTTGCTTAACGTATATCTATCCCTCTGTCCTCCCAGCAGTTCTGATTCCACTCTTGAGGTAATCATTCAACCAACATATAGGTGATGGCTATACAAAGATGATCAAAGCATTCAGTCCTATCCTCTAAAGGCTCACAACCTAGAATACAGAGATAGACATAGAATAAATAATTGCAGCAAAATGATGGGTGGTATAATAGAGGTATATGTGAAGTTCAGTGGAGAAGCACCTTGGAAGAAATAATCTTTGAGTCTTGAAGTATCCTTTGAAGTTCTGAAAGTAACCATGAATCAGGATTTTTCTCCTTGCCTAGCAAGGAAGATCATTTTGAACAGAAAATAACATTTGCAAAAATGGGGAGTTAATGTCAATGAATGTCAAAAAGTAAGGACATACACATGTGGTAAAAACATAAAATCGAACAGTGCAAGTCTGGATATTATATTGCAATTTAAGTGTAATTTGTACCTCATTTGGTACAAATGTAGTATGTTATGTAGTATGTTATATTAAGTGACTGTAGGTCATAAATTATGACATTTTTGCTTAAATATTTGATTTATGAGAAATGTTTGTCAAATTCAGATGTCAATGAAGAACTTCCAGCTAGAAGAAAACGAAATCGTGAAGATGGGGAAAAGACATTTGTTGCACAAATGACAGTATTTGATAAAAACAGGTAATGCTGATGGACAAATGAGGCTCCTATAACATCCTAAAAATGTTTTTATTCTGAAGCAGAGTATATAGTTGTGATATTATTTTTTTTGCCTTTGTTTCTCTTTATTCTTAAGGATGAAAAAACGAATTTGTAATTTGTCTCATTTCTGTTTATCATGTAGAAAGCAATAAACATAGATGAGGAACTGTTTGAATGGCTCAGTTAAGATTGTTTATTTGGCAAGTATTTTCTGAGTGTCTACTCTCTGTCAGACACTGTTATAGGCAGTGAGAAGGCAACAAAATTCCTGCCTTCGTGGAGCTTAACTTCTAGTGGAGAAAACAGACACCACCCCTCAAAAATTATATCAACTAATGTTACTTAGTGGTGAGTGTTGTGAAGAACAATAAAGAGAATAAATGGTGGTTTTATAGAGAAAGCCTCTGGGAGAAGGTAATATTTGAGCAGAGACCTGAATGGAGTGGGCCCTGTGCAACTCTTGAAATTATGTATTTACTAAAGTTAAGGAAGAAAATTGTGTGTAATCATCATTGTGTGGCTCTATGTGCATTTGGCACAAGGTAGCAAAGAACACTTGAATTTATAATCATCTCTATAGTTTTCATTTGGGAATGAAGCATCTTAGTGCCTGTAAAAGATCTAGGAAGCAAATGTAGCATTCTTTTTTTTTAATGTCTTAATAGTTTATAACATTGTGAAGTTTTAGTTGTACATTATTGTTTGTTAGTCACCATATGAATGCATCCCTTCACCCATTGTGCCCACCTCCCATCCCCCTTGCCCCTGGTAACCACCAGTTTTTTCTGTCCGTGTGTTAGTTTATATTCCACATATGAGTGAAATCATGCAGCATTCTTTTTTGGCAGGATTGGAGGATGAAACCTGTAACATGCCATGATTTCTTGTCCCAGGCTGCTCACTGGTAGTTAACACAGTTCACCGTCAGTCAGGTATAGGAGAAAGAGCCAAGAAAAGCAACTAGTACATTTCTCCTACTCTTTAAAAAGTACTAGCTTGTTACTTTAATATAATCACCTTTTAGCCACCAGGTAAAGAAAGGTACAAGGGATTTAAAAGGAAAGCAAAGATGATTAGGAATAATACCATAGATTTTGGCTGCCATATTGTCTTAGAATATATCGCTTAATGTTACTTAATATCATTGGCAGAAACCAATATATAGTGTCTTTTTAAAGTTAGAAATTTGAATGTGAATCAAAGATTTAAATGGAAAACAACAGAAACAAGTGTACTAGGGGATAGTGGTTATGTTTGTGAGAGAATTAGGATGTAGTACACTGGGCTCCATCAGTGTTTGTAAATACTCTTTTAGGCAGCATGTGGGGGTACGTGTTCTTTTTTGAATTCTTTTTACCTTACATATATATTAACATATTCCTTGTATATGTGAAATATTGCTTTTTATTTAATGAAAAAAAGTACCAAGAAGAAACCATGGGAGAATTTTCCTCTAACTTATTTTGAAAATTTCCAAACCTGTCAAAAAGTTGAAAGAACAATACAGGCATTTAATACCCACATCCCCTTCACCTAGATTCATCAGTTGTTAACATTTTACTACATTTGCTTTATTTGTGTGTATTTTTGTGATGAACCATTTGAAAGTTAGATTTTGACACACTACTTCATTCCTCATTCCTAAACACTTCAGCATGTGTCTCCTAAGAACAAGGACATTTCCCTCCATAACCACAATACACCTATCATGCTCAGGAAATTTAACTTAATACAATGTATATAATACTGTCTCCCCAATTGACCCCAATAATGTCCTTTACAGGTGCTTCCCCCCTCCTGCGCAATCGAGGATTTTGATTTATACCTAGTTGTCAGTTGCCATATCTAATCAGTCTCCTTCAATTTGGAATAGTTTTCTAGCCGTTTTTTTCCTTGTATGACACTTTTTTTAAAGTACAGGCCTGTAGTTTTGCAGAATGTCTCTCAATTTGGACTTTTGTGATTGTTTCCTTATGATTAGATTCAGGTTAAACATTCTGGACAGGAACACTAATTGGTGATGTGGTTTTTGTGTACATCACAGGCACAGGTAATATTAGGTTTGATCACTTGGTTAACGATGTGGTGTTCACCATATTTCTCCATTGTAACAGCACATTTTCCCTTTAAGTAGTATGTAATTCCTGTGGTAATTCATGAAACTGGGTAAACGTTCTTTTTCCTCTAACAGCCTTTTACCCAATAGTTTAGCATCCATTGGTGATTCTTGCTTAAATAAATTATTCCTATGGCAGTTGACAAATGGTAACTTTCCATAATTTCTTCCACATTTATTGGCATTTTGCTGTAAAGAAGAGCATTCCTTCCCTCAACTTTTTTTTTATCAGTATGGATTAACGAATTCCATTTTTATTCAATCTTCTTTAATATATTCATATTATTCATTTTAATGCAGAAATTGTCCCAAATTTGATCAGGAGGAGCCTCTCCAAGTAGACTCTTCTGTCCTTTTGGCTTATTTATTATTTTTTTGTTTTTCTTTATTGTCTGGAATAGTAAGATATTCCAGGCTTACATTCTCCTTTTCCTACCTCTGCTCTCGAATTGGCTGTTTCTTCAAGGAGTCTTGATTCCTTTTAGTAGAGAGAAAGTATTTGCAAACCAAGATCTGGGGAGTTAGATGTGTAAAAATTCTTTTTATGATCACAGAAAAGTTAAAATCTCCTTAAACAATGACCAAAATTCAAAAGCCATATAGAAAAAGCATGAAATATTGAGCAAAATAAAAAAATTCTTCTGAAAACAAAAAAGCTATCATAAGCCAAGTCAAAATAAAAATGACAAGTTGGGGGAAAATTAATTTCAACTCATACTATAGATAGATGTCTCATTCCTCTAATATAAAAAGGTCATACTAATTAAAAAGAAAAACACCACAGCCCAATAGAATGAGCAAGGGATATAATAAAAATGTTTATTAAAAAATATATATGGTTCTTAATCAATTAAAAGATAAGACATCTGAATATAAAAGTTCACTGAGATGTCATTTTTTTCACTTACCAGTTTAGCAGAGATCAAAATACTTGATAAATAACTGTTGATGAGGCTGTGGGGCAAAAGGGCCTCCTCATCCATTACAGGTAGGAGAGTTAATTAGATTGTAGCTATCAAGTGTACAACTATAAAATAGAATATTATGTAGCCATGTACACACATAAGAAAAGCTCCTTTTCAATTTAGAAATATATGAATATATTACCTAGTCAAATAAATTAGCTTTTTAAAGTATTAAGTTCAATAACTTTGCTGATGTACTATTGGAATAGAATAAATTCAAGTAGCACAGCATAAAGATAAAAATTGTTACGTTTCAAAATCATTTGTTGTTGAGTTAGACTTTGGAGACAGACTACTTGGGTTCAGTTGCTAGCTCTGGCTACTTACTGTGTTTGATTTAACCTCTCTGTGCCTCAGTTTCCTCTTCTGAAAAATGGAATAAAGGCATCTACTTCATGGAGTTGTTGGAAAGATTAAATGAACCGTGTAAAGTCTTTAAAATAGTGCCTGGCACATAGTAAGCACTCAATAAATGTCAGCTATTATCACCTAATAGAATTTCTGTAAGACTAATGAAGAGAAGCCAGATTCTTGCTATATACAATTAATTATTGAGCATGGTTGAAAAACGGTGTTTAGGGTAGTAATGTTACCACTGTTTAAAGGTATGGAAAAAATAATATACTATATATACACACACACATATGTACACACACATTAAAACTATAATGTGAGTATGGGTGTAATTTAATTGATTCTTTGAATGAACCAGTATTTCATTCATTCATCCATGAAATGTTTATTGAGCACCTATATGTGCCAGGTGCCCCCAGGATCTTGTAGTTATCAAAGTCATCATTATAATCATCAATTAGTTTACTGATCAAGTATAAAAGTCAAGAATTCTAGTTCACATATTTACAATAGTTAAAAATAACAGGTGTAATTCTTAGTGGTTCCCTAAGGCAAGTATTATAACACTGTTGTTATCCTATTTTTAAAAGTATAAAGCCTGCATGCATGCTTTATACTTAATGTTTAAAACTTACCAAGTTTAGACCTTAGATATATTATACTTTAAATGTTTAAAGTTATATCCAAGTAGCTACAGTAATGAAATAATTCTCTAGTAATAGTAGTTATTAGTGCAAATCATTAAAATTGCTTTTATCAGGAATGGAGTGTAGGTATATTTTAAAATCTTGTTGGGTGTATAAGTTACTTTATAAATTTAATAAATGCTTTATAGTATAAATTTTACAGATGTAGAATTTGTGTACTTACAATAATACACAGGTTACTTTAAAGTGTATGTGTTTGTCTAACAGGCGCTTACAGCTTTTAGATGGGGAATATGAAGTAGCCATGCAGGAAATGGAAGAATGTCCAATAAGCAAGAAAAGAGCAACATGGGAGACTATTCTTGATGGGAAGGTATGGACTACTTAGAAGGTTGAGCACGTTATAGTTATGAACTCCCATTTTTGATTGATGTTTTCTTCCCCACATGCAAATTCATGTTGGATAAAGAGCCCTTTGTTTTTATACTTTGAAAAACACAAGTGAAAATTATCTAGTCAGAGTATTTAATGGAAGGCATCATCCTTGGAGCCAAATGCCAGGTTCAAATCTCCGCTCCTAGCTATATGGCATCTGGCAAGTGACTTAAGCTTTTGTGTCTCAGTTTTCTCATCCTTAAAACGAGGCATAGAATTGATGGATTAAATGTGAAATAATTAATGAAATGTGCTTAGCACTGTGCCTGGCATAAAATAAGTGCTCAATAAATGTTAACTGCTATTTTAAATCCATTCATAGTAACAGCAGGTAACATGATGACTAGTAATAAATTTATCAAATCTGCAGAACTTAGATGGAGCATACTTAAAATAATTCTTCTAAGAAACTTAAAAGAATAAATAGGCATACATACATTTCTTGGGTAGGCAGACTCAACAGAATAACATTGACATTTATTTCTAAGTGTATTTGGTCAGTGTACCATCACAAGCAAAATCCCAAAAGGATTTTTTTAGCTTTAAAATTAGTCTCAAGTTAACCTAGTACAATATGTAATAATACTAAGGAAAATTATGGAAAAGTTTTCTGAGAACCTTTACTTACCAGATAGTAGAACATTCTATAAAGTTAACTTAAATTGTATGGTATAAGCATAGGAATAGACAAAGCAGATCACTGAACCATAGTCCTCAAATAGTTTCGTGTACATTTGGAATATAGTCTGTGATAAAATTGGTGTCAGATCTGTGTGGGAAAGATAGACTGTTCATTAATTGTAAGAGAACTAGTCTGCA
Organism: Tapirus indicus; assembly: GCA_031878705.1. Classification (NCBI taxonomy): domain Eukaryota; kingdom Metazoa; phylum Chordata; class Mammalia; order Perissodactyla; family Tapiridae; genus Tapirus; species Tapirus indicus. The sequence continues at coordinate 20,655,652 of CM062932.1, forward strand.
GCCATCTGGAAATGAACATAGACCTAATAAATTCCAGAAGGCTCATGAACATAAATGTAAAAATTAATACTACATAACTTCAGAAAAAATGTAGGTCAATATTAATATAATCTTGCTATGAGAAAAGCCCTTCTAAGTATGATGCAAAAGCTAGAAAGCATAAAATAAAAATGATTAAAGTGAATCATTTCTATACCACAAAAATCTAAAATTAAAAACAAATGATGGACTGGGGAAATATTTGTAACATACAGAAGGCTAATATCATGAGCATGTAGTTTTATAAATCAAGAAAAAAATAAGCAATCTAATGAGAAAAACGGATAAAAGACAGGCAGTTCTTAAAGCAACAAATATAGATTGATAGCAAGCTTTTAAAAAGATATTAAACCTTATTAGTATTCAAAGACATGCAAACACAATCTGAGATATTACTTTTGACTGCTAGTTTGACAGCAATTGAAAACATTGACGGTTTCTAGTTGGAGATGTGAGGACACATACTCTCAAATAATGCTTCAATGTAAGAATAAGTTGGTACAGCCTTACTGGAGGGCAGACTGGCAATGTGGATAAAAATTTAAATTGTGTCTGTAGTCATTAACACTTAATTCCAGTTTTACAGTTTTGTCACAATGAAGTAACTGGTTAACTGAAAAGACGTAGGTAACAGGTCTTGTAAAAATTTTTTAAATAGTGAAAAATTGGAAACACCTTAAATCTAAAAAGATAGCCATTTTTAAAAAGGACAATACTTTGACAAGAAGATTTCCATCATATTTAATTTTTATATAATAATATACATACTCCTACTTTTTCTTAAATAAGAGTGGTTACCTCTAGGTGATGGGATTTCAAATAATTTTTATTTCCTTATACTTATCTACAGTGTTTGAATTTTCTGCAGGTATTTATTATCTTTATGTTTTAAATTTCTTATTTAAAGTTTAAGTCTATCCATGAGCAAATAAGGATTATATATGAGTTGTTGGTTTTTCCTGAGAGATTGTTTGAGGCAGTAAAATGGGCATCCTTTTAAATCAGATCATATAGATTTGCTTCTTTCTAAAAGCTCTGTGGTATTCTTTTAAATAAATGTCCCATAATTTACTAAACCAATGGCACTTTAATGGATAATTCAGTTATTTTAATTTTTTTACATTTTCAAAAACATTGTAGTGAATATACATGTACATGTATCTTTTTGCATTGCAAGTATTTTTATAAGATAAATTCCTAGATATGGACTTACTGTGTCAAAACCGGTTTATGTGATCACACTTTTACTTCATTCCAATCTAAAATTATAGTTTTAAGAGGATTATTTATAAAAGATGTAGAAGGAATTTAGGCTTCTATGGCAGTAAAATAAATAGGAGCACATTGAAGGTTTCTATAAAAGGGAATAACATGAATGCAGTCTTCGAGAAGATTATTTAGTCTCCTATATATGGATTGAGAAGTAAAAATTAGAGCAGCTGAGATATTGTAGTAATAACGTAGTAAGGATCTGTACTTGGTGATTATATAAGAGAAACAAAAGAAAAAATAGGTGTTAAATGTAATTCTAAAAATTTTAACTTAGGGTTATGTAGAATGAGAATGCTAGGAACAAAAATAATTGTACCTGGGAAGGAAAGAAAAGATAATAGATTCACATTTAGCATATTTTAGTTCAAGTGACATTGATATCATCCAAGTGGCATTGTCCAAGAGATATTTGGAGGCATACACGTTTAGAGCTCAAGTATAAGGAATGGAGAATCAATTTGGGATCATCAGCCTAATAGGTAAATCCTTGAGGATGGGTGAGAGATTGGGGTAGATGGCTAAGTGTTAGCTAGGAATTAAGGAGACCAAAAGACTCATCTTTTAAGTGATTATGGGTGGAGTTGGAAAGCCAAGATAGTTCAGTGTCCCAGAACCCAAAGAAGACAAGCAAGGGCAATCGTCATTGAAGCTGAGAGAAATCAAAGAAAATAACTAATTGCTATAACTGTTCAATTTACACAAAGAAAGTAATTGGTCATCCAAGAGAGGGTGCAAGCTGGCAGGGTTTGAGTACCACAGTTTTTTGTTTTGTTGTTTTTAAAGACATTTTTAATTGGCTACCAACATATAACAATGGGAAGATTACCCATGAGAACTTGGATTTCTGACTTCTTTTGAAGTCAGAATCTGAAAATCTGGCTGTCCTGGGCCAATATTTGCATATGGCGCCAATTCAGCTATTGCTGATAAGTGGCTGCCTCTTTTAGACAACCTCAGCTCTCCAGTACTACAGTCTCTACTGTGCCATACATCTACTTGACTTGCCTGGCCATCGCTGTAAGCATTTTGGGTTTTCAAGGAAAAATATGTTGATTTAAATCAAATCCACATTAACTTATCATAATAAATATGTATTTTTTTTATTCCTACAGTTTTCTTTCAATTCATTATATGGAATCTTCACTCTTCATGTTTTTTCTTTTTCAGAGGCTGCCTCCATTTGAAACATTTTCTCAGGGACCTACGTTGCAGTTCACTCTTCGTTGGACAGGAGAGACCAATGATAAATCTACAGCTCCTATTGCCAAGCCTCTTGCCACTAGAAATTCAGAGAGTCTCCATCAAGAAAACAAGCCTGGTTCAGTTAAACCTACTCAAACTATTGGTAAGAAAACATTGCTGTCAAAATAATACTTTGTAGAGTTAGGACTTAGGCTTTAGATTAATTCGTTTGTTTTTTGCTCCAACAATTATTCTTTGGGAAATATTATTTGACTTATTAGACAAATTATGAGCGATGGGAAATTATCATTTTCCTGTATTAAATGTAAAGTACTGATCAACAGTCCGTTATCCAAAACCTTTATGCCAGATGTGTCTGGGAATGTTGTTTTTGTCTTTGTAACTTTAGAAGCATAATACAGAATATAGTATATATGCCATAGATCATATAACACCTCCAAATGAGGTCTATAGATAGCCTTATGTCAATTTAGGACAACTTTTTCCACTGAATAAATTTGCCCCAAACTCATGAGAAAACAGTTGGTTTTTGGAGCTTTTTAGATTTTGGAATTGCAGCTATAAAGGGCTTTTGAACTGTATGCTTTTTATAATTCACATAAAAATTTGTATATGTTGTAGAACTGAATTCATTATTTCAGAGTGTTTTTTACAATTTTAGAGCTGGAAGAGCATCATAACCTGAATTTTACCAGGTTAAATTTCACAGTAAATTTTTAAGTGGAAAAACATTTACAGATGGGGTTAGGTCTGATGAGTTAAGGCCCAGGTTGCAGTGTTCTGTCATTTTGTATCTGCCTGATAGGAACACTGTCATTGACCTGAGAGCATCCATGTGTTTTTATCTAAGTCTCTTTGAAGAAGGCAGAAGGCTTAAGACAGTTGTCTTTGACATTGACCACTCATGTCCATTCATTGTGTGCAAGTCACTGTAAGAGTCAGATTGAAAAGATAGAAGAAATGGCCCATGTCAGAGGAAAGATTTCCCAAATAAATTGTGATCTGGGCACTTCTCAAAATACTCTGTGGCCAGTCAAATAGGTAAAAGAGTTTCAAAGAAACTGAGAAAAAAAGTGATGTATAAGGTTGTACAGTCTGTAAAGAAATAGATGAAAATTATTAACAGTAATTATCTTTTGGATTTGGAGTGATATTAATACAATAATTTTTAATTTAATTTCTGTTAAACCAACACTTAGTGGATCTCTGCTCACTGTTGTGCACTGGGAATACAAAGACCAATCAAAACCAAACACTGACCTCAGAGTGCTTAAAACATTATAGTAACTACATATAATTACTTAGGGTTACTTTTATAATGGTTTAGGATATAAGAGGTGGTTTTACAGGAAAAAAATGGCTCCTGCTAATAAAGACCTTAATATCCGATTAGAGGTGCTGATTAACGGGATCATTCCCATGATCATCAGTTGAGGGTGAGACAAAAATTGTGTTAAATACCACAAGTAGAATTCTGTGAAACTTTTAATCTTTAACTGTTTTCACAAGATCGGTTATTTCACTTTTTAGAAGCAAGTATTTGCATTAAATATAAAAGTATATATTTTCAGCTGTTAAAGAATCATTGACTACAGATCTACAAACAAGAAAAGAAAAAGATACTTCAAATGAAAACCGACAAAAATTAAGAATATTTTATCAGGTAAACATAGCTGACTCTTCTTTTTTAAGTAATCATGAAATGCCTTTGTTTTACATGTTACATCTGAAATATTTTGACATATTTAAAAAAGGAACCTGTCTGATTTGATTTTCCTTTTAAATTGTTTTAACTATTTTTAAATGTGATATTGAAAATAAAATATGTTGAGATGTGTGAGTTAGAGATTTGCTCTTTTGTTTTTTATTTTAAAGTTCCTTTATAACAACAATACAAGACAACAAACTGAAGCAAGAGATGACCTACATTGCCCTTGGTGCACTCTGAACTGCCGCAAACTTTATAGTTTACTCAAGCATCTTAAACTCTGCCATAGCAGATTTATCTTCAATTATGTTGTAAGTAACTTTTCATTTTTTTCTTACCAATAATATATTATACATTATAAGACGGTCTGACTTTCAAAAATTCTACTTTGCAAAATGCTAAAATTTCTGCACTTGGTGGATTGTTGTATGCATGGATTACAATGAATGATTCAAAGTTTACATATATTTGCATAGTGTACCTATATTGACTTACATAATCCCCACACCAGCTCTTTGAATTAAGTGGTAATTTCCTTATTCTTGCTCAGACAAGAAATAATTTGTACGAAGTTACCAAGCCAGTAAATGGCACAGCCAGGATTTTAACAAATATTTTTGACTCCAGGTCTTCTGACTTCCTGTTCACCATGCTGGTATACCTGGCTTATTTTAGTTTTCAAAACAGTAAGAACCAACAAGTACTTTTTAATTAATTAAATTGGAGGGATAGGTATTTAGGGTAGGATAATTAATATTTTCATTTCCTAAACACCTTGCCATTTTTGTTACAGTATCATCCAAAAGGTGCTAGGATAGATGTTTCTATCAACGAGTGTTATGATGGCTCCTATGCAGGAAATCCTCAGGATATTCATCGCCAGCCAGGATTTGCTTTTAGTCGTAATGGACCAGTAAAGAGAACGCCTATCACACACATTCTTGTGTGCAGGTAGGTAAAAAGGTCATACCACAAAAAGTTTATTCTCTGACTTTTGTTGATGATGTTGGAGGAATAAAAGGGAGCTGTTAAAAGGGAGGAATAAAAGACAAAGCTGTTATTTAGGTGGGAATCATTATTTCACTATTAGCTAAGTCTCTGTGGGGTACACTACTTTATAACCCTCCCCAGCTCCTGTTTCTACAGGGGTTTTCTCACTTCCTCTTTACAGCTTTTTCTTGTGTTTTAAATGTTAATGTCACTACTGCTACTATGTGTTAGAGGGATTAAAGAATTCTCCAGTGGAAGTTTGTGTGTGCATGCCTAGGTAAAAACTTGTAAGAAAGGAATGTACTCTATTTGGGTGGTGTGAAATATAAAGAACCCTATCCCTGTTAATTAATATTACATCAACATTTCTTTTCATTAGGCCAAAACGAACAAAAGCAAGCATGTCTGAATTTCTTGAGTCCGAAGATGGAGAAGTGGAACAGCAACGAACGTACAGTAGTGGACACAATCGTCTGTATTTCCATAGTGATACTTGTTTACCTCTCCGTCCACAAGAAATGGAAGTAGATAGTGAAGATGAAAAAGATCCTGAATGGCTAAGAGAAAAAACCATTACAGTAATTATTATTATTATCATTATTGACAATGATTTTAGAATTTTATGGTTTTTATTTGAAAACTATTAATTAATATGAATTAAACTTTTTTGACTTAGTGTAAAGGAGGTTTTTTTTTAATTAAAAAATTCAGGAATCCACCGTTTTTAAAATTGTGTCATTTAAATAGTCACCAACAGAATACAGATTTTCTTCTTATGATTCTGTATTTTATTTTTTTAATTTATAGATAACTATTTCATAACTTGGGATTTCTCTTTTAAAATTACTAAATATAAGTTGTTTTTAAGAAACATTGCCACTTTGCTGTATAAAATAAGTTATGGTATTTTTAGTTACAAAAAATTCTATTTTTGACATTCTTATATATTTTTTTAGAAATACCAATTATATTTATTCTGCATTTAATAGATATTTTTTCATTTGTTTTTAGCAAATTGAGGAATTTTCTGATGTTAATGAAGGAGAGAAAGAAGTGATGAAACTATGGAATCTCCATGTCATGAAGCATGGGTAGGGTATTTCTAAATTTAAATATACCATTTCCTTTATGCTCTTTTTGCTGCTTCACATTCTATAAATCTACCTGTGTTAGAATCTTATTTAAAATTCTGTTAATTTAGATAAAGTGTGTCCTAAATGTTATCCTAATCCAAAGTATTATAATTGCAGAAAGAAAAATGGTGATGTTCAAAGAATGTGTAAGGAAGATGCTAGCTCTGTCTGATAGTGGGTTTTTATTTTTAATGTCTTTTTTTTTTAATGACCCAGTTTTCATTCTTTTTATTGCCAGGGAATACAAAAATAATGTGCTACATGCCTGGAAATCCTGAAAATTACTTAATCACAGTTACTATCACAGTTTTTTTAAATTGCTTAATTAGTCAGAATAAAATATAAGCAGCTTTTCTGATTTCTTATTACCATTTCATAGAGGTCAAGGTAGAACAGTCCTTATTTCTCATGCCTTTGTGGCTAAAAGTGTGTTCCAGAGCATTGTTTTTCCTGCAGATCTGCCTCCTTCCCTGTATGAACCATTTACCTGTCAATACACATACTTTTCTTCTCTACCTTCATCATTATTAGATCCTCATTTAAGGCTTTCTTTTATAGCACAGGCATCCAAGGTTTTTTCATTTATAGCTATGTAAAATAAATGGGAGGGGACACTTTTGTTTCTTTACTCTTGGAGAGTGAAGAGGAGTTGGTGCATAAGTTCTAGTTCAGATATCTGGGTGTGCATGGCCCATAGCCTTTTTTTTGTATACTGCCTTGAGCTAAGAAGTCTTCACATTTTTAATGGGTTGTAAAAAAAGAAAAAAGAGGAAGATGACAGAGATAATATATGGCTTGCAAAGCCTAAAATATTTACTATGTAGCCTTTTACAGAAAATGTTCACCTGGTCCCTGGTCTAGTCATTAAAATTCAGTTATGAGTAAAGTATGTATGTGGAGGCTTGGGTTAAATCTGGTTTTCCTTTTGTCCTGTTATGCCAGTTTCAAGATAGAATTTTAGTCAAATTACTTCATTGAGTTTCGTTTTAATTCCTTGATCCAGATCTGTTAGCATAAGAACTATTGAGGTTCATTACATACTGGCATTATACAGTGGCAGGTAGTTGGGTAAACTATTGGGGTTTCTGAAAATCTGCAGGCAGGCCTTATGGGCTCTGTTGGACTCCGTTTCAGTGGGTAACTGAGCACCCATTCTCCTATTTGGTTTAATTTGGTTCTCTCAAATTTTATTCGTTGTATATGCACCCTACTCACTTTCCACCAACACAGCCATACTGTACCACATTTGTTGTGACATCTTCATTTTTTAAGGTTTACCGTGAGCTGAAAATGTAGAGAAACACTGCTTCTGAAATAGAAACGTATTGTCAAGATCATGGGAACAAATAAAGGAGATAGTTAGGGTGTATATAAAAGAGATAATGAAAGTTGTGCTGGCAAGAGAAAATATTTTGTACTTTAGTACTGCTGTATGTAATTTCATTAGGAAAAACAGAAATGGCATCAATTTAAGCTCTGGTTAAATTAAATCTCTTTAAATTTCTAAAATGGTAAGCTCATTCAGGTGATTGAGTCTCAGAGTCACTATAGTTTTACTACTTGTTAAATCATCACTTACTGGATTTGGGTATAGTCTTACTGTTCCGTAATGGTTATCACTTTGCATTTGACAAAAATGCTTTGTATCGCTATTGATGTTTTGTGTTGTTTTTATTAAATAGGTTTATTGCTGACAATCAAATGAATCATGCCTGTATGCTGTTTGTAGAAAACTATGGACAGAAAATAATTAAGAAGAATTTATGTCGAAACTTCATGCTTCATCTAGTCAGCATGCATGACTTTAATCTTATTAGCATAATGTCAATAGATAAAGCCGTTACCAAGCTCCGTGAAATGCAGCAAAAATTAGAAAAAGGAGAATCTGCTTCCCCTGCAAATGAAGAAATCACTGAAGAACAAAATGGGACAGCAAATGGATTTAGTGAAATTAACTCAAAGGAGAAAGCTTTGGAAACAGATGGTGTCTCAGGGGTTTCAAAACAGAGCAAAAAGCAAAAACTCTGAAAAGAAAAGCCCTAACCCCATGTTATGGACAAACACTGAAATTGCGATCTAGGGAATTCCGCCTCTAGGAAGAGTTTTGTTTTTGTTTTTAATCATAGGTTCCAAACAGGCACTGTTAGATGAAGTAAATGATTTCAACAAGGATATTTTTATCAGGGTTCTACTTCACTTCATTATGCAGCATTACATGTATATCAGTTTTATTGATGTCATTATACCATTCTCTAGTTTGAGCATGAAAAGCAATACTTCAAAGAAAGTATTTTTAACTTCAACAATTGTCTTATGAAATATATTGAAGTGATAATCTAGAGGTTATTTCATATATTTAAATTATAATGTTTTTTGCATTTGTGACTAGCTGTTTTTCTACTTTATAATTGTGAGACATTTTCTTGGGGAGGGAAAATTGGAATGTGAGTCCCTTTTTTAAAGATTGAAGATTTCTGTGAAATTATGTTGCTTTATTTGCAGTCAAACCTTGATCCTTGATTTTGAAATCATTTATCAATTTGGAATGAAAAATTACAACGTAAGATATTTTACATTATATAAGTCCATTTTACAATTTTAAAATAGCACTTCTTCATCTTAGGCCTGTTTGAGAAGCTGTTAATTTTTCGAATTGTCAACAGTGAAATGTCATGTTGGTTTATAAGGTTACTGACCATTTGTTTTTATGTGGCTAATTTTAGTGCATTGCTCACCCAGTATATTTTTTTAAACTTGAACATTTTGCTGGTTTTGTTTTGTTTTATCAATTGGGTAATCACATGGAAAATTCAGCTGTCCGCATCTTTCATTAGGATTGTAAACCAAGGGAAGAATGAGTTTGAGATTTTTAAGATGCCACTTTTGAGGGAGGAAATGTTCTACAAAAATGAACCAGAAAATGTTATAACTTTTTTTTCTTTGCAAGGATGTCTTTGTAATGTATTTCATGATTAGAATATCCAATACAGATAAACTGACTTGAATCGTTTTGAGCAATTTTGCCCTGTGTTATGTGTTTTATGCACATATTTGCAGTTGGATTTTCTCCAACAGAAAGTGGTTTCACTACTGGCACATTAACAAGCACCAATAGATTTTTATTCCAACTCCAAGCACTGTGGTTGAGTAACATCACCTCAATTTTTTATTATCCTTAAAGATAATTGCATTTTCATATTCTTTATTTATAAAGGATCAATGCTGCTGTAAATACAGGTATTTTTAATTTTTTTATTTCATTCCACCACCATCAGATGCAGTTCCCTATTTTGTTTAATGAAGGGATATATAAGCTTTCTAATGGTGTCTTCAGAAATTTATAAAATGTAAATACTGATTTGATTGGTCTTTAAGATGTGTTTAACTGTGAGGCTATTTAACTAATAGTGTGGATGTGATTTGTCATCCAGTATTAAGTTCTTAGTCATTGATTTTGTGTTAAAAAATAGGAAAGAGGGAAACTGCAGCTTTCATTACAGACTCCTTGATTGGTGAGCTCTCCAAATGAAGAGTTACAGTAAACTCTGATCATGCCTCTGGATAGTGGACCTCGAGCATTTCTCTCGGGCTTTAATTTGCTAAAGCTGTGCACATATGTAAAAAAAAATAGATTATTTTAGGGGAGATGTAGGTGTAGAATTATTGCTTATGTCATTTCTTAAGCAGTTATGCTCTTAATGCTTAAAAGAAGGCTAGCATTGTTTGCACAAAAAGTTGGTGATTCCCTCCCCCAAATAGTAATGAAATTACTTCTGTTGAGTAAACTTTTTATGTCATCTTATAATAAAAGCTGAAAAAATCCCTTTGTTTCTATTTATAAAAAAAAATGCTTTTCTATATGTACCCTTGACAAGAGATTTTGAAGAAATCATGTAAGATGATAAAGCATTTGAATGGTACAGTAGATGTAAAAAAAAAATTCAGTTTAAAAGAACGTTTGTTTTTACATTAAATGTTTATTTGAAATCAAATGATTTTGTACATAAAGTTCAATAATATAAAAGCTGTATTCTGTTTTGTTTTTGTTTTTTATTACTACAAAATTCTGGCTTGGCTAGGATAGTTAAGGATCCAGAAAAAGTACACCCATCAGAGCTAATCAGAAACAAAAAAATTCATGTGAAATCCTGCTTTCAGTTTTAGTAACATCAGTTGCAACTGGTATGCTTTTATGGTAACACAAAAAATATTTTTAAATTTATAGTTCAGAGTAATGTCAATATTAGTTAACCGAATAGCTACACATCTTTGGGTGTGGATTTTTTCTTTTTCCTTTTCTTTTTAATGAAAAAGAATTTATCTTGGCCTTCAAAAAGCTCAGACTAGAGTGGGATGTGAATGTTAATATAAAGTAAAATGATACAGTGTATAATAAAATTACATAACTACATTCTACGAGGTCAGTAGTTGAAGTTAACTCTAGAAGAGTTGGGGGAAACTACAGAACTGTGGACAATTCAGCTGTTCTTGTTTCATTTATTAGTAATAGTTTGTTGCTGCTACACATGTTGCTTTGAACTGAGTGCCCCTCTATGCTTCAAAAGTTCACTATGTGCATTTCTTTAAGTATTCGCTGCTTTTTCATTAGACTGCTAAGTCAATCTCACTGACCTTAGTACTGCCTAATGGTCTTAGCTGGTGCTCAGATATTTGGTGACATGAACTGAGGGCTTTACACGCCATGCTAAGGGTTTGGATTTTAGGCAATAGGAAGTATTTGGAGGTAGTGCACAGATATGACACAAACTAATTTGTGTTTCAGGTGAGCTGAGGCTTTTAAGAGTGTGGGAGGGGAGATGCTCTACATAGGGAGAATCACTAGGAGGCTATTGTAATAGTCCAGGTGAAATATCCAACCACTAGAACACTGCCTGTTGTGAAGGAAGTGCCCAAGAAGTAATCGCTGTAAAAAATCATACTCTTCCTGATCTGACTTCATCCATCTTTCCAGTCTCTCTCATGTATGCATTTTCCCCTCCAACCAAGTGGAGTAACAGGGCACAGCAGAACTTAAGTACACACCATCCACTCTGGTGTTCTCAGTACGTAGTCTACAATCCAATTTCTGGAGCATCTTCTGTTCCTATGTACTACTTCCTAGAAGTGTAAAGTTGATTTTTAAGGGATAAAAATCACTCAACTATATTCTTAGACAAACACTAAGATTGTTACTTAAATGTTATATGGGATAAATCACTTTATGAAGCTCGTTCTAGAGAAGAGGGTTGACTAGCTCCTTGACTACCATATTTAACCTATTGTCTTTCTCATTTCTGACTACCATCCTATCCACATGGCAAAGCTTTAACCAGGGACGACCTGGAGGACCACCGCAGGCACACCATCACCTGGAATCACATTTGCGTCCAAGCTACCCCCATCATTTTTGAGAACCCAAATAGCTTCTAACTGCTTTTCTAGCATGCTACCACAAGCTGCCATGCTTTCATTCATCTATGGAATATGTGCCAGCACTTGTCCCAAGCACTCGGGATGAGAAGTTAATTAAGACTCAGATCCTGTTTCAAGGCTTCTCCCAGGCTTCATGGGTCAAAACTGCAGTCACTTTACTTCTTTCTCATGTCCCTAAATAAGCTTATATCCCTTCGGTAGATTTATTGCTTGTTACTCCAGAGAAAGGATAAAGTTACACAGGCATCATAATGAAAGCTTTTTATATTTTGACACTTAAATTTATGAATCACCTAGTACAGTGCCTAGAATGGAACAGCGGCCCAATAAACTTTGGCTCCTTTCTTCACTAATCCAACTAAGATTTTCTTCTGATCGGATTCTCAATTATCCCCATTTCTCTTATTTTGAGAGCTGGTTCTTCTGTGAGGCCTTTTAGGAGAAGGACTGTGGTTGCCCCATGGGTAGTTAGGCTTATGGAGCCTTATTTATTAAATACTTATTGAGTACCCACTATGGCCTTCGCCTTAGCTAGGCACGAGGATGCAAAGATGAATGAGCCAGACATTTTTCTTGTCCTTGTAAATCTTAAATTCCAGAGAGGGAGACATTAATATTTTAATAAACCATGTTCCAAAGTGTCTAATCCCAAATTATTGTTCTGGGGATACAGGGTAGTGCGGACACAGGGTAGTGAGGTGGAAGAACTGACAGTTCACAGGCTTGGATTTGAATGCCAACTTTAGTGCTTTTGCAGCTTCAAAACTCAAAAAGTTACTTAACCATACTGAGTTTCTTTCCTCAACTGTAAAAGGGGATTAAAATGCCTCCGTCAACAAGGTACCTAGCAGAGTAACCTGCTCTTGGCTAGCATCCCTATTTCCTTCCCTACAACACAGTTTTGCCAACTTCAATCCTCCACTCCCATCTCTGAAGAAAAATCACATGCTAAATTGTATAAGCTTGCTGCTTCTTCCACAAGCTATTTTAAGAAGATGGAAAAGTCTCCTGAGATTATATTAACATAGTCTACTTCTACAAAACTACAGGTTTTCTAACATTGCCTTTATGTAAGATTAACGAAGAGAAGGGACATAGGTCAATTTTGTTTTAATCAATGTTAAATTTCATGAGATAAAGGCTTTTGTGTGAGAGATTAGTTTTATTTTACTGTATATGGTTTCTGTCTTTTAAAAAGAAAAGTATTAGTCTTAGTTCAAAAGTATTTATCAGATGCCCATATATCAGGAAATGTAGGGTGATATTAAAATAGATCTCCGACTTCTGAATTTCCCAGACCAGTAAAATACATTTTTTTAAGTTTCTGACTTTTTATTGTTTTGTTTTTTGTTTTTGTGAGGAAGATTAGCCCTGAGCTAACATCTGTTGCCAGTCCTCCTCCTTTTTTTCCCTGAGAAAGACTGGCCTTGGACTAACATCCGTGCCCATCTTCCTCTACTTTATATGGGACGCTGCCAGAGCATGGCTGACAAGCGGTGCGTTGGTCTGCGCCTGGGATCTGAACCTGTGACCCCTCAGCTGCCAGAAGCGCTGTGCGTGAACTTAACCGCTACACCACCGGGCTGGCCCCTAAAATCTTTGACTTTTTATTTTGTCAGATAAGAAGATTTACAAACAAAACAAGCAAACCTCACATCTACTGTCATTTTCACTTTATAAAAGGACAGACAGTACAAAAAGAGCAAGAAGGATAATTTCAGGATAGTCTTTTAAATAAAATAAATTTAGATTTACAAAAAAATCACTATGGAGACTGACTTTTAGTTACTTTGGAACAGTTACTCCCAAATCTGCCTTTATAGCTGAATGAGTTAATTAAAAAAAAAAATCCTGAGCTCCACTGATACCAATTAAATCAGAATCTTTGCTATTTTTAAAAGCTCTCCAGGAAATTCTAATGTGCAGCCAGGGTTGAGAACAATTGCTAGAGAAGATACAAAAACCTCAGGGAATTTATAATCTAGTGGGTTTAAAGCAGGTGTCACAAACTCAAATACCCATAGGGTCAGCAGTTAAATGAGTTATGCAGCTGAGTATTATACTAACTTAGGAAGACTGAGAATAAAGAGAAGACATCACCGTCTTCCAAAGAGAAAAAATAAACAACATACAAATGAACAAGCATTAGAATGGCATCAGACTTTTCAACACCAGAAGCAAGAAGACAACAGAGCAATGCATTCAAATTCTGAGAGGAAATGATCTCCAACCTAGAATTCTTAACCAATCACAATGAAGCATAAGGTGGAACAAAAAGATTTTCAGACCTCTATTTCTCAAAAAATTTACCTCTTGGGCACCTGTTCCCAGGAAATGAAGGGAGCACTCCACCAAAATAAAGGAATAATCTAAGAAAGAGGAAGACATGGGCTATTGGAAACATGAAATATAACACTGGATTTGAGCTGAGCAAACTATACCTTCCGGCACTGACTGATTTATATATGCGTGGATAGTTTTGAACCAGTTCAGGAGATACCTAAATAAATGTGTTGCTGCCAATAATAGTTGTCACAGGAGTTTACTGTTACCAGTAACTGAATAAATCTCACGTCCTGATCTTGGACTAAATCCTTCATATTTAACAGAGGACCTAGGTGCTTACTCTACACAGGGAAACTCCTCGTAAGAGCTGTATTTACTTTTTGTCTCTACTTACTCTTCTATTTTTATGTTTTGATATTAAAATCTATTACATAGCTTCAGAATTTATGCTTCTGAGAAGACAGAGTAGCATATTTCCCCTATTCCTCCTGCTAAGTACAACTAAAAACCCTGGAAAATATATATAAAACAAACATAAGAAGATTCTGAAAGATGGCCAACTGGCTAGAGACCTCGAAACCCAAGGACCTCACCACTGTGCCTTCCCTGGGTTCTCTTTTTGTCTTGTGGACCCCAGACTTGGGGCTGAAGAAGCTGGCAACCTGGAAATGCCAACAGGCACAGACAAAAAAAGCCCCAAAGAAAGCCTGCTCTCTTTAGCCAAAGCAACAGGAAAAGGGCAGCCTAGCAATGCAGAAACTTTTAGCCAAACACCACTGTCTGGAGTTGAATGGTGGCCCACAAAAAAATACGTCCACACCCTGGAACCTGTGACAGTGACCTTATTTGGAAAAAGAGTCTTTGCAGATATAAATAAGCTAAGGATCTTGAGATGAAATCATCCTGGATTATCCGGGTGGGTCCTAAATCCAAGACAGTGTCCTTATAAGAGACAGAGTAGGTGACCATGTGAAGATAGAGGCAGAGATTGGAGTTAGGCAACAACAAGTCAAGGAATGCCTAGAGCCACCAGAAGCTGGCACAGGCAAGGAAAGATTCTTCCCTAGACCCTTGGGAGGGAGCACAGTCTTGTCAACACCTTCATTTCAGACTTCTGGCCTCCAAAACTGTAAGAGAATAAATTTCTGCTGTTTTAAGCCACCAAGATTACGGTAATTTGTTAGGCAGCTCTAGGAAACTATAACTACAGAAAAAACTGTGTCCTTACCCCACCGATGCTAGCAAAGACCAAGTGGGGAGCCTAGACTTCCACACTCAAGAGGCTGTAATGAGGCACTCCAACACCTCTGCCAGAATGGTGTCAGAGAAGGCCAAGTAGGGAGATAGGACTTTCATCCCACCCAGCAGGGGACAAGGCATCCTACCCCTGTGGTGACAGAAGATCCTGGACTGCCACTCCCACCAGCAGTAATAAGGCACCTCTCCCCATCTCTGATGGGGTAGTTCAGAAAAAGCCTAGTAGAGAGTCAGGACTGTCACCATTGCCTAAAGTAATGAGTGCCACCCCAAATGCAGTGTCAGTGGAGATCATATAGGGACCAGACTTCCATAACCAGGCAGCAGTAACAAGGAGTCTCCTCTTGGCTGTCAATGGAGGCCAAGTAGAAGCTACACTTCTATCTCCACCTGGCAGTAATGAGGCAGTGCTGCTCCCCTCAATCTTCTCCTGCTGGAGTGATGTCAAAAAGCCATCTGACAGAGAAGGTTTCAATGGATCCAGGCTCTCACAACACAACACAAAAACGTCCATGTTTCAATAGAAAATCACTTGTCATACCAAGAACCAGAAAGAAAGACAACAGATGCCAACACCAGGCTGACAAAGATATCAGAGTTATCTAAACAAAGATTTTAAAGCAGTTGCATTAGAGTTGTCCAGAAAAACAGAACCAACACAAGACTATGGAGGCTGAGAAGTCCCACGATCACCTGTCTGCAAGCTGGGAACCCAGGAAAGCTGGTGATGTAGTTCAATGGCCTGGGGGCCACTGGTCTAAATTCCTGTCCAGATCTGAAGGCCCTAGAACCAGAAGTGCAGAGGATAGGAGAAGATCCATGTGCCATCTCAGTCAGGCAGAGAGTGAATTCAACCTTTCTCCACCTTTTTGTTTCTGTTTAGGCCCTCAACAGACTGGATAATGCTCACCCACAATGGAGAGGGCCATCTGCTTTACTGAGTCTATCAACTCAAATGCTAATCTCTTCCATAAGCACTCTCACAGACATACCCAGAAATAATGTTTAACTAGCTATCTGGACATCCTTTGGCCCAGTCAAGCTGACACATAAGACTAACCATTATACCAACCATGATAAATATGTTTCAGTGAGAAATTATGAACACACTTGAAACAAATGAGGAAATGAATAGCCTTTGCAAAGAATATAGTCTTAGCAAAGACATAGAAGATATAAAGAAGAGTGAAATGGACATTTTAAAACTGGAAAATACAATAACCAAAATAACAAAATAAAAAGCTCAGTAGATAGCCCCAATAGCAGAATGGAGGTGACAGAGAAAAGAATCAGTGAACTAGAAAATACCATAGAAATAATCCAATTTGAACAACAGAGAGAAAACAGACTTAAAAAATAAATAAATAAACAGAACCTCAGGAATCAGTGGGACTATACAAAAGATGTAAAATTTGTGTCATTGGAGTCCCAGAAGGAGAAGAAAAAGAGGGAGGAATAAAAAAAGTACTTGAAATAATGGCTGAAAACTCCCCAAATTTGGCAAGAGACATAAACCTACAGATTCAAGAAGCTGAGGAAAACAAACAGGATAACACAAAAGAAATCCATGCAAAGATACATCATAATTAAACTTCTAAAAACTAAAGACAAAAAACATATATATTCAAAGCAACTAGAGAAAAATGACAGTTTATCTACAAGGGAAAACAATTAAAATGACAGCAGATTTTTCATCAGAAACCATGAGAAGTGGCATAATTATTTTTCAAGTACTAAAAGAAAAGAATTGTCAACCCTGAATCCTACACTCAGTGAAAATATCCTTCAGGAAGGAAGAGGAAATCAAGATATTCTCAGATAAAAGAAAACTAAGAGAATTTTTCACCAGACTTATCCTAAAAGAATGGCTAAAGGAAGTTCTCTGAATAGAAAGGAAATGATAAAAGAAGGAACCTTGGAACATCATGAAGGAAGAAAGAACGTGGTAAGCAGAAATATAGGTAAATATAATAGGCTTTCCTTCTTCTGAATCTTCTAAAATATTTTATGGTTGAAGCAAAAGTTCTCTGTTGTGGCTCTAAATCTATGCAGAGAAAATAGTTAAGAAAAAAATTATGTTGCAAATGGGGAAGGATAAAGAGAGGTAAGGATTCAATATTTCACTTGAACTGGTAAAATGATGAGACCAATAGACTGATAAGATAGACAGATATAAAATGATAAATATATATATAAAATGGAGAAGTTTTATATTATACACACAACATATATATGTAATATACAATACACATATATTAATGCATATAGAGTATATATGTATATTTTGTATATATGTGTATTATATATACATATATAATACTTAGAACTACTAAAGAAGCTATACACAGAGACTCTCAAAAACACTACAGATAAATAAAAATGGAATTTTAAAATATGTTCAAGTAACCCACAAGAATGCAGAAAAAAAGAAAGCAGAGAAATAAAAACCAGAAAGAACAAAGAGAAAATAAAAAAGAAAAATGGCAGACTTTTAAGCTCTAACATATCAATAATAACATTAAATGTAAATGGTCTAAACAGACCAAATAAAACACAGAGATTGACAGAATAAATTAAAAAAAAAATAAAAACAAAACCATGACCCAACTATATGCTGTCCATAAGAAACTGACTCCAAATATGACATAGGCAAGTTGAAAGTAAAAGGATGGAAAAATACATACCATGCAAACACTAATCAGAGGAAAGCAGGAGAGGCTATATTAACATCAGATGAAGTAGACTCTGGAGGAAAGAAAATTTTCAGAGACAGAGAGGGAAACTGTGATAAGATGGTCAATCCACCAAGAAGATATAGCAATCCTAAGTGCATATTCATAAAAAACAAAAGAATTGCAAAATGAGTCAAAAACTGATAGATCTAAAAGGAGAAATAGAGAAATCCACAATTATAATTGGAGACTTCAACACTCTCTTCTCAAGAATCAACAGAGCAACTAGACAGAAAATCAGCAATGACATAGTAGAACTCTACACCACCATCAACCAACAGGATCTAGCCTATATTTATAAAACATTTCACCCATTAACAGCAGAATACACAGTCTTTTCAAGTGCCCACAGAACATATACCAAGACTGACTGTATCCTGGGACATAAAACAAGTCTGAGTAAATTTAAAAGAACTGAAATCATACAGAGTGTGTTCTTCAACCACAATATAATCAAACTAGAAATCAATAACAGAAAGATAACAGGAAAACCTCCAAACACTCAGAAACTAAACAACACACTTCTAGAAAATCCTTGGGTCAAAGAGAAAGAAATCTCAAGGGAGGAAAAAAAACTGAGTAGCAATTTGGCAGGATACAAGACAAACAAAGATCAATTCTATACATTAGGAATGAGCATGTGGAAACCAAAATTAAAAACACAATACCATTTATAATCACTAAAAAAAGAGAAAGACTTAGCTGTCAATGTACCAAAACATGTGCAGAACTTGTACGCTGGAAACCACAAAATGCTGATGAAAGAAATCAAAAATCGAAATAGGAGAGACAGTGTGTTCATGGATTTGAAGACCAAATACAGTAAAGATGTCTACTCTTCCCAAATTGATACACAGGTTTAACACAATTCCCATCAAAATCCTGGCAAGATTTTTTGTAGATCAAAACAAGATCATTTTAAAATCTATCTAGAAAGGCAAAGGAACTGGAATAGCTAAAACAATTTTGAAAAAGATGAATAAAAGAGAAACCAGTCTACCTGATTTTAAAACATTATACAGCTACAGTAATCATACTGTGTGGTATTGGCAGAGGGACAGACCTACAGATCAACGGAACAGAAGAGAGAACCCAGAAATAGACCCACACAAATATGCCCAACTGATTTTTGACAAAGATGCAAAAGCAATTCAATGGAGGAAAAATAGCAACAAATGATGCTGGAACAACTGGACACCTATATGAACAGATATGTTTCCAAATGAACCTTAGCCTAAGTCTACACATTATACAAAAATTAAATCAAAATGGATCGCAGACTTAAATGCAAAATGTTAAACTACAAAACTCTTAGAGGGGCTGGCCCAGTGGTGCAGCAGTTAAGTTGGCGCATTCTGCTTTGGTGGCCCAGGGTTCGCTGGTTTGGACCTATTCACCACTCATCGTGCCATGCTGAGGTGGTGTCCCATATAAAAGAGCTACAACTCTACAATTATGATACACAACTACTGGGGGCTTTAGGGATAAAAAGAAAAAAGAGGAAGGCTGGCAACACATGTTAGCTCAGGGCCAATCTCCCTCAAAAAAAAGAAACTCTTTTAATAGGAGAAAATCTTTAGGATCTAGAACAAAGCGTTCTTAGACTTGATACTAAAAGCTTGATCCATGAAAGAAAAATTAATAAATTGGAATTCAACAAAATGAGAAACTTTTGCTCTAGGAAAGACCCTGGTAAGAGAATGAAAAGACAAGCTACAGACAAGATATCTGCAAACCACATACCCAACAACGCACTAATATCTAGAATATATAAAGAACTATTAAAACTTAGTAAACAAACACTCCAATTAGAAAATGGGTAAAAGACATTTCACTGAAGAGGATTTACTGGTGGCAAATTAGCATGTAAGAAGATCTCCAACATTATTAGCCATTAGGGAAATGCTAATTAAAACCACAATGAGATACTACCACACGTTTATCAGACAGGCTAAAATAAAAAATAGTGACAACCAATACTGGGGAGGATTCAGAGAACACACTGCTAGTGGGAATGTAAAAATGGTACAGCCCCTTTGGAAATCAGTTTGGCAGTTTCAAAAACATATAAAACACGCAACTTCTCTGCACCCTCAGACCCGCAGTCTCACATACCACTACCGCCGCCATGATACAGGGAATGCCCTACACACACTATTCTTACCTCCATCATGAATACAAATTCTTGCCCTTCTGCATCAAATTCCAGTTCTGAGTTTATCAAATTTCTACGTATCTTTTTAAGATCTACTTTGCTCCCTGAGATCTTCAGGCAGATTCAGTCAGTCCTTCCTCAGTTGTTCCTCCTGCAGTTTCTACCACTTATCCATCTGGGCTTTCCCTTTACTGTCCACTCCCCCCAGGAGCATAATGGTTAAGAGCTGGGGCTCCGGAGTGAAACAGGTCGGGGCCAGAGTTCTGACTAAACTAGCCACTGGTCATGACCTTAGACAAATTAGCTCACACCTCCTGAGCTTAAGTTTTCTCATCTGTAAAGTAGAAATAGTAGTAACAATATCATAAGTATGATTATGTGGATTAAATAAGATAATGAATGTATTTTGAAAATTGAGCATTGTGCCTGGCATAGAGTAGGGGCTCTATAAATATCAATTCTTATTATCATTGACATCACCCAAACTATCTTGTCCCTCCAAGCACACAGATTTGGAATACTAGGTTCCTTTATCTATTTAAACAGAATGAGTTGGCTTTTAACAAAATCTTCAGTTTACAGTTCAAGAAAAAAAACTGATATCTAAATTAGTTTCAGAGTTCAAAATATTATGATCCACTTCTGTCTAAAAGTAAGTTAGGTTTAAGTCACTTCTATGAAAAGCAGATTCTATAGGTTTAAATTTAAGATGCCATTCTCCTATGGAGGATAAGAAATAAAGATGTTCAATAAATATTTGGGGAATGAAATGAAGACGTTCTGGAGATAATAACTCATCTACATTTATTCAATCAAATATTTTTTGCACATGTCAGGCACTATGTTTGGTATCAGATACACAAAATATAAGAAAGTATAAGTAACTTTTCACAAGTTACAATGATATCTGAATTAAAATGACTAGAGCCACAAGTAACTCTTTTCTCCCTCTACTTAAAAGATCAAAATTAGATTCACCAAATTTCATGGAAGAAAAAAATACACACATTTAACTTTGAGTTTTTTATTTTGTTTCAGACAGCTGGACGAGGCATCTATATTCTAGCACATCTTCTTCACAATCACTGAACAAGTGAAAGACGACTTACTTATATATAAAAAGGCAAGGGAAAAAGGTCATGATTGTCTAACAGGGAATTTGAATCCCCAAATAAATTATCTTACAAAAATAACAAACTTGCTTTTCCACTTTTCTACTGTTAAAAATGAAAAAAAAAATTCACATTAAAAAAAAGTCTGTAGGCTGGTATAGCAAGATAATCATTTTTACATACTAAGTAAGTCCTTCAAATAAATATTTTACACAAATTTAAGTTTTCCAAAAAATAGGTCAAGTATTTACCCTATATTTGTTTGGTCCACTAAAAGACCATTTATAAAACTGACATTAAACCGGACTGCAGCTCACACCCTATGAATAGTAACATGCATATCACTGAGGCAGGATATGCACATGTGCATATTACATACAGTGAATGGCTAACACTGCTGTGCGTATTACTTCCATAAGTAGTTTTACCCTGTAAAAATCCTCTGGCCTATTGTGAATCTAATTGCAAGGAAAGAACAAAAGAAAATACTCTGCCTATTGCAGACATTTGCTCAGTAACTTTTAAAAACACAAAAATTATCATGCTTTTGGGACTTAAAGATTACCGAATATGAGATAAAATTCAATACTGCTTACAAATACCTGGAGAACATAGGGAGCATAGTCAACATTCATGTGGAGGGCACACAGTGAACGCATATTACAGAACTCTGGCTTCCATCTGGTCTATTCCTGTTGTTTTATTCTCAAGTCTTACATGGCCTTGGATCCTTAAAAGATGGAGATTCAATACAATAATGTTACATTAAGTTTTCCTGTTCTAATAAC
Source organism: Tapirus indicus (assembly GCA_031878705.1). Lineage (NCBI taxonomy): Eukaryota > Metazoa > Chordata > Mammalia > Perissodactyla > Tapiridae > Tapirus > Tapirus indicus. The sequence goes on from CM062932.1 coordinate 20,677,760, forward strand.
CAGCTTTAAGAATAAGTACAGTGGAAGGGTATAGGGCTTTCTGTATCCCCTCACAGTTTAAAAGCCAGTTTGATTTTTATTATGATGTGATATCAATTAACACTATGCTAAAAATAAAATTGACTGCATTATGGTTTTGTCCACTATATTCAAGACTCTCACTGCTGAAATATTCCAAAATAAACCCAGTAAACAATTTCCATTTCCAATGGCTTAAATAAGAAATGAATCTAACAATTTTTTAATCAGTTACAACTAAACTGGGCTGAGGACAGCTACATTAAAACCCTGCAAATAAAAGCCAATCATCCAGAAATCTAGAACACCAATACTTTCCATCCAGGATAGAAAAATGAGCATCCAAAGTAAAGAGAACCACAAGACTGATCAAGTAACCAATCGAAAACCACTTCTCTGTTATTCGAGCTAATAGTTACTCGAAGCTTGAAGTTTCCGCCTTCGTTATTATTGGTGGATCCTAGAGTCACAGCTTCAATGTCAAATGTGACAGTGGACCCAGAAGTAACTGCGGGCAACTGATTAGTCATTTCTTTTCCATTTACAAAAACTGCACCTAAAAATGTTAAGGTAAAGAGTCATTTAAATGTGAGCAATAACTAAGAACTGAAACAGATTCTAGATTATTGGCAACACAGACAATTTCTTAATTTAGATAAAGAAAACATTTTGGAATGCCAATTGTCAAAGATAATGCATTTATATATGTTAATCAAACCCCATCCCGAAGGCAGGAGGAAAAATTAAAGCTTTAACATTTCAGCGTTCTGGTCCAGGGTGGTACTTTTAAAATAGAGACCATGAGTTTCCTGTATAGAAGGCCTCAAAAGAAACTTGATTCCATTACAAAATTACATCCTGTGGAATAGCAAGATTGTTTCACATTGAATAAAAAGAATCCTGCTCTACCTATACCCATACCACAAAATATTAATACGTCTTGGTAGTGACTTTTAAAAGTATGATTACTGCGGGGAAAGAGACCAAAGAACACTAGAGATATATAACAAACTAAGTAAACTCTCTTCCCAGTTCCCTAATCTCTACTGAATTTATGTTCCCTAATTTATGTTGAATTGAGGTGACCTATGCACACAGAATCCAGAGGTAGACTGCCTTGTGCAAATTCTAGCTCAATCACCTCCAAGCTATGTGAGTTTAAGCCAGTTAGTTAACCTGTCTATGGCTCAGTTTTCATCTTCTATAAAATGGATATACTACTACTCCCCACTTCAAAAAGTTGTTAAAAGGATTAAATGATTTATTTTTTGTAAAGGGTATAGAGCAATGGGTGGTACATAGTACGCACATAGATATGTCATTAAGTCCTAAATCTTCCCATCTCCTGCTATAAATGTGTGATATTGGAACAGAGTCATATCTTACTACAGTAATTCATACATTTCAAAGAGAATGACAGTTATTTATCTCTTACCATTTGTACTAATGCACACTGCTTGATCCCGCTGCAGGGAGTCATACCCTTTCTGCTTTTCTGCACACACTCCTATACTGTCTCTTCTGTCTGGCTGTCCCACAGTTTCAACTCTGTAAATGAGTTAGAATTATTTAATCTTTTTTTTTTAACATGATAAGTAACAGTTACTAAGCTTAAAAAGAGCAATCTCATCACAATTACTCTTAATAATAGCTAACAATGATTCAGCACTTCCTAAATTCCAGGCATTGTTCTAAAAATTTTATATCTATCTATCTATCGATTGTCTCATTCAATTCATGTAACGACGATGAGGTAAGTGCTATTATTATTATAATACCCATTTTATACATGAGGAAATTGAGGCACAAAAGAAAAATAAGATTAAAAAAAAAAGCTAAGTAACCTGACTCTGATCACCTGGCTGAGTGGTGGAACTAGGATATTAACTCAGGCATTCTGACTATAGAGTCTATGTTAACTATTTATAGCTATGAAAGCACATTTCTATTTTATGTTCTGGCTCTAGACACAGAGAAAACTTGTCATGTTTGCCTATAATAAATGTAACTATTACTGCCATCACCTAAACCTTCAATATGAGAGTCTATGCAATGATTTGATTACTGTTTATCAAGTATTTAAAGCCTTTAAAAATAGACATTATAGTCTTAAAAAAAGGTTAATATGGTTATGAACATTTTTGCTTGGAAAACTTCTTATGTGGAAAGTTTAAGCATTTCGTTTTGTGTTTTCATCTCAAATAATACATCATCATGTACTCTAGAAATAGGAAACTTAGATACAAAGGTCAATCAACATCCCTATTACCAGACTCATCTTTCCCTCCATTCCAGAAGGCCAGACTTTGCAAAGACAGAAAAAGAAAAATTAGCAAAGAACAGCATGTAGCTTTACCAATGGAAGATGTGCTTATTTATATTCAATGTGGCCTCAAAATGTCTTTCACTGTAAAGTGGCAAACATGTAGGATCATAACAACTATGTGGGTGGGTTTCTGAAGTCATCTCACTTCTAAACCAGCAGTCTAAAGAAGTATGGGGAGGAGAGTGACATCAGCAATATGGCAGAATAGTAAGCCCCAGTCCTCATTCTACCGCAGAAACAGGGCTTTAACGATGATATACAGATTTGATAAAAATACCTTTATGAGATTTGCAGAATCCAGTTAAGAAGTTGCAATACCCCAAAGGAACACAAAGGTGAAAACAGCTATACTGAAATGGGGAAGAAGAGCAATTTCACCTTCCCCATGTCAGCCCCTCTCCCAAGCTACTACAGCTCAGTGCCAGGTAAGAATACCTTGGCTTCTGACTTTTCCTTCAGGAGGAAGAGAGAGGGGGGTGGAGCACGCATCTAGCACCCCAGCTCTTCGGAGGGATGCCCGAAGGACTGGTTTCTGTCGCACCTCATTGGAGCACTGATGGAACTGGCATAGTATGGATGCCTGAATGCTGCTGAGACCAAAGAAAAGGGGGGATGGCGTCCTGCAGCCAGCATGACGTGGTGCAATTGGGAGAAGGCACATAACTTGAGGCTTCTCTCCCTCAGGAGGGCAGGAGAAGAGAACACACTTCTGGTGTGCCAGCTTTTCACAGGGCTGCATCTGTCTCACCTGATGTGGGGTGCTGATGCAGAGCCCACATACTCTGCATGCCTGGTGGCCACTGAGGACAAGAGTGCGAGGCAGCCTTGCTGCCGTAGCACCAGAGAACTTGCAGTGCCACAAACAGGCACTAGAGGGAGCAAGAGACTATGAGCTCCTGAAAAAACTTGTGTGAGAAATTGCGCACAAGTTCAGGGAAGTCACATCCCCCTCAAAAAGGTTTCAGGGGTCCCCAAATATTTAGCTGGGCTCATTTGTGAGGGTCGTCTCTTGTACAAAGCCAGGCCATAAAGACTGGGAGAGGTGGCTGTTTTTTCACATATGCAGATCCCAACACAAAATTCTGAGACATAGGAAGAAACAGGGAAACATGGTCCAAACAAAAAAATGAAACAGATCTCCAGAAAATTATCTGAATGAAATGGATGTATATGAATTATCTGATAGATGAATCAAAACAACCATCATAAAGATGCTCCACAAGCTCAAGAAAAAGAAGCATGAACAAAATGAAAAAACCAACAAAGAGATAGAAAATATAAAAAATAACTAAACAGAAATAATGGAGCTGAAGAATACAACAACTGAACTGAAAAATTCATAAGAGGAGTTCAATATCAAACTTAATCAAGCAGAAGAAAGACACATCAAACTTGAAGACAGGGCACTTGAAATTATCCGGAGAAACAAAAGATAAAAAATGAAAAAAAGTGAAGAAAGTCTACAAGACTAATGGGAAAAGAAAGAGAGATAGGGACAGAATATTTATTTAAAGAAATAACAGCTGAAAATTTCCCAATCTGGGGAAGGAAAGGAACATCCAGATTCAAGAAGCCTAAAGAACTCCAACTAGGACTAATCCAAGAAATTACACTGACACATGTAATCAAACTGTCAAAAGTCAAAGAATGAGAATTTTGAAAGAAGAAAAAGAAAAGTGAATCACATACAAGGGAACTCACATAAGACTATCGATAAATTTCTAACCAGAAACCTTGCAGACCAGAAAGGAGTGGGAAGTTATATTCAAAGTGCTTAAAGAAAAAAACCTGCTAACCAAGAAAATACTATCCGGCAAAACTGTCCTTAAAAAATGAGAAACAGGGGCCGCCCGGTGGCGCAGCAGTTTAGTCCGTGCTTGGCAGCCCAGGGTTTGCATGTTTGGATCACGGGCGCCTGCCGATGCACTGCTCAACAGCCACGCCGTGGCGGCATCCCATATAATGTAGAGGAAGAGGGGCACAGATGTTAGCCCAGGACCGGTCTTCCTCAGCAAAAAGAGGAGGATTAGCAACGGATGTTAGCTCAGGGCTGGTCTTCCTCACAAAAAAAAAAAAAAAAAAAATGAGAAACAAATAAAGACATCCTCACATAAATAAAAGCTGAGGGAGTTCATCATCACTAGACCTGCCTTACAAGAAACATTAGAAGAAGTCCTTCAAGTTGAAACGAAAATACACTAAACAGCAACATGAAAATATGCAAAAGTATAAAGCTCACTGGTAAAGGTAAATATATAGACAAATACAGAATACTGTAATACTATAACAGTGGTGCATAAACCACTTTTAATTCTGGTGTAGAAGTTAAAAGATAAAAGTATAAAAAATAAATACGGGGCCAGCCTGGTGGCGTAGTGGTTAAGTTTGGCGCACTCCACTTTAGCGGCCTGGGTTCATGGGTTCGGATCCTGGGTGCAGACCTACACCACTCTTCGAGCCACGCTGTGGCAGTGACCAACACGCAAAATAGAGGAAGACTGGCACAGAGGTTAGCTCAGGGCCAATCTTCCTCAAGCAAAAAGAAGAGGACTGGCAATGGATGTTAGATCAGGGCCAATCTTCCCCACCAAAAAAATTAAATAAATAAATACATAAATATATGCAACTACAAAAATATGTTAATGGATACACAATATAGAAAGATGTAATTTATTACATCAATAACAAAGTTAGGAGGAAGAAGTAAAAGTATAGAGTACACGTAGGCACTTGAAGTTCAGTTGTTATCAGCTTAAAATACATTGTTATAAGACGTTTTATGTAAGCCCTATGGTAACCACAAGGAAAATACTTATAGAACATACACTAAAAGAAATGAGAAAGGAATCAAAGTATGTCACTACAAAGAAATCAATGAAACAAAAAGCAAGCAAGACAAGAAAAGAGGACCAAAAAAGCTCCAAAACAGAATACAATGAACAAATGACAATAGTTAAGTCCTTCCCTATCCATAATGACTTTAAATGTAAATGGATTAAACTCCCCAATCAAAAGACAGAGTGGCTGATAAATATAAAAGATCCAACTATGTACTGTCTACAAAAGACTTACTTTAGATTTAAGGGCACACATAGGCTGAAAGTGAAAGGATGGAGAAGATTTTCCATACAAACAATAAGCAAAACCATACTTAGACAAAGCAGACTTTTAAGTCGAAAACTGACAAAAGAGGCAAAGAAGGACATTATATAATGATAAAAGGGTCAATTTACCAGGAAGACATAACAATTATAAATATATACACACCCAACATCGGAGCACTCAAATATATGAAGATATTGACAGAACTGAAGGGAAAAATACAGGTACACAATAACAGTAGGAGATTTCAATACCCCACTTTCAATAATGGATGGAACATCCAGACAAAACATCAATAAGGAACAGAGAAGGATTTGAACAATACTATAAACCAAATGGACATAAAAGATATATACAGAACATTCCACCCAATAGAAGCAGAATACACATTCTTCTCAAGGACACACAGAACATTCTCCAGGATACATCATGTTAGGTCACAAAGCAACCCATCATAAATTTAAGAAGACTGAAATCACACCATGTATATTTTCTGACCACAACAGAATGAAACTAGATACTGATGGCAGAAGGAAAACTAGGAAGTTCATAAATAGGTGGAAATTATACAACCAACTCTTGAACAACCAATGGGTCAAAGACAAAACCAAAAGGAAAATTAGAAAATATCTTGAGACAAACGAAAATAAAAACACAACATACCAAAACATATGGGATGCAGCAAAAGCACTGAAGAAGGATGTTTATAGAGATAAACATGTACATTAAAAAAGATCTCAAAAAAACAACTTAACGTCACACCTCAAGGAATGAAAAAGAAGAACAAACTGAGCCCATAGTTAGCAGAAGGAAAGAAAGAATTAAGATTAAGGCAGAAATAAACAAAATAGAGAATTAAAAAAAAAGGAAAAAATAAAAAAAACTAAGAGTTGGTTTTTTGAAATAACAAAATTCACAGACTCTTAGCTAGATTAGCTAAGAAGAAAAAAAAAGAGAAGATACAAGTCAGAAATGAAAGAGGAGACATTACAACTGATGCCACAGAAATTAAAAGGATTATAAGAGACTCCTATGAACAATATACACCAAGAAATTGGATAAGCTGGAAGAAATGGATAAATTCCTATGAACATATGACCTACAAGACTGAATCATGAAGAAATAGAAAATCTGAACAGACTTACAACTAGATAGTAGATTGAATCAGTAACCAAAAGCCTCCCAACAAACAATAGCCCAGGACAAAGTGGCTTCACTGGTGAATTCTACCAAATGTTTAAAGAAGAATTAATGATAATCCTTCTCAAACTCTTCCAAGAAACTAAAGAGGAAGGATACTTCCAACCTCATTCTGTAAGGCTAACATTATCCTGAAACCAAACTCGGAAAAAGACACTACGAGAAAAGAAAAACTACAAGCCAATAACTCTGATGACTATAGATTCAAAAATCCTAAACCAAGTACTAGCACCATTGGTGGGAATCTAAAATGCCGCAGCTGCTATAAAAAACAGTATAGAGGCTCCTCACAAAATTAAAAATAGAACTACCACATGATCTGGAAATCCTACTTCTGGTATATATCCTAAAGATTTCAATGCACTGAGAAGAATGCAATATTACTTCTACCATATTCCTGCCAAAGACGTATAACCTGAATCCAATCATCAGGAAACAGACAAACCCAATTTGAGGGATATTCTATAAAATAACTGGCCTGTACTCTTCAAAAATGTCAATAACATAAAAGTTAAAAGAAAGAGAAACTTTTCCAGATTAAAAGAGACTAAAGAGACATGACAATTGAATATAATACATGATCCAAGATTTTTTTCTATAAAGAACATTAATTGGAACAACTAAATCTGATAAGGTCAGTAGGTCAGATGGTATTTTATCAATGTTAATTTCCTGATTTTGGTAATCTCTTTGTTTTTATGAAAGACTCACTAAAAACGATTTGGAAAAAAAGTAGAGAGAAAATGAAGCAACTATATAGTATTGGGGAATCTGGGTAAAGGGTATTTGGGAATTTTTTGTACTATTCTTGCAATTTTCTGTAAGTCTGAAATTATGTTTAAAAAGATTTTAAAAACACACAAAATTCTACATAGATAAATATGTATGTAGTGAGGGATATAGGGAACACAAGGTACCTGAATTTCATCCGTAATATTCCTAATATTTTGTTTCTCTAAAATATAAGAACATGCTAATATTATTAATTCTGGATAGAAGAGAGCAGATATTGGTTAGAGTATTGTGTAATGAAGAATTTGGCTTGCCTTGGTCCTGGGAAGTAACCTCTAAACCACTGGAATCTCCCAAGTGATAGGAGTGTCTCTGTTATTCATGGTGGGCCCCTCAGACCACACCTGATAGATGATGCTAATGTGGTGCTCCTGGTGGGCCCCTAGATATTTTATGCTAACAAGATGGCTCAGGATGGGAGCAGGTCATCCCAGAGAGACCAATCATGTGATTAGAGTGTTGAGTCTTTGAGCAACATGATATCAGCCCAACCTCCTGGGAGGGCAGGGGAGGTGGGTATTGGGTCAAGTGGAGAATGATTTAATCAACCATGCCTCCATAATAAAACCCCAATAAAACCTCTGGACACCAAAGCTTGAGCGAGCATCCTGGTTTGCAATACTCTGAGTACTGCCACGCTAGAGGGCCTTGCATCCCGAAGAATAACGAAAGCTTCATGTTTGGAACCCTCCCAGATCTCACCCCATTAGTCTCTCCCTTTGGTGGGTTCTTATTTGTATCCTTTGCCTATAATAAAACTGTAATCATAATTGCGGTGCTTTCCTAAGTTCTGTGAGTCATTCTAGCAAATTATAGAACCTGAGGGTGGTTGTGGGAGCCCTAGAATTTGTAGTCTTCTACATAGTTAGAAGTGAGGGTGGGCCCTGGGGACCCCTGAACTTGCAGCTGCTATCTGAAGTGAGGGCAATCTTTAGGAGGACTGTGCTTTTAACCTTGAGTTTGGACAACTCATTGCAAGTACACATTTTTTCAGTAATGAAACTTTTTAGATGAATAATTAATCCAAATAAAACTCCTTAAAACTAACTAGAAGTAGCCCAACACAGAAAAAAGCCCTCAGAGCAATGAGAAAAAAATCCTGGCAAGAAGTAAAAAAACTCCTTATTTGAATAAATCACAAAATACTTCCTAAAAGCATCTGCACCCAAAGAGCATTTGGTAAGTAAGAGAAGCATAGCATAAAGAGGTTACAAAAGTTGATCTGAACATAGAATGAACCAGGAAAGTAAACAGCTAATATGCCTGAAGCCAACAATTATTTTCATAGTTCACTAAAAAAACAGAATGTAAGTTTAAAATCTTTGAACTTTTTAAATTGCAAGACAAGTAGTCAGGACATTATATCCTGAAAAATGACTGTAGTTGCTCTCTCACATAGACAAGTCCTATAAGAAACCCTGCTATGAGTGACGTCAGCATCATGGCGGAGTGAGATTCCCTCTTTGAATCTCTGCCCCCTACGACACAACGAAAACATCATTCACATTCCAAGAGAGCTCAATCAAACACTACGAAGGACTTCTAAGAAACCCCTGCTGCCATACATCGGACAGTGGAGGCGCAAGAAGCCCAAAAGGACGGGAGGAGAGGTAAGAAGTTGTACTCCCCCTCCCCAATCGATCGGCAAAGACAGCGCGGTTCACAGACAGAGGGGGGAGGGGCGGCCCACAGCGGGGAAAACTATCGCCATCCAGGTGCTCTCACAGACTGTCGCGAGATCCCCACTGGGAAGCGACGACGGACTGTTTAGGGGGTGTAGCAAACACCCTAAGAGAGCCAGAAAGGAAACCCCCGGGTCGAGCAGGAGAAAGAGAGGACCCCTCCTCACACACACCACGCCTTTCAGCATAATCCCTCCGGGGGCTGCAGCAGGCTCAGAGCATACCGCTCGCTATCTCCATCCAGTGGCAGCAGGGGGAAACTGCAGGACCAACTTTATCATGAGGGGAAAAAATAAGCCCGTCCCTGTCGGATCCTTGCGACAATTTGTTATGGCTACAGACCAAAAGAAAAATGACAAACACCCAGAAACCAACCCTGAAGGCACAGAATTTGATAACCTGAATGACAGAGAATTCAAAATAGCTATCATAAACAAACTCAACGAAATACAAGAGAACACACAGAAACAAATCAACGAATTCAGGGATTTCATCACAAAAGAGACTGAAACCATAAAGAAAAACCAGTCAGAATTATTGGAGGTGAAAAACAAAATCAACGAGATAATGGAAAAAATGGAGTCTTTAAAGAGCAGAACTGACAATATGGAGGAACGAATTAGCACTATTGAGGATAGCCACGCAGAAATGCTCCAGATAGAGGAGGAGAGAGAGCTAAGACTAAAAAGAAATGAAGAAATTCTTCGAGAAATATCAGACTCAATGAGGAAAAGCAACATAGGGATAATAGGTATTCCAGAAGGAGAAGAAAGAGAAAAAGGAGCAGAGAGTTTGTTCAAAGAAATAATAGCTGAGAACTTCCCCCACCTAGGGAACGAGAGGGAAATAACAGTGAATGAAATCAATAGATCACCTAAATATATAAACAGGAATAAAAAATCATCTCGCCACATAGTAGCAAACTTGAAAAATACCCGTGACAAGGAAATAATATTGAAGGCAGCTAAACAAAAAAACAAAATAACATACAAAGGAAACCCCATCAGGCTCTCAGCTGATTTCTCGACAGAAACTCTACAGGCTAGGAGAGACTGGAATGATATATTCAAAATCATGAAAGACAAAAACCTTCAGCCAAGAATACTTTATCCAGCAAAAATATCCTTCAAATACGATGGAGAAATAATAACTCTCCCTGATAAACAAAAGCTAAGAGAGTTCGTCACCACAAGACCCCCACTACAAGAAATGCTCAAGAAGGCCCTTAGGCCTGAAAAAAAACAAATGAGAAAGGGGATACAAAGATTTCAGCAAGGAGAAAAGCAAGGAGACTAAACCAGAACAAACTACAGTTGGATAACATCAAAAATTAATTCAAGCTCATCACTGGAAACACACATTCATGACACATCTGGAATAAAGAGATAACAAATAAGGAGGGGAAGAGGTAAGGGATTGAATCGACCCAGCCTCAGGAAAAAGGAGGCATCCGAAAATGTACTTTCTTATCCAGGAGATCGCTTATATAAACCTCACGGTAACCACTAAACAAATAACCAGAAGAGAACCACACATGACAAATAAAGAGAAAACCAAGAGAAGGAGAATGCAGAAATACCAAATTGAATTTGCAGTCCGAAACACAAGGGACAAGAAACGAAGGAAATGCAAAAGAACCAGAAGATGAACAATAAAATAGCAACATTAAACCCTCATATATCAATAATCAGTCTAAATGTAAATGGATTGAATTCTCCAATCAAAAGACACAGAGTGGCGGGATGGATTAAAAACCAAGATCCGACAATCTGCTGCCTCCAGGAAACACATCTCAGCTCTAAAGACAAACACAGACTCAAAATAAAAGGATGGAAAACAATACTCCAAGCTAATGGCAAACAAAAGAAAGCAGGAGTAGCCATACTTATATCAGACAAAGTAGACTTCAAGATAAAAAAGGTAATGAGAGACAAAGAAGGGCAATATATAATGATAAAAGGGACACTTCACAAAGACATAACAATCATAAATATCTATGCACCCAACAAAGGAGCACCAAAGTACATAAAACAACTGCTAAAAAACCTTAAAGGAGATATTAACAATAACACAATAATAGTAGGGGATCTTAACACCCCCTTACATCAATAGATAGATCATCCAGACAAAAAGTCAATAAGGAAATAATGGACTTAGACGAAAAACTAGACGCAATGGACTTAATAGATATATACAGAGCACTCCACCCAAACAAAGCAAAGTACACATTCTTCTCAAGTGCACATGGAACATTCTCAAGGATAGACCATATATTAGGAAACAAGGCAAACCTCTATAAATTTAAGAAGATTGAAATCATTACAAGCATCTTTTCTGATCATAATGCTGTGAAACTAGAAATCAACTGCAAGGAAAAAACTAGGAAAGGGACAAAGATGTGGAGACTAAACAACATGCTACTGAACAAACGATGGGTCGTTGATGAAATTAAAGGAGAAATCAAAAGCTATCTGGAGACAAATGAAAAGGAAAATACACCATACCAACTCATATGGGATGCAGCAAAAGCGGTCCTGAGAGGGAAATTCATAGCAATACAAGCTCACCTTAACAAACAAGAAAAATCCCAAATAAATAACCTTAAATTGCACCTAACAGAATTGGAAAAAGAAGAACAGACAAAGTCCCGAATCAGCAGAAGGAGGGAAATAATAAAAATCAGAGCAGAAATAAATGAAATTGAAACCAAAAAAACAGTAGAAAGGATCAATGAAACAAAGAGCTGGTTCTTTGAGAAGATAAATAAAATTGACAAACCCTTAGCCAGACTCACTAAGAAAAAAAGGGAGAAGACTCAAATAAATAAAATCAGAAATGAAAGAGGAGAAATTACAACAGACACCACGGAAATACAAGGGATTATTAGGGAATACTATGAAAAACTTTATGCCAACAAATTGGACAACCTAAAGGAAATGGACAAATTCTTGGACGCGTACAACCTCCCAAAACTGAATCAAGAAGAAATAGAGAATCTGAACAGACCAATCACAAGTAAAGAGATTGAAACAGTAATCAAAAACCTCCCAAAAAATAAAAGCCCAGGACCAGATGGCTTCCCTGGAGAATTTTATCAAACGTTCAAAGAAGATTTAGCACCTATCCTTCTCAAACTATTCCAAAAAATAGAGGAAGATGGAATACTCCCCAACACATTCTATGAGGCCGACATCATCTTGATACCAAAGCCAGACAAGGACAATACAAAGAAGGAAAACTACAGGCCAATATCACTGATGAACATAGATGCAAAAATCCTCAAAAAAATATTGGCAAACCGAATACAGCAATACAACAAAAAGATCATACACCACGATCAAGTGGGATTTATACCAGGGACACAGGGATGGTTCAACATCCGCAAATCAATCAACGTGATACACCACATTAACAAAATGAAGAATAAAAACCACATGATCATCTCAATCGATGCAGAGAAGGCATTCGACAAGATCCAGCATCCATTTATGATAAAAACTCTCAACAAAATGGGTATAGAAGGAAAGTACCTCAACATAATAAGGGCCATATATGACAAACCTACAGCAAACATCCTACTCAACGGGGAAAAACTGAAAGCCATTCCTTTGAGGACAGGAACAAGACAAGGGTGCCCACTCTCACCGCTCTTATTCAACATAGTACTGGAAGTTCTGGCCAGAGCAATTAGGCAAGAAAAAGGAATAAAAGGACTCCAAATAGGCAATGAAGAAGTGAAACTCTCACTATTTGCAGACGACATGATCCTATACATGGAAAACCCAAAAAATTCCATCGGAAAACTACTAGAAACAATCAACAACTACAGTAAAGTGGCAGGGTATAAAATCAACTTACAAAAATCAATTGCATTTCTATACACTAACGATGAAACAACAGAAAGAAAACTCAAAAAGACAATCCCATTTACAATTGCAACAGAGAATAAAATATCTGGGAATAAATTTAACCAAGGAGGTAAAAGACCTATACCATGAAAACAATAAGACACTATTGAAAGAAATCGAGGAAGACATAAAGAAATGGAAAAATATTCCATGCACATGGATTGGAAGAATAAATATAGTTAAAATGTCCATTCTACCTAAAGCAATCTACAGATTCAATGCAATCCCAATCAGAATCCCAATGTCATTCTTCACGGTAAGAGAACAAAAACTACTGAAATTCGTATGGGGCAACAAAAGAGCCCGAATAGCTAAAGCAATTCTGAAAAAAAAGAACAAAGCTGGAGGCATCACAATCCCTGATTTCAAAATATACTATAAAGCTATAGTAATCAAAACAGCATGGTACTGTTACAAGAATAGACACACAGATCAATGGAACAGAATTGAAAACCCAGAAATAAAACTACACACCTATGGACAGCTAATCTTCGACAAAGGAGCAAAGAACAGACAATGGAGAGAGGGAAGTCTCTTCAATAAATGGTGCTGGGAAAATTGGACAGCAACATGCAAAAGAATGAAAGTAGACCATCTCCTATCGCCATATACAAAAATCAATTCAAAATGGATCAAAGACCTGAAAGTGAGACCTGAAACTATAAAACTCCTGGAAGAAAATATAGGCAGTACACTAATTGAGATTGGACATAAAGGGATCCTTTCAGATTCCACGTCTACCCAGACAAGGGAAACAAAAGAAAAAATAAACAAGTGGGACCTCATCAGACTAAAGAGCTTCTACAAGGCAAATGAAACCAGGATCAAAATGAATAAACAACCCACCAGCTGGGAGAAAATATTTGCAAATCGTTTGTCCGACAAGGGATTAATCTCAGTAATATATAAAGATCTCATACAACTGAGCAACAAAAAAACAAACAACCCAATCAAAAAATGGGCAGAGGATATGAACAGACATTTTTCCAAGGAAGAGATACAGATGGCCAATAGACACATGAAAAGATGTTCAACATCACTAATCATCAGGGAAATGCAAATCAAAACTACACTGAGATATCACCTTACACCGGTTAGAATGGGTATAATCACAAAGACAAATAACAACAAATGCTGGAGAGGTTGTGGAGAAACGGGGACCCTCATTCACTGCTGGTGGGAATGCAAACTGGTGCAGCCTCTATGGAAAACAGTATGGAGAGTCCTCAAAAAATTAAAAATAGAAATACCGTATGATCCAGCAATACCACTCTTGGGCATCTACCCAATGGACATGAAATCAACCATCACAAGAGGCGTATGCACCCCTATGTTCATTGCAGCATTATTCACTATAGCCAACAAGTGGAAGCAACCCAAGTGTCCCTCAACTGATGATTGGTTAAAGAAGATGTGGTATATACATACAATGGAATACTACTCAGCCATAAGAAAAGACACAATTGTCCCATTTGCAACAACATGGAAGGACCTAGAGGGTATTATGTTAAGTGAAATAAGCCAGAGAGAGAAGGACAGACACTGCATGAACTCACTCATATATGGAATATAAGTGAACACACGGACAGAGAGAACTGATTGGTGGTTACCAAGGGGAAGGGGAGTGGGGGGGCACAAGGGGTGAAGGGTTACATCCACAAGGTGACGGACAAACAAAAATGTACAACTAAAACCCCACAGTGTTATAAACTATTAAGACATCAATAAAAATATGGTAAAAAAAAAAAAAAAGAAACCCTGCTATAAATCACACAAATACAAAAACTATATAAGAAAAATGCTTTACAAAATAATTCATGGTAAGGTACAGTGATCTCCTCTAATGCACTTAAAACTGAGATACAATTAATAAAAAATCAATTTATGCAGAATTTAGTAGGAATGCATCCATTGCATAGAGTAAGGTAGAAAGTTCTGGATGATAATTTTTCTTAAAGGTAAAATGTTCGGAGAAAGAACATGGTCCAAAAAAGGAGCAATTTTGATGGCAACAAGAAAGCTAATCTATTCCCATTACTCTGTGCTTTGGCTAACTTTGATTGGATTTAAATGGCATATTCTCATTATTATACAATCTCAAACTTCCTTCTTCTCACAATGAATGTCTGGAGCAAAGATCTAAAAATTCAATTGTTTGCCTAATAAATATCCAGGTTTATGATAAACATAAGAAATAAAATGAGAATTTCATTTTGGTCTAGCAACTATAGATTAAGTAAAAACAGCAATACTTAAAACCGACAATGAGGCAGCGACATCAGAGCCCTCACACACTGCTGGGAAGACTGAAAGTGCTTCCAGGAACACAGCTAATGAGTTTGTGTGTCACTACCAGGAAATTAGTCCAGGGAACAGAGAATAAGCTATTTGCCAACAAAGAGGGTCATGGCGCAGCTTGACTTGTCAGGCATGAGGAAGAGAAAGAAGGGATGCCTTATCAAGTCATGGCAAAGAAGGATTTTTAATATAGAAATATATTCCTTACTCACAAATCCTAAAATAGCTTTTATCCCCTCAAAACAAAACTAGTAACTTAAATAGTCCTATATCTATTATAGAAATTGAAAATGTTCCAACAAAGAAAATTCTAGGATGGCAAATGCATTGGTGAATTCTACCAAGCATTTAATGGAAGAAATGACAGAATTCTACACAGTTCTGGAAAATAAAGGAAGAAACACTTCCCACCTCACTTTATGAGGCTAGCCATTACTCTGATACAAAACCAAAGATATCATAAGAAAAAACAAATAGCCCTCTTGTGACGAGACATAAAAATCCTCAGCAAAATACTAAAAATCAAATTTAGCAATATATATAAAGAATATTATATGGGAATTCAAAGCTTGTCCAACGTGCAAAACTCTATCACCGTAGGGGCCGCCTGTTGGCATAGTGGTTAAGTTCACACGCTCCACTTCGGCGGCCCAGCGTTTGTGGGCTTGGATCCCGGGTGCAGACCTATGCACCACTTATCATAGCTGTGCTGTGGCAGGCATCCCACATATAAAGTAGAGGAAGATGGGCACTGCTGTTAGCTCAGGGCCAATCTTCCTCAGGAAAAAGAGGAGGATTGGCAACGGGTGTTAGCTCAGGGTTAATCTTCCTCACCAAAAAAAAAAAAAAATCTATCATTGTAATTCACCATTTCAACAGAAGAAAAACCATATGATTATCTTCACAGACATATAAAAATAACTTGACAAAATTAAACATCTCTTTATCGATAAAACTCTCAGCAAACTAGGACCAAAAAGTAATTTCCTTAACCTGATAGAGGGTATCTACAAAAAACCTACAGCTAGCATCATACTTAATTTGAAAGATTGAACGCTTTCCTGCTAAGATCTGGAATAAGACAAGGATGTCTGCTTTCAACACTGCTGTTCAGGATCATATTTTCTAGCCAGTGTAATGAGACAAGAAAAAGAAAAATTACGAAACAAACACTAATGAAAGACATTGTTTTAAAAACTTAATGAAGAAATATACCTTATTCATAGATTGGGACACTCAAAATATTAAAATATCAATTACTCCCCAACTGATCTATACATTCAAGGCAATCTCAATCAAAATCCAGCAGAATTTTTTTTTTAGAAATGGACAAGCTGAATCTAAAAGTTACATAGAAAGACAAAGAAACTAGAAACAGTTTAAATAGGTCCAGAAATAGATCCACACATATATGGTCAATTGATTTTTGACAAAGGTGAAAAGGCAGTTCAATGGAGAGAGGAAAGTCTTATAGTGCTGGATCTACTGGACATCCAGATGCAAAACAAAACACAGTTCAACCTATATTTCACATATTATACTAAAAGTAACTCAAAAAGGCTCATAGATCTAAATAAAAAATTTAAAAACATAAAGCTTCTAGAAGAAAACATACGAGAAAATCTTGTGACCTTGTATTAGGCAAAGATGTCTTAGATACAACACTAAAAGCACTAGATAAAATTGATAAATTGCACTTCATCACAATGAACAACTTGTGCTCCACAAAAGACATTGCTATGAGAATGAAAAGACAAGCCAGACTGAGAAAAAATATTTTCAAAACACATACATAACAAAGGACTTACATTGATCAATAATTTAAAAAACCTAGCAACCCAATTTAAAAATAGGCAACAGATTTGAAAAGACACTTCACCAATGAAGATATACAAATGGCCAATAAGCACACGAAAAGATGCTCAAGATCATTAGCCATCAGTGAAAAGAAAATGAAAACCACAATGAGGCATGACTACATGTATATTAGAATAGCTAAAGCTAAAAGCAGAAACAAAAAAAACCTGACAATACTAAACACTGGCAAAGACGCAGAACAACTGAAAATCTCATATACTGCTGGTGGGAATGTAAAATGGTACAGCCACCTTGGAAAAGTTTGACAGTTCCTCATAAAGAAAGACAAACACTTACAGTGTGATCCAGCAAGAACACTCCTGGACATTCATTTACCCAAGAGAAATGAAAGCTTACATTCACACAGAAACCCGTAGATCAATGCTCATAGAGGCTTTACTATAGCCAAAAACTGGAAAATGAACTGTAATATATCCACATGATGAAATACTATTAAGCAATAAAGAAAGGACTGAACAATTGATATGTATCTCTCTCTCTCTCAACACGAATGAATCTCATTCATTATGCTAAAGGAAATAAGTCACACTCAAAGAGCTAATACTATATAATTCCATTTATACGATATTCTGAAGAAGGCAAACTCTACAAACAGAAAATAGATCAATAGTAGCCAGAAAGAGGAGGGGTTAATACAACGAGGCAGTATGAGGGAATGTTTGGGAGTGAAGGGACTATTCTGTACCTGATTGTGGCAGTGATTACACGACTGAATACGTCTGTCAAGCTCACAAAACTGTACAAAAGACTGATTTTTACTTATGAAAAATTTTAACAAGTGAAAAAATCGTCCCCAACACACAAAAAGTTAATTGATCAAGACTGTTTCATGAAACCTTCAAGAAAGAGAGAATTTACCATATAAATTTTTTTTAGAAAATAGAAAACAGAAAAAGATCATCCAATTATTTTATGAGGCTATCATAATCTTGACATACAAATCACAAAAGGACAGTCAGAAAAAGGAAAATTATAGGGCAATTTCATTCATGAATATCGATTAAATAAAAAACAATAAAAATGTTAGCAAATTCAAACCAGCAAGGTATATATAACATAAAGCAATACCATCAAGTAGGAATGCAAAGAAGACAACATTAGAACATCTATTCATATAAATCACTGCCTTAAGAGATTAAAGTGGAAAAAAAAAAAAACAACCCCAAAACACCCATGGAGACGCAGAAAAGATATCTCACAAAATTCTACAGCCATTAATGATTTTAAAAATCAGGATAAATTAAAAATAGAAACTTTTATTTCAGAAATATGCCTTGAATTGTATTTTAACATGGGTGTTACATTCCACTGTTCTGTTTTTCTTTTTCAGGGCCTCTAATTAAACCTTTGTTGGATCTCTTTTGTCTATCTTTTTTCTATCATTTTCTCTTGAATCCCTTTTCTCCCTATTTTTGTTTCAATTTGTTCATTTTTCTTACTATCCCTGCTTCCCATGGAATCCATCTTCCTTGTGCTCCTTGTAATTTGCTCTTGATTTCTGAAATAGTGTCTTTCTCTTCTACCTCTTTACTATGTTCTGGCAACTGCTATTTCATGTCTTCCTGTTGTCAGTGCATCACCTCTCACTACCTGGTCATCTCTTCCCTGAGTTCTTGTATTTATTCTTTGTAATCTTCCTTCATAACTGTAATTAAATTCTTTTTAGAAATTAATATTGGAATGCTGAATACAGTTTTCTCCTCATTTCTGATAATATTTTTGCTGGTATGTTTTCATCATCTGTAGAAAAGATTTACTGCTCCATTTCATTTTTCTCTCTTATCGTACCTTTGTATAGGTACTATGAGCACTCATTTTGTGTTATTTGTATGAATAGCTCGGGTTTTCTTGAAATAGGAGGAGGGATGTAAGGGAGTGGGTGGGAAACCAGGGTAACCTTCAGATTTACAGCTCTATGGCCTGTCCCCCATTGTTATAAGATGTATTGCCTTATAATATGGCTGCTCTGTGAAGCCATGTCTCCTCTGACACTCAAAACATAACCTGGATCAAAAGAGCTTCTATTGCCAGACCTGAGCTTTTCTGGTTTCTTCAAAGGCTGCTTCATAGACCACTGAACACTGTTCACCAAGGGACATAGTCCTTACTTCCTAAAATGATGCACTCTGGACTCCCCTGGGTTTTTCTACACTTTTCTCTCTGCTTCCTGAAGCAGAACACGCAAGCACTGTTCAGTTCTAGCCCTGTTTATAGTCTTAAGGTAGGGTCTTCCTCTGGGACTGAATATTTGGAGAGTTCTGAGATTGGCCCCTCCACATTCAACATTTTCCTCTCAACAAACCGTCACAATTTTCTCAATGGATTTCTTGCCTAGCTGTGGCTTAGGAAGCATTTACACCTAATTTGGAATTCGAGTTTTCTGTATCTCAGTTTTGCTGAAAAGGCACTTATGGGTTCCCCCACACCTCTATTCTCCTTATTACTCCAGAAAGTTTCTAGAAGTGGAAAAATTCAGAATTAAGGTGCTACCATGTATCTACTGGTCCCAGAAGTTCCCATTGTCTCTTCTGAACCCACTCCAATCAAGCTTTCCCTGCCACAACTCCACTGAAACTCTTCATGTCAGGGTCACCAATGGATCTCCACACCACAAACCCAAAGGTCAATTCTCAGTCCTTTTCTTACCTGATGGATCAGCAGCATTTGATACAACTGCTCACTATCTCCTCTTTGAAGCACTTCCTTCGCTTGGCTTCAAGGACATCACATTCTCCTGCTTTTCCTGTCTACCTCACTTGCTACTACTCCTCAGAATCCTTTGCTGGTTCTTTCTTTTCTCCCCAAGTGCTAACTGTTAGAATTCTCCGATGTCCTCCATCTACACTCATTCCCTGGCTGACCTCATCCAGATTCATGGCTTTAAATACTTACCTATATGCTAAAAACTCTCAAATTAATATCTCCAGCCTGGTCGTCTCCACTGAATTCCAGATTTGTATATCCAACTGTCAACTCCACATCTTCATTTGTATGTCTAATAAGGAACTCAAATTTAATTTGTGAGAGAACTGATATTCACCCAGAAATATGGTCCTCCTACAGCTTTACATACCTCAGTAAATGGCATTCTATCCTAACTTAGTCCAAAAACCCCGGGGTCCTACTTGACTCCTTTGTTTCTTACATCCCACAACCAATCTGTCAGTAAACCATGTCAGTTCTTCCTTCAGAATACATCCAGATTCTGACTACTTATCATTACCTCCACTGCTCCAACCCGGTCCAAGCCACCATTAGCTCTCACCAGGATTATTGTTACAGACTCCTAACTGGTCTCCCTGCCTGTACCCATACCACTTTACAGACTATTTTCCACACAGCAGCCAAAAGGACTTGTAAAAGACATGTCACATCATGTCATTCATTTGCTCAATATCATCCAATGGCCTCCCATCTCACTCAAAGTCAAAGCAGATGCTTACAGGGCGAGACTGTCAGGATTCGAATCTCAGCATCACTATTAATCTGTACCTCACGCAGGTTGCTTAATTTTTTTACATCTCAGTTTCCACATCTATAAAATGTGTTTATCTCATGAGGACGTAATGAGGATTTATATACATTAACTCATTTAAGTACTTGGAACTAACACATGGTAGGGCTCAACCAATGTTAGCTGGCTATGACCCCCAAGACTATGAAACATAAACCTGACATGGTTTTACCTAGCGAAGCCTTTTATTGGGGGAAAAAAAGATCTCTGTATGCAGTATCAAATACCCTCCTTATAAATGGGCACAGGTGACCTCCAAAAGGGGTGTTTCTTTCAGGAATTAAAGAAATATATTTAGCCTGTCCAAAAGAATATCCTACCTTAATCCTACCTTATCCTACTGTACTTCCCATCTCTATTAACCCCATGCAGACTCATTACTTGCTGTTCTTTGTATTTTTTCTTCTCCATCTCTTTGGTTCTTGCCTTGTTTGCCCACCCAGACTGTCCTTTCCAGCACTAACTGAGATAAAGCCTTCACCAACCTCTCATCTAGAAGTAACCTTTCCTTCCTCCACATTCCACAGCAGCCTGGATTTTTCTTATACTAATTTATAAACTGCCTACTGTACGTGGAGCCAAAGGTTCTGCTTTTTTCTTTTTCTGAAATTTTTTATTCCCTATGATACCAAGTACTAAATACCATCTGCATGGAATAAGGGTTGAATGAAATGATTGGCCTCATTCAAAAAGATGGAGCAGATCAGGAGAACTGCCGTTACATCTTAGAATAGCTTAAGACAGAGAGAATATGGACAGGAAAAAAGTCTAAGAAATATTCATTAGATTATCGGGGAGGAATAGCTATGATAT
Organism: Tapirus indicus; assembly: GCA_031878705.1. NCBI lineage: Eukaryota > Metazoa > Chordata > Mammalia > Perissodactyla > Tapiridae > Tapirus > Tapirus indicus. The sequence continues at coordinate 20,699,291 of CM062932.1, forward strand.
GTGAACACCCAAAGCAGAAATGCCTTCATGATTTCATGCAATCCTCCCTCTATAAATAAACTAAAAGCTAGAGTATAGAATCCTATAGGAGATCTACCTAGGGAACGAGCTGACTTATCTCACCCAAGTCTATAACAAAGGGTCTGGGGGGAAAAAATCTTCTGTCTGACATTCCCCACGTCTGTAATAAGAGCCAAGCTTCAACCTGAAAGGACTACATACCACATCTCTAGAGGGGATCACTTTGGAAAAATATAAAACCCCAGTAAAGCTGTATTCTCTCTGGGACAGTGCATTCTATCTCAAATGTAAAGAGGAACTGACAAGATTTCAAAGACCCTAGTTAAAAACAAATTAACTTCTCAATCCTAGTAGAGACTATGCCTCATTGGAACTTTCCAGGAAAGATTAAATCAGACTGGAGTTTTGTTTCTTTTTTTAAATATGGAGCTAACAATTAATATTGAAGATACACCTGGTAAAGACAGAGACAAGCCTTGTACAGAAAAAGAAGGATCTCCTCAAGCTTAAATTCATTCAGAAAAGGTAATACTAATTGCTTAACTAAAGGCAAGCATAAACCAAATTCACATATCCCAAGCGACCCCTTTCTAATAGCTATCGACTGGGGCATTTCTAAGATACAGCCCCCAAACTCTCACACTTCTCTTGTCAATCAGTGCAGTCTATGTCCCTTCCCCAGGATCTGGACTCTGTGACTGGTTGAACAATAGAATATGACAGAAGTGACACTATGTCAGTTTCTAAGCCCAGGCGTAAAGAAACTGGTAGCTTCCACTTCCTATCTCTTGGGATGCTCATTCTTAGAAGCCAGCTACCATGCTGTGAGGAAGCCCAGGCAACCCATGGAGAGGCCCACATGGAGAGGCATCAAGAGCCATAACTAATTTGCCAGCCATGTGAGTGAGCCCTCTTGAAAGTAGATCCACCATCCCTAGTCAAACTACCCCAGCTAACAACACATAAGCAGAGATGAGCTGTCCTTGACAAGCTCTGCCCAAATTGCAGTTTCCTGAGCAAAATGAATGACTACTGCTGCTTTAAACCTTTAAGTTTTGGGGTGGTTTGTTACATTGCAATATATAACTGGAACTTTAATTTTTTATGTTCTTTGAAGGAAAAAGTTAATAATAAAAAATAGCTGGCTTATGCCCCTTGATTTACCACTTCGTGTTACTTGTAAGAGGCAGGGTAGCACAGTAGTTAAGAGCACAGACTTTGGGGTTAGGTGACCAGGGTTGGAATATTGACAAGTCACTTAGTCTCCCTGTGCTTTTGTTTCTTCATCTCTATAAGGAAGACAATAAGCTCCTAGGCCATTAGGATTAAGGAAGGCTGTTAGAAAGGAAGCTGTTTTAAAGAAAGGATGTGCTAGGGACGAGAAAGTTAAAATGTGGTTAAAAAATTAGTAAGATCAGGAAATCTTAGAAGCAAGGAAAGGGAAAGCAGGAATGTCAGACAGGAAATCAGAGAGAGGCCTGGAAGTACGGGATTGCCAGCAGACCTGGGAACCAAATGAGACTGGGCTCTAGAGACCATTGAGAGCCAGCCAGTGACAGGTTTCTTTGGCTTCAGCAGCAATAAGCATTCCAGAAACTTCAGCAGGGACAGACGGGGCTGAGCAACAGGGCAGTGCCTACAGGAGTATAATCTCCCTTCTAACTACGAGTCCCTCAAACACTCTGAAAAAACTGAATAAAGTTTACCTTTATTCAAGTAGGCCCATCTGCCCCTCCCTCATGCATGGGGGTGCCCTCCCCCCACCATCTTCTGACTTAACTGCTGATGCTTGAAATTCCTTTAAACAGAAGAGAAAACATTTTCATTCCATATTCAAAGGAAAAATGACAAAAATGCAAAGGTTTGGCTAAGATAATATTGATTTTAACTACGTTTCAGTTAATCACCCTGCCAAGTGGGGCCCAGTTAGGCATCTTTGGAGGAGGAGGGAAGAACTAATGGTTTATTGAGGCCTACTAAGTGTCAGACCAGAGTCCACAGACAGTAAGTGAATTTAAATCAATTTGTGTAATTTCCAATGTCTTAATCAATAAATATTTATTGAATGACTTAAGAAACAAACCTAAGTATACAATCAGACTTTCCCCCACAGAAGAATTTAAAAGCAGTAGAGCATCAGGTCACCATCACCAGGGGATAAAGGTCATAGAAGAGGGAAAAGGAAAAGAGCTAAGGATACAGTAGCAGAGAAACTGTAGATTTCAACACTAACTACAATCACGTTTACTCTCTCATGAAAACAACAAATGAGAAATAATATAGACCAGTGGTTAAGATCACAGACTCTGGAGGTAGACTGCCTGTATTTAAATCCTAGCTTTGCCATTTATTAGTTATATGACACTAGGTAAGTGACTTAACTTCTCTGTGCCTCAGCATCTTCATCCCTAAAATGAGTAACTAGACCTATTTCATTGGGTTATGTGAGAATCAAATGAGTTAATACAAGTATAGTGCTTAGAACAGTAGCTGGCACACAGTAAATGCTATTTAAATATTAACTGCAATTATTATTTCTATGACTATTATGCTTATTATCGTCTAAGATACCTGGCCTGAATCTATTAACTCAGAAGCCCCATCATTACATAGAAGTACCCTGTTCTCAGGAGATTCACTAATGAAAGTATTTCTGAAAACAAGGGACATAAACAGAGAAGGGGTATGTTAGTACAGAACACTCATGACACTTGGGGAATAATTAAGTAGACTTTGGGTATTAGACTCCTTATTTCTCTCTCTCTGTTGGTATTTTTCTGATTATTGAGTTATTCTTTCTTTGTAATGTAAGGGGTAATGAGGAGGTGTCAAAAATGAGCCAAAGCATAAACTAGTGCATTCTGATAACTGCTGACACTTCAAATGACTTCACTCATGGAGAACACAGCAACATTGGCTTGGTAAAACTTTCAGATACCCTCCACGCCTTATATGACAAGGGGACTAAGAACAAAAGGGACCTGGAAAAGCACTCACGATAAAAATCTCATGATCTCAAGACTTGAAACTTAGAGAAGAGTTTGCTACACTGAGGTGAGTCTGGTGAACACAGGCAAGCTGTCCTTTCCTAAATCACAACTGGGCTTTGGCTTCTAGGAAGAGCTACTTAGAAATGTGACCACAGAGAAATCGACTCAGATGACACGAAAACAAGAAAAAGAAAATTTTCTAATACAAGAAGAAATGGATAAAGAAAGAGAAAATTAACTGGTGGTAGAAGAGCTGGCTTTCAGTTTTACTTCAGCAGAGAATTACATATATAGAGAGAGTATGTTTACACTGATAGGTTGTCCCTCACAGAGATCTGCTCTTATTGATTCACAAAGGAAAAAAAATTCTTGGCCTCTTAATTTTTAAGACTGACCTTTGAGGTTTTCTATTTACTTCTATTTACCAAGAAGAAAAGAGACCTAAACATAATGAGTATGGACTATGTATCTGGCATAAGTGAAGCATTTTATATCCATTATCTCAGTTAATCTTCATAATGACCGTATGACTACATATAAGAAAACTGAAGCAAAGGGAAATAAGGAAATACCCCCAAAGTTACACTGCCTCTAAATGATGAAATAAACTCAAGACTATTCTGAATCCAAAGCTCATGTACGCTCTGTGCACTTCTCTAGCATGACAGACAGATATTTTAATAACTACTTGCCTGAATGTTAATGTCTGCCCACAGAAATAAGTCGGAGCGCTGGAGTAGAGAACACCTGAGGATTCAGAATCATTTCGGAGTGCTATGTTTCTTCGACTGCTCAAACTGTACCCCTCAAAGCCAGCTGTCCACTCTTTTAAAAAGCAAAGATATTGAAAATTATTAGAATCTTTTGGGGAATATCTTCAATATAGACACATTAAATAAAACTTGGAAGTGGAAAAGACTATTCTTAGGGGTCATAAGCAAGTTCAATAAAAGAAAAGATTCAGTGACAGGGTATCATGGTTAATACTATAAACCACAAAAAAGATTTTAGTCTGTTCTTGCACAATTTTGGCATGTATCAAATGCCAAATAAGTCAGATAAGTGTTATCTCCTATCTAATGAAATCACAGTTGAAGCATAATTGTTTGGGCTTATTCCAATCTGATTAAGAACTAATTAACAAATGAGTCTAAATCTTTTAAAATAGTAATACAGGAGAGATCAATTTCAAATCATAAGACTTAAGAAAAAGCGTCTATCCAGACATTTATTGAAGGCTTGGAAAATCAGCATCCTAATCCAGTATTTAAAATCTTTGGTTTTGGGGAGATGCTAATAATCCTGTATGACACCATTTTTAGACTCCAGAGATAAGAACTGGTGAAAATTTCTCAAAATTCACAAGAAGTAATTTGAGCAGGAAGTGAAAGACACGTTGTATGTGGTTCTCATCAATTCAGGGTTTATCCGTAGAAAAAAGGGCTGTTAGTACACCGCCTTTAGCACAAAATACAAGTGTTCTGATACACAGTTAAGTTTCAGGAGCAAGAAGGTAACAGCATACCATGAGGCACCAATGTGGAATGACCGATCTGGGGGACACTCCACGGACTCCACTCTTGTCGGCCATCTCCTCGGGCGCAGACTCTGAACTGATAATCAACATTGGGGTCTATGTGCAATACTATAAATTCAGTTTCAGAGCCTACATACACATCCTCAAAATGATTTGAAGTACATTTACGGAACTGGAGCCTGTAATCTTGGGCTGTAAAGTCGTCATCCACCTAAGGAGAAAGGCTTTATGTTAGGCAAAAATCAGAGAATAAGTTCTCTCAGCAGTATTGCTTAAGAACTTTGAATGGGGGCATTCTGGGCCAAGCATGCAAGCCCACGTGCTGAACATGGGCTAGTCTCAGGAAGGTCATAGGAACTATGCCATCATCTTTTCCCTTCTTTTCTTTATTAAATCATATGTTTTAGACTTCCCAGTCTGATATGAAAAAAATCTGCTTCTTTTGAAGAAATAGCATGTTTTCTACACAATAATGTCAAAGATAAAACATTCAAAATTCACGTTATAAGAATTCCACAACTACATCATTCATATGACCAAGAGAGAATTAGTATCTAGAATATATAAAAGACTCCTAAAAATTAATAGAAGACAAACCACCCAATAGAAAAATGGACAAAATAATAAGCATTCTATAGAATAAGAAATATAAGCAGCCAAAAATATGCAACCAAATTTGTAATATGGAAAATGCAATCTAAAACCACAATTAGATGCCATATTGGCAAAAACAAAGTCTGACAATGCCAACTATTGGTCAGGATGCAAGGTAACAGGAACTCATACACTGCTGGTGGAAGGATACACTGGTACAATCCCTTTGGAAAGACTTCGGTATTGCCTAGTAGAATATTACCAATACTCTAAGACCTCATAATTTTATGGTTAGGTATATACTTCAGAAAAAAACCTTACACGTGTACACAAGGAAACATGAATAATAATGCTTATAGCAAAAAAAACTGGAAACAACTTTAGGTCCACTGATAAGCAAAAGAATAAAAATGGAATAAGAGTCCTTGTTTTGAACCAACAAAAGCATCTCTACTTCCTTCTTCTATACCAAGGCTTTATTAAAAAAATTCCATTTCAGAAAATAGTTTCCAGGGCCAGCCCGGTGGCATAGTGGTTAAGTATGCATGTTCCGCTTTGGCGGCCCAGGGTTTGCCAGTTCGGATCCTGGGCGCAAACCTATGCATTGCTCATCAAGCCATGCTGAGGCGGAGTTCCACATAGAAGAACTAGAAGGACCTACAACTAGGATATACAACTATGTACTGGGGCATTGGGGAGAAAAATAAAAGAAAAAGAGGAAGATTGGCAACAGATGTTAGCTCAGGGCCAATCTTCATCAAAAAAAAAGAAAAGAAAAGAAAATAGTTTCTAGAAGCTGAGCACCCATTTCTGAACGACGTTATTTGTCACAAGCCAAGACATTATGACTCATTTGGACATGGTTTCCATCTAAAATATGGTAACTCCTATACATAATATGATTTATTACACAATATTCTCAGCAATGCTCAGAGTGCAAGGACTTTTATTTCAGAGGTATTAGTACAGTGTCGAACAGAAAACATCAGACACCCAATATTCACTATCAACTTTTGACTCTTCTAATAAACAGAAATGGGAGAGATCCTCAACTTACTAAGAATTAAGTTTGGGAAATATGTGATGGGAAACAATGTTGTGATACAGAGATTTTAAAGAGAACCTTCAGAACTATTTACCTCAAACGGGAAGAGCTACCTCAATTCAAGTTCCCTTGACTTTAATTGTAAAGCAAAGGGGATATTTGTTTATGAAGAGAAAAGAAATATTCAAAGGTAGTTAATAAAAAAATTTAAAGGCCCCCAAATCTCAAATCCATAAAATTGAAGCCATTTCTACAATTCCAGATTGCGTACCTTACACCACCGTACGATGATGCCTCCAGGTTTCTCTATGAGTTCTTCTATCTGGACTGGTGGGCGAGACGCTACCGTTCCATGCTTGAAAATGTGGTCTTTCACTATGTTAAGAATTGAGTCATCCAACTGAGCAGATAAACAAGGCACATCAACCAGTAAAGGCACTTCTGGCAAACTGAGGAAACAAAGCTCATGTGTTTATGAGGCTTTTAACTGAGAATTAAAAATACAAGGAATATTTTAGATCAGTCACATACTATAACAATGCTGAAGCCCCCAGTAAATAACGCTAATGGCAGTGGAGGCTTTGCAAGATGTTACATCAAGATTCCCTTCTCAAATAAACACAAGCAAGAAGACAGAAAATTGGTAGGATCACAATTGCCAGGTTTATATCAAAAGATCCAGTTTACTGAGATGTGACTCAGTTTCAATGATATGTTCACAATTTAAAAAATTTAACAATTCTCTCCTACATCAGAATTGAAGATAATCTGTAGCAATACTATACCAAAGATTACAATCACAACTATTTCATACTAGTAACACTGGTAATGGGCAGTGAACTTTGAAAAATATATTTTGTATCTCCCTTAATCTTTAATTGGGGGGAAAAAAGTAGACAGTTTAAATGCTTAAAACTAAGCCCAAAAGGCTCTAACTCTTTTACCTGTCCAACTGAATGTGTAAGGCCTTTTTGGTAAAGCTCCACAGTTTTTCATTCTGTTCTCCTATGCCACCAAGAATGGCGATCTCACCTACAATCAGGAATAAGAGAACTAGTATAGGGAAAAATGGTCACATTATAAAGTAATCAACACAACTCATGCCTAGGTCGGTCTCTGGTTTTCTTGCAAACAATTCTTAAGTGATGCTACAAACTCCCAAAAAGTGAAAGTAGAAACTATTTTAGAGGTGACTCTAAGGTTAACCTCAAGAAGAAAAGGGGTACACAATGGCAACTCTTTGCCAGAGATGAAAGATTCTGCTCTCTACAAGGAAATCTGCTTTGTCAACCAATTTTATGCAAAGCAGAAGGCCCAGGGACTTTTTTCCATCCCTCTTGTGGAATCTTTATCAACTCCTATAGGAGCCAGTACAAATACTACCCTGACAGAAGCAATAGGGCACCAGGTCTTATAAAACCAAATGATACAGTTACGTATTCCTAAAAGAATATCATACATTAGATTAGAAAGTACTCAACAGAACAATAAAAAAGGAAATGCAAAAAAAAAAGGAAATGCTATAAAAAGGCATAAAAAAAATGACCAACTTCTATGTCCTTCCACAGCCCTGAAGAACACTACCAGGACTCTTTTCCATCTGCATGCACCCTGGAGAGACTCAGGTTTTTTGAGACCACATGACAGGACCTTCTCCCTCGCCAAAAGGAAAACAGATACTGAACACTGCCACAAAGTCCCCAAAATTCCATAAATAAGTTTTTATCCCTTGGGAGGGGAGGGGAGGCAAGAGTATGAAATCTAAAATATATCTGAAGTATAAAAAAATTCAAGCATCAGATGCTGTAACTAACATGCATGTGCCTCAAAGGATTTCTTTTCTAAAATAAAAACATTTCTCAGTCCTCAGGGTGATGGGAATACACTCCTGACCTGCGCTGAACTGCTGCTGAGTTTGTTTCCAAACACAAAGCCTCCAGGGAAAGACACTCTGTGGTCCTGCTAAAAAGAATTTTCTCAAAAGCACTGTTATGGTCAGCAGCAAATAAACACTTCTCACTGAAGATAAGACAAAAATGTAATTAGCATGTAAAGATAACACTAGTACCACATTCTAAGTGGGACTAAAAAGGGGATTAATTTCCATTTGAAGTGACAGACCTGTGAGCCCTGCACACTTTTCATCCTATGCCACTCACAGCACTCAATGAAGAATGGATGGTATTCAATCTCCTTTTCTGGCTCCTTTTTCCTCAACCGCCCTTTAAATGTTGGTGTCCCTCAGAGTTCTACCTTCTGCCACCTTCTCTTCTCATATTGCACACTCTCTCGATGACTTGACCTATTCCCATGGATTCACAGTAGACATATACACCATTAATTGCCATATTGACATCTCCAGGTCTGATCTCTCTCCTAAGCATCACACCCACTTTCCCAACTACCTTCTGTCATCTTAAGCACCTCAAACTCAACATGCCCCAAACCGAATGCCTAACTACCCACTGAAGCCCACCCTCCTCCTTTGTTTCCTATGTCAGTAAATGGCACAACTCACCTGGTCATCCAAAATCAGGCTGGTTTTGGTCATCCTAAATCCTTCCCTTTCTCCTCCAACCTATATCCAGGCAATCTCCAATAATCAACACTTATTTATCAGTAAAATCATCAATAATTCTATCTCCAAAAAATCTTAAACCAGCTCTGCCTCATCTTCACCTGTCATTGCCTTCATTATTTCCTATCTGGATTACTGCCACAACTTTCTAATCAGCCTCTTTTACCTCTAGTCTTACAACCTCTAATACAGTCTCCAAACTGCAGGCAATGTCATTTTTTTTTAAATGCAAATCTGATTGCTTAACTCTGCTGCCTAAAATACTTCAAGAGACCCCTGATATGCCATTCAGTCCACTCGTGATGTTACTTCTGCTTCTAATCGTGCTGTTACCTCCTTTTCTTCCTTTGCTTCCTTGATGAATTTCTTCAAGCCTCTGTGGAACTCCTCCCACAGAAAGGTACCCTACACTCTTCTAGACAGAGTTAAGCACTTACCCTTCTGAGCTCCCATAAGGTCTAGATCTCTCTCAGCATGTATGCCTCTCTCACTGGGCTGTGAACCCCAAAGAGCAGAACTCTTACCTTTTTATTTAATGTACCTGACAAAGACCTATGTGAAGGAAGGTAGACATGAAGGCAGGAAGGTGTAACAAGGCAAGATCTTTAGGCAAAATAATTAGCTAAAGACAGGAATATAACTGCTACAGTTTCTGGAGTGAATACCAATCATATTTCTTAACCTTCTAAAAGGAATAATGAAGTTAAACTCTATAAACAATGAACACATTGAAAAATATTTGAATAGACTCAAAATGACCTTAAAATCGTCATGTTGAAAGTGAATGAGATACTATCACAGAACCATTTAAGAAAAATCATTTACTCCTTCTTGTTTTGTAAATGATTATAATTAACACTTTAATCACACTTACCCTGGGATACTTCACAGTGTATCCGTCATCCTATATTACAAACTGTCGCAAGGTAGAAACATCCCAAGCACCCCACAGATGGCAAGAAGCCTGCCGGTATCCCGAGAAATTAGTAAAGTGTCAATCTGAATGTGCCACATTTGATAGGCCCCCTAGACTCCCACCTTCTTGGACTAAGTCCTCTGCAGTGTTAACTCCGTGCTCTATGAGCTTCTGGCAGTCATCTAGTGGTTTAATGGTCTCCTGTTCAATGGTGTCCACCTCTTGCAAAAGGGTCACCAATCTCTCATCCAGGAGCTTCCCAAGGGTTCCCTTTAAATCATTAAAATGCTGTTTGAGGACATCTCTTGTCTGTGATGCACTCTCTTTGATCTGAAAACAAATAACATAAAAACTTGGAATCTCTCAAAAGCTAATCCACAGGTATCACCCATAACCACAAGGCACTACACAACCATCACCTTCCATTTATTGATAAACCAAATGTGATTCATTTGCACAAACTTGCAGAATAGCACAGAATTAGCCTTCAGGGGAGACAGAACGGGCTCAAACCCTGGTTCCAACATTCACAAACTATCTCAATTTGGTCAAGTTAACTAAGCATTCCACACCTCAATTTCCTTATTTGTCAAACTAATATAATAATGCTTACCTCAGGGAGTGGCTATGAGGATTAAAAAAAATAAGCTATGTATTGCACTTAGTAAAATAATTGTCACGTTGTTCTCAGTAAATAAACATTAGAAAGTATTATTATCTGCACAAAGTAGTTCTTGCCAATAGTACGTTTCAGTACAAAAAAATTTTAAATTAGGAGGGGATTAAAATTCATTTTACTAAAAAGAAGTAAAAAAATGGTAGACTAGAAAGCCATAATACAAAAAAAAAAAAAAAATCACCTCATAGATAAAATGCCCTCATTATGCTAAAAGAAAACTAAGAATTTATTTAAAACCCAAAGAGGCTCATAGGAGGCAGAGAACGTTCATGAGAAACACACCTCTGGGACAATGACTTAATCATTTTTGAGTCATGGTCCTCTTTTCAAATCTCACTAAGAGGCTTATAGACCTTCGTTCTAGAAAAACTAAGAATCCATACCCTAAAGAAATTTATTCAATTTCAGAGTTACAAATTCCCTCAGATCCCAACCACGGCTTGCCTGGAGCAGCAATTCTGAAACTTGGTTTGCAGAAGAATCATGTAGGCTGCCTGTTATAATTCAGATTGCAGGGCTACATCCCAGACCCACAGATCCAGAAGCTTGGAGGAGAGGCTGGAGGAGTGTAATAGATAGAGGTCTCACTTTTCACAAGCACACTTGTGATTTTGCAGCCCACACTTTGAGAAACACTAACCTTAGGTCCACAGAGTCTAGATTAAGAACTGCTGTTCTAGGAGATATGACAGGGAAATCTTTACATCTCACACATATTTTGAAAACAAATGAGTTGTATATACAGACACCAATTTTTTTTGTTTTTGTTTCTGTTTTTAAAGAATAGAGATAACACACAATTGACTTTCTCTCACTTAACAGGGAAATTCTTACTATAGCCACTCAGTTGAATTAAAGCAAACATATACTTTACTTTGCAGATGTTATCATATTAGTTTCAAATGACATATTATGTTTACTACCCTAACCCTTTTGCTAACTTATCTTAGCAACAGTTTTTGAAGTCTAAGAAAAATCCAGTAAGAAAGAGTACAGTTGGCACTCTCTACCTGCATGTTCCTCACACGGGGACTCAACCAATCGCCAGTCGAAAGGCCTTGGATGGTTGTGTCTGTACTGAACACGTACAGACTTTTTCTTTTGTCATTATTCCCAAAACAGTACAGTATGACAACTACTTACATAGCTTCTACATTGTATTAGGTATCATAAGTAATCGACAGATGATTTAAAGTATATGGGAGGATGTGTGTAAGTTATATGCAAATACTATGCCATTTTATATAAGGGACTTGAGCATCCATGGATTTTGGTATCTGCAGAAGTCCTGGAACCAATCCCCTGTGGATACAGGTGGACAACTGTATATCAAAATATGGATAAAGCACAATATTTCAACAGTTAATAGAGAAATTGAGAAAGCTTTCTATTTATTCTCTAATACTAAATTTAAAAATCAGAATACAAAATTGTTTTCCAGAAATGTTCACAACCATGTAAAAACAAAATGCCCGTGCCCAAGGACTACAAAGAAATACGGAAGCAAAAAAAAAAAAAGGAACAGTTCGATTGACTGGGGTGGGCAGATCACAGAAACAATTTTTTCTCCTTTTGACATTAATGTAAGTTACAATGGTATGTGTGCAATAAATAAAAGAATTCCTTAAATCATAAAGAGAAAGAGAAATCCTAATTTAAGTTCAATTGTTAACCAATCTCTGTAAAGTTACTAGAGAACTTCTATGAAACAAACCCAAGTCAAAGTTTTTAAAAAAAGAGGCCATACTCAAAATGTACTTGATTTGGCTCATCACTCAATTATGGGATCCTTGAGAATCAGGCCCTAACATACATAGCACCTGGCAAACAAACATTGTTGAGTAAAAATGAAGTTAATCATGTGTGTTTTTAAGACCTTTTTAAAATAACCAGGGAGAGAATGCCTTATGATTTTGATACATCACACGGAATATCGTTAGATATGCAGAATCTCAGGCCCCACCCAGAACTACTGAACCAGAACTTGCATTTTTAACAAGATCCCCAGATGATTCATATAGACCTTACAGATACCAGAAGAAATGAAGACAACATGTCAGAGCACTGTAATACAGTTCACACCCCTACCATCAAGAGGAAATTCTGCAGTTGAGCACTATACCACCGTCTCGCTCTCTAACGGATACGGCACACACAGGAAGAGCATCGGTTAGGTAAAGTCAATTTCCTGTTTAGAAAGAATTCAAAAGCTCCTTCAGCTGTTGCAGAGCCTGACTATGTTTTGCTTTTGTTTCAGAACCTCAGAAAAAAAAAAGGAAGTGAACACAAAGCAGTGAGAGGGCCAGGGAAGGGAGAATCCATTTCCAAAATCCACCTCCTGTACTTTCATTGTAAATTTGGTCCCTTTTGTTCATAGAATCCCAACCGTTGCCATTTCAAACTTGATACTACCTTGGCATCATTTTCTTCTCCCTGAAATAGTTCATAACTTAAAGACTTGGTCACCTTTAATCCAATCATGTGACTAATCAAGTTCATTTGTTTGGCTTAATGAACAAATTTAAAAATGCAGACTTCATGCTGAGTGAATTTCTTCATATTTGATGTGGTACCAATATGTTCACCATTAGCTCATTAAATCTTCACAACTCTGAGAGGGGGGTCTGTATTGTTTATGTTGAAGAAAGTAAAGCTCGAAGAAGTCAAATAACTTCCCCAAGGCTTCATGGTGCCAGAAACAGTCTGACTCCAAGGACCACGGTCTTTTCACTGCACCAAGCTATTTAGTACTTACAGATCCCATTTTAAAAAGTTCTCAGGTAAACCTGTAAATTATGTATTGACTGAAGACACTTCCTGCTGTTAACGTGTACTTCTTTTGTCCTTGTATAAAGAATCATGGGGGAGCCAGCCCTGATGGCCTAGTGGTTAAAGTTTGGTGAGCTCTGCTTCGGGGGCCCAGGTTAAGTTCCCGGGCGTGGAACCACACCACTCGTCTATCAGTAGTTGTGCTGTGGCAGCGGGTCACATAGAAGAACTAGAAGGACTTACAACTAGAATATACAGCTATGTACTGGGGCTTTGGAGAGGAGAAAAAGAGAGACGGAAATTGGCAACAGATGTTAGCCCAGAGCAAATCTTTCAAAAAAAAAAAGAAGAGAAAGAAAAAGAACCCTGCAGTAGACAAACAAGCAGCCCCAAATGCTACCCTAGCAGTTCTAAGGCAAAAGAAATGTGATGGTTTGTAACAAAGTAGATTTAAGAAGAATACAAATGATACACAACTTAAGATCTCAAAAAGGAAACTGTAATATACATTGTTTATATTGACTGATAATATTCCAAACCAATTTTCCACTAAAACCTCTACTGTAATAAACCACTAAAACTTATTTACAAAGTTTCCACTGCAGCTGAATCTAATCCCAAAGCAACTGTGTTTTTAAAGTTTTAACATGAGGATGAGTTCACAAAATGCCAAAAAGTCATCAAATTTATACATGAATACTAAGTCATGCAACAGCCTAGTAAATACATACTTCACAGCCCTCCAAGACAACAGTGACTGATACATTTTCCACCAGAGTTTAGCTACTAAAAAGTCATAAAACCTATGTAGAATCTGATTTAGGACATCTCTAGTCTTAAGTGGCAATGTATAGTTACTATATCATATCATATCATAGTGTTTATATTTCAGGACATTAAGTAACTAGAATCTCCATCTCCTCTAAAACATGCATTTTCATGACTTTATAGAAGAAAAGAATTGTTATCCTCCAAGTTTAATCTGAGAATTTATTTTCCCAATTGTTTCGCTAATAGGAAACTAAAACTCTTAAAATTAGAGACTGGCTTTAAACGTAATTAGCTAACAGGAACATAGTGATCAAAAATAAAAGACAAAGAAAAGATATAAAATAGTCAACTGAAATTGAAGAAGCTAACCAAAATGTTTCTTCTCAGTTCATATGTACTGCATTAGCTCTTTGTCCTTGCACTGATACCAAGACATTGGTCATTAAAAAAAAAATGATGATGGCAATAACAACAAAACAGCAGCAGCTATCATCCACTGAACACCTACTATACGCCAGGTACCTGGACCCATGCTCTCATTTAAACTCTACCACAACCCTATGAAGAAAGCATCTGTAAATGAGTAACATACAGGAGTCAGATGAACTTGCCAACATCACAAAGCTAGTAAAGTGGCAGAGAATTTGAACTGTCTGACTCATAGACTCATAAGTGCTGCTACATTTCCTTCTTGTCTCTTTTACAGTTAGACTGTTTTTTTCTTAATGCTTATTTGAACTTTCAAAAAGAAAATCTTTACTACATGATTTGGTAATGTGTTACATTAGTGGCCCCCACTGAACCACAAACCACACCTCCTGGTACTTATAACCTTGTACAGTCCTCTCCCCTAGAACATAGGCTGGGCCTGTGACTAGCAGTGCAGTCATATGTGCATGGCTATGGAGTGGAATTGATGCTGTGCCAGTTGCAGGCCTTAGCTTTAAAAAGACCTGGCAACTTCTGCCTTTGCACTTTTAGGGGTCCAGAGCCACCATGGAAGAAGTATGGCTCTCTTTCTGGAGAGAATAAGTAGAAGGGGGAAAAAAGTGGGAGAGGTGAGAGGAAGGGAGGAAGGGAGAGAGACTGGCATAGAGGCCCAGCCATGCCAGCATTCCAACTGAGTCCTGCTACCATGAAGGCTCCAAACAGGTACGTGAACCAGCTTGAACATTCCAGCCTCAGCTGCCAGCTGCCAGCATTTACATGAGTGCTGCCAGTAAAATCAGGAGAACTGCCCAACTGAGCCTCAGTCAATCCCCAGAATAGGAAGCAAACAAAATGATTGCTTTTTAAGCCGTTACACTTTGGCATAGTTTATTATGTAGCAGCGAATAACCAAATCGTATGACAAAACAAACGTTTAATTCTTGACTAACTGCATTAATGAATAGAATGCATATAATCAAGACCACGGACAATCTGAAAAGAATGTCTGCAAAATTACACCCACAACATTCATAAAGGCACTCATTCAACATTTACTGAGGTCTAGTATGTGCCAGGAACTGGGGCTATAAAGATGAATAAGGCATGGTCCTGACCTCAAAAAACTGTCATTCTGGTAAAGGAGATAGTTACATGCACACGTAACCATAATAAAGCATATTAAGTTGTTATTTAAATGGGACAGCCACAAACTGCCATCAGCTCTCAAAAAGAGCATTCTGCTGGGAAAGAGAGTAGGGGACATTTAAAGAATAAGTTGCCAGTTGGAGAAGTAGGGGAATGTCACCTTAAATAACAATTATATTTAGTGGTATTATCATTATGGCTAATATTTATTAAGCACTTTGTATGTCCCAGGCATTGTGCTAAGCATTTTAAATACATTTCTCACTTTAATTCCCACATTGGCCAAGTAAAGTAGGTACTATCCTTATCCTCACTGTACAGATAAGGAAAGGGAGGCTCACGAAAGTTAAGTTTCTCGAGGTCTCATGGCTAATAGGGGCAAGTGCTAACAAAGTAAAATAACTGCAAATAAAAGCAATCCATTGACACCCCTCAATAATCAAAGCCTGTCCTACATTTGTTTGGATTTTAGCTTACAAATTAGGCATATGATTTACCAGGTTTATAGTAACAAGAACAGTTCTCTATCAAAATTATACAATTTACACTGAAAATATAATCTACACAGAGAAAAACTGGGCACCTCTGTGACACTCACACACTTTTTAATTAACATCATTGATTTTAACATTATTGATTCAGAATGCTTGTTTCAGTTCTCATCTACATTTTTCTACATTTCAAGTGAGTTTTGGACTCAACAAGCAGCTTTCAGAGTGTCATGTTTAAAGACAATTTGTGAAAACACTTATTTGAGAAAAGATGACTGAAAAGCCAATGTAAATATGTGGTCTTTTGCACACAAATATATGTGCAACTTTTTTTTCTCTTGGTTATTGATTATTTAGTTTTGCTTCCTAGAGCTCCGCTTCCAGTATTTTGGCATACCTGAGCAATATATGTCAGCCTACCACCAACAAATGCTCCATAAGTACCTATGCAATAGACTCTATTCACCGCTGCATTAAAAATTAGACTGCACATGGGAGAATTTTCATAATAAATGCTTATGATATAACACTAAAAGAAACAAGTAGATACAAAGTTGCATATACAGTAGTCTCTCAATTTTGCAAAATAATATGTCTAGAAGGATGCACCACAATGTTAACAGTGGTTGTCTGTAAGTAGTAGAATTATAGGTTATCTCAAAATTATTTCATCTGTTCTTGGCTTTCCCCAGCTCTAGATTTAACCTTTTCTTAGGACACTATAATAGGGACATTGTAAGTACTACGGCAGTAACAAATTATTTTCAAACAGATTTTTGGACTGTTTTGAAAATGGGTAACAGAAGGGGAAGTGGGAGATAAAAGAAGCAATAATAGCTTTCTTTTCTTTGCAGAGCTACTAAGACTTCCTGCCCTGGTTTTCTGAAATAACTTTTTTTTTTCCACTGAGTTCTATATCTGTCCCAGTTTTTAACTAGTATACTATGTGTTTTCAAATCCTGTGGGAATAATGATCTATGGAGAACCTGGTATTATACATTAGTTTTCATCCTGAGGATAAACCACAGCAATTTATGACGACACACCTATGGTTTAGATTAAACTATAGAAATCCGTAGGGAGCTGATGAAGCAGTAATGGTATACTCTAAGGCAGTGTGCCTCACTTTTTAATGTGCATACATATCACACTGGCGATCTTGTTAAAGTACAGATTATGATTCAGTAGGTCTGGGTGAGGCCTGATTCCTGCATTCTTCACAAGCTCTCAGGTCATGATGCCACTGCTGTGGTCACAGACCACACTTGTAGTAGACAGGATCAAGGGGACACCACTGGCCAGAGTCCTCACCAAACAGTATCTTAATTAGGTACCAGGCCTGGCCCTTTACTCTGAAGAGCAGAGACTTGCTTTTGTCAGTCAGAGACAATGAATCACATGAACAAAAAGGCACATGAAAGCCAACACATTCATTTTATAGGAGAACTATAACTGTACACAGATTAGAATACTGGTATTTCTCACTGTAGGCACCTCCAATACCTCAAACTAGTCCCCCTTTGATAGTGTACAAAGATGGAGTTTCTGGACCTGCAAAGCTTAAGGACTAGACTCCGGACAGTGCCAATGTCATCAAGGTAGTGCCACTTTGTGAGGCAGTGCCAGATGACATGGCTATGTGACATCTTAAACAGTTATCTCCACTTACAACAAGTAGGAAAGCCAACTATAGAAATAAACAAGGGATGAAAAACACAATGGAAGTGAAATCTAAAAATACACAAGAATTTGGTTTTTTCCTATTCGTTTCATTTTTAGGGGTAGAGTCTAACGATCAGCCACCAAAGGAAAGAATAAATCCATGAGGGCAGTTTCCCCGACCACAGTATTTCTAGGACCCAGAAGTTATCTCTGACCCACAGTAGGCACCCAATAAATATTTACTGATTGAATGAACAAAAGAGTATGTAAGGAGAGTGGGAATTAATTTCTTTGGTATATATACCTCTTAGTACCAAGGATTCCAGGGAGCTATAGAGAACTATTCTTAATGATTTCAACACCAGTCAGGCCAGGCTGGCTGTAAACATTATCTAGCCTTTAACTTATTCGAACAGTAAGAGTTACAGACTACCCTAGCATTCCTACACAGAACTTCCTTTTCTCTGAAGACAGGGGGTAGGGCCTAAACTTAACCACAAGAGGAGAAACTGCTACATGCTGGCAGTTGTTTTCCACAGAATAACTTAAAAGATTTTTACTCTTCTTCCTGCCAGACTTTCACAGACATGATTTCTTAATATGCAACAAATTTCATGAGCGATTTTTAAAGGGTAAGAAACAAAAACAAAGATAAAAAGTAGGCCAGGAGTTCTTGAAAAAGTTAAACAAAGAATTACCATACAACTCAGCAATTCCTAAGTATAAAAGAATTGAAAAATGTGTCCACACAAAAAAGTGTACTTCTACATAAATGTTCATAACAACATTATACATAATAGCCAAAAAGTAAAAATAACGCAAATGTCTATCAATCGATGAATGGATAAATGTGGTATATCCATACAATGAATATTATTCAGCCATAAAAAGGATTGAAGTACTGATACATGCTATCACATGGATGAACCTTGAAAAGATTATGCTAAGTCAAAGAACCCAGTCAAGAAGGGCCACCTTTTGTATGATTCCATTTCTATGAAACGTCCAGAATTGGCGAATCCAAATAGAGACAGAAAGTAGTTTGGTGGTTGCCAAGGACTGGGGGAGTGCCAGTTAACGGGTATGGCATTTCTTTTGGGGGTGATGAAAATGTTCTGGAATTAGATAGTGGTGATGGTTGCACAACTTGGTGAATATACTAAAAACGGCTGAATGGTACATTTTAAGGCATGAATTTTATGATATGTAAATTATATATCAATAAAAAAATCATATGCCAAAAAGAAGTAATATCAGCAAGTAAAAAGAACATACAAAGGGGAGCATCCCTTTCTCTCTGCTCTTCTTCATCCCTCATGCAAAATCTTTGACTAAAAAGCCATCTATTTTATGTAGTTATTCTGAAAATGACTGGAACCCTAAAAATATTCTAACCACCAAACAAAAGCGGCTGCTTATTTTGATAACATTTTTGTAACACAGACCTTCCTTAAAATGCAAGTTGACAGAGGCCTTATTCTACGAATGCAAACGTGTACAATCCACTAGCTTTGAGGTGAGACGCCATCGTAACCAGCACCCAGTGCAAAACACATTCTGGTCCACAAAAGAGAACTCCACTATTACTCAGTCTAGTCAGAAGGCAATGTCATCAGGAACCTAACTGTGATGGATGTTTTCTCAGTGTTTTCTGTCTCAAGCCCAAGACAATGGACCTCAAAAACCCATACTAAACTACACTAAATTATAGGAAAGTATGTCCTGTATTTAAATTACTGTATACAAAATTTAAAAGAATATAGCTTTGGAAATTGAATACTAAACCATTCAAGATGGGATCATACTAAATTTTTCTTAATGCATTCAATATCACATGAGAAATTAATAAGTACTACTCCTGAGCGCTGAGCTCATTCATTTAGTGTCAACTCTGTTGCTTCTTAATTGCTGATGTAGTTCAACAATAGTCCTGCCCATGTATAAGATATCTTAACTGGCTTGAACATTAGTCATATATAAGAAATACTTTAATCTCTTTTTAAACAATGTCCTAGATTTAGAACCTCTATTTCAAAATAGCAGAAGGAATAGTGCAGATGTTTTCAAATGGAAATCAAGAGAAATGCATTGGAAGGCCTTGTAAAGCATTCACCAAATCAGGATAACCTTATCTAGATTTTGCTTCCAGTTTTGCTACTAAACTACAAATGACGCCTGGCCTACACCAGCTCTACAAGGATTTTAAAATATATAAAACCTGAAGCATGGTGAGTACCCTTAACGATAATATCCAAAGGCACTGTTATCACAGCACTTTTCTACCAGCTGTACATTTTCAGAGTCTAAGCAGCATGGGAGTTACAAGGATGATGATATAGATTAATATCAAGTGTGATGTAGAAAAATCCCACTCCCTCAAATGTTGAATGGATTCCCAATCACTCAAATGATTCCACTCAGATGGAATCCCACTCACTTAAAAAGCATTTATTAAGCACCTGTGTTAATAGTAACTTGAGGATTACCTGTCTTATTACACATTGACAGTGGGTTATATCTTTTTCTGTATATGTTCCAGAGTGTAGAGAAACCATGTGGCTTTCGTTTATCTTTGATAGCCACGTCCCCATGGAACAGACATCTGCTGTCACTTGAAAGTATATTTAGCGTCTCCTTTCAGTACTCCTCTCTTTAAATCTGTTTTCCCATTTCCCTACACCTTTGTATTTTATCCCTTAAGTATTTCATTTTCCTTCTTTTGCCCTTCCAACACAGCTTCACCTTAAATTCTAAACCATCTAGAATGGGGTTATGCTAAATGTTTTTTTAATGCATTCAAGATCATATGAGATATTAAGTACTATTTTCAGGCATTAATCCCATTCATTTAGTGTTAATTCTGCTGCTTCTCTCTTTCTTTATTCCTCCCCTTCCAGCATGCATCTTGCCTCCACCTTCAGGTCTCCCCAAGTCACCGCCCCACATTTTCCTCAGCTATCTCCATCCCCACAGCAGGACTTTCCAAAGATTCTTCACCTCCCCCAACTCTCGTCAGTCACCACTACCCTCTGTGGAGCCTTCGGATTGTGCTCTGGTCCCTCACTCTCCCCTACCTCGGACCCCACCCCCATCCCCATTAGGGCCCCACAGTTTAGGACACGCCCCTCACACTCTCCCGCGATCCCCCAAACTTGTCCCTTCTCCTTAGACCCTCCCCCCAGCACCCTCCTCCCCCATTCCCACACCCTGCTAAGCTCTGCACCTCAGAACCTCTTCCCTTCTCCCTTCGGAGTTTTCGGACACTCCCACCCCTCGGACCCCTCCTTGCCTCGCCCACCCGCCGGGCACCCCGCGCCCTCCCCGGGGCCCACAGCGCCCCTCCGGGCGCGGCCCTCCGACCTGCCTCCGCGCCTCCCGCAGCCCCTGCAGCCTCTGGCCCAGCTCCCGCCGGTAGCTCCGCGCCGCCTCCACGTTCTCGCGGGCCTCCTGCAGCAGCAGCTCGGGCTCCAGTTCCATCGCCCCCTCGTCCGGCCGCGCAGCCGGGGACTGCGGGCGCGGCTCCCGACTGTCCCGGGCGCCGCCGAGCGGCCCGGCGCGGCCACGCGCAGGCGGAAGCACCGCCCCGCCCCGCCCACGGCGGCCTTGATTGACAGCAGCGCCCGACAGGCGTCCGGGTCCCAGCGCCGCGCTCCCCGCAGGCCCAGGGTCTCGGCCCTGCTCCCGCGCAGCGCCTGGGCCGAGGTGCTTCCTCGGCACCCGCGTGGAGTCAGGGAAAGATTAATAACTACACCTCGCGCAGTGCTTCCCACATCATCTCATTCTAGCCTCGCTACCAGTCCTCCTTACTTCCCCATTTCACAGAGGAGGAAACTGAGGGACAGAAAGGGGAATCAACTTTCTCAAGCCGTCGGAATTTCAACCCAGATGGCGCTTAAGTCGTCATTGTCCTACCTCCCTAGTAAAGGAGCAAGCCTGCAGCGGCAGGTATTTTAAGAGGTTACTATGAACCAGGCACCACACTGAAAGGGATCAGACAAGGGTCCCACCTCCCAGAAGCTCTAGTCTAATGAGGGAGCCAAGACTGAGGCCTACTCAATGACCAGCGGTAGGTACAGCAATCTTGGCAGAAGTACAAAACGGGTGTTAGGAAACATTTTCTGTAAGAGCCAAGCCGTAAAAATGTGGAGCTTGGCGGGCCGTAAGGTCTCTGTTGCAACATAGTAAAGGGGCATGACCGTGTGCAGATAAAACTTTATGGACACATATTTGAATTTCACATAGTTTTCACATCTCACCAAATATTCTTGAAATCTTTTTTCAACTATTAGAAAAGGTAAAAACCATTCTTCTTTCAGGGGGCATACAAAAACAGGTGGTAGGTCAGATTTGGCCCGGGGCCATAGTTTGCCGACCTCTGGCCAAGGATGTTAGAGCTGAAAGTTGCCTCAGCCAGGAAACAGAGCCAAACTGATTTGCACAAGGTTACACAATGAATCTGTACTAGAGGCTAGATCCCAGTTTTCCTGGACCAGACTAAAGCTCTTTCTACTACATTGTTTTGTGCTAAATAAATGACACTTGGAACTAGAAAAGTTTAGAAAAGGGAAGCCCTTCTGGAGAAAATGGGAAATTAGGTTTATTCTGAAGATAAGGTAGCCAGGCACTTAGTAAATACTCAATAAATATCTGCTGACTGAATCAAAGTAGTATTAACAAAAAGGAGTGAGGAAAGGCACCCAGGGTAGGACAAAACTAAGGGGGGAAGGATATAACGACTTGGAGACGGAACTGTAAGTGGATTGTTCAAGAAAGAAGGAAACTACCACTTTGACTGGAGAGGTAGGACTGAATAATATATTGGGAGATGAAGTTAAGAGTAAGGGTCATGCAGTTCAGGTTAAGAAGCTTTGACTTTAATGAATAGACTAAAGGTTTTTGCACAGGCAGTGACATTTGCAAAACAGTGTTTTAGGAAGATAAATGATAGAGAGGTGGGACTTGGGTCTGTTTTAAGATAAGGTAGGTGGGCCCACCCCAAGTAGTTAAAGTTCCACGAACTCCTAAAGTGCCATGCAGTCCCCTTCAGTGGCCTGGGTTTGCAGGTTTGGATCCCAGGTGTGGACGTAATCCACTCACCAGCCATACTGTGGAAGCCACCCACATATAAAGTAGAGGAAGACTGGCACAGATGTTAGCTCAGGGTGAATCTTCCTCAGCAAAAAAAAAGGCAGGGGATGGCATAGAGTAACAAATATATATTGTCAATAAATATTCTCAATAAATATTTGTTCAGTGAAATGAAATACATAGGAGGGGGTAAATAAGGAAAAACCATATGGCATTAGTCCAGGTATGGTATGACAGAGGCTTGAATTAGGATGTGGGCTGTTATAGAGGTTTGACAGTGAAAGCAGGAGAAAAGATCATCAAGTGGTTCAAGGGAATAGGAAGATTTAGGCACAGATTGAATCAGTAAAAAAGCAGGACTTATTAAATGTTCTTGAACATAGTATGTTCTGTGTCCTCTCTAAAGCTAATTGAATAGAATTGGATCCCACCCCAGAGGGTTACTGCATAAAATTTAAAAAATTAAGAGGAAAACTTCCATAAAGCCAAGACACTAATCTTAGTCCCATTCAAGTTTATTTCCTTGATCTACTAACTGATGAGAGGCAGGAAATATGTGTCTAATATAGCCACACTATACCAAAAAATAAAACAAAGAAAACAGAAGAAAATCTTGTGCAACTACTTCCCTCAGGCTTGAAATTTTTGGATGCTCTGTTTTTAACTTTAGAGCACATTCCGTAAGAGTAAGAACTCTGCCCGATAATGGAGAGGAAGATTGATCTAGAGGTGGCAATGACAGAAGCCAGCAGGCCATCAGACAGGTTTTAAAGAGCTGTTATTTCCATGGTATCACATTGGCCTAAAATTGAGTTTTCAATTGTACTCATAGGTGAGGAGATTCAAGGGGACAGACTCCTCATGCTAATAAGAAACAAACAAAGCAACTTGCTAATTTATTTATTTACGATAAGAATATAATTGCCAAGAAAATTGCAAAGCTGGAAAATCAAGTTGTAACCAGAGAGTTGTTTAGTAAACATGGATTAAGTCCAGAATACTTTGGTCATCTGGTCAGCAAAGGCTTCCTCTCTCCTCTCTCCAACCTCTTCTCAGAAAGCTCCTAACTATACTGAGCACATACTGACAATTTTTTGCTCCCTGACTCCCTTTTTTGCACACAATACTAAACACATTATCTAGAATCAACTGGCTACAACTAAGTAAATCTTAGGACCTACTTTTTGAATAGCAACTCATACAAAGAAATACTGTCCAGCAGCCAAAAATAATTGAGATAATTCTAACCTTGACGTGTGCCTCTTAAAACTTTTTATTAATGCTATATATTTTTTTAATTTTGAAAACTCAAATTTATAGAAATCTCAAACTTAACAGAGAAGTTGCAGATACAGTGCAAAAAATTTTTTTCCTGAATAAACCATTTGAGAGGAAGTTGCTAACATCCTACAGGTACATTCTGCAAACTAACAAAGCAACCCTCAAAATCGGGAATTTAACACTGATACTTTATTACCACCTAATCCTCAGACCCCCATTCAAGTTTAATCAATTGTCACAATGATGCCTGTTAGAGCAAATGGATCCAGTCCAGAATCATGTGTTGCCCTGAATTGTTGTATCTCCTGACAGTCTCCATAAATCACAGAAACTCTTCTTAATATCTTCTTCTCCATACCCATACTCTTATTCCACACTGGTGCTCAGGAGTTTCTCTCTCAATCCCTTCTTTCCTACTCAATGCAAATCTGATACCCAGCTTTCCCCTTCCTACCTGCCTCTTCAGTCCTTTCCCTCAATTCTGTACCACAGAAGCTGGGAGCCAGGTTGAAGACAACTTGCAGATGAGGTAGTGAAGGCAAAATTCCCCTTTGTTGGTAGGTTGGGGGAATAAGGGGCAAGGTTGAGAATATACATATGTTCATACATTTTGTTTTGTCAATCTTTCCTAAGTTTATCTCAATGGCCTCTTGATTTATTCAGAATGCTCCTAAATATCTTTACTATATATTTACATCTTTTATATAGGTCAATTATATCTTGAGTCTCCCTAGTTTTTCTTCGCCTTCCTTTCATCTTGTATTCTTTAGGATACCTTCAGTTCAAGTTACAGAAAACCCAACTCAAACTACCTTAAATAAAGGGGATTCATTGACAAACATCAATGTTAGGGTTAGTTTGATTCAAAGGTCAGACTTCCCAACTCTTCTCCACCACTTGTACCATTACTTTATTTTAAGGCTGTTTAATTTTATACACTTTCTGGAACTAGTAGAACTCCTTCCTGGACCTATATCAGTAGTACAAACATGCTTATCTCCCAGAGGCACCGAGAATCTCTCTTCACTCGTCTTCTTGGCCCAAACTAGGTCACGTCCCCACCTTTGAACCAATAACTGACTGTGGCCAGGAGGTGGAATTATGCAGATTAGTTTAGGTGGATCCAGAGCCACGGGTAGAATTAGCTTTCCCCAAGTATGTGGGCCAAGTGGGGGAAGTGTAGATACCAGAATAACAACAGGGATGGTTATCAAGAGAAGGGGATATAACATTGGAGAGAAAATGACATAACCCACTTTTTCTCCATGTGCTGACTACAGTGTGTCATTGCAAAAAAAAAAAAAACACAGAAGTTGAAGTTGGAGGCTTGGTTAAACACTAACTTTGGGTGGCGGCCTCAGCGGAGCGGTGCATGCCGCTAGTCTGTGAACGCCGCGTTTGGGGCTCAGCCATGGTGCAGATATGCTGTGCCGGCTAGGTCCCTGCAGCTCGGGCCCAGGGATATGCTGTGCCGGCTAGGCCCCTGCAGCTCGGGGCCAGGGGTCGGCCGTTTGCACTGGCCCCAACAGGCGGCGCCAAGCGCTCGGCTCTGCCACTGTGGGCGGTGGCGTCAGTCTCTGCAGTGGGCCCGGGCGGCCCGGGCGGCTGGTACGAGGCCCTGGCCGCGTCGCGCCAGTGCAGAGCGCAGGGGAGGTGCTGCTCGGCGCGCACACCGCCACGAGCCTGCCCTGTGGGGCAGCACCCTCCTCACCACCGTGGCCCTGCACGGTGCCGTCAAGCTGCCGCTGGCCACCTACCAGCACTACATCCTGGCCAAACTAGGTGGAAATTTTGCAGCCAGAAATAAAAAACATTGCGGGACGTCTTAAGCAAGAAGTCGCAGTTCGTGCAAATCAGTTGGAGTGGTCCAAAAGAGTTGCCAGGCTCACTTACCTAAAGAATATGCGGAGGCTTGTTTCGGAGCTGTATGTTCGGGATAACTGCCATCCTTTCAAGGCCACTGTGTTGGTCTGGCTTCAGCTTCCAGCGTGGATCTTCACGTCTGTTGCTCTCCGGAATTTAGCACAGGGGCAACACATTCAGAAGCAGGTTTTTCTGTTCAAGAGCAGCTAGCTTCTGGTGGCATCCTGTGGTTTCCTGACTTCACTGCACTGGGTTCCACTTGGATTTTGCCTGTCTCCGTTGGTGTCATCGATTTATTAATAGTGGAGATGTTTGCTCTGCAAAAAATTGGAATGTCTCGTTTTCTGACGTATATTACATACTTTGTCTGTTCAGTATCAGTGTTGATGATTCCAATAGCTGGGACAGGACCTCCATCGATTGTTCTCTACTGGTCATGCTCCAGTTTTAGGGCCTCTCACAGAACTTGCTGCTGCGTTCCCCTAGGTTTCCCCGATTTTGTCGAATACCATTGACCAAGTCAGATTTGGACACTCCTTATAAGGACCTCTTTGCTGCCTTTTATGCCAAGTTCATTTCAAGGAAATGACATACTTTCCAGTAATTTTGATACAGTACAAGTGTACTACCACCTTAATATATTTAGAAGATTTAGAAATTCAGATGTGACTTAATTTGCCTTTATTTAAAATCATGAATTTTGTGAAGTACTGTGGGTTAAGATATAATTCAGATATATTTGACAATACCTAAAATCTCTCAAGTGTTAGAAATATAGTATGTCTTATTGTATACTAAGAGTATAAAAGTGGAATGGAAGTGTCTGGCTCTGTTTATAAAATTACAACTTGCTAGAGGTGCCAGAACTTTGGAGAAAAGGACTAGATGCTGAATGATGTCAAATTATACTGAACAATTCCACGCATTGAAGTTTTATAAAGTAAAAGAAACCAATGAGTTGATTCTTAAAATTTTGGAGGTGTAGAGGATCACAGACCTGTTTGAGCACCTGATAAAGCTATGGTTTTTCTCTTCAGAAAAATTGTAGGACTCACAACATGGGGCCCTTCATTGACCCTTCCCCCCCAAAGGCCTTTTTGGTAACTCCTGGTTAAGAAATCTTATTCCAATGGAACAGACATTGATCATGAGTTAATGTGTGATTTGAAAAAAATGGACTTACGTGCAGTCGAGTAGTCCATGCACGCAAGAAAGTACCTAATATGGTAGGTAATGTTGCCTCTCAACCCTGCCCTCAAAGAATACAAAAAGCGTACATTCCTTTTTCTATAATTCAAGAAATCTAGAATATGGAATATAGCTTAGTGCCCAAAGTGGAAAATCTTAAGCATTAAGTTTGTTTAGTCAGAGGAAAAAAACTAGAAGGGCAGCTACCTATTATGGAGGTGATTTTATAAACTGTTCTTTATTTGGAAGGGCTAAGTACTGTAATGGGTTTAAACTATGGTTCACATTTAATAAAGGAAAAATTGACAAGTAAATATAAATTGTGGACAAAAAATTAAAAAAATAAGTAAACACTAACTTTGGAAATATCTCTGAGCTATAGTTTCTACTTCTGTAAATTGATAATAATGTAAATGTCTTCCACAGGGCTGGTGTAAATGCTGAATAATATGGCCATGTAAAAGCACACATTCACTTACAAAAAGTGTAAAGAGTACAAGGTATGTGTCTGGCTCTCTGCTAGGTGCTGGGAATCAAAGCAGGAATGAGACCTAGGACTTGCCTTCATAGTCCAGTGGGGGAAACACACACACACACACACACACACACACACACACACACACACACACCCATAAACAGGAATTTATAATATCATGCAGTGAATGCAATGAGTAGAAGCACAGAGAATAGAAGCACCACCTAATCCAGCCTAAGGCAAAGTGGAAGGAAGAAGTTATCAGGGAAAGTTTCTTGGAAAAGGTGAACCCTGAGCTGAGTCTTAAGCGTCTTCTTGGGTTGGCCACATGTGCTGCTCTCTTTTCCCTTCCAAAACCTCTTCAAAATAACAATTGATTTAAAACTGGATTAAGGCCAAGTAGAACAGTAGAGAACATAAAAGAGCATTAGAGAGTTCCACAAATTTTTGGAAGATGGACAGTGGATGGAGGAGTAGTCATTGCTCTAGCCAACTGATGGAAGTTACATCCTAAACTGCAGAGGGGGAACCAGTCAGAATTGGGCCAACTTTCCCTGAAGACTTCCGAGAAACTCAGGCTAGATGGCCTCAGATACATCCTTTTAAAATTTTTAGTCACTTAAAAAATTGCAACCCCTATCCTGACATTTCTTTCCTTATCCTACTTCCTGCATTATTTTGTCCTCAGCATTTATACCTCTTGACATTCATTTTACTTATTTATCATTTTTATTACGTCTCTTCCAACTAGAGTATAAACTCTAAGAGGATAGGGATTTTGTCTGTCTTTTTTACAGCTGCTTTGTTCATAGCTGGCACATATCAGGCACTCAATAGTATTTATGGAACGAATGGGCAGATGGATAGATGAATAGCATAGCACACGACAGTGAAGTATGGGACTGAAAAAATGAGACATCAGTTAAAATTAGAGTGATGTATTCCAGGTCTTTTGCCCTATTCCACACATTTAGGTGACCACTCCCCATTGTTTCCACCCAACTGCATGAGGTATAACCACCCCTGCCCCCAAAGAGATTGCAGGAGAAGCTGAAAGGTCCCAGAGAAAAGATCTCACCTATTAACATTGGGAAGTTCCTCAAAGAAAATGTCAGCTTGTGTCCTGATCATTCTACAGAAGAGCCCACTAATGAGTCTGAGAGAAATGAGTCTCTGAGCGTTCTCTCTCTGTGTATTTCTCTCTCCTTCAGGACTCTGTCCTGCAAACTCCAGCCGCCTTGCTTTCTTCGACTCTGCTCTGTCTCCTCAACTCAGAGAGTCTGCAGGCTTTGCCTGGATTCCCACTCCTTGCACCATGATCTGGACTCTCTCAAGACAGTGAGCTGGGACAATTGAGACCACCCACAAAGCCAGTATTTTATTGAGTGGTAAAATTAAGGTAGAAAATAGCCAGATTTATCAAAATCCATTCACCTGGTTCAAGGATCTTCTAGGAGGTGAGTTACACTTGGAGTAAGGTAACACATCTGGGGAAGGAGCTTTTAAAGTATATTTCTGAGGAAGTACCCACACCTCCAGAACCAAACATGGTACCTCAGCAACATCAACCTTGTCTTCCAGGAACTTCCAGAGAGTCAATGCAAAGCATCCCACATTATCTACAAATAAATGAAATACTGTTAATCAGCCATCAAGAATTTCTCCCATATTTAGTTATAAAAAAAAAAAAAAAAAAAACCACAGGCCAGCTCCCTGGCATAATGGTTAAGTTTGCACTCCACTGGCCCAGTTTGGGAGTTCAGATCCCTGGAGCAGACCTACACCACTCATCAGCCACAATGTGACAGCAATGCACATATAAAGTGGAGGAAGATTGGCACAGATGTTAGCTCAGGGCTAATCTTCCTCAAGCAAAAAAAGAGGAAGTTTGGCAACAGATGTTGGCTCAGGGCAATCTTCCTCAGGAAAACAGTGTACACTTAGAAGACTGAAGGTGGTAGTCTACCTTCCTGAAAAACCCATCCAAGGGTGAACAATTTTCAAAGAAAAAGTAATTACCACTAATTTCACTGGAGAAATGTGTACCCTTTACGTTGTCAAGACAATAGCAAATACCACAAAGATGGACACAATGACGTCAATAGTTAAAATTAGTTTGCGTAACCCGACCTAACAAGGTGGCTTCCTGTTATTGCTTGATACATTCTTTTACCTGCTTTGTTTCAGCTCTTGCATATCATGCAGTTAAAACTATGCACTCAAACAAAATAAACATACTTTATATTTATGTACTTGCAACTTTAACGTAAAATAAAGTAAAAGTTAAACAAATTCATGAAAACCATGCAAATGACGTATGAGATTATCATTACAAACCAGCAAACTACTGGTATCCTGTGACGACTCAACACATGCCAACCAGCTGAGCCTATGACCTCAGGCTCCTAGCCGCTTGCGAGGACAAAGTCCAAGGGAAGAAATGCCCATTAGCTCAATTAAGGGTAAAAAGTCGAAATCTCGGACCACGAATGGGCGTATCTCGAGGCAGGACGCTTGCCAAAATAACATTTATTCCATGTGGGAGGAATGTAAGCAATTATTTCCTTTTCTGTATTTTTCAAATTTCCACTTTTAAATAGGGGCTAGCCTGGTGCGTCAAAAGTCTAGCGTTTTAATTCTGCCACCGACTGACTTTAGTCAAATCGTCCTCATCTGTGAAACTGGGCGTGAGAAGTTCAAATCTCCAAAATCCCTGCTAGTTTTAAATTCCACGGTAAAGCAATCTCACCTCCTGTAAATTCGCCAAAGAAGTATAATGGCCCTCTCGGCTTGCCGTCCGCCCAGCCTCCGGAAGCAACCCTAAGCTCCGCCCCCTGCGCTCAGGACGGCGCGAAAACCCAATTGACAAGAACTCCCTCCGAAGCCGGTGGGTCCGATCTACGTTCGACCTGCTTTCCCCACGGGAGCCCCAGTCCCGAGCGCTCAGCCTGGAGCGCCCGCCTCGGGGACACCCCGCGCTTGCCGGCTGCGCCCCAGGGTCCTCGCTGCCCGCGCTTTCTCACCGCCTCTTCCCGCGTTCGACTCGGCTAAGCTGGGCCCAACCTCCGCCACCGCTCCGGGCGGGTGGGCGTGGGGGAGTCCGAGACCGACCCCGCGGCCCAGCTCCTCGCCTTTGCAGGAGCCGGCCGCCTCCATGGCCTTCAGGCAGGCCGGGCCGGGCCGCGCAAGGTCCTAGGAGCCGGGATTCCGGGAAGCAGGGATTATGGTGGGGGTCTTGGCCATGGCGGCGGCAGCTGCTCCCCCTCCAGTGAAGGACTACGAGATTGAGGTGAGTTTGAGTATCTCCGTCTGTTGCGGGTGGGAGAAAGGTGATCCCGACTTTGGATCTGTGAGGGGAAAGGAGGGACATGGTGAGGCCCCACAGTTGTGACATTGTGTGGACCAATTGCTGGAGTGTGTCTTCTCTTAAAGTGATAGGTCGTGACAAACATTGGGATTGTGAGATGTTTGCGGGGCCGGGTAAGTCAGGACTTAAGATATCTCGACCAGTTCCCAGATCCTGAAGTGTTGGTGGGACTTGATGTTTTGGACTTGTGAAATGTCATGGAGGATCCCAGGGTCAAGTCTGGGTTCGTGATAAGGAATCATGGAACTTTAGTATTGAAAAGTCTTTAAGTTCAACTAGTCCATCCATCTCCCTGTTCTAGGAATACCGTTTAGATCGTCATTTCAGGAATCAAACAAGGTACTTAATTAAAAAATCAGTTTCTCACGACTCTAGAGCTTAAGGTACTGCAGTTAGGAATCTGCTGTTATTCTCATGTGTTCATCAAGTTTCAGTGAAATGCACTAAGCAGTCTGTCTTATAAAGAGATTCTAATGCCATGAAGTTGTGGAGTGGCATCTTCAAGTAGACAATTGCTATATTTTTACACCTTTTCACCTCAAGGTAGCATTCTAACTGAAGTATGCATGCTGGTGTCCTTGAAGTGAACCAAGATGTATGTCCACTTACTTAACTGGGACTCTTATTTTTTCGAATTGAGTAACTTTTGTCTGCTTGCTAATAGTTGTTATGCTGATACTTGTTTCCTAAATCAAGGCAGTTGCTCAGCTTGTCTCAGATGTGAAGAAGGACTATTATTTGAACTACACAGTTCCTGATTTTTGTGTGGTCAGTTTTATCAATCCTTTCATTACAGTTTCTGCTTTTGGTGCCCTGCTTAGAGACCCTACTTCATAGTAAATTAGTATGTAAACTTACTGTTTAGTATTGTAAGGGTAACGCCTTTCACACATTATTTTACTTAATATCGACTCTGTGATGAGGTATTATTATCTATATTCTACAAATGAGAGAGGAAGGTTAAAAAGTAATTAAAAGTAAGTTAAATAAAGTTAGAAAAAGTAAAACAGTTAAAAGTAATTTCCTTGAGGTCCCACACTAGTAGATGTCAGAGCTAGCCCTTGAACTTAGATCTGCCTGACTCCGGAGCCCATGGTATAGTGCCTCTGATACCATCTCAAAGTAAAAACACTAACAACTCATTAGCATTTTCTTCTAATACATTTACCACTTTAACATGTAAAATTTTAACCTGTCTATAACTTATTTTGCCTCATATTTATCCAAATGGTTAGAAATGTGCCCCAATACCATTTATTCACTACTTCTTTGCCCACTATCTTGAATGCTACTGTTATCATATACCTAGTTCTTAAATATGTACTTATGTCTTTTTCTGGTTTTCTAAGCCGTTCCATTAAGTTGCCGCTTATTCATTCATCAGTACTATGCTTTTAATCATGATCACTTTATGATACATTTTCATTTTCTAGAAATATACTTCCCCTATTCATTACTGATCTTTTGAAAAATTTCCTTGTTATTCTGGCAAGTTTATTCTAACAAATGAACTGAGGGAAGTTAAAGAAAAGACTGATGGAGTTTTTTGTAACTAATAAGCTTTTTCTATGATGTGTGGAAATGAATAAGAGAAATCTCTACCAAATTGGAGTTGGAAGGCCTAGAGGGGAAGCTCTCATGCCCTATTATATATTGTCAATTACACCAAAGAGGAAAAAGACCCTGGCTTGTGTCTTTGACAGGAAGTGAAACTACTCTACTGTTGAGGGAAGATTTCTCTTCCCACCGGGCAATAGGCCCAGCCAATGAGAAACACCACAGCTCAGCCAATAAGAAGCCACTTGTACCCTGAGCTGTTATTTTCCTGCAATTGACTTTTGTTCAGAACAGCCCCTCCCTACTCCTTTTTCTTTATAAAGGCAGCGCCCTTCCTTTGTTTTCTGGATTTGCCTATGGTTTGCCATAGCCTGCGTATCCCGAGTTGCAATTGTTTTAGCTAGTCCTGAATAAACTTGTCTTTTAAAAATTTTATTTATTTATTTATTTAGTACCTTTTTTTTTTTAAATTGATGTCTTCATAGTTTATAACATTGTGGCATTTTAGCTGTACACTATTTTTTGTCCGTCACTATGTGGATGCATCCCTTCACCCCTTGTGCCCCCTTCCCCTTGGTAACCACCAACCAGTTCTCTCTGTCCGTGTGTTCATTTATATTCCACATATGAGTGAAATCATGCAGTGTCTGTCCTTCTCCCTCTGGCTTTGAATAAACTTGTTTTGAGGATAAAATAACAGGCAAATTTGCTTTTTAAGTTGACATATGTAAGTTACTAATTTATGACCCAACAAAAATGTAACTTTTTAGCATTATAGTCACCTTGATATTGTGAGGATAATAAATAATGGAGGAGGCAGGCAGTAACTGTTTTAATAGCGAATTGAAACACTGGAAAGTTTTATTTTTGATAAGTGCCGTTCCCTACAATTTTTACTTGATTAATAAATTTTGAGATCTTAGGCTTATTCACTATGTACCTGTTTCTTATAAATAGTTAGAATACTTTGTTTATTTTTAACCATAAAATAAAAAAGGAATGGAATTAATATTTGTAGAGTCCCTACCATGCATCAGACTTCACGTATTTTTATGTAATGTGTTCATTACAAATTCTGTGGGGTGGGTGGTACTATTCAAAGGTTATAGAGTAAACAGAGGCCAACAGAAATGAACACATTTGTGCATAAGTGTAGTGGCCTTGAAACTTTTTATTGAAGTATAATATATATCTAGTAAAGTGCACAAATTATTAACGTATAACTTGATGTGACATTGAGATTTGAACGTAGGTTTAACTTTAAAGCTCTTTTTCTCTCTAATGTATCATGTTTGTCACCTAAGGGAACCTTCTCTTTTTTTATCCAATTATGTAAAATATTAGATCCATGTTTAAAATTTATATTTTGTATTATTTTGCCTGAAATAAGTGCTTTTTTTCTTCTTTTAAATTGATAGGCATGCAAAAAGCGAAGGAAAGATGATGACAGATCTTCCTGTAAAACAATTACAAGATATTTATTGCCAATAGGGAAGACCAGAGACAGGGTTTTCTCTCCACCAAAATCCAGTAATATTCTGCATTATTTTAGAAAGACTTCACCTACAAATGAGAAGACTCAGTCAGCAAAAGACTGTGAGATAAAGTCATCCACACCATTGCCTGCTAACAGTGGCAAAGACTATAAAACATCTTTGGAAATGTTCTCAAGTATAGAATTTAAAAAGAGAGGAAAGAGAGTTAATTTAGCTCATCAACTAAGCAATGTTAAAACTGAAAATGAATCTCCAATTGAAATTAGTAGTGATGATAGCAAAGAACACTCTAGTTTAAGTAATGATTTTGTGGAGAGTAGTACTTCTGTTTTATTCTACAAGAAACATGTAGAGGTACTTGCAGAAAGTATTCAAGATATCAAAAAACAGTCAAGCACTATGGCTTCTAAAAAAGGTTTTAAGAAAATAAATTCCAAACAAGGGACCACAAAAAATAATTGCAAAAAGTTGAGAAAAAGGAAGTACAGAGATGTAATAGATCTATCTGAAAATTTACCCATGGCGGAGGAACTAAATCTTCTTAAAAAAGGTGTTAAAGATAGTAAACACATAATGCCTTCCCTAACTAATGAAATTGAGAGGACTGCAAATGATGCAGACTCTAGAGATACTGTAACTAAAACAGCGCAGTTAAATGATGGTACAATAACTGTCTCATATGAAGAATTTTTAAAAAGTCACAAGGAAAATAAAGTGGCACAGATACCAGACTCTACAATGTCAATTTGTATTCCTTCTGAAACTGTTGAAGATACAGTGAAAAGTGGTTGTATGAGTGACACAGAAACCCGTGAAATTACCCAACAGGGACGCTTTAAGACAGTTACTGTTCTTGCACAGGTTCATTCTGTTCCCCCCAAAAAGACAAGGAAAATACCCTCAATTTTCTTGAAACACAAGCAATTGGAAATGGAAAATAGTCTGTCTGATCCTGAGAATGAACAGACAACTCAGAAAAGAAAATCTAACGTTGTTATCCAGGAGGAAGAATTAGAACTGGCAGTGTTGGAGGCTGGAAGTTCTGAAGCTGTGAAACCAAAATGCACCCTAGAAGAAAGACAGCAGTTCATGAAAGCATTCAGGCAGCCAGCATCAGACGCACTTAAAAATGGTGTCAAAAAGTCTTCTGATAAGCAGAAAGAGATCAATGAAAAATCTTTAAATGAGGAAGGAAGAGACAATTCTAAAAACATCATGAAAAATCCTAATATCGAAATGGTTTCAAATAATGGCAATTCACAGTCACACTCTGGTAAAGGAAGTTTTTCTAAGGAGAAAATTAAAAAGCTGAAGAAAAAGGATAAGAAAATGTTAGATACT
Source organism: Tapirus indicus (assembly GCA_031878705.1). Lineage (NCBI taxonomy): Eukaryota > Metazoa > Chordata > Mammalia > Perissodactyla > Tapiridae > Tapirus > Tapirus indicus. Next base: position 20,734,575 of record CM062932.1, read on the forward strand.
GGTGCTACTCCAGGTGAAAATAAAGAGGGAAATACTCGAAAGAAAGAAACAACTTTTTCCGTTAAAGAGAAACAGAATCAAAATAGGCTTAGAACGAGTTTAAGACAAAAGAAAACAGAAGTTTTCAAAACTAGCACATTATTTAACAGCGAAAGTCTTGTTTGTGAAGAAACAGCAAATGATGATCCTCTAAAGATACATAACAAGAAGTCCTCTCTATATAACAAGAAGTCTTCAAGAAAAACCAGCGTACTAGTTAAGGATAAGATTACACGTTCTAAAGCTGAAACTGAAGACAGCTTGGTAAATATTTCCACGCTCAAATCAACCAGAAGATCTGTAAGAAATAGCAGCACGCCTACTGCAATAATCATTAGAAGTACTGATTCTGAAGATGCGCAGGATGATAGTCCAGTAAAGGCTTCGACTCCAAAAGCAGCCAACTTATCAGAAAAGCGTAGCTTGTACACAGCGGAATTAATAACCGTACCCTCTGATTCAGAGAGTCCTATTAGGTAAAGTTTTGTTTTTGTTCTGAAGTTGTAAGTATTCTGCATGTATTATTAGCTGGGAAGGAAAATGCTTCAAGCGTTGGAGACTATTATTTTTTCTAGAACACAGCTGATTTATGAGAAAAAAAAACAGCTTCAAAAATGCTGCTCATTTTTTACATTTAACTTAAAGTCAGGCATGATTTCAGACGAATTCTAGATATATTTTAGGTGAATTCTAAACTTGTATTCATCACAGTTGCTAATCCCTGGAGAAATATCCCTCAGATATGAATTCTGTGCATTTAACAAACATGAGATTAAAAATAAATTATAGAACTTTATTTCTTGGGTAAACTGAGTCATATACTATGAGGTATATATTTGCGTGCTGGTTCTGGCTAATATAAGAGTGATCTTAGGGGCTAATTTTCTGTAAAGCTTGTGATTTCTAAAGGGAAACATTTTATATTTTCTAAGAGTTTAACATTGAGTTTGTGTTATTTTGAATCAGTAGTTTGAAACTAATGGGGAATGTTTTTGTTTTTGTTTTCTGTTTCAAAACTGTCCAGAAATTGGAGCCCTAGTTGGTTCTTTTCTCTGTTTAATTGAAATTTTTGCACATTATAATCATGAAAATGTTCCTGAATATCTTTTTTTTCAGAATGAAATTCACCAGAATTAGTACTCCCAAAAAATCTAAGAAAAAATCTAAGAAAAGATCTGAGAAATCTGAAGCAACTGGTGGAGATTTTACTTCTCAGACTAGAAAGGTAATTGAAATATTAGGGAGTCCTGTAAGTGTATGGGACAACACTTACAGGACTTAACAACAGTTACTATGGGAAGTAATATGCCAAAAGAAGATTCACGTATTTCATAGATTGGTTATATTAACTACAACCCTATATTATTTTTTACTACTATTTCATACCTTTAGCTAGTTTATTTATGACATCAACTTATCTTATTGGGAGATGAAAGCAATTGATAAGGACAGTATAATTTACTTAGAAAAAGTCTTGTTAGTGAGAGTTACATTCCAGTCATTTTCCTTAAGGCTGCTTATAGGTCATGATTGGATTTTTGGTTTATTTTTGTAGATTAGAGGCTAAAAAGGGGAGATCTCAGCCCAGTACTGTTGACATTTTGGGCTGGATAATTCTTTGTTGTGGGGAACTGTCTTGTGCATTATAGAATGTTTAGCAGTAACCCTGGCCAGGAGCACTCCAACTCACCTAGTTGTGACAACCAAAAATGTCTCCAGACATTGCCAGATATCCCCTAAAGGGAAAACATCACCCGCAGCTGAAAACCACTACCATAAAGGGAGAGGTAGGATATATAAGAATAGTTTAGTTGCTTTTGCACAATAAGCTGCTTATCCCCATCATGAGAGAATTAGATTCTCTCCAGGGTGGTAGGTACAGGTATATGTGTTTTGAAAAAGCCACCAAGGTGATATAATTCTTGAGTGAAAACCAATCCTACAGAAAGTTGGTAACTCTTGTTTTTATTTAACAGCTATCATTTTTTGACTGCTTATCACATTCCAGGCACTATGCTTAGTACTCATATTAATCTCATAAATATTTAACCCTGTTTTGAAGGACAGTAGGGTCAGGGGAGGAGGACATTTTTAAGAATGGTTGAAGTGATGTGCAATGGAATCTAAGCTGGGTAGAGGGAAGCAGAGGCTGATAAATAGGAAGAGAGTAGAGAGCTGTCAGGACCAAAGTTCCTGTTGTAGTCAGGAGTAACCAAGTAACAGCTGGGAGGGTAGTGGCTAGGTCCGAAAGTAGGGTGTTGGAAATGACTATTTTTGAGGTGATAGGATTATGGTTAATTTTAATTTTCTTTATTTATCTGTAAATATGAACTTTTAAAATCTTATCAGAAAAACAACTCTTAGGAAAAAAGCAGATTTCAAGTACAGTCATGTGTCACTTAATTAATGACGTTTCCGTCAACGACAGACTGCATATATGATGGTTCCATAAGATTAGTACCATATAACCTAGGTGTGTAGCAGTTATACCATCTAGGTTTGTGTAAGTGCACTCTATGATTGCACGACAAAATCGCCTAACAACGCGTTTCTCAGAACGTATCCTTGTTGTTATGCAACGCATGACTGTAATAGCAGAACTACTTGCCAAAACATATCTGTGTATTTTTTTTCACACATTCACTAAAACATATCTCTTTGTGTAACAGTTTCTTTCAGTGATTGAGTTGTTAATTTAAATTTAGGTAGATTATTTTGAATATTAACTTTCCATGAGGTTCATCAGCCTGCCAAAAATTTTGCTAGCAGAGCAACAGTCTCTCACTCCACCACTATAGAAGCAAATCCTTAACATTCTTAACCTTCTTCCATGTATTTTGAATATCCATGCCTATTCTTTGTAATGTTTTTTAAAAACATTTTAAAGGTTTTAAAAAACAGCAAACATTTGTTTAAAAAACAAACAGAAGTATGCAAAATTACAAGTGAATACTTTTTTTTGTCTTCTCACTCCTACTTTCTAGAGGTAGCCCACTTTCAATAGTTACATGTTTATCCTTCCAGACTTTCCTATGCTTAAATAGATATATGCCATTTTTAAAAGGGATCATACAATATACACTGTTCTGCAGATTGCTTGCTGTGTATTTTTAATCCACACGTAAAAACCTGTGGAACTCAGAGTATGGAAAGCACATTATCTGGAAGATATTTACAAGATCACTTAGTACATCAATGGCAGAGCATGGCCTGAAGGCCAGACTGTATTCTTATCTAGTGCTCTTTTCCTTACTTAGTACCTTTTCAACCTCTCTCCAAAGGATTCAGCCTAAAGTGACTATTTAGCAAAGAATAGATGCCATGAAGATGATGTGGAAATAACCAAGAATTCTAATCTATGCAGACATCTAATCCAGACATCTTTCTGGATGTTTTTCACAAATGTAATAATTATATTTGTCTGAATAAATTTCAAGTTAGAAATAAAGGCAAATCAAGTATAACTAGACACATTTTAATTTAATTTCCTTGGTAAGATTTGAATAACCATTTCTTTGTCTTATTTAGTATGATTTGTGATTATATTTTTCTATTATATATATTTTTTTCAATGGACTTTATTTTTTTAGAGCAATTTTAGGTTCACAGCAAAGTTGAGCAGAAGATACAGAGATTTCCATGTGCCCCCTGCACCCACCCATGCATAGCCTCCCCCATTATCAATACCAGAATAGTACATTTGTTACAATTGATGAACCTACACTGATACATCATTATCACCCAGAGCCCATAGTTTACATTAGGGTTTATTCTTGGTGTTTAGTATTCTGGGGGTTTGGACAAATGTATAATGGTATGTATCCACCATTATAGTATCATACAGAGTAGTGTCACTGCCTTAAAAATTCTCTATGCTCTGCCTATTCATTCCTTCCTCCTCCCTTAATTCCTGGTAACCACTGATCTTTTTACTATCTCTAAAGTTTTGCCTTTTCTATTATTAAATATAAAATGTTTGTGAGTGACCTAAATTAATATTTCAAATTTTTGTTTAGGCAAGCAATGCTTCAAAAAATGTATCAAAAGCAAAACAATTGGTTGAAAAAGCAAAAGCTTTACACATTAGTAGGTCAAAAGCTACTGAAGAAATAGTGACACCTTTAAGGCGTTCGTCTAGACATCAGACACTTCCTGAAAGGAAGAAATTGTCAAAAACAGAAGTAAGTATTGCAAATATTTATTGGTATAAACTGTGTCCTATTCTGCTGTTTGGAGTGGGAGAAGGAAACCATTATAAAGTTATAAGGTAGAATTGTAAGATAGCCTTGAGCTGGTAGAACGAATATAATTTTCAGTTCTATTTTAAAAGCCTTTGGCTCTCTTTTGCCTACAGAATACAGTGTGAATCCTTAGTCATTCAAGATCCTTCATAGGCTGGACTAGTTCTTCCTTTTCTTCAACCCCCCCTTCCTCATATACACACTTTCTGCTCCAGTCACACTAATTTATTCATTTCTCCCCAAATGGTGGAATTTTTACTTTTTTCAGTTTGTAGTCTCTGCTTGAAATGTGCATTCCAGGTACCCTCTTCTACTTGAGAAATTCCTACTCAAACTTTAAGATTCTGTTAAATGCTACCACCTCCTCTTTTTTTTTTAAACAGCTTTATTATAGAGAGATAATTCACATTCCATACAATTCTCTATTTAAAGTGTACAATTCAATGGCTTTTAGTATATTCACGGAGTTGTGCATCCATCACCACAATCAATTTTAGAACATTTTATTACAAAAGAACCGCTAGTCCCCTTAGCTGTCACCTCCCAGTCTCCCCTCCCCCAGCCCTAGCCAACCATTAATCTACTTTCTATCTGTATGGATTTGCCTATTCTGGACATTTAATATAAATGGTATCATACAATATGTGGTCCTTTCTGTCTAGCTTCTTTCACTTAGCCTAATGTTTTAAAGGTTCATCCGTGTTGTAGCATCAGTATTTCATTTCTTTTTTATCGCCAAATAATACCCCATTGTATGGATAGTCCACATTGTATTTACCCATTTATCAGTTGATGGACAGTTGGGTTGTTTCCACTTTTTGGCTGTTGTGAATAATGTTGTGAACATTCTGCTACCTCTTCTTGAAAGCTTTGCTGATGCCTTCAAGACAAATAGGTTCCTTCCCTATATGTACTTTACTTTCGTGGTTTTTTGGTATTTTAGTCAGTATTGCTCTCACCATACTGTATTATAACTAGTTAAACTCTACTCATGGACTAGCCCTCTCTCTGTCCCCTAAACCCTAGTGTAACCGTGAAACCTACTATTGAGTTTCATTTGTCTGTGTTCCCAGTGCCTGCTGTATTGCCTGACACATATAGATGCTCAGTAAATGTATGCTGACCACATGAAAACATATCAGACTTCATCTAATACATTTCTAGGATGTATAATTCTAATAGGGTGTAGCCAGAATTTTTTGCTTCTTTAAAAAAGAAAACCCATGGTCACAATAAATCCACTCTTTGATCACGTGAACTTGTATGATATATGGACTGACTACTGCCATTCATATCATGTGTTCTCTGTATCAGTCAGATGGTGTCTAGTGGAGAGATATATGGAATTGCTAATGTAATTATTTTGTCTGTGGCTTCTAGCACTGTAATCTTTTTGAAATTTTAATATCATTAATTGTATGACATATTTAAAAGTTTTTTTCTATTCTTAGGACTCTGTAATAGTAATAGATTCAAGTCCTACTTCTTTAAAGCATCCAGAGAAAAATCAGAAGAAACTTCAGTGTCTGAATGATGTGCTAGGAAAAAAACTTAACAAGACTCCTAAAAGTGTACCTGGTAATTAGATCTGATAACATTTATGGAACATTAGAATGTTTAGGGGAGGATTATATTGTTCTGCAGCCTCTCATTTTAATTTAATCTCTTGTCTTATAAAATGTAAACTTATATTAAATATTATTTCTATTTTAATAAGTAAAGTTATAATATAGTGTAGTGAAGAGTTTTACAAAGGGTTAACTGAGCATATTTTGAATTACTGCATTTTTGTGTGTCTAGTTAGCCTCAGTTAAGTTAGTGGTTCCCAAACCTGACTGATCATCAAAATCATCTGGGTAAATTTAAAAAATTTTTAAGTCTTTAGGTCCTTCCCTAGACATATTGACTTAAGAATCTCCAGAGGTGTGTTGTGGGAATCTGTAGTTAAAAAGAAAAGGTTCCTCAGGAGATTCTGACATTGATACTGTCAGGTTGAGAGACCAAATCATTATACAGAAATTTTTTCAATTAAAAAAAATGTAAAGGGGTTAATTTTTTAAAAATTTAAAAGCATAGAGATATAATTTTGAAAGTAGCTGGAGGTAAATGGAGATGATAAACATTGATACTAACCTAAGTATTTATTTTTCTAAGGAAAAATGAAAGTTGCTCCTTTATTTCTTACCAAAAAGGCTCAAAAAACAGCTGATCCTATCCTTGGTTTTGATGAAAACAGGTCAGTACAATACAAATTTTAAAATGCCAAAATATCTTTTGGAATATATTTTGTATTTATTCATTTACTTTGATGAGAAAGCATGTAAATTATCATTTGAAGCTTTAATAAGTCCATTTTAAAAGATGACAATATTGACAGTGCTACAACTGCAATTTGAAGATCTTTTGCAAACATTTTGTGGCCATCTCTAGGCAAAATAGTGGAAAAATAAGCAAACCAAAAATACCAGAAAGCTAATTATGAACTTATTCAGTAAATATTTAAATACCTACTGTGTACTAGGCACTGTTTTGGGTACTAGGAATATTAGGGGGAACAAAACAAGGCACATTCTCTGGACTTGTGAGGCTTACACTCTAGAGGAAAGGTAATCTGTGATTAAACATTAGTTGGACCAACAAATGAAAAATTGCAGTTGTGCTAAGAAGGAGAGGTATAAAGTTCTGTTCAAGTTTATATTAAGTAGATTTGGTCTGGTCAAGAAAGGCTTTGCTAAGGAAATGACACCTGAACTGAAGGATGAGCAGGAGTTCATCGGGGGGAGGAACAGTGTTCCAGCCAGAGGGGACAGTCTGTGCAGAGTCCCTGTGGCTAGAAAGAGCATGGTAAATACAGAAGGTTGAAAGAATGCCAGTGTGACTTGAGCATAGAGAGCAGGGATGAGAGGAATGTGATAAAGCTGGAGAGATGGATGCCAGCCCATGTAGGACCTTTAGGCCATGTGAAAAAATTTTATTATGCTAATAGCAGTAAGAAGCAATCAAAGGATTTTAAACATGAGTATGGACATAAACATTTGATTTTGAAAGTTTAATCTGACTGCTGGATTAATTTGGTTATTGTATAAAGAATGGAATGGAGGAGGGATTAGAAGTGGATGCAGGAGTCCAGGTGTGAGATGATGGATGTGTGGACTCAGGTGTTGAAGATGATATATGAAAAAATTTTAGGAGATAAATTAAAAAACCCTTGATGATTAATTAGATCTTCAGGATGCGAGTAGGGGAGAGGAAGGTGTAAGGATGACGCTCAAGTTCTGATCTATGCAAGTGGACAACATGATGGAAGAAGAACAGATTTAGGGACATCATGAGTTCAAGTTATTGTTTTTTCCTGTTTCAATTTTATTGACATATAATTACATACTGTTAAATGCACAAATCTTGTGTACAGTTTTGATAAGTACATTATATCAAGATATAACATCGTTTTTTACTCCCGAGAGGTTACTTACTCTTTTTCTGTTATCCCCACCACAACCACAGCAACAAAAGGTTACCACTATTCTGATTTTGTTACTATTCTGATTTCTCTTACCTCCGATTAGTTTGATTTCTGTTACCATGGATTAGTTTTGTCTATTTTAGAATTTCACATAGACTTTATGTATATATTCTTTTGTGTCTAACTGTTCTTGCTGAGTTCACATACACACATATCTTTTTTTAAATCAACTTTATTCAGGTATAATGTATGTAGAATCATATGTACCCATATTAGCTAAACAGTTTGAGGTTTAACAGTTGTACACATCTGTATAATCACCACCACAATAAAGATAGAGAACATTTTAGGGCCGCCCGGTGGCGCAGCGGTTGAGTCCGCGCTTGGCAGCCCGGGGTTTGCGAGTTCGGATCCCGGGCGCCCGCCGACGCACTGCCTGTCAGCCATGCCGTGGTGGCGTCCCATATAAAGTGGAGGAAGATGGGCACGGATGTTAGCCCAGGGCCAGTCTTCCTCAACAAAAAGGGGAGGATTGGCAACAGATGTTAGCTCAGGGCTGGTCTTCCCCACAAAAAAAAAAAAAAAAAAAAAGATAGAGAACATTTTTATCACACTCAAAAAAGTTCTGTGCCTCTTTGCAGTTAATCCCTGTCCCCCACTCCCAATCCCATGCAACCTCTGATCTGCTTTCTGTTGATATAGATTAGTTTGCCCTTTCTTGAATTTCTTAGAAATGAAATCATACAGGAGGTACACTTTTGTCTCTGGCTTCTTTCAGTCAAGTTAATGTATCAGTATTCTGTTCTTTTTCACTGCTGAGTAGTAGTTCTTATATGAATATACTATAATTTGTTTATCTGTTCTTTTATTGGTGGTCATTTGGGCTATTTCCAGTATTTGGCTATTATTAATAAGGCTGCTGTGAATATTCTTTTTTTTTTTTTTTTTTGTGAGGAAGACCAGCCCTGAGCTAACATCCGTCGCTAATCTTCCTCTTTTTGCTGAGGAAGACTGGCCCTGGGCTAACATCCGTGCCCATCTTCCTCCACTTTATATGGGATGCCGCCACAGCATGGCTGACAGGCAGTGCGTCGGCAGGCGCCTGGGAACCGAACCGGCAAACCCCGGGCTGCCAAGCGCGAACTAAACCACTGCGCCACTGGGCCAGCCTGATGCTGTGAATATTCTTACACACATAGGTAGACAGGTGTTCTCATTTCTCTTGAGTGAATACCTGAAAGTGGAATTGCTCTGTCATTAGGTAGATGCATATTTAACAATATAAGAATCTGCCAAAATGTTTTGCCAAGTGGTTGTTCCATTTTACATTCCCACCATCAATATACAAGAGTTCTAGTTGCTGTACATCCTTGCTAACACTTGGCATTATCAGACTTTTTAATTTTAGCCATTCTAATAGGTTTCTAGTGGTATGTCAGTGTGGGTTTTTGTTTGTTTGATCAATTAATTAACTTTTAAGCCTTATTGAAGTATAATTTACCTACAATCAACTGTATTTAAAGTGTATAATTTGATGAGCTTTGTCAGTTGTATACACAGTGAAACCATCACCACTACAGTAAAGATACTGGTTTATTTCCATTACCCTCCAAAAGGCTCCTCATGCTCTTTTGCAGTCTGTTCCTCCTTCTAGTCCCAGCCTCAGACAAACACCAATCCTTTTTCTGTATATTAATTTGCATTTTCTAGAATTCTGTATTAATGAAATCATATGATATATACTCATTTTTATCTGGCTTCTTTCGGCATAATGATTTTGAGATTTATTCATGTTGTCAAATATATCTGTAGTTCGTTGATTTATTTTTGCTGATCCTTGGTTCCTTTTGGTGGAGGATGGTATTTAGAAACCAAGATCTAGGTGTTTATTTTACTCATTGCTCCTGAGGTGTCAATGCATCTAGGCCTTCTCAGCAGATAAAGCTAGGAAATACATATATGTATATGCATGCACACAAACATAACACACATCCAAAATTATTTCTGTGTATATAATATATATTGTATAACATATATGTAATACATATATATATGAAATATATGTGTATTTTATACTAGTACCTTGTACCTTCTGCTGTTGGCACATACTAATTTAGCTACAACTTCACCCATCTTTTCCTCCTTCCCTTCAATTAACAGTAAAAAAGGTACACCTCTTCTTTTCTAAGATTAATCCCTCCACTCTGGCTTTAGAGCTCATCTTTCCCTCGTTTCTCTCAAACAGGAAAGGAAAAGAGAAATAGAAGTTTTTGTAGCTTCTTTTTAATTACCAATCCGAATTTCTATTTGTAGAGAATATTACAATTCTTACTCTATGTGGCAGGCTAGGAAGGGTATGTAAGCTGTAGTATACTACCACCATGCTCTTTCCCCCTCCACCACTCCAGCATCCCATTCTCCTCTACCCTCTCACCTCCCTCTTACTGAAGTCAAGAGTCTTATGGTTAGCAGTAGGAAGATAAGCCAGGTAAAACTGAGATATCAATAATAAGGGCCCTAATGTTCCTCCTATTATATTGGAAACAGTATTACATTAGAAGTTCTTACATTAACTTTTTGAAATATAGCACTGATTTTGTTTTCTGATTATAATACAAAGGCATTTTTTTGAAAAAAAGGAAGACAGAAAAGACAAGAGGGAAAAAACTCAGCTACCACTGAAAGATAGCCTCTGTTAACATTTTGGTGCATGTCCTTCAGGTTATTTTTCTCTATATATACTTATTTAATTTGACCAGCTGAAATTTCAGGTAGCTGATTAAGTTTTTTCAAATTAAATTAAAAAGTTTTCAGGGCCGGCCCATGGCATAGCAGTTAAGTTCACACACTCCCCTTCGGCAGCCCAGGGTTCACAGGTTCGGATCCTGGGCGTGGACCTACGTACCACTCATCAGCCATGCTGTGGCGGCGTCCTGCATATGAAGTGGAGGAAGATGGGCACACATGTTAGCCCAGGGCCAATCTTCCTCAGCAAAAAGAGGAGGATTGGCAACAGATGTTAGCTCAGGGCTAATCTTCCTCACCAAATAAATAAATAAATAAATAAATAGAAATAACTAAATAATAATAATTAAAATAAATAAATTAATTAAAAAGCATTCATTTTATAGATTTCTTTAAGTGTTTATAACCTTAGCTTTCCTTTTTCACACCATTTTCTTAAAAGTCAAGATACATCCGAAAAGTCTCAGGATTGTGGTGTGCAGTTTAAAGCAAAGCGTGACTTTCTGATGAGTGGTTTGCCAGATTTGTTGAAACGAAAAATTGCAAAGAAAGCTGCTGCATTAGATGTGTACAATGCAGCGAGTACCAGTTTCCAGAGAGTGGTTCATGTACAACAAAAAGATGATGGTGAGTTTATTAAATATTTTAAAATGTAAGAAGTAATATGAAACTATGGAAGTTGGTTTAAGGTGAGGCTAAGGTTTAAGTATAATTCTTATGGGGATTTTAGTGGGACTTTAAGGTACATGTTTCATCCTCTTTTCCTCAGCCTTGTACTCATTCTACTGAGGATGGCGGCAAGAAAGTCAAAGGCATCCTCAGCCCTTACACCTTACGCCAGGGGAGAGCAGGCACGTATGTGGGACCTTAAGTGAATGTTGTTCTCCGGAGAGGCACTGTATTTTAAAAGGAACGCAGTTCCCTTCATACACATAGCCTGTGTGTGAGCAGATCATCGTTAAGAATTTCTTAAGAGCTCCAGCTTTGTCCTTGTCTAATTACTGTTGAATGTTCGAGGGAAATCTGTTTGCCTCCATTCCAGAGCAGCTTTTACCATTTAGTGCTGTAAGTGTCTCCTGGAATAGGTAACACGTAGCAGTGCTTCATTGCTCTAGTTCACTCTTTTCTCACGGGCACCGTGCACAAGAGTGAGCTGTTTGCACAAGCCTCTTGTACTGTGGTATTATCTTGATCAGAATCTAATTCTATTTGGATTTAAATGCTATAGCAACCACAATCTTACTTTACTTATATAGTTTTTAATTACTGACAATGTACAAAGCCCGATATCTTTACTTTGTCGTTGTTCCTATCTAGAGGTTTTGTGTGTTTTTTGTCAGCATAAAAACGGTTATATTCTTCTCAGCTGGCTTTGTGGTTTGGTTTAGGGCACGCCCTCTACTCATGAAATGCACACCATGTTCTGTCCTTTCTTTTCCTTTTTGTTTCTGACCTTGATACTTTTTTGAGTTTTGTTCAGCCTGTTTTTTGTATGGGGAACTTCCCAGCCCGTCTTTCTAATAATATTCTTTTCCTTTTTTCCCAGCTCTGCCACTGGCCATTCAGTTGCTGAAGCCTTTCTTGTTATTTTCACTAGTTCAATTTTAGATAGTGTTTTCTAATAGTATGTTCAACTATAGAAATTAGTTATGCTTTTCTTCACTGATTTTGATAAACACATTTTCATAAGAGCGCTACTATAAAGCTTAGCATATCTGTATGTAGGTGAGCAGATGAGGCAAGCACAGAGAGAACCTCTGTCTCTTAGAACCTTAAGAGTTATTGAACAGTTACCATTGTCTGGCATTCTGCTGAGCACTTCATATGCATATCTAGTTTAATCCCCATAATAACGCTAGGAGGTTGAGTACTATAATTGTCACCCCCATTTTACAGGTGAAGAAACTAAGGTTTAGGACCTTGCCCATGCTCCCCTGCTAGTGAGTGGCAGAGTCTGGATTTGAATCCAAGTCTGACTTCAAAGTTTAAACTTTAAACCAGGATGCTAATTGCCCCTGAAATTTTTACCCTGAGTAGCAAGGTTGATTTAAAAAGAAAAAAACTTTGCTAATATTTGCTTATTTTTAACAATTGGGAGGGAAGACTAAGTAATTTTTATTAATTGTATCTGTCGGAGGTGAGGATTTTGTTCCCTGTGTACTCATTTGAGTTTCAGGACTTTTGTGCTAATGATGTAGTTGTTGTCAAGTCTTCATGTTGACATATTTGGCATTCGATCAATGGATAGTATGAATGAAGGTAGTTAAGAGAGTTTTTCTGTCTTTCTTTAGGGTGCCATTTGTGGCATTTGAAACCACCCACTTGTCCTCTCTTAACTAAACTTAAAGAACTGAACAATAAAGTAATGGATCTCTCAAAATGTGTTATTGCTCTTGGTGAATTTTCAACATTGAATTCAAATTCAAAAAGTAATAATTCTGCTGTTGTGGTAAGTATTCGAGTGCCCATCCATTGTAGAGTGTTTCCTTCACATCTTTCAGAGGAAAAAAAATTTTGGATATCTACTATTGTAGCCTAAAGTTCATTTTTTCTTAGAGTCCAATTTAAAAAAATAAATCCCAATTGAAGTACACATCTCTTTTAAATACTCCTGGAGCTTTAAAAACATTTTAAAAATTAATGATAGCCAGTTGCAAAAGAATATTAGATTGTATAGCACATTTAGATACTTTATAAGTCAGCATTGTAAAGTGCATTTAATTGAAAGAGAACAATAAAAATATGAAGTAAGTCCTTCAAAAACTGTGCACATGCAGCTTTGCCGTCAGGGTTGTATTTAGTGACTAAAGCTAATCCTACATTGATATTAACTTACTCTAGACAGAAAGTAGTTGGCAGTATTGTCATTAATATTAATAGACGATATGAGTCTGTTATTGAGCATTTTATTCTTTATTGCAGTTTATGGGGAGAAGGAAAGATTTGACTGAAGAAGTAAGAAATCTTTTGCTGGAGGAAATTAGGTGGTCAAATCCTGAATTTTCTTTCAAGAAATATTTCCCTTTGCTTCTAAAAAAACGAACTGAGCACCAGGTACTTTCTGAGTGTACTCGAAAACAAGGTTGGTGATAATTAATATCATTTATGTTAACATTTCAGTTTTGAAAACACTGTGACTTAGCCATTTTCTCTTGAAAGTGATCACCACAGAGAGGACATTGCTTATGGCTAGCAGAAAGAATTGTTCAACTGAAGTAAAGCATCTTGTGCAATGTGTTAGTCCCTGCCAGCTTCCAGACATGCCAACCCAAAAACAGCTTTAATTATGTTAAAATATTGGTAGTTCATTTAAGGAAAGCCTTAGAACTTACATAGCTTGTACAAAAGGTAGTTTCAATAACAAGATATCCAGCTTGCTTTCTATATGCCATATTTGATTCTTGCCTTTTCATTTTATAGTAAGAAGACTACTGGATATTTTGAAGTGATATTAAGATTATTGGGTATGAAAATTTGGTTTTTTTGTTTATTAGTAAGCACATACTTTCTTTAATTCCCCAAATAGAAAGTCCACAACTAGAACCCGATGTCAATCAAAAAGAGAACAAAAGGAAACGAGTAGAAACAGAAAATCATAAGTCAAAAAGAAAGAAACCAAATGAGTATTCAGAAAATCCAAAAAAGATAAGTGGGAAATCAGAAGAACTTGACAAAAGAAACAACTCCACTGGGATAAAGCTAGACTCTTCCAAGGGTCTGTTGTCTAAAACATCCAGGAAGAAACAAACTGCTTTGAGTACAACGTGTAAAGTGGAAACAGGAGCAAAAGAAGGTTCTGATATTTTGATAATAGATGATGACAAAGAGTCTACATCAGAAATATCTTCTATTCCTGGTAAATTAGATTTTCTCCCTCTGGTCCTTGAAGTCCTGTGGTTTTTAACCTCTCATTTTTCCCCTCTCTTAATGTATGCTCATTGCAATATTCAAACAACGTATAAAATAAGTGGAAGCCTCACTAATTAGAGTCTTACAGATAACTACATTTAACAGATTGGTGTTTGGTCTTTGCTTTTTCTGTGCTTCTATAAATACATATACTTTTAAAAAAACCTGGGATCATACTATATGTATTATTTTACACCTGTTTCACATATTTCTGACATGTTCCCATTTTGTTTATCTAGCTTTTCCAAAGTATTCTATTGAATTGATTAATTCATCCTTTTATATAGCTTCAGAGTATATTTTGATATTTTTATGGCAAGTCTCCTATCATTTTTTAAAACTATTTTCATGCATCTACTCTACTCAGTGAACTATAAAGACGTTTTTACCCCCCAAAATCCCACTGGGGTTTTGACTTTGCATTGGTGTATGGATTAATTCGGAGTGAATTGGCATCTTTGCAACATTCAGTCTTAGTTGGGAGTGTAGCATCTCTCTCCATTTACCCAGGTTGAGTTAGTAGGATATTTTAATGTTTCTTTTCAATGGTTAAAAGAGGCTCCACTAAAATTATGCTGCGCTTATTCTTCAGATTATTTTTTATGGTACAAACTGTTTTTCGTATTTCATGGTAATTAAAAATTTAAATGTGTACTGTTAAACCTTACTGTCATGAGATTTTATGGTGGTTAGCTTCTAAGGGGGAAAGGTTTGGAAATGAAGAATTTTAAATGTAATGTTAGGTTTAGAAATTGCCTTTTTGGCATTTCGTAAATATAAATATTTGTATAAATACTTATTGTTTCATGAGATGATAATGTAAATGTCTAAGAATATATGCTTATGTCAAGGAACAAATACTTTAATATGTATTTTTTGCTTTAGATTCTGGAACTGAAGACATGCTTTGGACAGAAAAGTATCAACCCCAGAACTCCAGTGAACTCATAGGCAATGAGCTAGCTATAAAGAAGTTACATAGGTTGGTAAAATTTGTAAAGGAATTGAGAAATAGTTTATGAATTTAGTCTTACCTTTTATTTTATTTATACTAAAATCTAGAAATTATAAAGTAATGCATTATGTGTAAAATCTTAAAAATAATTTTTTTTAAGTGAAAAGTGAATATCCCTCTTTTCTCCCATTTCTGTTCCCCAGAGGTAAGCACTGTTAAAGGTTTCTTATAAAATCTTCCAGAAAAAATTGTGTGCATATATTAGTTCCTTTCTTCCTAACAAATAGGATCATATTACTCCTAATTCAGCTTCATAATCTTTTTTCAATGCCCACATCCAAAAAGTTCTGAAAACTGAAAGTTAACTATATTACATAAAGTTCATTATGGTCTTTACTGATCCCATTTAGTACAAGTTCATACTTTTTTTTTAAATAGAAATATCAAATGATTATAGAAGTCCCACCACAGAGCCCATTAGGGGTGTTGTGTTATATGTGGTGTATGTACCAAATTTCCTTTCTAATGTCTGAAGTATTCTGAATTCTAAAACTCACCTGGCCCAAAGGATTTTGTTATAAGGAATTGGGACACATAATAATAGTAACACTTTGAGCTTAGCACTGTTGTAAGTACTTGAGTTCTTCTTAGCTCATTTAATCCTTAAAACAATACTATGAGGGTAAGTACTGTTGTCCCCATCTCATAGACAGGAATGAGGCCTAGAAAGGCTGAGTTATTTGTCACGGTCACACAGCTGGAAAGTGGTGGAGCTGGAATTCAAACTCAGGCAGTCTAGCTCCAGACTAGAACTTAACCTTTCTACTTATACTTAGCATTGTACATTAGACGTCTTTCATGTCATCACACAATCTACCTCAGTTCTTTATAGTTGCTCTGTACTGGTTTCTGATGTGAGTGATTCGTACTGTATCTTTTCTCTTACTGATGTAGATTTGGGTTTTTTCTTTTGGAGGCTAATGTGAACAGTGTTGCAGTGAATATCCTTGCACATATAATCTTGTGTATTTTGGCAAAAATTGCTTCATTTTAAAATATTCAAGCCCATGTAAAAATATTTTACTATTTGGTTGATTCAGAAGCACTATGGAGTACTTAAAAATTAGTGATGTGTCATAACTTCCCCCAACAATCATTTTTACATGTAGTCTAAGAGATATCTATATTCTTTTTATCTAAGAGATATCTATATTACTTTTATTAACATACATTTCCTTATGGCAGTTGGTTGAAAGACTGGAAAAGAAGAGCTGAATTGGAAGAAAGACAAAATTTGAAGGGAAAAAAAGATGAGAAACAGGAAGGTATTTCGAGTCATTTTTTCCATTTCACTGGACATTTTTAGAGTTAGATTAGCTAAAAATTTTTATAGAATTTCTTAATGGGTATTTTATATTTGATTTTCTAGTTTTTGGAAATTAAATTTCCAGCATTTCTTGTCAAGAAGTTGCTGAGATTTGATCACTGGGTTTTGTGAGGTGGACTTGCTGCCTAAGCAGTTGGCATCTTATATGCATTTGAATCATTTTCCAGATCTGTCGGATAGCATAGATTTTAAAGGCAGTTCAGATGATGAAGAAGAGAGTCGTCTTTGCAATACTGTCCTTATAACAGGGCCAACAGGAGTGGGAAAAACTGCTGCCGTCTATGCTTGTGCTCAAGAGCTCGGATTTAAGGTTAGTGAGAGCTACAACGGAAGAATGTTAATGTAGTAATTATCCTTGAGTTAAAAGAAAACATAAACCATTTTGCCTTTTTTATATATTCTTCTTTTAGATATTTGAAGTGAATGCCTCTTCTCAGCGCAGTGGTAGACAAATTCTATCTCAACTTAAGGAAGCTACTCAGTCCCATCAAGTAGATAAGCAAGGTGTAAACTCACAAAAACCTTGTTTTTTCAATAGCTACAGCATAGGCAAGTCACCAAGTAAGTAAATTATTTTTCTTAAGTCATAACTTTTTGGGAAAAAACCTAAGAAAAGAATTTTAATGATCAGCATTTTATCATTGATTTTTTATCTTTTCCTACACATGTACATGCCTTTTAAATTTTTTCCTGAAGTGTTTTAAAACAAATCTCAAGATCATCATATAATTTTACCCATGTGTACTTCAATAGCTTTTTCTAACTGATAAGGACTTTTTAAAAAGCATAACCACAATATCATAATCAGACCTAACAAAATTAACTGTGTACCTTAATTTGATTGAATACCAGTCTAATTTCAGTTTTCTGTTGTTTCAAATGGTTTGTTCCAATCAGGATCCAAACAGGGTCCACATCTTACATTTGATTAATGTCTCTTAAGTTTCTTTTAATCTCTAACAATTCCCTCACCCTTTTCACATCATTTATTTGTTGAAGAACATGGGTCATTTGTCATAAAATTTCTCATATTCTGGATTTGGCTGATTGTGTCTTCATGGTATCAGTAAATGTACTCCTCTTCCCTATATTTCTTTTCTTTTTTTTTTTTTTTAGAGTAGTACATACTCCTTTATTAACATGTCAAATAACAAGATCTAGCAGCGTGTCTGATAACTACTGAAATTTCAAATGGTGATGCATGTAAATGATATTTCAGGACACCTGTTATAATTTTTTTATTTTTGTGAGGAAAACCAGCCCTGAGCTAACATCCGTTGCTAATCCTCCTCTTTTTGCTGAGGAAGACTGGCCCTGGGCTAACATCCATGCCCATCTTCCTCTACTTTATATGTCTTCCCTATATTTCTTATAAACTGGCAGTTATATCTGTGGGCTTGATTAGAATCAGGTTCCGTTTTGGGGCTGCCACACATGGAGAGTCGGGGCTGTGTACTTCCTATGGCATCATAGCAGGAGATACATAATGACTGGTTTTCCCACCTTTAGTTCAGTTGTTTTCAGTCTAATCCATCCATCATAAAGGTCCCCCATCACTCTCTTAGCTAATGGTATTTTGTAGCCATTAATGATCTTTGTCTAGTTGACTCATTATTTCATTAGAGCTTAAAAAATGGTGATTCTGTAATTCACTCAGCCTTTCTGAATTTATTATTTCAAATTCTAAGAAGGGCTATTCCTTATCAACTATTTGGATACTTTGAAGTACAGTCCGTGCAGGAAAAGGCATGAGAAATGCTTCATTCTTTCCTTCTTTTTATCAGATCTTAGAGTTATGCTGCCCTAGTAATCTCTGAAGTTGACCAATGAATTTTTGTGTTCTATTTTTAGTATTGTTATGAACTCATGGATTTGTATATATTTAATGTGTTTCAATCCTTTGTGTTCATTATTTGCTACTTTTAAGATTTTTCTCTTTATCACTAGTTTTAAGCAGTTAGGATTATTATGTGTGTTGGTATAGTTTTCTTCATGTGTCCTGTGCTTGGGGTTTGTTGAGCTCTTGGATGTACTGGTTTATAGTTTTCATCAAATTTGGGGAATTTTCAGCCTTTTTTTAAATTGAAATATATTTGACATGTAATGTGTAAATTTGTACATGTTAATTTGATACATTTATATATTGTACTATGTTTGCCATTGTATTGACAATTAGCTTCTCTAACATGTTTAATAATTATCATTTCTTTTTAGTAGTTGGAATAATTAAGTTATAATCTCTTAGAAAGTTTGATGATTATAATACAATACCATTGTCTATTTTCACTATATTGTGCATTAAATCTCTAAGATTTATTTACTACTCATTGCAAGTTTGTACTCTTAAACAACGTCTGTCCTATCCCCCACCCACCCCCATGCCCTGGCTACCACCATTTTACTCTCTGTTTTTATGAATTTGGCTTTTTAGATTCTACATATAAGTGATATCATATAGTACTTGTCTTTGACTTATCTCACTTAGCATAATGTGCTCAAGTTCCATTCATGTTGTCGTAAATGGCAGAATGTCCTTTTTTCTCATGGCAGAATAATATTCTATTGTGTGTGTGTATATATATATATATATATACACACACACATCTTCTTTATCCATTCATCGGCACTTAGGTTGTTTCTATATCTTGGTTACTATGAATAATGCTGCAATAAACATGGGAATGCACATATCTCTTCGATATTCTGTTTTTGTTTCCTTGGGATATATGCCCAGAAGTAGAATTGCTGGATCATATGGTAGATCTATTTTTAATTTTTTGAGGAACCTCCATATTGTTTTCCATAGTGGCTGAACCAATTTACATTCCCACCAGTACTGTACAAAGGTTCCCTTTTCTCCACATCTGTGCCAACACTTGTTATCTCTTCAAATGTTTTCTCTGTCCTCCTCCCCTCCTTTGGCAACTGCAAGTATATATATTTTAGACCACTTGAAGTTGTCTCACAGTTCACTGGTTATATGTTCAGTTTTCAGTTTTTCGTTTTTCTCTGTTTCATTTTGGATAGTTTCTATTACTATTTATTCAAGTTCACAGATCTTATCTTCTGCAATATCTAGTATGCTGTCCATGCCATCCAGTGTATTTTTCATTTTACATATTGTAGTTTTCATTTCTAGATGCTTGGTTTGGGTCCTTTTTATATCTTCTGTGTTACCATGCTCAATCTTTCCTGTAGGCTTTTGAACATATGAAATACAGTTATAATAACTGTTTTAGTGTTTTTGTCTACTAATTCTATCATCTGTGTCATTTCTGAGTTGGTTTCAATAGATTGATTTTTTTTCCTCGTTATAAATTTATTTTCCTGCTTTTTTGAATACCTGTTAATTTTGATTCTCTGTCAGATTTCGTGCAATTTACCTTGTTGGGTGCTGGATATTTCTGTATTCCTGTAACTATACTTGAACTTTATTCTGGGATACAGTTAAATTACTTAGAAACGGTTTGCTCTTTTCAGGTCTTTTGTGCTGTATTAGGTGACACCACAGCAGCATTAAGTCTAGGGCTAATCTTGCCCCATTATTTAAAAACGCTTCTGAGTGCCCTGTCCAATGCCCCATTACTTATAAAGTTTGCCATTCTGTCTTGTGGGAAGAGCAACTAGTTCCAGCTCTCTGTGAGCCTCAGAAATTATTTCCTTTAATCCTTCACTGATCATTACTCAATTGAAGACTTGTGGGAGATGCTCTGCAGATTTCCAGAGCTCTCTGTGCAACTCTCTCCTCTTTGGTATTCTGCCCTGCAAATTCTATCTGCCTTGGCATCCCCGGACTCCTACTTCAGTTTCAACTCAGGCCTCTGGACTGGTTCCCCCTTCTCACTGTGGCCTGGAAATTCTCTCAAGGCAATAAGCTAGGCAATCCTTATGGTTCACCTTGTTTGTGTCTTATCTCTCAGGTTTCATTGTCCTCGCATCATGTCCAAGGTCTTGAAAGCGTTGTTTCATATATTATGTTCAGTTTTTTGTTCTTATTTCTGATGGGTGGGTAAATCCAGTCTGTATCTTGGCCAGGAGCAGAACCCTGTCTTTTTTTCATTTCATGCTCGTTATTATCTCTCTTTGGCTAGCAGGAAACCGTTTTAATTGGCTTGTGTCCTTTAGACATAGCCCCAGTAATCTTTGATATTTTCCTTGCTTTCAGGTTTGTTAAGATGTCCCGGATCTAGAATTAGCTATTTCTCCAAAAAGCTGATTCTTTTGGTGGAAAATCTTTTAAAAAATATATCGATAAATTTAGCCAAGTACTTACTGAGTATTTTAAAGTAAAAATTGATATGTGTTTTCTAAAATCAATCTTTGGACTGATGCCAGTCTGTGATCAAGCAATCTTTGGTCCATGACAAAATTAGAAAAATAAGGACAAAATAGTGATTTTTTTTTTATAAATTGAAATCTATTCAATATAATGAAATATTTTTTAAGATTATGCATCTCTTGTGGTGTTAAAATGCCCTATTTTTATGAAATGATAGTGTTGTCAATGGTAATTTTTTCTAACTCAACATTTTCAGGGGCCAGCCCTGTGGTGTAGTGGTTAAGTTCATGCGCTCCACTTTGGCGGCCTGGGGTTCACAGGTTCAGATCCTGGGTGCAGACTGATGCACCGCTTGTCAAGCCATGCTGTGGTGGCATCCCATATAAAGTAGAGGAAGATGGGCACGGATGTTAGCCCAGGGCCAGTCTTCCTCAGCAAAAAGAGGAGGATTGGCAACGGATGTTAGCTCAAGGCTAGTGTTCCTCACAAAAAAAAAAAAAAATTTTTTTTCAGTAAGTTTTTTGAACACCTACAATGTATGCCAGGGATATGATAAGATCTGTGAAGATAGGGGTGCAAAAAAAGAATAGGACGCAGTCATGGAAATGTACATATATGATGGTACATGAAGAAGCTGCTCCAAGACAATATGATAATATTAGGACATGTAAGGACTAAATAGGGCACTCAGAGGGGAGAAACAGACATGCTCTGGAATAAAAGCTGGGCATGGTCAGGTTCTAGAGGATAGAGGTCAACCATTTATTTTTTAACTTTGTATCCATCCCTCAGCGTTTCTAGAAAAATATTATTTGCTTGCAATATCAATTTACTGTAAGGCTAAGCTGAAGTTGGACAACAAAGTTCTATAATGTGCTCAGTGTGTACTGTTGTCACTTCTCCTGCAGCCTTTTCTGACCTCAAGCAGGTATAGAGAAAATGAATGGAGGGATTATGAACATTATTGCTTCAAGAGTGTTTGTTTCTTTGGAAAAGAGTGTCTTTTCCAAATGACTGGTTTTATCTTCTCTACTGGTAGAATAACTGTAACAATACAGAGTACCTAATGTAAGAATGAAGGAAAATTTCCATATCTTTGATTTTTTTATTGATGTCATAATAGTTTATAACACTGTGAAATTTTAATTGTACATTATTGTTTGTCTGTCACCATATAAATGTGTCCCTTCACCCCTTGTGCTCACCCCCAGCTCCTTCCCCGTGGTAACCACCAAACTGTTCTCTCTGTCCATGTGTTAGTTTATCCCCCGTGGTAACCACCAAACTGTTCTCTCTGTCCATGTGTTAGTTTATCTTCCACATATGAGTGAAATCATGCAGTGTTTGTCTTTCTCTGTCTGGCTTATT
This sequence comes from Tapirus indicus, assembly GCA_031878705.1. NCBI lineage: Eukaryota > Metazoa > Chordata > Mammalia > Perissodactyla > Tapiridae > Tapirus > Tapirus indicus. The sequence goes on from CM062932.1 coordinate 20,756,961, forward strand.
TTGCTTAACATAATACGCTCCAGGTTAATCCGTGTTGTTGCAAATGGGACGATTTTGTCTTTTTTTATGGCTGAGTAGTATTCCATTGTGTATATATAACACATCTTCTTTAGCCAATCATCAGTCAAGGGACACTTGGGTTGCTTCCACTTCTTGGCTATAGTGGATAATGCTGCAATGAACAGAGGGGTGCATAAGCCTCTTTGGATTGTTGGTTTCAGGATCTTTGGATAAATACCCAGTAGTGAGATAGCTGGATCATAAGGTATATGTAATATACCATAATGTAATACCCACCAGGTTCATCCATGTTGTTGCAAATGGGATGATTCATGTCCATTGGGTAGATGCCCAAGAGTGGGATTGCTGGATCATACAGTATTTCTATTTTTAATTTTTTGAGGAATCTCCCTACTGTTTTCCATAGAAGCTGCACCAGTTTGCATTCCCACCAGCAGTGAATGAGGGTTCCCATTTCTCCACAACCTCTCCAGCATTTGTTGTTTTTTGTCTTGGTGATTATAGCCATTCTAACGGGTGTAAGGTGATATCTTGGCATAGTCTTGATTTGCATTTCTCTGATGATTAGTGATGTTGAACATCTTTTCATGTGTCTATTGGCCATCTGTATCTCTTCCTTGGAAAAATGTCTGTTCATATCCTCTGCCCATTTTTTGATCAGGTTGTTTGTTTTTTTGTTGCTCAGTTGTGTGAGTTCTTTATATATTACAGAGATTAATCCCTTGTTGGATAAACAATTTGCAAATATTTTCTCCCAGCTGGGGGTTGTCTATTCATTTTGATCCTGGTTTCATTTGCCTTGTAGAAGCTCTGTAGTCTGATGAAGTCCCACTCATTTATTTTTTTCTGTTGTTTCCCTTGTCCAAGTAGACATGGAATCCGAAAGGATCCCTTTATGACCAATGTCAATTAGTGTATTGCCTATATTTTCTTCCAGGAGTTTTATAGTTTCAGGTCCTTAATCCATTTTGAATTGATTTTTGTGTATGGCGATAGGAGATGGTCTACTTTCATTCTTTTGCATGTTGCTGTCCAATTTTCCCAGCACCATTTATTGAAGAGACTTTCCTTTCTCCATTTTTGTCGAAGATTAGCTGTCCATAGGTGTGTGGTTTTATTTCTGGGCTTTCAATTCTGTTCCATTGATCTGTGTGTCTATTTTTGTACCAGTACCGTGCTGTTTTGATTACTATAGCTCTATGGTATATTTTGAAATCAGTGATTGTGATGCCTCCAGCTTTGATGTTTTTTTTCAGGATTGCTTTGGCTGTTCGGGGTCTTTTGTTGCGCCATACGAATTTCAGTATTTTTTGTCCTATTTCTGTGAAGAATGACATTGGGATTCTGATTGGGATTGCATTGAATCTGTAGATTGCTTTATGTAGTATGGACATTTTAATTATGTTTATTCTTCCAATCCATGTGCATGGAATATTTTTCCATTTCTTTATGTCTTCCTCGATTTCTTTCAATAGTGTCTTATAGTTTTTATTGTATAGGTCTTTCACCTCCTTGGTTAAATTTATTCCCAGATATTTTATTCTTTTTGTTGCACTTGTAAATGGGATTGTCTTTTTGAGTTCTCTTTCTGTTAGTTCGTCATTAGCCTATAGAAATGCAACAGATTTTTGTAAGTTGATTTTATACCCTGCCACTCTGCTGTAGTTGTTGATTATTTCTAGTAGTTTTCCAATGGACTTTTTGGGTTTTCCATGTATAGAATCATGTCGTCTGCAAATAGTGAGAGTTTCACTTCTTCATTGCCTATTTGGATTCCTTTTATTCCTTTTTCTTGCCTAATTGCTCTGGCCAAAACTTCCAGTACTATGTTGAACAAGAGCAGTGAGAGTGGGCACCCTTGTCTTGTTCCTGTCCTCCAAGGAATGGCTTTCAGTTTTTCCCCATTGAGTAGGATGTTAGCTGTAGGTTTGTCATATATGGCCCTTATTATGTTGAGGTACTTTCCTTCTGTACTCATTTTGTTGAGAGTTTTTATCATAAATGGATGTTGGATCTTGTTGAATGCCTTCTCTGCATCGATTGAGATGATCATGTGGTTTTTATTCTTCATTTTGTTAATGTGGTGTATCACGTTGATTGATTTGCGGATGTTGAACCATCCCTGTGTCGCTGATGTAAATCCCACTTGCTCGTGGTGTATGATCTTTTTGATGTATTGCTGTATTCGGTTTGCCAATATTTTGTTGAGGATTTTTGCATCTATGTTCATCAGTGATATTGGCCTGTAGTTTTCCTTTTTTGTGTTGTCCTTGTCTGGCTTTGGTATCAGGGTGATGTTGGGCTTGTAGAATGTGTTGGGAAGTCTTCCATCTTCCTCTGTTTTTCCTCCGTGGTGTTTTTCATCTCCAACATTTCTGATTGGTTTTTCTTTATAGTTTCAATCTCTTTTGTGAAGAAATTCCTCATTTCATTGAATTGTCTATCTGTATTGTCTTGTATTCATTGGACATTTTTATGATAGCTATTTTGAATTCTCTATCATTTAGGTTATAAATTTCTGTGTCTTCAGGATTGATTTCTGGGTGCTTGTCATTTTCCTTCAGGTCTGGAGATTTAATGTATTTTTGCATAGTGCTTGAGGGAGGGCTTGTTTTTCCTCATTCTGCAGATATCTGGTTGCAGCTTCCACCTGCTGCCACTGGGTGAGGGTCAAGAGCTGTATATTCTGAGCCTGCTTCAATCTGTGGGCGCTCTGGCCAAGTGGCTGTGTTCCGGTCAGGGGGAGGAGTCTTTCTTTCCCCTATCTGATCCCAGAGGCTTTCCGCTCTTCCCTCTCATGGGGTGCTAGCTTGATGAAGACACGCCCACAACAGTTCACTCTCCTCCATATGGGAATTTTCCACAGGCTGTGAGAGCAACGGTTTTGCCGCAGAGGGCTGCCCTTCCCCCTTCTCTCACTGAGAGCTGTGCGGTTCTGGTGGGGAGTGGCTCTTTCTTTCACATGTCCGTTCCAGGGGGCTTCCCACTCTTCCCTCGATATCTGCTCTCCTGGGGTGCTAGCTTGATGAAGACACCCCTGCAACAATTCAGTCTCCTCCATATGGGAATTTCCCACAGGCTGTGAGAGAACTTGGAGAGCAATGGTTTTCCCCACAGAGGGCCACCCCTCCCCCCTCTCTCTCAGCCACATGATCCTGGTCTCAGCTGTTGTTAAGGAGAGAGAGAAGTTCTCTTTACCTCCTTCCACTTCCTCCCAGGGCACCAGCACCTCCACCCTCAGAAATAAGGCTGCGTGGGTCTTTCAGATGTCTTTTGTGTTGTGTGAATGTCCTCTATTGGTATTTGAATGTCCTTTTTGTTGCACCTTGGGGAGGGAGAGTCTCAGGGGAAAGCTCATTCTGCCATGATGCTGATGTCACTCTCTCCATATCTTTGATTTTTAACTGGTAAGAGTAAAAATGTAGACTGTGGATAACTCAATCTTGCCATCTGTTTAATTTTTACAATATTTAAATGCAATTTGTTTTTGGTAGAAAAATTAAGTTCCCCTAAGAAAGTTGTCACATCACCAAGGAAATTTCCTCCACTGTCACCACAAAGTAGTGGACCAAAGCGAGCACTTCCACCTAAAACTTTGGCAAATTATTTTAAAACATCTTCCAAGCCAAAAAATAGTGAAGAAATGGAAGCACTTTTGGAAAACAATAAAGGTAAGACATTAAATTAACAAAATAAACTTGACATTTTTTCATACTAATGACCCTGATAAATAAAAATATGATCATATTTCATAAGTTCTTATTGCTCTTTATTAAACCTCAGCTATGCTGAAGGTCCTACATATAGGAGTCTTAGTATTTTGTTTCAGTTTTGATAGGGGATTTCAGTTTGAGCTCGTTCTGTGACAATATCCAGTGTTCCATTAAAAGTTGATTTTATCTAAAATATTAATATGTTATTTGTGCAGGAATCAAAAATTCTTTTGAGCAGAAACAAATCATTCAGACTAAACCTACAAACACAATTAATTCAAACATCAAAGAATTCGGAGCCGAGGAACCCAACAGGAAAAATGCAACATCTCTCATTCTTTTTGAGGAGGTAGGCTTACAGAGGTATACATTTGTGACATCTCATGATAAAAACTTATTCTGAAGATTACTATATGTGTTACTATAAAGTATTCTAAAATAGCCAAGAAAGTCAGGAATACTTGTATCTATTTGAAATTAAAGTGAATGAAACTGTCAGTCATAGAAGAATTTTTCAGGAAGATGATTAATGCAATTCAGGCTTATTAATTATTGTTCAATGATTGTAGAAATTATTCTGACTCCTCTTTATCCAGTTATAGATGACTGCATTTCTTTTTAATGTTTGATAATTTTTTTTACTCTTAATAGTGTAAGGCATTATAAGCTCTTATTATGTGCTGAATTCACACTATTCATAACTTTTGTCTAACAGACATATAATGTATCTACTATGTATACATAACTGATATCCAGCAAGTGTATTGTTACTCAATATGTTAATATTCTAATAATTGGTTCTTAGGTTGATGTCATTTTCGAAGAAGATGCTGGGTTTTTGAGTGCAATCAAAACATTCATGGCAACAACTAAAAGACCTGTAATCCTTACTACAAGTGGTAGGTAACAATGATTTTACAATTACTTTTGGTTAAAATATTTTAGGAAAGTTTCTAATTTTAGTTAGAAATTTTCCTTTAAAATCTTCTAGTAAATTAAATCTTTTATTCTAAAATGAGGAGGCTCCTAGGTCATTTTTAAACTAAGAATTATTCAGATTTGTAGCCTTGAGGAATTATAAAATTAATATATCACCGTGCAAATAGCAATGACTAAAAATGGGTACTACTTTGAATCATTGTGTTGGGTGTTAAATATTTAGGAAGCTGAAAACAGCCTAGAATGCAGATAGACATTTATGGACTAACCAGTGAAGGAGTTTTGGTAGGGAAATAACAGATCCTTCTCTTTGCCTCTTCCTTTTACCTATAATTAGATGACCAAATCTCATTTACTAGTCAAAATTTTGTATGGAACCCAACCTTTCTGCAGTTCCTTGATATTGAACTTAGCCATTCCTTAACCCCTGATAACACTTCTATACGGATTGTTGCATATTTTAGCTAAAGTAAGCCATCATCAGCCTAACAAAATTGGTCCACCTTTCTAATAATTAGCATTCAAAGTTTAATTTTAAAACTCATATGGTTCCTTTTTTTTTTTTTTTTACAAATATTGTATTGTAATATTATTTTCTAATGTTTTTCATTGGAAATATTCAGTAGAATATCTCTGCTATGGATTTCTATAGGAAAACATGTTTATGTTAGACTACACTTACAAATTAATGGCCCATTTGACAGTTAGTCATTGTACTCTAAAAATATTGATAAAAATCATATTAATCACAAGTTAGATGGTAGTTTAATTAAAAGATCATAGTTACTTAAGATAGAAATTCAATTCCTTAATGACATAATTTGCATGATATTTTATTTTTATTACTGATGAAATACAGAATATTTTCATAGAAAAAGTATAACTGGGGGTCGGCCTGGTGGTGTAGCAGTTAGGTCCATGCATTCCACTTTGGCGGCCTGGGGTTCACTGGTTCAGATCCTAGGCGCGGACCCACTCATGGCTCATCAAGCCATGGTGAGGCGGTGTCCCATATAGAAGAGCTACAAGTACACAACTATGTACTGGGGCTTTGGGGAGAAAAAAGAAAAAAAAAGAGGAAGATTGGCAACAGATGTTAGCACAGGGCCAATCTTCCTCAAAAAAAAAATATCAAACTTAAAAAAAAAGTATAACTGGATAAAGTAATTTAGTAGTCTCAATGTTTAAAAAAATGTTTTGGTTTCCCTATAGATCCAACATTTAGTGTAATGTTTGATGGCTGCTTTGAAGAAATTAATTTCAATACTCCTTCGCTGGTAAGTTTTGAATTTTGATGATCATAAATTATGTATCACAATTATATAAAAGGTACCTTATTATGATAGTTACAGTTTTAAAATGTGGTTACTAAGGGATATGTTAGCATTTTTGTGTTTTAGGAAACTTCTGATTATATATATTTTTTTTACTTTAAGAACATTTTTTTCAAAATTCAAATATTCAAATTTTTACTAGACTCCAGTGTTCATTAGTTGTCTTTCATAGTAACAGTGCTTTTTGAGGTGAAATTTACATACACTTAAAATGCACTTAAGTATACAACTTGAGGGGCCGCCTGGTGGCGCAGCGGTTTAGTTCGCGCTTGGCAGCCCGGGGTTCGCGGGTTCGGATCCCAGGCGCCTGCCGACGCACTGCCTGTCAGCCCTGCCGTGGCAGCATCCCGTATAAAGTAGAGGAAGATGGGCACGGATGTTAGCCCAGGGCCGGTCTTCCTCAGCAAAAAGAGGAGGATCGGCAGTGGATGTTAGCTCAGGGCTGGTCTTCCTCACACACACAAAAAAAAGTATACAATTTGATAAATATTACCATATGTAAACATCCATGTAACCATCACCCAGATCAAAATGTAGAACATTTTCCTCACCTCCAAATGTTCCTGTGGGCCCTTTTGAGTCAGTACTCCCCTCCCCACTAGAGGTAACCACTATTTTAATGTTTATTAACTTTAACGTTAGTTTTGTCTATTCTGAAATTTCAAATAATAGGAAACATTGTGTGTCCTTTTGTGTCTGGTTTCTTTGAGCACTTAACATTATGTTTTTTAGATTTATCCATGCTATTCTATCAGTGGAATTGTTGAGTCATATGCATTATGCTATTTCTTTAACTTTTTAAGAATTTGCCAAATAGGTCTCCAGCGTGAGAATTCTGGCAGCTGTTGTCAGTCTCTTTGACTTTAGCCATGGTAGTGACATCTGTGTGTGTGCGCGCACATGCGCGTGAGTGTTTGCTTTTTGTTAATTAGTTTTATTGAAGCATGATTTATATACAGTAAAATTCACCCACTTTAAGTGTATAGTTCAATGGATTTTGACTCATGTAGATATAGAACATGTCCATCAGGTTAGAGAACATTTTCATTTCCTCAGAAAGTTCTGTTGGACACCATTGTGTTTTGTCCTTTCTCTTAACCCCTCGACCCAGCAACTACCAGTCTGTTTTCTGTCACTGTAATTTTGTCTGTTGTAGATTTTCATGTAAATGGAATCTTAGAATATGTAGCTTTTTATTTAGTTTCTTTTACATACCATAATGCTTTTTCAGATTCATTCATGTTACCTGTGCCAGTAGTTCTTTATTAATGAGCAGCGGTCCATTGTATGGATATATCTCACTATAGAAATATGTGTCTCATATTCACCTGTCGATAGACATTTGGGTTGTTTACAGTTAAACTATTATATATAAAGCTGCTACGAGTATTTGTGTTAAAGTCTTTATCTGGACGAATATTTCCGTTTCTTTTACTTTATTACTTACTGATGGAAATGTTCATCTGATTAACATTATAAGAACCTGACAAACTGTTTTCTGAAGTTTTCCAATGATTTGCATTCCCAACCAGTAATGTATGAGAGTGCAGTTTATTTTTCACAGAATCTTCAGGACTTGGAATTGTCCATTTATTTGATTTTATCCATATTGATAATTATGTATTGGTATCTCATTGTGGTTTTAATTTGCATTTCCTTAATGACTTATGACGTTGAGCAACTTGTCATGTGTCCAGTTGCCATCTATATTTCTTCTTTGGTGGAATATCTGTTCCCATCTTTTGCCCATTTTTTAAATCAGTCGTTTGTCTTATTGAGTTTTAGCAGTTCTTTTTGTATTCTGGATACAAGTTTGTACTGGATATGTGTTTTATAATAGTTTCTCCTAGTTTGTGGCTTACCTTTTTTTGTGTGTGAGGAAGATTAGCCCTGAGCTAACATCCATTGCCAATCTTCCTCTTTTTTTGCTGAGGAAGATTGGCTGTGGGCTAACATCTGTGCCCATCTGCCTCTACTTTATATGGAATGCCACCAAAGCATGGCTTGACAAGTTGTGCGTCTGTCCACACCCGGGATCCGCACCTGCGAACCCCAGGCTGCCGAAGCGAAGTGCGTGAACTTAACCACTACGCCACCGGGCTGGCCCCACCTTTTCTTTTTTTTTAATTGTAAAGAGTAAAAGTTTTTAATTTTAATGAAGCCCAGTTTACCAAGTTTTCTTTTATAGTTCATAGTTTTTGTATCCCACTTAAGAAATCTTTACCAAACCCAAGCTTAAAAAGATTTTGTCTTAGAAATTTTGTAGTTTTAGCTCTTACATATAGGTCTTTTATCTATTTATAGTAAAGTTTTGTAGGCAGTATGCGGTAAGACATAAGATTCATTTGTTGTCCCATAGATACCCAGTTGTTTCAGCACTGTTGAAAAGATTATCTTTTTTTCTGTTGAATTACTTTCCAGTTTTGTCATAAATCAATAGACAGTGTCTGAGTCACTGTATTCTATTTATCCATGTGAAAATATGATGTTGTCTTGATTACTGTAGCTCTTTATCAAGTCTTGAAATCAAGTAGTGTAAGTTCTCCAATTTAATTCTTTAGCAAAATGGTTTTAGCTATCATATGTCGTTAATTTCTCTGTTAATTTTAGAAACAACTTGTCAGTTTTCGTCATTTATTTTGGTGTTTTGACAGGAATTGCGTTGAATCTATAGACAGTTTCAGGAGAACTGACATTTTAACAACACTGAGTTTTCTGATTCATGAGCAGTTTATTTTTTAGGAGAAGAGTTTTACATTCAGCGGTGTTTTGTAGTTTTCATTGGACAGACCTTGCATGTATTTTGTTAAAATTAATTCCAAGTACTTAATGTTTTTTGATGTTATTGTGAATGGTATTTTTAAGATTTCAATTTCCAGTTGTTTATTGCTGGTATGTAGAAATACAATTGAGTTTTGTATCCTATGAACTTGCCAAACTGGTTTATGAGTTCTAGTAGTAGATTCCTTAGAATTTTCTATGTTGATGGTCATGTCAATTAAAACCACTTTTATTTCTTTCTTTTCAATCTGTACCTTAATTTCTGTTTGCCGTATTCCAGTGGCTACTGGCAGCGTACCTTCAGTGTACTGCTGAGTAGAAGTTAGAGTGGACACCTCGGCCTTGTTCCTGATGTTGAGGGGAAGCATTCATTCTTTTTACCTTTGAGTATGATATTAGCTGTATATTTTCATAGATAAGATACTCTTTATTAGTTAGCTGAGAGTTTTTATTGTGAATTTTGTTGAATTTTTCCAAATACTTCTTCTATTTTTTGAGACAATCATATGGTTTATCTTTTTAATTCTATTAATATGGTGAATGATGTTGACTCACTTTTGAATCTGATGATCAATCTTACATTGTTAGGATAATATGGTCATGATGTGTTATGTCCTTTACATATTTCTGGATTTGATTTGCTCATATTTTGTTATGGATTTTTTGGTCTACATTCATGAAGGATATTGGCACGTAGTTTTCAGGCTACGTGAAATGGATTAGGACATTATTTTTTAGTACTTTCTTTAGAGATTAAAAGTGTGTATTTAGTGTTAATATTGTATTAATTTACAGAGAATTTAAGAACCTTGCAAAAGTGTAAGTCCTCTTACCATCCTTCTGTCTTTTATGCTTTAGTTTTCAAATGTTTTATATTTATATACATTATAAATTCTTAATATTCTATTTTTTTGCTTTAGCCAGTCATATATGTTTTAAAGAAATTAAGAGGGTAAAATGTTGACTTTTGTATTTACTCATATACTTATAATTTCTGATGTTCTCCATTCCTTCCCAAAGATCCCAGTTGTTTGTTTGTTTGTTTTTTTGAGGAAGATTGGCCCTGAGTTAACATCTATTGCCAATCTTCCTCCCTTTTTCCTTTTTTCTCCCCAACGCCCCAGTAGATAGTTGTATGTCATAGTTGTACATCCTTCTAGTTGCTTTATGTGGGACGCTGCCTCAGCATGATGAGAGATGTATAGGTCTGCGCCCACGATCCGAACTGTCGAACTCCAGGCCGCTGAAGCGGAGTGCGCAAACTTAACCGCTATACCACCGGGCCGGCCCCCAGATCCCAGTTTTTCTTTGGTTTTGTTTCTCTTCAGCCTGAAGAACTTCATTAGCAATTCCTACAGAGCAGAGCAGATCTTCTGGCAAAGGACTATTTTGTTTCATTTACCTGAAAATGTCTTTATTTTTATTTCATTCTCAAAGGACATTTTTCCTCAGTGTAGAAATCTGGGTTCTCAGTTTTTCCTTCAGTACTTTGAAGATGTCATTCCATTTTCTTTTAGCCACTACTGTTTCTGATTATAAGTCAGCAGTCTTTTTTTGGTTTGATATGTAATATGTCATTTTTTTCTGGATGCTTTCAAGATATTCTCTTTAACAAGATATTCTCTTTGGTTTTCAGCAATGTGCCTGTGACGTGCTTAGGTGGTGTTTTTCTTCATATTTATCCTGCCTGTGGTTCTTGCATATCTACAATCCTTAAATATATGTCATTCCTCCAACTAGAGAAGTTTTTAGACTTATTTTTTCAAATTTGTTTTATGCCCATTTTCTCTATTTTTCCCTCCTGGGGATTTAATTTCAGGTATGTTAGACATTTTACATTGTCCCACATGTCACTGAGGTGCATTGTTCATACCTCCCTCCTCCTGATTTTTTTTTGTTGTTGTTTATATTTCTCATTTGACCATTTATAGTGATTTATCTTTGAGTTTACTGACACTTTTTACTGCCACCTCCATTCTTTCACAAGGCCCATCCGGTGAAATTTTTATTCTGATATTACGGTTTTTAGTTTTACAATTTCTGTTTGCTTCTTTTTTATAATTCCTATTTTTCTGCTGAGATTTCCTATTTGTTTATTATGATCACGTTTTCCTTAAGCATAGTTTTACTAGCTGTTTTAAAACTCTTTGTCTGCTAATTCCAGCATCTTTCTCATCTTGTGATCAGTCTCTATTGATTGTCTTTTCTCTGAGGTCCTGGTCACTTTTCCTATTTCTTTGTATGTTTAGTAATTTTAGATTTTTATCCTATACTCTATGAATGATATGTCATAGATGCTGTGGATTCTTTTATGTTCCTCTGAGCAAGTATTCTCTTATAGTCTGTAGCAGCTAAAATTTCTGTTCAGTTCTTTTAGTTTTAGTTGGACTGCTTTGAGACAGGCCCACCCAGATGAAGTTCAAGCATCAACCAATGATTGCATTCTCCTTTATAGCTAGAATTTCTATTTCTCTACTTTCATGGACCTCCCCTCTCACTTTCCAGCTGCTGCAATCATCCCAAACTCTGTTCTCTGGTTCAAGCCAGTAGCACTGAGTTTCTATCTGAGTTTTAACCACCACTGCTGCATCCTGCCCTCAGTCAAAAATCAATTTAAACGGGGGGAGAGGGGAAATTCATTCAGGGCCATTTCCTTTGTTCAAGTGTGATTTCCTTCATTTTTCTTCCACCTTTGGTTGCTCTCTTGTGCTTTCAGGTAGTTGGTTTTTTTATATTTATTTGCAGTTGATTATGGAGTTGATCGTTACGATCGATGGCAGGGTTTGTCTGATAGTAGGTCCTTCTTCGTTATTGGAAGCGGAATTCCCAATTTGTGGGAAGCAGAAGTTCCAGAAGTATACAGGAGTAATGTAGATATACAGAATAAAGTCAAAGATTTCATAGGGGAAAACATTTTTTAAATTGTTTTGTTTACTGTAAGTAAAATGAAAATGCTAGTTGTCTTGTAAAATCTGTGAAATGTAAATATAATTTTGTTTTGGCTTTTCAAGGTAAAAGACTTTCTATAAACAACAATGGGAAGAGAATTGTACATGTTTTGTTGTTTTACAGAAAATATTGTAGCAGTATTAGTGGAACATTAAATAAAATGAAAAAATTTACTGCATGTTTTTTTCGTTTTTTCCAGTCTATTTCTTGTTTACATATGTGTATGTATTGGTACAATTTTCTAACTCTGGTTTTTAAAAATTATATAATAAGTACTTTTCACTATTATTATAGTATTCAGCTTTACAATTTTATTGGCTGTAAAATATTCCATCAAGTTGTACCAATATGTAATCCTAAGGGATTTTCTCAAGACTTAATAAAATTGCCTCTAGAGTTCAGGTTGGAGAATCTTCCATAAAAGTTTCCTTGCTGTCTTATACTATACACAGTTAACAAAAGAAGTATATAGGGGCCTGCCCTGTGGCATGGTGTTAAGTTCGCATGCTCCGCTGCGGCGGCCCAGGGTTCACAGGTTCAGATCCCAGGTGCGGACCGATGCCCTACTCATCAAGCCATGCTGTGGTGCACCCATGTACAAAGTAGAGGAAGCTGGGCACAGATGTTAGCTCAGGGCTAATCTTCCTCAGCAAAAAGAGAAGGATTGGCAATGGATGTTAGCTCAGAGCCACTCTTGCTCACACACACACAAAAAAAAGAACAGTTGATGTAAATGCTTTTAATTTGGTAGCATATTCCTTTATATTTTTCTAGATAAGTTTAATTCTTAGTAAGAGCTTAAGATATTCCGAATTTTAGCAAAATTTGTTTTTTAGATATGTATTATTGATGTATTTCTGTTAACTCTGCAATTGAACATGTTTCTTTCTTCTCCCTCTGTCTCTCTCTTTCTGTCTCTCTCTCTCAGCTAAATGTTGCCAGCTACCTACAGATGATCTGCTTGACTGAAAATTTTAGAACCGATGTAAAAGACTTTGTAACATTGTTAACTGCAAATACTTGTGATATCAGAAAAAGTATCCTTTATTTACAATTCTGGATCAGAAGTGGAGGTGGATTTTTAGAAGAAAGGCCATTATCCCTTTGTCGTAAGTTGATCTGTTATAAGAGAAATTTCTATAGTGGGAACCTATGTTAAAATATATGCTATACCAAAATATTTGAAAGAGTATGAAAATTTTGAGCATCCAGGTATCATTAATCTTAAAAATAAACATACATATGTCATCTTTATTGATGAAAAGGTTTGTAAACATTAAATGTGGGTAAATAGAATTAAACTGAACCTGGAACAAATTTATACATTTGTACAAACTTATACATTTACAATATCATTACTTATAAACAAAATTATATTATTTAGCAACTTCATTTTTTACTTATTAAAAAACATATTGGTGATTTTTCCATATATGTAAATTATTTTTATATGACTGTATTATAACTTCCCTTTTAGCTTCTTCAATAGTCTATAATTCTGTTTTTCCTAAGAACTTTACTATTTCAGAAATGCTTTATTTTATTTCCTATCAATCTTCAGTCATCGTTACCTAATTCAAGTCACAGACATTTATTGAGGACTTTCTCCATGCCAGGTCCTGTGTTTACATGAATGAGACATGGTTCCTTCTCTGAAGAAGTTCATAGTTTGTGGTTTCCATGATCCATAGTCACAGTTCTGTAGTTACAGATCCTGCTCTTGGAAATTCACAAATATTTAAATAAAACCAAGGTGAAGTTCTGTAATATTAATCCCCTATCAGTTTTTTTCTTTGAGTAGTTCAAAATTTTAATATATTATTCTTTTTCAAAGTAGACAAACCTTTGAATTTAATACAATGTAAGCTGGTAGCTTTAACTGTTTCTTAGAAGTAAATATAATAAATAAGACATGGAAAATATCCTGTTATAAAAAACAAATTAGTTAATAATTATCGCCATACTACTGGATGTAAAATGCTATACCAAGAATTTCAGAAGACAAAAACTAAATATAGCATTTTTTCTTTCTTAAAAATTTTACATGCATTTTATTCCTGTCTTTTTTAGAAAACACAGATACACACTCACTGGAAATTCAGACAGTACAGAGGTATATAAAGTAAAAAAGTAAAAGATCTCCCCCACTTCTTAAAGGTAGCCACCATTAGACTCTTATCTATGCATATACAAATATTACTACCTACCTGCTTAGCAAATTGACTAATACTATATATATTGTTAAACAATATGCTTTTTTTTACTTAATAATTTATTGTCGGTACATGCAGTTTTATCTCTTTTTCACAGCTGTGTGCTGCAATGGATGCGACATAATTTAATTAACTGTTACCTATTAGGGGACTTTTAAGTTTCTTCAGTTTTTTATTAAAGTATGCAGTGAATATCTTTATACATATATCCTTGAAAACGTCTGTGAGTACTTCTGTCAGAATTCTAGAAGTATGGTTGCTGAGCCAAGACTGTACACATTTTACATTTTGATAGGTGTTGCCAGATTGCCCTCTAAAGAAAATTGTACAGATTTATGCTCCCATGAATAGTTTATTATGGCTCTTTTACCTCTGACAAAACTAGGTTATTAGTTGTTTTAATTTTGCCAAATTAAAAGGTGAGAAACAAACGGTATCTTATTTTAATTTATATTTTCATGATCACTGGTGAAATTGCACATCTTTTTATAAATTTATTAGACATTCTTGTTTCTTCTGTGACTTGCCTGTTCACAGTCCTTGCACTTTTTCCTGTTGGATTGTTTTATAAGCCCACTACCACCACCCCCACTTAACCTTTAAAAATGTATGTTAGAAATCATGTTTGTATTGTACTCTTTATGAATTAAATATGTAAGTGGAGAAGAACAAAATGGGGGTATAGGTCCAAAAGATGCCATAGAATCTTAGATTTTAAATAATTGTTGGCTATAATTTGTTAAAAATATGGATAGCTAAGATTTTTTTATTAATTTTGTAGGAGGAAATAGCAGAAATGTACAACTTGTTTGCTCTGAAGATGGCCCTGATTCCAAAAATAACCCTAAGAATACTAAAAGAAATACTACAGACCTTCCCAAATGTGACACTGGTTGTGTTGAGACCTGGTTTGGCCTTAAAAACATTTTTTCCCCGTCTGAAGACTTATTTTCATTTTTAAAGGTATTTTCAATGTCTGGTTTGGAATGTTAAATTTATGTTCCTTTTCATCTTCTCAACTCTCCTATGTTTTGAATCTTAAGGTTAACTTAAATTTGCCTATAATTTTTATAGGCTTCAGATTTCTGGTTTTAACACATTGTACCACTTTGACAAATGGTGGCTAGGCATTGCTCTAAAAGCATATCACAGGATTTAGAATAGAACTTAGAAATACTTCAGATAAAAAAGAGAATTTCAGAAAAGCAGTTTTTAAACAGATGAGCTTCTAATTATTGAATTGGGGTATATACTGAATATTAGACAATTTATTTCTTCAAATTAACAGTCTTTTTTAGACTCACAGTACTATTTTGATGTATTAAGGGAGTATAGGTTAATAAAGTTATGAGTAGTGACTCATTACTTTGAGGATAGAATAAGGGTGACTCTCTATTCATATGGGTAGAAAAATGTTCAGACTCTGTAACATTATAACATTTCTTTACTCAAAATTGTTTTTCAGCACAAAATCAGAACAAAGGAAGAATGGCATAAGCTCATCCAGCTTCTTACAGAATTCCAAATGCGGAATGTAGATTTCTTATATAGTAATCTTGAATTCATTCTACCATTACCTGTTGATATCATTCCAGAAACAGAAAACTTATGTGGTTCATCAGTAAGTGTGGACACCAGTGCAGCAAGAAAAAATATGAAATGTCTTTCTAGGAAACATTCTGAAAAAGAGAAGCCATTGAAAAAGTCACAAAAAAAGAAACATAAGAAAAAGATGGTAATTCTAGATGATAGTGACTTATTTGACACCGGATTGGACTTTCCTGATGAATTTATTGGCTTTTCTCCTGCATCTTCCTCCTCAAATTCAGAAGAAAGCAAAGCCAGAGACAAAGAAAGCTGTCCAGAGACAGAGAAACTAAACAAATGTTTAGAATCTAACATTAAATCTATTCCTTGTCCTAAAACACCAGCAGAAAAAAAATGTTCTGCCCTTGTTTCTCACTGTTTAAATTCTCTCACAGAGTTCATGGATAACATGTCCTTCTTAGATGCCCTTTTAACGGATGTAAGGGAACAAAAGGAATTTGGTAAAAATGACTTCAGTTGGACAAATGGAAAGGTTAAAAGTGGACTTTGTGACGAGTTTAGTCTCGAGAGTAGTGATGGATGGACTTCTCAAAGCTCTGGAGAACTCAAGGCAGCTGTAGAAGCTCTCAGCTTTACTAAATGTTCTTCTAGTATTTCAAAAGCACTGGAAACCTTGAATTCTTGCAAGAAATTAGGAAAAGATCCAACGAAAGAGCTTACTTTTTATGTTTCACAAAAGCGCAACAATGTACACTTTAGTCAGTCAGCCATTAATTTAGAGTAAGTCGTACTTCCTTTTACTTTTTATTTTTCAATAATAAATGGTAAAGGGGAAATTATTGATTTCTTCTTAGTAATTTTTGAAATGCTGAGCTTTGTTGATCATGGTAAGCCCTTAATAATGTAGCTTCTTATGAAACAGTTAAGGAGACCAGCCTGATTGCTGGGAAGAGAAATAATGAGAGAATAGGGGGCTCGATTTGGCAGACTCTTGAATGACAGAGAAAGGAATTTGGATTTGCTGTGGCAGATAATAGGTAGTCATTAAAGATTTTTCAGTATGGGAGTGGAGTGAATGATATGTTGAAAATGATACAGGAAATTACTCTGCACCAATTAACTAATTAGCTGCAATCCAGTTAATCTAGTCTAGACCAGAAGCAGGGAGAAGCAGAGACCAGAAGCTGGTTGTGTTTGGGATTATTGTACTTTTATTGAGCATTAAAAATAAAAAGTCATGCATCACGTTTAATTTACAGCAGTGCTTGGAAGAGGAGAGCAGTCATTAAAGGTGTATTTTCCAGCCGATCTCTTCTGAACCTGGGTAATAGACAAGCTAGTATAATTGAATACTTGCCAACTCTTCGAAACATTTGTAGGACTGAGAAGCTAAAAGAACAAGGAAAAAGTAAAAGAAGGTAAAGGCTCTATAAAAATAACATTTTAGATAGCTATTTCACTATTAATAAATATTTGCATCTGATGGAAATATTATTAAATTGTATTTTTCCTTGTAATTTTGACAGGTTCCTGCACTACCTTGAAGGAATTCATCTTAACATTTCAAAAGAGACTGTGAACACTTTGGCAGCTGGCTTCCCTTAATAGTCCACATTAACGATGCCTTGTACAGATTATTATGTGGTCCTTAGGATACATTTTTATATTGATTTTCATGGAAGAGTTTATTTCTCTTAATGTGTATTTAAAAGAGACTTTGTATATTTTTTATTAGTGTGCACATATTTAAAATGAAAAATTTGAGTTATAAATTGTATTTATGATGGTGGTAGTATCATCTGATTTAGCTTTGTTGGAGTATTTTTGAATGTGAGTGAGCTGTTTCTAGAAGATAGAGTTCATTAAGATATTTCCAAAGATGTTTCAATGCTAAACTAATCTGTCATTTTTCCCTTTTCTCTTACCCTTAATCCACCTCTCTCCAACCAAGTGTCACTACTCTGTCAAGTTGTGAATATGAATCACCTAGGTGATAATCTTTATTAAAATAAGTTTACACAATCCAAAATATAAAATTACATATATATTACCTAAGAAAACTTCTAGAAGACATTATGCTTCATTTTTCAAAAAGTAAGATCTTCCTGATAAATTTTTTAGTGTACTCCTCCAGCATATTTTACATTGAATCATTGAATGTTGACAAAGTGAAATCAAGGCTGTAAATTGTAATTTTCATAAATCTTTTTTAGCAACCATGCGTATGTGATATCTTGTATATTTTGCCAACTCAAATCATTTGCTGTGTACATTTTTCTTGTATTTTTATACCATTGATGTTTTATTTCATAAAGATATTAATGATGTTAATATATCTATTTTGGACAAACTGCTATTCATTAAAACTAACAAAGAAGAATTCAACTATAGGATTTCTACATAATATCCATTTCCACTTCAGGTTATGTTTTTGGAGAAAGTATATATTTTTAATAACAAGATTTTAAAATACATTTCACTTAAAATCATCTTTGCAATCAGATAATCAAATGTATCTGAAAATAGTTTCCTATTTCAAGTGTTTATGTATTAGCTGAACGTTCAGTTACGTTATCTGGTGAATTATATTTTCACCTGAAAAGGTAAGGATCCTAATTTTGTACAGTTGAAAAATCTAGATTTATACTTGTTTACAAATGTGTATGAAAATGTTTTTACCTCTTATTTGTTCAACTTGCCTTTTCTTGTATTTATAGTATATTGATTTAATTAAAGGCTAAAGCTAAAAGGCTTTATGCAATATTTAAATAGGAGTTCTAGGTGTAATCATCTGGGTAAGTATGGAAATTGTTTTTGGCTATAGGCTATATCTTATAGGTTTTGTCCCTGTACAGAAGAGAGAATAAGACCTGAAGCTTTTTTTTTTTTTAAGTGTATGGATTTATTTTTTTCTACTGAATATAAGAGTTCACTACCTGTAGAGCAACTACCTGTTAATTTGGTCTTTTATTATTAGAAAATTATAATCCTTAATAATTGAGGCACCAAAAAAAATAACTCCGTAGAATTTTATTTAAATGATCAAAAATCAAGAGATAATGGGGATATTTTCCTCTCTAAAAGGAACACGTTTAATCTCTTTTTCTTTTTTTTAGGTATGGGTTTCCCCCATAATTTGGGGAAAAATTTTTTTTCTGTTCTTAAAGGTGATAAATTTCTGTAAGATTTAGATAAAAGAAACTAAATTTTGATGGCTTTTCAGTACTTAGCATCTTATCCTATAAATGTCTAAAATGGATACATTTTCACTTACAGCTATTTCAAATAGATGGGAGGTAGAATGCCACGTATCTGGCCTGAACAACTGGATGGTTGGTGAAGCTGTTTACCAAAGTGTAAAACAATGGCAAAGGAGGAGGTGGTTTGGAGGAAGGAGAATGATTTCAGACGTGCGCAGTTTGAGATATCTACATTTCCAAGGTGGAGATATTCATGTATACAACCATATATGTAAATATTATAGAGATTTACATGTGCATGGCAACAAGTCTACAGCATATACCAAACTCCCTAGGGAGTTGGAGGTGCTGGAAGGGAGGATTTCCACTTATTTCATATATTTCTGATTATTTGAATTTTTTTCCAACAAGTATATTTCACTTTTAAAGGAAAGAAAAGACAACTGCTTTGACATCAAAGAGACTTGGGTTCAGTATAGATGAGATATGAGGGCCTGAACTAAGGCAAATAAAATGGAAAATGGAGGGATGTGGAAAAAAAAGTAAGTGCTACTTTTCTCAAAAGACAGTCATCAAGTAAAATATTTCAAAGTAAAAAAAATGAGCCTGGGGGCCACCCGGTGGCGTAGCGGTTTCGTCCGCGCTTGGCAGCCCGGGGTTCGCCGGTTCGGATCCCGGGCGCCCGCCGACGCACTGCATGTCAGCCACGCTGTGGCGGCCTCCCATATAAAGTGGAGGAAGATGGGCACGGATGTTAGCCCAGGGCCAGTCTTCCTCAGCAAGAAGAGGAGGATTAGCAATGGATGTTAGCTCAGGGCTGGTCTTCCTCACCAAAAAAAACAAAACAAAACAAAAAAATGAGCCTGTTAGACAAAACTTGTTTGTTCTGGGCTTTATAGAGGTTAAGAAAATAGTCTTTTGGTGCCAGCCCCGGTGGCCTAGTGGTTAAGTTCGGCATGCTGTGCTTCAGTGGCCCAGGTTTGGTTCCTGGGTGTGGACCTACACTGCTGGTCAGTGGCCATAATGTGGCAGTGGCCCACATACAAAAAAGAGGAAGATTGGCAACACATGTTAGCTCAGGGCGAATCTTCCTCAGGGAAAAAAAAGTCGCCTTTTGGAGGCAGTGCATTAAACCACATTCTACCTACACAAGAAGAAGATTCCACAAGTTGTGTTATCAATCATATTTAGCTTTATTCCCACGAGCACCACCCAGAAAAATCACTATCCCCTATTTTAACAATATGATAAAAAAACAAATATCCTTTACTGTAGATGGTATTTGCTTTTAAGGGGAGATAACTTTGTTTCTCGTTTTGGCTGTTTAGGGGGCATCTTACTGTTTAATACTTAAACCTAAAAGGCACAGAATCTCGTAGAGGTTTATTGATTTGGCCTTGGCTTTTTACTGTGTAAACCATTCAATAGCCAAAAGTCTGACTTTAAACATCTTAATAGATGTATTTACACTCAGACATGTTTTCTTCTCCATTAACATGGATGTTCAAAACAGTTGATTTTACAACTTTAGAGCTAATAAATATAAATCAATATAACATTACAGCAGATAAAATATTACCCTCAGAATTTTAAGGTTCAGTGCCAAAAACTGCTAATTCATAGAAGGCAACAGCTTGTAATAATGAATCATACAACTCTTCTACTCTGTATTGTTCAGTAGATGAAAACATCTGTCTGTAGTGGACTATCTTATCTGATGGGAAGAACACCCGAGGCCCTTCCTTCAGGACAGACTCTGCGAGGAACTGCTTCACTAGTTCTTTTCCACTAGTCCGTGTGTCACCAATCATCAGTTCAAAGTGCTTCCCCACTGCGTTCCGATTCATGCTCAGCACCTGATGCTGGCCATCCTGGGCAAAAGTTTTATTTAATAAGGCATACAGCATGGCTTCCATTATATGAAAATGTAACAGTATGGGAAACAGAGATGAGTTCTGAACTGAAAGTCCTGTTTTTTCCAGAACATAGAAATCAGCTTCCGGTATCTTTGAAATGACTGAAGAAATCTTAAAAAAAAAAAAAAAAGACAAAATAAGTGAGCAGAAATAATTCATCAAGTTTTATTGTTTAGGTCCTCTCTCTGTCCCACTTCTATTTTTAAATTATATAACTTATATTGCTGTTGACAATTTTGAGGTAGCTGAAAAAGCGTTTTATGGGGGAATCAGGACAGCCAAGTTCTGGTCATGGTTCTATCAGGAACAAGCTGATACACTAGTTTCCTATACACTAGTTTCTCCATCTGCAAAGTGGGCTTCATAATTCCTAAAGTCTGTACAGGCTGTAAGATTGACAAAGCTGTTCCATTAACCTTGTAAAAATGTCTAGGGTACAGTGGCCGGCCTGGTGGCGCTGCGGTTTAGTCCGCGCTTGGGAGCCCGGGGTTCGTGGGTTCGGATCCTGGGCGCCCGCCGACGCACTGCTTGTCAGCCATGCTGTGGCGGCGTCCCATATCAAGTAGAGGAAGATGGGCACGATGTTAGCCCAGGGCCAGTCTTCCTCAGCAAAAAGAGGAGGATTGGCAACGGATGTTAGCCCAGGGCTGGCCTTCCTCACAAAAAAAAAAAAAATTTCTAGGGTACAGCATAGGGTTAGAATAACTAGCCTAGACTCAGTCACCTCTGCAACTGATTAATCGATCAGATGCTTCACTGAACCAGTTTTCATAGGTATAATGAGGTAATTTCTGCCCATCTCACAAGGTTTTGAAGACTCAAATGAGACAATTAGTGATAGTATTTTGAAAAATAAGCTTTATAAATCTGATGAAGTTCTGTAACATTTAGAATACAGTACTCCCCCTTATCTGTGGGTGGCTGAAACCCGGGATAGTACCAAACTCTATAGATACTATGTTTTTTCCTGTATATACTTACCTATGATACGTTTTAATTTATAAATTAGGCACAATAAGAGATTAACAATAACTAATAATAAAGTTGGCTTTGAGCCATTATTAAGTAAAATACGGGTTACTTGAACATGCAGTGCAATACCACAATAGTCAATCTGATAACTGAGACGGCTGCTAGGTCATTAATGTGCAGGTAGTGAATACAGCGTGGATATGCTGGACAAAGGGATGATTCAAGTCCCAGGTGGGTTGGAGCGAGATTTCATCACACGATTCAGAACGGTGCACAATTTAAAATTTATGAATTATTTTTGGAATTTTCCATTTAATATTTTTGGATTGCAGTTGACCACAGATAACTGAAACTGGATAAGGAAGGACTACTGTAATATACCAATAACTTTGTCAGTATCTGCCTTTGATATGTAAGGTATTTCTTGAACTAAATAAGAAAAAATTCAATTTTTAAAAATCACAGGTGACAGAAAACATTAATAGGAATGGGTGGGTAATAAGTACCAAAAGAAAATCCATCATTATTTTATTACATTCATTTTAGAACTAGAAGATTACACAAGGAGCTCTAGCAGGTAAGAATTTGGAGGTGTGACTGCTTTACCTCTTTTAAATAAACAGATGATAGGTATGTTCCTTTCATCAGTTGGCAACATTCCTTTTGCTGCCAGTCCAACACTGCCAATTTCCGATCAAGGTGAGCCCAGGCAATTCTTCGAGTACCAAAAACAATGGATACAATACTATTAACTGCCTAAAACAAAAAGGCTGGTTTAATTACAAGCGTAAATATTTTAACAGATACAAAATTTAAGCTACAAACTCAGAATGCCAAATTTGTTTATGTAATAGAAATATACTTACAGAACTGAGAATTACTAAAAAAATGCAGGAGTAATTATCATTAAAAGGTAATGAGTAGCAGTCAGTTTACAGACAAAGAACCTTGTTGTCAGTACCTAGCTCAAACAGGTATTTAAATATTCAAATGTTGCTGGGGACTGCTCGACACTGGGTGGGAAACAAGGAACATAACCATACATTATAGGAAATGGCACCATCCAACAGTTACACTAGAGAGGAGAAACGGTTAGGGAAGACTTACTGGGGGATTGGAGAATGAGTAAAAATGGTAAACGGGAAGTTGTTTCACCCAGATGTCTGCAAAAAGCCTGCCCGATCCCTTACACTCAGGCAGAGTGCAAGTGGGAGGAGGGCAGAGGAGTAGGCAGGTTTCTGCAAAAAGCAACTTGCTCTATCCTGAGAGCTACAGGAAGCCACCCAAGCATGTAACATTCAAGTTATACATGAGATTTTCATTTCAGCAAGATCGTGGACGGCTGTGTGGAAGATGGACCAGAGGAGGCTAGACTAGAGGAGGCTGGACTAGAGAGGGATTTGTGTTAGGTCCCTGTTATATGACAAGTATTAAGAATCTAAGACAGTGACAGGAGGACAAGAAACAGACACTGGGAGTAGAATTGATACATGGGGTGAAGGAGGAGGCTAGGATAACTCCAGTTTTATTTCAGTGACTGTATGGCATCTTTAATCAGGATGATGACAGGAAGCAGATCAACTTGGGATGGTGCCGGGAGACTAGTTTTTTAATGTATTGAGTTCAGGCTGTCTACAAGGCTTCTAAGGGGAGATGTGTAATAGATAACTGGATATATGGGTTTAGCTCTGTGCCAAATCTGGACTGGAGATATATAGTACAATAGTATCACCTTGCTCCCACGTGGCTCATTTAGTTATATGGACAAATAGACTAATATGCTCTATAGATACAGAGAAAGACGCAGGAACATTTTATAATTCTATACCCATCTCTTTCACCACTAAGGAATGGATAAATATCTATTCAAGGCAGAATAGTTTGGATGCCCAGACATCTACAAAATACAGGCCTTTTAGTTCTTTAGCTCAATGATTCTCAAGCTTCAGTGTGCATAAGAATTACTGAACCAGGCTGTACACAGCACTTCATGGCAAAAGATTTTTTTCAAGGACTT
Organism: Tapirus indicus; assembly: GCA_031878705.1. Lineage (NCBI taxonomy): Eukaryota > Metazoa > Chordata > Mammalia > Perissodactyla > Tapiridae > Tapirus > Tapirus indicus. The sequence continues at coordinate 20,780,564 of CM062932.1, forward strand.
TACTGCATGATTTTTTTCCATACAAACTGACTTTAGAACCTAGCCCTCTAAATAAGATGCAACTCCACTATAATCTGAATATAAATAGTAGTTTTAGCCATAAATTTGAACGAAAATCCAAACTGAAAAATTTGTTTCAAGTCAGTTCCAGATCAACTGCAGCAGAGTTCTATCAGGAGTCCCTGGATGGACTTAATGAAATCTGCAAATCCTCTGAAAGGATATGCAATATTCTGTGTATATATGCTATATTTTCTTTTTTTCTTTCTGAAAAAAGAGTCCTTAGGTTTCATCAAGTTTTCAAAAAGTATCCAGAATCCTCCAAAAACGGAGAACTACTGGTCCAGAAAAAATTGATTAAGAGACTATTTTACCAAGTAATGCTACACAGGAGCTAAGTTTCTCCAAGGTTTAATGTTTGCTGTACCAAGTAATTCTAATATTTATTTTTTAAGGCAACACTGAAAAACATTTGCTTTTAGAATGCTTTTTCAAAGGGGGAAGGGGTACAGAAAATAACTTTAAATCCTTCTGGAAAAACTGGACTAACACTCTAAAGTCACTCCTTGGCCCTAACCCATCTTTGCATCCTAATTTCTCATTACTCCCAACACAACCCTCAGACACAGCCAGATATCTCCAGAACATTCATCTTAAAGAAAGCTTGCACACACCTACTTCTCTACATCAACTGCTCTTTCTTCCTAGAATGCCCTCCTCTCTCAGCTAGCCTAATTCTCTCCCTCCAAGATCCACGTTCCATTCCTCCAGTAAACTTGACCCAAAAGTCACAGCCCACAGTTCTCTCCTCTAAATTGCCAATTTACTATCTGTACATCTCATTCTTTTGTAATGATCACAAACTACTTTGTATAATAGTTTATTTATTTCTATGTGTATGTCTGGGCCCACCAGCAAAACTAAGTAAGCTGTCTGTCTTGGTGCCAGAATAGTGCTTTGCAAAGTAGGTTCTCAAATATTTAGGCAATATAACAGACATGAAAAAAAAGGGTATACCTTAAGTCTCTCTATTCCTATTTCTGGCTTGATGAGCTTCCTCAAGAGCCGGTTTTCCTGTAACTTGCTTTTTTTCCCTCCCGTCTCTGGGCAAAGAATGTTGTTACAAACTTGAACGGTGGTTTTATACCGGAACAAGGGCACATTCATTAAACTCTCCAAATTCTGAAATGGCCCAAACTTTTCTCTGTGCTCTACAATATTGGTGGACTTTCTTCCACGAAGCAATTTGAAAGCTTCAAGTTCTTTGTTAGATGCTGTATTCAACACATGCAAGATGGAAGCCTGCTGCTCTGAAGAGAAGAGCTTGTCAAGTGCACTTCCAGACTCCTTCGTATTTTCATCACAAAAAGCAACACCGGGAATAGTTTTCTTAGGAGCAGTGGATTTCTTCCGACAACAGGAATTACATAGGGCCTGGAACAAGGATGACCCTAATGGAACTGGAAAACATCTCCACCTGCCTAAAAGAAAATTAAGCAAAATATAGGTTAGGGATGTCCTACTTTCTTTTAGTGTTAGTTGTGGCTGGACCAGAGCCTTTGCAAAGTGACAAAGACTTTCCCATAATTTAAGAACTAGTGGACCACATTAAATTCTCCTGGAGAAGCATCTTAAAATAAGTTTAGTTTTAAAACTATAAATGTATATATATATATATATATATATATATATTTTAATAGGGTCTTGTTTTTATTCACAAGAGAGGTCTTTTGATTTTTGTGGATAAGTCCTATGTTTTACTATCTAGAAATCTTATTTTATGCCCATCAAGAAGCATGCATTTAAAACCATTTCAACTGCGTAACGTTTTTGATATTTTTAACTTTGGAGGGATCTTTTGTAATTAACATCTCTTGTTAACAATATATATTTTCACTAGTTTCTCATCTGGTGAAACCAAATAAAATTAAATTTTACACGTTTATAATAAATGTTTTAGCGGAATAGTACATTTAAGGGCGGTTATTTTCTTCTACACACTTTTCAAGATTTCTACCATGACTGTTTCTGCAAGAAGAAAAACCACACAAGGAACAACTTGTATGGTTGTAAAACCAACTGAAGGTCACTCTGACATCGCAGCCACAGGAAAAGAATGCAGCCAGAAGTAAGCAAGCGGCCGTTAGCCTCTGACCCCGCCGCCCGCCGCCCAGTCCGGGAAGCAGCCGCTCGCGGACCCCCAGCGCGGGAAGCACAATCGCTCCGAGGCTCGGAGACCGGAGCGGCCCCCTCCGCTCAGCTGGGACTCCAAGAGGGAGGAAACACTCCAGGATCAGGGGCCAAGGGCAGGCGGGACGTTAACCCCGCATTCCAGGCGCCCTACCTCCCGCCGCAAGGAGACTAGGGACGCTCATCTCGCACGTTAATTCAGGGGTCTCCCACCGTCCAGTTTTCCTCCACTGACTTCCGGTTCCTGCGTGCTTCGCCCAAAAGTGCCCGGCCTTTCGGCGGAAAGGTTCCGGCCGAAGTGGCGTTCCGGAGCCTGGGCCGAGGTGCCCCGGGCGGAGCAGAGGATGAGCGGCGGCTCGGCTGCGGGGACCGACGCCCTCCCTGTGCGCGGATCCCGATCCCCTGGGAGGTCCGCAGACTCGGTCCACTGCCTCCAGGAAACCTCGCTCCGGCCGGCCGCTGAGAGCGCGGGGCCGACCCTCGGGGAAGGAAACGCCTCGGCAAGTTTTAGCCTGTAGTTGGCCAAATCCCTCCTTTCGGGGAGACTCCCTGGGCCTGTTCTAGGCGCATAGATCGATGCGCTCCTCCTGGGCCCTGCCTGGGGCGCAGGGAGCGGCGTCTGGTGGGGGAGCGTAGACAGACGCACAAGAAACCGTGTCTCCAGGTGGAAGGAGTAACGGCGAGTTGAGAGGTGTTGCAGCTCAGCAGGGAAGCGCGCAGGCCGGGCCTCAGGGGAGGGCGAGGTAGCAGGAGGAGCCTTGGGCACCAGGCCTGGAATGTCGGAGCAGTAGTATTCCCTTTGGAGGGGGTGGAGGGAGATGAGGCTGGCGCCAAATTTGGTTGGGCCTTGAATGCGGGATGGAGCAGATGAATCCCTTCCACCAGGTAGCCAGAAGCCATCGAGGCTCTTGTGGAGTCAGACTGGAGACGGGTTTCTAGAAAATTGGCCATATATAGAAGTGTGAGGCTGGATTGGAGGTGAAGAGCCTGGGAGCAAGGAGAGGAGTCAGGAACCTAGTATATCTTCCCAAGAGAAAGGCAACCGTAAGGAATTGAACGTGGGAAGTGTAAGGAGAGAGGAAAGAAAATTCTGAAAGATGGGGAGACTACAGCTAATTTTGTGAAAAACAGGGAAGTCAGGAGGGAGGTGGCTTTTGGAGGGAAAGGTGATGGGTTTGTGTTTTTATGAGGTGGCAACGTCTGTGTTGATATTGGCCAGGAGGCAGTGGGGATGTGGGGAATCATAAGTATTAATAAGAATTACTCATGGGAATTCTGGGAATCTTGCCAGTTTCTGGGGAATTTAGGAATCTAATAAGAAAGTCAACTTGTGGTGCAAAATCCTTCAAATCAATAGGAAATAATTTCCTTATAACTCCAGGGCTTACTCCATTTATTGAGGTGTAATGGGTTGAATTGTATCTCTCAAAAAAGATATGTTGTGGGGCTGGCCCGGTGGCGCAGCGGTTTAGTCTGCGCTTGGCAGCCCGGGGTTTTGGGTTCGCATCCCAGGTGCCCGCCGACGCACTGCCTGTCAGCCACGCCGTGGCGGCGTCCCATATAAAGTGGAGGAAGATGGGCACGGATGTTAGCCCAGGGCCAGTCTTCCTCAGCAAAAAGAGGAGGATTGGCAACGGATGTTAGCTCAGGACTGGTCTTCCTCACACACACGCACACACAGATATGTTGAAGACCTAACCCTCAGTATCTCAGTGTGACCTTATTTGTAAATAGGGTCATTGGAATAGGGTCATAATTAGTTAAAATGAGGTCACACTGAAGTGGGTGGTGGGTGGCTAATCCGGTATGACTTGTGTCCTTATAAGAAGACAACCATATGAATGTCATGTGAAGATAGAGGCAGAGATTGGAGTGATGCATCGACAAGCCAAGAAAAGCTAATGATCTCCATCAGGTCATAAGAAGCTAGCAGAGAGGCATGGGACAGATTCACTCTCAGAAGGAACCAGTCCTGCTGACACCTTGATTTCAGGCTTCTGGCCTCCAGAACTGTGAGAGAATAAATTTCTGTTGTTTTAAGGCACTCGGTTTGTGGTAATTTGTTACAGCAGCCCTAGGACACTAATACATGAGGCCATAAAGAGTCCTGGTGATGCCTTCAGAGATGGCGTGGTTCACTGGCAAGATGCAGCCAGTCACTTGCTAACTGTACAAATTCTGAACCTCAGCTTTGTCATTTGTGAAATGGAGATAATGGTACCTGCCTCACACGACTGGTAAGAGGATTTCTCGTTAACAACTGGATGCAGAGAGCGCGGCATATAATAAGGGTGCAGTAAATGTTAGTTCCCCCATTAGAGCATCACCTCTTCTTGGGAGCTAACTACTGATGACCCTGAGGGAAACTCCCTCCTTCCTCAGAGCATTCATTCAGAATTATACTTTGACCAGAGGCTGGAAGTGGTAGGGAAAGAGGCAACCACTATACATGATTTACTGTAAATCAGAAACAGTGCATTCAAAATGAACGTCATCATCTTCCCCAGAAACCAGCTTCTTCTCACTTCCCTGTTTTTGCTGCTCAGATGCAGATGTCCCTGGCTGCTCCCACTCCTGTCATCATTATGTCTAGCCTGTTATCTAGTTTCTGTGTTAAAGCTTTTTTTGACCATGACCCAGGACACACACATGTACACATGAAACAAAAGCTTCATAGAAAAATACTTGTGGGGCCCGGTCCAGGGGCATAGTGGTTAAGTTCACACGCTCTGCTTCAGCAGCCCGGGGTTCGCAGGTTCAGATCCCGAGCATGGACCTACACACCGCTTATCAAGCCATGCTGTGGCAGCGTCCCATATAAAGTAGAGGAAGCTGGGCATGGATGTTATCCCAGGGCCAATCTGCCTCAGCAAAAAGGGGAGGATTGGCAGCAGATGTTAGCTCAGGGCTGGTCTTCCTCACCAAAAAAAAACCCTTGTGTTTTTATGTATGATGCACGTTCATATTTTCTATTGTTTCATTTTTTTAAAATGCTGATCATCTTCTGGACATCAGGTGGAGATGTCTAGTAGATGGTTACCTATGTAAGTCCAAGCTAAGGGAGAACACGGTCAGCATAGAGAGATGGCCCTTTATCCCCTGAGAATGCCCGGGAGGAGCCAGGAGAGGAGATGTGTGAAAAAAGCACAGTGAGGCAAGGTGAGAACTCTGGGGGCCCTAGCACTGCGCATGAGTAGAGGATTTGGATTCCCCAAAAGATTGAGAACTAATATTTAGAGAAATTTAAAAGGAAATGGGACAAAGTCAAGTTAAAGAGAGTAAGGACATAGAGGATTTTGAGGAGGGAAGAAATTAAAAAAAAAAAAAAAGCTGGACTAGTTGGAACCACTGAATTGATATTATTTCCTTGACTCACAACTGTGTGGCAACTTGCAGTTTAAAATACATGAAATTCTATCAGCCTTACCTGTAAAATGTCTTTTTTACCTCTTCCTTGCTATGACCACCGTAATCAGAGCGTCATTGTCTCTCACCTGGCTCTTGCAGTAACAGCCCCCCCGCCCCACCACGCACACACACCTGATTTCCCGGCTTTCTATCAGCCTAGCTCCCTCCCTGCCCTTCACACACACCCTGCCTGTCCTGGCCAAAAGCCCCAGTGCTGACTCAGTCTCCAACTCCTGCCCCATGGGGGCCTCACCTTAACCTTCCAGCTCTTTCTCTGCTCATCACCAGGCGCCCAATACCCATGGTGCTGCCTCTCCTCCTTCCTGATAGATGCCTGGTTGTAGGCAGGTGGCAGTGTCTTCAGGGAAGGTGAACTGGTTATAGTGGTCCCATCTGTTTGGGGCATATCAGGGAAAGATTTTATATCCTGATAAACAGTGGGAGGAGAAGCGGCCACCTCCCCTTTCTTCCTATGGCTCTGATCCTGGGAGGATGAGCTGAGGGGCAGCCATCTCTCCATGGACAGGCAATGCTGACAAGGGCATGAAGAACAGAAAGAGGGATAGCGCCTAGGCCTTGATGACCTTGCTTACCTGCTGGACCAACCCTGAAACCACCCACCTGCAGACTTTTGGTTCAGTGAGGGAATAACTGATTATTATTTTAGCCACTTTTGGATCAGTATTCTCTTACCTGGAGCTGATAACTTCCTGATTAATACACCCACTCAGGAGACAAAGTGGGTGACTTGAAATTCCCACACACGTTCCATGCTGTCTCACCTCTGCTCCTTTGTGCCTGCTGGTCCTTGCCCTAGGATGCTCTCTCCCCAAAATGGCCTGAATTTTGCTCACCTTTTAAGGGCCAACAAGGGTGACCCCTGCCCCAAGAACCTCCCTGTCTCCCAAACCAGAAGTGATGACAAACCTCTTCATCTCAAATTCGTGTGCCTGATGCACAGTAAGCCAATCACTGAGACATCAGTGCTTGAGAGGGAGAAAGGTTTATTCGAGTTGGCCACAATGAGAAGGTGGGAGGATAGGTTCTCTCAAATCTGCCTTAACAGAAGAAGAAAGCAGGGGTTTTTATTGAGCTAATGGGCTTGGGAGGGTGAGTTTCATAGAAACAAAAGGGGAAACTCGTGTTTCTTTCACTCCAGATGAGCCCTTGGGCAGTCAGGCTTCTGGGCATCAACGACAACTGAGGACTGGTTATCTGGTGATCGTAACTTCCTTGAAGCCATTCTTTTTCTTCTGCAAAACACCTCATAAATCCTTGTGACCCTTGAGTCACCTCTCAGGTTAAACAAGAAAACAGCAAATTAACAAGATTAACTTCTTTTCTTCTGTGTCTGTATTGGGAATCAGCTCAAAGGGTAACCCGTGTTCTTATTGAATATTTACAGTAACCCTCAGGTACCAGATTCAGAAGCATCCTCTCCCTTCTCTCAAGCACTTGACTCCTGTCTCTCTCATAATACAGACTGTCTTGAATGACAGAGCTTTTTTGTTTTGCTTTGACTACCTGTCTTTGTCCCCTTATTTGACTCTATACATTTTTCCAAGGTGATCTGGAAGCTACCAACTAGAATATATCAAAAATCCATTCCTGGTGTCTCAACATCCCTCCTGGAGACAGAGAAGCTCCATGGTTATGCTCAAATTCTAGAATCAGTCAATTCAGTGTTTTAACCCTGTATTCCAATCCCGGCACACTAACAGTATGAAGTGGGGCAACTGATGTCACCTTGCCAAGCCTCTTCAGATCCCTCTAGAGTACATGACGGTTACAGGCCGTAATCATATCCCCCGTAATACCCAGCACATTGCCTGGCACACATGGGGATTCACTAAGTGTTTGTTGAAAAGAATAAATGAATGATCACATGTACAACATCCAAAAGGTTAATTTTGCTTGGAAAAAAACATTAAAAATTAGTGCTCTATAACATCATGACCTTGACATAGGCAAACATTTCTAAAACAGGACATAAGAAGCATTAACCATAAAGAAAAAAGTAAACCTCAATAAATTAAGAGCATCTATTCACTAAAAGACACCAGTGAAAAGGCAAGCTACAGAGTGAAAGACATTTGCAATACATATAACTAACAAGAACTCATATCCAGAATATATTTAAAAATCCTATAAATTAATAAGAAAAAGGCAGGTAAACCAACTGAAAAAATCGGCAAAAGACTTGAATAGGTACTTCACCTAAAGACAATATTAAAACGACCAATTAGCAGATGAAAAGGTCTTCACCTTTATTAGTCATCAGGGAAATGCGGATTAAAACCCTCATTGTGATACCACTACACAGCCCTGAGAATAGCTGAAGTGAAAAAGACGGATAATACTGATAGATCAATAGACTGGAGTTTTGACAAGAGTGTGGAACTTGCATACACGCTGATGGAAGTGTGATTGGTAGAATCACTTTGGAAAACCATTTGCAATATATACTAAAGCTGAACAGATGTTTACCCGATGGCCCAGCAACCCCATTCCTGGGTGTATATATATTCAACAGAATGCAAGCATGTGCACTAAAAGACATGTAATAGGGTGAACTATATATGTAAAAAGTGCCAATATTTGACAGTTGATTTACAAAAATTGCAATTTCACATGGTTAATCCTAATACTAGAATGTTCATAGCAGCACTATTTGTATTAGCCAAAACCTGGACTATCTCAAATGTCAAAAGATTACACATGTATTGAATAAACTCCAACTACACCCAGCAACATGGATGAATCTCACAAACATAATGTTGAGTGAAAGAAGCCTCATACTTATATAAAGTACAAAAGCAGACACATTAATCTATGGAGATAAAATTCAGGTTACCTTGGGGGGCTAGTAACTGAAGGGGGAATGGGAGCCTTTTGGAATGCTGGTTTATGCTTTTTTTTTTTTTTCTTTTTTTTGCAGGGAAGATTCACCCTAAGCTAACATCTGTTGCCAGTCTTCCTCCTTTGTTCCCCCAAAGCCCCAGTGTATAATTGTATATAGTTGTGTATGGTTGTAAGTTCTGGTTCTTCTATGTGAGCTGCTGCTGCAGCATGGCATCTGACAGACCGGTGGTGTGGTTCTGCCTCCGGGAGACGAACCCGGCCACCAAAGTGGTGAGAGCACCGAACTTGAACCCCTAGGCCAACAGGGCTAGCTCTATGCTCTTTTTTTTTTCCTTTGGTGAGGAAGACTGTCCTGAGTTAACATCTGTGCCCATCTTCCTCTACTCTGTATGTGGGACGCCGCCACAGCATGGCTTGATGAGCGGTGGTCCACACCTGGGATCTGAACCCGGGAACCTCAGGCTGCCAAAGTGGAGCGCAGGGACTTAACCACTACATCAAGGGGCTGGCCCCATGTGCTCTTTTTTTGAGCTCTGGGTGCTAGTTAAATATGTGTGTGTACTTTGTAAAAATTCATCAAACTGTACTCTTATTATTTGTGCACCTTTCTGTACATTTGTTATACTTCAATAAAAGTTTACTTCTCCAAGTCATTTGAATTTGATATGCATTATATAAAGTTTGAATGTTTATTTAGTGATATAATCTACTTTATTGTCCTTTATAGTCCTTTATTCTACTTTATAGTCCTCAAAGTCATTCGCCTCTTCAAAGGTAGCCAGGACTCCCACGAAAGGGCTGCCGATTCTTGGGCAGATCCTTCAGGGCAGAGAGCCCACGACGTATCTCCCCAGTGATATTTTGTGGAGGAAAGATAATTGGTCCTACTAATCTTAGTCTGGGAGAAGTTTTGGGTTTTTTTTTTCTGCTTTTATGTTACATTTTATTATTTTTTTCAGTATTGCACACAATTAAAATTAAGCAAATGATCAAAATAAAAAACAGCATTCACAATTTGAGACCCAGAGTCAGAACACCTGGACTCCTGCTCCAACACTGCTACATATTATGTGTGTATCTCAGTTTATCTCTATAAGAACAGTTTTCTCTTTTGCAAAATAGAGCTCAAAGTACCACTCTTATGAGGTTGTTGTGAAAGTGAAATTATATAACACTGGTAAAATAGAAAATGTCACACAATGAGAGATATTAGGACAATTGATTATATAGATTGAGATGAGGTGTGATTGTCTAAGAAATGACCTCAAGAGGAAAATAATAATCTACATTCTTTATAAAATAATTCTTTTTATTTTAATAAAATTAATTTTGATTAATATTATTAATATTAATAATTGCTTAATTTAGGTATAAGTAAAGGAAATAGAAGTTTTAAATTTTTGAACCCAATTTTAAAACTCTAGTTCAATAGAGTAGCACCCCAGGGTTCAAATCAAATTTCCAACAGATGTCACCCTAATCCCTTCAATTGTGACTAAACTTCTATGACTAACTTCTCACTCAGTGCTCCAGGTAATGATATAAAATGTAAACACTCAATTATCCTGTGTTCATTCAGCACTTATTTTCTGGCTCTTTAGATTTCACAACTGGATTTTTCAACTCTGGATTTCTTTTGGGTTGTTGTCTTTTATTCAGAATGCAAACTCCCATAAGCCAGACTGCCTGTGGAATGGGGCTCTCAACTCCACCTAATTCAGCCAACATTTTTTTTTTTATTGTGGCAAAATTCACATAGCATAAAATTCACCATTTTAACCATCTTAAAGTGTACAATTCAGGCATTTAGTACATTCACAATATTGTGCAACCATCACCACTGTCTAGTTCCAGAACATTTTCAGCACCCCAAAAAGAAGCTTTGTACCCATTTAGCAGTCACTGTCCCCAGCTCCTGGCCACCACTAACCTGCTTCCTGTCTCTGTGGATTTGCCTCTCCTGGACATTTCATACAAATGGATCAACCAACATTTTTTAGCCCCAGCATTTGCTAGGCACCAAAGGTACATAGATGAATATGACAATCTACTCTTGGAGAGTAGATGTCAATGGGATGAAACAAGTGATAAAACAAAGTACAACGTGATGATGACTATAATAGAAATGTGAACATTGTGGGAACATAGATGAGGGAGATAAGGGCAAGCCGAAAGAAGTAAGATTTGAATTTGGGCATGGAGGCAGGAGTTTGCTAGACCAATGGGGGCTGGGCAGGAGGGTCCTGGGGAGGAGGAGGGAGCCGGAGGAGGAGAGGGAGCAGTGTGAGTAAGGCACAGCAGCATGGAGTTGGACAGCTCTGTGTTCAAGGAGGTGGACAAAGCACACCCCAAGCATGTTACCACCCCAGGGCCTTTGCATTTGCTATTCCCTTTTTCTGGCACTCTTCTTTCAGATACGTGCCTGGTTAGCTTGACCCCTTCCTTCAGATTTTTGCTTAAATGTCACCTCCTTAGGGAGGGCTTCCTTGACCTCCCTATCAAATAGCATCTTCCATCCCTCTCTACCCCTTAGTCTGTTTATTTTCCTTAATAGCACTTGTCACTCTGGTACCATATTATATGTAGGTATATTTGTTTTTCTGTTCATTTTCTGTCTTCCTCACTTGAAGGTGAGCTCCACGAAGGCAGGACATTTTGCTTTGGTTATAGCTATTTCCCCAGTATCCAGAACAATGCCTGGCACATAGTGTGTGCCCAATGATATTTAATGAGTAAATGAGCAAACACTTCTGCAGTATTGCCATGGGGAGTCCCTCGGGGCTCTGAGTTGGTTCCTGCTGAAGACAAAGTGATATCAAATATACAAACAAATAGGTAAACTTGATCAGTTTCTTCTGCTTGATTTTCCCCTGTTTCACATGCCTGCTTGTTATTTCTTTCCTTCAAAAAAGACAATACTTTTGTGATCCCAAGTCCTCTCACTTTATTGTTTTTTATTTTTTAACCCATACTCATTTCTTCATTTACTTAGAAAACATTTATCAAATCCCTTGCAGACGGCAAGTGCTGGGGATACAACGGAGGATACAACTGACTTGCCCCCGTCCTCACGAAGCTGAGATGAGCAAGGGAGACCAGCAAACCAGGGAGCAATAATGCAACCAGGGAGTGTAATGCTTGAAAATACAGTGTTAAAGATGGAAAAAGCTTTGGGCACAAAAATACTCATTACAGCATTATGTATAACAGCAAAAAATCGGTCATGAGCTATATGTCCAATGACAAGGAAATACACATATCCTACGGAATATTACACAGCTGTTAAAAGGATGTCATGAAGCATCTATAATAATATGATAAGATACATTATGTAAAGAAAGTAGAAAAAAGATATAAAATTGTATGAAAAACGTGGTCCCAATCATATAAAAAGATGTATAAAAGACCAGAAGGAAATTCTTTAAAATGTTAATGAAGATTCATGGTGGGACTATTAAGAGAATAGTTTAGGTTGAACTGTATGACATTACGATTTTGTAAGTCAACTTCATATGGTTCAACCTAATGTATTAATGAAGATGGCCCAAGGCAAACTTGGGTTCAAATCCCAGCTCCAGTACTATGCATCATCCAGTATGAATCATCTCAGTTGTGTAACCTTGGGCAAATTTACTTAAATTCCCTCTCAGGGCCTCAGTTGCCTCATTTTCTAAAACAGGCCTAAAAATAGTCTATACCTCAGGGTTGTATTGAAGATTAAATGGAGTAAGGCACATAAGGGGCCTGACAATCAGCAATCCCTGCATAAATGGTGGCCTCAATCATGGGTGGTATTTTCTTTCTTCTTGACAGTATTTTCCAAATTTCCTGTATAGTTTTTAAAATTATTTAACTAATAAACATAATTATTTAAATTTTCAAAGGGGTTGTGGTCTATTCTGCAGGGATCTCGAGCCCAGTCCAGGGCTGGGAATGTGGTTGAAGGCTTTCTTCCAGCTCTGCTGTGGTTGGGCTCAGTTTGACAGACAGTGATCCCGAGAGCAGGGCTGCATGTTTGTGCTCTGAGGGACCCTGAGAGCTTTCTTTACAGAGGACGCTCTGTCCCAGGGCCCAGACTGCCCCTTCACCCTAGCAGCTGTTGTATGGACTGAGCCCACGAGGGATGCTAACTCATTCCACCCTGTCCCTCAAAGCCTGGCCCCCGATCCCAGTGCTCGGCATCCGCCCCAGTCCCAACAGCCTTTGGCACAGTGCTCTTCCCTTAGGAAAGGTTTCTGGTTCCCAAACACAGAGCTGAGCTCTACTCTTGTCATTTCCAGCGCATACGAGCGCATCCAGCACAGAGTTTCTGTTTGTGGTGATGAAAAACTTTTGGAATTAGATAGTAGTGATGGTTGCACAACATTGTGAATATAATTCATGCCACTGAATTGTACACTTAAAAATGGTTAAAATGGTCAATTTTATGTTATAGAGATGTTACCACAATTTTTTTTAAGTGAAAAAAGAAATATCCAGGAATGGAAGGACTAAAGCAAGAGCAGGCTGATCCTGTGGGGTTTTGTGACATAACCTGCGACCGGGGGACACCACAATAGGAGACCTGGACTGAGGCCCCTGCTCTGCTCCTTATTTGGCTCCATGACCTTGGGTAACTTAACTCCTCTGAAGGCTGTCATGAAACTCAGATGTGATCAAATGGTGCAAGACTCTCTGCAAAACACTCAATAATGGTTAATTAGCCTTAGGCCCCTCACCCTCCCCTCCCTCCAAAGAAAGAAAGAAAGAAAGAAACCGGTCACAAACAAAATACAATAGCACTTTTTCTTCTTTGCTCTGAGGATCCCTGAAATTCCACCTTAAGACTTGGAATTTCTGGAGATTAAATGGAAACCTCCAGAAAAAGGACGAGAAGAGGGGAAACTAAAGGAATCTCTCATCTCTGGCCCCTCACCGTGAAGGACACGCTCTATTTTCCCTTGGGTTGGCTTTTGTGGGACCTCCAGGGAAGGGACATGAGACTCAAGGTGACAGAGGAAGCAGCTCAGTGGGACAAAGGCGCACAGGAACCACCCCGACATCACAGTTTTGCCCCGGCACTGGGCAGTGGAGAAATGATGCCCTTGGCCTGTCCCCTCTTTGTCCCTTACCTCCCCCCTTGCCTTGCCCTCATACCTTAGTTGCCTTTCCCATCTTTCTCCTGGGAGACTTATTTCTGTCCCTTTTTTCATCTAAAGCAGCGGAAATGAATCATCTTTTGGCCTGTTTGGTAAACAGCCCCATGCCCTCTGACCTCTGCTGGGCTCTCTCACTGGTTCCTCTGGAGCTGCTCCTGGGCTGGTCCTCACCTCCCACAGTCAAGACCCTCCTGGCTGGTTATTCTTGGTAACGTCCTGCTCCCCCTGAGGCTACAAGCTTGACCTCCTCCACCCTGGGGAAGATGGGAAATGACACACAGCATTCCAAACGATGGTCCCACGAGCTGACTAGAGGGGCAGGGGAAGCAAGGGAGCCACTGTGTTTTGCGGGCTTTGTGTGTGTGCTGGCATATCTCAATGACCCTATTAGGTGGATCTTGTGATTCTCATTTTACAGATAGGGAGTCCAAAGCTCAGAGAAGTGAAGGAACTTGCCCAAGGCTACACAGCTAGTAAGTGATGGATCCCTGGATTCATTTCATTATACCAAGCTGCCCTATGTGGTCACGTGTGTACACGTGTGTGCTGAATTGGAGATGCAGGCAGGTCAGCTAGAAGATCGGCTGCGATCCATCAGGATGGAAACCTAACATCCATGTGCATTAAGCCACATGCATACGACAGATGGGTGTTTACCTACAGAGGGGATGGCACATGTGTGCCTTACCAGGAGCCTGTGGGTCCCGGAGGATGGTGTCAAGGAGGGACAGGGATGGGGGAGGGAGATGAGGATTAGCTAAATGCTCAGATTCAAGACCACCTAGGCCATGCCCACACCTCACAGTGATGGAACTTCAGAGATAAAAGTGCCCAGTGGTGTCCACTCTGGTGAAACCACACTTCCTGGTGAACACAGTCATGCCACTATTTATCCGACTTCTAAAAATGTGCAGGTGCTGTTTCTGGGAGCTATGTGGGATACAGAAATAAAACAGTTGACATCAAACTGTCTAGTGTGTGTTGGGGGTTGGGATTAACAATAAATATATAAATAACTGTGATGCAAGGTAGATAGAAATTGCTCAGGGCTGAAGGGATGAACGGATCCTATAACGCTGTTCTAGAAGGACCAGAAGCTGGAGAGATTACTCGAGGCTGGGTGTCAAGGAGGGCTTCCTGAGGAGGCGGCATTTGAATGTCTCTAAGTCTCTACATGGCTGTAAGATCTGCATCTGTAGAATGCTTTAACAGAAGTTAGATCCTGTTTAATTTTCCAAGGAGCCCTGAGACACAGACACATGCCCTTATCCCCTTTTACAGAGGTGGAAACTGAGGCCCAGAGAGGCTGACTAGGTCGTCCACAGTCACGCAGCTAGCAAGTGGCGGGTCCGGATTTGATGTCGGGCCGGTGTGACCGGCTCCGAGCCCGGCGCTCGGGTCCGCGGAGCTGGGGGAGAATAGGACGCGCCGAGGGAGGGGCGGAAGGCCTGGCGGGGCGGGGCTGGCGGCGGCGCGGGCCGGGCGGGAGGCGCTTGGGCTCCGTGCCTCCTCACCTGCCCCGGCGAGCGCACGGGCCATGGGCGGCCGGGCTGAGCCCCGCTGAGCCCGCCTGGCGGGCCATGGGCGACCGCGAGCGCAACAAGAAGCGGCTGCTGGAGCTGCTGCAGGCGGCTGGCACCGGAAACGCGCACTGCGCCGACTGCGGGGCGGCGGGTAAGGGCGCGGCGGCGCGTGCACGCGGGACCCGGAGCCGGACCCCCGGGCATGACCCTCAGGACACCTTCGGACCCAAGTCCCCGCCCACCCAGACCCTTGGGTCCCCGGGCCCCCGACCGCCCTCTCATCCGATACCGCGCCCACCCGAACTCAAGCCCCCTGACTCCCCCACCCTGGACCCCGACACGCGTCCTTCCATACCCTTGGACCTCGACACTAGATCCTGGACCCGCGTGCCCTGACCATCCTGCTCACCTCCGCCTCCAGACACCCTATCCACCCGGACCTCGGTCCCTGACGTCCTCACTCCGGACCCAGCCACTTTCCACACTGTCGGACCCAAATATCCCGGACCTCGGGCCCGGGCCCGCTGACCATCCGGTGCCCCCTTCCCCGCACGCTCCCGGGGTCCTCCCGCGTCCCTGCTCCGCAGCTCTCCGTCCCTGCGGACGCCGAGGGACCCTGACTCGGACTTCCCCACCTGCAGCTCCCCAGCCAGGCGCATCGGCGCCGGTCCCTCCCTCCGCGCTCTCCTCTCGTTCCCCGGAGTCCTGTCACTTCCACATCGCGTCCGCCTCAGCCACTCGCCCCCATCCTTCCAAGATCGTCCTGGTCGCCGCCGCGCCATAGCCGGTGGGCTGACCAGAAGGCTCCATGCTGGTATCTTAGCTCACCCAAAGTGGGGAGACCAAGAGAGAAGGGGTTCCCGGCGTAGGCAGAGTTGGACACTGCCCCAGGAATCCGAGCTGCCAAGCCTGCCTCTCCCAGCGCCCCCAGTCTAGCCCTGGTTTCCTCGCCCTGCTCTCCACCCGGCTCCCCTCCTGCCCTCTCGCCCCGCAGATCCTGACTGGGCCTCTTACAAGCTGGGCATCTTCATCTGTCTGAACTGCTCCGGCGTCCACCGCAACTTCCCAGACATCAGCAAAGTTAAATCCGTGAGACTTGACTTCTGGGATGACAGTATTGTGGAGGTAGCAAGGGGCGAACGTGAAGAGCCTTGCAACAGCAGAGCTGGGTTGGAGGCCGTGGGCAGGATGCTCCCATTCTACAGGGGGAGAAACTGAGGCCCAGAGAGAGGCAGTAACTAGCGAGAGAAAACAGCCTACTAGAGTTGCGGCTTAGACAGACGCCCTGAGTTCAAATCCCAGCTCCATCACTTGCTTATTTACAAGCTGTGAGGCCATGAGCTTATTTAAGCCTAGTTGTGGGCCCTCGGTTTCCACATCTTACTATAGGGCTACCGCTAACCCTTCACAGGGCTGCTGTGAGGATTAAATGGAGGCTCAACGCGGGTACAGAGTAAGTAGTCAATTGACGCTGCTGTTCTCGTTAGCTGAAGTCCTGGACTGGAACAGAAGCATCCTGATTCATGGTCTATAGTCCTCCTCTAGTCTCTCTAGCCAGGAAGGGGACCACTTTGCTCTCCTGACCTATAGAGATGGAGGACACATTCAGCCTGGATGATAATACCATTTTGGCCAGAAAACCTTCAGAGAGCAGGCAGTTGTAAACTGTGCTAGTTGACCGAGGATTTCAAGGACTATTGGGGAAGCAGGCGATGTCTACTGAGTGCCCTCTCTGTGCCCGGCACTGTACTAGACCACTGGGCTAGATACTTTACTTACTCCTTGGACACAGAGTTACTGTCAGCCTACCATGTGCTGGGTATCAGCAGAGAGCAGTGAACAAGAAAAAGTCTCTGCCACGTGGAGCTTGCCTTCTAGTGCAGGAGAAAGACAGGAAACCAGCACGTACACATGAAGGTTGTCGCTTTGTGCCTTTTAACTCCCTCTTATATTTTCTTCATTTTTGCAGGTGAGGTCCCTGAAGCTCAGGGGGTTAAGTATTGCCCAAGGGTCACTTAGTAAATAAATGGCACAGCTGGGATGTGACCCCTGCTCTGTTGGGATCCAAAGCCCATGCAAATCCTGTGACACAGGCCAGTGGTCCCCCCAGGAGGAAGGAGAGAATAGGGTTCACTCCACCCAAGGAACGTGGATTAAAAAGCTGATGTTTCTTCCCACATATGCTCTCACCCCAGGTATGCCACTGCTGTTACTGAGCGCAGACCGTTGGCAGGGCCACTCTCAGGACATCTGCCTCTGGGTCTCTTGGGTGTCAAAGGGCCCCAGTGATCATCCTGACCATACTCTATGGGGGCCAGCATCGACTTCTTCCATCCTCTAGCTACATCTGTCTCCTGCAGACGTGCAGGGACTGCTGCTGGGGGTCCTGGCCATCTGTGGAGGGGGTGGGAGAAAGAACATGAGCTTTGGAGTCAGACAGGTCTGAGTTCAAATCCCAGCTCTCCATTTACTAGCTGTGTCACTTGGGTAAGTCACCTAACTTCTCTGAGACTCAGTTTCCTCGTCTCTAAAATGGGCATGGTAATATTAAAATGGTTGAGGGGATCAAATGAGCTGATGTGTGGGAACTGTAAAGTGCTCAGCCTATATGAGGCATGGTTGTTACAGCGCCTCATTGTTCCAGGCTGGGGCTTCCCAGCACCGTGGATGACCAGGCCCAGAGGGACGTGTCAAACTCCAGTAGGAGTGTCTTCTGACTCAGCCTAGGAGCCAGTGAGAACAATGGCTTTCTGGGTAGACTGTGGTTTCATTTCACATTTCTTCAAGTTCTAATATTACCCCAAGTTGCTGTTGTCTTGCAGTTTATGACCCACAACGGGAACCTCCGTGTGAAGGCCAAGTACGAAGCCAGAGTCCCTGCTTTCTACTATATCCCCCAGGCCAATGACTGCCTGTGAGTAGGCTATTTCCTGGTGCCACCTCCCCACCCCTACCCCCTCTCCACTGCCTCTGTCTGTGGTGGTCTCTTCTATGGACCTGGTCTGCAGGTGGATCCAGGGAAGCATTTGGTATGTCATGGAGAACACATAAACCTGGTTTAAGCCCCTCTCTACCTTTATTTCTTGGGTTGTCACTTCCCCTCTCTGGGACTCAGTTTCCACAGCTGTGAATTGGGGCATTTTCTCTATGCTCTGCCCCTTGGCCTCTGATGTGCTCATGCAGGTGGTGGCTAACTTGATTGAGGAGAGAAACGCCTGTATTTTAGTAGAATAAATATGTTTCAGCTACTTCCCATGGAGTGTTGTACCTAGCACTGTCCCATCTGAGCTCAGCATAGCTTCAAAGCAGCTGCCTGGACCCCAGATCCCTAAATAATAACCATAAAAATGATGGTAGCTACTAATATTTATTGAGCTTTTCCTAAGTAGCTGTGCTAAATGCTTATGTGCATTAATTTGTTTAATTCTCTCAACAACCTTATGAGATCAATACTGCCATTATCCCCATGATACAGATGTAAAAACTGAGGCTTAGGGAGGCAGAGCTGAGACTAGTCCATCTGACACCACGGCCTGGGTTGCTGTACCATGGTATTGGGAAAATCCACTAGAAAGGGGCAGGGGAGCTGTGAAGCAGCAGGAACGTTCAGATCTTCTAGAGGGTAGGGGTCAGTGTGACACAGGTACCTTGTGACCCCAGACCTCTGCAGGACTGTCTGCCTGAACCTGAACCTCCCTCCCAGGGACTCAGCCTCACTGTCAGGGCTGCTAGACGCGCCTTGTATAAATGGGGAGAAGGTGCCCTCTGGGTAGAGATGACCTTGTGGGGACATGGCTTGCAGGGAGCAGGCTGAGTTCAGCCATCATTGTCCTCTAGGCTTGGCAGGATGCTTTTGGACAGTGCACAAACTATACAACTGTACCTAGTGTCCTGCAATTTCTCAGTATTTAAACAACCCAGGGGGCTACTGATGCAGTGTGGAGTGGCAGGGGAGGCACAGCTTTCGACTCAGAAGACCCCAGTATTGTTTCCTGACTCTACCACTATCTAGCTGTGAGAAGGTGGACAAGTTACCAAACCTCTCTGATTCGCGGCATCCTCATCTCTGAAATGCAGATAATGATGGCTACATTATAGCATGGTGGGAGAGATTAAATGAGATAATTTACGTAAAACATCTCGCAGCCACTCAACATGCTAGTTTTAATCTGTTTCTCAGTGTCAGTTTTGGAATGCTGCCTGGTCCCTGGCCCAGCAGATGGATCTGCCAGACTTAACATGAGGGGGCTTGGCTCATCTTGCCTCCCTGCTGCCAATCATCCCTTTGGTTCAAGGGGAAAGGAGCGGGTGCTTGTGAGCACCCAGTATGTGCTAGGCTTTCTGCCAGCACTACACAGACACTGTTGTCATGACTCCAACAACAGCCATGCACGTTAACCCCTTTTAGCTGAATACGGATGGCCTCCTGCCCCCGATTCTAAAAGTCCTCTAAATTCCCCACCTCCAGGACCAGGACTGGGGCCTCAGTTTCCATTCCCTCTCCCAGCCCTGATCCTATGGCTCAGGGTTCCGCGGTGGGGCTTGGTGACTCTCCTCAACGTGCTGGGGGTGAGGGCTGTGCATTAGGTAAGACTCTTGATTGTAAGTGACAGAAACCCAGTTTAAACCAGCTGAGGCACACGGGGATCTTACGGGTTCTGGGGCTCAGACCTCAGGAAGGACAGAGGTGGAGCCCCCCTCAGGAAGGACGAGCCAGGGGCTCAAACACTATCCGATCTCTCCCACTCTCTGTGGCCCTCCTTCCTACCTCCTTCTCTCAGCCAGCTTCCTTCATGCAGCTGGGAGCAAGGCCGCTTCCAGGTCCCCGCTCCAGCTCCCAGCTTGCTCTGGAGAGGACTTCCAATCCATCCCTCTCTCAGTTTTGCTCTTTTTGGTCCACACAGCCCAGGGCAGAGCTGGTTGACTGGTTTGGGCCAGGTGCCCAACTCTTGGTCATCCCCTGTGGCTGTGGGGTGAGGTCATAGAAACCTTGGGACATTTACCTGGAAAAGGCGAGAGGGAACCAAACAACTGAAATAAGTCCACTCTTGGCTGCATGACTTTTCTGCAGCGGTCATGGATGACAATATCTGATTGAGCTAATATTAAATCTGCTATGTGCTGAGCATGGTACTAGGCCCTTTATCTACATTTAAACCTCTTAACAACCCTGAGGGATAAGTAGGTATAATATTATTGGCATATTCCTCAAGTTCAGAGGAGCTAAGAAACTTGCTCTTGGTCACACAGTGGATAAATGGTAGAGTGGGACCAGGTCCCAGGTGGTCAAACCCCAAGACTACTGCACTGTCCAGTGTAGCATGCCCAGATTTCATGGGCAGGCTGCAGGAAGAGGCTCATAGACTCTCCTGGCTTACGCTCATGAGCATGCAGTGGGAGGAGGCGGTGTAGATGGTCCAGGGGAGCCAGTATCTGTCTCATTGGCCTAAAGGGCTGAGGCTGGGGTTGGAATAGCCCAGCAGTTTTCATGTAGTGTCTCCCCCCAGGAGACACTGGCAATGTCTAAAGACATTTTTTAATGTCACAACTGGGGACAGGGTGCTACTGGCAGCTGGGGAAAGAGGCCAGAGATGCTGCTAAACATCTTACAAAGAACAGGACAGCCCCCCACAACAAAGAACTATCCAGCCCCAAATGTCGAGAGTACTGAGGCTGAGAAACCCTGGGTGGCTGGAGCAGCCAGTAAAGCAGCTGCTCTGATACTCCCACCCTCAGCTGCAGGGTCTCAGAAAGTTACTGTGGGAAGAGTCTGCATCAGACATAGCTGAACACAGGTTCTCTCTTTTTAGGGTCTTAAAGGAACAGTGGATTCGAGCTAAGTATGAGAGACAGGAATTTATGGCTGATGGGAAGACCATCTCACCCCCAGGTAAAGTTATTTTCATCATCTTTTGAGGTCTATGTTCTAATGAGTTCTAGAAAACAAATATTAGGAACAAGGTCCAACTAAGAGATAGTGTAGTACTCTGCCGCCCTCGCTCTGGCCACAGAGGCCAAGGTGTGGGTTTCTCTGCCTCTGAAACAGCAACACTTCAGCTGGTTTTATGGTCTGAGTGGCCGAGAAGCATATTTGTTGCAGGTTTCTGCAGGCCCACAAGTGTGTATAGAGTCTTAGTATACATTGCAGGAAGACTCACCCACCGGGCAGACCAATTAGAAAAAGACACCCCTGCTCCCAGCTAACGTAGTCCCTGGTGCGGCACCAGGCTTGGCAAGGTGCATGAGCTGGGCTGCCGCCTCCCTTTTCGCCTTTGTGCAGGGCTCAACTTCATCGGTGGCCCTGGACCTGTGGCACTTTCTGCCCAGCTGCTCTGAGTCCAAGCTGACACTGACCCAGAGAGCAAAGTGTACAAGACTACTCTGTGAGGACCAGAGGCAGCCGGTGCTCGGCTTTCCCAGCTACCAGGAGTGCAGAATTTTCTTCAACCAACAGGTGCCTCGAGGCCACTCGTTCTTGCACCCTGGAGAGTTTCATTAGGCTGATGTCATCATGAAGCTGGGCAGGACCATATGGACCTCCTTCAGGTTCAGTCCAGTTTCTCAGTGCTTAGCCTACTTAAGGGTTTACTATGTCTTCTCATGAAACAGCCAAGGAAGAAAGTTGGGGAGAGCCCAGCTGAAATCATAAGACATTGCAAATTTGGCCCCAGACAGGACCCCCGTGTCCTGCAGCTGAAATAGCTAAGTTAGATTTGAGACATTTTAGCCGCAGGTGGAGGGTTCATTCCACACCTGAGACCTTACACGGTTCACGAGCTGCTTGTTCGTCTGAAGGCTGTGGATGTTTCTTCTCCTCCTTGGTGGCTAAGGTAACCGAGAAGGGTTCCTGTGGAAGCGGGGAAGGGACAACGCGCAGTTCCTGAGAAGGAGGTTTGTCCTCCTGGCAAGAGAAGGCCTCCTGAAGTACTACACTAAAGAAGAGGTAAGAGGCCAGAGCAGCGAGGGGTCCCCTCCCTGAGTGCTGGCTCTCACCCCCGAGGTCTACATTTCAATCACTGGCGTCTTGTCTTGTGCACGATCTCAGCCACTGAGAGTTAGGCACCACATCCTGCTCCTTTTTCTTGGTTATACAATCAGTCCAGTCCACTAAAAAACACAGCTTCTGTTCACCTAGAATGGGCGTAGACTGGTCTGTGATTACCCCTTTGATGATCGCTTGATTTTACTTAATTTATTCATGCATTCAAGAAGTATTTACTGAGCGCCCACTATATACTGGACGTTATTCTAGGTGCTGAGAGTATAGCAATGAACTAAATGAAGCTTCTGGTCTCACGGAGTTTTCATTCCAGTAGAAGGAGACAGATGGTAACCCAAACATACATCAACATATGATATATCAGGTGGCAGTGAGTTCTAGGAAGTAAAAGAGAGTGAAGGTTTAGAGAATGATTGGAGCGTGGGAGGTGCTACCACAGGGTGGTCAGAGGAGGCTTCTCTGATGACGTTTGAGCAGAGAACTGAGTAAATGTGAGTGAGCTGTTTGGATATGTGGGGGAAGAGTAGAAGAAGCAGAGGGAACAGTATGTGCGGAAGCCCTGAGCGTGGTCATGGCTAGCATATAGACCTGTGTGCTAATTAGGAAAGATGACCTCTCTGAGAGGATGCGGTGCCTGAGTCCCAGTCTAGACGGCGGAATTGCAGTTCTCCCTTGCACCCTCAGCCAGGGGTTTTTGTTCAGTGCACAAACTGTTCAGCCATAAGACATAGTCCTGGCCTGAGCTAGGAGTGTGTTTGGTGGGTCTATAAGGGCATCAAGGAGACCAAAGTGCCTGGTGCAGAGTGAGCAACGAAAAGGATGGAGGGAGATGAGCTCATGTAGGTGAGGACCTTGTAGACCAATGTAAGACTTGGGATTTTTTTTGAAATGGCTTTATTGAGATATAAATTCACATACCATACAAGTCACCCATTTAAAGTGTACAATTAATGGTTTTTAGTATATTCACAGAGTTGTGAAATTATCACCACAATCAATTTTAGAACATTTTCATAACCCCAGAAAGAAACCCCACGCCCATTAGCTGTAATCCTCCACTCTACTCCACCCCCATGCCCTAGGCAACCACTAATCTACTTTCTGTCCCTATAGATTTGCCTATTCTGGACATTTCATATAAATGGAATCATACAATATGTGGTATTTTGTAACAGACTTCTTTCATTTAGCATTATGTTTTTAAGGTTTATTCATGTTGTAGCATGTATCAGTATTTCATTTCTTTTTATTGCCAAGTAATATTCCACTGTATGGATACACCACATTTCATTTATTCATTCATTAGTTGATGGATATTTGGATCGTTTCCACTTTTTGGCTAGTATGAATAATGCTGCTATGAACATTCATGTACAAGTTATCATGTGGACATACATTTCCATTTTTCTTAGGTATATACCTAGGAGTGGAATTGCTGGGTCATATGGTAGTTCTATGTTTAATCTTTTGAAGAATTCCCACGCTGCTTTCCAAAGTGGCTGCACCATTTTGGATTCCCACCAGCAATATATGAAGGTTCCAATTTCTCCACATCTTCACCAACACTTGTCATTATCTGTCTTTTTGATTTTAGCCATCTTAGTGGGTATGAGGTAATATCTCATTGTGATTTTGATTTGCGTTTCCTTGATGGCTAGTGATGTCGAGTGCTTTTGCATGTGCTTATTGGCCGTTATTTGTAGAGATGTCTATTCAGATCCTTTCCCCATATTTTAATTAGGTTATTTGTCTTTTTATTGTTGAGTTGCAATAATTCTTTATATATTCTAGATACAAGTCCCTTATTGGATATATGATTTACAAAATAGGCATTTAGATTTTACTCTGAGATAGGAAGCCACAGGAGGGTTTTGAGCGGAGAAGTGATATAATTTGACTTAAACTTTTTTAAAGGAACACTCTGGCTGCTGCTGGGGTGAGGGTGAGGCAGGGAGGAGGTAAGAGCAGAAGTAGAGAAACCAGTTAGGAAGCTGCTGCAATAATCAAGCGAGGAATAATGGATTAGACCAGGATGGTGGTGAAGCTGGTGATTAGAAGTGGTCAGATTCTGCATATGTTTTGGAAGTAGAGCCAACAGGATTTACTGAAGGATTGGATGTGGGATGTGAAAGTAAGAGGAATCAAGGATGATTCCCAGATTTTTGTTATGCAACTAGAAGGATAGATTTGCCATTTGCTGAGATGGCAAAGACTTAGCTTCCTATGGGGACGATCAAGAGTCTTTTTTAGTTTGAGCTGCTTATTAGTCACTCAAGTGGAGAAGTTGAGAAAGAAGTTGGATATCTGAGTCTGGAGGTTTGGGGGGAGTTTGGAGCTGGAGTCGTCAGCATGTAGACTGGTTTAGCAACGGGACTGGCTGGGATCACTTAGGTAGGGAGTGTGGGTAGATGAGAAAAGGTGTCTGAGGACTGTGTATTTTAGTGATTTGTTGCTGAGTAACAAATCACCCTAAAACTTAGTGACTTAAAACATCAATTTCTTATCCACAACTGAAGGAATAAACAAATTGTAGGATATCCATAGAATGGAATATTACTCAGCAATAAAAACGGACAAACTGTTAATAGATGCAACAATGTGGATCAATCTAAAAAATATTATTCTGAGCAAACGAAGCCTTATATAAGAGTGTGGATGAAATTATATTATATTATATGAAATTTTACAGTAGGCAAAACTATGCTATACCAATAGAAAGCAGATAAGTGATTGTCTGGGATTGGGGTGGGGTGGGGATTGATTGCAAAGGGGCAGGAGGGACACAATGAGTCTGTATCTTTATTGTGGTGGTGGTTACATGGGTATATATGCTTGTCAAAAATCAGACTGTACCCTTAAAATGAGTACCATTTATTGTTTATAAATTATGCCCCAATAAAGTTGATTAAGTGAAAATTAACAATAGATGCAATTTCAAACTCATCATATTAGCAAAAGGTTAAAAACTGGCAGTGTCAAGTATTGGTGAGGATATGGGGAAAGGGGAACTCTTCTGTGTTATTGATGGAAGTAAATATTGGTAAAACCACTGTGGAGAGCCATTCAGCAAAATAATTTGGCAGTTTCCGGTAAGTCGAAGATGTACACACTTATGATCTAGCAATTCCATTCCTAGGTGTATACCGTGACCTAGAGAAACTCTCACATATGTGTATCAGGGACACAAGCTGACTGCAGCAAAAATCAGAAACAATCTCAATGTCCGTCAATAGGAAAACAGATTGATAACATTTGGTGTAGTCATTTATAAGAGCAAACTAGACTGGTATATCTCAAAATGGATAGAACTGAAAAATACGTGAGTGACAAAAGCAAGATACAGAATGATCCATATAGTGTGACACCATTTATGTAAATTAAAGCCACATATAACAATACTATATACTGTTCATAGATATGTGTGTAAAAGTATAAAAAGTGAACTAGAAGGACAAACATCAAACTCCTGGCAGTGACGGCCTGTTGGGAGTGGAGGAGGAGAAAGGGACAGGGCGCATAGTAGTCAAAGGGATTTTGGCTTTATTAGTAATGTCATATGTCTTTTTAAAAAAAGTTAGGAACAATATTGACAAAATTAGATGTACCTTTTTGTATTTTTAGTATTTCTCATAGTAAATATTTTAAAATGAAAGTCTTCCGGTAATCTGTCAAGAAAACCATTGGTGAGTGTTGCTGTAAATCTGTCTATACTTTTTATGCATGTTCAAACATATATGTGTGCACATATGTGTAGATATAATGTACATATATTTTTGTGAATATGGGTGTATAATTTTTGTATTAGTAGGTTCTAACTATACACCCCGTTCTGGGACTTGGTATTTCTCACTCATGGATATCATGGACATTTTTCCGTATTAGTAATATTGATCTAAATTATCCTTTAAAAAATTCTGTGGCATTTCATTGTGTGGATATACCATGATTTTTTAATTTAACCCATTATCATTGATGGACATTTAAACAATTTCTTCTTTTTTTTTTTTTTTTACTGTTATAAGCAACATGGCAGTAAACATCTTTTGACATACATGTTTGCATAGTAATGCAATTACTTCCTTGGGATAGATTCTTAGATGCAAAATTGTGGGTCAAAACAAAACACTCAACATTTTAATAAATGTGACCAAATTTCCCTGTAGAAAAGACTGTCCAGTAGAGCTTCCTTCAGTGGTGAAAATGTTCTACGTCTGCACCTGTCCAATACCCTACCCACTAGCCACAGGTGGCTACTGAGCACTTGACATGGGGCTAAGTATGACTAAGGAACTGAAGTTTTAATTTTATTTTCAATAACCACATATGGTGAATGGCTACCACAGGTCTAGAGTGTTTTTATCATTTTTCTCTCTTTTCAGTTTTGAAGGAAAGGACTTCTTTTCTCTTCCCTTAGCATCAATTAGTGCTCAAACTGTGTTTCAGAACCTGAGAACAGAGAGTAGAGTGGGAGGGAGTGCTCCAAGGCTCCCCACCTGCTTTTATCTGTTTATTTTTTCTATTTTCTTTTCTTTTATTTGTTTGGCTTCCATGGATGATTTGCTTCAGAAAAAGTTCTATGTCTAAAATGTTTTAAAGGTCCTCAGTTAAGGCTTTTCCATGCCCCCTTCCAGCTCAGAGAGGCCAATGTAGTTAAGCAGGAATGGTGGGATGGTTGAACACAGGAGAGCAGGAGAGTGTGCATCTTGACATTAGAGCGAGAACATTAAGAACCCATGCAGAGTTACAAATTGGTTCTCTGTTTGCATGAAGGCATTAAGGCTCATTGGTGATGGTGATGAGAAGTCACGTTGCTGTCAGCATCCTGAGTATCCACTTCCTCTCTTTCAGGGTAAAGGCCCCAAAGCTGTCATCAGCATCAAGGACTTAAATGCCACCTTCCAGACAGAGAAGATAGGGAACCCCCACGGGCTGCAGATCACCTACAGCAGAGAGGGCCACGTCAGGAACCTGTTTGTGTATCACGAGAGTGGGAAGGTGAGATGTCTGGCCTTGCCGCACCAGCCTCCAGCCCAGCACCCCAGGACTCAGCAGGCCCAGTTCACTGGCTTCCTTGCATGGCAACGCTTGAGATTTGCTGCTGCTCTTTGCCTTAATCTGTTGTCACTTTCTGCTGTGAGATAGGGGTATGAGTAAGGCAGAGCGAGACCAGGGAGAGGAACCTGGCAGGTACCATTGGTGTGTCTGGACAGTGCACAGCCACCCAGGGGAGTCCAGTTAGCAGAAGGGACTATGCCCAGGGATGGCAAATCCAGGTAGGGCCAGAGATTCTGAATATGGGAAGAGGAATGGGAAGATCAGGCAGCAGTGCACTCTACAGCCTTGCCTCTCAACGTGTGGTCCTGCACCAACAGCATTAGCATCTCCTGGGAGCTTGTTAGAACTAGAGTCTCACGCCCACGCTGGACCTACTGAATTAGAAACTGCATTTTAACAGGACTCCCAGGTGGTCCTTATGCACACTAAAGTTTGAGAAGCACTACTTAAAGGTCCAGGAAATCAGCTCTGTCAGAGAAGAGCAGGCCAATAGTACAAGTCCAAGACAGTAAGCTGGGTCAGAATGAGCAGGGTCATGTGACTGGACAAGGGACAGAGATGCTAAGTGGAGGTGGAGAGGGGTTACGGTGGGGGCTGACATTTTGTGAGCATCTATTAATTCTGTGCAGGGTGCTGCCCTTGGTGATTGCTATACATCATTTCTTAATCCTCAAAACAACACTGGAAATGTTTTATCCTCATGTTACTGAGACATGGACATGTTAAGTAACTTGCTCAGAGTCACACAGCCAAAGGTTCCTGAGCCTACCCCCATTTTACCACCCCATGTGCCTCTCTGCTGGAGTGAAAACCCTTGGCAAAAGGAGCCAGGAACCAGATACAGGGACCAGATCTTCCCAAGGCACTCTAGCACTGGGACAGTGACAATGGATCGCCCTCCCAGCAGACTTCATGCCTTCTCCATAGTCTGGGCAGAGGTCTGGTGGTATGGTCTGAAGAGCAGGCATTTAGAGTCAGAAGTAGGGGCCCTAGTTCTGTCACTCCCAGCCATGTCACTGGAGGCAGGTCCCTTCCCCTCCTAAGTCTGCTTGCTTATGGATCATAACACCCACCTCCCAGAGGGGGTTTGAGGGTTGAGTGACCAGGAAGCATGAACGTGAAAGTTGTTATTGGCTCATGATTGTAGCAGATGTAAAAGACAAAATCCCGAGCAATTTCAAATCTGTGTCATTTATTCATTCATGAATTCACTCTTTCAATAAATCTAATTGAACCCCTGCAATGTGCAAAGCACTGTCTAGTTTCTAGGGAGTGTGGTAGTGAATGGGGCAGAGCCATGGGTGGGCCTTAAGGATCTGGCAGTCTAGGGAGGAAGACAGATAGGGAAATAGGCACTGATGATGCCATGTGATGGGGTGGAGGTCATGCTGGGGACACACAAGAGGCATGTAAGTGGCCTAGTCTGGGGGGACAGGGGGCGGTCAAAAAGGCTTTCCAGAGGAAGGAGTTTCTATTTAAGAATTGTGTGAATATACTGAAAAGGGGAACGCTCAAACCAGCTTAAAGGGGCCATGAATGGGAAAGATACAGGGGTATTTATTTCAAGGGCAAGAAGTATGGCTGGGCCTCCTGAGAGATTAGAATCAGGAACTGTGATGTGTGTGGTGTGTGTGTGTGTGAGAGAGAGAGTGTGTACACTCTCTTTCTAACAGGAACACATTGTTCTATAACACGAGGGGTGAAAGTAATGTCCCACTTCTTTGTTTTTCTAAATTCAAGGACCCCATTCCCCAAATTGGCAAGAAATCTAACGTCAGTCACCTTTCTTGGCTCCCTCCCTTGGCTTTACCAGAATCTTGGGACTCATACAGTCCAGCAGACGTGGAGGAGATCCCTGGTTCTCAGTCCATGGTGGGCTCTCTGCTGTTGTCCCATGCCCAGATTGGCTGGATACTGGTGGCCACCCCTCCATGCCAGTCACTGCTGCAAGGACTTTCGTTGCGGTGCCCAAGGTCTCTGACACTTACAGTACCTGGCTCTCTCCCACTTGTCCAGTTGTAGAGCATCTGACAACCTGGGTCTGGCCACTCTCCTCTTTCCCTTGATGCACCAGCTTCTCTGTTAGATGGGCATAAATGAAGGCCTGCAAACTCATGCCTGTAGAAGCCAGGTCGGTAATTTAAAAGTGAAGTGGACAGCTATAAGGCTGTGGCAAACAGTGAAACCTGTATAAGGGATTGAAACAAATAAAACTTTGAGAGCCAAACAAATATGTGTGCAAGTTGGAATTGGCCCCAGGGTCAGCTGTCTGACTAGAGAGAACTTCCAAAGTGAAGGGCTGGGTGAGTCTTTCCTGGGATGACCCCATTCCCTTAGTGCCTGAGACCCAAGAAGGTTCTTAACTCCCAGGACAAGAGAGCTCAGAACTCCGGAATAGTAGGCCTGTGTGCTTGACCTGTGAGAGAAAGGGTAATGATGTTTTATTCCTCTGAAATCATATTCAGATGAATTTCTCAATCACTGTATCACATCTAAGTGCAGCACTATAGCTATTTGAACAAGTCTTTCAGCCTCCCAATTCCAAATTCCTGGGAAAAAGAATCTGAGAAGCCCAGTCTAGCCTCTGCATTGGTCCAGCCCTGGTCCAGTTGCTGTAGCCAAGAAAGGGCAGAATCATAGCAGCAGATGTGGCTGCAATTGTGGGTGGGTGGTGGGTGGATGAGAATGGGTAGGGCAGTTTCCCTAGAAGCAGAGCTTGGGCTGAGCGAAAACCTATTACAACATCTAAACTAACTTTCAGGGTGAGTAGAATGTTCTAGGTAAAATGTGAGGAGTGAGGGGAGAGAGGTGGGCGAGGCAGAGTGTTCCAGGAGGAGGGAACAGCATGTATTGGGGGAATTGCAAATGGTTTGGTATGGAAGGAGCTCAGAGGGCAAAGTAGGTCATACTAAAGAACTTAGACTTTTTTCCTGAGGGAAGTGGAGAGGACTCTAAGCTAGACTCAAGTTTGCGATTAGAAAATCGTGCTGGCTGTGGTGGGGAGGACTGCTGGCTCTGCAGCGGGCAGAGGCAGAGCCAGCCAGATAAGCGGTTCACCAGGTAAGAGATGATGGTGGCCCACAGCGCCGAGAGATGCGCTCTCCCAGAGTGACGGCAGAAAGGCCAAGCCAGCTTTAGCCTAGGTTGCACTCTGGGCGATGAGCATCCCTATTGGAAGAGCATCCCCAGGTGCACCTGCCCCCACCTGAAAGCCAGTTTTTAACATCTGAGGACCTTTGCTCCTCCAAGTGTGTCCCACTGACCAGCATCACATCACTGAGAGCTTGTTAGGAATGCAGAATCTCAGGCCCCGTGCCAAGCCTACTGAATCCAAATCTGCCTTTTTTTGTTTTTGGTGAGGAAGATTAGCCTTGAGCTAACGTCTGTTGCCAATCCTCCTCTTTTTGCTGAGGAAGATGGGCACTGGGCTAACATCCGTGCCCATCTTCCTCCACTCTATATGTGAGATGCCTGCCACAGCATGGCCTGACAAGCAGTGCACAGGTCCGTGCCAGGGATCCAAACCTGCGAACCCCAGGCCGCCAAAGTGGAGCGTGTGAACTTAACCACTATGCCACTGGGCCAGCCCCCAAATCTACATTTTAATGAGATCCTCAGGTGATTGGTACACACATTAGAAAGTGGAAGCACTGTTCTAGGCCACTGCATAATTCCCGTGAGGTTCACCTTGGTCCTTTCCCGTGGCTCTGGGGATCTGCCTGTCAGTGGCTTCCCACTTACTCAGGTGAGCTCCCCTGGGTTCTGGCATTGTCCTCCCAGATGCTTGTGACCAGCCCACAGGCCCCTGAGGGAACGGCTGTGTGCATGTGCCAGAACCCGAAGATCCAGCTAGCTTCCTGCCACCAGACTCAGCTCCCCCCGACTCCATCTCATTGGCTGTCCATTTGTCCTTTGCGTTTTCTCTGCAGGAGATCGTGGACTGGTTCAATGCCCTCCGTGCAGCCCGTCTGCAGTACCTAAAAATGGCCTTTCCTGAGCTCCCAGAGTCTGAGGTGAGCTAAACGTGGACCCCAACTTCCAAGTCTCCTCTCTGCCACCTCCTCCTCTCCTTGTCTGCTGACCTCGAAGACACTCAGAGGCCAGACTAGGTTTGTTTGCAGGCGAGACTTTGAGACTTGGGGTTGGGTATCTCAGAGGGAACCAAAAGCTTTCTCCCGGGGAGGCTGGGGGATTATGGCCTCATACATGGCAAAGCGGCTTCCAGAAAGCGGGTCAGGCTCTCCCCTTCAGGATGCACAGCACCATCCACAGTGTCAAGGGGCTCAGGATTTGGGCATCTCTTTCTGACCCTTCTCCCACTAAAATATATGAATGATCCCTAACATACTGCTTACAAACTGCTCTTGAGCCCATTTTATCTTTTAATCCCTTTCATCTAGTGATCCCTTGTAGCAGGTGGTTAGGTGGGGGGTGATTATCCCCATTTTACTGACGAGAAACTGAGTCCCAGGAAGGTCAAGTGAATTACCAAAGGTGCTCTTCCCGCTCTAACATCCCCCCTTTTGCCCTTTCACGTTCTGGTCTCGGAAGGCAGTGGGATCTTCCCCATTACAGTTCTAACAGGAACAGTCTGCCTTTCATGGCCAAGGTAATGGTGAGCCTGAGAACTTCATTTTGATTGTCCCCAGACGTCTGGGGCAACCCTCTACATCTCTCGGGCTTGGCTGGGGAAGCTGCAGAGTGTGGGCCAGAGGATGCTGCCTCGAGCCAGGAGGCCTGGGCTCTCGTGGATGCTCTGTCGCTAACTTGCTGTGTGACTTCTGCAGGTCACGTCACCTCTCTGAGCATCTGTTTCCACATCTGTAAGATGACAGTTGGTCTGGGTCATCTTCAGGGTCCCTTTCAGCTCTCAGGTGCCATGCTTTGGTTCCTGGTTCAAGCCCTGCCCTAAGAGGATTTTGTAAGTGATAGGGGTGGACAGATCATGTTAATCCTGGGACTTTCTTATTCCAAAGATTAAACCCTCTTTGAAAGCCTAAATGCTCCTTAATGCCAAGGTTTGCAGGGAGCGAAGTGTCTGGAATGGGGGTCCATTCCAGGCCCAGTGATACACTGAGATGCCAACTCTCTGGGAGCAGTTCCAGCCAGGCCTGTGTCAGGGCCCTCCCGGTGTGCAGAGTCAGCACCCAGAACTGGTGAATGTACTCTCCCGTGGGTGGGGCCTTGGGAGTGCTGACTGCTGACTGGAGAGGACGGGAGCACAAAGTGCAGACGCTGGGCCTTATTTATCTGGGCTATCTCTCCAACTTTGCTGACCTTTGTGGAGGAAGTTGGTCTTTGGCCAGCATCCTCAATGACCTCTTGCCTCCTTCATCCACCATCGTTACTCCTTATCCACCCCCACTCTCCTCCCTGCCCGCCTCTCTCCCTGTCTTCCCTCCCCCTATGTCTGTGGATGGTGTGAGGTTCTGGGCCATCACCCTGGCAAGCTTAGGGATCCAGGTGCCAGAAACTCAGGGAGTCCTGGTGGGGTTATGGTCCTGTTATAAGAAATGCATGGACTCTGATGTCAGAGAAGCTGATGTGTTACCTAGGGCAAATGACCTCACCTCTCTGAGCCTCAGTTTACTCGTCTGTCACCATGGGGACAATACCTACCTTCCAGGGCTATTGTGAGACTTGAGTGAGCCAAGGCGCCTAAGGTACAGTAAATAGTCCTCTATCATTTGATTTTCCTTCTTCTTCCAATTGTTTCCCTAGGCCTGGACTAGCCCTGCCCTGGCTCAAGTTCAGATGATTGAGGCGTTAGGGACTCTGTCTTCCTCCAAATGAAGGAATTAAAGCCTAGAATGTATTTCAGAGAAAGAGGGTGGTGTAATGTATATTTTCGTTTTTGGTTCACAGTTTTCCCCCTTTCAGACTTCCCATTCCTGCTCCCCAGACCTCACTTCCCCTTTGCCTCTGCCCTGGGCCCTGGAGCTCTGGAGAACCGCCTCTGCTCTCAGAAGCCTGGGCTGTCGTTTGAAGCTCAAGACTTGCCAGTTTGACCCCCTGGAGCATAGGAGGCCAGCATCAATCCCGGGAAGCTTCTCTGAGCACAGGATGGAAAGCTGGAAGGGATCCTGGAGATCACGATATCCAGTCTCCTTATTACACAGAGGGAAACAGGCCCAAGAGGCATAAGGTTTTACTGAGGTCACACAGCTGGTTGAGGTCAGAACTGGAGCTAGAACCCAGGTCTCCTGACTCCTAGTGCAGTGCTTTCTCTACTTGCCTGCTCTGCCATCACCTCCTTGTGGCCCTGTATCAGAATCCCCACCAATGACCAGGTCTTGGCCAGGGGCCTGAATGGAGGGCTCTGGCACGTTTCTACTTCGGCATCACAGAGAAGTGGGAGGAGTACCACTAGTGTAGGTCAGCCCTGGGGACAAATCCCACCTTTCCATCCTACCAGCAGTATGACTTTGGGAAAGTCCCCAGTTACTTCTCTGAGGCCTAGTTTCTTCATATGCACAACGAGGATGATAATATTCACCACCTCACAGCATAGTTGAGAATTGCACCCACAGCCTGATACACGGTAGACCTCAGAATATGCTCCCTGACACCAGGAGGGTCTCCTCAGAGTCTTGCCTGTGTTCACCTCCTGGGGTCACTGAAGGAGTCCTTAAACCAAGACTCAGCAGTGCTGGTAAGATCTACAGACATCCGGGGTGCTGTCGTCTGGCTCTGTTGAAATATTAATATTGCATCCATACTGTGTTCCAAATATAACCCTGTGAACCATAAGCACACATCCTTCCTCATTCCAAACTTCCCCTTTGTTGGGGAGCTCAGTTCAGTGGGGAACCTTGAGCCCCTGGGATGTGAGTCAGGGGCTCAGTGTATGTCTCTCTTCCCCTAGCTCGTGCCCCTCATCACCAGGAACTACCTCAAACAAGGCTTCATGGAAAAGACTGGCCCAAAGGTACATTCCACCACTCCCTGGGGGACTTTCGTGGCCTAGCAGGCAGTAGAGCAGAATTTGGGAGGTGGGAAAATGGGGAACTGGGGAGTGGGAAGAGGGAGGGAAGGGAAGTAAACCAATGTTTGTGAGTTCCTGGGGTGAAGGACCAACTGGAGACTGGTTAGGGGGTGCGTGATGCAGCATTGCAGGTGCTTCTCCCTCACACTGGGCATCCTCCCTCTTTTTTTTTTTTTGGTGAGGAAGATTGGTCCTGAGCTAACATCTGTACCAATCTTCCTCTATTTTGTATGTGGGATGCCGCCACAGCATGGCTTCATGACAGTTGTGTAGGTCCGTGCCTGGGATCCAAACCTGTGAATCCTGGGCCATGAAGTGGAGCATGCAAACTTAACCACTACGCCACCGGCCGGCCCGTGCATCCTCCCTCTTTATCAGCATCACCATCGGCTTCTTTCCTCTTCACTCCATCTAACTGACCCTACTCTTGGGAAAGAATAGCTGAAAAAGGACTCCTTGGGGGACAGCTTTTGCACTTTCCAGAACCCTTCTGTGTTCTGTGCTGGGGACCTACCAGGATCATGCAAGTGTGACAGGGGCTAGTGATTGGCCTGAGAAAACACACCTATACACCCATGCTCGGGTGCCAACAAGGCCCATGTGGGCACACTCCTCCCTAGCACATACCCCTCCCTCAAACTCAGCCTCTGCTCTCCTTTGCTAAACCTGCCCCAGCCCCCAGGGGCTGTTCATTCCCACTTATCTATGGAGGAGGGGAGCCTGGCTGCTTCTTTGCCTCTCGTAGAGTGTCCAGAGGAGTGGAGGCTCGTGCTGCTCCAGGACACCTCAGACCCAGCCTGGATGCTGGGTGGAGCAAGGCTCAAAGTCAGAAGTGTGGCTGGAGAGGTTCTGGCTGTGAGAGGAGGAAGGGGGGGAGGGAGGAGAAGGGAAAAGGAATTGAAAAG
The DNA here is from genome assembly GCA_031878705.1 of Tapirus indicus. Taxonomy (NCBI): domain Eukaryota; kingdom Metazoa; phylum Chordata; class Mammalia; order Perissodactyla; family Tapiridae; genus Tapirus; species Tapirus indicus. The sequence continues at coordinate 20,815,630 of CM062932.1, forward strand.
CAGAGGGAGCTCCCTAAAAACCTCCCAAAGCAGCAGTATTCCAATGCCTTTTTTTTTTTTTTTTAAGGTGTAGTATGTTGACAGAATGGCTGTTAAAACTACAGTGGAAATCAGTGTGAAAGAAAACCTGAGGCAGCTTGAAAACTAGTCAAAGGGTTGCACATTTTCTTTTATTCCTTCCCTAGCTGGTGGCACAGCCCCTCCCCATGCTTCTTGCTCTGGGGCTTTCCTACCCCTGACCTAGGTCAGTGTTCGGCTAAGGCCAGCACTTTTAGCGTTGCTGAGCAGTAGCCACTTCTGATTTCTCCCGCTTCCTTTTTCTGAGACGTCTTGTCCACAGTCTGAGAAAGAGGAAAGCGCCTCTTCCAACCCACAGCAGCACCTGCCGGCTGCAGGGTGCATGAACCTGCAGGGGGTAAGGAGGTGGGCAGGGCCTTCAGAGCTCCAGGGCCCCAGAGAAGAGCGCTGGGGTGTCTGGCTGGGGAGCCGGGACTGGCCAGCTCCCTTGGTGTAGCTGAGGCTGGCCCTCTGACCTCTGTGCTCCCTGGCTTGACCCACCCTGGTACGAGGTTCCCTCTTTTGCAGCAGAGAGAACCTTTCAAGAAAAGGTGGTTTGCCCTGGATCCCCAGGAGCGGAGGCTGCTCTATTACAAGAACCCCCTGGTAAGAGCCACTGCTGGCCCCTCCTCAGAGAGCCCCCAGTCGGAGGTGGGGTCAGTGCCGGTTGGGACTATGGGAAAGCTCCAAGGCTGGAGAAACCTGGTGAGGGACACACCTCCACCTTCGCTCCTCTCTAAGTCATCTCCTGTGCATGAAGCTATTCCCTCCCTCCCCCTTAGGAAGTCCTTCATGCGTATCCAAAATGCTGCCGTGTTGGCAGTTCAATCGGTTGTTTCTAGTCCTCTAACCAGGAGGCTGTGAAGTGTAGTGACTAGGAGAGTGGGCTCTAGAACTCAGCTGTCTGGGCTCCAGTTTCAGCCCCGCCACTTTTAATGGTGTGCCCTAGACAGACTGCTTAGCTCTGTGCCTCAGTTTCCTCCCTGGAAAATAGGCTTAATAACAGTGTCTTCCTCAGAGTTTGCCATGAGGATTATACGAGTTACTCCACGTAAAGCACTTGAATTCCTGGTGCATAGTTAACTTTCCATAAATGTTAAGTATCAATTTAACAGACAATGTGTGTGATTTCTTTTATGGTCTTAGCCTTTCAAATGCTGGGTCCCACCTAGCAAAAATCCCAGCAGGGACCCCCACGCCTCTTTCTAAAATAGAGCTTGGGGGCTATCAGGACTGCCCCTCTGATGACCGGGTGTCCTCTATTTTCAGGACGCCTTTGAGCAAGGCCAGGTTTTTCTCGGGAGCAATGAGCAGGGGTACGAAGTATATGAGGACCTGCCCAAGGGCATCCGAGGGAATCGCTGGAAAGCCGGCCTCACCATCGTCACCCCAGAGCGGAGATTCGTCTTCACCTGCCCCAGCGAGAAGGAGCAGCGGGAATGGCTGGAGAGTTTCCGGGATGTCCTCTCCCGCCCCTTCACACCCCTCAGCCTCCTCAGTAAGATGCAGGGTCTGGAGTTTGTCCTTTTGGCCAAGGGCAGAGAGGGCTTCTTCACTTGGGTTCAGCTGGCTCCTGATTGCACACTTTCCATTTTCTTCTCTTCCTGCCAAAGAAAAGTACAAGCAGTGCACATTATTGTCAGAAAGCCATCTCTGGCCACGCTGAGTTCCTCTATCGGGAGCCCTTCCCCACGGGGTTCTGGAGGAGTTTCACCCCAGCAGAACCATATGTTAGAACCCCTTCTCCACCCTGCTCGGTCCAGGGGCAGAGCAGCCTCTCTCTCCCTCCATTCTCGTCCCCCGAGTCCCTTTTCTCGTGAGAAAACCCTGGCCTGCTATTATTAGCTAAGGTCACCCCTGCTGGGCAGCTCCTGGGATTTTGGATCACTCCCCCCTCATAGAAGGAAGGCTATTTTTAGTGCTTTTCTTTTCTCTGGGTCCTCCCTTCTGTCTGCCTCTCTCCTGCTCCTCCCCTTCACCTCAGATATGTCACAAGGAGGCTTCCTATCTGCCAACAGCCTGTGAGAAAAGGGGAGACATTCTGAGCTGTAGCAGGAAACTGCTGGCCCAGGGCCTGGCTTCTGGGACACCAAGAAGTTCTGTGTTTGGAAAAGTACAGACTCAGCAGGTGGCCCCACGTGGCCCCTTGGGAGAAACCCTTGTGCCCTTTGAGTCTGACAGTATAAACACAAACTCTCCTCACTTTCCAAACTCTCAAAGCCAAAGTGCCCCAGAAATGTTCTCGGAAGTTGTTGATGAAACACATCAGCTGGTTCTTTCTTTTCCCCTTGGGCCTGTGTGTCTGAGTCTCTCTCTGTTTCTCTCTGCTTCTGTGTGTCTCACTCTCTGCTTTTCTCTCCTTTTCTGGTGCGTGTGTCCTCTCTGTCTCTCGACATTTCAGTCTGTTTTTTATTCTAGTTCCATCTGTCATTGTACCCCTGTCCCCTTGCTGTCCCTTCTCTCCAGTAGGACTGCATTGGCACGGCCACCCCCTCAGCCCTCTTCTTGTTCTCCTTGCAGCAGCATCAACAGAGAGGGGCTACAGCAGCAGGTGACCCACTGGCCGAAGAGCTGGCTGGCCACTGGCCACCCGGAGCTCCTGGTGGGAAGGAGAAGTTCTCGCCTTGGCCTTGGTTGCCCAGCGGGAATGCCCTGCACTCAGCAGCCGTCACTGGCAGTGAACTCTGCCAAGACTGAAGCTTTGGCCTTTACCTGCCGGTCCCTGGGCCTCCCCACTGCCCAGCCCTGAGGGTCTGGGGATCTGGTACATGTCCTTAAGGCCCAGGACATCTGAAATGAGGACAATGGAAAGGCACCCACAGCATCATGCAAGTGGCATGCTGCTCAAAAAAGAAAAGAAAAGTTTAATCTGAATCTAACCATGAGGACATAATCAGACAAACCCACATTAGGGACATTCTGAAAAACAACTGGCCTGGACTCTTCAAAAATGTCAATATCATGAAAGACAAAGTCGTGTGGAAACTGTTCCGGATTGAAGGAGATTAAAGAGACAGCAACATGCAAGTCATGATTTTTTTTTTTGGTGGGGAAGATTGGCCCTGAGTGAACATCTCTGCCAGTCTTCCTCTACTTTATATATGGGACGCCGCCACAGCATGGCTTGATGAGTGGTGTGTAGGTCTGTGCCCGGGATCGGGATCTGAACCCATGAACCCTGGGCCGCTGAAGCAGAGCATGTGAACTTAACCACTACGCCACCAGGCTGGCCCCCAATTCATGATTCTTGATTGGATCCTGGATTAAAAAAAAAAAACAGCTATAAAGGACATCATTGAGATAACTGGGGAAATTTGCATATGGGTGTATATTCACTAATAGCATTGTTAAGATTGTGATTATTATGATGTATTTGTGTAGGAGAACGCTCTTATTCTTAGGGGACACGTGCTGAAGCGTTCAGGGGCAAAATGGTAATTTTCAGTCTACAGTGACAACAGACTCCTAAATGGTTCAGCAAAAATTAAGTGTATGTGTACATGTATACATATAGAGTATATACATATATATAGTGTGTGTAAATATGGGAGACAGGAAGTATACATATACGGGGAGAGAGAGAAAAAAGGGGGCCACTGTGTAAAACATTAGCAACTGATGAATCTAGATAAAGTGTAAATTAGTGTTTATTGTCCTATTCATGCAAACTTTCTATAGATTTGAAAGTGTTCAAATTAAAAAGTTGGGAGAAAAACTTTAAAAAACGTCCACTTTTCACTCCTCAAAAGCAAGTTTTTTTCTACATGAGTCAAAAATATTCCTGGGAGAGTTCCATCTTTGTGCACATTTTAGAAGAAATAAAAGCCTAGATAATACCAAAAAATCAATGTCTGCATTGATTCTCACTGCACTTTGGAAGAAAAGAAGCAAGCCAAGGAGACAACTCCACTGGACCCCAGGGCACAGAGCTAACCAGCCTGCACGCCAGGTCTGGCCTTACCACTAACTTGAAACTGTTGGAAAACTCACTTCCCTACCTCTGTGCCTTGTTGTTTTTCTCCCAAATGAGGAAGTTATACTAACTATTGAAATTCAATGGAAGCAACAAGTATTTTTGAGCACCTTCCAGGTGCCAGGCTCTGTGCCAAGCCCTGGGAATAGGCAGGAACCAGATGATGTCCTGGCTGTCACAGATTACAGACTGCTGGAAGGCAGCCCTTGCACGGGGCAGGACAATGAGGTGAGTGTCTGGAAAGGGGAAGTACAGGCTGCTGTGGGAGCCTGTGGCGATGGCGTTTACCCTAACTGAAGGGGAGAGGGGAGCCTCCTTCCTCTCCAGAAAGTGACGTGAAAGTTGAAACTTTAAAGCTGTTTAGAGGTTAGTCAAAGGGAAAAGGGCAAGAAAAACAGTCTAGGCTGAGGGAAGAAAAGGTTCAAAGGCCCCAAGATAGGAAAGAAATCTCGAGTAGCTGAAATGTTACAGAAGTAGATCACCAAGGTCTCTGCTCTATGATTCGCTGTCCCTTCAAGTGATGCTCAGAAAGACATTGGGTATTCTCTCTTCACTGTGGTGGAGACCCAGAGGATTGGGAGGGTCTTTAAGAGCTTCTCTGCTTTTTATGGGATTGTCCTTCGGATCCTCCAATCAGAGGACAGCAACACCATCAGGGTATCTTTGCTGAGGCTTCCTGACAGCCTGGGTGGAGACATGGGTGTTTCCTCCTCTGGCTGCCAGAGCACCTTGAAAATGTCTGTTTCAACACCTGCTGGGTTGTATATTAAAGGTCAATTTATTTGTCTGCCTTTTCTTTTTTTTTTTTTTTCCACCTGTGAGCTCTGTTGGCTGTACTCTGCCAAGTCCTGAGGATGAGAAAATCAGTAAGACATAGTTCTGCCCTCAAGGAACTTATGGTGTAGAGGGGAAGAAGGAGAAGTAAACGGGCAGTAACAAAGCTGCTTGATGAGGGCAATTGGGATTCTTAGGAGCCCCTCAGAGGGGCAGAGAACAGACACACGAGATGGGATGAAGCCCCAGTGAAGTGTAGTGCCTGGTTTGGGTTGGTTTCTGAGGCCTGGCTAAGGCACTCAGTGTCTTGCTTCCCTGAGGATACCTCTGTACTCGTACATTAAATCCTCATCTCTCTTTTGACTTGTTAGTACAAGGATGTTTCTGTTACTTGAATCAGTCCTGACCAATGATGTTCTTCAAAAGAGTTGGTATCTTTACTGAATACTGAAGAATGAGTAGAAGATACTTGGGTTGGGGTGGGGGAAGGCAAAGAAAGAAGTGTGTAGGGAGGCCAGCCCTGTGGCGCAGCGGTTTAGTTCGCGCTTGGCAGCTCTGGGTTCGCAGGTTCGGATCCCGGGCGCCTGGCTGAGGCACTGCTTGTCAGCCGTGGCGGCGTCCCATATAAAGTAGAGGAAGATGGCACGGATGTTAGCCCAGGGCCAGTCTTCCTCAGCAAAAAAGAGGAGGATTGGCAACAGATGTTAGCTCAGGGCTGGTCTTCCTCACACACACACACACAAAAGTGTGTACAAAGGCCCAGAGATGAGAGGACATGGCCTGTTTTGGAAACTTCAACTAATTTAATATGGCTAGAGCATAGACTGTTGTGGGGAGGAGGAGTAAGAACAGATGAGATTGGAGGAGGGTCTGCTTCCAGTAATGGTGGAGGAGCTCATATCAGTACAACCATTCCACAGATACCGGTTAGAAACTCTGTACAGACTATAACAAAATTATCTGAAGGCCCTGGAAAATGACCTAGTGCAGGCAGAAACTAGAAAGGAATTGGCGCTAGGAAGCAAGGAATTGCATGGGTGAGTTTCTCATTTTTTAGTTTTTCACTTGAAGGCAGGACCCGGTCAGTGCCTCAGGGGGCCACTAAAACTCTGATGGAAACCTGCAGTCTTACTGAGTGAAAAATAGAGGACAGAGTTTAGGGTGACCATAGCAGCTAGAAAGTGAGAGAGGGAAGTCTGGGAGGAGAGGGCCACAGAGGGGGAGCCCTGAATTCTACATATTATCTGCCTTTTGTCTGGAGGAACATAACAGAATCCAGAGGTTTTACCCTGTGTCATTCACAACATCAGGATATAATCCTAAATTAGTAGACATATGAAGAAATAAGAAAAGGTGAATTATGCTCAAGAAAAAAAATCAATGAAGGCTGATTCCAAGATGTCCCAGATATTGGAATTAGCAGGCAAGAATTTTAAAGAAGCTGTTATAACTATGCTCAATAAGTAAAGGAAAATATGACCACAATGAATAAACAGATATGAAATTTCACCAGAGAAATAGAAACTATAAAAAATGACCAAATGGGAATTCCAGAACTAAAAAATATGTGGAAAAAAATTCAGCTCAGCAGTAAATTTGAGATGACTAAGAGTTAGCAAACTTGAAGATAGATCAACGGAAATTATCCAATCTGAAAAAAGAGGAAAAAAAAAAAAAAAACAAGGTGGAAAAAGTGAAAAGAAAACCTCAATGACCTGTGGGACAATATCAAAAGCTCTAACTTACATGTAACTGGAGTCCCAGAAAGAGAAGAGAGAGAGATAGGAGCAGAAAAAATATTTGAAAATATATTGATTGACACGTTTCTAAGTTTGGTGAAAGACATATAGAGAAGCTCAAGAAGCTCAGCAAACTTCAAGTAGGATAAATACAAAGAAAACCACACCAGGTACATTATTGTCAGTCTGCTAAAAACCAAAGACAAGATCTTGAAAGCAGCAGAGGAAGATGATACATTACAAACAAGGAAATATTGTTTTTCATCAGAGACAATAGAGGCCAGAGGGCAGTGGAAAGACATCTTTAAAGCATTAAAAGAAGAAGAAACCATCAAGTCATAATCCTAGAGCAAATATCTTTCAAGAATAAACACCTGTATATAAAATCTCAAGCAAATAAAAACAAACAAAAAAAAGAATAAAGGCAAAAAAATCACTGAATTGTACACTTAGAAATGGTTAAAATGGTAGACTTGTTTATATTTTATCATAATAAAAAATGAAAAGGAATTTTTTTTAAAAAGGCAAAATGAAAACATTTCCAGATAAACAAAGATAATTATTTGTTTCCAGCAGAACTGCAGTATAAGAAATGCTAAAGAAAGTTTTTTGGAGTAAAGGGAAGTGACAGACAGAAACTCTGATATTTAGGAAGAAATGAAGTGTAATAGAAATAGTAAGTATATAAGTAAATAGAAAATCCTGCCTATTAAACACATACTATGTGTGTTATGGTTTATAGCATCTGTAGAGATTGTATATGACAATTATAACATGAAGGACTGGAGAAAGTAAATGGAACTGTACACTTTCAAGCTACTTGTATTTTACATAAAGTGGTACAAAACTAAGTCTAAATAGACTGTGAAAAGTCAAAGATGTGTATTGTAATCCTTAAAACAACCACTAAACATATAACGGAAGGAGGTATAGCCAAAAAGCTCACAAGGAAATTAAAACGGAATTTTAAAAAGTATTTGATTAACCCAGAAGAAGGCAGGAAAGGAAGGACAAATGAATAAGAAATAGATGGGACAAAGAGAAAATAAAGAGCAAAAGGTAGACCTAACCATATCAATAATTACATTAAATATTAGTGGATTAAACATTCAAATGAAAATGCAAGATTGTCAAAGTGGATTAGGAAGCATGACCCAATTACATGCTGTTTACAAGACATATTTTAAATCTACAGATATAGATAGGTTGAAGGTATAAGTATGAAAAAATATATACCATGATATGGTGACTATAAGAAGGCTAGAGAAGCTATACTGAGATCAGATAAAGTATTTTTCAAGACAAGGAGTATTACCAGAGATAAAAAGTGGTGTTTTATAATGATAAAAGGTAAAATTCATCAAAAGACATAATAATCATAGATGTGTATGTTCCTAATAGGCTCCAAAATACATGAAGCAAAAATTGACAAAATTTAAAGGAGAAATAGACAACCATGGATCAAAAGAGAAACCACATGGGAAATTAAAAACACTTTGAATAATAATGAGAATGAAACATACCAAAATTGAAATGATGCAGCTACAGCAGTAATTAAAGAGAAAGGCATAAGAATCAATGACCTGTGGCTGTACTGCCCAATATGGTAACCACTACCTACCTGTTGCCATTGAGCATTGAAATGTGATTAATGCAAATGAGGAACTGAATTTTTTTGTTTTACTTAATTTTATCTAATTTTAAATAGTTTAAATTTAAAATAAAAAATGGAAGCAGTGTAAAATATTCTTCCTTCAAACACAACTTAGTTGTTTTGGTAAGACTATATTTCATTTTAACCATTGCATTGCATAAGATGTTTATCAGTTGCAGGAAAAAATTTTTAATGATGAGGAAAAGACTAAAACCTAAATTTTATAAAACATGAAAGATCTTCAATTAAGCTGCCAAGAAATTGTCTGTAGAATACAGGATCTTTCTAATAATGTCAAAGATCAATTGATTAAATTTGAAAAAGTACAGGCACTTTTCTTTAGCTTTAAGTGAATTTTGTGGTACAAGACTAACAATAACTTGAGTAAGTTTTGTTTCAAAGGACTTTTAAATTTATGAGGAAATGTCAATTCACTGCCTAAAAAAATAAAACTCATGGTGTACGTATTTTTGAATCTGTTAAAGAAGAATTTCAGGTAGAGATGGAAAACTTAATTTCTATTGTGACAGATGTTTCTTTAGCTGCCGGGTCAAAAATTTGAATATGTTGAAATTTAAAAATAAGAGACTGACAATTTGCTTATGGCTTTGTTCCATTTTATGATACAGAGTTAAAATATTTGTGTTTAGTTTTCTGAAGCAGACTCTATGAAAACTATCATGAAGATACTTGTTAAAATTATTCAGCATGTACTTGCAAATGCTATGAATCATTGCCAGCTTATGAGACTGTTGAAAGAGACAGAAGACAATTTAATGATCTCATGTTTTTTTACCAATGCTTTGGTTGTGTTTTGGACAAGTTTTACAATTATTTACTATACTGTTAATTTCAATGCAAGATTTACTTGAAACCAAAGGAATGCTTGCAAAATATTCAATGATCAAAGACGTAAGGTAATGTGATTATGTTTTCTTACTGATATCACACTGCATGTGAATGAGCTAATTTTGAAGTTCCAAGGAAAAGAAAAGCTAATTTGTGACCTAGCTAGACAGTTACAAGAATTTATATTGAAACTAAAACATTTAATAATACAAATCAATAATAATAATTTTACAAATTTTTCTAAAATGAATCAATATGCAGAAGAATTTAATTATAATCAATAGTGATATGTAAATTGGCCACAAAAACTACAAGAAAAATTTGAGTAACATTTTATTGATATTGAAGTTGCTTTTAAATTTATGCACTATCCCTTTGAAATAATACTGAGTTCACACTAGAGTTAATGAACTTATTCAACTTGGACAGGCACCATTTTCATGGTGGAATGCCCCTTTTATCATTATGTAATTGCCATCTTTGTCTCTTATTATCTTTTGTGTGTGTGTGTGTGAGGAAGATTAGCCCTGAGCTAACATTTGTTGCCAATCCTCCTCTTTTTGCTGAGGAAGATTGGCCCTGAGCTAACATCTGTGCCCATCTTCCTCTACTTTATATGGGACGCTGCCATAGCACGGCTTGACAAGCGGTGCATCGGTCTGCTCCTGGGATCTGAACCTGCTAACCCCAGGCTGCCGAAGACGGGTGTGCAAACTTAACTACTACACTACCTGGCCGGTCCTTCTCATTATCTTTTTTATCTCAAAGTCTGCTTTGTCCGATATAAGAATGGCTACACCCACTTTCTTTTGCTTGCCGTTTGCCTGGTATTAATATCATCTTCCATCCCTTCACTCTGAGCCAATGTTTTTCTTTAGATCTGAGATGTGTTTCCTGGAGGCAGCATATTGTTAAGTTTTCTTTTTTAATCCATCCAGCCACTCTGTGTCTTTTGATTGGTGAATTCAATCTATTTACATTTAGAGTGGTGATTGATATATGAGGGCTTAGTACTGCCATTTTATCTTTTGTTTTCCAGTTGTTCTACATTTCCACTGTTTCTTTTCCCTTGTATTTTTGTCTGCCATTTCAGTTTGGTGGTTTTCTGTGATGGCCTTCTCAGTTTTCTCTTTGTTTATGATTTGTGACTCTGCTCTGATTTTTTATTTAGTGGTTACTTTGAGGTTTATATAAAAGATCTCACAGACGAGATAGTCCATTTTCTGATATCCTCTTATCTCTATTAGCCTAAGCAGGTTCCATCCCTTTCCTCTTCTCCTTCTATGTTTTCGTTGTCACAAATTATTCTTTTTTTCTGTTGTGAGTTTGGGACCAAATTGAAGTAGTTACAGTTATTTGTGATGCTTTCTCTCCCTTTTTCCGTTATTTTATAATTAAGTGTTTGCTAACTTTTTCTAACATAGAGCTGCAATCTTCTGATTTTGGCTACTTATCTCCTTGCTCAGAGCTTTGTAAACCTTTGCCTTTTTGTTTCCGGTAAGAGGGCTCCCTTCAACATCTCTTGTAAGGCAGGTCTAGTGGTGATGAACCCCCTCAGCTTTTGTTTGTCTGGGAAAGCTTTTATTTCTCTGTCATATCTGACAGATAATTTCACTGGATGGAGTATTCTTGGCTGATAGTTTTTGTCTTTCAGTATTTTGAATATATCGTTCCACTCTCTCCTAGCCTGTAAGGTTTCTGCTGAGAAATCTGCTGAAAGCCTGATGGGGGTTCCTTTGTAGGTTATTTTCTTCTCTCTTACTGCCATTAATATTTTTCTTTGTTATTGGATTTTGACAGTTTTAATATTATATGCCTTGGAGAAGGTCTTTCTGCATTGATGCAATTAGGAGTTCTATGAGCTTCAAGTACTTGCATGTTGAGTTCCTCCCCCAGGTTTGGGAAGTTCTCAGCTATTATTGCTTTGAATAAGCTCTCTGCTCCTTTCTCCTTCTTGGATATCTATAATCCTTATGTTATTTTTCCTAACTGAGTCAGACATTTCTTGAAGAATTTCTTCATTTTTTAAAAATCTTAGTTCTCTCTCCTCTTCCACCTGGATCATTTCTAGGTTTCTATCTTTGAGCTCATTAATTCTTTCCTCCATAAGATCTGCACTATTTTTATGCTTTCTACATTATTTTTTTGTCTCATTAATTGTGTTCTTCATATCTAGAATTTCTGTTTGGTTTTCTTTTTTTTAGAGCTTCAATCTCTTTGGTGGAGTATTCCTCTGTTCATTAATTTTATTCCTAAGCTCATTAAACTGCCTCTGAGTTTTCTTATAACTCACTGAGTTTCTTCAGGACAGCTATTTTGAATTTTCTGTTAGATTGTAATCTTCTGTGACTTTAAGTTTGATTTCTGGAGATCCATCATTCCCCTTCTGCTCTGCTGTGTTATTGTAGTTCTTCATGGTGTTTGATGAATTGATCCTCTACTGGCACATTTGTGGAAGTAACCACCTTTTTTATTTGGGTACAGCTTTGGTTACTGTGGTTCTGAGCTGCTTCTGGTTGTGTTTGAGAGCCTGCACTTTCCACCCTCCACTGCCTCTGCCAGGGGTGTCGTCAGTGCCCTCTTTGTGCCGCTTGTGCCTCTGAGGTTGCTGCTTTCAATGTTGCTTCAGTCTCAGGTGTCACCACCAGGCTGTGAGCCCTCCTGCTGCTTCCAGGGTCTCATGTTCCCCCACTTGTTCTCCGCGGGCTTTCTACAGGCTTGGGTGTTGCTGCCCTGTGCACCACCTGTGCTGCTGCTCCAGGGCTATCTAGGGGTGCTGACAGCACTGCTGCCAGGGGCGCTGGGTTCACAGGTGTCGCTGTTGCTGTCAGGGGCCCCAGTTCTTGTATGCAGCCCCTACTGATGGTATAGCCGGTGTCCCGGGTGCCGCCACTGGGGGCTGGGTTTTAGGTTTTGCTGTTGTTCCTGAAGACTCAGGTCGCAGGTGCCACCTGCCACTGCTCGGGGAGGAGTAGGGGCTAAGCCACAAGCTTTGTTGCTGGCCCTGCAGCCTCTGGTCACTGGCGCCTGCTGATGTGCTTTTTGAGACCTCAAAGCAGGGCACCATGCTCCTGCCAGTGAAATCCGCATTTTGGTGGCTGTCCCCACTGCTGGAGGGATCCGTGCCACTGCCAGGGGAGGAGGAGGAGGCTGGGTCATCACCAATGCTGCTTTGTGTCCTGAAGCCTCAGAACGTGTGTGCCACCTGCCACCACTGAGGGAACGGGGGTGGGGTGGGGGGGTGGGGGGTGGGCTGCCACCTCTCATTTCTGACGCTGGAGAGCACACTGATAACTTACTCTAAAACTGGGATCAAGGGACTCCGCCCCTGCCAGGGAAATTCACACCTTGGATGTAGTCTCCACTGCTGGAAAAACCCGGGCCACTGCCGGGGGAGGGGGTGGGAGAGGGGGCTGGATCATCAGCTCTCTGTGGCCTGGAGTCTCAGGATCCGTGCGCCACCCGCCCTCGGGGGGGGGGGTGGGGGGGTGGGGGTGGGGCACGACAAGCACAGTCTTCAAACTGATATGCTTTTGTTTCAAACTTAAATCAATTTTTCCCCAAAGATGAAAGGGTTTGTCAATGCAAATGTGAATATTAAAGGAAGATGATGTTTTGACAGTTGATTCAATTATTAGAAAACTTTTAAGCATATTTGGAACAACTTGGGTATGTGAACCTACTTTTTCAACTGTAAATTTCATGAACTCTAATTGCAGATCAAGCATTTCCAATGAAAATTTAGCATCCAAATTGAGATGTGCTGTAAGTGTAAAATATACACAGTATTCCAAAGACTTAGTGCAAAATATTAATGTAAACATCTCAATAAAATATTTTATATTGATTGCATTTGAAATAATATTTGGATATGTTAGTTAAATAAAACATTAAAATTAATTTTATCTGTTTCTTTTTACTTTTGAAAATAGGGGTACTGAAAATTTCAAATTACATATAGGGTGCACATTATATTTTTATAGGTCAGCATTTGACTTAAGGTTTCACTTTAAGAAGCTAGAAAAAACATGGCAGAGTAAACCGGATGTAAGTAAAAGGAAAGAAATAATAAAGCAGAAATCAATGAAATATAAAACAGCAAATAGTAGAGAAAATGAGCAAAACTGGAAGTGTTTTTTTTAATATCAATAAAAATGAGAAACTTTTAGCTAGACTGATTAAAAACAAAAGAGAAAATGAGAGAGACAGACAGAGAGAGTGCACAATTACAGATGAGATTGAAGAAACTAGCAGCAGATCAGGCAGGGCTTTATAAACCACTTTAAGGCAGTTGGACTTACAGCCCTGAAGGCATTAAGCGGGGAAGTCACACGATCAGATTTGAATTTTAGAAAAACAATGCAGCAATGTAGAGTATAGGTAGGAAACAGAGAGACCAGTTGGGAGGCATTGCAGTAAATCACGAACACCATAGTAATATGTAATTGTGGACCTGTGTCCGGGGCCTCACGCCAGCTCTCCTTTCCCACCTCTTCTTTCCTAAACATCCTTCTCCTATTTAGGAAAGAAAGGGATATTTCTCGCCCATCCCAAATCTTACTGAAGTACATTGCTCCAAGGCATAAACATCACTGGGATGCCAAATAAAGAAACAATTTGAAATACTAGTGAAAATTAAGCCTTCTTTTTAAACTTTTATTTTTTTACATTATTATATAGTAAAATTAACTTTTCCTTTTTTGTACTGTTCTATAAATTTTAATACATATATGGATTCATGCAACTACCACCACAATCAGAATAAAGAATAGTTACATCACTCAAAAACTCCCTTGTTCTATTCTTTATAGCCACACCCTTCCCCTGCCCCTGGCAACCAATGATCTGTACTTCATCAGTACAGATTTATATTTTTCCAAATGCCTTATAAATGGAATTATTCTTTTGAGACTTGCTTCTTTCACTGATTGTAATGTCTTTGAGATTCATCTGAGTCATTGCATGTGTCAATAGTTCTTTCCTTTTTATTGCTGAGTAGTATTCCATTTTACAAATGTACCACAGTTTGTTTACCCAATGGAATAGTACTCAGCAATAAAAAGGACCAAATTATTGATACATGCAACAACACCCAGGAGTGGGATTGTTGGGTCATATGGTAGGTATATGTTTCATAAACATAACAAACATAGTTTTATAACAAACTGCCAAACTGTTTTCCAGAGTGGCTGTATCATTTCACATTTCCACTAGCAATGTATGAGAGCCCCAGTTACTCTGCATCTTCACCAGCACTTGGTATTGTCAGTATTTTTAATTTTAACTGTTCTAATAGGCGTGCAGTGGTATCTCCTCATGATTTTCATTTGCATTTCCCTAGTGGCTGATGATGTTGAACATTTTTTCACGTGCTTATTTGCCAACTCTATATCTTCTTTGGTGAAGTGACTGAGTCCTTTGCTCATTTTTTAATTTGGTGGTTTGTGTTCTTATTGTTGAGTTTTGAGAGTTCTTTATACATTCTGGACATTAGTCCTTTGATAGATAAGGGATTTGCAAAAATTTCCTCTCAATCTGTAGCTCTTTGTTCTCTTAACAGTGCCAGGGAAGCCTCCTTTAACCAAGGCATTGAGGTTGGGGTTCATAACTGTCTTGGTCTTATGCAGATTTTTGTGGGTGACAAAGTTTGGCATTCAAAATGGGGTGTTTTGGCTTATGTTTGGATGTTTTGAATTCATATATTATAGAGCGGAGTGGAAGTCAGGATGATGTACATGTAATGATCTCTTCCTTCCCCTAACAAAACATGCTTGGTCTTTGAAGGAATCCAGTAAGAGCAAAGTAAACACTGGTAGAACATGTTAATGGCAGTTGTACCTTATTTCACCCAGCCCACAAATTCAAGGACCTCTTCCTTTCTCATCTAACTTGGTATTAGAACCCAGTGTCACAGGGATGTGTAGGAACACATTTACTTGAATTTACAATAAAGTCAGACTCTCTGATAGGAAATGAGTCTGATTCGACTGTTTTGACAATGAGAACTGGCCTTGCCAATTACGTTATGTGGCAAATGTATTGTATAAATTGAGCTAAATCTGCAGCTCCAAACTTTTGAAGAAAATATATTTCAAACATATAAGATAAAAGTACTCTTCCAAAAAAAACTGAGATTGACAAAGGTGTATTGAAATGAACACTATTCTAATATTCCTAGCCCTTTCTGAGTATGTCAGGTTAAACAAAGTGTCTCTAAAAGAGTAACTGGTATAATTGATAGTAATTTGATAAAGCTTGGTAAATTCTTTTTTAGCATACTTCCTAGGAAATGAGAAAGTGAATACTTCTAATGACTTTTGCAACACGGCTAGTTTCATATTCTTTGTTTTCAGCAAAAATTAAAAGAAAATCTAATCAAGTTATCAGCTGAGATTATTAAAAATAATTTCTGATGATGTGATTTTTCTGCATATGTCTCAGAAAGTGCTCAACAAAATGTGTGACATTGTTGTCATCTATTTATATATGTGAACAAGGTTTCTCAGCACTAACATTTATTTAAAAAAAAATAACGAATAGAATTTATTGCTGGACCTTGCTTAATTCTAGTGTTAAATAATGTTCATCACTCACTCAACTCAACGGCAAAAAAACCAAATAATCCAATTTAAAAATGGGCAGAAGATGTGAATAGACATTTTCCAAAGAAAACATACAAATGACCAACATGAAAAGGTCTTCAGTATCACTAGTCACCAGGGAAACGCATATCAAAACTACAATGAGATGTCACCTGACATCTGTCAGAATGGCTATCATCAAAAAGACAAGAGATAAGTGTTGGTGAGGATGTAGAGAAAAGGGAACCCTTGTGCACTGTTGGTGGGAACATAAATTGGTGCAGCCACTATGGAAAACAGTATTGAGTTTCCTCAAAAAAATTAAAAATAGAACTACCATATGATCCAGCAATCCCACTTCTGGGTATATTTCTGAAGGAAATGAAATCACTATCTCAAAGAGATATCTCCACCCCTGGGTGGAGGTTATTTGTCCCAGCGTTATTCCCAATAGCCAAGACATGGAAACAACCTAAGTGTCCATCAACAGATGAATGGATAAAGAAAATGGGGTGTACATACAATGGAATATTATTCAGCCATAAAAAGGAAGGAAAACCTGCCTTTTGTGACAACATGGATGGACCTTGAGGGCATTATGCTAAGTGAAATAAGTCAGACAGAGAAAGACTTTTGAGTCTGATCTCATTTACATGTGGAATCTAAAAAAGCCTACTCAGAAACAGAGTAAAATGGTGGTTGCCAGGGACTGGGGGATGGGGGAAATGGGGAGATGTTGATCAAAGGGTATAAACTTCTAGTTATAAGATGAGTAAGTTCTGGGGATGTAATGTACAACATAGTGACTATAGTTAACAACACTTTATTGTACACTTGAAAATTGCTGAGAGTATATCTTAAATGTTCTTACCACACACACACAAATGGAATTACATGAGGTGATGGAAGTGTTAACTAACCTTACTGTGGTAATCATTTTACAATATATGGGTGTGTCAAATCATCACGTTGTATACCTTAAACATACACGATGTTGTACGTCAATTATGTCTCAATAAAGCTGGCAGAAAAAAAGTAATGTTCATCCACAGATAAATGCATTTTTGAAAGAAACTAGCCCATCCATCTCATTAAGAGCTGCAATTCCAATAAAATTTTTACTTTTTGTTTAACAATTATTAATATAAATTTACAATATATTTTTCTTTTGATTGGCTGCTAATAATAATTATAATGATAATTCAATCCAGAAGAAAAAAATTAACAAGAGCCTTTTTGATATAGGAAGTAAAAAAGATTTAAAAATTATATATATATATATTTTGTTGCAGAGAATTATTACAAAGTGATAAAAATGACTTTGTCATTGTTAGTGCCATCAAGTCACTTTCAACTCCAGCGACGCTGTCTACTGCAGAGTGGCACCTTGCCTGGTCTTTTTCTCATTTTCTCCTGCCTGCCATTTTCTCACCTTCTGGTGCTGTATCGGCCAATGCTCTGCTGCTATTTATAGGGTTTTCATGGCCAATTTTTTTGGAAGTGGGTGGCCAGTCCTTTCTTCCTAGTCTGTCTTAGCTGCTGAAACCTGTCCACCAGGGTTCGCCCTGCTGGTATTTGAAATGCTGGTGGCATAGCTTTCAGTATCACAGCAACATGTAGCCACCACAATTGATAATTGACAGATGGGTGGTCTGGTTCCCTGACTGAGGAATGAACCCAGGCCACTGCCGTGAGAGGACTGAATCTTAACATCTTAATCTGGTGATTACAAAGCGATAAAAGACTTTCGTGCATAAAATATATTATCTTAGGGGCCGGCCCGGTGGCGCAGCGGTTTAGTCCGCGCTTGGCAGCCCGGGGTTCGCGAGTTCGGATCCCGAGCGCCCGCCGACGCACTGCCTGTCAGCCATGCCGTGGCGGCGTCCCATATAAAGTGGAGGAAGATGGGCACGGATGTTAGCCCAGGGCCAGTCTTCCTCAGCAAAAAGAGGAGGATTAGCAACGGATGTTAGCTCAGGGCTGGTCTTCCTCACCAAAAAAAAAAAAAAATATATATATATATATATATATTATCTTAGAATATAGTTCTGTGGAGAGAGTGGAATGGAAATATAAGTTCAAGAAGATGAAAGAATGATAAAATTTCTGAGGTAAATGAAGTTCACAAATTTTTACCACTAGGGTTGACTACTCCCACCCCTCCCCCCTTTCTTGTAATCACTACGTGTTTTTGCATAAAACTTTTAGGAGACGTCCAAGAAAAAAAGTTTGAAGTCCACTGGTTAATCCACTCTTCCAAGAAACTTGGGTGTGCGATGGAAGAGAGAAGGAGAGCTAGCTAGCGGGAGGCTTATATCAGAGGAGATTTTATTTTTTAAGATGGAAGATGTGAGCATGTGTGTTTGGTATGATGCCTATTTTTCAGAAGAGAGGTACAGAGAAGCTACGAGTTTACTCCAAATGAGGAGACTCTGGAACAAAATCCAGGTAATATATCAGTCAGGATATGCTAGGTTATGCTGCAGCAACAAGCACCCACTAAATCGCAGTAAATTTAACATATCTCAAGTTTATTTTTCTCCTTTACTACATGTCCTAGTGTGGGTCTGCAGGAGGTCTGCTCATCTTAGGCACTCAGAGACCCAGGACACCAGATGATGGCTTCATCTCCATAATCAGTGCAGAAAGGGGAACAATGACTTACTAGCTTTTTAAGCTGGTGGGAAGATAAGTATTACTTTTGTGTGTTTCAAGTGGGTCAGAGAAGTGCCAATCCTACCAGGTGCCTAGAAAGGATAAGAGCTGGAAACTGATGAGC
Organism: Tapirus indicus; assembly: GCA_031878705.1. Taxonomy (NCBI): domain Eukaryota; kingdom Metazoa; phylum Chordata; class Mammalia; order Perissodactyla; family Tapiridae; genus Tapirus; species Tapirus indicus. The sequence goes on from CM062932.1 coordinate 20,834,036, forward strand.
AGCACTAATGACTACTACCTGTCATTTCCAGTATTGGAAATAGCCACAAAATTGTATTATCTGGTACCTACTTTGAGCCCAGGCAAGATGGAGTAAAATAGAATACAAGACACTGCTAGTTCAATTCAACAGATTAGAGATGGGTTCTCGTCTCGGCCACTCAGTTATTGCTATGTAAGTCTGGAAGTTCCTTTGCCTCTTTGGGTCTTTGGGGAGGATTTGATGCTCTTCTAGCTCTTATGTTTTCTAGTTGTAATACGCTTAGGACTGGAATAAGGAGAGGAGGAAGAAAGCAAGCCCAACCAGGGCCAGAAGTGCTACCTCAAGAAAATAGACTTCCTAGTATTTTTGTCCCGATGCTTGTTGGGTAATGTGCTTTCAGCCAGCAGAGAGCAGTAATGAGACAGAGGCACAATTCCGCATTGTAATACCGACTGTAAGAGTCTAGGGGTCACTCAACTTTGGCTGCGCGTTAGAATCATCTGGGGGAGGTTTTGAAAAATACCCGTGCCGGGCTCCACCCCAGACAATGAAATCAGACTCTCCGGGAGTGGAGCCCCAACGTCGGTGTTTTCAAAGAGCGTGCAGCTACGTGCAACGGATAGTCTTTAATCCCTTACTACTTGTTGGAGGGGCTGGATGACACTTAGCGGGCGCATTCTCGTACGAGTTCTTGAATTGAATCCTCTTTCTTCTTCCAAGAGTTCTCAGGGTTGCATTTTAATGGGGGGGGGGGGGTATTAAGCTAAAGGACCTTAGGGACATCAGCGGGTTCCTAGCGCTTGGGGCGAGCTTATTTCCCAGCACAGGAGGCTGTGACTAAGGGCCAGCTCTGCACCCAGGACGCCACGGGCTGGGCGGTGGAGGCTCTAAGTCGGCTTTCAGCAGGACTGGAGATAGGAAGAAAGGGTAGACCAAAGCGACGAGAGGAAGAGGCAGCGAGGGAGGAGGGGAGAGGAAGAGCGAGGGAGGAGCCGGAGGAGACGTAGTCCCGGGGGTGGTCCCCGGCGTGGCTCCGACTTCCGCGCCCCGGCGGACTAGTCGCCATGGCGGGGCTGGACACCGGCCCGGCCATCCCCGTGTGGCTGGCCGAGGACGACCTGGGCTGCATCATCTGCCACGGACTGCTCGCCGGGCCCGTCACGCTGCCCTGCGGGCACAACTTCTGCGGCACCTGCCTGAAGGAGCTGTGGGGCGCCGGGGGCGTGGGGCGCCACTCGTCCTGCCCCACCTGCCGCGAGGGCGTCGCGCAGCAGCTGCAGCTGCGGAAGAACACGCTGCTGCAGAACTTAGCCGACAAGTACAGCCAGGCCCTGCGCGAGCTGGAGGCCGGCCCCGCCCCCGCGCCGGAGACCCAGCGCCGCGCCGCACCGCTGCCGGTAGGGAGGCGGGACGCGCAGCTCCCCCTGTCCTCCAATCTGCCCGCGCCGGCTGCACCCCGCCCCCACCGGGGCTCTTCCTCCCTTCCCGTCCTTTCTGCTCGTACATCACTTTTCTCCGTCTAAAAGTAGAACCCTCTCTTTGCAAAGTTCAGGAAAGTATGAAGAAGCAGAAAAAAAAAAAATCCAAATCTCCTGAAATCCTATCAATCTCGTTGCTGTACACTGTGGCTTATTTCCACGTCTTTCCAGTCTTTCCGGAATCTCTGTGAAAATTTTTTTATTGTGGTAGAATATATATAACATAAAATTTGCTATTTTAACATGTACAATTCAGTAGCATTACTTATATTCACAGTGCTGTGCACCCATCACCACTATCTAGCTCCAAAACTTTTCATCATCACAACCAGAAACTCTGTACCCGTTATGCAATAACTTATCCCTCCTCACTCCAGCCCCTCGTAACCTCTAATCGATGTCCTGTCTCTATGAATTTGCCTAGACATTTCATATAAGAGGAATCATGCAATATTTGTCCCTTTGTGTCTGGCTTCTTTCACTTGCCCTAATGCTTTCAAGGTTCATTCACGTTGTAGCATGTGTCCGAACTTCATTCCTTTTTGTGGCTGAATAATATTCCTTTGTATGTATATACCCCATTTTTTAAAAATTCATACATTCATAGACATTTGGATTGTTTCCACCTTTTGTTTATTGTGAGTAATGTTGCAGTAAACATTGGTGTACTGAGTCCCTATCTTCAATTCTTTTGTGTAAATACCTAAGAGTGGAATTGCTGGGTCCTATGGTCGTTCTATATTTAACTCATTGAGGAACAGCCAAACTGTATTCCACAGCAACTACACCATTTTGCATTGCCATCAACAAAGTAGGAGGGTTTCCCCAGCTTTTGCTCCTGGGCCTTAGGTGGTCTATTGTACGTTTCCTCCATAATCTTTTGTCCCAGACATATGCAAGTTTAGTTTAGCTTGCAGCACTTCCAGTCAACGCCTACCACCTTTCTGGCCTGAGCTCTGAGTTAGGTGAAAAAAGATGAGCACCCTGTATCACTCCTTCAGGCAGCCCCAGCCAGGTTAGAACAGACATACACAACAATTTGTGAATAAGGTGCTCTGCTCCTTCTGGAACCAGGACCAGGGTCCCACACTGGGAATCTTCAAGACTGTTCCTGAGCTAGGGAGGGTGTGGAGCAAGGGCAAGTAAAAACACCGCAAAGCTTTCCTACCCAGGTTGCTCTTTTTTGATTCAGTGTTTTCTAGAGTTCTGACAAGGTTGTTTCTGATGGTTTTTTTGCTTGTTTTGCAATGTTTTTTTTATGGGGGGGGGGTATGGGCAGAGGTCGGGGGGAGTTGCCCACTCCATCCTTTTGCTGTTCTCTGCAGTCTTTCTAAAGAGAGTTGAGGTCGCCTTGTATAGTCGGGTTATGTCTTCTTCTTTTTATTTTTTGGTAATGAAGATTACCCCTGAGCTAACATCTGTTGCCAATCCTCCTCTTTTTGCTGAGGAAGATTGGCCCTGGGCTAACATCCGTGCCCATCTTCCTCTAATTTATATGTGGGATCCCTGCCACAGCATGGCTTGATAAGCGATGTGTAGGTCTGCACCTGGGATCTGAATCTCCGAACCCTGGGCCACTGAAGCAGAGTGTGTGAACTTAACCACTATGCCACTGGGCCGGCCCCTTCTTTTTTTTAAAATTAATTAATAGACTTTATTTTTTAGAGTAGTTCTACGTTTACAGAAAATTGAGCAGATAGGACAGAAAGTCCCCATCTACCCCTCACAGTTTCCCCTGTTATTAACATTTTGCATTAGTGTGGTACATTTGTTACAATTGATGAACCAATATTTATACATTGTTGTTAACTAAAACCCATAGTCTACACTGGGGTTCATTCTTTATGTTGTCCAGTTCTGTCAGTTTTGGCAAATGCGTGAGGTCATGTATCTACAATTACAGCATCATACAGTTATACTGCCCTGAAATTCCCCTGTGCTCCACTTGTGTGTACTGCCCACCTCAACCCCTGGCAACCACTCATCTTTTTACTATGTCTGTAGTTTTGCCTTTTCTAGAATGTCATATAGTTGGAATCATACAGTATCTAGCTTTTTCAGACTGGCTCCTTTCAGTAAGCAAAATTAAGATTTGTGGCTTGATAGCTCATTTCTTTTTATTGCTGAATTATATTCCATTGCATAGATGTACCACAGTTTATCCATTCACCTTGTGATGGACATATTGGTTGCTTCCATTTTTTTGCAATTATGAATAAAGCTTGTTTCTTCTTTTTGATTAAAAATACAGCATTATCTCTCAGATCCTTAAGACTCTTTCTTAATATAGTTTATGTTGTACTGACTGAATATGCTTTCCAAAGGCTTTTAAATTAAAATGATTGTCTTTGGATAGTAGGATATTGGATGATTTAAAACATTTCTTCTTTCTCATTCTCTGCATTTTCTCAACTCACCACAATGACTGTGCCTTTCTTTTATGGGTAGAAAAAGCAATGCACTTTTTTAAAGTTTTTGATTTGCTTAGGTGCTTGGGTAAGGGCTCCATTCCAGGGTTCTAGCTGCCTGAAAATTTACCAGTGGAGCCTGGAAAGTTAAGGGCAAACAGTGTTACCAGTAGTCAGCTACCTCCCCCTCTAAAATAGCCTGATTATGGCTTCCAAAACACATACTATTTTGAGGGACATCAGGGCTTCTTAAAGATGTAAAAGGTCCTGAGTCAATTCCAGTTTTTGAAGTTCCAGCATAATTTAAAAAATGAAAAATGTCAATACAAAGTTATAAAAACTCTGGTTTATTTAAAGTTGGATGATGAACATCTTGTATTTCTGTGACTCTGCATAGGACCCCTTTTGGAGGTAATGCAGTGTTCTCCATTCGAGGCCTGGGCCCAGCCTGCCTCTAATGAGTGTCACCAGGTCTCGAGGTGGTTGCCAGAATATGTTGGCTGCCAAACTTGCTCCCTCTCCCAACCAGGCAGCTGAACAGATTAAGCTCTTTAAGTGGAGTTGTTTAATACTGTCATCTAAATGTTTCTTTAAATGTGAAGAATGTACAAAAAGAGCTTGCATCTATGCATCACCTGAAAGTCTCCAAGATCCTTTCACGGTGAACAGTTAGGTAGATTCTTTTCTCTACTGAAGAAGAGAAGGGAGGATGGCCACTTCCATTTTTGAAAGGAGTGGTGAGGACACGGGATGAATCAGAGGTGAGAGTGGAGCTTAAACCTGAGCCAGTGCCTTCCACTGCACCGCTCACCCTATCAGCCACTGCCTACCGTGCCAAGTCTCCAGGCTCTCACCCTATTTCCTCTCTGACTTCCCCCGTTCAAAATGACCCCTAGGCTTCCCTTCATGCTTCACTCCCCTCCCTCTTCATCCTACAGATGAATTCTGGTTCCCTGTTACGGCCAGTGGGCGATCGGTAGGGAGAAACAGGCGTGCAAAAGGTCTGGGGAGTCTACCTCCTCGTCCTCTGGACGTTGTTGTCACTTCCTTGTCTTGCTTCCTTTATCCAGTGTTCACGGCTCCCCCTCTCTAGAGCTGGTTTTTGGGTCCAGCCTTGTGTTCTGCCTTGCTCTTTTAAAGGCGGCAGCACAGAAGAGCATCCCAGAAGGTCGTCAGGAGCTGGCAGAGCTGGTGGAGCAGCTTATAGACGTTGTCAAGAGCCTTCAGAGTCAGAGACACCTCCCAGAATCTGGACCAGACGATGAACTGAGCGTCCTGAGCATGGTAGGTTGGGCTGAGAGAGGAAAGGATGTGCCTGGGCAGGGGGGCTGAGGAGGGGGGTGGTGGCTAGGGACAGCTTCCCCTGAATATGTTTGCAATTGAAGGATGCAATAAGTCTTAATGTTTTACCATTCTCTTTACTCCCAGACATGGATGTTTGGACGTTTGGAATGCTTGAAGTGAGGTGGGCTAGGTTCCCTCCTTATCACTCCACCTAACAGTGCTAAGATCACCAATGACTTCTATGCGGATCCTGCAGGCATTCTAGTCCTCATCTTCACTGACCTTTCAGCAGCCTTTGACACAGTTGACCACACCTTCCTTCATGAAGCTTTCTTTTCCCTTAGTTGCTGGGACAGGAGTCTTCCAACCTCCCCATGTTTCTCTCTGGCTGCTCCTTCTCAGTCCGTTTTGCAGGCTCACTGTGCCCAGCAGTGAAATGCTAGAATTCCTCAAGGCTGAGCTGCAGGTGCCTTTCTCTTCCTCACTACGTGGACTTCCCTACACCCATGGCTTTCATTACCACCTCTATGCACAAACATAGCTCCAGCTTGGACTCTTCTCTGAGCTCTAGTCTGGTATCTTCCTTATCATCTTTTCCTCTTGGTATCTCAGAGGCACATCGCACTTAAAATGTCCCAAACTGTTCCTCCTCTGGGATTCCCCTTCTCAATGACTGTTCCTGTTATCCTTCCAAGTGCACAAGCCAGAAACCTGGGAATCATGCACCTCCTCTTACCTGCCTAGACATCTCCTGAATCTATGTACTATTGAGCTCTTTTGGGACTTCTCTAATCCAAGCCTATGACCATTTCTTGCCTGGATTACTACAGGAGCCTCCTAATTGCACCACTCTATTCCCTGTAGTCTGCTTTCCTTGTGGTCATCAGAGGGACACTCTCAAACACAAATCCAATCAAGTAACTCACCTGCTTAAAACACTCCAATGATGTCTGTGTGTGTAGGATTAAGACTCAAATCCTCACAGAACTGACAGGGCCTTGCAGGATCCCATCCCTGTCTGCCTCCCCCATCTTATTTCACCCAGCTCCCCCTGGCTCTTCAAGCTCCAGCCACACTGGCCCACTAGGTCCCCTCAGGGTGTCATCTTCTTCCTACCAAAGGGTGCTCTCCATGGAATGTTCTTCTTTCACCCTGTCACCTAGGTAATGCCTGCTCTTCCTTCAGACCCCAGCTCGATCATCACTTCCTCAGGGAAACCTTCAGTGATTTTCTTGAACAAGTCAAATCCCCCTTAAGGGGCTCTTATGATTTCATGTACCTTTCATTTGTAGCAGTTGTCACAATTGCAACTTGATAATGATTGGTGCCGTAATTTATTAATGTCTGTCCTTCCTCTGCCCTTGCACTGGACTCTAAGCTTCACGAGGGTGGAGACCTTGATGGCTTTTGTTCTTTTGTCTACCCTTGGATGCCCAGGCCTAGCACAGTGCTTGACACATAGTAAGTGCTCAACAAATACCCACTGAATGAGTGAATAAATGGGTCTTCAGAGATGCAGTGTGTTGGGGTGGAAAGTCTGAGAGTCTGATTGTCAGGACTGATGTTGCCCCTCACTAGTATTATGACCTTGGGCGAGTCATTTCATCTTTCTGAGTCTCAGGTTTCTTTCTGTAAAATAGGAATCCTGATATATGATCTGCTGCCTCACTGGTTTGACGTGGGATTAAAAGAGATCTTATATAAAAAAGTGCTTGAGGGGCCAGCCTGGTGGCATAGTGGTTAAGTTTGCATGCTTTGCTTCGGTGGCCCTGGGTTTGTGGGTTCGGATCCTGGGCATGGACCTACACACCCCTCATCAAGCCAAGCTGTGGGGGCGTCCCATATACAAAAATAGAGGAAGATTGGCAGAGATGTTAGCTCAGGGACAATCTTCCTCAAGCAGAAAGAGGAAGATTGGCAACAGATATTAGCTCGGGGTCAGTCTTCCTCACACACACACACACACACAAAATAATAATAATAAAGATAATAATGAAAATTAAAAAAAGTGCTTGAGCCATGTGAAAATGTAAGATGATAAAATTAACTATGGCAATTGAGTTATCCCCCATGAACTTAAACTTCTTTTGTAAAGTGGGGATAATAAACCTACCTTGGAAGGTTGTCATACAAATTAGAGGTGAGCAGTGGAAAGCACTCAATAAGTGGTGCCTACTACTATTAGGATTGGTGAAAAGAATGGGAAATGGACTATGCGAAGTTGGGAAGGAAAGTCAGGTGTTGAAGGTGGGAAGGTGGGGAGCAGATGAGAGGCTGTTTTGGGGAATAACAGGACCTGAGGTTAAAGAAAATCAGAGAGCATGTGTTGGAGGCCCCAGATGCAGGCAACATGTTTATGTTGGCTCTTGAGAAGAGGTGTGATATAATGATAGCAGTCCAGGGAAGATTATCTGGCCTCTGTGTCTTATCTCCGTGACTATCTGTATTATTTATTTTGTAAAGCCTCTATAAGATAGGCCTAAAAATTTTAAACTTTTTTTGGTATTATCTAAGAAACCCATATTTATTGTACAAAATATTAGAAAATACATGGCACTTTAAAGAAGACGAATGAAAATCATTCATAATCTGGCCACCCAGAAATAACCACTCTAATAGTTTTGCTGTACTATGTATTATTCCAGATTGTTTTCAAGGCATATATTTTGAGGGCCTAATTATGTTTTTAAAAACTTGTTAGGAAATAAGTAGAAAATTATAGATAGATGGCAGAACTGGAATATACTATCTGATAGATTCCTTAGGAGATTTTTATTTATTTACTTTTTTTATGATTCATCAATAGGCTTTTTCTGATGGGGTGGACCTTTCCTTGGTTTCTCCAAAGCTGGTAACTTCCAACACACCTGACAGAAAAATGAGAGACATTCTGCATGACCTAGAAGAAATCCAGAAAAAATTACAAGAAAACTTCACGTGGAAAGAGAACCTTAAAGAACAGATGCAGGGTGAGTTGATTTTATTTGGTAGAGGAGATTAAATATGGAAGTTGGGGGAAAATGACAAAGTGTTTCATGGCTTTATTTTTGGGGGACAGGATCCCAGAGCCCAGCTGCATTACCACTGTGGAGTTGTAAATGAGGAAGGAGTGGGCTGAGGTGTTTTAGGGCTGGATGTGTTTTTGGACATGACGAGGTGTGATGTAACACAGGCCCTTAATAGAAAGAAACTCATTTTCTAAGACCTATAAATCCAGAACCTAGACCTGATTTTGCTAATGTACCACTCATCTGTGTTATCTACCTGAGGAGATGTAGAAATAGGCTGCTTTTTGTTTTTAATTAGTAAATGTCTTTATTAACAAAGCATGCAACTTTGTAAATAGTTCTTGATAAATTCTATTAAAATATAATCTCTGGCTAGTGTGTTAAATGGTAACAATGTAGAAAAGAATCTTTCTTTTTTTAGGTTCTCTTTGTAGGTTCTCTGTTGTTCCCCTTAGTCATGGTTGAAAAACAGTTCATACCTGCCCCTTAGACAGCAGCTCTGGTCTCCACCTCCTGCTCTGGCCACTGCCAGCTTTATATACATTAGAGACATATCTCTTATAGCTTTTTTATATTTAAATGATTTTGCTCTGCTTAAAAAGTCATTATTTAAGTGGAGAAGCATGATTCTTTGGAAGAAGTTTCTTAAGGAAACCAATTAGAACACAGTTTATTAGTTGTTCCAAAAATTATCTGAGAACTAAGTGCCCTCTTGGCTCCTGTGTGCTTCCTCAATTTAGGTTGGGTTCCTTGATGATTTTATTTATTTATACAAATTTAAAATCAATTTTTAAATTTTGGGGTTAAATTTAAAATTTAAAGTTCGAAAATTAAAACAATATAAAAAGGCATACAGTGAAAGTCACTTTCCCACCCTCGCCCAATTTTCCTATTCCCGTTTCAGTTAACCACTGTTATTAGTTTCTTGAGTGTCCATTCAGAATTTACTTATGCAAATAACAGTTTAATGCATTGACATTGGGGTCGTGGATATTCTGAGTGTCAGGGCGCCATGATCCCCTAGAATTGTGTTAGTTAATTTATTTGATAAATATGCATCAAACACTTCCTGTGTACCAGGCACTGGACTAGATGCTTAGAACGTAGAGATGAACAAGGTCTCTGCCAGCAAGGAGCGAAGAGCTTAATGAGGGAACAGACAGTAGAAGAGTACACAGAGAGAACGTGAGGCTGGACGGACCTCAGCTGGACGGACCTCAGCTGGACGGGCTGCCTGATCAAGTCCTGACAATAAGAAACTGTGCTGCTGATGAGGAAGACAAGCCATGTGCCCTGACCTTGATGTTTCAATACCTTCTATTTGCCTTTTTTTGATGGGACTCTCTCCTCTTCCCAATTTTTTTGATTCCTTAGTGGAACTCCCGGAAGCTCCATCTTCCTCTTCATGCCCACTGCCTGACCAGAGCCTTCCTGCACCCAAGGGGGCCTCCAGGTTTACTCAGTGTAAGTATGTTGTCTGCTTAAAACTTGGGTCTGGCCTGCTGCAGAAAGGAGCTGCGAGCTCATGCTGTGTCCATCTCCCTGCAGCTGGGCCGACTCCTTGGCTCACTGCCCCCAGACTAGGTCCCTCCACATGGGGAGCTGACCACCAAAACAAAGGGGATTGAAGACTCCCAAATTCCAGGCTAAGCCAGACCCATGAGCGCTGAGATCCCAGGCAACCTTTGGGCATCCATGCTGGGGCCACCACACACAGCCAACTGCTGGTTCCCCAACCCATTTAGGTACTGTCACTGTCCCAGTCTGGAGTAGTCCTTGAGAGCGTGAATCCTGGAGCCAGACTGCTTGGGTTTGACTCCCAGCTCCTCCACTCACTAGCTCTGTGATCTTGGACAAGTCATGTTACCTCCTAGAGCCTCAGTTCCCTCGTCTGTAAGATGGATCTAACAATAGTACTTCCTTTCCTCATGGGATTGTCATGAGGGTTAAATGAATGAATGTGTGTCAGTGTGCCCCTAGAGTAGTAATGCTGTGAGTGTTAGCAATTATTTACTCACTTCATAGGAAACATATGAAATATACAAAATGAATAAGACACGGTCCTAAATCGGGAAGCTTATGTATAACTGGAGCGATATAGACAGCTGTGGTCCTAAATCACTGTACTACAGGGGAAAGATGGTAAGTATCATTAGACAACAGGTCAACCACTAGGGGTGATGGAAAAAGCAAGAGATGACTTTTTGCTGGGTGGGATTCAACGAGGGCTTCCTGAAAGAGGGCTAATGAGTAAGTGGGAATTAAGATGGGAAAGGGGTGTTGTTAATAGAACATCAGGAATGTGTACAGAAAACTGCAAGTTGATGTACCAATTTCAGTGGCAGTATGAGTAACATTTTATCACACTCAAAGATACAAAGCTGCTTTCTGCTATCTGAAGACCTCTTAACATGGACCATCACAGCTGGCAGGTCATGTTCTTTTTTTCCCCAGGGGCCATCAGCCCGACCTTTGACCTGGGGAGCCTCTCCTGTAGCCTGGAGGTGTCTGAGGATTGCCGGACGGTGACTGTATCTCATTGGTCACAGCCCTATCCTTGGAGTCGTGAGAGGTTTGTGACCTGCCAGGTTTTATGTTCCCAGGCCTTCTCTTCTGGGCATCAGTACTGGGAAGTGGACACTCAGCATTGCAGCCACTGGGCAGTTGGGGTGGCTTCCTGGGGGATGAGCCGTGACCACATCCTGGGAAGGACCAAGGACTCCTGGTGTGTGGAGTGGAGGGGGACTGACCAGCTCTCTGCATGGCACATGGTCAAGGAAACTGTCCTCGGCTCGGACAAACCTAAGGTGGTGGGCATCTGGCTGGACCTTGAGGAGGGGAAGCTTGCCTTCTATTCAGTGACTAATCAGGAGAAGCTTCTGTATGAGTGCCCCATCTCGGCCACCTCTCCTCTACACCCCGCCTTCTGGCTATACGGTTTACGTCCCGGAAACTCTCTAACTATAAGGCAAGTGAAGGTGTAAAGGTTCCTTTGGTGTTAAAACACGGTGGTCTCCTGGTCTCTTTGCCTTCAAACAGAGACTTGACTTGAGAATCCCACTTCTGAAGCTAAGGGGTGCACAGTAAAGGGTTAACTCAGCAGGCTTGGGATGTTCAAACTCTGCACATTCCAAAAAAAGGACAGGCCCTTGACTGGCTCCTGGGAGATAACTTCTAAGCCCTTGGAAAATCCTGCCTGATAAGAGTGTCTTTGTTTACCTGGGGGCCTTGGAGCCATGCTGTATCTGCTTGACCTCTAGAGGGGCTTGAGACTAAGGTCAGTCACATACACATGGGCAGTGAGCTTGCCTACATGACCTACTCCCATTAAAAGCCCTGGGCACCAAGGCTTGGGTGAGCTTCCCTGGTTGCAGGGAGAATTGAGCATTGTCCCCGTGACTCCACTACGAGAGGGTAACTGGTGTGTCCTGGCCGCTGCCCTATGTGCCTTTCTTTATTGCTGATTTTAGTCTGTATCTTTTCACTGTAATAAACTGTAACCATGAATATAACAGCTTTGCTGAGTTCTGAGTCCTTCTAGTGAATCACTGAACCTGAGTGGTTTTAGGGACCCCCCAAACACCAGGGGCATGTTATCAATCGCTGTGTAATATCACCACAGACTTAGTGGTTTCAAACAACACATTTGTTATCGCAGTTTCTGTGGGCCCGGAGTCAGGGCACAGCTTAGCGAGGCTTCTACTTCGGAGCCTCACAAGCTGCAGTCAGTGTGAGCTGGGGCCGCGGTGTCATCTGAGGCTTGACGGGGGCGTCTGCTCCCGAACTCACATGGTTGTTGGTGGCATTCAGTTCCTGTGGGTTGTCAGATCAAGGGCCTCAGCTTCTTGCTGGCTATCGGCTGGGGGCCACCCTCACTTCCTTACCCCATGGGCCTCTGCAGCACAGCTGCTTGCTTCCTCAGAGCCAACGAGGGAGAGCAAGTCTCCTGGCTTGATGGACATTCAGTCTTATACAATGTAATCACTAAAGCATACAATCACATCCCATCGCTTCTGCCTTATTCTGTTGGTTAGAGGCAAGTCCCAGGTCCTGCCCACACTCCAGGGGTGGGGATTACACAAGGGTGGGAATACCAGGAGGTGGGGGCTCACGGGGGCCACCTTACAGTCTGGTCAGCACACAGTGTCATTTCATACTTGATTTCCCTATTTTTTAAAGCCATTTGTTATATAACAGAACAGATACAGAAAACTACACAAAACCCATGTGGAGCGTAAGGAATTATTATAAGGTAAATACCCTTGTAACTACCATTCAGGTCAAGAAATAACACCTTGCTACCTACCCCAGAAGCTCTTTCACGTGCCCCATCCCAATCACAAAACCCTCCCTCCACCTGAAAGGATTCCTGACTTACAGTAATTACTTCCTTGCACTTCTTTAGAGTTTTAGCACCCAAATCTGCATCCCTAGCCACAAGAGTTTAGTCTTGCCTATTAAAAACAACCCTGATATGTCTTTTTCTTAACAATTTTGTTGAGATATAATTTACATACTATAAAATTCAGATACTTAAAGTGTACAAATCAATGTTTTTTAGTATATGGTGTGAAACCATCACCATAATCTAATTTTAGAACATTTTTATCACCCCCAGAAAGAAACCTCATACCCATTAGCAGTTGATATGTCTTTTAAGTCTCCTGATCTACATGCTTCTCCCTCCCTTTCTTTTCCTTACAGTAGGACCCCTGGCTGGGTTAGCACCTATTTTGAAGATGTGAAAGTTGGACTCTGTTGAGACTCTTTTGGACTGGGTTGAGCAGAAAGTCTTGCCACACAAACCACCCAGGCAACCTTTGACAGTGCATCTAACCTCTTTACCTCTCTTTCCCCTGTAAAATGGAAATAATTATTGTTTGCCCTTCCTTGCCTTCCTCAAAGGGTTGCTGAAAGAATTAAATAAAGTAACAGATGAGGAAATTGGAAAAATGCCAGGGTGTTTATAACCCCAGCGACAATGACAGAACTATATTTTACTATCATGCACCTTGACCTCTAACATCTTGAGCTTCACACCTAATTTCCATACACATCCTTGAAAACGGGGAAGCAGAATTCTTCTGCATGATCTACTCGTTTGCTCTCTGAGCCTCACAACCACCCTATGTGATGGGTGTTAACACACAAAGAAGTGGAAGCCCAGACAGGGTGAGTGGTTTGTCTAGGGTCAGTGAGCTAGGGTCAGTGAGCTGGGGTCAGTCAGCTATGGTGGCAGAGCTGGGAGCAGGCTCAGTCTTCACTCTCAAGTTTCTAACCTTAATACCCTCTGATGACGGTCCATGCTGAGACCAGGACCTGGCCTTGCACCTGGATAGGACACAGCTAGCCGTAAAGCCACGAGGTGCTCTTTTGTCTGGTTGTTGTTGGTGGCGATCCTTGGTTAGTATGGTGGCCTTGGGTTGTCTAAGCAAGGACCATGCTTCTCTCTTTGTGCTAGATGACCATTAAAAGTCTCTCTGTTCTCAGGAAATGCAAATCAAAACTACACTAAGATACCACCTGACACCCGTTAGAATGGCTATAATCATCAAGACAAAAAACAACAAATGCTGGAGAGGTTGTGGAGAAACGGGAACCCTCATTCACTGCTGGTGGGAATGCAAACAGGTGCAGCCTCTATAGAAAACAGTATGGAGAGTCCTCAAAAAATTAAAAATATAAATACCTTATGATCCAGCAATCCCACTCTTGGGCAACTACTCAACGGACATGAAATAAACCATCACAAGAGGCTTATGCACCTCTATGTTCAGTGCAGCATTATTCACTATAGCCAAGAAGTGGAAGCAAACCGTGTCCCTGGACTGATGATTGGATAAAGATGACATGGCATATATATACAATGGAATACTACTCAGCCATAAGAAAAGACAGAATTGTCCCATTTGCAACAACGTGGATGGATCTAGAGGGTATTATGTTAAGTGAAATAAGCCAGAGACAGAAGGACAGACACCGCATGATTTCACTCATATGTGGAATATAAACGAACACATAGACAGAGAACTGGTTGGTGGTTACCAAGGGGAAGGGGGGTGGGGGGTGGGCACAAGGGATGAAGGGATGCATCCACATGGTGACGGACAAAAAATAGTGTACAGCTAAAACCCCACAATGTTATACACTATTAAGACATCAATAAAAATGAAAATTAAAAAAAGAACCTGAAAAAAAAAGTCTCTCTGTTCTCACTTTCTGCATTATGAAGCTTTTATCATCTCACCCAGAATCACCTTAATGTTTACCTTTTAAAAGAGCTGAGAATTTAGAGGCCAGAGTTTTAGCCTCTTGAGGTCCTTTGGTTAAATACCATGCTCTCAGGTGGTTTGGATAATGGGGCCTCTGTGAGCATGGGGTTTATCAGCTGGTCACATGATTCTCCCCAACTGGAGCTGAAGCACAAGAATCAGTGAGGTAGAGAATGAAGGTTATTGCTTTTGGTTTCCTCGCTTTTGTCTTTGCTGTTTTCTGTCAGCATATCCCTTCCAGTCCGCTGTGGCAAATGGCACCTTCCCTCGAACAAAACAAAATCTTCCAAAGGAGAACTGAAGCTGAAGTGCCAGTGGATGAAGGACCTCTCTTGGGTCTGCACTGTGTGGAGGAGGAAATTATCCACCCACAGATCAAGCCGGAAAGACTTCCTGTGGGGAGCAAAGCTCACGGGGAGAGCACCAGGGACTCCTTGGGCAGCTTGTCACCCTATCTGGCGATGTTTCTCTCAAAAACTGTGTTTTCTTTCAGGCCTTGTCTGTTAAGTGCTTTTTTTCTGGGGGGGGGGGGCCTCAGGGAGAAGGGAGTAGCTTTGTCAGTGATGGGGGCTACCTCTGTCTCTCTCTCCCTCTCTCTTCCCCTCCGCCTTGCACGCTCACCTGCTGGTGAGGCAGCTACAGAAGGCACTGCTGTGCCCGTTATTGGGGTCCAGGGCTTTGGGATCCTGGAGGAACCCCCTGCTAAGCAGGAAGCCACGATCTTCTTAGGCTCATGGCAACCTCTAATGGAGTTATATCTATCTGTCCCTTGCTTCTCCTCCCTCAAGCACATTTTTTTCTGGATTAGTTTAATTTGAAGACTTTATTTCCCAGCTGGTTGCAGAAACAAACCACAAAATGAAACAATGCTGCTCTCTAGGGAGATTTCTCAGGCCCTTTTGCTCTGGTTGAGGGAGAAGTCCCTTCTCCGGGGGCACTTGGGGCTTTTGACAGAAAAAGGAGACTCTTCCTTGGTATATGCTCAGCTCCATCATTCCCCACTCTTGCCCAAGCCCTCAGCCCCAAACCCAAATTCATCCTCATTTCTCATTGCTCAAAACCCTAATGACTGCATGACTGCATGTTCTTCCAGAGGATTGCAGTCTTCTTCTTTGATTATACTTAGGTTATCCTGAAGATCCCTTCCTAACCAGCCATAGGTTTTTTTTTTTTTTAGGACAGGGTTTCTCAAACTTCAGACTTTCATGATTCTCGTTACATCTGGATATCTCCTGTACCATTTTTTACTTAATATTTTTTCCTAAACCAACTCATTCTTCCTCCCTCAGGTACATTTATTTCAAAAGGAAACTTCTAAAAATTCATGTAAATGGAAACCAGAATCATGTGTCTTAAATAGAGGGGTAACCCTAAATATATGTTTCAAGGAAAACAAAACAGTGTGTCTAGCTTGGTACTGTCCTCTGTCTAAGGCGCTGAATCTGAGGCTTGCTCTGGAGCTCGCTTGCTTGTGAGCTCTCTCGCAAAAGGAGATTATTAACGTTACAGATTTACACAGACTTTCACCTTGACTTAATCAGGATAGAAAGATAATAGAAAAGGGAAAACCTTTCTGGCTGCAAGAGTCACTGTTTCTAATGTCCCTGCAGCATCTCTCATTATCTCTTGTTCTGCCACTTTGGGAAACATGATTCTAAGAGACTGGTCTGGTGCAATAGGGAAGACTGTGTCTTCCTTCCCTGCTCAGTGAAATTGTTTCACCTTTATTTTTCAAAATAAATATGCCCTGGGGGAGAAAACCTATGGCTTTGATTGGTGACAATCTCCAGGACACAATGTCTGGGAGTTACCATAGATATTTTCTCTGACTGCCTTCTGCACAATTAGTCACCAAGTTCTGACCCTGGATTCTGCCTTCTTAAATCATCTCAACTCTGGCCCCTCCTCCTCCCTCTACACGTATGTTCTGGTGCAGACTCGCAACACTTCTTTCCCGGATTATTTTAACTCGAGCTGCCCTATCTCTAGTCAGAACCCCCTTCTCATCTGTTCTCATTCTGCTAATGTGAGCGTTCCAAAACACAAATCAGATTGTGTCGCTCCTCTGCTTAAAACTCCCCAGTGCTCCCTGGTGCCTACAGCAGAAAGTTCCACTTCTTACCTCTGTTCTTGATACCGGTCTAGGACAGGGGTGACATGAGGGAATTCCTATTGTAACCTAGAATAGTCTCTAACCAACCCGCCCAGCTGTATATGTTTTACCTTGCACCTAGCCTAGGTGATAAATAGCTACCCTCCAGGAAATATGCACGCTCTGTAGATTTTATAATGCTGGCTGATGCATCCCTCTCCGTAGTGATAGATGATAACTTTGTTCTTTTGAGTTTCTTAGGAATATGACGACCTCCTCAAAGAACATCTATGCTGGCCTCCATCATCGATGACAACTGCAAGACCTGGTGTGGCATCTCCGGTTGCCAATGCCAGATGGTCAACATTCCTGAGTCCCTCCTTCATAGCCCACTAGCCCTATATAACTGTTTAAACTTTGTGCTTGTTTAAGATGGTCTTTGGGACATGAGTCCACTATCCTCTGATTTGCTGGCTAATTGAATAAATCCCTTTCTTGACCATTGATTTGTCTTGCAATTGATTGGCTTCAGGGTCACGGTGAGCAGAACGAGCCCTTGCTCGGCTGCAGTCTTACCTACCTCTAGCTCCCATTTCCTGTCATCCTCCCACATACACCCTCGACCCCAGCCACCCTACTGTGTGTCACATCATGTACTTTTGCACATCCAGTTTGCTTTGCCTGGAGTGTCCTCCCTTGTCCAGAGGGAAGTCATCTTTGAAAATGGTGCAGGGATTGGCTCGGTGGTGTAGTGGTTAAGTTTGTGTGTTCCGCTTTGGCAGCCTGGAGTTCTTGGGTTCAGATCCCGGGCGTGGACCTACACACCACTCATCAAGCCATGCTGTGGCAGCATGCCACTTGCAAAATAGAGGAAGATTGGCACAGATGTTAGCTCACGGACAATCTTCCTCAAGCAAAAAGAGGAGGCTTGGCACAGATGTTAGCTCAGGGCCAATCTTCCTCACAGGAAAAGAAAAAAGAAATGGTGCACAATGAGTTTAGATCAGATTTAAGCTGACCCACTAACATTAGGAGCAAGTACAGGAAGGCCACTCAGACTAAAAACATGGTCATTTTCCTAGGAGCTTTCTGGGGATATTGGCATTTTTGCTGGGTTAGGGCATTGTATTGTCTGGGAGGTCACCTGTTAACAGATCCAAGCAGAAAGAGCAGATTACTAGAAGAAATGGGTACAGTCACACAAGTCTGGCTGGTTTTGGCTAGATGTGGGATGGGGAGAGAGGAGGTAGAGAGAGATTTAGATTATGAGATGCCACCTCTTATGGAAGGTTTCTGAAAGGGGCAGTTTGGGTACATAGAGAATGGTTTGGAGGATTCTAGTGAGAAGGATGGAGACCTAAAGATGAACAGCCTTGTTCACAACGTGCCTCCTGTAAGAAGTCTGCGTTGTCCCCAGCACCGCACAGAGACTCACACATTGTGGAAACAATAAATATTTGTTAAATGACTTAATAAACATGATACCTTACATTAATGTTTCACTTAAAGTATTGTTATTCTTCTAAATATTTCTATTAATATTATTTAAAAGATGTAATTCTTAGACTGACATTTTAAAGATAGTTATACTAAAAGTTAATTCATAATCTTTAACACATCTTTTCTTTGTACTATCATCTAATATTTATGTACATCCATTAGTTTTTAATTACCCAACTAACACATTTGCATACTTACAGAAATTCAATATTGCAAAAACATAGAGGGTAAAAGTTGCATAAGTGAATATATTATACCTAGTTTTTATATAGTTGTATATATGGTTTTATATTTCTGTTTTTTCACTTATTTTGTAAATACTTTTCCAGATTATTAATAGTCATTGTTTTAATGACTGCAAAAGTTCCAATACTTTTATGTCATACTTAATTTAGCTATTCCTCTGTAAGTGTATGTTTTACCATTTTTAACTATTGTGTAATGTTATAAATAGAATATGTATATGTATATATATTTCTTCTTTTGAATTATTTTCTTGAAATATATTTAACTGTGGTGATTTCTTTGCAGAGATAAACAGAAATTTTAAATTTACTATTTGATGGAATTTTTTTGTTTTTCAGAAATAGCCTGTGGCCTAAAAAATTTTGAGACTCACTGGTTGGTATGCATAAGTCAGCAAAAATTTTAATGTCTCTATAGTGATTAAAAATAAAATTAAATGCATTTTTGCCTTTCAGAGTTTATAATTTGGGTGGGCAGGCTAATCAATTTGCCCTTGGAAAGATATTGCAAGCCAGCAAATGAATTCCAAATTTAAAAATGCAGTTCTTAAGGGTGATTTGTGAGCATGAACTATGCGTTAAGCAATGTGATAAATGCTTTACCTGCGTTATTTTATTTAGTTCTCAAAAGAGTCCTGTGAGATAGCTCCATTTTGCAGATGAGGTTTTTGTTTTTCAGAGGGGTTATGTAACTTGACCAATGTCGCACAGCTAGCAAAGTATTGGAGATGAAATGTAGACTCCAGAGCCCATGTTCTTAACCATTCCATAAGGGAATTCAGGCTAGCTGGAGGGAGGATGATCTGAGAGTCTTCTTAATATCAATTATCTCTTAATTGAGGATGTTTGTTTTCCAGTTTGTATCTGAAAAGAGCTTGAGAAAATTAAGAAGAAGACTGGATGCAACATTATCAGCAGATGAGTATCTTGTCTGAAAACTTTCAACATGGTTAGTTATAATCAAATGCCTTTTAATAAGTAATTGTGCTGAGTGATGTATCTTGCTGCCAAATCAAGCAAACAGAATCTGTGTCCTCTAGAGTCTGATCCATGTGACTATGCAGAGGACATGGATGTTTGAACAATGAACCAAGAACAAGTGCATTAAAAGGCAAGATAAAATATTTACCCTGAATCAAAGCATTGGACTTTTCTGCTCCACCAGAGCAGGCTTGGCAGGAAAAGGAAGTCTTCCTGGAAGGAATGGGAGACCAAAGTGAAGAATGGGCAGATAATGGATGCTGCTTTGGGTTTAATTTAAGAGACCAAAAATAGATGGATCTGAAGAGTGGGACTGATGCCAACCTGTCTTGTTTGGCCTCCTGCCCAGGACTGTGTTTAACTCACCAATCAGAGACCAGCCTCTTGTTCCACCCAATGTCAGTCATTTAACACACACTATATCTTCTACCCAGCATGGCCTGCCCACTGGCCAGGGTATTCCACTGTCCTGAGACTCAGAGAGAGGCTGGGTTGGAAGTTTCTCCTCTGATAGGCATAAAAGATGGATCCTCTTATCTCCTGGCAAAAGTACTGTGTTCAGACCTCCCTTTGTCCACTGCACAGCTGAGGAGGCATGAAGCCTGTCTCGTAAAGGTAGCACTCCTTCCTAGCAGCATTCTAGAGGAAAATTCCATCAGTGCCTTCTAGATACCAATCTGTCCTCTTGGCTTTATCCAATCTACTTAATATATAGTAATCAATCTGTTACATCAGAACGGTAAATTTCACTGCCAACAACTCCATTCTCTGGCTTATGTTTTGCTGCAGTGTGGTCATCACGTGGCTCTACTCTCAGGCTCAGAGAGGTGTACAGAAGTCACTTCCTTCACAATTTATTATATTTACCCAACATTTATATATCACTGAACATGTACCAGGCACTATTTCCTATTATATGTTTTCCTATTATATTAACTCATTTAATCTTCATTAAATTCCCATGAGGTGTTATTCCCATTTGGCAGATGAGGCACGGAGAACTTAAGCAATTTGCCTAATGACGCACAGCTAGTAATTGGCAAAGCTGATGTTCAGACCTACTCAGGCTGACTCCTGTGTTTCTGCTCTTAACCACTGAGCTATGCTGTCTCCAGGAGAACTTCAGAGTGACCCCTGATGGATGTCTGTTAACATCAGGAGAAGGGCATAAAGCTCAAGGCAAGGCAGGTGGCCAGAACTTCAGAAGTGTAGCTGATCAGGAGATGGAGAGGGTCTGTAAAACGAAGCTTACATTGCCCAGGAGGTACACTCCTGCATGTTGGATGCCCCCTTCCCACTTTAGTGAGTGTTGGCCTATCCTTCTACCAAACCATTAGTCGTTGCCTGCTGTAGGTGCTTGCTGATTGTCTCCTTTCTGCGGCCCTTGAGTCTCAATTTTTAAGGAAGTTTTATTTACAAAGGAGTGTGCAGTATTTTCTGTGATGTTCCCACCAAATAAACTCTTCTTCCTAGTCCCCTGCCTTCCAGACATTTCCCCATGCCAAAGCCTTTACCCAGCACTCATGTAACACCACAAAGCACTTGTCTCTTCTCACGCTCCTGGAGAAATCCCATAGAATTACCATTGCCATCCACTGGCAATGTGGATCCAGAGCTCTTGGGGTCAAAATTCTCTGCAAAGTCTTGCTTGGAGTGAGCAGTGCCCTAAAGAATTTGCCCCTCTCTAAAGGGCTTTTGTCTTTTGTGACCTCAAATTTGTGTAAGTTATGTTTCTAAGAAAAAGCTTTTTCACATATAATACATTATTTCATGTGATCTTCCAAATAACTGCATGAGATACAGGGCTGGGAAGAGATTATAGTCTTCATTTGGTAGAGAGGAAACTGAGGCACAGAGATGTGGTGTGATTTGCCCAGAGTCACACGCTGAGGATGGCAGAGCCAGCCCTGAATCTCTGCGGTACCGCCTTTGGCAAGTCACGGTATCTCTCTGCATTTTGCTTTTCTCCCCTACAGAGTGATGGGATTGGAAGAGGTGCTCTGTAAGGGTCCTTTCAACTCAAACATTTCGTAATACTAAAATTCTGAGGAATACTTTTCCCGGAAAGATCAGGTAACCAAGCCTTCTGAATTTCACATTTCCATCCATCTTATTTGCATCCATCTTGGAAGGTGACTTCATTCTCTCTCAGTGAGCAGGGCCTGTGTCTTTCCTGTCTCCCTCTGTATATCACAGACAGAGTGTTTTTTGGAAGGGCTTCCTCCCCTGTGCTCCTTAGGGACATTTTATAACTAAGATGGTGAAATACTTTTGTAAACATAACAATGGTGAGTCTGGCACTATACCAAATGTTTGACATGTATTATTTATTCTTCACAATTATCTGAAGAGCTTGGTATTATTAGCATTATTGCCATGTTACAGAAGAAGGGACAGGCTTGGAGAAGTAAAAGAACTTACTCAAGATCACGTAACTATTAGGTGATGGCCTCAATTCAAACCCAGGCAATTTTGTCAGCAGCTCTCATCTGCTGCACCAGACCACATGGATTCTCCTAGAAGAAAGGGTGTTTGATATTACGCACATTTTACTTCCTTTAAAAATTCATTATGTAATATTTAATGTAGAAAAAAAGCCACATTATGCACAGTGTTTCTTCATTTATCATTTATTCTATGTATCTCTATATCTATCTACTTACCTATCTATTTCCCACTGTGTACCAGGCACTGTTCTAGCATTAGGGATATAGCAACAAATTCTTCCAGATGAAGAGGGTCAGGAGGACATTGAGGTAATGTTAGAAAAATCAGTAATAGTTTATTATCCAGTGCCACCTAGCAGTGTGTCTAGCATTGTGCCAGGCAGGCCTATGTAAAGAGAAGTATTGGAAGACCTTCCCTAAAGTAAACCACATAGAGAGAGGCAAGTCACTTAATTTGGCTACAAAGAAATGAATCTGTTTACACAGATAGTGTAAAAACCAATCTCATTATTTAGAATTGTATTTTATAAGCATCACAGGTAAAAAGCAGCTAGGGTAGTGGGCTTTGGATAGTGGAAAGGGCTGGATCCTGGGAGCCAGTCATCCTTTACTCAACCAAGCATTATAGAGGGCTATGTCCAATAAGGTGGAGATACTGCTGAAAACCAGGTAGACAGATCGCTGCCCTCCTGGGATTTATACTCTGGTGAGAATATTGCGGCCCTGAGTTACTGCCAAGCTCTAGCTATGTGACCTTGGACAAGGAACTTCTCCTGCCCCTATTTTGTAAAGTGAATGGCGAATCTCCCGTTCAATTCCCGGCCCAATAACTCCTGGCAGCTGTGCCCAGGGCAGAGTCGGCGAGGCTCCGGGGTCTGCGCTGCGGCGAGGCGGACCGCGCGAGCGCTGCGCAGGCCCGGAGAACCTTCGCGTTCTGAAAGCGCTTGTCCCTCGCGGCGCCCCGTCGTCCCGGCGCCGCCGCCGCCGCCCGCGGAGCCGGAGGAGGCGGAGCTGGCGCCGTTCGGGCTCCCGAGCTGGGAAGCAGCCGAGGAGGCGGTGCGGCGGGCCCGGGCGGGGCGGCGGGGGAGGCTGGCAGGCGGCGCCGGCAGCGCGGGGAGAGCGGCGTCGCGGGGTGGGCGCTCCCGGCGAGAGGAGTCCGCTCCATGCGTGCGGGCCGAGCCCGGCCCCTGCGAGCCGCAGACATGAAGAAAGACGTGCGGATCCTGCTGGTGGGAGAACGTGAGTCCGCGCGCCGGGCCGGCCGAGCCACCGCAGCCCCTGCCGCCGCGGGCCTGCCCGCGCCTCGCCGCCCAGCTTTCCTTGCGCGCTCCAGGCCTCCCAGTCCCTTAGTTCTTCCCTTTCGGCTGCCTGCAGGCGGTCCTCAACCTCTTGTCTCACCTGGGCCCTCCTAAGATCTCCCTCCACTGTGCCCCGGTCGTCCTTCCAATCCAGGTCCCCATTAACCTCTGACCGCTCGGCCTCATCCCTCCGAAGGTTCTCTCCTCTTTCTCCTCTTCGAATCCTTTCCTCCTGGGCCTCAGCTTTTCCGAGGCCGCCTCCTTTCAGACCCTCTCGTTCTCCGTGGAGATTCCCTTGTCACTGCCAGGCGGGTGCTGGAGCAGGCAGACTGACCAATTGGGATGGCGTGAACCGGCTCCCTGGGATGCTAGGGGGGAGGGGTGCAGAACTATTTGACTTGTGGGCAAGGTCAGGTTTCTGCATTTTTTTTTGCGCTCGCAGTCTTCCCTCTCTCTAGGCGTTAAGGTATGGAGCGTTTTTAGCAATGCTAGTACTTTGAATTGGAATGACGCCTGAATCACCCGATATTTCCTCAAAAATTTAGTGTCAACTTTAAGTTATACAAGTGCTCAATGAATGAGTAATTATCTGGGGAGCGTCCTTCAGTTGAGAGAATTATTGTTACCCTAAAGCCTAATTTTTCTCTTTCTAAGCATTATTTATTCCATTGCCACTGGGTAATTAACTTATGAATGACAGCAGGCACGCATGAGACCCAGACAGACACACAGACATAAGGCCCCATAAAAATTTTTAGATTTCACCTTCTGAAGATATAATAAAGGAGAAATGCCCCCTGTTCACTGACTTGGGGACAAAACTGCAGGGACTTCTTGATATCATGTGCAAGTTACATGTCTCAGTTGGTAGGACTAAAATAAGAAGAAAGTGGGCTGGGGAAGACTAGATGTTTGTTTTCAAGTACCTTAGTTAATACTCTGCCATTGCTGTTCTGAAACATTCTGTTCTAAACTCCATTCCATTCTAGAGTAGCCCCTCCAGGTCACTGTGATGCATGCCCAAGGAAGACAGCTAAGACATTTTTACCCTCTTCTGTAGTGTTCTTTGATGTTCATTGAAATCTCTGTTCACCTGCTGTTTGGAGAAATCTTCCTTTAGAATCAGAATGTAGAAGTAAGCTTAGCCAGACACAGTTTACTTCTTGGTTTGCAGTTCTGAATTTTAATCTTTATAACTGTATCTTGATCTGTATTTTGCATGGACTTCCTTGACAAAGTTTAGGAAGGTGTTATTTGACATATGATTCATGCTGATGCATTTTGAACAAGATAGAGAAAGTGAATAGATGACCCATTTAAAAAACTGATCCTTGGGGCTGGCCCTGTGGCCTAGTGGTTAAGTTTGGTGTGCTCTGCTTCAGTGGTGTAGGTTCGGTTCCTGGGTGTGGACCTACACTGCTCAGCATCAGTGGCCATGCTGCGGTGGTGACCCACATACAAAATAGAGGAAGATTGGCAATAGATGTTAGCTCAGGGCCGTTAACAGTATCATAAAATAGTTTTATAGTATAGTAATTTTTAATACTATTTTTTTTCTTTTTTTGTGAGGAAGATTGGCCATGAGTTAACATCTGTTGCCAATCTTCCTCTTTTTGCTTGAGGAAGAGTGGCCCTGAGCTAACGTCTATGCCCATCTTTCTCTGTTTTGTATGTGGGACGCCGCCACAGCATGGCTTGATGAGTGGTGAGTAGGTCTGTGCCCG
This sequence comes from Tapirus indicus, assembly GCA_031878705.1. NCBI lineage: Eukaryota > Metazoa > Chordata > Mammalia > Perissodactyla > Tapiridae > Tapirus > Tapirus indicus. The sequence continues at coordinate 20,858,755 of CM062932.1, forward strand.
GGATCTGAACCTGCAAACCCCAGGCCGCCCAAGCAGAGTGTGTGAACTTAACCACTACACCACAGGGTCGGCCCCAATACTAATTTTTTAAAAGCAAAAATCTTATGTTTTAGTTTTGAATATAGGAAGCAGTTGCATATAATCATTAGTGTGTAAAACATCTAAATAGAAATACTGTATATATGTAAGATATATTGTCAGCTTTAGGACATTTAAGTTAAAATGTTAACAGTATTACTTATTTAGAAATACATAAAAGGATTAAAAATTTGTTAAATGAAAGGGAATAAGAGAATCTATAAATGTGTACATGCAAGAGTTTTTTGATCATAGGGAGAAACTTGATGCAAGAGAAAGCCTTAGTTTTTGAGGAAGGCATTTTTCTTAAAAAGGGTGATACCAAAAGTGTTAGGCCAGTTACCACACACACACACACACACACACATATATATATATATATATATTTATATACAATTCACATTTAAAAATATTAGAGTTATACTTATTTGAAACATATAATTTTAATTAGTTATAGTAAAGGCTCATATTTTGGAGGGAAATATGTGAAACATTACTTTTTGAGATTTAATGTAAATATTTGACAGCTGTTAGCCCAGCTGTGGCACTTGAAATGCTAGGTGAACATGAGTCTGACCAAGGTTATTTTGATACTGGTTTGATACACGGATTTATCAGGAAAACCACTTTTTTAGGAAAAAGTGGTAGTAATTCAGTTGTAGTTTTAAAATGGTTAACTAAGGGGAATGGGAAAAGCGAAGAAAAAGGAGCATCATCTCTGGTATTGTAAAGCCTGTTCTTTCTCTATCACTTCAGTACATTTTGTTGCTCTTAGTGTCTGTCCCTGAACCACACAGCAGCAGCTTCATTCACTGAAGCTCCAAAATAGTTGTGAATGGTTTCAGCGTTCTGTTGGCTAGACCTATACCGTACTCTGGAGGTGAAATGGATCTTTTCTTGGCCCATCCAGAATCTGGATTCTGATCCATCTAGGCTTTAAAGCTGATGGCTTAATGTCTATTTAGTGCTTAAATCAGAGAAGCTAGGCTGTCTATAAATTTAAGGTATTTATTTGCAGAGAAAGCCAAAGTGTTTTAAGTATCATCTGCACCTTGTCTTTTTTTTTTTTTTTGCTGAGGAAGATTCGCCTTGAGCTAACATCTGTTGCCAGTTTTCCTCTTTTTGCTGAGGGAGATTCTCCCTGAGCTAACATCTGTTGTCAATCTTCCTCTCTTTCGTTTGTGAGCAGCCATCACAGCATGGCCACTGACAGGTGGTCTAGGTCCACACCCAGGAACTGAACCTGGGCCACCGAAGTGGAGTGTGCTGAACTCAACCACTAGGCCACAGGCCTGGCCCTGCACCTTGTCTTAATTATTGAACATTTCGAATACCATTCAGGCCAAATCAAAAGTCAATTACCATTCTTTAAACAAAACGAAATTTTAAAAATGCAACCACACAAAACCTAGTTCTTCAGGTTATAATTTTTCGTGGTCAGATTTGTTGGCTAGAATTTGTATTTAACTAGATATGCATTAGTTTGCTTAACACATGTCCTTGTTACAATAAAATTAGCACAAGCGTTATTACCCTTTTATCTGAATCATGTAGCTACATTAAAAGTACACAAGATTTGGTTTTAGTGGTCTTGTTTTTAAATTACATTGAACTATATTTGTCTTCTTCTGGTTACATTCATTAAGAAAGTGGAAGTGTTATCCTCTTTTTAAATGAATCTGGTAGTTTTTACTGGATTTGTCTAAGTCTGAGTATCATTGAAACCTCTGCCAAACTAGTTCAAGCTTCCGTTGGCTCTGGCCTAGGTTTTTGTTACATCTCCTTAACTGGTCTACTTGCTTCTAATTTCGTCCATTCTCCCTGTAGCAGGCAGAGTCATCTTTAAAGAATATCTCAGATCCTGTTACCCATTTTTAAAATTCTCCAGTGATTTCTACCTTCACTTAGAATAGAGTTCAAACTTTTTAACGCAGGCCTGCAAAGTGCTTCACAATCTGGCCCTTGGTTTGCTCTTGTACTGCTCTCTCCTTTACTGCTTTCTCTACAAGAAGGCCCTGACCCAGGCATTATCCCCACTCCCCTGTGTATTTGTTCACTTGTTTTTTTGTCACTTGGGCTAGAAAGTAAACTTATGAGGGCAGGGGATTTGTCTTGTTTATTGCTATATGCCCAGAGCTTAGAATAGGCCTGGCACAAAGTAAGCACTCAGATAGTTGATGAAAGAGTGAGTGAGTTCAAGCTAGTTCTGTTTATTTAGACTTTCCTTGTTTTCCAAACCACTCCTCTCAGTCCTAAAAATGTGATTGTTCTCCTTTCTTAAATCCAGTCTGCTGTGATTATTGTTAGGATTTGAAGGGGCGACATTCATTCAGTCTCTTGTTTCATGTCCTCAGCTTTGTTTTGTCTAGGAGATTCCTGTGTTCTGGCAATAAAGTAGACCAGTGACTTATAATGACAATGCCAAGTGTATTCCATGTCTTGGCTGCCAGGAATTATAGTCTTTGCCAAAGAAGTCAGCTACTCCTTGAAATGCCAGAGATCATCTTAGTGGTTTGAAGGGACTGGGGAATGATTCTTCAGGTATAAACCAGGTGTAAGAGTCAAAGAGACTTGAGGAATAAGCTAGCGTTTATTTTAGAAAAAAACTATCTACAGGCCTTTTAAAGCCATGTTGCTCTCCAGTCTAGTCATTGTTAGAATGATATTTGAAGATTAAACTGCTGCAGTTTTAATTATATTGTGTTTAATACCTGGGTGATAGTCTATGACCAAGGATATTTAAGTATCCTTGGCTATAGAGAGCCCATTCTATGTTGTCTAATCTATTCATGTAGAGAGTCTGTTCTCCATCATCCTCACATATGTATTGAGACCTATCCTCCACTGTCTTTTTTGCTCCTCTGGCACTAGTGTTGATCTTGTTTGAAGGAGAGGGGTAGACTATAGCATTTTTCCTTTTGCAGCCCACATTGTCTGCATATGGTCAGTGAAATTTTCATTTGGAACGGTGATCAGCTATTTCCCCAAATGCTGAAGTTTTCCGGTTAAAAATATAACTCAGTAGTCACCTACCTTCTCCCTGTGTATTCTAATTACAGTAACTTAAGAGCCAACAAGACTTTTTAATAAAGAAGCAGATAAAAATGAGGAATAGGTCTCTTTGCCACTTGAAGTATGGGCTGTTGGTTGTCAAGAAAAATAGCCAGTGTGGCTGGTAGGGTGGTAATTGGAACCAGAGAATGTGATTTCTGCTTCATGAATATTAGGAATTTGCTGTCATTTAGAACTAGATGTTCAAAAGATGTGATAAAAAGACAAAGAAAGTTTTAGCCTTGTTAATCTAGATAATTTGTTCTATAGTGAATTAATGTTTCCCATGGATGACCTACTTAGAAGTGTGGAGTCTCAGACAGAACTATGGCATGTTGTGTTGAACTGAATCAGAAGGCCTTCTGTCCTTGGGGATGATTGTGGCCGTGCTTTTTGTTTTTATAGATCATTTCAATATTTCTCAGACAAAATAGAGGAAATAGAGACCATCAGATGGCTGGCTAACAAAGGATAATTTTTTGTCCTCCATGTTAATATTTATATTAAATATATTTGTATTAAAATTTATATATATTTTATTAAATTTATATTTATTTGTTATAAAATTGTATTATAAAATATCTATATTATTATATTTATATTAAATATAAAATTTAATTGGTACAATAATTAGAGAAGAGCTTGAGATTTGTTCCTTTATGGAAATAATTCTTATTTTCTGGAGCAGTTAAAAATGTATAGTGTTTATTCTCATATCTGGCATTGTTAAGGGACCTTTTTGATTGTAGTCTTAGTTAAATAGTTTTTTAAATTTAATATTCTAAAATGTTTCCCGTATCTTTAAGACACTCATTTATTTCTCAATTAAAATTAGCTCAGAAGTGACCTATTTTGATTTTAAAGCTGCTGCTTCATTATTTCTTTGATAGTCTTACTCAAGGTTAGGTGGATAGACCTTGAGGGAAGCAAAAAGCCCTAGTTTGGATTCACTGAAGCATTTCTTAACTAAATCACGTCTGTATAATCCTTATTAGTTAAAGTAGCTATTATCTCATTGCTCTTCCAAAGGGAAACCCAAAATGATACTAATGGAAATGTGTTCTTTTTCTCCCAAGTTCACTGTAATCTGTCTCTCTTGCTCTAATTTTGAACTTCTTTTTTTAAAAAGGAAATCGCTCTTGGATTTTTATGTGGAAGAGATTCATGTTCTTTGCTTTTTAAAAGGCCTTTTATTTATACAACTTCAGAAACTAGATGGAATTAAATAGTTTTATCATAGTGAGTACTAAATGCCTCAGATTCTTTAACAGATGAGGCAGGATATGAATGAATAAATAAATAAAAATATCACACTCTAAAAGGTAGTGTCAATATACATAAGTTGAATTTTTCCCACTCTTTGGTACCACTGTCTTGTATGTCTGTATGATCAAGCCTAAGGAAAGCTCTGGAACTGTTGTAGTCTGTACAATGCCTGCTCTCCTGCCGAGTAGTTTCCTTTCCTGTCTCTGGAGCCTGCCATGTTGGAGTGGACCTGGTGGCGGGTTTGTACTTTGGCAGGAGCTTGCTGCTGCACGGGCAGCCAGAACTGCCCTGATGAGCTGAGCTGTGAAGAAATCAGAATTTCCTCAGAATGTTGGTCTTTCTCTTCTGAAAATGTCACTGGGGATATAGGGGGTCCGTGGGAAAAGCAGAAAGGGGCAATGGCCAGGAAAAGAGTTCTGATGAGTTTTAAGAAGAGAGATGAGGAAGAATGGATGAATTGTAAGGGTTATGGTGAGGGGGAGGGAACTTTAAAGGTAACACGGGACACCTGTTGAAGGCCTGAATTTTGCTAAGAGATCCTGAGTGATTGTGATTAAGGAGCAACAAATCCTTAACTTTCTCGGAAACTGGTAAGCCTTTTAATGTTGGTGATTGACTTAATTTTGATCATTTTGTTTAACATTTTGAGCTGTGGATTAAAAGATAAGTTTCTTCTGAAACTGGTGAGGGCCTTGGAGTGGTGGGATACAGACAAAATTTTAAAAACGTAATTCTGAAAAGGAGATTATGAGAAGAATCAAGGTCTTAAGGATTTCAAGGTAAGCAGATTTCTCAAGGACCAAGCAAGAGTGAGACTTGTTTCCTTTTGGTTACCAAGGAGCGTCTGAGTTACTGAGTATCTGATTTATTTTTCCCATTTCTCACATAGTAGGTCAAGGATAAGGAATGTGGAGATGTGTAAGATATCCAGGAGAGTTCTTCAGAAATGGAAAAGTTTCTGGGAACATCCGTGCTGGTGGTAGTTGTGGGATTTTGGAAACACTAGGGAAAAAGCAGACATCTCTACTGGGGCCAGAAAGACTCAGAAGTTCAAAGGTCACAGGAATTGTACAGGCATTGGGTCTTCTAAAGGATTTGTTGCTTTAAGTACTTGGAAGTAATTAGTAAAATAAATTACATGAGGTACAGGGTCTGATGGACTTGATTGGACCTCACAGCAAGGGATGTTCTTCTGTACAGGGATCCACAGAGAGCTCTGCTGTGTGTAATTTGTCTTAAATCAGACATCACTCTTTGCAAGGAACCTTATTAGGGCTCTCTCCCAGATGTATTCTTGCTCTGCAGCATCAGGTGCCAAGAGTGAAAAATAGACAGGAGGTCCAAGTTCTAGGTTTCCTGATGCTGGAATAAGAGGATGGTGGCTTGGCTCATTTTAAGATAACTGTTTTGCCTCCATTGTGCATAATCATTTGGAATTAGGATAGACTACTATGGATGTTGAGATGAATACTGCCTTGAACTAGCTGAAAGTTTGGGGTTGCTGGCACCCTAAACAAGGCCATGATGAAGGAGTTAAGGAAAAAAGTTATGAAATGTAGAAATTCCTGGACCCCATATTGGCCTGGTGAGTCCCACTTTGTTCCTGCAGATAGATGGATGTTCTTGCCAAATGACTTTCACATACACAATTAAAACAGATAATAGATAGAATTTGGGGATCTGTCTGCCATTTCTAGGGTAGCGTGGGGTATATTACCTAATGTAACGTGCACTTTTTCATCTATTACAGGCCTGTTTTTTAGGCGTGCTACGTGATAGTTTAGATTAATCACAGACTATAAACATTGATAGCATGTAGTCCAAATTTTTTTTTTTTTTGTAACTGATTAGAAATTGAGGCCCAGAGAGAGTCAGTGACAACTCAGGGTCATACCATTAATGAAAAAGCTGGTTCCCAAATCCAAATTTTCTGGTACATTCCAGTGCTCACGTAACTCCTTTAATTCAAACTCGTCATCATCGTTATCACAACTACCATTTGTGTATTTAATGTGTGCTAGATATTATCCGGCATTAGACATCTGTCATCTTAATCCTCTTACCAGTTCTATGAAGCTGTTCAGCGCTATATTTTAAAGGTGAACACATTGAGACTTGATGACTTGCCTGAGGAAACATAGCTAATAAGTGCTAGAACTAAGATTTCGGTCCAATTCTGTCTGATTCCACAACCTGTATTCTTTTTTTTTGGTGAAATATTTATTATTTAAAAGGTATAAGAATAATACAACAAATACCCATCACCCAGCTTGAGTAATAAAACATTACCAGTGAGTTGAAGCCCCTCTCATTGCATTTCCCTCTCTTTCACTCAAAAGTAACCAACTACTTTCCTCAATTTCAGATCTGCTCTCAGCCACTAAGCTGTACGGTTCCATTTACTCAGTGCGTGTGCTAGGACCTAGGGATTCAACGGTGAACAAGACAGACATGTTCCCTGCCCTTGTGAAGTTTCCTACGGGCGATAGTGAAACACTTGTTCCTTAGTCTTTCTGGAGATGCTCCGTAGCTGGTAGGAAATGTCAGATTTTCACCGAGGACGTCCAGGAAGTCCTTCAGGAGACCACTGGTCATATGCTGGAAGGTTGCCTAGGTATTACACAGGCACAATACTGTCTTAAGAACGCACATGTCTTAACTGATTATTCTTTTTTCCTCCTAGAGACCAAAGTGTAGGCTTCTTTTATGAGCTTTTGATTTCCTACTATGTTTAGAGACTTCTGGGAGAAGTAGATATTCCCTTCTCTTCCTGCCCTTCCCTGCCCCCGTTGCCTTTTTTTAATAGAGTGATTGAACATAGCACTTGATCCATACCTCTTTTATGGCAATTTTATGTCTTATTTAACACATTTTCCATTATTATCCCCACATAGTATTTAAGACTAAACTTTTTACTTAGAGAACAGTCAGGTAAATATTTATCAAATGAACTAATAGTAGGAGTCTGCACAAGAAGGATAGGTCGTTTAGAAGCATTAAGTTAATACTCTGTATATGTTCTTCTAGTGTTTTTCCTAGTTTGGTCCAAGCAGGGGGCAAATGTGCTTGAGTGGAATGCATACTCTTGGACAGAAGGTCTATTACAGTGTTTCTCAGTTTTTTGAGCTATCACTTCTTTTTATAAACATTTAACTCTTGTGCCCTCTGCATTCTGACAATTTTCTGACACTAGATGTCCTACCTTTCACTTCAGTTTTGACACTAACTACCCTGAGCTAACGTCAGATCCCACAAGTTAAAAGGCAAGGTCCCCAACAAGATTACCCTTACTTTAGACACCAGCTGCAAGTGGGGTCCCCATACTGCCCACCCTTCTTCCTGTCTAACTACAAATTTGGGGCTTGCCACAACCCCCTTAAGTTCAATAATTCACTAGAGTGATTCATAGAACTCAGCAAAGTGCTACATTGACGATTACACAAATGAGCAGCCATATGAAGAGGTACCTGGGGCAAGGTCTGAAAGGGTCCTGAGTGCAGGAGCTTTTATTCCCATGGAGTGAGGGTGCACCACCTTCCCAGTACATCAGTATGTTCAACCAGGAAACTCCCTTGAACTTTGCTGTCCACAGTTTTTATATGGGGCATCCTGATGTAAGTGTGATTGATTCAACCATTGGCCATGTGATTGAACTCGGTTTCTAGCACACACACCTCCTTCCCTGGAGGTTTTGGGGTGGGGCTGAAAGTTCTGACCTTCTAATCACATGGTTGGCTTTTCTGGCGACCAACCCCTATCCTGAAACTATCTAGGTCCTCCCCTCCCTCTAATGAGTTGCCTCATTAGGATGAACCCAAGTATGGTTGAAAGAGACTATAACAACAGACACTCCTGTCACTCAGGAAATTCCAAGGGATTTTGAAGCTCTGTGCCAGGATCTGGGGACAAAGACCAGATGATTCTTTATTATATCACACCCTCCTTTAAGGTTATTTGATATTTCAACATTAATTATTTTTTACTAAAAACAAATTGAACAAAGTAATTTTAGAATTTTTTTGATTGCCTCAGCAGTTTTCACAGCTTTTCAGTTGCTCTTAGGAAAAGCTTTGAATGGGAGAGTTCAGAAGCTCCAGGAGGTGGGACTAATTTCCCAAATGGCTATAGCGGTGCTATTGTGCTTGGGCAAGGTGAAGTCAAGTCAAATAGTTCAGTCTGGTTGACGTGCTAGAGGTCCTTCTCCTGTTCATATAAAATTAGAAAGTTCAGTTCATTATCCAAGCGTTTTCAAATATTTGGTTACTATTTTAATGTAGACTCATACATGTTAAGTATGTACCTTATATTCATAACAGTTTGATATAAGTTATGTGACACAGGAGTAGTTTAAAGGAGGAAGGGGAGGGCTATAGTAGCCCTGGGATGTCTTTAGGGATGAGGTGGAATTTGAGCTGTCCTTGAGAGATGGTTAGTGCTTGGAAGAGTAGAGGGGAGAGAGGGAATGATATTTCAGATGGAGAAAACTATGTGAGGGGCAGGATTCATCCTGGTTCGTTTGTGCTTATACAGAGCAGAATGGCCTTGTTCGAGCAAATCGTGTATGTGGGGAATAGTGGGAAATGAGAAAAGATAGATGAGCTGGGGTTAAATTATGCATGATTTTCACAGGCCAGTAGTATAGTTTCACCTTGATGTGGTAGGTAATTGAGAGTCAAGGAAGGCTTTTGATTGGGTGAGTTAGAAAATGAAAAAAATGTGTAAGAACAATGGACTGGCATTTGTAGTGTTGATAGATTAATGAGAGGAGAGACTGGAGAGGGGGTAGAAAGTTGGGAACTGGGAGATGTTTCAGTAAAAGTACTATAAGTAGGGGAAAAGTGGGAACAGAGGAAAGAATTAATATTAAGAATTTCAAAGGAATATTTGACAACTTGAATGGTAAGTACAGAGGAGGGGTGAATCAAGGAGCGCTACAGGTTTTGAATTTTTGCTTTTTTTTTATCCTGATGTGTAGAAAGAATCTTCTTTATTGGTGAAAATCACGTAAATCTGTTGGAGTATAGTCTCCATGATTGTAAAAGTAGAGAAGACCTAGTGCCTTGATCACTGGTATCCCCAGCACCTGGAATAGTGCTTGGCGTATAGAAGTGCTCAAGAAATATTTGTTGAAGGGATGAAAGAATGTATTTAACATGTCAGTCTTTGGGTAAATTTCAGTTGCTGCCTGTATATTTAGAACATGCCAATTTTTACTATGAAGAAATGACTTTTAAAATAATACTGTTGACCTTTTCTAGTAGCAAAAATTATAAATGTTTATTGTAGAAAATTGGGAAAATATGGAAAAGCACAAAGAAGAAAGTTACAATTACATTTACTTCAGAGATAACCACTGTTGATGTATATATACTTCCAGGTTTTTTTTCTCTGCAAATACATATTTATCTGTAAAATGGAACCCTATTGTACATGCTGATTGTACCTGCATAAATGTCATTTTTCAAAGTAAAATGGAACAATTTGAGCCTCCAAATAATAACAGTAATGGATTTTAACCCATAGAATAGTAAAAGAATCCATGAGACCATACTGATATGAATCAGAAGGGAAAGTTTTTCGTTATAATAAAATGCAAAATAATGCAGAAGGGTTGATAGAAATAGAAAATTACCACCTAGCAACCGCTACAGCATTACTTGTTTCAGGCAAGAATCATGAATGGCTGCTAAAACTAGGGGGCCAAAGTTTGATGAGAAACAGGGTATTTACATAGTCTCAAAGTATCTCCTCACAAGGTACTTACTAATTACAAAGGGAAAAATAATAACCTTACAGTGGAGAAACCTGGCAGACAGCACCTCCTCCAAGTGATGACAGCTGACGTCACCAGTAATGGGACAGATCGACATCATCTCCCTTCTGCCGTGATGTGCTAAGGACGCAATGTCACTTCTGGGGTATTCCTGCCCAAAATGCAAAATCTGAAATTAATGATGAGAAAATATACAAACCCAATTGAGGGATATTCTACCAATTAAATGGCTAGATTCTTCAAACATGTTAAGGTCATGAAAGATAAAAAAGATTGAGGAATTCCTCCAGATTAAAAGAGACTCGAGACATGACGATCAAATGCAGCATTTCCTCCTGGACAGAAAAAAAAAGATTTTTCTTTTTTATGGAAGATAATATTGGGACAAATGGTGAAATATGAATAAGGTCTATAGATAATAGTATTATGTTGGTGTTAATTTCTTTATCTTGACAGTGCACCGTGGTCACGTAAGAGAATGATCTTTTTTTTTTGGGAAATACATACTAAGGTGCTTAAGGGTAAAGGGGCATCATGTCTGCAACTTACTTTCAAATGGTTTAAAAAATATATCATATATATATAGAGAGAAAATGATATGCAAATAGGGCAAAATGTTAACATTTGGGGAGTTTGATTAAAGGGATAGACATGACTCCTTTGTATTATTTTTGCTATTTTTCTGTGTCTGAAATTTTCTCAAAATAAGTTAAAAAAAATTCAGCCAGAGCTGCTGGATTAGGCACCAATGAATCAGTGAATATTTTAATTAACTTACATAGTATTTGTGTAGGCAGTGCTTGCTGACTTTAGGGGTCACCGTTTCTTTTTTGTATTATTCATTTGTGTTAACAATATTTTTTAAACTGTGGCATAAGAGAGAAAGAACACTGGCTTAGCCATCAGGAGACGAGTTATTCTCTTAGATCTGCAACTAATCTTTTAGTGAGACCCGAAGAAAAGTCACCGTTTCTGGGTCCCAGGTTCTTCCTCTGGAAGTTTTTGTGGAGAGCTAGATAAGCTGCTATCGATGACTAGGTTCTAGCAGTCCTGTGATGATGGGCTCTGGATTTGCTGACATGGTTGGAACTCAGGGAAATGTTATCTGATTGTCAGCCACTTGAAAAAGGCCCAAGCCTTCTCACACAAGTCGACTGAAAAGACCTGCAGAAATCAGAGCTAGAAGACGCCTGTCAACCATCTAGTCTGTCCCTCCACCAGCAGCACTCACTTGCTCACAGCACACCCTCTAAGTTCTTTTGTCCGGTATTCTCCTTTCCAGCCATTCATTCTTTTTCCAGAGACTTGACTTGTGTTTTTAGTCACCCTTTCTTTTAGTCATTTAAGAAGGGAACGTGACTTTTCTTAACTTTAAAATTTTCCAGTTCTTTTATATTTAGACTTTACTTTTGGAAACTGTAATTTGCTATTATGGCAGCGATTAATAGGCAGGTGGACTGTTTTCCTCTAGAATCACACAAGGGTTTAGTTGATAAGCAGTTGAATGTCTAACAACAGTAATGATATGATCAGAAAGTGATGAAATTTCAGAATGAAATTTAAGATTTTTAAGTTTGTGCCTTAAAAAAATTTCTAGATTAGAAAATGTAACAGGAAAGGTTTTTTTGCCCTAACCTTAAATATGATATCCTAAAAAAGAAAGAATGTAAGGATGTACAGAAATATACACTGATCTTTTATTGATGAGGCTGTAAATTAGTTTATTCTTTTGGGGAGGTAATTTAATAATATCTATTAAAAACAAAAAAGATTATGCATGCTAATTTGAGTTCCACTTCTAGGAATTTACCCTGTGGAAATACTCATTGCAGCATTGTTTGTTAAAGTGAAAACTTGAACAATGTTTATTGTTAGGAATTACATTAATAAATTATGACCCATCAGACGATGGATTCTTATACAACTATCAAAAAAATAATGTAGGAGGCTTTTTTAATGTTAATGTAAAATGGATTTATATTTGCTGTTTTTAAAAAACTATACAAAACAATATACAATGTGTTAACCATTTATAAGTGTACAATTGAGGGGTATTAAGTACATTCAGAATGTTGGTTATTATAACCATCACCACTTTTCTATATCTAAAACTTTCATCATCCCCAACAAAAACTCTGTGTTCACTAAATAATAATTTTCCTTTCCCCCCCTCCCAGGAGGTTTTTATAGCTTGACATGGAATACTGCCCAAATACATAATTAAGTGCTAAAAGAAGATCGCAAAATAGTACGAATACTGTGATTCCATGGTGGTAAATTATTATAATATGTTAATTTAAGTTTAGGAAAAATCTGAGAGACTACATATATTAAGTTGTTAATGGGGGATATTATGGGAGATTTTTACTTTTATTTATTTTGGTAATATTTTGTTTTAAATAATATGTGTAACTTTTCTAAGCAGAAAAGAAAGATATATACTTTAAGTATTGTACTAAAACTTGATTATTTGGCTGCCTCTGATTTTAGCTAACAAATAATAGACTTGCTCATGTGGTTGCTGAATTTGCGCTTGTGTAGAACCTAAACACTTTATTAAAGTAATGATTTTTGTTTTCACAGCTAGAGTTGGGAAGACATCGCTGATTATGTCTCTGGTCAGTGAAGAATTCCCAGAAGAGGTAAACATTTTGATTTCTTTCTTATATTGAAAACTTGAAAAATTTATCAAAATTGAGTTAAAATTAAATAAAGTCTGTCCTTTTTTGCATGTGTTTCCTTTCTGACAGTTGTGAGTCTTAAAAAGGCTCATATTAGTTTATATAAGACATCCCTGAAATATAGTGTAGGAGAAAGAATCGGTGAACTCAGATCAGAGTTCACTTAAGTCCCTTACATTTCCTACTTTTGACCATGGCTAACACATTTGTTATCTCTGTGCCTTAGTTGTCTCATCTGTAAAATGGGAGCTGAAAGGGATATTAGAGATTATCTAAGCTGTGTAATCCTTTCTTAAAAATAAAATGTTAGGGGGCTGGCCTGGTGGCGTAGTGGTTAAGTTTGCACGCTTCGCTTCGGCAGCCCAGAGTTCACAGGTTCAGAACTCCAGGCCTGAACCTACACACCGCTCATCAAGCCATGCTGTGATGGCATCCCATATACAAAATGGAGGAAGATGGGCACAGATGTTAGCTCAGGGCCACTCTTCCTCAACAAAAAAGCAAACAAAAAAGAGGTAGATTGGCAACAGATGTTAGCTCATGGCCAGTCTTCCTCATCTCAAAAAAAAAAGTTACTCATAAGCCCCAAATATAAAACAGATGAGTATTCCTTTAGTTGAAGTTAGGGTGAAAGGTCTGGATCCCGCTCCCTGCTTTCCACTTGACACTCTCCAATCTTTGAGGCATTAGAACCACTCGGATTCTGAGACACATATTTAAAAATCTTTTATGTTATCCACTTCTATCGTTTTACAAATGAAGAAACTAATTCATCCTACCTTTGCCTACCGTAAAGGATTGTTGTGGGTCTCAAATGAGATAAACTTAATAACAGTAGAGTGCCAGCAAAAGTAAGGTGGTTTTATTATTGTGGCAGTATATTTATTTACATTTTGGAAGTTCCACTATGAGGGACTGCTGGCTAAGGCCTTATGTTAAGTTAGGATATTATTATGGGGAATGGGATCAATGTAAATGGGATGAAAATTATTTCTTTTTATTCTCTTTCTTCACATAGTAGGTGTTATTTGTGCCAGGGTTTGCATTTACCCTTTCTTCACTCTTGTTTAGTTAGGAATGTCTGTGTAATTTCATTGTTCAGGCAGGAATTTGATGTATTATGTGGTAGTGTTTTCAACAGTGGTTATATGACCATTCATTGTTTCTTTTGCCTTTTTTTCTCTTAAGATGGTTAAGTAAGTAATTACTTAATTTATGAAATTGAGTGTATTTTCATGTGTGGTTTGTAGAATCAGTAACATTAGTTATAATCATTCAGGGTATAATACCTAAAGGTTTCCTATGATAGTTTAACTTAATTTAGAATTGTCATTTTAACATAGCCCTCTTGGGTGTGGATGGGGGTTTTGAGTTGATTAAAAAACATACAGGGGCCACCTGGTGGCGCAGCGGTTTAGTTCACGCTTGGTAGCCCGGGGTTCACGTGTTCGAATCCCGGGCCCCGCCAACGCACTGCTTTTCTTGTCAGCCATGCTGTGGCGGCGGCCCATATAAAGTAGAGGAAGATGGGCATGAATGTTAGCTCAGGGCTGGTCTTCCTCACACACACACAAAAAAATCGTACAGTCTCCTAAAAAAAGGAACCATTAAGCATAAGGCTTATGTAACCAATCAGTTATCTTCTAGAAGAAATGAATTTTGATAATTTATTGTTTTATTTGAGGATTGTTTTGGATTCATGTAGCACCTCATAACTCCTTGTTTGTGGAGTATCTTAAGCCTTCAACAAAATAGCATGAAAAACAACATACTTTAAAAATCTAATGCTTGAAAGACCAAATTAATTTACGTATTGTTTTAGGCTGCATCAGCTCTGAAGTATCCTTAATATGTCCTGTGCCCACACAGGTAGAAATGTACTTTTTTTTTTTTAAAGTGATTTATCATCATATAGTTTTAATATATATTTACATGTCTGGTAAAGCACAGAAATAAACATTTAAAAGTACAACAAATACCTGTAAGGATAGATATGGGTGAAAGGAGCTAATATATAGATACATCTACGTAATCTATTAATAAGTCTTATTGATAATGTTTAAGGGTTTTTCCTTTTCTCTGTTTGTTTTCAAATGAAGGTTCCTCCCCGGGCAGAAGAAATCACCATTCCAGCTGATGTCACCCCTGAGAGAGTTCCAACACACATCGTAGATTACTCAGGTAATGAATGTCCTCTTGTAGGTGAAGCTGTAGGGTTAGTTTAATAGTCCTCAAAAAAGGTACTTAATGACCTTTAAAAAATATTAAAGAGGAGTGGTCCTTTTTCTCTAGCAGTAAATGATCATTTACTATTCTTGTCTCATTTATGTCTCCCTGCCAAACCCCACCCCACAGCCCCACCTAAAGCCTCCATCTTGCAGTTTTCTGTCCCTAATCTACAAGGTGGGTTCTGTAATCATGAAAAGGAAGGAGGGTTGGTAAATGACAAGTAGTAGATAAATCATTACCCTCCTTGAATTGACATGTTTGGAGAGAGAAGTTCTGGGTTAATTTTGTTATTAAGCATTCAGGCATGCTCTGCTGATGTAGAATGAGTTCTGAATTTGAGAATTTGTTCTTTAATTTGTCAGCCTTTGTCCCAAATAAAATAATAGTTAAAATAGTTTTCTGCTTGCTTATATTATATGATAATAGAAACATATCTGTATTGCTTTTAATAATTAAAAATTTTTCTATACACTACTATTTACTTTTTAATCATTAAATTATTTTGCTTTGTTCTGGGACTTCTGTTTTTTTTTTTTTTTTAATGTTCTGGGGCCGGCCTGGTGGTGTAGTGGTTAAATTTGCACGGTCTGCTTCAGTGGCCTGAGGTTCGCAGGATTGGATCCCCGGTGTGGACCTACGCACTGCTTAGCAAGCCGTGCTGTGGCAGGCATCCCACATATAAAGTAGAGGAAGATGGGCACAGATGTTAGCCCAGGGCCAGTCTTCCTCAGCAAAAAGAGGAGAATTGGCAACAGATGTTAGCTCAGGTCTAATCTTCCTCAAAAAAAAGGTTCAGTTGTAACAGATGTACCACTCTGGTGGGTGATGTTGATAATGGGGGAAGCCAAGTGGGGGCAGGAGGTATATGATAAATCTCCATACCTTCCACTCAGTTTTGCTGTGAACTTGAAACTGCTCTAAACAATAAAATCTATTGTAAAAAATGGGTGTAACTACATTGGTAATACTTTATTTTGCAAGCTGGTATCTCCTTTATCTTAAAAAGGAATTACTAGAACTGTGCAGTCCAATACACGTGACTGTTGAGCACTTGAAATGTGACTAGTCTAAATTGAAATGTGCTGTAAGTATAAAATACAGGTGGATTTAGAAGACTTAGTATGAAAAAGAGAATGTAAAATAGCTCATTAACAATTTTTCTATTGAGTACCTGTTAGAATTTTAATATTTTTGATATTTTAGGTCAAATAAAAAAGTAATTTTACCTGTTCCTTTTTACTTTTCTTAAAATAACTACTAGAAAATTAAAAATTACATGTATGGCTTGCATTATGTTTCTACTGGACAGCACTGTACTAGAAGCTGAGGGGGATTGGTTGCTTTCTGCTATACTTAGTCTCATAACTAGCTTTGTTTACAGAATTATTTTTTTTCAGTATGTGTAGCTGCATAATTAGATTCACTTCATTATTAGAATTGAAGCCTTAACCCATTGATTGTTTAACATATGAAGAGATGTTAAAAATATGGCCAGTTATTTAGCATAATATAAAATACCATTGAGGGCCAGCCTGGTGGCGCAGCGGTTTAGTTCGCACTTGGCAGCCCGGGGTTCGCGGGTTTGGATCCCGGGCGCCTGCCGACGCACTGCTTGTCAGCCATGCCGTGGCGGCGTCCCATATAAAGTGGAGGAAGATGGGCACGGATGTTAGCCCAGGGCCAGTCTTCCTCAGCAAAAAGAGGAAGATTAGCAACGGATGTTAGCTCAGGGCTGGTCTTCCTCACACACACACACACAAAAAACCATTGAACTCATTTATGATGTTAGTTTGTCAGAATTAACAGGCATTTTTGGGGGGGAAACACGTTTAGTGTAAGGTGATCTAAATTAATATGTCAATAATTGCTTTGCTCATCATTTGTGTGCTTCTTCATCCTAGCTATATCATGCATATCCCCTGCACCTTGGGCTTATAGGCACATCCACCCATTGAGACCAGTTCTAGCTAGAGATATGTGCTAGAGAGGGAATTCTTGACTCTTCATTATCATGCTCCAGTTTTGCTTCTGGGCCTGGTTAATATTACTCATATCTGCTATCTAAATCTTGAACTTGTATTGCCCAGATTCTCACATGGCCTTTTGACCTTTTGTGTATAGGCTCTTTGTCTGGGCTTTTGACTCTTCGGCACCCAGTCTTCTAGCTTGGGTTTCTGATCTCTTTTGTCTGACCCTTCTCAACTATGGATCAGATGCCAGCCTAGATTTATCACACAGTGCCTTCTGCTCTTTGATGCCTGAATTATCCTCTTGTAGACTTGTCTTTCAGTGTCAGCCAGTTTCCTTATCATAGTTCCACTCTGTCCTTCCCCTGGCTTGCCCTTGTCTTTGCCACCTAGTCTGGCACTACACTGTGACATGAGGGGTGAGAGATGTTTGATGGATGTCGCAGAGATTTTATTTAGCTTGGCCGTTAGTTTTTATGAACGTTTTTAAAATATGAAACTTTTTTTGACTTTGTCATTTGTAGAAGCAGAACAGAGTGATGAACAACTTCATCAAGAAATATCACAGGTGAGTTAAGAAAAATAGTTGTAGGGTTTTTTTGGTGGGAAATCAGTGATGATTCTATGAGTCTACCTTTTTCATTCTCTCACTTACCACGAGGGCTTTTTCAATTCTTTGTTGTTATTGCTGACTTTGAGTATGTATTTTTGTTGTTAAGTCCTTAGGAACTTTTTCTTCCTAGAGGAATGCTAAGTATTTTTTTTTTTTTTTTTTTTTAGTTTTCAAATTTTGTTCTTACTTTGGCCCAAATATATTGACTAGTTGGTAATTAAATGCTACTGTTTACCTGTTTATTACCATTAATTTGTTAATTTTTCTTGTAGGCTAATGTCATCTGCATAGTTTATGCTGTTAACAACAAGCATTCTATTGATAAGGTATGAATATGTGACTTTTTTCACTATACTTAATTAAATTTCAGTGGGGGCACTTTCAGACTTGATTAGAATTTTAGGAGTCCCAAAAATACAGACTGTTTTTCAAAGAAGATCTTCATCATGGCTTAGTTCTTGTTAATTTTCATTTTAGGTAACAAGTCGATGGATTCCTCTCATAAATGAAAGGACAGACAAAGATAGCAGGTATTTTTTTCCCTCAAACTTTGTATATTGAAAAATTTCAAACTTACAGAAAAGTTGCAAGAAATAGTACAAAGAACATTTGTAAACCCTTCACTTAGATCCACCAGTTGTTAACATTTAGCGCGTTTGCTTTATCTATAGATCTTTCTCTCTGTTTACACACACACACCTTTTTTGGGAGGAATTATTTGAGACAGCACATATATTTGAGAGCAAAGCAGGAAATAGAGCTGTGATACTCTGATGGTTTACAATTTCAAACATGAAATATTTTGATAACTAATCTACATTTCTCTTTCTCAAACCGCTGCTTGAAAAGTCTCAGCTTTAGAATTCCTCTTCACCTGTATAGTACATGCCCTCTCTCTTGAGATGCCCTTTCGAGGAGGAATGGCATCCCCCCTTGTCATTGATTGCTCACCGTGTGGTGTATGTAAGAGCACAGGACTTGGAGGAAAGTGAACAACCTTTGAAATCTGGCGTGGCCACTTATGAGCTTTAAGACTTTGACTTCATTGAGCCTTAGTTTCCTCATCTGTAAGTGAAGATGAAGATAATACCTGTCTTGGCTACATGTGGTTATTTTGAGAATCCAATGAAATAATGCATGTGTAAGTGCTTTATAAGTTCTCTAAAAAAACTCTAGAGATCTTCCTTTAGGAATTCGTACAGGGAAATTTCTTTGAAATTCTTTGGAAGATATATGTGTGATGGGGAAAAGCAAGAGAACACACATTGTGTAATTTTCTGAGCAGAATGGTGGTTCTGGATATAAATACTTGGGGTTTTAAGTCAAAATAGAAATAAAACATTTTTCTTGCAGTATTGTTTAATTGAACATCTTATTTATGAAGCAGTTGAGTCTTTTTAAATGTTAAGAAATCAGACTAATCTATGTCTTATACACATCTGGTCCTTTACTTAATTTTTTAGACTTGTCTTTTAGTTGGGCATTTTTGTGCCTTAAAACTGTGAAGATATGATTCTAAACAGATGAATGTGGTCATTGACCCTGTCTCACATATTTACGGAGGAAGACTTTGTGACTGACATGGTATTTTGTGTGCTGTCCCTTGTGGCTCTAATGGCTCCTCTTTATCATGGTTTTACCCTTGTAGTGACTTACTGACAAGGTGGAAAGGAGAGAATGACCCTCTAGAGCTATGCTATCCAATGCAGTAGCCTCTCGTCAGTTGTGCAATTTAACTTTAAGTGAAATTAAATAAAACTAAAAATCCAGTTCCTCAAACACACTTAGCCACATTTCAAATGCTCAATAGCTACTTGTGGGTAGTGATTACAGTAAAGGACAGTACAGATAAAGAACGTTTCCATCATCACAGAGGGTGTATTAGACAGGGCCGCCTTGGAACTCCTGCCATGTGCTCTTCTTGCTGATTACTTGAGCAGTTTCCAGGAGGGACTCTTCAGAGAAGGCAGTTTTGCCAGATCTATCAAGCATCAGCTTGGACCACTGAATTTTAAAAATTTGGCTGTCCTATGACAGTTTCCTAAAATGCTGTCCCTAGTTTCATGGCCCTATTAGTACCATCTGAAAGTGGCTTTTAACATTTGAAGATCTAATTGAGCTTCCTCAGGTGTAGCTATATTTTTTTTCCTCCCTGAATTATATGAGCATACTTATTTTTCTTGTGGTTGAATTGTCCCAGGGTGGTCTATTTCTTTGTTATATAAGACCTTTCACTTTCCAATACCTTCTTCCCTGGGCCTCATACCTTAAGTTTATGTTTGTTATGTGTATATTCCTCCTGGACTTCCCTGGACCATTGTCACAGTGGTTCTTAATCAAAGGTGCCCATTACTGTCACCTGAGGTACTTTAAAAAAAATGTGGATGCTTTGCCCCACCCCTGGAGTTTTAGAATCAGTAGGTTTGGAGTAGGGCTTGGACATGTGTATTTTTTTAAGCTCCATAGATTGTTCTGAGCACAGCTTTGGTTGCAAGCCACTATATCTTTGGAAACCCTCCTGGCTCTGTTAGAAATTTATATTTGGGTTATATAGTGGGCCAGTCCTTTTATGCATAATAACCACACCAGGGGGGTAAATAAATGCTTGCAAGTGTTTCTGTTGCAATCTGGAATTCCATCAGGGTGATTTGCTTTCCCTCCAAGCTCTCTTGTAGGATGCGCAGATAACTGTTCTCCACTAGGCTAGTTCTCCTTGATATCTGCATTTAGATTTCTGATAGGCCTGTCAGATTTAACTTGTCTGAAACAAAATCCTTAATTCCATGCTTACCCCTGCCCCAAATCTCTCAATCTTTTCTGTCTTAGGAGATCTACCCATTTTATCCAGCCAAAAACTTACGTATTTTTTTTTTTATTTCTGCCTTTCCCTCAACCTCCATATCTAATCTACCAGCTGCCCCTATTAGTTTTACTTCTAAAATATACCTCAAATCTGAATACTTCTTCTCCATCTTCACTGCCCCAATCCAAGCCACCACATTTTAAAATCTTTTTATTATTGAAAAAAGTCAAACATATGCAGAAGTAAAGAGAATAGTATAATGAATCCCTCTGTATCTGTCATTCATCTTCAACAATGATCAACTCATGGCCAGTCTTGTTTAATTTATTACCCCTCCCATTGGGATCATTTTGAACAAATTGAGAGACATTGTATCATACTGAAAATATTTCAATATATGTATCTCTAAAAGAGAACAAATGACCGCATTTAAAAATGTCCATCAGGGGCCAGCCCAGTGGTGTAGTGGTTAAGTTTGTGCACTCTGCTTTGGCAGCCCGGGGTTCTCAGGTTCAGATCCCAGGCGCAGACCTACACCACTTATCACGCCCTGCTGTGGCAGTGGCTCACATACAAAATAAGGGAGGACTGGCACAGATGTTAGCTCAGGGCCAGTCTTCCTCACCAAAAAAAAAATGTCCATCAGATCACGTCACTCCCCCACTTACACCCCTTCAGTGGCTTCTCATTTACACTTAGAATAAAACCTGTGCTCCTCACTAGCTGTAAGTCCTCACATGTCTGGCACTTGCTTCTCTCTCCAACCCCTTTCTTCAGCCTCTTCCCCTTTGTCCAGTACTTTCCAGTCACTCTGGCATTTTTCTGTTCCTTGGACTCATCAGGATGCTTTTTCACTTTGGAGCCTTTGCACATGCTGTCCCTTCTTCCCAGCCAGCTCTTCCCTGGCTCTCCACATGGCAAATTCCTTTTCATCCTTCACTCCTTGGCTCAAACGCCACCTTGTCAAAGAGATTTTTCCCTGATTGCCACGTATAATTAGCTCCCTCCCATTTCTCTATCCTGTATCCCCTTCTTTATTTCCTTCAGAGCACTTATAGGATTGGAAAGTGTCTTGTTTGTTTATTTACTTATTGTCCAGTTTCTGATTTTCACTATTAGAATGGGCAGGGACCTTCTCTGTCATGTGTTCTTAAGTACTGGCTTATAATAGGTACTCAATAAATATTTGTTGAATATGATGAGCATGCTCTCTAGGGGGATTGAGCTGACTACAGTAGAGGGTTCATGGGGAGATTAAGTAAAGCTTATAAGTTAGAATGGGTTATGATGTACATTAAAATATAAATCTATCTTTTGCCTTTCTTATTATTACAATATGCCTTGTTTATTTCAGGCTGCCTTTAATATTGGTTGGGAACAAATCTGATCTGGTGGAATATAGTAGTATGGAGACCATTCTTCCTATTATGAACCAGTACACAGAAATAGAAACCTGTGTGGAGGTATGCTTTGTCATTTGATTTCAAAATTTACTGTTGGTGAATTCTCACTAAATTGAGGTTCAGAATAGGAGGGGAGATGTGGGATGGAGTACATGTTCTGTTGTTTGTGGCGTCATGTAAACCAGATAAAACAGAGAACTTGGAGTTGGCCTCTGAGCTCTTTGTAGACAATTGCATTGTGATATATACTAAGAAAAGTGCAGTTTTTTCAGTTTCTTCAAGGAATCTTATTATTACTTTATATTGATTAAAAATTGTTTTTAGCTCTCATAATTATTTTCAGATTGTAAAATTTTACACTTTTTTTCCAGTGTTCAGCAAAAAACCTGAAGAACATATCAGAGCTCTTTTATTATGCACAGAAAGCTGTTCTTCATCCTACAGGGCCCCTGTACTGCCCAGAGGAGAAAGAGGTAACCTGCCCCCACCTCTTACCCCCCAGGTCTGTGTCAGTAGGGGCTGAAATGTGTGAGTAGTAACTCTAGTATGATAGTGATTTTTAGTAACTCTTAAGTATTCTTGTAAGCTGCTGAAATTTAAATTTATTGCTTCTTAAACTGTTATATTTTCTAGGTACTTTTCTTCAAAGACATTCACATTAAATACTCAGAGTAGTATTCTAGATCAAATACTATTTCAGGAAATGCCATTAAAACAAACAGAAAAATTGGCAACAGTAACAAAAAGTCCAAAGACTTAGCTAATGGTCTG
This sequence comes from Tapirus indicus, assembly GCA_031878705.1. Classification (NCBI taxonomy): domain Eukaryota; kingdom Metazoa; phylum Chordata; class Mammalia; order Perissodactyla; family Tapiridae; genus Tapirus; species Tapirus indicus. The sequence continues at coordinate 20,881,390 of CM062932.1, forward strand.
TTTGCTTTGCTCCTATAATATCCACAAACTTAAATTAAAACACACACATAAACGAAAAACTTGTGCAGTTACTCGACATGGGTACAACTTGAATGCTCTCTTTTCTTTCATGGCTAAGAGACACAGTAATTCCTTAATGAAATATCTAAAATGTAACGATATTTTGCCATAGACTTTTAAAATTAATTTTTTAATTGAGATATAACTCACATACCATAAAATGCACCCTTTTAAAGTGTACAATTCAGTGGTTTTTAGTATATTCACACAGTTGTGTGTCCATCACCACTATCTAATTCCAGAACATTTCATCACCCCAAAAAGAAACCCTGTAGCCATTAGCAGTCACTCCCATTCCCCTCTCTCCCCAGTGCTTGGTAACCACTAATCTACTTTCTGTCTATACGGGTTTGCCTATTCTGGACATTTAGTATAAACGGAATCGTACAATATGTGGTCTTCTGTGTCTGGCTTCTTTCACATAGCATCATGTTTTCAAGGTGCATCCATATCGTAGTACGTGTCGGTCCTTCATTTCTTTTTATGGCCAAATAACTTCATTGTATGGATGTAACACATTTTGTTATCCATTCATCTGTTGATGGACATTTGAGTTGTTTCCACTTTTTGGCTGTTGTGAATAGAACTGCTATGAATATTCACACACAAGCTTGAATGCCTGTTTTCAGTTCTTCTGAGTGTATGTTTAGAAGTGGAATTGCTAGGTCACAGGGTAATTCTTTGTTTAACTTATTGAGGAACCAGCAAACTGTATGAGGGTTCCAATTTCTCCACATCTTGGCCAACATTTATTTTCCTTTTCTTTTTAGGTTTGTTCTAGCCATTTTAGTGGATGGGAGTGGTATCTCTTTGTTGTTTTGATTTGTATTTCCCTGATGGCTAATGATGTTGAACATCTTTTCACGTGCTTGTTGGCCATTTATATATTTTCTTTGGAGAAATGTCTAAGTCTTTTGCCCATTTCTTGAGTTATTTGTCTTTATTTTGTCTTATTGTTGAATTTTTAAGAATAAAAAATTGCAGATTTTTTTCAGGAAAAGTTTATAGTGTAGGTGAGTGGTTGGCAGACTTTGGCCCATGGGCCAAATTTGGCCTGCCACCTGTTTTTGTATAACCTGTGACCTAAGAATACATGTTACATTTTTAAATGGTTGAAAAATAATCAAAAGGAATAATATTTTGTGATATGGGAAAATTATATGACATTCAGATTTCATCATTCTTAAATAAAGTTTTATTGCAACACAGCCACTCTCATTTCTTTATGTTTGTCTATGGCTGCTTTCGTGCTACAAAGGCAGAGCTGAGTAGTTGCAGCAGAGCTCGTATGTGGTACTCTCATCACTTCTCAGTGCTGAAGTGCACAGCTGAATGCTGAGTGCTGCCCAGTGCACTGACACAGTTATAACTGGACAGCATGTCGAGTACCATGTGTATCACTGTACCGTGACGTTTTATTTTTTATTATTAGTGCTTTACCTGTCACACCACAACAAGAAAAGAAAAAAGTTGATTTTTAGTTGGCAAAGGAGACATATTTTCTGAGCTCAAACTACAGTTCCAGCATCATTTTTTTTTTTTTGGACTGCAATGCAAGTGCAAAGGAAATTTCCATATTTTATAATCCATTTGACTATGCAGTTGAGGAGCTTCCACCTAACCTTCAATTGGAACTGATTAATCTGCAATGTAATGACATGCTAACAGGCAAAAATCAAGAAAAGAATCTAATTCTGTAAATGCCTCCCAAGCTATGAATGTGCTCAGTTAAAATTATGTTTATGGATGTGTGTTGGTATCGGCAGTATGTGTCTGCAGGAAGACGTTTTCAGAGATGAAATATGTAAAATCTCATTACAGATCAGCATTAACAAGAGAACATTCGCAATCGATTTTCGTGATAAAGGACACTAATTTTGAACCCCAATTTAGCAAAATGTTCTCTCTCCAAGAATTCTATTCTTCTCATTAGTAGACCTGTATAGCAAATTTATACTCATTATTATATTTTGAATTTTGTCAATAAAAACTTCATGGAAATTTTATTCTCTCTTGCTACGTAAGTACCTATATGATACCCTTGATTTTGCCTCTTGGCCCCCAAAGCCTAAAATATTTGCTATGTGACCCTTTATAGAAAAAGTGCTGACGGTGGTGTAAATAATTAATCTGAGTTATCCCTTAATCTGACCCTGATTTATTCTTCCTTAATCCTGGTTTACTGTTCCTTAATTGGAATGCTTCTTTCTCACTTAACCTAGTATTTCCCAAATCTGCCTCATAATAGTCACTAGGCATACTCGTTAAAAACACAGATTGCATTCTGATTCAGCTAGGTGCTATATTTTATAATCAAGGAAATTTGGGAAACATTCTCATACTATAGAGATTTTCCTCTGAGGCCTTAGCCTAGCAATACATTAAATCCCCTCTATTACTTTGTTCTTAATTCTTTAATTGCTGCTGTTTTTTTAGGCCTATTATTAGTTCTGCTAATCACCCCCGCCCCTCCCCCAACCCCATAAGAGTAAAACATCTACCACCATCTGTTATTTGTTTCCTAGGTACACCTGCCTGAGGTAAAAATCTGAAACTTTTAGAGACTATACATTGTTTTACACAAGTACAAGCTTTGAGTCTAAGCTTATACCAGACTCTTTTATTTAGACAACAATAATAAGCTTTTAACACAAATTTGGTGTGGTATCATCAAAAAGATCATATTAAAAAATTAAGGCTTGAACTGTAAATGTTTTCAGTGATGACAGACACTATATGACCCATGAAGTCCTCTGCTGACCTAATAATGAAAAAAGTTGTGACTTTGTGTAATAATAATGTTTACTGTGTAAGAGTTTAAATTAGTCATATGCAAAGTGAGTTTATATTATTACTGTAAAAAATTTTGAGGTATAATTTATTAAGGTATAATTTTTAAAACTTTTTAAAAGTGGTTATTTTTTGATGTTGTATTTTAAGGTGGTTAATATTTAAAACATCCCATTGAGCCAATATCTTAGGGCACTTTAGCTTCTGATACATTTCAAAGTTTAATGAAAAATGCATCACTGTTTATTTTTCTTCAGATTATTTTTTTAATGTAGCTTCTTATGATGTGAGGAAAAACCACTTGCACAAAATAAAAAGTTATGTTTAGATTTTTTTTTTTTTGAGGAAGATCCACTGGCAGTCCTCCTCTTTTTCCTGAGGAAGATTAGCCCTGAGCTAACATCTGTGCCGATCTTCCTCTATTTTATATGTGGGACACCTGCCACAGCATGACTTGATAAGCATGGGTCCATGCCTGGGACCCAACCCCATGAACCCTGGGAGTGTGCGAGCTTAACCACTATGCCACTGGGCTGGCCCCTAGATTCTGTTTTTTACATCCTAGATATTGCTATTTTTTGAAACTTTTAACTTATTATATAACAGATTTTTTAAAGGGACGTAAATAAAATATAACAATGTAATTTTTATTTATTAATCTTGAATATCTAATATTAGGATCAATTTATAGAAGCAATATCTTACCATTCTTTATTTAAAAAAGAAATCACCCATGATTGTAGATGTTATAGGTTATAGTCCATTTAGTACTATTTCCTATATAGGAAGTCCTATCCAGTGCTCTCTAAATGTTCTTTATAATGTCTTCTTATCTTAGGTTTTATCTTTTTTCTGACTATATCAAATTGCTCTCCTAGAGACCCCATTTAAAACAAAAAAAGAAGGCATTATCTGTGTATGTTTGGGAAAATAACTGTTTCCTTGTCAGTCTTTAAAAGAATTTCTTTTCTGCATGATCAAAACTCATCATTACTGTTTGCTCTGGATAGCCATGTGACTGAAGTTAGTAAGTACACATTTCCTCACTTTGCCATCTCACTTCTCTGATTCAGATGTGTCCATAAGAGATCCACCTCCAAGTTTACACAATGTTCAAAGATCTTCCTGAAAGTTTTATTTTCTCAAGATTGTTGACAGTGATTATCCTATAGCAATTATACAAATTAGAAGCTTGTGGGCCTTATTTTTTAATTTATTTTAATTTTTATTTGTTTTGGTGAGGAAGATTCACCCTGAGCTAACATCTGTTGCCAATCTTCCTCTCTCTATTTTGTATGTGGGTCACCACCACAGCATGGCCGCTGCTGAGTGGTGTAGGTCCGCACCCAGGAACCGAACCTGGGCTGCTGAAGCAGAGTGCGCTGAACTTAACCACTAGGCCATGGGGCCAGCCTCTGTGGGCCTTATTTTTAAATAGCCAAATATTTGTTCTTTCCATTATAGATCCTAAGACAAAAATTAAGGAAGTTGTCAAAGTATATTTCCAGCAGCATTACTTAGAAAAATTTTAGAGTCACAAAAGGCAAGATTCTTTTTTAAATGTAAGTAATTCTTATCTCATACTAGGAAATTAGTAAAAAGCTTTTACACTTGCCAACCAGTGCTATTTTGCCAGCTATTTATGAATAAGGACGTTTTATATCCCAACTTTGGCATTCACACATACGCAAGTGACAGATCAAAACATTTAGTCCCATTCTGGTACCAGAAGGTTGATGTTCAAAAATCAACAGTTGATTATACCTCAGTAAAGCTGAAATTAAAAAAAACATCAGAAGTTGGGAAGGAAAGCTCTTAGCAGTTTTATGTCAGCTCAGATTCCTGATGGAATGAAGGCGGGCATAAATAAATAAATATTTCTTCTTTATCTGACTGGAAGAGTGAATCTTTCTCTAAAGATGAACTTCTCTTTTGCCCATCAAGGGAGTATGACTGTTCCAATTATTGATCTAAGTAAATATTGCCTTGTTTGCTTAAAAAGACTTGTGTATAAAAGTAAATGCCTTTGCTTTAGTTCATTTTGCATGTGGGTTGTATTTGATGTTATGTATCTGACAGTAAAAGCAATCAGAATTATTCTCAGCATTACTTATGAAGATCGTATTTAAAAACGCCAACTGTTCTAATTAATTGTTTCTTTTCTCAATGATTTATAGATGAAACCAGCCTGTATAAAAGCCCTTACTCGCATATTTAGAATATCTGATCAAGATAATGACGGTACTCTAAATGATGCTGACCTCAACTTCTTCCAGGTAGCCCTCTTCATTTTAAGATATTTTCAAGTCTTGGATGTTTTTTTTTTTGCTGAGAAAAGCTATAAAAAATGTCTTAGCTTAAACAGTAACAATGATAAACATGTCTCTTTCATGTAAAACTATCTTTGACGTCAAGCTGTATAAGTTTTTACCTAGTGTATAAAACTCTCTTAAGCATAGGAATAGAGGGGACTCTGATAGTGTTATTTCCTGGTATACAATGAGTGTATTAAGGATGACTTGAAGTCTGAACTCTGAAGTATTTTTCTTTCTTGATTTTCTATAACATAGCTACACAAAGAGCTCTGTTTTAGAAACTCGAAGGGGAGAGTACGGAAAGTTTCTTTCCTTCTGAGTATGCCGTGTTTTACTTAAATAATACAGAGCAGAGACTATGCGAATTTAGAATTTCTTTTGGTTGCAACCTTTGGTTTAATGTTATTTTGTAGATTAATGTTTTATATTATTTGTGGTTTTAATGCTGATTTGGTTTTAAATTTATTTTTATGGTTTTTGTTAGAGAATTTGTTTCAACACTCCGTTAGCTCCTCAAGCTCTGGAAGATGTTAAGAATGTGGTCAGAAAACACATAAGTGATGGTGTGGCTGATAGTGGATTGACACTGAAAGGTGGGTGAATGGTGTTTTTCCCTCTTTTGAAATTACTATTTTTAAAATTTGACAGAAGATGAAGGTCTCTAGAGCATTATTTATACTTGGAAGGAATGTTAGTATTTACTAATATGTCTAAAATCCAACTTGGATGTTTAAGAGTTGGAAGAGACAGGCCATTGGTGAGGATACTTATCCTTACTGTCAGCATAAATTATAGGTAGGGAAATTGGTTGGATCTCAGGAATGCAGAGGTCCATCTGAGGGAAAGAGATTTCTGGAACAAACAAATTTATCTTAAAATTCTTCCTTTTCATAAGCATTCTTTAAATAGAAATTATTTTTAGGGAAGACATTTTGTCTACCAGTCAAATTTACCAAGTACAGAATGTTCCCTGTAGAATATATTATAGAGCCACAGTGAAATAAGAAATGAAATTGAAAACCAGAATTTTCCATTACAAAAATAAGCGCAAAGATCTATAAAATGATTTCATTTGTTTTTATTGTATAACTTTGTGAATGTTGGTGTATTCCTTGGGATGTGTTTCATCCAGTGCCATCTCTTGCTGACCTGGGTATATATGTGAAATGATTCTGAAATCAGCTTGGTTTCATTTAGACACTTGTGAACTCTGTTTTGATTTGATCTTCAGTATGCAGAACTTGTATGCCTATATTCATGAATCTAGCTCTTGTCATTATGTGTTACATGCTTAGCTCCCATGTGACTCTGTACCCTTTTTCACATCAACGGTATTTACTAATTTACTTTATTTCAGGTTTTCTTTTCTTACACACACTTTTTATCCAGAGAGGGAGACATGAAACTACTTGGACTGTGCTTCGACGATTTGGTTATGATGATGATCTGGACTTGACACCTGAATATTTATTCCCCTTGTATGTAACTTTGACTTTCTAATTGATTTCACTTGCCAAGTATTTTTAAGTTTTATTTAGTGTGTAGTTGGGTAGGCTTTGAGCTACTCAGGAATAATTTAAATTTATAGAGAGGTTTATAGCAGGGTTTTTCAACCTTGGCACTATTGACATTTTGGACTGGGTAATTCTTTGTTGTAGAGTCTGTCCCACGCATTATAGGGTGTTTAGCACATCCTTAGATGCCAGTAACACCTACTCCCCCAGTTGTGACAATCGAAAATATCTCATGTCTCTAGAAATTGCTAAATGTTTCCTCAGGAGTGAAATCATCCCCAGTTGAGAGCCACTGATTTATAGTATGGCTCAAACTTTTCCTGTTCTTCTCAGGAGAATACAAGTGTCTTTTTTTCATCTTACTGAGGAAGGAGGTAAAGATGCTAGACAAACTTGTTTTTGGAATCAAGAGATCAGAACTATATTGGTTAGCATTTTTCTTTTCTTTTCATTAGTCCTTCTCCTCCCTAAGCTTTACAGCCTGTTCTTAGCTCAGGATAAAATCAGTATTTTTCCTCAACAACTGGTCTATTTGTGGTTATCTTCCTCTAGATAATGCTGTGTTTAAGTTCTGTTTGTTTAAAAATGGACCCAGTGTCACCCCAAAGTAGGAGGCTGCCTTGCTGTGGGATGCCTCTCCCGTACCCCGGGGAAGTAGGCCCTTCAGGGAGGTGACTTCCTGGGATCTGGCCTTTGAGTCTCCGGCCTTTCTTCACTTTTTCAGTGACGTGTTATCTTCGCGTGGTCCCTTTTTATTTTAGCATTGCACCCCCCCATATCTCTGTAAGGGTTCAGAAAGACTTTGCTGTTTTTTTCCTTCCCCATCTTTGAGGAAGCAAAGTTCGTTCTAGCTGGATTCCTGGTTCATAAGTCAGTTCTAAGTTACAACTTCCCTTGTCAAAATTATTTACGCTTGGGGCCAGCCCAATGGCGTACTGGTTGTGTTCATGTGCTCCGCTTCGGTGGCCTGGGGATCACAGGTGTGGATCCCGGGCGCAGACCTATGTACCACTCGTCAAGCCATTCTGTGGTGGTGTCCCATATACAAAATGGAGGAAGATGGGCACAAATGTTAGCTCAGGGCCAATCTTCCTCATAAAAAAAAAAAAGTTATCAAATCTTGGCTCAAGTAATTTCCCAGATTTTTCAATAAATATGTATTGAATGAATGAATTTGTCCCAGGACCTTTTCATCAAGTTTCTTTTGTGTGCCATTTATGTGGGTAGATAAATTCTACAGGAGGTTGCTTATCTCTTGCTTAAGTATGACAGTGAGGAAAACCACCTCTTACAGCTTCGTGACTTACATTAATATCTCTTTCAATTTTTTATGGTCTCTGCCTTTAATTTTCTGCAAAGTAGCCCCTTAGAGCCACCACTTGAATCTTTCTAGCCCTCTTATTAAACTCTGCCTCTGTCCTTCACACTGCTGCTAGATTAATAGATATATAAACACAGATTTGGCCATATCATTTCCCTTCAAGGCAGGCTAAAGCCCAAGCTTCTTAACATGGTCTGCGAGGTCATTCACGATCTCCTCTGCTCATGCTCATGCCTTCATTCTAGAAGTAAATACTAAATTATGTATAGTCCACCAATCATATGTTTCCCACTTTAGGCTTTTGCCCATGGTATTTTCACTCTCTCCCTCCCGCTGCCTCCAACCTAATTAATGCTTTTTATTCTTCAAGTCTCAATTCAGGACAGTGTCTGTCAGTGGTACTAACACCGTCCCATCCCCAGGCCAGAGTTGTTCCCTTTCATGGGGCCCCCTAGCATCCTTAGCTTACCCATACTCAGCACTTGCCTCATTCTGTTGAGATAGGGAGGTTATCTGTGTGTGGTCTGTCTCCCACTTGAATGTGGTTCCGTAGAGATAGGGAGCCTGTCTTGTTTTGGTGTCCCTAGTACCTAGCTCATGCATTTGATAAATGTTTATTGAACTGAATTTAGGGAGAGTCAAAAAGGTCAACTCAGGCAGAAATAACATCCCTTCACATCATTTTCAACTCATTGCAATGTTGACATTGTATAAAGCCCATAATTAATGACTTACAACTTGTTTATAGGAAGAACAAATCGATTACAGTTTAATCAGTATTATTTGCAAAATTTTGATTTCAACCTGTCCAGATATTTAAGAAGACTATATATATCAGCTCAAAATAACCATTATGATGACTCTTCTGAGGATTGCCATACCACTCCAGTGACTTTCCCTGGGAAAGTCTAAATGGCTCCAGCAAAGATATTTTGTAAATGATGTCATCCCACAAAAAGACTTGTTGCAGTTTTATATTCATTTCTTAAATTAAATTTTAATATTTGATTAATGATTTATTTTACTCTTAAATTTTTTTCAACAGGCTAAAAATACCTCCTGATTGCACTACTGAATTAAATCATCATGCATATTTGTTTCTCCAAAGCACCTTTGACAAGCATGATTTGGTAAGCTTTTAGCTGCAATTTTCCATGATATATGATAAAATATTTTTCTGTGGATGATTTAACTCTGTTCCCTTAGCTATGGGGTGCTTATGACGCATAGCCAAAATTATTCAAACTCTCTTAATTAAACTAGCAAAAATACCTTCTTTTATTTATTTACTTTTATTGTTTTCTCAAGATGGAAAAGTCTAGTTTCTGATAGATTCATGCATAGGTTTTCTTATGTACCTGTAAGGAATTTTCTTAATAAAATGTAAAATTTCTTTTCATTTGTTTTTAGGAGTGTAGCTTTACTAAACTTAGGGGGTTTTTGTGTTTGGGAATTATTCTCTTAGAGATCTAAACGCTATGTATATTTCCTTGTGTATTTTCAGGATAGAGACTGTGCTTTGTCACCTGATGAGCTTAAAGATTTGTTTCAAGTTTTCCCTTACATACCTTGGGGGCCAGATGTGAATAACACAGTTTGCACAAATGAAAGAGGCTGGATAACCTACCAGGGATTCCTTTCCCAGTGGACGTAAGTATAGAGCTCACCTGTTTCCTCTGGAGTTATAGCAAGTTAAAAATTATGGTGCATTACATTCCTCATTTTGTAAGTTTGTCAGATCTTACAAAATGCTTCAGTCACAACTGCCTGTAAGCAGGACTTACAGTGCTACCACTATCTCCAAGATGAACTTTAGATGTTCTATAAATTTATCAGGAAGGATGTGTTTGCTTTTGGATGATGTACAGGAACATTATCCAAGTAATAATAAGTATTACATCAAAGACTTAAGTAATGAGTCTTACATCAAAACTGAACTAAATTTTAATACTTCTTTGATTATGGAAAGTGGAAATATTGCTGTTGTACAGTTCTTACCCCTTCAGAATATGGGGAGAACATATTTTACTTGACACTGAAGACTTATTTTGAGGCTTCTTGTTGTTTGTAATGCACTCTTAATCAGACTTAGTGAGGGTTTGTCTACAGTTAGTTACAGCATAGTTGACGATGTGTCTGGGTGCTAAGGAAATCCTCTGGTCACACTTGATAACATAATTCCTTTAGCCCTGGTGAGACTAACTTTCTCAGCACCAGGATTTATTTTTTCAAATCATAAGAAAGGTTAACTGCAGGGCCGGCCTGGTAGTGTAGTGGTTAAGTTTGTGCGCTCCACTTCTGGTGGCCTGGGTTTCGTGGGTTCACAGGTTTGGACTCTGGGTATGGACTGATGCACTGCTTGTCAAGCCATGCTGTAGCGGCATCCCATGTAAAGTAGAGGAAGATGGGCACAGATGTTAGCCCAGGGCCAATCTTCCTCAGCAAAAAAGAGGAGGATTGGCAACAGATGTTAGCTAAGGGCTAATCTTCCTCATGGAAAAAAAAAGAAAGGCTAACTAATTTCAAGTGCCTTTGAGTTATTTTTGCTCCTTTCACAAACCTTTTCAGACTTAATTAAGTCCTCAACTAGCCAATATTTGCAGTACACTCTGTAACTTAGGGAACAGATAATGTAAAATATTCCTGCTCTAGATTTTACCAGCAGCTTGTTACTCATTTTTGTGGCCTTGCTCTCTCTGGGCAGGTGGAGTAGTTATAGGAATCCCCCTGCATCTTGCGTTCTCTCCCTTTCTTCTCTGCCTTTAAGAATGGCAGTAAAGGAAAAATCATGGTTGGGCACATGGGAAATTAAAGCAGTCTGACAAAAATTATCTGGGTCTGGTGGTAAAATTATTTGAGAGCTGTTGGAATTTTTTTTTCTATAAATGTTCATTTAGGAACTTCACGTTTTGAACTCCCCTTTCCTAGGCTCACGACCTATTTAGACGTACAGCGGTGCCTGGAGTATTTGGGCTATCTGGGCTATTCAATATTGACTGAACAAGAGTCTCAGGCTTCAGCCATTACAGGTGAGTAATGATGAGAAAAATATTTTAAGATTCCAATTTTGTACGTGAAAATAAACTCACATTCATTAGTCTTCCATGTCTATGCTGTATTTGTTTTCTCCGTGATTTGGTCATTTCTTTTTTGTTTGTGAGGAAGATTAGCCCTGAGCTAACATCCATTGCCAATCCTCCTCTTTTTGCTGAGGCAGACTGGCCCTGGGCTAACATCCATGCCCATCTTCCTCCGCTTTATATGGGACGCCGCCACAGCATGGCTTGACAAGTGGTGCATTGGTCCACTCCCGGGATCCGAACCTGTGAACCCTGGGCCGCAGAAGCATGGAGCGTGTACTTAACCACTATGTCACCGACCTGGCCCCTAGTAATTTCTTTTGAGTTGAGATGCTTCATTTTATTTATCAATAAAGAAACAGTAAAGGTTTTACTTCTAGTTTACCCCTGTGGGTACTCGACTGATGAAAATTGGGGAGGGCTATGGGCATTGAAAGTATTTACCAGCCTATCTTGTGTTTTAATTTTCTTTAAACATTTAGAACAATGTCTATGAACACATGATCCTGATAATGAACTAAGTGTACATCTCTCAGCTTTTCCACATTAATAAATTTTTCACAGATGTTGTAATTCTTGCCAAGCAATATGCTCCACTTAAAGAAAACCCACAGGTATGGAAATAACAGATTAGGGAACTGATCGTTCCAAGAGTTTTTATATCCTAATTGGTGGGGAAAAATGCCATATCTTATAGGAAGCCCCAGCACAAGAAGACAGCCAATCTTAAATTGACAGAGCAAGTACCTTTTAAAGTACTTAACCAGGGGCCGGCCCAGTGACGCAGTGGTTTAGTTTGCGCTTGGCAGCCCGGGGTTTGCGGTTCGGATCCCAGGCGCCAGCCGATGCACTGCCTGTCAGCCATGCTGTGGCGACGTCCCATACAAAGTAGAGGAAGATGGGCACGGATGTTAGCCCAGGGCCAGTCTTCCTCAGCAAAAAGAGGAAGACTAGCAACGGATGTTAGCTCAGGGCTGGTCTTCCTCACACACACAAAAAAGGATTAAAGTACTTAACCAGTTAGATAGTATTTAATTCAGCACCAAAGAGTTAGGAACTGATTGCTAGCCAGCATGAGGTTCTTTCACTCAACAAAGTACTGTGGACATCTTTCTATATCAGTATGTATACTTTTATATATAGATAATGTGTCATCATATAGATGTTCTATAACTTATTTAACTGTCCCATAATTATTGTGTGTATTTTATCATTTTCAGATTTTTGCTACTATAAATAGTGCCCCTGCTGAGCTTTGTTGTGGTTGAATCTTTGGGTACAGCTTAAGGAGGCGCTGGACCTCAGGAGGAGATGCCCCATTGCTCTGCTGATAAAGCATTGTTTTCTGGCCTGCCTCTTTTTCAGATTTGCATTTGAAAGGCCGGTTAACCCCAGAGTGCATATCCCTTTCCTATTTATTGATCCAAGAAAGTGCAGATTTGGGATAGCGTCTTCTAGTTTATAATTGTTATGACAGTAATTTATCACAGAAAAAAATAGATGGGCTATAGTGTTGCCTACATTCATTGTCATTTTCATTCATTTTTAGGCTATTTTTCTTCTGAAAAATGTACTGCTTATTTTATGATGAAATAAGTATTATTTGGTTCCTAGAAATTCACTTTACAGCCAGCTTTGAGAAATGCATCTTTTCCACTAAATCAGGCTCTTCTGTGTTATATTTAGCACTTTATTTCACATGCAGCTTAACTGTTATACAGTATGTTTGTTTATTGATCAAACATTGAATAAATGTGATAAATAGCACTACCCTATTTTGCAGAAGGTGAAATGGAGGCTCAGTGAGTCTAAGTGGTACATAATTAGTTTTATTTTTCTTTTTAGTAACAAGAGATAAAAAGATAGACCTTCAGAAAAAACAGACTCAAAGAAATGTGTTCAGATGTAATGTAATTGGGATGAAAAACTGTGGGAAAAGTGGAATTCTTCAGGCTCTTCTTGGAAGAAATTTATCGGTGAGAGTTCTCAGAAAATAAAACCTTATCCAACAAATTTTTATATTCATGAGTTTACATAGTTTTTTCATAGTCGTTAACCTTTTTAGATGCTTACTAGAACTCAGTGACCTATGTATGTTAGTAAAGTAAAATCTAAGGTGTAACAATAACCTCTTTGAACTGGCTTTACCTTTGTTTTATTGATGTTAGCTATCGTTGTGTCTTTTTTTTTTAACCAGCATTTAGATGGGGATTAAGTGAATACACACATGAAAGCATCTATCCCAGTTCTTGGCATGAAGTAAATGTACAGTAAATATTTTGAATTGAATACTGCTATCTAATTCTGACTCTTGCCTTGAGTAAGGAGATTGACGTATTTCCAGATGAGTTTCATATCTGACCAGATTATAGTATAATGAGAATTGCCAGCAGGTGGCTCTGGAGTACACACTTTCAACAATATAGTTTAATTCCTTTTCAGCTGCAGCTTTTCACTTTATGCAGAACAAATGCATCTTTTGTCTTAGACCTTAAGAACTAAGAAACATAAAATCAATATCCCCTTTGTACTGATAAATAATACATAATGTAGAAAACAATGCCCTTTCATTTATAACACATCCACACATACATGCAGAGTATGTGTGTTGATGAAAACTAGTTACTGTAATTTCTTACTGTAAATATTGAGATTTTTTTGTTGTTTTCAGAGGCAGAAGAAAATTCGTGATGATCATAAATCTTACTATGCGATTAACACTGTTTATGTATATGGACAAGAGAAATACTTGTTGGTAAGAAATTCTCTGGCATATAAAGATTATTAATTATTAGGTACATTTTTAAATGACTCTTTGAAAACACAATTGGGTTTAATTTAATGGCTGTATGTAGAACTTTTGTGTGATTTTTATTTTCACCTGATTTATTCATTGGAATTAATTCCCTTGATCTGTATGGTGATTACATGGGTGTAGATATATGTAAAAATTCATATTTATGTGGTTAATTGTATGTTATACCACAATAAGAAAGTAAAAAAAAAATTAACTCCTCTTTATTCTTTCTTCCAGTTTTATATTAAAAAAATGATGTCCTTTACTGTTGACTAGAAATTAATATGAAAACTTTAGTGCAGGTGCTTGGTAGTTTATCTATAATCTGAATTGAGTTTTATCTATTATAGTAGGGAGGAGTATAGTTAACAAATGTGTTAGCCTAAAAAATGAATGCAAGAAGTTATAACTGAAAAGATACTATGAAATACAGTAGAAAGAGAGTATATATTCTCCTTGGATTCAGTGAGATTTTGGTTTGAACCCTAGTCCACTACTGATTAGCTGTGTGACCTCAGGCAAGTGGCTTAGTCTCTCTGAGCCTGAGTTTCTTACTAAGTTAGCTAATATGAGAAGCTCCTAACAAATAATAGGTGCTAGAAAAAGTTATTCCCTTCTTTTTGGAAGTAGTTTATTCTGCCAGACAGGTGATCACATTGAATTTTCTACATATTTCACTCTTTATGATAAAAGTTCTCTGTTAGTTTCTCACTAAACCTTATTATCTCCCATTCTTCTCCTATAAGTATAGTTCTACTTATTGGATACTCAGTAAATATTGCCAACTGTTAATTTTCCTGTTTTTTTTCTTACACCATTCCTTTTAAATTGATGTCTTTCATGTCTCTGAATATCTGTGCTGGAATAGTGTTCTTTTAGGAATATACTGAGTCACTTCTGACTCTGCACTTCCCTTTTCTTCTCTTCAAGAAGGATACGGTATCTTATATAACTCAGTACTGAATTTTACTCTTGTTGGATCATTATTATATCATAGATGGGCTATTTCATTAGAGGTTTTATAATAAACATTGAAAAAGAGTAGGCCGTGGAGTAAAACAGAATGACCTCAGTATAAAGAGTTCTTTGCTTTGTGTTTTTGATTAATGGGGGAAAGGTGGTGTGGTAGAAAGAAAATAGACTTGGGATCATATCTGAGTTCAGCTTTGGTCTGATGACCTGTTAGATTTGTTATCTTAGGCAGTTGACTTCACCTCTTTAGCCAGCCTTCTTACCTATAGAATGTGGAGAATGCACTAAAGGGCCTGCCCAGCACTTTAGTCACTCTCTAAATGGTAGCTTCTGTAGAACCTTAATTGCCGTTTTTATCCACAAAATCAGAAGCTCCTTGTTTATCTACACTTCTCACTTCTCAAAATGGTCTGAAAAGTTATACTTAACTAGTAGGAAGTCAAGTTAAGCAAGTGATAAAACATCATGACTTGAATTATACATCAATGTTATGATACTTATGTTTCTCATTATGTTTTTCTTTACCCAAGTTGCATGATATCTCAGAATCGGAATTTCTAACTGAGGCTGAGATCATTTGTGATGTTGTGTGCCTGGTATATGACGTCAGTAACCCCAAATCCTTTGAATACTGTGCCAGGATTTTTAAGGTTTGTCACTCTTTTGGTCTATAACTAAGTCTAACTTTATATGGAGTTTAATGGAATTGTAATGTGTTTTCTAACCAGGGAAATGCAAAACAATCATGTGAGGAGCTTTTTAAAAATACATACACCTGTGTCTTATCCCTAAAGGTTCTGGTTTCATTGAGAGGGTAGCGTCCCAGACATCTTGTGTTTTTAAAAACATTTTTCCACATGTGACTCTAATGTACATTCCTGGGTAAGAACGTCTGCATTAATGGAAGGTCTTCTTGGCTATTAGGAATATTCGTGGATTATATATTGCCAGTTACACCAAGAATAATAATAGCTAGAGCAAGGGGAAAAACCAGAGGCTTGAAAAGTTATCAGTCACTTTGAGATTATCAACAAGATTCAATAGGAGTAAAAAATTATATGTACAAAGGAATTTATTCTAGCATTGTTTTTAATAGTAAAAAACTGGAAATAATTGAAATGTCTACCAATGGGAGAATGATTTACCAAATTAAGATAAAATAATCCAGTGGAATATTAAGCAGCCATTTAAAGTAATGATTTTGCAGTCAAATGCTCTACCACTGAGCTATAACCCCTGAAAGTAATGATTTTGAATTCTGAAAACATGGAAGATTCAGTATTATATTTTTAAATGGTGTGTCCAGCGCAACTGCAACTATATAAACATATTTATAAATGCGTGTGCTTAAGGACTAGGGGTGATATGAAAAAATGAGAATAGTTTGCTTTAGGATAGAGGAATTTAGGTGGATTTCTTTTTATTTCAAAATATTGTCTTTTTAGTAAAAACATATTTTTTCAATTTCTGGTGAATCTGAAGAAACCTCATAGGTTTGTATTGTTACCAGTGTTAGAAAGGTGGTCCTGATCTTATTAGGAGACTGACCTGACCACTGCCAGTCTCTCCCTCTTAGTTCGCTTTCTCTTTGAGACTACTGATACTTTGCCTATCTAGAGAAAATGTTTAGTGCACATTTAATTAAATTTAGTCATTTTTGAACTTGCCATCAGATTTTTATTTCATGTTTATTCCATAGCAACACTTCATGGACAGCAGAATACCTTGCTTAATCGTAGCTGCAAAGTCAGACCTGCATGAAGTTAAACAAGAATATAGTATTTCACCCGCTGATTTCTGCAGGAAACACAAAATGCCTCCACCACAAGCCTTTACTTGCAGTACTGCTGATGCACCCAGTAAAGATATCTTTGTTAAATTGACAACCATGGCCATGTACCCGTAAGTACTTGCTGTGCCATCATTTTCATGTCGCATGATTCATAACATTGCATGCCATTATTAGCCGTGAGGGTGGAATCTTTGTCACATAGAAGTTGTTCAGCAACAGAAAGAGACTTTGTAATGAGAAGGTACAAATTTATGAGTAAGTGCAAGTTTGGTTTGGGTGCCATAATAAAATTATATAAACAGTGCTTCTGACAATATTTGTATGTTTTTGAGTAGGCTGTAACTATCTTAATAGGATAGTAAAACAAAACTCAGCCTCCCACTCAGCATTAAAAAAATAGTCTCACTGCAGTGAAACGGGGTTAGCATCATGTTGCTTTCTGCTTACAAGGCATTTCCATATGAACAAAAAATTCATTTTTATATTTTCCTGCTGATTAATTGACCTTGAGTATGTGAAGGATTCTAAAAATCTTTTATGAATTTATGTTTAGATTATGGGTATGTTTGAGTTTAGGATAAAATGTCTTTTTTAAGTGCTGTAAAAAGTAGTTGTAATTGGAATTCCCACTATATGTGTTTTACTTTGTGTTTTGAGCCACAAATTTTATGTACATTTATTGTATATATGTACATGCATATGCACAAGCACATACTGTGGTCATCTTCATAGTTTACTAACTGCCTTAAAACTGCATGGTTCTTAATGGCATTCTCCTCAAGTACAGTGTTTGTATGAATTCTGTTTTGTAACAAGGTAGTTTTTCAGGCAGTGCGTTTCTCAGAAATTTATAGTTTATTCTGTTTATTATGATGTTAGTCTAAATTATTTTTCTTCTTCTGAAAATTGCAGTATAAAGTAGGGTAATAGTCAAACATTGCTATAAACTGAGGTTTTTCAGAAGGGTGGTAATTTGTACAGATTTTTCAAATCAGAGTTAATTTGACTGCTATTCGATTACCTAATATTTCTTTAAAAATGCAGTACGTCCTTGAAATTCTATTTGTATTGGAAGACAAGTCATTCCTATTACTATAAGATAAGCAAAACCTTATTTATGTTTTACCTTTGCTTTAAAACTCTCATGTATGTTATCTACAGAGAGGATCAATACAGAGACAGACTCTCCCAAGACATGGGCAACACTGATAGAATAGAGAATTTGAGAAAAATCTGGGTCTTTCTAAAAACTGCTTTGTAAGTTACTTTTTCTTTATGGCTTCTGTGGGATTTTGTTGACATTTTCTTATAGATGACCAAATCTCCTTTCTTGCCGTAATTAACATTTAGTAATTATCCAGAAACGCACTGCTTGGTCAGGCTTACTGCCTAACTGTATATTATGGTGTCTTTTTTTTTTTACTATGTAAGTGCACTATTTTAATCTTGTAAATAACTGCAGCTGTGTTTTTAGATCTGCATCTTTAAAACATTTTACTGCAATTTGTGTGTGTGTGTGTGTGTGTGTATGTGTGTGTGTATATGATAAATGTACATACATGAACACTTGATTAAATGATTAATCCCAAACTACTTCTCATGAAGCACCTCCCTGTTGCTAAGCATACTTTGCATCCCTTCTTTTTGGTGGGTGGAGCCTGTGTATGTTGAAGAGTCAGATTCAATTTATAAAATAGCAGATGGATTCCAGTATGACAGCTGGCAGTGACTTAGTAGCAGTGAAATGTTCATCATCACAAACCTAGTTTTAAAAAGGAATGTCTTGAGTCTATAAGAGTTTTTTAAAAAATTAATTCTTGTTCTTCTTCATGTTGGGAATTAGGCATTATTGGGATGCTGCTAATCTCCACAATCATGCCACCGTGTGCTGTGGTCTCATCAGATCTCACAAGCTAAGCCAAGTCAGATTGGGCCAGTCCTTTGACTGAGAAGCCTCTAAAAAATGTTCAGGTGTTACAGGAAGTGATGGCATTGATTCATCAGGTGGCTCTCTTCTGAGTGGGTTCTGTGCCAGCACCTCTTCAGGGGTGGTGTGATGGCTTTGTATTCTGAGTGGTTCTGACCACTGAGCAGTCATTGGAGACCCCTACTTTGATTGTTAGGGTGGAGGTGAAATGGGTTGCTCCATGTGCCTGTACCAACTAGTGCAACTCCACTCAACCAGAAAGGAGTCAGAAAGCCTCCCTAAATTTCCTATCTACTATCAATTGGATCCATTGTTGATTTTTACATCCTTACCCAGAGTTTCATACTTAGCTGCTGTGTTTTAGTAGCAGATGAAATTAACCCTGTATTTTGTTCAAGTGGAAATTTATGAAGCACTTTGATTTCCTTTGGGAGCCAGGGTGCTTAATGAATTAAAGATGATGTTCATATCTCCTCAGGGTTGAATATACTCGTCTTTTGAGTCTTTTGTGTATTTGTCACTCTTCTCCTTCCTGGTTTTCAGGCATGTGTGTATGCTGAGGGAGGAGGAGGGAATGGTTATTTAAATGCTAGCAAACCTTGTCCTTTTGATGGATGCTGTGGCTTACTCAGTTTTTCTTTTTATTAATTCAGTTGAGGGTGCCATCTATTGCTGTGCATATTTATTCCACTAAAATTCCACTCTTGTATTACTAATTCCATCCCCCCTCCAAAAAAAGCAAAAGTGTTAGCTAATTTTCCTTAGATTTTCTATAGGGAGGGAGGAGGGAGCTTGCTGTTTATTATATTTTTAGTAAATGTGGAATTCTGCACAACTTTAGCATGCCCCACACTATCCTTTTCCTTAGTGTTGCTTATGCCTAAATTTTTTTTAAGTTGGCACACCCTGACTTGTGCCATATTTGTAAGTAAGAACTCAACTCCTGTCCTTCTGTGTGTTTTCGCAGCCATGCCCGGTTACGCTGTATGTGCACCTGCAACAGGTGTACATTTTGCATCTGTCAGAACTTCCTCAACTCAGACTTGCTGCAATCTGTAAAGAACAAAATCTTCACTGCAGTTCTTAACAGGTTCTTAACTTTATTTACTGGGTACCAGGCATTCTGTTAAAATACAAAAGAAAAAAGTGGATAACTATTTATTATACAGATACTCACTACAAAGACAACAAGCTTACTGATGCCCAACTAACTTCCACTAAAATTCTAGCTGTGGTGACAATGTTTAGTTTGGGAATCATCCTTAATAATGTTTTTAAATTAATAGATATATTTAGAGGACTATAAAATAAGATTTTGGGGTTTTTTTTCATTAAAAAAGTTTAAGTATCTTTCATATTAGAGGATACTATGTAGGGAGATTAAAATTTTTTGGCTGAGAGTTGTAGATTAGGACTTTTGTAGTAAGGAAAAGACACATTGATCCCAAATGTTATACTATACTCAGCTTACATTCAAATAATACAATTTATTAAAACCATACTTATGTGAACAGTATCTTAGTTTTGAAAACATTCTTTATTATAAGGACCTGGAATGTTTATTTGAAAGAACGTTGTTTCTGGAAATGAGGATAATAAGCAACTTTAAGGATTCAAAGGAATATGGAAAAGAAAAAAAGATCTGTAGTACTAGTTTTCGAGGTCTTTATAATTGAGCCAAAACATAAAGTGTACCTAGAAAATAATATGCTTTTAGAAAAGAAAGGAAAACAAAAAAACAGGATATATACATCCCCTCAAAGCAATGAACTTGGAAGGTTATATTCTTATTCTGGCCATGCTACTTTTGTTCAAATTGATTTTACATTTTGTGAGCATTTAAGAGCCTATGTAATATTAATTTGTACCTGATGTCAAATTTTTATGTGTCTAAGGATAAATTAGGTTTTTAAAATCATTCAAATGTCATTGGGAGCTAGGCTTGATTAAGACAGATGATCAAGCTAAATGGGTTTTGATTAGAAATGGGTCAGTTACTTGGTTTACCTTTGAACTCTCACTGAGGGCGAGGCTCCGACTATAGCAGAGGAGTAGGATAGTTTGTCTGGACCAGCAATATAGTAGACGTGGCTATGAAACAGGGAGGCTATCTTATGTGAGTCAGAAACTGACTTTGAAGCCATTCTAAAAGAGTTTTGGCAATGTTTTGAGCACTAGCAGCTCTGGAATAAGAATGCAGCCGTCTCAGGTGACTGCTTTGAAGGGATCACCACTCTCATATGGTGGTAAACCTCTGCCTCTGTCCTTGGAGTGGCATGTTATAAAGTAGTAACACAGGCAGAGTCTCTCAGGACAACTGTCTGAGAAAATGTAAGGCTAGTTCAAACCAAACAACACTCAGGAGCCCTGGAGTCAGAAGTGGTGGAGTTGGGAGAGATTCTAGAACTCATCTGGCCTGCCCTCCCGTTAGGATGTCTTCCTGCAGGCCTTCCTGAGAGGGTGCTGTATATCTGCTGATAGCTTTCCTCATTGGAGAGGGGTTTTGCTTTTGCTTTGCTTTTTATTTATTTTTTTTAAACTAAAATGATTTCCCTATAACTTTCTCTCCTTTAGTTTTAGTTCTGCCCTTTAGAACAACATACGACTATTCTACTCCCTCTTCAACATAGCAATCCTTCAGACATTTGAAGACGGCCATCATGTCTCCCCTAATTTTCTCTTCTCCAGGTAGAACATCCCCATTTCTTCCAGCCTTTTCTTAAATTAGATGGTTTAGTAACCCCATCATTCCTGGTTGTCCTTATCTGACACTCCTGTAGGTTTTCAGAGTACCTCACCCCATCATTCCTGGTTGTCCTTATCTGACACTCCTGTAGGTTTTCAGAGTACCTCTTAAAAGGTGCCACTGAGAATGGAGAACAATGCTCCAGGTGTGATCTGACTAGTCCAGAACAGTGGGCAGTCGTGTTCCACAGTTAGGATGGCCCCTGTCTACTGCATGAATTAACTTTTTAGCAGCCCCATCCCACTGTTGATGCATATTAATCTTGGGATTATTTGAAATCACATTTTTTTTCATATGAAGTGCTATTAAGACAGTGTCCTTTCCTCTCTAATTGTGTATTTGACATTTTTAATTGACTCTTTGAATCGAAATGCAGATACATATGTATCTCTATTAAATGTCATATTCTTCTTTTTGATCCATTTGTTCTAGCTCAGTCATTTCAAACATTATTTCTGTCATTTGTCCCATTATATATCTCTCTCAGCATTGTGTTATTTGCAAATTTGGTAGATATGTCTTCTTTATCTTTGAAGTTATTGATAAAAAATAATGTTAAATACTTGGAGATTGGAGAGAGCGCGCTAAAGTGAGCAAGCCCTGTAGTACTCCGCTGGAGAACTCTTTTTCTCAGTGATGCAGGTTCAGAATTCTTGGGGAAGAATTATTCTGTCAATTAAAAATATTTTATTCCCCAGCCCATATTTTATCTTATTTCTTATAAGAGATTTTATGGAGGGCTTTTTTGAAATCAGTATATAGTTTCTACCACATTCCTCTGATCTACCAATGTAATTTTGTCTAAGTAGGAAGTGATATCTATTTGATGTCTTATTCTTGGTAAACCCACCTTGGCTCCTAGCAATTGCTTATCATAAACTCTTTTATTTATTCTGGAAGCTCTTGATTGTCCATAATTGCAGATTGATTCATTGTTTGCATCTTTAGTAACAATTTTATTTTTGAGTTGGTTTAGTCAGCTTCCAAATGAAATAGGTTGGGTATGCATTAATGGATGAGCTTGCTCATAGTAAATTACTCTGTACAGTGATCCTCGAAGAGAAATCAGTACATTTTGTCATATCTGTTTATCAACTAGAAGTAATTTAATGGTAATGTCAGCATATATCACTGACATCTGATAATCAAGAATGGAAAGAATGAAAAAGATGAGGAGGGAAACGAGTGTACCTTTCAAAGAACTCCTTCCTATCCCTGGTAGTAGTTCAATAATTTATTTTGTAGGAGTACAGTAGAAATTTAGGAGTTCTATATTGAAGTTTCTTCTAGTTTACAAAAGGATGTAGGTTAAGTAGGTGGGGTGGAAACCCTACAGGATCTGGATGGATGATGGAGGTGAATGAAGGTGGACAAGTATAAGAAGTAAGAGAGGTAGGGACTATGACAGGCCCTGTCTAAAAGAGGCAGCCACAACTCAGCTTTGGCCATTCTTTGTTGTCCAGGCCTGTGTTACCACGTCTTCTGATTCTATGAGACACTAGAAATCAGGATTTTTACGTGAAATTTGCTGATATTTGAATAATGGCAATTAAATTTAAAAATTTTAAAGTACTAATCAGAACAAACAGAGCGTGTTTACAGGCCACCAGTTTGCAACCTCAATCTTAAGATACAGCATAGAGTTGTGAAAATACAGGCAAAAGAAAAAAATGTTTACCTAAGGAATAAAGTTGTCTCTTAGACACTCCCCTGCCCCTAATTTTACCTCTTTCTCATGAAAAATTTGAAAAAGTTATGGGGTGACTGAGTGAGGATAGAACCACCTTTCCCTACAGTTTTTCGGGTTTTGGCAGCCTTTGGTGGTTGGTCACCACTGGTTTGCCATGCTAGGTGTTTCTTACTGTTACATAAGCAGAAAAAGGATTGACTGATTAAGAGGCATTTAAGAATTTTTCACTGTAATTCAGTAGGGAGAATTCTCACTCAACACTAATCTTAAGTCTTTGGTTTTAGAAATCTGTCATGCCTAGTGTTTGATTTAGAACTGTTGGTTAAAAGAGCAGTTTTAAAATTTTTATTTAAGCATAACATTTTATTAAATATCTGCAAAGAAATCAATAGACAAATATTGGTGCATACGTGTTGGTCTCAAATTAGTGCATTGTAAAAGTTTTTGTCGCTGAAATAGAAATTACTTCCAGAGATAATACACGTTTGAGGCGACATTCTCCCTTTACCTCACCCCTCCTTTGATTTATTCACTCAAATACTTAATTTAAGTACCTGCTTTAGATAGGATCCTGTTGTGAGGTGAAGCAAAATAGTAAAGGTGAGGAAGACATGGACCTGCTTTTAGGTACCTTTCTAAGTATTATGTTAAAAATTTTTCTTTAAACTTTGGTTACAGTTTCAACGACCTTATTTTATTCCCTCATGCTAAAAGAGAAAGTGCTATAACCTGATCATGAGAGGATTTAAGCCTAATTAATTAGTTTATACTTAGGCAATTTCAACAGATTCATTTCTGAAATTGTCTATTTTTTCCCTAGCTATCTGTCTTTGACCAGAGAAGATTGCCCCTTTTTCTGAGCTTACTTACTGATACTACATATTTTAAGTAGAAAGTAGTAGTAAATTTTTTTTTGTTTCCAGTTTAATTGACTGTATATTGATTTCAACATGTGAGAGAGAAACTATGTATCTGACCTGTAACTTTGTTCTTTTGTAATTATGGGCTCACCTTTCAGATCTGGATAGGTTTATGTTTTTCTTTAGAATAATTTATGAATAACTGGAATTATTTGGATTTAAATGCATTTGAAAGATGATTAACATGTAGTCAGATGATCTGAATCTTTGGCATTGCTTTCATTTCAAATAGTGTAAATCATGTTACTGGGGAAAAATACCTTTTGATTATATTTTAATTTTTAAATACCTTTTAATCTGAAAGTGTTAAAATGAGTATGTAGGGATGAGCTTGATTGTTGGTTTGAACTACCCAGGATTTTAGTTTATTAAGTATTTATTATTCTGACTTTAGAACACTCCTACTTTGCATGAGGATTTCACTATACTGTAGTGTGCTGTGAACTCTAATTTGTCTCTTCCTTTAGATGTTTGTTTTCATTTGTTTGTCTGTGCCACTTAGTCATTTTTTTAACTCGTCTTCATCCTTTTCCCAGCTAAGTTTCTGTGTGTAATCCTCCCACTTCTCCTAACCTATAATTTAGTCAGAATTGTTTATTTTACAATTTATTATTTTGGTGTGATTGTCTTTGATGTGTATTTTGGTTTTAGGATTTCTTTCATTCCATTTTATTATTTGCATTAATCATCTAAATGATTTGTTTGTGTTACTTCTTAAGTTTGGTAGCAGAGTTTTACTTTCGCAAGCAAGTGCATGGTTCACACTGAGTATTTACAGAGACCCAAAGGTAAAGGTATGATGGACAGTCATTGTACCCATTTTATTTTTAAATGTATTTTGTAAATCGATGTATGTGACATTTATTTTAAACCATTCATTAATGACTTACTTCACTTGTCTGTATTACTTTACTAATCACCTAAGTTGCTCCTTTATATAGTTTAAAATCATGTTACTTAATATAGGGGCCCTTTTTTTGAAGAAAGGATTTTACTATCATCACACCAAAATGAACTGCCTTTTCATAGGATCTCCTTATGAAGAGGATAGGTTCCTAGGAATCTTAATGTTATGAGGTTCTGTTGGGAATGCACGAGTTCTTAGGATATTATGTTACAGTAAAATATTGTATCCAAGGAAGTCTGTCCTGTGTTTTAGTTTCATTTGAAATTTCTATGTTCCCTTGTATGAAGGTCCTTACAAGGCTTTTCTTTGAATTTGGATGCATAGTCATATGTTTAAAATTATATAAGAGCTTGTGTTGCAGGTTCTTATTAAGTAAGCTGCTGCTGCTTATAATTTTAAAACTGTTTGCCATTTGGGTAGTATATTAAAGGACATGATGAGGTGAAGTTTGCCTATTCTGATCTTTAAGTGTCAGTAGTTAATATATAGGTATTATGTGTTTCCCATAGAGTGTTTCCCACGTATTTACTATCACCTAGAAATTTTGATTCTTCTAATGCTTAGTGATGTATTTCTTGACATTGATGCACACCTATGTCCTTTTCCGAAGTATGTTACTATTTAGGCATGCTCAGTTAACAGCTTTCTTATGATTTCTGTTGCAGTTCATCTTTGTTGAACACTATATTTTGATTTCTTAGCCTATTTTGAAAAATATCCTATTAAAATATTTCATGCGTACTAGTTCAATTAGGAGAATTATCATTATTAAAATTATTATTAGTGGTAACAGCATTATTATCGGAAATAAATATTAAAAAATACTTCATCAGGTAGAAACACTGAGAGGAATAAAAGCAGGGAAGTCCAGAAGACTTTTTAAAAACTGAGATATTTAAAAACAGAAAACTATAGTTTTGGTGACCTTAGACAGTTTTCAACTTGAGATATGTAATTGCCAATAGGATAAAGCTATATGTGATATCTATGAGCCCTCATAACTCTAGGTTACATGCATTACAGTTGTATAGGCTGTTTCAAAGTGTTAAAAATTCATACCTGAGATATGTACATGGATAGAATTATAAAATTAGAAGACTATTCATATTAGTGTATTTGTACACCTCTGAGTTGTGTTTGAAAAGGATAAAACAATGAGATAAGAAGAACGAAAACTAGGAGATGCAAGTTTACTTCTGAGAAGTTGTATGGGAAGTGACTGGGTGGAACTACTCTTGCTACAATCTCTTAGCCTTGCTGCTCTTGAGTATGTTCTACTGACCTTTTCTTTCCTCTGCATGATAGCCTGCAATCTGAGTCAGTGTTAATTGCTATCTGGATCTTTCTAAATTCTCCCCCGTCCTCAAATTCTAATTTTTGCAGACTTTTAGGTCTCTGCAATAGTTTTTATACCCCAGATATAAAGTCCTGTGACACATTATAGAAACAGTATTAAAAATACCCTATTTCAAATAGCTAGAATGGGTTTAATTCCACTGAGCCCTTTAGAATTTGATTATTTTATATTTCTAAATATTGCAATTGATAACATTTCCTTTATTTATTATTGGTTAAATGCATTGAGCCAATAAAGATTTTAGTTCATGTTCTTATATTCACCGTGAATTATAACGTTAATCAAAAGCATCTTGTATGCCTTTTAAGGCATTCTGTGCAGAAGGTACATAGGAATTTTGGTCAGTCTGTTACCCACCTTGTGTGGCTCTTCACACAAACAGTTCTTAGTTGAACTCTTTATTGCCTGAATTTTGAAACGTTTCCTTCTCTCTGCCTTATTAAGTAGCAGCCTTAATAATACCAAGTCCAAATATGTTGGTCAGCTCCCACACCTGTGTTAAGAAGCGCTTGTCACCTGATGGACATATGGGCCCTCAGCACTTCTAAGGCAGAAGGCCAGCATCTAGCACACAGGAGGTTTCCACCTAGGAACTGGAAAAGTTCTGAAGAGCTTCAAAAGATTAATTAAGGTTATATTCCAGCATTTTAGTCATTATTTCTTATGTTCTAAAAAGAGATACTGCTGAACTAAGTTATCTTATTCTACATAGAGTAGGAAAATATGGTGATCTGGTATATCAATAGATTTTTAAAAAACATTTAAACACATTTTTCACCTTGTGATATTCGTTTTTGGGAAGTCTGTCTTAAGGAAACTATCCTAAACACAGAAAAATCTTATGTAGGAAGATATTATCACTTTAGTTATAGTCACCAGTAAGTGGAGACAGCCACCAATCGGAGAATGGAATGGAATGCAGCTGTTTAAAATGATGTTTCCATAATTTATGGAAAAGCCCTTACATAATAGTAAGTTTTTAAAAGGATATAAAATTGTATAAATTAGACACATTGTGTTTGCAGCTGTGTAAGAAATACATAGAAAAAGTCTAAAAAGAAATATCCCAAATTTTAATTAGTTGCCTTAGGTGATAGAACTTTAGGTGATATAATTTTTTTTCCTGCTTTTATTTGCCACGTATAATGAGCATATATTACCTTTTTAATGGTCAAAAAAATAAACTTTAAGAAGAAAGAAAAAGTATGCAATAAGATATTATAATTTATTTTAAGATGATATTTTATGTAAGTCATTTTGAAAGAATTATACTTTTGAATTGTGGAAGAATTATTTTTGCTTGAGTTTAGAAATGAACTAGGAAGCAGCTTTATGAAACTATTACTCTGCTTCTGCTTGAGACCTGAAATGGCAAACATGGCTCAGTCCTTGAAACTTATGGACTACAATTAAGATTGCACTATTCTCTATTCAGGTGGTGTCAGTTAGCTAAGCAATGACAGATGCGCTGTCCATTATAAATGCTTTCTCTTTTATAAATAAAGCCTGGTTAGTGCAGCTTTTAAATGCACATGGTAAAGGCATAAAATAGTTCTCTGAGTAGCTTTCCATGTCTAAAAGTATCTTAAACAACTCCTATAACATTGATGGAGTCATTGAAATATATTTTATGAGTTAATATTTGCCTTAAGTTTTAAACTAGTCCTATCTTGAGCATGTATCTATACTGTTTCTCATGTATAAATATAAACTGCTGTTTTGGCTATTGAAGGGTATACTGTAGCTTGGGGAAAATAATAAATACTATCTTGAAATGCAAAAGAAAACTAAGGAATAAAGTCAGTCAGAATATATTTCATGCTGGTAATACTTTCTTAAAATACAACAGAGGGAGCTGTGTGAAACAGATTCCATACTTGAAGACAATTTGTTAGAAATCATTTCGACTGATTTTAATGTGTTTCTAGCTAGCTTTAATCCTAACCCCGTTTTTTCCCTAAATTAAAAAATAAATGTAAAAAATGAAAAAAAAAATCCCATCAGTGAAGATGCATGAAAATCACAGAGAGACCAAGCTGAGGCAAAAGCTGTTATGTACTTTTAGCCTGTGTTCTCACTTTACGTTCTGTACATCTCTATTGACTTGGTGGTGTAAACTTTGAAACTCTCATCATAGGTCTGTCACAGTCTATGAGTTTGGAATTTTGGACTTAATTTTTTCAGGTATATGATTGTAGTTTTTGGTAGTCTGAAATTAGAAGCATCTATAAACTTCATGACTAATAGTTGTTAGCCTCAGTTTGAATGAATACTTACGGTCACCACATATTGTCAGGGCTGCTTATGGTATTGGTTTCAAGAGCTTCTCTTAGTGTTTCGGATATACCAAGACCAGCCTTTGAGGGGTATATAGAGAATGTCTATAACAGCTTTAGATTTCCTTGCCTGGTATGTGAGTGTCTTAAAAGAGTACATGTAGATAGATTTTTTTTTTTAAGTTTGGAAACTTGCTATGGAATACATTTATTTTAAATATAGAAAGCATGAGATGCATCGTATAGGGTGGCAGCTCAATTTATGTGTGGGGTGTTTAATTGAGAGAGATTATTTTCAGTCCCCTTCTTTTGTGAGCTCTGCTGTGAACTGCAAACTGTGTACAT
Source organism: Tapirus indicus (assembly GCA_031878705.1). Lineage (NCBI taxonomy): Eukaryota > Metazoa > Chordata > Mammalia > Perissodactyla > Tapiridae > Tapirus > Tapirus indicus. The sequence continues at coordinate 20,910,199 of CM062932.1, forward strand.
GTGTATAAAAGGTTAAGAGCCCGGGTAGCTGAATGGGGTGCCATGCTGTTAGCAGACGACGAAGGAAGTATTACTCACCAGGTGCATGCCATCAGCTCTGTAGAAGATTCCATCTTCATGGAGTCATCTCATGGTCCACTTTTTCTTGAAGCCAGGTAACATTTCCCACAACCAGTGGGTTGGCCTTGTTGGAGTTTTTCCAACTGGAAAAACTGAAACCTAAGTATTCTCTTCCCTAACTTTAAAAAAATAAATAAAACATTGCCTGTTGGAAGAACTAACTTGCAAGGTGGAATGAGCCTGTGCTATCACTTTGCTTTGTAAAATAGTAGTTATGTAAGGAGTGCTTTGTTTTTAAATAGACTGGGGCAGATAAGAAATTGGAGTGCTGTGTGTTGTTTTGCCATGATGATAAGCATGGAGCACCCTGGCTTGCATTACAGACTTGTTTGTAGGGGTGTGCAGATTGCATTTTGTGATAACTAATCCGATTGTTCACTCTTTGACTGTTACTGAGGCAAAGTAGTTTTGTACAATTTATATTCTTGGCTTGTAACTCTTTTGCATATGTCAGTGTCTTGGTCTTTTAATGATGTCTGACTTTTGCTGCAAATCCGCTTAACTTAGTTTTGAAGTAACCCAAAGTAGGCAGTCTCTCTAAGCTCTTAATTCTGTAAGTTTTCTACATCACCTCAATTGTATTCACTTAACCAGACTTCAGTGACACTTGAATAAAATGTTCCAATCTTTGCTTTAAAGCTTTATCCTCTTCCTGGTAAGCTGTCATACTTGAGACTCTCGAGGGTGCTTAGCAGTGTTATTAACTGAGCATGCTCACAAACTCAGTTTGTGGTACAGGCTGTCCCTGTTCTTGTCATGCATAATACAGCTTCTTTTATGTCATCTACCTTTCAGTCCATCATGTTACATTATGTCCTTTAGTTGGTACCATTGTCACTGCCTGTCTGACTAATACAAGGGTTTTTTTTTTTTTTAAATTTAATTTAATCAGCAGTAACCAAATTAATGCAAACTGGTAAACCTTCCCCTCCCCCTTTGGAATTTTTTTGGTAAATTTTTATGGGGCTGAATGTTTCCAAAGCTTAGAAAAGTATTGTCACTTGTCGCTTAACTGCTTACAAGTTAGCTTTTGGTTCCGGGAGACAGGAGATTGCACGTGAAGTTCTGTGAAATTGACTCTCAAAATTGTGAGATCTGTCTTACCTCTCATTTTGAAGGACAGTGGTGGTATTAAAAAAGTGGTAGCTTGATTTGTCTAAGTTCTCAGTTTCCCATGTGAAGAAAATGTATAAAATTTTAGATGTTGTTTACTCCCAAATAGTAGCTGATTGTAAAGACATTTGTCTTTATTAATGTCTGCATTCTGACTTAAAATAATGATTATCTAAGCAATGTATGTGTGACTATATTGATAAATGGTTTTGGTAAGCATTACTGTATGCAATTATCCTGACAAGTGTGCTAATACTTCCCTAAAAGTAGACTGTTAATATAGCTGGTATTTTCATACTAATCATGTTTTAAACATTAATTATATTTTCTGACTACAGGCACGTGACACAAGCTGACCTCAAGAGCTCCACGTTTTGGCTTCGAGCAAGTTTTGGTGCTACTGTTTTTGCAGTTTTGGGCTTTGCTATGTACAAAGCATTATTGAAACAGCGATGATTAAAAAAAAAAAATACTGGCCCTACCAAAAACAGATACTTTTATGTACATTCTGAATGCTTTAAATTCTGCTAGAAATATTGAGATATTTATACATGCAGAGTTACTTTATTAATATTTGTAATTCATGCATAAGAGTATTTTAATGATGGTTATAACTGCAGTATTGGTTAGCATATGGAAAGAAACAGCTTAGCAGCCAAACTAAAATGGCTAAATTTCAGAGGCCAAAAGGGAATATTTTGTAGATAATGTACATATTCACGCAAGATATGGTCTCCCAAACTGAGTTCTAGAAATGATGTTTCTAGACGTTTCTACATGGTATTGTTAGTGCTCAGTTGGCTCACTCTCCTAGGTTTAGGTCAGCTCAGAGATTGTATTTACTCATGGATCACTTATTTATTTCACATTTACTCAGAATGATCTTTGGGTTCTTTAAGTACATGAGGCACAATTTGCCATTTTCTCTCCATTTTTAAGAACCAACGAGTCAGTGTCAGCTTACCATCACCACTTCCAGTCACTCGTGGTAGGCCAGCTGTGAAGCCGTCCTGCGGTCCAGAAAATTGTATAGCTGAGTGTGAGGCTGTCCTTTAAGGAAGGGGTAAGCTAAAGGCAATTAGCAGAGGCGTGACCTATGTGATTATGTTGCTTCCTTTGTCAGTATGTTGAATTTTATAGCCCTTTCAATTAAATGAGAAAAAAGATTTGTACATTATCAATGTTTTTAGTTTAAATAAACGGTCACCATTACTACTATTGAATTTCTTCCCAAAGTGTAAATCTGTCTATAATGGCTGTGTCTATTATAGTATATTACAGTAGCTGCATGTGTCATGAAGTGTTCTATATCTGGCTAGGATAACCTAGAAGCAGCAGTTTTTTAAATGGTAAAATAAATCTAATGAATATAAACTCTCATGATAAACCTATTTTTTCCATCATCGACCTTTTCAAGTATTTAAATAAATAACTGCTGTGTACTGTGATCTTGAGTTTTTTGTCTTACGAAGTAAATATTTCTGTACAGATGTGAGTGAAATCCTCTGGTTTCTATCTTTCTTACCTTGAAAATTATTTTTTTATACAAAAAGATAATACTCATTAGGAAAGAACACAAGTATGATTTGTATATATGAGGAAATCTATTTTAAAGTTGTGGGGAAATCTGTTCTTAGAAAAGGCCAATTGTTTTCCCCTACACATACCTAACTAATGTGGTTTCTGCTATGATTACGTGTTTATATTCTCCTTTAACATGGCTCTTTCCCCTTTGCTGTTCTGAGGGATGTTTTCTTACAAGATTGCACTCCTGAAGCAGCTATAACTGCGTATCTTACCAGCTATAAGCTTGTAAAATATTATATGCCATGTTTACTTGCATACTTCCCTGTCTCCCTTCCCCTTTTTCATTCTAAATTTGAGGAAAAGGAAAAAAGTAAGCAAAAATCTGGGGACTCTTCATTGTCATTATTTTCTGAGATTTTCCAATTTACCAAATAAATCTGTCAATTATACAGATTCTAATGACAGTAAATTCTTTCCTTCCTAGTTCTTCTCTGTTCAGACTAAAATATTATTTTAAATGAATATGCCTTATAGATTGTTGTGTTTGTGAGAAACAGAGGAAAGCAGGTAACTTGTCAAGAGGTGAAAAGTGGTGTGTTTATATATTTAGATTTTCTCCCTTACTCAAATCTTACATGTCTAATTCTCTTGCTAAGCCCAGCAGCCTTTTCTCAACTGTCAGTCAGTCCAGGCAGGCAGGTTAGCAAGGGGAATGCTCATTGATTTCTCCTCTTTAACTTACAGGCACATGCAGATATTTTTATTTCACATCCACTTTAGGGACTAGTTAATGAAGAGAAATATATGAATAAATACAGTAATAGGCATCTGGCTTTTACAATTTATTCAGAAGATGCAAGCTGTAAGAGTACTAAGAATAAATGAGAAAAATAGGAACCTGAGGATAAAAATGAAATCTTTCATTTTGCACCAATTGCATTATCTTTTAAATGGACAGTTCTTCCCAAAGAACTGGGAAGGCTGCTTGCTACAATGTTTTTTTTTTTTTTTTTTTTACTTTTTTTTGTGAGGAAGACCGCCCTGAGCTAACATCCGTTGCTAATCCTCCTCTTTTTGCTGAGGAAGACTGGCCCTGGGCTAACATCCGTGCCCATCTTCCTCCACTTTATATGGGACGCCGCCACGGCATGGCTGACAGGCAGTGCGTCGGCGGGCGCCGGGGATCCGAACCCGCAAACCCCGGGCTGCCAAGCGCAGACGAAACCGCTGCGCCACCAGGCGGCCCCTGCTTGCTACAATGTTTTAATGAATAGTTAGGCAGTCATGCGAAGAAAATCATTTGAAGGTTTGTAGGCCTGTGGCATAGTGTAGTAACTTAGCCTTACTTAGCACACCAACGGTCTCTTGCTTCTTGCCATTCATCTGCCTTTCTCTTTCACGTCTTACTGAAAAATGAGCAGTGTCCTGCATTGTCGGAACTTTTAAATGGTACAGTACGAGTGGGCTGTGATGTTAGGAGTTTGGGGAGCACATAACCACTCTGAAATGACCCATGGAAGAGGAGGTAGGAGGGCTGTGGATATCTGTTTGTGCGTATCTGTACATCGCCTGTCAGGGGAAGGCACCAAAGAGGAAGTATACTGATGAGCCAGTCCTGAATGAAATGAGAACTTTTCTGACCTGAGGGAAGGCAACTAATAATGAATAGCAGGGGGAAAGTAGAGGTAAGTGCTCAGACCCTGTGTAGAGCATAAATCCTTCCTAAACAGGCCCTCAGAATGCAACTGGTGTTAGCTTTGATGCCCCTTTTGTCTGAATTGTATTAGTAAAACTCAATGTAAAAGTGACTTTAAAATATATATGCAAATCTTAAAAATGAATATGTGATATTTTCATTAATACATTTATTTATTTATTTATTTATCCTTTAACTTTTAATAGTCCATGTGTTTTTGGGAAGCTGATTTGGGACTAGATACTTTTTGAGAAAACACACATCACTATGCTAAATTTATATAATGTTTACAGTATGAGAATGCTCCATGCAGGTAGCCTGACCTTTCCAAAAACCTCGATCCCCAGGTTCATAGTCCCAGTAACCCACTTGTTAAAACCCCTAAGCTTGCAAGTAATTCTTGTCTTTTAACTCTATTTATCAAAAGTCTCCATCAGTGAGAGCAAATATCTGTTAACCTGTCTGGCCCTCAGCTCTGTAGAAGCCTCTGACCTGTGGGTATTGCAGTTATGTATCTCAGATTTCTCTAGTCTGTCCCAAATTCAGAAACTCTTGTCCCGTTGTTCCAGTGGCACACTCACCCTCGTCAGACCATTTGTCCGTTATTTTTGGTTCAGAAAGTATGGGTACCTTACTAGAAGGTGAGATTTTGACGTCATTAGTAAATACTTTTTTAACTTCATAGTGCCATTCCGGTTCCTAGCTATATTTTCCAATGATAGAGTTTTGCTCTTTAGATTTTATCTTCTCCTTTAGCATAGACAGGTGCAGAAGTTGGACAGTGAAATTGAGAGATTGTCATTCCTTCTGGGTTTGAAAGCCGCATGTTGGATGCATACACACAAGGAGGCATTGCCAGTGTTATCTTCGTATGTTGAAAAATCCAGATTCCACAAGAACAGTTTTTCTCTTAGTATTTTCCTATTCATAGTTTACATATAACTCATTTATAATCAGATAACCTTTGCAAGTGTTTATTATTAGGATGATATGGGTATATATGCTGTAGTGTAACTCATGGGTCACAAACTTTTCTGTAAAGGGCCAGATAGTATTTGAGACTTCAGCAGCTACTCAACTCCATCATAGTGAGAAAACAACCATAGACGATATGTAAACAAATGAGCGTGACTGCGTTCCAATAAACTTTACGTATAGGCACTGAAATTTGAATTTCATATAATTTTCACATGTCACAAAATATTCCTAATTGATTTTTTTAGCCATTTAAAAATGTAGAAACTGTTCTCAGTTCATGGGCTGTATGAAAATAGGCTGTGGCCTGGCTTTGACCAACCTCTGGTATAACTGATGAAAGTATAGTAGCAAATGCATAGCAGCGTTTACTAGTTTAGAAAATTTTACCTGGTTGTTTTGGAATTTGAGTATAACTAGGAAGAACTTAAAACTACTGTAGTCATGTTTTGTTTGTAGGGAAACTAAGACTGGACCTGCAGGAGGTGTTTGATTTGTTTCACTCTTTCTGTTGGTATTGTTCACCCAAACATGGTGCTCTGGCCAAGCTGGGGCTCACCTCGAGGGCAGTTTGGCACTCAGAAGGTAATGGTAACATCAGTTCCAACTTCCTCTAAGCACTCACCTGGAGCTATTCTTTTGGTACTTTATCCATGTTTGTTTTCAATTTGTCCAATTGTGTAATTGGCACACCTGGAAGGTGAAAGACCCTCACAAGAATGTTCAGTTTGGACTCTAGTTACCTGGGGAATCAACCCCCTTGTGCCCATGACAGTGTGAGGATGCTTCTTATTTCTTTAGATTTTAAAGTCAAAACTTCAGAGCATAAGTAGACCACAAAGGTCATCTGTCTAACTTCATACTCTCATAGCATAAACAGAGCTCAAAAAGTACAAGTGACTTGTCTGAAGCCACACTATTAGTCTGCACCTGAGCTGGGCCTGGAACCCAGGTGTCCTGACTCCCAGCTCAGTACTCCTTCCACTGTGGGGGCCAGCCCTTAACAACTTGGCGTGATTCTATACCTTTAGTAAATATGCAGTCCATTCAGTTTAAAAAGCCAGGCTTAAGAAAAAAAAGAGAAGAAAGAAAGGAAAAAAAAAAACCACTTAAGTGTTTGACATTTCTATTACTAAAAAGGGTTAAAGTTGGCAAAGCAGATTTTCTGGAAGCCTTTCACTTCCTCCGAGGCGTTTTGCCTTCACTTCTGGTGCCCGTCACTAGGTAATTGATGGTGTCTATTTAGAGGAGTGCAGGCTCTGTGGTTAGGTTTATTTCAGATACAGATCATTGAAGGAAGTAAGGATATAACTACTCTTTTAAATGCATTCTTTATGATGTTTGTTTAATTGTTCCAAAATTTTTAATTTTGAAAGAACTTCCACTTTTTATTTATAAATGGAAAAGTGCCTTGGAACAGGGGCTTTAATAGAGGGGAAAACGCCTAGAATGAAGTTTGGTTACTGACTTAACTGTTTTTATCTCTACTTCTCTAATCTGCCTCTGGGATTTCTTCACTTCAGCCTCCTCCATTCCAGCCACTTCTTTATACTGTCTAGAGCATAAGTGACAAAGAGTATGTCTTCACTCATCCACTTACTCTTTTTACTGATTCCCCCCTCAGATCTCTGACTTTCCCCCCAGATTCTCAAAGTGTAGTCACAACACCTGGGAACTTGTAAGGAATACAAGTTTACAGGCCACACCCCCACCCCAGACCTACTGAATCAGAAACTTGGAGGTTGGGGCCCAGCAAAATCGGTGTTAACAAGCCCCTGCCCTGTGGTTCTGATGCATGCTGACGTTTGAGAACCACTGCAGTAAACAATGAGGAAGTCCAAGTAGTTCGATACCCAGTCTTTGCCCTCAAAGAGGTCACAATCTGTTTGGATAACTAAGCTAACAGTGGTTAATTTTTTTAAGACAATAATTATGCATATGTGTAATTTTGATCAATAAAAGAGAACAAACTCTTCAATGTCTTCCCTTTCCTCTTATGATAAAATTCAAGTCTTAAGGTGGTTGACAAGGCCCTGCAGACCTGGCTCTAGAACTTTGCAGCCAAACCTGCACTCCCCCCTCCAACTACACTCTAGTCATAAGAGATCTTCTTTCAGTTCTAAGAATGCACCTTGCTCACTCTCTATTGGGTGCTTTGCAGATGCACCCTCTGTCTAAAACTCTGTCCTCCCAACTCCTCATCCTTTGGGTCTCAGGAGGGTCATGGCCAGGCTGCCAGGGTCCAGGAGTGAGCCTTGGTGTTCAGCATGCTCTGTCCACTTCATCGCCCTGTTTGCAGCCTGGCACCCGTGTCCTCACCTGTGCTTTGTCCAGAGACCCTCTCTTTTACTTTCTCTACAGATTCCTTTAAAAGGTTTTAAGCAAGGGAGTGATGTACTAGGCAGGTCTCGGCAAACTGCCCTTTCACCTGTCCCTGAGGAACTGAACTTGGGGTAGCTGACCAGTCTCCATCCTGCCTGGCTGTGTCTTACTGGCAGTGAACTGAGTCCTGGATCTTTGCTGTGCCTGCCTACTCTTAAAGTACCCAGGGGATGCATATCAGTCTGCTGTGTCTAACTTCATATTCTTGATTTATGCAGTCCTTTCTTGAGAAGCGACTGTACTCAGTCACTGCAGCCATTTTGGAAACACTGACTAGCAGCCCTGAAAACGAAATGATCTCTTAGTGGTGAATTGGGAGTTCACTAGATTGTGGGTAGAGGAGTGAAAAAGCATGGATGTAAGAGTTAAGACCCAAGCTTGAATCCTAACGTTGCCACATTCATTATGCACATTACTTGAGTTTTCTGCTTCTGTTTCCCTCTCTGTGAAATGAAGATTAGGATTCTTGTGCCCATTCACTGAGATTTGTCTCTGAGGTCTGTCCCCACAGCAAGCACCACTCGGTGGCAAGCCTCTGCCTACCCTGCACTTGAGCAGAGTTGAACCACCGCAGCTGGGCTAGCTAGAGAGGCATGGGTGACAGCAAATTTTTTTTCTGCATGTGTCTGAGAAATGGCTCGATTAAGCTGTCTTGAGTATTGGGGCCAACAAAATGTCTCTCACCCCTGTTGTCTTGGCCGGCAGCACAAATAGCTGAATTTCTTTTCTTGCTGGTTCCTTTTTCTTTCTCAGTCTCTTCCTGGCTATGCAACCTCTGCTCAACCTCTGAAATGTTAGAGTACCCCAAGGTTCTGTTCTGAGTTTCCTTATCTTCTCTGTCTGAACTCTGTCTCTGGGTGACCTCATTGAGCACCTTGATTTCATTGTTTTAACTTTTTATTTTGAAATAATTTGAAACATTTTAAAAGTTGCAAAAATAATAATAGGATGTGCCTATTCTGGACATTTCGTATAAATGGAATCACGTAATATGTGGTCTTTTGTGACTGGCTTCTTTCACGGAGCATGATGTTTTCAAGGTTCGTCTACTTGGCAGCATATATCAGTACTTCGCCCTTTTTTGGCTAAATAATATTCCACTGTATGGGTATACCACATTTGGTTTATGTGTTCATAAGTTGATGGACGTTTGGATTGTTTCTACTTTTTGACTAGTATGAATAATGCTCCTGTGAACATTTGTGTACAAGTGTGGACATATATTTTCATTTCCCTTGGGTGTATATTTGGCAGCGGAATTGCCGAGTCATTTGATATTTCTGTTTAATTCTTTGAGGAACTGCCAAACTGTTTTCTGAAGCGGCTGCACCGTTTTACATTCTCACTAGCAGTGTATGAGGGTTCTAGTTTCTCCACAAGTTTGCCGACTCTTATCTGTCTTTTTTTATTGTAACCATTCTAGTGAGTGTGAAGTGGCATCTCACTGTGATTTTGACTATTACTGATCGTGCCCAGAATAGTTATTACTGTGGTATTTGTCAAATTTTCTACTTCTATTTTATCTTCTATTTATTAATTGGAATTGTGCTGTAAGGGAGAACAATGCCTTTGCCCCCATTTATTTATTCAGTTATTTATGTACATTGGTATGAACTAGTGGGTATTTACTTTATTCTATGGGTCATAATCCATTATTATCATTACTTATTTTGTTGCTCAAGTGTTGCTCATCTGTTGTTATCCCAGATTTGGCCATTGGGCGCTCCTTCAAAGTGGCTCATGTGCCCTTTCAACATGTGCCCAATATTTTCTGAGTGCTCCTTACTTTCTGGCCCAATGTAATATTCCAGGCAACTGTGAACTTCCCAGGCATCATCCTGTAATTTCCCTGTCCTAGTCCTGGCATCAACCATTTCTCCAAGTAACCCTGGTCCCTTTTATTGGAGAATGGTGTTTAGAAACCAAGATCTTGGCACTAGGTGTAGCTCATCACTACTAGCAGCTCCTTGACTTTAAATTCAATCCTCCAGTGACTCCCACATCAGTATTACCAGTCCTGACCTCATTCCAGAAATTCACACTCCTGTTCCCAGCTTCCTGCCTGTTGTTTCTTCTTGGATATCTGAGGCACCTTAAACAGAGCCCTCGATATCCAGCACTAACTGCCCCTTTCCCAGTTTTCCCATTTTAGCAGAGTACATCACCATCTACATAGTTGCCTAAGGCAAAAACCTGGAAGTTATCTTTCTGCTCTCTGCCACCCATGCAATCCATCAACAAGTCCTTTTGACTCTACTTCCAAAACATGTATCTGTCCACTTATCTCCATCTCCACACTACCACCTGGTCCAGGCCACCACGATGTCCCACCTGGATTAATGCAAGTTAACTTCCTAACTATTGGTTTCCCACTTCTGTTCTTTTCTTCTAAAATTCATTCTCTTTACAGCAGCCATCTTGCCATGACTATGCTTAAATTCTTTCAGTGTCTTTTTGTCACACTTAAATAAAACCCAGACTCCTTGCCTTGCCTTGCCTTATGTTATAAAGCCTCCCTGAGCTGCTCCTTGCCTGCTTCCTGACCTGACTCTGTTTCTAGACCTATTATGTGCTTGCTTCAAAGCCTTTACACTGGCTCTTCTCTGCTTGGAATGCTCTTTCCTCTGATTTTTGCAAAGCTGCCTCATTCTTGTCATTCACATCTCAGTTTAAATGTCACCTCCCCAGAGAGGAACCTTTTCAGACTATCTAATCTAAAAAAGCTCACAGAAACTTACTCTGACATCACACTGAATTCTCAGCATCTCACCACCTGTGTTTTTTTTTTCTCTGTCATGTGTATTCCTTCATGTGTTGAGTGTCTCTTCCCTGCCTGCTTGTAAGCTCTGTGAGAGTAGGGCCCTGGCTGTCTCAATCACCACTGTGCACTCAAGGCCTATACTTGGCACGTGGTCCGTGCTCAATAAATATTTTTTGAATGAATGAATGAACAGGCAAACAAACTTCAGGCTATTTGCCTTAAAACTCTGTGGAAGTCAGTGCAGCTTATTGGACTGAATGAGGAAATAAAACTAAAGGGAAACCCAGATATTTCCTGCTGAGGTGGCTCTGACACCTGTGGGGGGAGCTGTGGGGAGGGGCCTCAGGAAAATCAAGTACAGAATGGCAGGGACTCGGATAATTCAGATCCAGTAGTCATAGGCCTCAGAATTGAGGTCTGAGCTTTTCTTCAAGGTATCTGGTCAGCTAGGCTCCTTGGCCTGAGCTCTACACTTCCTCTCCTGCTGCTACACTTAGTTGATCAGGAGGGATTCCATACTGCCTGGTCATTTGTTCATTCATTCATTCAGAAACGTGTTTGGAGGCTCTTGTGTATAAAGTGCTGGGCTGGCTATTATGAGAAATAAAGGTGAAATAGTTATGGTGGGGAAGAGTGCTGTATTAGAAGATTTTTAGGGAGAGGTAATGTGTAAATAAGTGTCTACTGCAGGTAGAAAAATAAGAACTATAAGAGATAAAATCAAGTGCAATGAGAATTCAAGCAAAGGGGGAACAATTTATACATAAAAAGTGGTTAGTTTCACTTGGGCTGAAGGAGTTCATGTGCCTGTGTGCCTCAGACTTCTGGGGCTGGAGATCAGCAGTCACCTCTTTGAAGGAATTTCTTCCAGCATGGTGTGTAAAAATTTGGACACATACTTCTATAAAAAAGGTCAAAGTACGGGGTCAGCCTGGTGGCGTAGTGGTTAAGTTTGCGTGCTCTGCTTCGGTGGCCTGGGGTTTGAAGGTTCGGATCCCGGTGCCGACCTCCGCACCGCTTATCAAGCCATGCTGTGGCGGCGTCCCACATATAAGGTAGAGGGAGATGGGCACAATGTTAGCTCAGGGCCAATCTTCCTCACCAAAAAAAAAAGAAAAGAAAAATGTCAAAGTAGCAGCTGAATTTGAAAAATATACTGTGTCATAAGGTACTTGGAACAGAATAGGTGTTCATCTCAAGCTGCGTGAAAGCTGTGTTCACCTGTTAGGTATAAGTGGCAGCTGAAACTTGTACCAGATTGTAAGCCAAGTGCAGGTATAGCATCTTACATTGCCATCAGGATTCTGCCACATTTTAGAGTTCACATTTGAGGAGTGAGAGTTACTATTTACGGGGAAATGACCTTCAAAGCCCAAATGAAGCCTTGCCTGTGCAGCAGTCAGTGAGAAGGAATTAGAGAGGTATGTCACCTGCCAGAGAGAGCCTTCCTTATGTGGCCAGGACTATGGAGATCCCCAAACCAAGGGACCAGGTAAGTCAGCCAAAGTAGCTTGCTTTTGGCTGTCTTCTGGCTGGTTTTTGTGCCAGTGGAGCCACCTATCTTTAGAGCTCCCTCTGCACTCTCTCTGCTGAGCTTCTGTTAATGCTAGATCAAATTTTTAAACTGATTTTCTCTTTGTGAAACCTGAATTTGAGAACAGAAACTGTATGGATCTAGAAGGTGTGAGTGACAGGGACAGCTGTATGTGTTGCTTCACTGGGTGCTTGTTTAGAGAAGACAGACACTGTCCTCTGGTTGTTAACCCAACCCAGTAAGGTTTCTGGTTCTTCAGATGCATTCCTATAACTTCTACCTGCTACCTCCAAGGAACAATTCAAGTGCTGCTTACATCGTGTTTTAACTGAAGATCTCAAGAACAAAAAGGAAATCCCTACCTTCTGACGCTCTAAGCAAACCTAGGTCTAGGGGGAATTGACAGATAAGGATTTAGGTGAGCAGGCAATCCCTTGTCATTCACCTTAGGTCAGTTTCACATGTGCAGGGGTGCTTGGTGGGGTGGTATCCATTTCTTTCTTCTTTGTGTGATATTTAAGAGGTGATTTTACATGAAGGGAGCACCCAATCTGCATATCTTTACCCACTCATCAGTATGAGATCTTACATTCCCAGCTGGCAGGTTGGATTCACATTCATTTTGTAGGTAGGATGGCTCTATTAGGGTGCCCCTTCTCAAAAAATAGAAAGAATAAAAAGGCAACAAATCCTTCCAAGAGAGTGTGGGGTTATAGCAGACAAGGGTAAAATGCCTGTCACAAAAGATAACCTTTTTTGCTCATCAGAGTCATCTGTCCTTTGACTTTGCGAGGTCCTGGAGAAACAGGAGCCCAGCTGGCATGTGCTTCTAGCAGTGGGTGGTTTGGGGTGGAGGGCAAGGTAGTGATCCCTTCTTGGTTAAGAAATGATTCCTGAGCCCTTGTAGAGGGCAGTACAGCACAGGCAATTCTGACTTGCAAGATGAACACTTCTGTACGCCACTGTGCTTCTGCTTTCAGGGCACAGTCTGAGGCCCTGGGGATGGAGGGATCTCGAGCACTTTGACCTCTTGTCAAGACAGAGATGGAGAAGTGTTTAGAAGCATCAGGATTTGTTAGGTCTCCAGTTTTCCTTCCCCACTCCCTGCCCCCCACACAAAGCCCTAGAAGGAAAGCACAACTTAGCCCCCTTACCAGCAATACTGAAGAATCACCCCCCACCCACCTCAGGATCACCCACCTCCAGCCTTTATGGGAAACCTGACCCTTGGAGAAAAAATGCTGACCTACAAACTCCCCCCATTCTGGAATGCAGCCAGGGCAGAGTTTTGACTGAACTAATCAATCCTTTCTTTGGGACCTGTTCTTCCAGCCTGATTTTCCTTCCCTTGTTTCCTTTATTTCTAGAATTCTGAGAGCTGTACTGTTCATTGTTTCTACCCATCATTAATAAGGGAGAGATAGGGAAACATTCCCATGGTAACAGTTTCATCTCAAAATATCTGAATGCTATTAGCTGCTTTCCCACTCCAGGGAAAAGACTAGATTCTTTTTTTTCATCTTCATCCTCAGGGTACAGTTGACAGGTCCTCTCTACACTGCAGGGAGGCCTGCCTGGATCGGAAGCAGAGGCAGGAAAGCCCAGAAAGCCAGATTTTCTTAGCTGACTTCACTTTCTGAACAAAGTGGAAACATTTCAGAAACTTAAAATTATGTGGCCCTTACACTGATGCAGAGAATTGCTGATGGAAGCACTGAGGAGATATTAACTTCTCTGGGGGAAATTATCACCTGAGAACACAAGAGATGGGCCAGCACAGATGTGGTTCAAAGCCCCACATACCACGCTATCTTACTGCAGAGCAACATGGTTTGAACAAATTCAGAGGTATGCTGCTCATCGTTGGAAAGGCGAGGAGAGACAATGGGACAAGAAAGCAATATACTTTATATTCATGACATGCTTTATGGCTGGCAAGAGACTTTTCATATTGAAATGGGATGATGGAAGAGATTGGACACATTTGTCTTAAACATGTGTATTTGTTGTCTCACAGTTTTGGTGGGTCAGAAATTTGGGAGCAGTTTAGTTGAGTGGTTCTGGTTCAGGGTCTCTAATTAGGTTGCAGTCAAACTGCCAGCCAGGGCTGCAGTCATCTGAAGGCTTGACTAGGGCTTGAAGATCTCTTTCCAAGACGGCTCACTCACATGGCTGTTGGCGGGAGGCCTCGGTTCCTCACCACATGGGCCTCAGCCCAGAGGGCTGCCTGAGTGACATGGCAGCTCGCTTCACCCCAGAGCAAGTGATCCAAGAGATAGAGAACAAGGAAGAAGCTATTCTCCATTTATGACCTAGTCTCAGAGGACACACACTGCTTCTGTCATATTTTATTAGAAGTGAGTCACTAAGTCCAGCCCACACTTAAGGGGAAGAGAATCAAGTTACACTTCTTGAAGGAAGGAGTATCAAAGACTTTGTGAACATATTTTAAAACTGTCACATGAATGTAGTTATGAAAAAGAATGAGGCAGTGCTATGTGTACTGATATGAAACAATCTCCAAGATATATATTCAGTGAAAACAGCAAGATGCAGAACAGTAAGTTTGGATACCATTTGTGGTTTAAGAAATTGATGAGGGATATATATGCAAATATACATATGCTTTCATATACATAATTATCTCTCAGAGGATATACAATAAACCGACCTCAAGGAGGAGGACAGAGGAAGGAGAGAGATTTGCTTTCTGTACCTTTTGAATTTTATTTGTGCAAATATTACTCTTCACTAATAAAATTTAAAAAAGACATTGAAATAACATAGAAATAAGTAGCATTGTTGAAAGAATTCACAGTAAAAGAATGACCAGTTTGGAGTGGAATTAATTTTGAAAAGCAACTGAAGTAGATAATTTTTGAGGATTGGTTTGCTTGCTTACTTGCTTATTTTCTTTGAAGCCAGTTTGCTTTCTTTGAAGTCGTGTGTAGAGACAAGAGGCTACAAGCAAGATGCTCAAGGAAAATAGACTGAGCTCTCTGAAGGAGGGCACTTGGAAGAGAACCTCCTCACGCTCCCATGCCGTATATACCCACCTATCTGCATTTGTGTGTATCTGTTGTACTTTCCTGTTACGACAGATAATCTGTAAACAAGGCAGTCCTGTTACTTCAGCACAAGAGTCCAGCCCCTCTCACCTACATCCTCCAGCAGTCCCGCCCCAACCCCCACCCCACCACATCATCAACTTTTTTCTCCTCTCTCCTGGATCTTTCTATACAAACATATTATTATTCCTGTAATCTGAAAAAATTATCTTCTTGTCTCCATTCCTCTGTTCCCCTTTACAACAACAATACTTAAAAGTTTCTTTTTAAAACTTGAGATATAATTAACACACCATAAAATTCACCTGTTTAAAGTGTACAATTCAGTGGCGTTTAATATATTCACAAAGTTGTGCAACTATCATCACTATCTAATTTGAGAACATTTCATCACCCCATAAAGAAACCCCATACACATGAGCAGTCACCCCCCGCCCACCCAGCCCCTGGCAACACTAATCTACTTTCTGTCTCTATGAAGTTGCCCATTCTAGATCTTTCATATAGTTGGAATCATACAGTATGTGGCGTTTTGTGTCTGGCTTCTTTCACTTACCATGTTTTCAAGGTTCATCTATGTTATAGCATGTATCCGTACTTCATTCCTTTTTATAGCCAAATAATATGCCATTGCATGGATATACCACATTTTGTTTATTCATGCATTAATTGATGGATTTTTGGGTTATTTCCACCTTTTGGTTATTATGAATAATGTTGCTATGAGCATTTGTATAGAAGTTTTTGGGTGGACATATGTTTTCACTTTTCTTGAGTGTATACCTCTGAGTGGAATTGCTGGGTCATATGGTAACTCATGTTTAACATGCCAGACTGTTTTCCCAAGAGGCTGCAACATTTTACATTCCCACCATCCTTTCCCACCATTAACACTTGTTATTTGCTGTCTTTTTTATTATAGCCATCCTAGTAAGTGTGAAGTGGTTTGTCATTGTGGTTTTGGTTTGCATTTCCCTCATGACTAGTGATGATGGTCATTTTTATGTCGTCGATAGAGAAATGTCAATTCGAATCCTTTGCCCATTTAAAAATTATCTTTTTGTCATTAAGTTGTGAGTGTTTATTATATGTTCTGAATACTCGTCTCTTATGAGATAAATGATTTGTGAATATTTTCTCCCATTCTGTGAGCTGTCTTGATAGTGACCTTTGAAGCACATAAGTTTTTAAAGAAGTCCAGTTTACCTATTTTTTTCTTTTGTTGCTTGTGCTTTGGTATCATATCAAAGAAACTGTTGCCTAACCCAAAGTCACCAAAATTTACACTTGTTTTCTTCTAAGAGTTTTAGCTCTTAGACTTAGGTCTTTGGTCCATTTTGAGTTGATTTTGTATATTATGTGAGCTAGGGGGCCAACTACATTCTTTTGCATGTGGATATTCAGTTGTCCCAGCACCATTTTTGAAAAGAGTATCCTTTTCCTGTTGAATAGTCTTGGCACCCTTTGTCGAAAATCAATTGGCCATAAATGTAGGGGGTTATTTCTCAATTCTATTCTGTTGATCTATATGTTTTGCCTTATGCCAGTAACACACAATCTTTATTACTGTAGCTTTATAGTAAGTTTTGAAATCTGGAAGTTGTGAATCCTCCAACTTTGTTCTTTTTTTTCAAGATTGTTTTGCCTATTCTGGGTCCCTTGCATTTTTCCATATGAATTTTAGGATCAGCTTGTCAGTTTCTGCAAAAAAAAAAAAGCCAGCTGCAATTTTGGTAGGGATTACATTGAATCTGTAGATCAATTTGGGGAATATTGCCATCTCAACAATACTAAGTCTTCTAATCAGTGATCTTGATATGTCTTTCCATTTATTTAGATCTTCTTTAGTTTCTTTAACAATCTTTTGTAGTTTTTAGTGTACAAGTCTTTTACCTCCTTGGTTAAATTTATTCCTAAGTATTTTATTCTTTTTGATGCTATTGTAAATGGAATTGTTTTCTTAATTTCATTTTCAGGTTATTCATTGCTAGTGTTTAGAAATACAATTGATTTTTGTATAGTAATCTTTTATCCTGCAACCATTAGCTCTAATAATTTTAATGTGTGTGTGTATTCCTTAGGATTTTCTATTCATAAGATCATGTCATCTGTGTATTGAGACAGCTTTACTTCTTCCTTTCCAATCTGGATGCCTTGTATTTATTTTTCTTTCTTAATTGCCCTGGCTAGAACCCCAGTACAATGTTGAATAGAACTGGTGAGAGCAGACATCTTTGTCTTGTTCCTTAGGGGAAAACCTACCCCACAGGACCTTAGGGGAAAACATTCCATCTTTTCAGCATTAAGTATATTATCTGTGGGTTTTTCATAGATGTCCTTTATCAGATTAAATAAATTCCCTTCTATTCCTAGTTTGTTGAGTGTTTTCATCATGAAAGAGTGTTGGGTTTTGTCAAGTGCTTTTTCTGTATCTATTTAAATGATCATTTAGTTTGTATCCTTTATTGCATTAATATGATATATTGCTTTTTCTATCTTGAACCAATCTTGCATTTCTGGGATAAATCCCACTTGATCATGGTGGAATTTATATATAAAAAGGACTTTGGGTCCTTTTTGGACCCAAAAAGGGTCCAAATATTATATATTGTTGGATTCAGTTTACTAGTGTTTTTGTTGAGGCTGTTTGAGTCTATAGCATAAGGGAAATTGTTCTTTAGTTTTCTTGTGATGTCTTTGATTTTGGTATCAGAGTAATGCTGGACTTATAGAGTGGTTTGAGGAGTGTTCCCTCCTCTACTATTTTTTGGATGGAAGAGTTTGTGAAGGATTGGTGTTCCTAGTTTTTGTTGAACTCACTCTAATCAGGCTTTTTGCTTCCACTATTGTACTGAAACAAGATCTCCAATGACCTCCGCATTGCCAAATTCAATGGTCAGTTCTCAGCCATCATCTTACACTCATCAGCAGCATCTGACACCACATTTTCTTCCTTCTTGAAGCACTCTCTTTTCTCTCCTTCCACACTCTCCTGGCTGCTCTTGCCCGGTCTCCTTTGCTGGATTCTCCTCCTCTATCATATCTCTTAATAATAGAGGGCCCCAGGGCTGAGTTCTTGACATTTTTTGCTACCTTTCTCAGACTTTTGGTGATTTCATCTGCTCTCCTAAATTTAAACACCAACTATATGCAGAAGACTCCCAAATTTGGAGCTCAAATGTAATCTCTTTATCTCTGGGTTTATATGTCTACTGCCTACTGGACATCTTAATGTGGATGTTGAGTGTACATCTCAAACTTAACATGTCCAAAATCAAACTTTTGATCTGTCTCACCAAAACCTGTTGCTCCCACTATCTTCCCCATCACTATTAACTGCAACTTTATCCTTCCAGTTGCTCAGGACCAAAAATCTTGGAGTAATCCTTCTTGGCTCCTTTCTTTCTCTTACTCCCTATCCATTCCATTAGCAAATCCTGTTTGGACTACCTTCAGATTAACCGGAGCCTAACCACTTCTTACCACCGCCATGATTAGATTATCACCTTGGTCTTTCTCCAGCTGGGATTGTTGTAATGGGCTTCTAACTGGTCTCCCTGCTTCCCTCTTTGCCCACCTTGTCTGTTCTCAGCACAGCAACTACCTGAGAGTTTTTATCATGAATAGATGTTGAATTTTGTCAGATGATTTTCTGCATCTATTGAGATTATCATTGGGTTTTCCTTTTTTTTGTCTGCTAATATGGTAAATTACATTGATTTTCAAATGTAAATCAACTACATTCCCGGGATTAACCCCATTTGGTTAGATGTATTATCCTTTTCGTATATGTTAGAGTTGATTTGCCAAAATTTTAAGAATATTTGAATCTATGTTCATGAAGGATATTGGTGTGTAATTTTCTTTTTTTATAATGTCTTTTCCTGGTTTTGGTGTCAGGGTAATGCTGGCCTCAAAGAATTAGTTGAGAAGTGTTCCTCCTCTTCAGTTATATGGAAAAAAAATTGTGTAGAATTGTACTTACTTTTAATCTATCTTTATATTTAAAGTAAATTTCTTGTAGACAGCATATAGTTGGGTCATGGTTTTTTATCTAATCTAGCAATAACTCTTTGTTTTATTTTAGTGGTTGCTTTAGGACTTATAATATATATATTTGGCTTATCTCCGTCTACCTTCAAGTGATATTTTACCACTGTACATATTATATAAGAACTTTACAACTGTATACTTCCCTTTCTCCCCTCCTGGCCTTTGGGCTGTTGTTGTCATATGTTTTACTTTCACATATGTTATAAGCCCCACAATTCATATGTTATTATTTTTGCTTTAGGAAATTGATTATATTTTAAAGACTTTAAATAAGAAAAAAAGACACATACTTAAGTTCCCATCTATTATTTCTGGTCTTCTTTGTTCCTTTGTATAGAGCCGGATTTCTGTTTGATATATATATATATAAGGCTGCTGGATGTCATCCCACTGCTCACTGATACTCTATTAATTTTTTTAAATCTTTTTTTCCTCTCTGTATTTCATTTTAGATAGCTCCTATTACTGTGTCTTCAAGTTCACCAGTCTTTTTTTTCCTTCTGTTAATCCTATCCAATGTATTGCTCATCTGGACATTGTATTTTTCACCTCTAGAAATTCAATTTGGGTCTTTTTTATATCTTCAAAACCTCCCTGCTTCCACCTTTGCCTATCTTTCGGCTTTTCTCAACATAACAGCCAGAGTAATCCTATTAAAATGTAACATGCTACTCCTTGGTTCAGAACTTTCCAGTGGCTTCTCATCTTATTCAGATAAAAAGCCATAGTTTTAAAAATGACTGACAAGGCCCTATATGACTTCCTCTGACTTTATCCATTACCTCTCTAATTTTATCTCCGATCCTCACTCCTCTCCATCTACTCTGATATCCTTCTATTCCTGGAATATATGAGGTATCCTTCCACCTCAGGGCCTTTGCACTTGCTTTTAACTCTGCCAGAAATGCTCATCTCCCATGTATCCACATGCTTCATCCCTCACTTCCTTCAGGGTCTTACTCAGATGTCACCTCAATAAGGTCTTCTCTTCCACCCTATTTAAAACCTTCATCTCTGCTCATACAGGCACTCCCTATCCTGAATCCTTGCTTTATTTCTCTCTATAGCTCTTATCACCGTCTCACATACTGTACTCTTCTTTATAATTAATTGTTTGTTGTTAGTCTCCCCAACACTGTAAGCTCTGTGAGGGCAGAGTTTTTGTCTGTTTTGTTCGCCGCTTTACTCTCAGCTTCCAGGACAGTACCTGGCACAGATATTTGTTGACTGAATGCATAAATGAGAGCCTATTGGCACAAAAGGGTGGGTGGTAGAGTGTAATAAAAGGGGGGAAAATTAGCACATTTTATAGAGCTGTTTCCACAGTCCTTTTCACCTTAACCGAGAAGTGTAGTTTTATCATCATCCCCATTATAATATAACAGAACTGCAGCTAAAGGAGTTTGAGTAATCAATCACAGACCCAGCTTCAGTAGCAGGACTGGGACTTGAACCAATGCCTTCCATCAGATGCCATGAGCGAGGTTAGTACCCAGTTAGCAAAGGCCTTAAGGGACATGCCTTAAGCTCCTTTCAGCTTTGAATTTGCTTATGACCATTCCCCATGGGAAGGAGCAGAGCTTCTGCCACGGACTCGGCACAAGGAAGTCCACGTTTCTGAGTTACAGCATCCTAAGAAAACTCCAGCATGGCAGAGTGTGCACACCACCTGCAGATGCCCAGGAGAGCCTGGGACTTATTTTTAGCCAGGATAGGAAAAGTGCCGAATATCTTCTAGGAGAGTTGGCAGCTGGCGGGCTGCTGATACAGCTGTGTTTATGTAAGCTGGCGGCTGCGGAGAGTGTGAGGGTTAGAAAGGAGGCAGGAGGTGCTGAATCCACCTATACACTTGCTGATGCTCTGATGTCCAGTTGGGAAGGTGTGGGTCAAGAGTTGTTGCTAAGGAGAGAGGGTTGTGCAGATAATTTAGAGATTTCAGAGAGTGTGGGAGCAACTGGCTCCCCCGAGTCAGAGCGTTTGTCGAAGCAGTTCCTTAGAAGATCTGTCCGCCGGTTCTTGGCCTCTTCCCACCCTATTATCCAGGAGTAAATAAAAGAATAGAAACTCATTCAAATGGTGCAGTTGTAAAGCAGAGCAGTTCATCTGATTCTGGCCATAGTTCTCAGATGCGCCAGGTGAAAACAATCTCCAACACCCCATCCTATAGAAGTTGTCAAATAGTGGGCTCCTGTTTTCTCACAGAGGAAGCAGAATAAAGCTTTTAAAGGAGTCATCTGTGGGCTCTCTTGAGGAGAATCAAAAGGTTGAAACTTTTTCTAATAGGGATTCTTTTTTTTTACGTTTAATTATGAAAATGTTCAAATAGAAACAAAAGTAAAGCAGATAGCATAATGAACCCTCATGTACCCATCACCCAGCTTCAGCAATTATCAACGTGGCCAGTCTTGTTTCATCTGCTGTTCCCCCACCCACTCTGAAATTATTTTCAACAAATCCCTGACAGCATATCGTTTCATCTGAAAATATTTTAGTGCATACCTCTAAAATATAGGGAATCTTTAAAAAATAACCACAATACCATCTTCACACTTTTAAAAAATGAGCAGTTTCTTAAGATCAGATATATAGTGTTCAGAATCCCCCAATTGCCTCACCAATTTTTTTTCGTTTTGTTTAAATCAAGATCCAAAAAAACGTTCATCTCTTCCCCTCTCTCCTTTGCAATTTATTGCTACAGCAACCAGGTCATTTGTCCTGTAGAGTTTTCCATGGTCTGGATTTTTCTGATCACATCCTGTGGTGGTGGTCAACATATTCCTCTGTGAGGTTATTTATTCGTTATCTACCAGTTTGTTTCCTGTAAATTGGTGGTTAGATCAAGAGCCTTGATCAGACTCAGGTCCAATTCTGAGGCAAAAATACTTCATAGGTGGTGCTGTGTACATCAGAGGCAGGGAATGTCTGGTTCATTTTTGTGAGGTTAGCAGCCTAGAATCATTGCCTAGACCCCACTGAATGATGCTTAATGAATTTTAAGGATCACATGTGGCTGCAATGGCTGTCTCTGAGTAATACATTCAGAAAAGCATTTCCTGGAAAACATATTGTTTGTTTTTTTTGTTATTTCCCAGTCATGAAGACAGCCCTGGAAGTCTGCCCTGCTGGCTGCACCATGGGTCTGATCCAGGGCACTTTAGGGACCCTGCCCACCCTGGACTTTGTGTGTCTTGGTCGGCTCTGCAGGGTGTTATGGCTGTTCTTTCCCGCTAGAGGACACTGTGGCTCCAGGACTTCACGTGGTTCCCAGCCAGTCTTGCAACTTCCAGGCCTCTCAGAAGGCCAAGCCTTTGGTGTGCATTTATTAGGCACCAACTGTGTGCCTCTTGTGTCAAGGGGAGAGATGAAAGAAGTCAAACATAACGCCCTGTGGCATTGCTTCCCAAGGTAGTTTCTTTGTATTTTCCTTTAAAAATAAACAGAGGTACTTCTCCATCTGTGGGAAACCACTTTAGCCCCCCACTGGGTGGCTGCTTCCTGCTGTAAACTGCAAATTTGGTTACTTGGTGTTGGATTTTTAAAAAAAACAACTGCAATGTATGTGCTTTTTGGAATGTGAATGTATCCAAGAAAGATGCCAAAGAGTTTTCATCTCTGAAATAATTTATTCATTTATTCACCACCATATATTGAGTATCTAGGGCGAAAAGGGAGGGGAACTGATGCTTACTGAGACCTGCTCTGTCCCATCCTTTTTACCTACATCCTAGCAAGATGTGTCGTATTAGCCTCATTTAAATCCAAGGAAACTGAGTCTCAGTGAGCCTAAGTGAACTGACTTGCTGAAGGTTATCCTGCCAAGTGCAAATCCAGGTCTGTATGAATAAATATGTATGTTTTTCACCATACCCCTAGATACCACACTGTCAGCACGGCTAAGAGAGAGTGACGCGATTGCAAAGGCTTCCTGTCCTTATGGAGGTCGTGATACAACAAATGGACAAGTGATCACAGGTCCCCTAATAAGTGGGCACCCTCGTGACACGCAGCCTGCTGCTGCTGCTGCTGTGATGCTGTCCCTCTGCAGGGAGGAGGCCATGGACCACTAGTCATCGGGCATCCCCAGGGCTCTGCAGGAGTGGTGCCTTTGTGTTGAGTGCCCACTTGCCCTCACCCCCCGTGCCCCTGTGACCAAGGCTTCCAGGGCATCTGCATGATTCAGATATGACCACTAATCCACCTGGAATACTTGCAAAGCCAAGGCAGACATAGCCTCTACTGCTCACAATCTGTAGTTTCAGGGAGGAAGACAAAGGCAGATACATGCATTATCAGGCAAAAGCAATGAGATCTTAAAAATTCTGTGTTAATGTAGCAAATAATTTCAAACGCCCTTCCAGTTATTCATATTTTCAAACCCACTTACCCCCTCCCAGCCTTGTCCCTATGGCCTCATAGTTCAGCCCTGGCAGCACAACAGAACTCATGTCATGAGAGCCCAAACTGTGTAATTGACTAAATGCGGTCAGTTACATGAAGGAGAGAGAATGACAGCTGGCAGTTGGGAGAATGGATGAACTGGCTTAAGCTAGGAAAGAGGATACAGGTGGCAGGTTTCTAAAGAAGCAGAGCTAGGCGTGTTTGGAGAAACCCAATCCTGAATGCCACTGCAACCTCAGGCAATCACAGCTTCAAGGTTCTGGGAAGAGAGGACGAGCGTGGGTGTGCTTCAAGCCACCACCCTCCTCCAAACGAGCCCGAGGATAATGAATGAGCCATCAGCTAGTGCCTTTGCTCTCCAGTGAAAGGACCTCCCCCTGCAGACAGTCCCTCTGCAAATACAATCATGCCCCAGGAACCATCTGGCAAATGTGCCCGTTCCTTCAGCATTTCTGGTATTTCCTTCACTTGCAGCCCCTTTTTTCTTGGATATAAATTATTGCAGCAAGCCAAGCAAGCAGAATGCTTACCGGTGCTTCACAGGCTTTCCCTGAGCCTGGTTAACCCCATGGCTTGCAGCCCATGAGTCTGCTCACAGCTAATGGATGCCTTGGATGCCTGTGTTGCTCCTCTCTGCTTTTCTTGTGTATTCTGGAGTATGCAGAGCAGGCATGTGAGCTGCAGACCAGAGCTGCAGCAACCAGATTGACAGGCTGGGGGAAAAATGCATTTCTGTTGCAGGACGTCCTTCACGGAGAAGGGACAGGTTAACTCCATCTCCCTGCAGAGGACTTGGACAGCTCCCCGAGGAGCCACAACAGGCTGCCCCAGCTGTAGGACAGATCACGTGCTCTGGCTGTGCACGGGAGGATGCCCAGCAAACCCACATTACCCACGCCAGCCGCTGGGCCCCATCTTGCACAAAGCCACATTCCTCCTCCAACCCAGCCTGATGGTGTGCAAAGCTGGGGAACTGTGGGTCACCTTGGGGCCACTTGAGCCAGCACTCTATTTCCAGCCTGCTTCACTGATTCTAATTCAGAGAAGGCAGGAGATGGAAAGGGAGACTCTCGTTAGTCTCAATTCTCCTTGGTGATGTACTTCATGGACTGGGAGGCCAAGCTGAGCTATCAGCCATAGCCCCCTTACCCTTATCCAGGGAGTACTGGATTGTTCCAAAGGGGTGGGAGAGGAAGCAGTCAATGCGAAGACTCCCATAATGTCACCATCACCCTAACAACGAGTGGGCAGTTTCTATGCAGATTCACACCTTCCTGCCTTAGAACATGCAGTTCCGTCTGTCTTGAACACATCAAGCCTCATCCACCTGGCGAACTCCTACTTGGTCTTTTACGATTCAGCTCTAGTATCACCTTCTTGGACCCTCTTTCTACCACCACATGCTTTGCATACATCTCTACTCAGTACCTGTCACACTGGACCTGCAGTGTTTTTTAGCATATCTTCTCTACCTGTCTTACACAGAGCTCACTGAGGGCAGAGACTATGTCTCATTCGTCTCTGTCTGGAGCCTCAGGCTGTAAAGATGTTTGTCGGCAGTGTTTTGGAAGGGAAAATCAGAGATCACGGAATTTAGGTATGGATTCTCCTACTGAAATCTCCTAGTCCCACCAACTTGTTTCACAAAAGACAAAACTGAGGTTAGGAAACTGCCTTCCTTAGTGTCACATGGCTAAATAGTGACAGAGCTTGGATAAGAACCCAGGTCTGCTGACTCCTGGGCCTGCTCGCAAGTACTAAGGAATCACATCCTGATCTCTATTTCCCCCGTCCAGCCTGGGTGGACGGGCTGATGGGAAATGAACAGGCTTCTGGGCCAGCGGCAGGAGGGAGAAGGGTTGAGTGGTACCAATTGAATTTAAGAAGTGGAAGAAATGTCACAGGCCATCTAGTCTGACCTCTGCATTTACAGATGAGAAAATGGAGCCCCACAGGGTTGAGGTGCTTTACCCAAGGTCACACAGAAAGCTGGCAGCAGAACTAGGACGGGAATGCAGGCTTTCTAATTCCCAGGAGAGTTGAGAGTTAACCTCCCATCCCCTCCTGACCAGCTGCTATCCCAGGGGCAGGTCCCTGGAGTCCCTGACTCTTATAGGCCTTTCCCTCTCCTGGTGGCACAGCACTTATGTAGGGTGCGTTCTGCATAAATAATAAAGAATGCTTCCCTTCCAGGGAGGGAGGCCGCGTCTGGGCAGGCAGTGTGACAGATGGTATTTACAATGTGCACTGAGGAGTTCTCACATAGCCTCACTTGGGTTGTGTGGTGAGAGATGGAGGAAGCAGATCTGAGTGCCCACCGTCTCACTCCTCTGCCTGGTGTTCCCAGGCAGCTGTGGCTGCTGCGGCCGCTGCTGCTGCATTTCTCTTCAGGGCTGTCTCCCTAGCTCTGGTTGCCTCTTGTCATGCTGGATGTGGAGCTCCAGGATGTTTTGCTGCTGCTGCTGCATCCTCATCATCAGAAAGCCTGCCTTGTGGACCCCAAGGCATTCTTCACGTAGCCCCTCACGGGAGAAGGTGCCAGATTAATTGATATTCTTCCCCAAAGGAGGCTGAGGGAGTTCTGTGAGGCCAGACACTGGGCAGACTTCCCAGGAATTCTGACCTCTGGGAGGCCTTCCCCAGGCCTGAAGAAGTATAAACAGGAGGTTTGTTCATTGAGCAAATACTGTTTGTGAACCTTCAATGTCCCTGCCCTTGATGAGCATACACTCTAGTGGAAAGGTCTGCCACTGACCTCGTGGCAAATGGTCCCTGGCGCTCCCAGACTCTCCATTTCTTCCACTCTACACTCCTGTGAACGCCCTCATGCCTGATGCTGTGCAGTGGTGAACGAGAGCGAACCATTCCCCCTCCTCTGGGGACACTGATTGCACTGTCGCTTAAGAGAAACAAAGCAGATAAACAGACCAATGGCTTTTGCTCTAAAGCCAGAGATATCCCCAAAGTTTCTGACTCATGCAGCCTGTAGCTAGACAAGCCCCACTTGGGTGCCCTGGTTTAGCCCCTCCTGGGTGCCCTGGGAGAAAGTCACTGCAGGCAGTGGTTGGGGCCAAGGGCACTCACCACATCAGGAGCTTTGTCTTTCACTCTTAAAATAAGAAATTTGGTGGGAGGAATGGAGAATCAAACCTTCTCTGGGCCCAGGGATGTTAGGGCCCCCGTTTGTAAAATGGAGGCAATTGTACCTGTTCTGCTTACCTCAAAAAGGCCAGGTTTTTGAGGGTAAAATGAAATGACAAATGTGGAAGTGCTTTGAAATAAAAGCAGCAGGCATATAATTATATTTTTATTATGCAGGAGACTCTTTTCTCCATAACACAAAACTTGTTTCTTATTGGGGTCTGAGAGCAATAACTATGTAATTAGACTTCGTGTCATATCAAGAGACATGCTCTGTCTTTCATTAAACGGACATTTGTTCAGCTCCTACCGTGTACAGTGTTGTGTGTTGTGATGGATGCAAAACTGCATAAGCCATAGCTTCTCCTTCAAGGAATATACATTCTCGTATCAGGAAGATAAAACGTAGATAATATAATGCAAGGACAAAAGAGAAAAGTGATTCAGAGGAAGGAGTGGTCCGTTTGGGCTGCAGAGTGAGGAAGGACTTCGTGGAGGAGGAGCATTCATCAGAGAGATGGGCACGACTGACCAGGCTGTTTACTGAGACAGGACCCACTTACAGCATAACCTCAGGTCACTCAGAGTGTCAGAGGCCCAAAGAGAATTCAGAAACAGGAGCCTGGGGACCAGCCAAGCCCCAAGGACATGGCAGAGAGGGAAGATGAGACCCAGCAAAGCAGCTGATAGTTTCCCTGAGTCTGTGATTGGCTAAATCTTGGAACTGGAAAGTTTCCTCTGCTTTTCTGAGCTTCACTTTTGGGTGCCCACGCCTCTCTTTGAAAGGGTTTGGTGTCTGTGAACCTAGACATCTTTCAGGAATGATTTAAGTTACTTGGAAAATTGGGGGCCCTGGAGTGAGAAAGGAAGAGACGAAAGGAAAGGAGAAAAAAAGTCCGTTTGGCAGTCTTGCTCTGTTTGATCTCGAAGACAGCGGGCAATAATGGAAGAATGCTGGAGCTGGGGATGGAGGGTGGTTGGATCCCAAGTGGCGGTCTCCTCCCCGAGCTGCGTCCGCTGTTCGGACTTGCAGACTTCAAACACGACTAGGGGATTCCTGGAAGACAAAAGAATTCAGGGCCGGGGCTTGGATCTCAGTCAAAAATAACTCATGTCTTCATCTCAGGCAGGCAAACGGCGGCAGCTCAGGGCTGTTTGCAGGTTTCTCAGAAGACGAGCTCCTCATGGGAAGAGGGATCAGTTTAGGTTTGCTTTAGGGAGAGAAAGGGCCTTGAAGGGTGTGGGCCTGGCAATGGAGACATCAGAATGGGAAACTGTTGTTGAAAAAGAGGCCGAAGCAGGAGAGGTTCTGGAGAAAAAGTCACCCCCGTTCACCCCCTGCTTGGCGCTGCCATCCGCTTTGAGCGGTAATTACAGCCCTTAATGTTTCTGCCCTGGCTTCTCATTAGCTCACGTTGTCCACAAACAAACTCCTCGGCTCCCCTCACTCCCCCTTCCCTCTCTCAGCGGCTCCTTCTGGTTTTCCTGGTTCTCCAGTGGCAGCCCCATTGTTCTAGCCCCCCAGGTTCAGAACATCAGATCCTTAAAAAAGACTCCTCTCTGCCTTGGTGGGCGCATCTTAGAGACTCAGCCCCCAAGCAGCTCTTCCCTCTCCCTTCCTCTCCTAGCCCACTGGGCTGTAATTAGAGGATTATCTAATTTTACCCCAGGAGGCCAGGGCCAGGGCTTATTCCCTTTGTATTCTCATCACCTCGGCCAGGGTCTGGCAAATAATGGACACTCGCCCTGAAGCGCACTCTTGAGCTGCTGCCAACTTAATCTTCCTAAAATGCTGCTCTAGTTGGAAGCCCCCACTGCTTCTCCATCGCCCATGGAGTAAGGTCCAACCTCCTCAGTCTGGCACTCAAGAACTTGCACGACCTGGTTCTCACCCACCTGGCCATCCCCACTTTGTGCTCACCTACGTATTCATTCCCAACACAGTGACTTTCCTGTCTCTGTGTCTTTGCTGCAGTGGTTCCCTCCACCCAGAAATGGCTTCTACACTCTCTACCCTAAAGCTGCCCCGCCTTTCAAGACTCATCTCAACAGCACGCTCCTGCATCTCCCAACTGAGTTTGACCTTTGGAATCTGAACTGCTCTCTCCCAGGCTCTTATCCTGTTCTGCATTGATTTAGAGTGCCTTGATAGGAACTTTAAAAGAGGTCATGGGTGTGAAGCACTTACAAAATGAAGAGCGTGGTATAAATGGGAAACAGCCCTTGCTTGCTGTCGTCTCTCACTAGGATGGGGTTCTCTGAGAGCAGAGCCCATGTGCAGTTAGCAGTTACCCCAAGGCATCTACAGGTGCCTGGCCCATGGCAGCCAATCAGTGAAAGTGAGTAGGCACCATGCCCATTCCCTCGTCTGTCCCCAATATGGCACAGAATGTGCCAGTCCTCAGGCTGTCTTCAGTTGGAATGGGACAAAAGCCATCAGATAGCCTGGCCACTCCCATCCCTCAGAGATTTCAGGCCTTGGGCCCCAGGCCCCATGTCCCACTGCCTGCTGCGGAGTGGTTTGTACCCAGTTGCAGATTCTCCTGGGGCCGAGGGGTGGAATGGGCTGGCTGGTGAGACTGAAGCAACACCTAGAGCAAAAGTGAGAGTGTGGCCTCAGGTTCACAGAGGAAGTTGAATGTCTCCCAGTCCAGATGGCCGGTCTCCTTCCAGCAGGGGCCAGGGAAAGGGAAACATTCTCCTGAAGAGAGGCTTCTGGTTAGAGGCTGGGAATTCTTTCCTAGGAGACTTTAGGAAACACTGTAGCCGAGGAGGAGTGAAATGTTCCTAAGGCAGACAGAGGAATAAGATACCCTTCTGGATACTTCTCAGATGCTCCCTCTCCCCTTTATTCTAACTGCGGCTGCCCTCATGACCTCTTCCTTGGACAGTATCTCCTATCTCCCTATGCTCAGGCCAACCTTCCTTCTGTCTATCTTCCACACTACAGCCTGAGGGATCTTTTAAAATATTACTGTCCTGCTCATAAGTCCAAGCTCTTTTCTCATGAAACTCACAGCCCTTCAAACCCTCCCTCCAGGCTGGGCTCTTTACATTGAGCACATTGCTGCAATTTCCAGCCATGCCAAATTGCTTGTAGTTCCCCTCCCACACCTACTACTTCAGAAGCCCAGCCTCTGCCCATGCTCTTCCCTCTGCCTGGAATGCTTCCCCTCCAGCTTTCCCACTTTGCTTGGTCTGGGGGCATATCCTTTGGGAAGCTCTCTTGGACCCACAGGGACCCCCTTCTTTGGGTTTCTGTACCCCCAGGGCTTCCCTGGCTGTCACCCCCAATTAAACAGTTTTTGGAGGCCAGGGTCTGGATCTTATCTACCTCTGTCACTGGCACTTAGCAGGAGCTCAATAAATGTTCAGGGAACTGAACTGAGCCGGCTGAGTTTCCTTCCACCTGAGGGGATCACAGAGCTGGATATGTTGATGACAGCTGTCCCGGGACTGGAGAAGAGGCAGAATCCAAAGGACAGTTGGGTCAGAACACTGCTCAGGGCTCTGGGCATCTCTGCAGAGTGGCCAACCCCTCTCTGAGTCCTTCTCTTCCCCCTCCCTTGGAACCACCCAGTTCCTGGCCCAGGTCTCCAGTCCCAAAGATCTAAGTCACACCCCTGCAGCTCCTGCAAATGATATGGGGTGGGGGAGGGAGGCAGTGACACTGACTTCAGGGCCCCATGCCACCTCTGGTCCTTTTGGGCTTCTTTCCACAAAGGAGTCAACCTCTCTTCTGTCCCCTGAAGGCTGTTTTCAAAATCACACCCTGTGCTGACAGTTTTATTTACAAGGAAATCTTGGCAGGATCTTGACTTGTTAGTAGAGTAGGGATGGGGGGAGGGTGGTGAGAAACAAAAATAGTTGAAACGATCACACTTTCTGAAACCGAGATGAGAATTGGTGTCTGTAGCAAACTCACCTAATTAGAGCGGAGTTAATTTCCTTCTGTCTGTTTAAGGAGAGCAGTCATTGTCGGGTGAGATGGTCACAGGTTGGATCCTGGGGCTGGGGTTATGTGTTTGCTTTATGGAGATGAGAGCATTAATTGCAACTTTCACTATCCGAAAAGAGCCTCCGTTTCTTAGAGGGAGAGAAAGGAGCAAAGGCCAGTGAGTGAATGAGTGAGTTGAGTGAGTGGCTGGTGGAAGAGTAAGGAAGAGGACAGCCTTGGTGTGGGCTGGGGACTGACTGTGAGACATCACCAGGAATGAGTCCCTGAACCTCCTGGGAGAGCTAGGCACCTGTCCCAGCCGGCCACTGGCACCGCTTACAGGCAGAGCCTCTGCTTGGGAAGACAGTCTCTCCTGGGAGGTCTTCCCTGCAGGGAGACAGCTCCCGTTTTTCTCTTTCAAGATCCCCCGTTCCTTTGCTCTAACTTCATTCCTACTAGCTTTAGTTTCTTCACCTCCCCCTCCCAGCTGGGGCACTTCCCTGGGCTTCTCTTTGTCAGCAAGGTCAAATGAAGCCAGGGCACCGTCATAGAGCTCTGGGTGTAGGGGCGGGCAAGATTTAGGGTTTGGGATTCTCCTATCTGACCTCTCCGGTGTCTGAATTACTGGGCCTTCCTGGACCTCCCAGAATCTGAGACCAAAGTGAAGAGAGATGCAAATGTGGTCGGGGGATCCGGTCCTCCTAGCATTCCACCCCCAATTCACTCCCAGTTAACCCTGACGTTGCCAACTTAGTGAAAACCTCGCCCCTGCCTCCTTCACGCGTCTGCTGCCTCCAAGTGGTCGTTAACCCGGTAGGTCTCGGGCAATGGACACTGCACCCCCCGGCCCGGTGCGGAGAGAGAAACCCGGACCCGCGGTGGAGGCTGGTGGTGATGGGGCCGAGGACAGCGCAGCCGCATCCCGGCCACGGGCCGTGCAACCACTTCCCCGCCAACCCCGCCGCAGCCCTCCCCCTCCCCCGGCCGCGCCGCTCCGACCGATTTGGCCCGGGTGGTGGCGCCCGGGGGTGGGGGGGCGGGGGACGGCGGTCCCCGGGAGCAGCCCCGCCCCCGCCTGCGCGCCGCCCGCGAGGAGTCCGCGGGGAGGAGGAGACTCGGGCGCAGAGCGGGGGCCGCGGGAAGCGAGAAGGGAGCGCGGGGAGCCGCGGGGCCGGGGCCGGCCCAAGGGCGCCCTCGCCTCGGAGCCGGGCGTGGGGGCCGGGGCCGAGGCCGAGGCGGAGGCGGAGGCCGGCGGGGCCGCGAGCGCGAAGAAGTTTGGCGGCGGAGGGGCCGGGCGTCCCGGGGTCTCCAGGCGGCGGCGCGGGGGCCGGGGCCATGGGGGCGGGCGCGGGCGGCCGGGTTGGCGCGGAGGCGGCGCGGCGCGCACAGAGCCCCCAGAGCGGCGTGGCCGGCGCGGCGCAAAGTTAGCCCGGCGCCCCGGGACGAGCCCCGCAGCCGCTGGCCGCCCCTGGACCCCGCCTCGGCATGGGCGAGCACCCCAGCCCGGGCCCCGCAGTGGCCGCCTGCGCCGAGGCGGAGCGCATCGAGGAGCTGGAACCCGAGGCCGAGGAGCGGCCGCCCGCGGCGCCCGAGGACGTGAGTGCTTCCTCCGCGCCCGGGCAAACTTTCTGGGGGGCACTGGGAGAGAACTGCCCTGGTCTCGCCCCCGCGGGGTAACTTGAAGGCTTCGAGGTGACGCGGGAGCGCCCCGGATTGGCCGGGTCCCTGCGGGCGGGAGGGGGCGGAGGGATCGGTCTCCCCCAAGCGCGCGCGCCACCCCCCTCTCGGGCTCCCGCGGCTTCCCTGCGGGACACAGCCCTCGCTGCTGCGCTGGGGACCTGTCGGCCGCCGGAGCCCACTCTCCGCGGCTGGTGCAGTGCCCGGGACACGGCGTTTTCCCGCAGAGGCGGCCGCGTCACAGCAGTGGCTCGCTCTCCCCTCCCACTCGCGACCTGCGGGCTCTCCGAGCCCGGGGAAGGAGCGGGCGCCGCAGAGTCCCCGGAACCCGGTAGCGCAGACCTGTCTGGAGACCCCCTTTCTTCGCTCCCGGCTTAGCTCCCGCCCGGCACCTGCCCTGTCGCGACACTGATTGAAATTCAAGCTGGCCCCTGTCCCTGAACCGGGCCGGAGGAGGGAGAGGAGTGCGGGGAGCGGTTTTATCCCCAGAAGGGGGCTCAAGAGTCCCAGACCACGTCGGTGCCAGCGACGGTCCCCTGGGCGAGCATGGGGAGGGGCTGCCCCGGAGGGCTTCCCTGCCATCTGCTGCCAGAGTCGCCCTCCCTCCGGTCCTGGGAGCCATCGGTGGAGTGGGCACTGGGGAGTCCGGGGAACTGGAGTTTCTTAAGCTTCTCCCTCCCGAGGTTAACCTGCAAATAGAGGTGAAAAACTGGGCACTTTGTTCCTGACTCTCTCAGGGTGGGGAGATGGAAGTGAAGTCAGGCCCCCCCAGCCTACCAAACCGAAGCCGGAAAGTCTCAATGTGCCCCGGGGGAGCTTGACATCTTCCCTCCCTTTGGCTCCCGTGGTTAAACCTGTAGCTTGCTTCTGGCCCCAAAGCCCTGGTACAATCTTATGTACTCACCCCTTAGACTCAGGCTTGGAAGAGACTGGGTGGGTTTCAGTGCATTTGGGAGCCCCCTCCTCCCAAACTGCAGGCAAAATGTTAGTGCTTATGCGGGGGTGAGTTTTCCTGAGTCGAGGTCTCTGGCCCCCTGCGGGATGAGACATTACAGCACGTCTGGTGGAACTGCACCTGGGCGTGCATTCCCAGACCCGGGAGTAGACGTTGACACACGCTTTAGTTGTTAGAAGTTATTAGAGGCCCTTGGACAGAGTTGGACGCCCCCTCACTGCTCCCCTACCTGAGTTCTCTCTCTGTGCTCGGGGCAGACTCATTTGGGGAGCTCTTCCCAGGTTTTCCCTGGTCTCCTGTGGCGGTTCCCTGAGCCTGGGCAGCAGCTGGGAGGCTAAGTCAAAAACATCAGGGGGCTGCAGAGGCCTTGGTGATAAGTGTTTCTTTCTTTCTCTCCTCTTCCTCCTCTCCTGCATGGTCTCCCTCTCTACCAGCACTGGAAAGTCCTGTTTGATCAGGTATGTGAGCAGTTAAATCCGTCCCCCCTCCCCCCAGCAATCCTCCGGGTAATCAGTCTCCCTGCTTGCGTGGGCTTCCCTAGCTCTGCACTCCTGAGATGGTGACGTCGGGAGGGGGTGTGGCTTAGTGCATCCCTGGGACTGAATGACACTGCTCTCCACTGCCCTCCAGGTTTCAGGAGTAGGCGGTGGGCTCCCCTGAGAGATCCTTCCTTCCCTCCTCCTCCCCTCGTGACTTCTTGAGAACTGGGTTTATACCACGCAAAAATTGGACAATACATGTTGAAAGCCTGGGACATTCTCTATATGCCAGGGGATTGCAGTGAGGCTGGGGAGGTGGGGGAAGGGCTTGGGTTAACATCCCCCTCCTCCCTCCACCATCAAAGATCCCTGGCCACACTGAAGTCAAATCTCTGCCATCCTTGGAGGGTGACTCACAATATGAGCTCTTTTGAAAGCTGACTCTTCTTTAATTTTGCGGCAGGAATGGAGGAGTTATAGAAAATAGTATGTGACTCTTTGCAATGCCTAGAGTCTAGGTGTGGGGAATGGAGTTGGGAATGCCAACTTTAGAATGTGGAGATGACATTTGACCTTCAGCAAGGAAATGGTTCTCTTCTTTGCTTGGTACTTGTGTTGAGTGCTGTTGTGTATTTCCTTCTCCCTGTCCGTTCCATGATGCAGAAGGAGTGGAGGCAAGAGATGTCTCAGTGGGTGGGAATCATGAGCGCTGCAATCCTGGGGCCAGAATGATTGTGTCATGAAGTTTGTGCAACTTTAAGAGACCAGTCTGGTCAGGCCAGAGGGAATGTGTGAGTTGGAGAGGGACATAAAGCTGAAAAAGTAGCTTGGACCAGACCATATCCTGTTGTAGGCAGGGAAAGCCTTTGAAAGTTTTTTAGCAGGTTTGTTACAGGATCCAAGCAATGCTTTGGGAAGATCCTGTGTGTTAGTGGGATGGAGGTGAGATGGATTGCAGGGATGAGAACAACTAGCCAGAAGCCTACCGCAGTGAATGGACACAAGCATCTTGACTTGAAAGATGACAGTAAGAATGGAAAGGAAGAGGGACATGGTGATGGAAAAATTGGAAGATCTTTCTAGACCTGAATAGATGAGGTGAACCACATATATAACTTTGAGATTCTGAACCTAGGAGAAAAGGAAAAGTCAGGGTGGGGGGTTGGCAAAGATGACAACTTTGGTTTTAAACAAGTTCAATTTGAGGAACCAGTTAAATGCAGACGCCCAAGTGGACTGGAGACGTGGAATTGCAGCTTGAAAGGCATGGTGGTCCTGGGGTGGGAATTTGGGGGTGTCATCCACATTAACCACAGGCCTGGCTGTGGTTTGGAGATCATCCGCCGGTTCCTGTCCCAAAGGAGTAGCGCATCTCTCCCTCCGCTCCCGAGTGCCACCCACTCTCCCTCTGGCTCCTAAGAGTACAGCGGCTGCTGGCCTGACGCCCTGAGGCAGGAGGGAGCCGCCTGCTGCCACTGATACCACGGCCAGCAAGCTGCCAGCCCCTCACACCTCCTGCCAGATTTAGAATCAGAACCTAGAACAAAGTGTATCAGTCTTTTTTTCTCTGTCTTTCTCATTTGATTAATTTTCTTTGCCAGTCCCTCTGTGTGTGTTTACATTTTAAAATGAACTATTTGGGTGAATAGAGGAAAACTTTTAGTAGGAAGAATTTGGAACTGGAGGGAGCAGAGAGAGTGTGTGGCACCTAATATTAGCAGGTGGTCTATGAGATCCAATTTCTCCTACTGGAGGGAGGTCCTCGATGTCACAAAGAGCATCTCCTTGTTTCTGGGAAGGCCCACCCAGAAACCATTTTGGACAGACAAAATTAATTCTAGGGAAGAAACTCTCCAAACTTACTCTGGACAAACAATTTCTGGGTTTCTTTTTTTTTTTTTTTTTGCTGAGAAAGAT
Source organism: Tapirus indicus (assembly GCA_031878705.1). Lineage (NCBI taxonomy): Eukaryota > Metazoa > Chordata > Mammalia > Perissodactyla > Tapiridae > Tapirus > Tapirus indicus. The sequence goes on from CM062932.1 coordinate 20,945,932, forward strand.
TTGCCCTGAGCTAACATCTATTGCCAGTCTTCCTCTTTTTTTTTGTTTTCTCCCTCCCTGAAGCCCCAGCACATAGTTGTACATTCTAGTTATAAGTCCTTCTAGTTCTTCTATGTGAGCCGCTGCCACAGCATGGCTACTGACAGATGAGTGTTGGGTTCCATGACCGGGAACCAAACCTGGGCCGCCGAAGCAGTAAAAGCACCAAAATTTAACCCATAAGCCATCAGAGCTGGCTCTGGACAAACAATTTTTCCTCACAATAGGTTCTGCCTTACGTCTCCTCCCCATCCCTCAGGTGGCATTAGAAGCCCATGTCTGTTGTCCTCCTTCCTATTGGTGCTTTGCATTTAGGGAGAGCTGCTCGTGAGCAGGGCTTGACCTCTGGCAGATGTCCAGTCCCTGTGCGTTCGTTCCCCCTCCTTTGTGCAGCTGTGCCTGCCTCTTTCCCCTGATAGGGCTAAATGAAGAGTAGGTATGAAGCCTTGCAAATGGCCACACAGCTTCGGAAGGACGCCAGGTTATTCAGAAAGCTGAAGTGTTGTATCCTCCCTGCCTCTTCCTCTGGGCCTGCTTAAAGGTAGGGTTTGGTGGTTGGTGAACTTGGTGCACTTAGGAGAGAACGTTTGGCTGGGGGTTGCAGTCAGCCTCCCCACCATTTCATACAGAAATAGACAGCCGTGATGGGTCAAACTGTGGTGAATGGGGCTGGATTCACACCACACGGTCAGAGTCCCTGCAAGCTGATATGATCCCGGAGTTCACCTTCCAGAGGTCAGTAGGATGGGAGGCTGGCCCCAGTCAGTCTTCCTTTCCTCCTGGGGGACCACTGGTTACCTGGTTTCAAACTGGGATCTGCTGGGACCTTTTTCCAGGTGTTAGGGATGGAACTGTACCAGTTCCTCTGTGCTGTCTGGTTCTTTAGCATGTAGCTTTGACCCAGCATGAAGCTAACTGGACCCCAAGGGCTGGAAGCCATGACCTTGGCATTTTGGTCCTCTGTGGTCACCCCTCAACTAAATGGTCAGGATGCCTTTTGTGGGAGTTGGAGGTGAAGAAAACAGGTCACCACAGTCCCTTGGAAGTTTATCTGCCCCCCACCCCCCCCCCGGCGTTCTGGGCATTTGTCTCATCTGCTCAAGCAGTGGTATAGCCAGCCATCCCTCCTCACCCCCTCCCCAGTTCTTCCCCATGGGTTCCAGAAGTTACAGCAGCAGAAACCTGAAGATCTTCACTTCAACCCCCAGGTGCCCCATGTATTTGTTTCCCATTTGAACTTCTGCATGAGGGAATTGTCTTTTCATATCCTTGGGATCATAATGATTTTCCTAAATATTAGATTTTAAAGTTACCATAAGTATTAATCTGCTGTTGCAGTGTAATACCATGGTAAATATGTCATTTTTCTATAGTTGAATCTGATGGGCTTTTCCTTCATGATTCCATCTATTGCTTTGGACCCAGTTTTCCTCCCTTCTTCAGCTCTCATAAATATGAGCTTCCATTTCCTGCTACTTTTTCTATGATTTAAAAAAAAGTCACCTGTCCCTTTACTCCATCTGGATCTTATTCCTATCCTGTTATACCAGCATCATTTATTAAGAAATCTTTTCTTCATACATTGAGAAATTTTGTGAGTTGGTAAATTTTTATATGTGGTTGGGTTTATTTGTGATTTCTGATCTATTCCACTGATATTTACAATTTTGCCCAGGTAATGTACCCTGAGTTATTGCTTTATATTTGTTCCCTAGGTTTCCTACAGGATCCTCTTCTTCAGGTTATGCTTTGATAGTCTCACTCTCAGTCCCTTCCTGAACTCCAGGGAGGGGCCCTCAGGCACCCAAGGTCACATAGCGGGTCAGTGGCAGACGTAAGGCTGGAGCCCTGTGAGCCCATAAAGGGCTTCTGGGGTTGGAAAAACATCTTCAAGATCTGCAAATGTTTTATGAGCAAAAGGGTTTGGAGCAGAGTTCTGTTAAGTCAACAAAGCACAATTGTTTCCAGATCAAGCAAGCAAGAAGGAAAAGGGAGAATTGAAAGTAACTTGGATTGTGCCTCCTTTTCTCCCTTCCTTCTGAAAGCATGCATTTCCCAGACCTGAAAAAGAGACCCCAACTTTACTGATCTCCCATAAGGAAAGGGGATACGCATTCACTATCCCACCGAAATTATATACGTGCTATGACCAGAACACGAGGCTGCATAGTTGGGGTGCTGGGGGCAGAATCCTGGATTTGGAGTCAGATAGACCTGGGTTCAAACCTTACTGGCTTTGTAACTGGGGACAAATGACATTAGCTCTCTGAGCCTCAATTTCCTCGTCTAGAAAATGGAGACAATCATCTTTAACTCTAGGGGTGACTGGGGGGATTAAATGGAAGTAGAAACTCTTGTCACACTGTCTGATACCCGGTGGATGTTCAACAGCTGTCTCTTGACTGGGAATCAGAATTCGCTGGGAAGAAGCAGAGGGCCACTCCTGAGATCCAGGCCCTACAGGGAAGGTGGTGGCCTCTCTAAACCAGCTTCTTCCCACTCAGCACTTCCAGACAGAGAGCCACTTCTGAGCCCAGAAGATTTTTCTGCTTGCTTTCCCCAACCCCCTTCCCTCCAGCCTGGGAGTCTTCCCTTGGCCTGACCCTGAAGCCCACCTCATTTGCAGTCCTTCTGCAAGCTGGCTTAGGGGGTTCTGGTTGTTGAAAAGAGGTTCAGATGAGACTGCTGAATGGGTTAGTGAGGAGCTGCAGAGAAAACACCCGCCCAGAGGCAGGGGTGTTGGCGGCAGTCCCTGGAACACGCGGTTAACCAGCAGAGGAGGGCTCCCAGAGAGGGAGGGACAAAGCCATGAGCTTCACTAGAGCCCTTGCTTGGGCTCTGCACCTCCAATGCCTTCTCAAGTGGCCTCCACTCCAGGGCCCTGGAGCCTATGGACTTCCCTCCACCACAAAGCCAGCTTCCTTACCCTGCCCTGGCCCCACTGACTCCCTCAGTCATCCTGAATTAACTCTTTTATCCCTGACCACTCACAGAAATGCATTGAATAGCGGCTGAGCAGTGGGGCCAAGGGATCTGAGATTGTGTGCTGCCTGGCTGCCTGCCTGACATATAACAGGTCCACGTATGTTCCCGCCAATGACAAGTCGAACTGCAGCCCTGCATGCGTTGTCTTGGGTTCACACGTCCTCTCCAGGAGCACCCTGACCATGGTGCCGCCTTGCTCATGTCTGCCCCTCTGAGATTGCTGCCACCTCGAGGACCATGTATTATGAGAAAGTTGGCGGAAGCATTTTGTCCAATCTGCTCATTTTGCACATGAGGAAACAGAGGGCAGCGAATTTCTGAGGTCACTTGGTGCGGTAGTGTCAGAGCTGGGACTGGAGCCCAGCCCTGCTCCCTCTCTGACCTGCGTTCCTGCCACCAGGCCTCGCAGACTTCCATTTGCTTCCTTGGTGCCCTGAGTGACGAAGGCAGTGGCGAGGACACACATTTGGCTTGAGTCCCAGTCTCCTCCTAGCTGTGTGGTAATGGGCAAGCCAGGTAACCTCTCCAGGCCTCAGTTTTCTCATCTGTAAGCTGCCTGGAATGATACCCTCTCTCCCGGGTTGTTGTGAGGCCTATGAGATAGTGTGTATATGTAGTGAGCACCTGACAAATATGGTGGTTGTTATCATGATACTGGAATTTAAAGACATTAACATTGTTTTCAAAATAACCTCTGACATGTAATGGTTCTAGGTCTTGAGTCAAAGTGTCCAGACTGTCAATCTGGGGTTCCTTCACCCTGTCAAGCTGACTTCTTTAGGGTGGGAGCTGGAAAACCACATTCCCCCTGAACTTTCCACAGAGAGAAGAGAGAAGCTTTTGGACAAAGGCTGCCTGGAGGGATGTTGATTCCCAGGGTTTCCCCTCTGCTCACTGCATGGCAGGGTGAAGGGTGAGAGCCGGTGTCGGGCCACCAGGAGCCCAGAGCCCAGAGCGGGCCTCCCCTGCCTGGTGTTCTGATCTGGCAATTCCTGCTGGGCCTCTAGTCGGTCAATAGTGAGATTAGGCCCAGGGCACCATCCTGTGTTATGGAAATGAATCAATGTGCATCTCGAGTTGTGAACAACTAGGGGAAGCCGCTGCCCCTGTCCCACCATTTTTGAAGCAAGGTGCAGGCTTGAGTCAGCAAATATTTCTTTGAGAGAGCAAACATTGAGGGTCTACTGCACGCACATACATCTGTTGTCTTGTTTTGATCTCTTAATAGCCCTGTGAGGTGAGTGGTGCTCTCTACTCTTGACAGAGGAGGAGACTGAGGCCCAAGGGGGTGGGGCTTGCCCAAAGACACAAAGCAAATGAGGACCTTCTGCAGAGGGAGTTGTGTGTGTTTGTGCACAAGGCTTCTGAGACAGGGCAGAGGGCCACAGGAGGTGAAGGGGTTTGGTGACCCTTAATCCTGCCCAGGAGAAGCAGTAGGAGGAAATGGGTTTAGGCCGAAGAGGGAGGGATGGGGCAGATGTAAGACCACCCTCCCTGCCCGCGCCCACCCCCACCCCTCCCTGCCTGTGGCTCCCCCCGGACTCCTGGCTTTATGGCTGTGAGTCGGCTTCAGTCCCCAGTCCCCAGGCAGGCATGACGGCTGGGCCTGGATGAGTCAGCATGGGCATTACGTCTGCTGCTGGGGACCCAAGGGGCCTGCCTCTGAGTCACAGCCCCCAGCTGCCCCCTCAGACTCTGTGCACCTCCAAGGCCTTCTGTGGGGGGGCTCTGAAGGGGGAGAAGCAGTCTTCCAGGGGACTCTCTCTCAGGGTGGAGAGGGACAGGGCCTGGTGGAAGGAGGCAGCCCCCAGCCTTCGCTGCCCCCCCTGCCCTCCAACCCCAGTGTCCTGTGTTGTGGGGAAAGTCTGAGAGCTCCTCTTCCCCACCCCCCAGGTGTTGAGAGAGCTGGGTAGTTTTCTGGAAACATGCCGATTATCCATCGGCTCAGCCTGGATTCAGGCCAGGATGCCTGCTTCTCTGCTGAGGGAAGGTTCTTCCAGCTTCCTAATTAGCCTGCCAGCCCCAGATCCTGGGGTTCAGCTGTTTGACTTATGGGGGGAGAAGATGCTCAGGAGCCTGACTGGGGGTTTCTGGGAGAAGCCCCTCGAGAGGGATGAACTGCTTCCCCAGGGCCTTGTGGTGGCAGCTGAGAGAACAGAAAGAATATACCTGGGAATCCTAGAATCACTGAAGCTTCTCCAGCTGTCAGGGGCTTGGCCTGGTGAAACCCCAGGGGAGCACAAGGGCCCCTTGTGTCTCCATTTGGGGACACCCAAGGACAGGAGGGGTCAGAATCTGTTTTTTAGGAACCGGTTCCACTTCTTCCCAGGGAGGCTTGAGGTCTTTGAAAATCCACTCCTAGCCCAGCTTGGAGCAGGCCAGATGGTGCCCTGTTCTATACTCACCGGGAGTGCCTGTGGGCAAGTTTGTCTCTGTGCACCTCAGTTTCCGTATCTGTTAATGGGACTGATCACACTTACTCTAGGGTTGGTGTGAGAATAAAAGTAATAAAATATTTATGAAAATCAGTATTTCAGAGTCAGGGGAAAGATATGATGTGGCTTTCTCATTTGCAAAGGAGAACTGGGAGAGAAAGCTGCTACTCCCATAACCTCGCCTCCTGACCTCGGCAGCTGCAGGCCTGGACCTAATTTATGGGGCTGTAAATATCCCTGAATGGGCCAGAGTTCCCTGGTGGGCCCTGGCTGTTGGGTGGGGACAGCTCTGCTGAGCATAAACCCCTGGGCAGCCTCGTTAATTCTGCTCTGCTGGGAGGCCGGGTAATGATGCAGGGAGCCAGCAGATGAGCCATGGTAACCCCCCCAGGTGGGGAGGGGCAGCATCCTGCACCTTCCCTTGCCCCAGCACGCATACCCTGTGGTCATTTCCTAGGGCTCATTCTGTCTGGGTGGACAGAGAGGAGATAGTGGGGCTGGAGTAGGGGCCTTCCTTAGATTCCAGGTCTTAACCTTCCAGACCTGAGAGGTCTTTACTAGGATGGCACCCCAGGTGCTGCCTGTGGGGTCCTTGAAAGCACCCACACCCCTCACTGAGGTCTTGGGCCTCTCTAGATCACGGAGAGGGAGAGGGTCCTCCTGGGAGGGAGCAGGGAATTCAAGTGCTGGGAGCAGGGATCAGACTAATTGTCCTGGAAATGCAGTTTGTGCAAATCACACATACCTAATAGATATAAAATAGATGTGTCCCTTTCTTCTTTCTCTAATGCTTCGCTGCTGCTGGGTAAATTCTGAAGCCTTGGCCAGGCCCGCTGGCCTGCGAGGGGAGGGGAGCAGTGGTGCCGCTGTCCTGGGTGCTGAGCAGGCAGATCCCAGCGTCCGCGGGGTTTGTTCCCTGAGAACTCAGCTCAGCGGCCCATTAGGCCAGTCACTGATTCCACAGCCTCTCCTGGGGCCTGGCATCCACTTCACCCCTCTGGCTGGAGCCTGGATCTGGCCGACTTCTAACTTTGCTGGAGGACTCCAGGCAAAGTGTCAGCTGCCTTGAGGGCCACTCACGAGATGGAGACAAAAAGCCGGGTTTCACAAAAGGGAAAAATGACTCTACTGTGGACTTGTGTGTTTTCCCCAGAGAGTGTTTCATGCAGTGTTGCTGTGAAAGATACTATGATCAAAGATCCAATAAGTTTGGGAAATGCTGGGGTGAACAAAATCAGACAGGTTTCTCCACTGTAAGACCTTGCAGAGCCCTTATTATGGTTTTATGCATCATGCCCTTCCAAAAGGGTTTCCCAAACTCATAGGACCACAGAACACTTATTTCATAGGCCATCTTGGGCCTGGCGTTCCACAAAACACACATTGGGAAACCCCGAGCCAGTTTATATTTTCATATAACTGAACAGGACAGAGAAAAACAAGGAAGAGCAAAGCTGGGGCAGTCAACCCCCATGGAGGAACCCGGAAGTATTCCCATCTTGACCACTAACTCGCTCTGTGACCTTGAGCTAGTTTCTTTTGCTCTCTGCACCTGTTTCCCCATCTATAAAATGAGCGTGATGATCGATCCTTAGTAAATATTTGTTAAATGAATGAGTGAGAGGATTGGACTGGGATCTCTCAAACTCTTTTTAGCCACCGTATCCTAATGATGGGAGGGTGCAGCCTCTGGGCCCCTCTGCCTGGATGTGAATCCATCTGCACCAACTACCAGCTGTTCAGACTTGGCCCGCTCAGCTCTCGATGCCTCGTTTTTCTCTTCTGTAAAATGGAGCTCATAATAGTATCTACCGCATAGGCTTGCCGTGAGGTTTAAAGGGGAGAACATATAATTTATCTCCCAAATTGGGACCATTTGGAGGGTGGAAGAGGCACTGTTAATAATCATGCTCAGACGGTACGTATAAACCAGGACTGTCAAGGGTGACCTGAGGTTTCGGTGAGTAGTGCCTGACACCTAGCAGGCGTTCTACATGCATAGTTCCTATTGTGTTGTTCAACCAGTAGTATGTAGAAGGCCAGCACTTAAAACAGCTCAGAGCGGGGCTGCTCTGGCTGACGAGGGATAAGGGGCTGCTTAGTAACCCCCTCCCCACCCTCCTGGGCCTCAGAGTTCCCACAGCCCTTAGAACACTGCAGAGCAATTTGAAAACCATCGAGGTTCCTTTCAGTGATCCTGGACCATGACTTATGTTTCCCTGACCTGCTGCCCCTCTCCCTGGTGTCACCAGGTCCCTCTGACAGCACAGACCTCCCCCTGTGTGAGCTGACTCATCCTGATCTCGAATTTCCCATCAGCCTTTGGACTGAGCAAGGATGCACAGTAGAAGATCTGCTGCCCCCATGAGCTGTATGGGTTGTGGATTTCTCCTTCCCCAACCCCCCATTTGCATATGATATGCTTACCTGTGCAGGGATGGGGATGGACCTCCTTACATATCCCTCAGAAGGGAGAGTTCCTACCACATGATTGATGGAGAAACTGAGGCAGTGTGGTTAATGATCTGCCCAAGATGGCACAGCAGCTGGGGGTGGGGCTCATTCCAGAACTCTCCCCCCACTCCTTGCCTCAGAGACAGGGAATAAGCCTTAGGTGGCAACAATACAGAGAGAATTTGGTGGGTCTTTTCCCAGCCTAGGTCGTAAGTGCGCCAGGAAGGGGTCCAGGATGGGAGATGGGATATATGGCTGAGCGTGTGTGGGGCCCCAGGCTGGAGAACACTAATGACCTAGAGGATTAAGGGGCCAGAGGGCTGGGTGTTGGTGGGATTAAACGTCCCCATGGAGCCTCTCCTAGCTCTTTTCAAGGGCAAGGCAGGTGGGCGGGAGCTGTGGGAGGGTCACTCCTTGCTCTGTGCCTTTCTCTTCCCTCTGCTGCCAGCATCCTCCACTCAAGCTGAATGTGGACTTGGCCCCTCCTCCCCCCACAGCTCTGGGCCCTATTCAGGAGGCAGCTGCGAGGATGCTCCTGACTTCTGGCTCCCCTCTGGGCCCCTGTCTGCAGCTCATTCACAGCCACATTCCTCCGGCTGCCCCCACCATCCCCAAACCCGCCCAACCCAGATGTCATCCCCAGAGCACCCTGTTGCCCAAAGTGGGTGAATCCAGGGCATGGGGCACCTGAGAGGGGGAGCTTTGGGGCCCTCAGCACATTATTAACAAGGAAATTGTGTTTATAGGGTTTGTTTCCCCCAAAAGCTCCAAACCATGGTCCTAGTTTGATCTCATCCACCATAGCTGGCCTTGAAGGAGGCCCAAAGGCAGGATGTGCCCAGAAGGGTCAGCCAAGCCCCCAGGACAGGGGTGCTCCCTGCTTTGCTTTGAAGGAGGCAAGTGGAGCTGATCACTGAGCCTCTGTGACCCTGGGCCCTGGAGAGCACTGCCCTGTGTTTGCTTCAACTCCCCACAACCCGAGGGGGTGCCGTCCTGGCTTGATAGATGAGGCAACTGTGGCTCGAGATGTTTACCCTAAATTACACAAACTGCTTAGTGGCCAAGACAAGAATGGGATTTTGCCTTATTCCTCACAGCTTCCTTTAGAAGCTCTCAGCTTCCTTCTGGGACAGTGGGACTACCTCTCTCCTGCCTCTGCACACATCCTCTCTCTGGCTCTTTCTCTGTTTCTTTTTCCTTTTGTCTCCCTCTCTCTACCTCGCTCTGCCTCCTGCCTGCCCCCGTGCCCCGTGCCTACCGTCAGCCTCTGCTCTTGCCCTCATCTTCCCAAGTGTGTTGGGGGGGGGGTTGGAAGGTGTCCTGTGTACATTTATGGAGCCCAGGCAGCCCCTTCCCTGCCTCTCCCTCCCCCCTAGTCACCCTCCTTCATCCCTGAGGCCTCATTATTAGGGTAGCGATGACCCCCCATTGTCTGGCCTGTCTGGCCCTGGCATGGAAGGTAGAGTTTTGGCAGAGAAGGGAGGCTCGGCCTGATTCCAGCTCATTCTCTGCAGTCTGGAGCCTGTAATGTGCTGGGGGCAGGACTGGCAGGCCATGGTGGGGGGTGGGGGCTCAAGGAGCACAGGGCAGCCCCTGTCACTAGGACAACAGCAGGGAGCCCTAGAGGGGGAGGGAGAGGGAGGGAGCAGGTGGTTCTTTGTCTGGAGCTAGAATGAGGGAGAGGCGCCCTTGCCTGATCCCAGCCCCTCCAACCCACTGCCCTCCCAAGCTTTCTAGGCAGCCCCTGGGAGGGGATTGGCGTCCCTACTCCTAGCCAATGCAAGGCCATTGGGCTTCCTCCCCCAGGCTGAGGCAGGAGAGACTCCGTGCTGAGTGGCAGACCACTGCCCCCCTGCAGTGCTCACTGGGGATTTTCCCAGGACTCAGGGCTGCTTCTCAACCCCCACCCCCACCCCTTCCCCCTATCTGCCCACCCAGCATGAGGGCCACGTGGGACCAGGGGGTCAGGCTGTGGGGATGGGAGGGGTCCCAAGCACCAGAGGAGACCCTCCCTGGCTGCCATGGCCACTTTCTGTCTCCAGCCTTCACTTTCCTATCTGGGCAATAAGGAGATCAGAACTGTTGCTGTTTGAGGCTCTTTCCTGCTTTAAAAATCTGTTTAGAGTGGGCCTGTGAGACTTCTAGAGCCCTCATCTCTCCTAGGTCCACACGCACCTCTTTGATCCATAAAAATGGCTTCTGAGCAGCAAAGCAGCCCCTGGAGGCTGCAGGTCAGCGGCAACCAGTGGTGGTGGAGAGGCAGCACTAAGCTGCCTGGGTGTGGAATTCTGGCTCCACTGCTGGCCAGGCACGTCACTTCACCTCTCTGTACTCATTTTCCCATGCCTCTATTTCCTCATCTGTAATATGGGGATAATAATAGGACCTGCTTTGTAAAGTCGTTATAGGAGGTCGAAGAAATTATATACATAAAGTGCTTAGAACGGTGTTGGGCCTCATGAAAACACTCGGCAAATATTAGGTGTTTTATTCTTAGAGATCTTTGTGGAGCAGGGGGTAGGTGAGTTTCCTGCAATACTGATCCTGTGAACCAAATAGGTGTCATCCCTGAAACCTGGTATTTTTGGGTTTGGGGAGGGGGACACATGCCAATTTTTAAATAGGCCTCCTGAGAGATGTCTTCTCCTGTTAAGTTCTGGGGAGAATTGAAATAGCCTGTGACTTGTGACTCCTGGCCGTTTCTCTTGATTTGTCTTAGAAATGCTGCACACAGAATCAGCCTTCCTGAAATAGTCTTCAGTGACCTTATCTAGAAAAGAGGGAAACTCAGGTTTGGTCTTCCGGGCTCCTTTGTCACGCACGCATGGACATCGCAATGTCTGTTTGCCTTTTAAAATCTGAGTGACCCACCGCAGCCTCTCCAGGCACAGTGAATTCGTGTGGGGAGCACTTTGTGAACAGGAAAGCTCTGGGCATCCAGGAGAGCCGGGTCCTGTCATTTTCTAGCAGGGTGTGTGTTGGTGGGGGGTGGGGGCTTTGGTGGGTTCTGTGAGGAAGGAGGGGCTCAGGGAGACAGAAAGGTTATGGGCTTCTCTGGGAGAGATGAATAAGATCCTTTTCTAACAGAACTGATGAGACTTTCCCTGGAAGATTAGTACCTGTCTATTCATCCGAACATCCACTAGTTATTCACCCAACAAATCTTTATCGAGTGCCAATTATGCCGGGCTCTGTGCTGCGCCCCCGGGGTAAGTTAGGACACCAACCTTCGAGGAACCGGCAGTCCAGTGAGGAGGCAAAAGTAGACAAAGAGAGAACGTGTGGAATGGAGGTCGGAGGGAGGTCTGCCAAAGTGCAGGGGGAGCAGCAAGAACAGACGGTGTGTGCGGGGAGCCTGCCCGGAGACGGGACATCTGAGTAGTTGGGAAGGGTGAGTTGAGTCTCCCAGGGAGATGAGGAGGAAAGGGAATCCTTGGCCAAAGGACCCACATGTGCAGAGCTGCAGAGGGCACAGTGTCTCTGGGGAGCCCTGTGTGCATGGGTGTGTGGGTGTGGGGGGTTGTGAGTGGGGCGTGGGAGAGGGGCTGGCAGCCAGAGGTAGAAGGACTTGCAAGGCTGTGCTCCCTGCTTCCCGGGGCCCTGGAACATTCCCCACTGGAGTCCATCTGGCCCAGGCCCAGAAGTCCCTCGTCTCCCTCCACTCATTGCCTTTCCATTCCTGCTTTCCTCTGGTCCAGGTCAGCAGTAAGGGCGGAGACGAGGGAGGTTAACCTCTCTGAGCCTCAGTTTCCTTATCTGCACACAAGGCGGTTGGGTTGTGTGATCTCAAAGATCTCCAGGGCCTTCTAGGATTTTAAGTGGTTGTCCATGCCCTATTTGGATGTTTCCCATGAGGGCCTTGGAACCATCCCAGACACTCCCTGGGCCTCTTCTGGCAGAGGGCTAGGGACAGGAGCCAGTGAGCAGTGATGGAGATGGGGCACCTAAGGAGTGCTGAGAGGGGAGTGGAGACTTGCTGACCCCACTGCTGTCTGTGCTTCTCTCTCAGTTTGACCCTGGGAACACGGGCTACATCAGCACAGGCAAGTTCCGGAGCCTTCTGGAGAGCCACAGCTCCAAGCTGGACCCGCACAAAAGGGAGGTGCTCCTGGCTCTTGCTGACAGCCATGCGGATGGGCAGATCGGCTACCAGGACTTTGTCAACCTGGTGAGCACTCTGGGCCCTTGCCACTGGGAGGGGTCTGTTTGGAGGTTGTGGCTTAGAAGACCCTTTCAGACAATTAAAGGGATCTGCTGGCCCACAGCATTGAGAAAGTCCAGGCTCCAGCAGTTGAAAGGATACCACCAAGGACCCGGTTTCTCTTTGTCCCTCAGTTCTGCCTTCTGCAGTGTCAGCCCATCCTCAAAGAAGCCCCTGGCAATTCCAAACCCTCCCATTGTGACAGCAAAGTGGCTGCAGCTGTTCCAGCTCTCACACCCTCAGGCCTCACTGTGCAGGACTCTTCTTGTGGCAGCTCCCTCACAAGCCTTGGATTTCCTTCCTCCCATTAGCCTAGATTGTGTCAGTGGGGGTGTTGATTGACTCAAACCAATCAGTGCCCACCCCTGGGGCTGGGAGTGTTGTCAGTTCCACCAAAATGAAGGGGCTGGGAGTGGGAGGTGGGAGATTATTGTTGGCAGGAGAGGAGCTGGGGAGTGGATGTTGGAAGGGTCAGGCCAGACCTCTCCGGGGCCCGTGGGACAAGGCCAGAGTTCAGAGGACCTGCTGGCAGATGTCCTGGGTTGTCAGAGGGGCTGGAGCCAGGAGGCTCGTGAATCCTGCTCAGTCATTTGGTGAGGACTTCCTCCTCACTGGGGGTCACTGCTGTGCCATTACGGGGACTACTGTGCCAGGATTGCAGTGGGGCTCAGTGGGGTTAAGGAGGAAGCATGCCACCACGGGATGGATGGGACATCAGCAGAAGCTGCGTGAACTAGCAGGATGAACACAAGGCTGGAGATCTCCACTCGGTTTCCCTATTGGTGAGATGGAGACAGTTGCCTCTCTTTTTGTCACCCATGGAGGGGGCGAGAGTGAAATGGCTGGTGTGAAGTTCCCCAGTCTCCTAGAACTCAAAGGCATTAGCAATGGGAGCCAGTACTGCTCGCACCTGTCATGGGCCAGATGAGCTCTCTGATATGGGTGCCCAGGCTTTGGAGTTAAGTGCCTCTTGGCAGAGGGCCTGCCTTCGCCCAGGGGTTAACATGATTGCAGGGAGCAGCTATAGCGCCTTTATGGATGAAGGAATCTACCACTGTTCAGAGGGGCCCCGGGGAGCAGACCTCCTGCAGGGCGGGGGACAGAGCTGAGCTGAGCAGGAGAATTGGAGACAGTTGGGATTCATGGGCTGGGCAGTGGAGGTGAGCCCTGTGACCTGGAGCCCAGCAGTGCCACCAAAGACCAGGCCACGGGTTCGAGCCTGCATAGACTCATCCGCAGCCCAGCACCAGCATGTCTGTTGCGTGCCCTGCCCATTCTCGGGGCGGAGAGAGGGCATGGCAGGGCTGATGACATGCTTCTCTCCTGCTGGGGGTCCATGGGCTCTTCTATGTGAACTTGTAACAGCAGGTCACTTGTTACCGTCGGGATTTCTCTGTTCAAGTTCTGAGCCAGAGCTGCCAGCCGTAGGCGGGGTTCCCGTGAGCAGGGCTGCCCTGGAGACCAGGACTGAGAAGAGGCCCACTGTGGGGAAGCACTGGGTAGAGCAGAGAGCTCAGGGCCTGGAGTTAGGCAGACCCAGCTCCTGCTCCTGCCACTCATGGGGAAAGATCCTCTGAGCCTGGGTTTTCCCATCTGTAAAATGAAGCCAAAGGATACCCTCTTCAGGGTTGTTGCAAAGATTAAATAAGAGGAAGTATTGAAAGTTTTTGTTGTCTCTAATGTTCTTCTACCAGGTAAACTCCTTTGCCTCTTTTGTGAGCCTTGCCCACCCCAACTCAGGCAGAACAAACCAACTTTATCCAGGGCCCCCACAGTGCTTCGCCCAGGCCTCTCTTATAGCACAGACCACATTATATTACAGCTGAGTGGCCAGGATTGTTGTGTATGGGTGTAGGTTGCATACTGTACAAGGATGCCCAGCAGAGGGATGAATGGGGACTGAAATCTGGCCTGGGCTTTGGTCACCAAGGCCTGGAATGGGTACATCCACCTGGAAGAAGAGACTCCTTTATCTAATTGGCACAAAAGCGCCGTGTAAACTAGTGTGGACTCTGGATTTGACTCCTAACTCTGCAATTTACGAACTATGGGTCCTTGAGAAAATTACTGACCCTCTCCAAGCTCTGGTCCCCATTTTTATAACGTGGGGATAATATTATGCACCAAATAACTAAGAGGACATCTGCTGCTGCTGCTGTTTACACATCTGTCTCTCCTTGTAAGCTCTGTGAGGCCCGAGACCATAGTTGCTACTGTGCCCAACACAGTTCTGGGCATCTCAAGGGAGCAGGCGAATGTTGAGTGTGTGTGCACTGCTTCTCCTGTACTCATGCCGAGCCTGTCCCCACCACGGGCCTGCAGCGTGTGGCCTTTGGTGTGTTTGTGAGTGTGTGTGCATGTACACACTCAGGGATTGGAACAGAGGATGGTAAGAGGGGCTACAGAATAATTTGACAATGTGATCCTGTCTCAGGCTTGCAGTGTACGTGGGGCCCCGAGCCCTGCCTACGTTTACAGAACTCCTGAGCCACTAACAAGAGCCAGACCCAAGCTTTGTAGTCATGGAGGGGGTGAGAATAGAGACTCATTGGAAGGGTTTCATCCAGGAAGGCCTGCTGGAGGAGGTGAGCTTTAAGCTAGATTTTGGAAGTGAAAAACAGTAGAAGCCAGGAGTGGGGAAGGGGCACTGTAGATGGAGCCTCATACCTCCTCATACCACCAGGTCTGAACTCAGATCCTCCCCAGCTACCTCCCCCTGACAGGGGTTCAAACCCCTGTGTCTTGGTCTGGCCTGGTTCACCTTGCCAGCCCTCTCTGGGCTCCTGCCTTCAGGTTTAAGCCTAATGTCCACTACCGGGGCCACAGCCCCAGGAGTACGTTGATAATCCCCACCCCAGCTACCATGGAACAGCAACCTGGGCACACTCTGGGCTCTGGGCTTGGGAGAGCTATGTCTCTAGGACATCTCCCCATGAGAAGGGTCTAGAGTGTGGTCATGGAGAGCAAGTGGGAGGTGATGGAGGCCTCGGAAGGCTGGAAGTCAGCAGGGCCACCTCTGGTCTCTATGAGTCAGGCTGATGGCTGAGTGAGGCAGCTGGGGTTCTAGTGAGCATGTCAGGGAAGGCCAGTCCTCAGGCAGGGCTCTACAGCTGGTCCCTAGGCTGGCCAAGCATTACAGGTCCCTTGAAGCATGCAGGAGTGCTGACTTTCCACAGGCACAGCTTTGGGTTCTGGTTCTGGGGACCTCTCTACAAACTCACCTGTCTAACCAAGAGCTGCCCACCTCTTCCTGAGCTAGCATGTCTGAGGACACTAACTCCTACTCATCCTTCAGTTCTCACTCAGATATCACCTCCTCTAGGAAGACCTCCCTGACCTCCTTGGGACTGGATTGGGCTTCCCCTATGTGCTCCCGCAGCAGCCTTCACTCTGAACCATGATTGCTGGTTACTTCTGTGTCCTGAGCACCACTCTATCCCCTGTGTCTGGCAATGTGCCTGACACTTCGTAGTTGCTCAGTGAATTGGATGGATGGATGCTAGATGGGTGGATGGATGGGTGGATGGAAGGAAGGTATAGGGAATATGATTATAGACTCTGGAGCCTTAGTGGGTTTGAACTTGATGGGTCCCCAAAACTCTGCTTTGGTTTCCTTATCTAGTACAATGGGGATATCCGTTGTCCTTATCTAACAGGTAGACTAGTTGTGTCAAATGAGCCAGCACGTGAAGGGCTTAGAACAATCCCTGACACATAAGAGCTCAGTGAACATTGCTTCTTGTTAACTATTAAGAAAGAGAAAAGTAGAATCAGGCCTGGATGGTCTAAGGAATGTGCTGGCAGAGAAATGGGTCGGGCTTCCCCGAGACCCCAGTTCTGACCGTCTCCCCCACCCTGTTTCCTGTGCAGATGAGCAACAAGCGGTCCAACAGCTTCCGCCAGGCCATCCTGCAGGGGAACCGCCGGCTCTGCAGCAAGGCCCTGCTGGAGGAAAAAGGGCTGAACCTCTCGCAGCGACTGATCCGCCACGTAGCCTATGAGACCCTGCCTCGGGAGATTGACCGCAAGTGGTACTACGACAGTTACACTTGCTGCCCCCCGCCCTGGTTCATGATCACAGTCACACTGCTGGAGGCAAGGACAAGGGTGGGGAAGAGGGTGCTCAGCCTTGGGGGAGAGGAGGGCATGGGGAGGGGCGCCAGGAGGAGACTTGAGATCAGGAGGGGAAGGGCAGCATCTTTTCCACCAAAAGGCGATGGTTGAGGAGCAAAGAGCACTTGTCATTGCAAGTCAGGCCCCGTTACAGTGCGTACAAATGTTATAACCCCTGGACCACAGAGATATTACAAAGATTATTACTTCAAGCAATATTTGCTGCAGCAAAATCCCCATAGGACCACCCCCACCGAAAACAACCACCGCAGAAACAATGTAATAAGTTCACTGAGGTGGGGGATTTAGTCAGGCTAACTCATTAAAACCAATTTATTTTAGTTCCTCCCTGAGTGAGTAATGTGGACAACTTTTTTGCTCCCCTGGGACTCCATCTTCCAACCTGTGAAGTAGAAATAACCAGACCTGCCTCCTTCTCCCAGAGGACTCCTCTGTTTAGAGCGAGAGAATGGCTGGTGGTGCTTTCTGAACACAAAAGCATCACACGAGTACACATGGGAGGGAGGGTTTTTGAACAGGTAAACGTGGGCTTCACAAATTCTGAAAGAACATTCTCCCCTTAGGGAATCCTCCATCCCTATTGTTATTCTAAAAGTCTCCCGCTTATGCAACAGAATCCAAAGGTGCCACTTTCTGAATCAGTGCCTGTGTGTGAGGAACTCTGAATTCTTTTGACTGTGCAGCCCAAGAGCCTGGGGGCCCCCCAACCCCACCCCTGAATGGATGTTTGGCTTCCCCTTGGGATTTTATAACCTCCACCATTTCTTTTCCAGAGCCTCGGGCCTAATTACCACACCGCATATGTTCTTGTAATGTGCCTGCCGAATCAGACGGCAGGACCGTTAAGCATCGTGGCATCCTCCTCCTCCTTCTTTTCTAAATCAGAATATCTGGTCTGCAGGCCAGAGCTCCTCTGTTTGTTGTTATGGCTTCATCCAAGTACATGTTGAAGTGCGATTGTGCTGAGATATTCTTGGACTCATTCTCCAAATGCTTACTGTGTTGGTCTATTTATTAATGTCTATTTGAGGACCAATAATAATGAGCTGCCTTGGAAGCTGTATTTGCTGCCAGGCCACCCGCATTATGTTAGGTGGACAGAATGGCTCCCCAGAGAGCCCAGGGAGTCTAGCTGCCAGGGGCCCTGAGCCATTCCCAGGCTCAGCCCGGGAGGTCTTCACCTGACACTATTCCAGCTGCATTCACTGACTGGCTCTTGGTATATTTTATCAAACCTTTCAAACCTCGTGACTGCCCCAGAGCTGTAGGCATTGCTATCCCCATTTCCAGGTGGGGAAGCTGAGTACCAGAGAATTCAAATAATTTGCCCAAGGTCATCCAGAGCAGCTGGATTTTGTGTCCAGATTGGTTTCAAATTTCTAGAAACCTCAGCTGTGTGTAAACTCAAACTACCAATCTGGAAGAAACTGGAAAATGCTGAAATAACTGTTTCAAAGTCCTTAGACTAAAGCCCAAGACTTTTGTTTTACATACAGTTCTAGTAACCTGGTTTTCTGATTCTCTAACAGAGAGAAAATAAAAGGGCTATGGTAGGAAACTACTGGAAGGGGCCCACTGCCAGCCAGCAGTAGGAAGTAAGAACCCGGTTGTAGTACCTGGTTAACAATCTGCTGACAACCTGGCAGTATGGGAGAGGACGAAAGAAAATTTAAAAGCACACCTGAATCTTAAAGAAACACAAGAATTTGGGGCCAGTTAGTATAGGAGCAAAAACCCCCATCCGTTGCTGGAGGAGGCATCGCTACTGTAGACTGTAGGTTGCCCAGATCAGTACCTGAGGCATCCTGCCGAGGTCATGTGTCTGCCTTGATTAAGAACACAGGGACACAAGTGATGCATTTTAGAGAGTTAAAAAAAAAAGTTAAAATAAATACCCTTTTAGGACTTGAACAAATATGCTTCAGTCATTTGTAAAATCAACTTATGTGGAGTGTTGCTGAGAAATTGTAACCCTTGTGCACTGCTGGTGGAAATGTAAAGTGGTGCAGCCGCTACGGGAAACAGTATGGCTATTCCTCATAAAATTAAACATAGAATTACCACATGACCCAGCAATTCCACTTCTGGGTATACACCCAAATGAATGAAAGCAGGGACTCAGAGATATTTGTACACCTATGTCCATAGCAGCATTATTCACAATAGCTAAGACGTGGAAGCAACCCAAGTGTCCATTGGTGAATGAACAGATGAGCAAAAGGTGGTATATCCATACAATGGAACATTAGTCAGCCTTAAAAAGGAAGGAAATTCTGACATGTGCTACAACATGGATGAACCTTGAGGACATTATGTGAAGTAGAGAAATAAACCAGTCACAAAAAGACAGATACTGTGTGATTCCACTTGTATGAGATACCTAGAGTAGTCAAATCATAGAGACAGAAGGTAGAATGGTGGTTGCCAGGGACTGGGAGAAAGGAGAATGGGAAGCTAATGTTTAATGTGTATAGAGTTCCAGTTTTGCAAGATGAAAAGAGTTCTGTGGATGGATGGTGGTGATGGTTGCACAACATTGCAAAGGTACTTAATGCCACTGAACTGTATGCTTAAAGCTAAGATGGTAAATTTTATGTTATGTGTATTTTACCATAATTTAAAAAAATCAGCTTATGTGGAATTGCCTCATCTCCCAAGTGGGTATGTGAGTTATCACTGGAATTAAAGTTTAAAATCCTCTAAACCCTTCCTGCTTAGCACCAAGGAAATGTGGGCGGAGACCATGTGACCATTTTGTGAACACTTAACACAAAATAATCAAACAGAAGGGGGATAAGAGATGGTTGAAAGCTAGGTTGGGTGCTGGCCATAGGGGTGTCCCTCATTATCTGAGCAGGAGAGATGACAATTTCCAGCAGGATTCCAAATGTTAGCACAAGAGGGGTTCCTGGGCAGCTTTGCACCTGGTAACAGGCCTCCTCCATTCTGTGCTTTCATCCAGGTTGCCTTTTTCCTCTACAATGGAGTGTCGCTGGATCAGTTTGTGCTGCAGGTAACCCATCCACGATACCTGAAGAACTCACTGGTTTACCACCCACGGCTCCGAGCACAGGCTTGGCGCTACCTGACATACATCTTCATGCATGCGGGGTGAGTATCTTCTTTTACTCTATCAAGAGTCCCTGTGGAAAAATAAGTGGTCCAGATAGCTTGGATTAAAATATTTTTTTTTAGTTTATTTTTATCTACCCACAGGATTTGAAGTGGCTTCTTGAAACTCATTTAATATCGAAATACATGTACATGAGTAAATTATTGAGAGTGTATGGGAAAGGGAAAATAGAGAAAGGAAAGTACTGAAAGCCCTTGGTGAGATCAGCACACCCATATACAGCATGTGATTCTGTGTAGGTTACAGATTTGTTCTGAGCTTCCTAGTGGCCAAAGCAAAGAGGGAAATATGGTCAGCCACCAGGTTCATTGTGCGTAAACTGTATGTGTGAGTGCCCCCATAAGTGAAATAAAGGACAGATTTATTGAAACTGCCTTCCTCCCACATGTGAAAAGAGTCTTCTTGAAGAACTCTAGCAATACTTATAGTTTCTGTTTACAGAGCTGTGTAGCCCTCTCTTGGGGCTGGAGTGCAATCAGTTCTCACTGGTGCCTCCTATTCCATGGTAAGGACCTACCAGCTGGCCAGGTGACTGCCCAGGTCCAAGTCTCTTGAGGAGCACGATCTTGGCTGGAGACAGTTGTTACACAGTAGAAGTGCTGAGTTGGGAAAGCAGAGTCTCTGGACAGCAGACCTCTGTGGTGTCTTCTGCAGGCTCTCCAGAGAAGTGAAAGGGCTCACTGTTAGCCTGGGAGAAGCCCTGGTGTGCCTGTCCCTGGGGGTGGTAAAGGAAGAGGATCACTCTGGCCCCCATGGCTCCATCATTCCTGTTCCTCGGTAGAAAGACCCACAGTGGCCAAGAAGGAGCCCCACTGTGAGCTTCCCTTCCTGCTGAGCCTCTAGAGCGGGCACAAGAACCCCTAATTGGCTAAACCTGCTAGGGAGGGGGCTCCGGGGTGAGGAGACATCTCGATGGTTACTGATGGATGTTTCCACTCTGAGCCGGGGGGACCGTTAGCACGGGCTCTTTGCCTTGCCTCCTGTGTCCCAGCTTTGATCTCACAGGGCTAAGGAGCAGAGTGAGGGGGGCGCATCACTCTTCCATTTTCTCATGAGCCAAGGTCTGGAGATAACAGGAACGGCAGGAGCTTGTGGCTGCACATACGTTGGGACTACCTGCCTTATTTCCAGGACTGCCCTCTGTCCTTCCCTGATCCCTCGGGGTGAGAAAGGGGAATGGACAAAGCCTCCAGAGCTGCCTTGTCCGTTCCCTGCCTCCAGGAGCTGGAAGCCAGGAGGCCGCAGTGGACGGGGCACAGATGCCCTCAGCTGAGGCCCATAGGGATGGCCTTGGGCCAATGTCTGCCAGGGAGAGCCCTGGAAGGATTCTCCAGGTCTGTGATTTTAAGGCAGGGGCTCTTGGCTGGTGCTGCAGTAAACAGGAGATAGGGACAGCTGACCAGCATCTGGGGAGGGCCCAGCAAGATGACCTATTACTCAGGGACACACTCTGGGCCTGGGAATCCAGAAATCACTGTGGTAGAGAAGAAGGAGCTCAGACTGAGAGGCAGGAGCACCAGGTTCCCCTCACCTGGCCTCATCTAATCTCAGGTTCTAGGCTGTAAACCAAGGAGACGGGCCCAGAAAACCTCTAAGGTCTCTCTATGAGTCTGATGCTACCACCCAGCTCCTTTCCAGTAAATTTGTCTGATGCTTCTAGTCTAGAATCCTTTGGGTAGCACAGTCGGTGGGGGCTAGAAGATTCCAGGCCTGGCGGGAATTCTGGACAGAGCCCAATCTGTCTGAGCTATCTCACAGGTGCCCTCCTGAGTAAGCAGGTGCCCACCTGTCCCACACGGGGCACAGCAGTTGGCCTCCAGGCAGGGACCTGCAGACCCTGCAGGGCTGTGACCCAGGCCAGGGTCCAGACCCCTCCTTACGTGCTCTGCTACCCTATAACTTAAGCATCTAGGAGCTGTCCAGCTGCTGTGGGCTCAGTTTAAATGAGATAATGGATGTTAAAGTGCTTTGTAAACTTGAAAGCGCACATTGATGTAATAACAGTAATGTTACAATCTTTTCTGGTAAGATAGGCACTCAACTAGACACCCCATTCAGCAACAAGATCTGGTCACAGGTGTACAATAGTGTAAAAGGAAAGGTGTTCACAGGGTAAGAAAAACCAACCCTGAGAGTTTTGGGACAGAACAGTTTCCTTCTCACACCAGGAAGGAGAAATCCCCTCTGAGATTTTAAAGGATAACTTTGAATTAAGTCCTAAGAGATATCTTTAATGTTTGCACTTGTTTTGGAAACATCTTTCTCTTTAAATATCAGTAGCTCTTACAAATACAATAGTGGGCCAGAGCGACCTCCTGGCCTGGTGAGTGGAGCAGGTCCCTCACATCAGAAACCTGGGCTGTGGTCTCAGCTGTCACTAACCGGCTGTGTGACTTTAAGCCAATCAGTGCCCCTCTCTGAGCCTCAGCCTCTCATGTGGCAACCGATGGAGTTGCTAGATCTTGACCATGGTTAGCCCCTCTCACTGTGGCAAGTGCAGATACTGCCAGTCACTGCCCAGGCCCTGCATGTGTGTTCCTGGCCCAGCTGGCAGGGGGTGTGTGGAAGGAATGCTCTGTCCAGAAGGTCTGTCTGCATTGTAATTCCTCCCCCACCCCAGACCATGAGCTCCTTAAAGGCAGGTATAGGGTCTCGTTCACTGCTGGATCCCCAGCACCTTGGCATACCGTGTTTGTTGAGTGAATGGATGGATGGATGGATGAATAGTGTGGTCTCTCTGTGCAGGATAGAACACCTGGGACTCAACGTGGTGCTGCAGCTCCTGGTGGGAGTGCCCTTGGAGATGGTGCACGGAGCAACTCGCATTGGGCTTGTCTACGTGGCTGGTGTTGTGGCAGGTAGGCAGGTGGGCCCCGGCTCCACAGAGGTAAATCTTCCCCAGGGTGTCCGGGAGACCCCATGGGGTTGGGCAAGCCCTAGGCTTCCAGAGGACCCTCATCATCAAGGTTCCTGACTGCTGGGGTTGTCATCCAGGTAAATTTCCCCACCTCCCGGGGAGACTGCAAAGGAGACTGTCACCCCGAGAGGGAGGCATGTGATGGCAAAGGTGGGGAGAGCACAGGATTTGGGACGGCCGCCGTGTTGTAGCGCTGTGGGCTTGGGGAAATTCCTTAACCTCTCTTGGCCCCAGTAAACTTTAAGAGAGAACTAGTGAGATCTTCCTGTAGGGTGTTAGGAGGGTGGAGTGAGGTGACAAATGGAATAACAGTGCTATGTAAACTGTGCAAGGGCACAGTGAGATCCCTGTAGGGACATCCAAGGTATGGATGGAGCCAGTACCTCCCCTGGCCAGGCCAGCACCTGTACCCAAAGGGAGATCTTGCCTCTGCCCGGGCTGGCCACCGTCCCCTTGAATGACCCACTGCTGACAGGAGAGAGTCTGTCCTAAAAGCTAGTGAGCACTCGTGCCGGCTGGAGGAGTCTGGGGCCCCTGGCGGACTCGGGCTCATGATGCAAGTGTTTGTGGTGGTCGTGCCTCGTGGATAGTGGCCATTGTGACTGCCCCCCGCAGTGGGAGGTGAGGTGAACTGGGGTGAGCTGGGGAGAGCAGAGTGGATTTCTGCAGGGAAAGTCTGCACCAACCAGGCTTCTGAACAGAGGAATCTCCCTCGTGATGTTTCCAACTTTATTGCTGGCTTTTTTTTTTTTTTTGAGATTTGCCGCCTCAGCTCTTCACCTTGACAGCTGTGCCCAAGGGAGCTTTGTGTGTGTGTTTAAGTAAGATCTTAATCCTTTCTGAGTGGCATTAAAGTTGTCATCGGGAGAGCGGGGCAGCGTCGGCCTTGTAAACAACAGACAGGCAGGGACCCTGGGAGGAACTGAAGTGGCTTCAGGAATCCAAGAGGGAAGGGTCCCCCACCCCCACTCCACGCGAGGCTAGTCTGCTGGTTTGTGAGCCCTCAGCCTGGGAGACTGGCCCAGCCCCGTCTCCTTCACTCCTCCTCTACGTGCTGAAGTTAAAAACTTGGCCACCTTGGACAGCACCCACGAGAGCTTCTCCCAGAGTCCGCACCTTCTGCATCCTTGAACAAAGGTCTGATGCGCGTCTCAGTGAGCCAGACTTACTCAGCCACCCACACACCCCCGAGTCTTGACATCTGGGGGTTTATAACCACATTTTCCGTACCTAGACACTCAGAGACCCAGATGGTTAATGGCGAGGAACAGGAAAGACTCGTAACACTTGCAGTTAGTAGTCAATTAGGTGGGAGTGCCAATAACCTAGAAGACAGAAATAAGATTCAGAATGACTCAGGCCTCGCCAAAACCAGGTGACACGCAGCGGGGAGACACTTCCCAGTGATACCAGTGCAGAGTGGGATGGTGCCCAGACAGAAGGAGGGCTCGCCAACTAAATGGGAGGGTGTGGGGCTGTACTGTAAAGTAGATGACGTGCACTGTTCTGTCTGAGTCATTGATCCAGATCCAGAGGGCACCCTGGTCACCAAATGTCATGTCATTGATCTTCAGGATTGAGTTGATTGATCTGCCTGCACCCTTTCCTTCCTCTCCGCTCCATGTGCATCCCTCCTCAGAGCGGGGGCCCGTTCACAGACAGCCAGACCCTGACCGCATAGCCAGGAGTTATCAAGTGCCTGCCCTGTGCAGGCCGTATTTAATCCTCCCAACATCCCCATGGGGCAGGTACTGTTACTCTCCACCTGTTACAGAAACCGAGGCTCAGAGAGGCTCAGTGACTTGCCCAAGGAGACCCAGTCGTAGGTGGTGAAGCTGGGGTGCACCCAAGCTGTCTGACCCCAAAGGCTGTGCTCTAAATCACTACCACATGTTAAGAGAACCAAAAGGTAGGCCTTTTCCTTTGTGCAAATTATTTATTGTCAGAAACCAAGGGAGATATCTTAATAAACATCTGGCCTCTCTCTCATTCCTGCCCAGTGAAGACATTCTAAATCCAAGGCCATCACATTTTGTAACAGCGATAGCTAACCTCTGCTGAGCACAGCCGGTACTCTGGACATGCGATAAAGGGGTCACATATGTTATCTCCTGTATTCATTACAAAGTCTTATAATGGGGGTACTGTCACCCCCATTTTACAGGTAGGTCATAGAGGTGAAATAACTTGCTCAGTTTGCTCAGCTCAGAAGCACTAGAACTGGGGTGGAAAACATTCCTCCATCCTGTACTTCTAACTGTGCTTGAAGCCAGTGTGTGTGTCACTTCTGGCTGACAATTATATGGCTAACAATTTAAATACTTTCAAAACCGGCATCTTAAATGCTCCACCAAGCTTTTATTATAGATTATGTAGATTATAAGCCACGTGTGCATCCCCAGAGCCTAGTGCAGGGTTTGGCACATGTTAGGCCGCAAATATTTGTAGAATTAGTGGGAGGATACATAAATAAGTTATATTGCTTAAAGGTAGATGTTCTGCCGATTTTTACTTGGGTTTGTTTTTTTATAACGGCCAAGGGAGACGTTGGAGAACACCTGCTTTAAATTTCCCAGGCTAAAATTATTGCAGCTGTGCATTATGGCAAAGTCACCCATTTATCCGCATGCTGGCGTGGACCCAGAATTTTTTTGGGAAAATTCATAACCCTGACTAGAACTAGTTCTTTGGTCTGCTGCCATGTGGAAGGGTGGTGTGTCACTCTAGCTTGCCATTCTCTCCCTGTCCTCTGCCCTCACGACCTCCGTGGAATTCATACTGACCTTATTGAACTGACATCCGTTAGGGTCAAAACGGCTTGTCAGGAATCCTGCCTGGCCCTGGCTCCCTGCCCTGGGATGGCCTGTATTACCATATTGATATGCATACATGCCTGGGATTGTATTTTATCTCTCCCAGTCCCTCTAGTCCAGGGGCAATCTGCAGTCACTTGAGGAAAGCCTTTTTGCCATGAATGGAGGGTATGTGGGTCCAGATTTTTATCTTCAAGATTCTAGAACCAAGATCCGAACCTCAGACCCTGGATCTTAGGCCAAGACTCAGATTATTGAATTTCTGATCTGGAAGAAACCTTTGAGGTCCTCTCCAGTGGGTGGCAAACTTTGCTCCCCAGGTTCCACCCCATTCAGCCAGAGCAACTCTCTGTGCTCTGTTCCATAGGGTGGGGTGTAGGTAAAGTTTCCTTTGAAAAGAGGGTTTTACTGCCCAAAAGTCAGAAAGCCTTCAACCTCTTCATTTCACAGATGTGAAAACTGAAGTTCAAAGAATTCAGGAGCTGTGCCCAAGGTCACATGACTAGCCAGCCACGCCCCCATTCCACACTCCTGTCAGAATCCCAAACTGACCCCTGGCCCTGGGGTCAGGACTCCAGTCCACGGGTAGGGTGAGGGAAAGGTCAGTGTGTGGAGGGTGGACCCTGGGGGCTTCCCTGCCACCTCTCTGCCCCTGATGGATTGCACTGGGGATGCCGAGGAAGCAGAGTCTGGGGCCGGTTTGTGCGGACTTGCACCAAGGAAAGAGGCCAGGCCAGGGAGGCTGGGGCTTCCTCTGTCCAAATGGTAATTAATGATGAGGAGCAGCTTGGGCAGCCAGCCCTCCGCAGCCCTGCAATGCGGCCTTCCTAGCCAACCCCACCAGGAGAGCGTGGGAATCCTTTGTCATGCAGATCCCGCTGCCTGCCTGTTTGCCACTCTGGGATTTTCTTTTTCTGTTATATATGGCTGACCCCATGGCTAGGCAGTAAAAAAAAAGAAAGTTATCTGACAATAGATCAATACCTAATTAAAGCCGGAGGGAAGGCATGAAAGGGGAGACGAAAGATTTATCGTTACCCTGGGAAGGGAGAAGGACTTGGGAGTTCTCAGTTCATGACAGTTTGTTTTTTCCTGAGAGATTACATCCCCCTTGAGACCAAGAAACTGTTGTGAGGATCTCTTCCTTGAAGGATCTCAGTGAGCCAAGGAGCCTTGGGAGAGGTGGGGTGGGTAGGTGGGGAGATGGCAGATGATGTTTCAGGGGCTCTCCGTGCCCGGGGTTGTCAGGAGCTCTGGTTCCTGGGCTGGGCCCAGCCTCTTCCTATATAGTGAGCCCTCCGCCCCTATAGAACCTGCAGAATTTGGCCTTCCGCCTGTCCCTCCTCTCTCCAACCAGGCAGCCGCTAATTGGCTCATGAGCCTGCGGGCATTTTCCAGTGGTGATTTCTGCATACTCACCCAGGCCGGCCACCTCTCCTCCTCTGAGCCCTGGGCTCTACCTCCCAGTTATTTTTAGTCTCCCCTGTCGTTCCCTGGAAGCCAAAGCATTGATCACACTTAAATGAGACCAGAACAATACATTTCCCATCTCCTTTCTGCCCAGCTTCCCTCCCAGGATAAAAGTTTGTCATCCCCCAGACCAAGAGTCACATCCCTTCCTTTCCCCCAGAGGGTGTGACATCATCTCTCTCTCTTCCCCCGGACTTTTCAAGGACGTTTTTCCTCCAGAGAAGCCCTGTTGGCTCGGGAGACCCTGTTGGCCTTTTGTGATTTCACTCGGCTGGAGGAAGGTTGGAGGTGATGCTAAGCAGGTTTCTGGATGCTGTTGAGCAGAGAGAGAGATGGTAGAGGGTGGAGGTTGACCTCTGTACCAGTTTGGGGAGTGGCTGCTATCAAGGCCAAGAGCAGGGGCTTCGTGTCAGGCAGACCTGGACTCAAATCCCGGTTCCAGCCCTTCCTCCAAGTTGACTCTGGGCTCAGTTTCCTCATCTCTGCCATGAAGCACCTGTCTCAACGGGGTGCCTGGGGGGCTAAAGGGGAGAACGTAGGTAAAATGCTTGGCCAGTGTCTGGCACACAGTGTCCCATAAATGGTAGCTGTTTGTGTAATAACTTCTGCTACTATTTTTGTTATTGCTCAAAACCCTGAGATAGCACAGTGTGAGGCGGAGGTTGGATTGACAGGCAGATGATCTGGGTCACAGTCTGAGTTCTACTTTGGGCAAGTCACTTCCCTCCGTTGAGACTTTGTTTCCCACTTGTAAAAGTAGAGGTTTGAATCAAATGGGTTCTTTCAGCCATAAATTAATCCTCTAGGAAGCTCCAAAGCAACATGGAATCAAGGGAGGAAGAGATGGGGCGTGTTGCTCTGGAGTCTTACCCGCAAGGCTACAGCATCCAAGGGCCTAGGGCTGGGGTAGGGACCCCATTCCAGCCTTCTTGAATTCTCGATCTCTCTCTGTACCAGGGTCCTTGGCGGTGTCCGTGGCTGACATGACCGCGCCAGTCGTGGGCTCCTCTGGAGGGGTGTATGCACTTGTCTCTGCCCATCTGGCCAACATCGTGATGGTGAGCACCTCCTGTCCCAGCATGCCTTTCTTGGCCTCCCCTCTGCTGTCACTGAGCCCAGGCATTAATCGATCCTTCCACTATCCAGGCCAGGCCCAGCAAGCGCCAGACAGACCTGGCTGGTAGCAGAGTTCACAGACATTTCTCACCCTGCAGGCCCATTTCAAATGGGGCCCTTCCACATACAGTTCATACTTTCTCCAGTATGGCTTTGCCTGTGAATCTGCCCATCTCCCTCTTCCACCTCCTTCTCACTCGGTGACTTTAAAAAGTGTTAAAATTCTTGACCACTAGCATGGTTCATAATTGTAATTCGTTGTTTATCATAGATTGTTAACAGTAAAGGGACCTTAGAGATGATCTCATCAAAAATTCTCAAATAGGAAAGGAGGCTCTGAAAGGTTAAGTGACTTGTCCAAAGTCACAGTCAAGACTGTGGCAAAATCGGGACCTGAACCCCCGTCTCCTGACATTCAAGTATTGTTCCCCTATATCAGCCTCTCACAGTGGTGGGACACCGCCGTTCCATTTCTCACACTCTTATTTGCCTTTTCCTGAAAGGGAATGTGGTGTAATGGTTAAGAGCATGGGCTATGGAGCCGGTTGGCCTAGATCTGAATCTCAGCTCCCCACTTCCTAAAGAGTGACCTTGGGCAAACTATTTAACTGCTTTGTCCTCAGTTTCTATATCTGTGAAGTGGGATGATATGTGATGAATGAGATAAAGTGAAAATAACCACTCAATATAAATGTTAACTCAATTCCCTACTCCTCACAGAAGAGGCCTGGGTGGACTCAGAAGAGAGATGAGATCTTCAAGGCAAGAAATTGGCATCAATTTGATAGTCTCCAAGGAGGCCAAGGAAGACTGCTTCCTGGTTTTGGAGCAGTCTGAAGTTTAGGGGCTTCGGGAGGAGTCACTGGCAGTGCTTGGCACTCTGCTTAATGCCCCTGCTGGCCTGGGAGCCTCCAGGCAGGGCCTGGGTCTTATTCATCTGTCCCCAGTGCCTGGCATAGGATTGGACATGTGGTAGATGGTGCCCACTACATTTTGGTGAATGAAGGAAGGAAGGAAGGAAGAAAGGAAGGAACAATGTCCTGGAAGTGCATAGCTTCTCTTTGGGGTCCTCCTGCCCTCACCTCCCCCCTCCATCCCTGTTCTCACCACATGGCAGATGTGTGAATGCTCAGTTACAACAGGTTTTGGAGTTCCTAAATTCTCCTACTTCTTTATTACTACCACTGTCACCTACCCCACTCCTCAACATCATCCCTTTTCTTTTCACCAAAGTCCCGTTTGTACACTGAGAGAGAGAGAGAACACAAGAGGGAGAGATGAAGAGACAGGCAGATGGACACTGACTGCACTTGCTACTTGCCTGAATTTTGCAACTTCAAGTGAGTGCTTGGAGAGATACGGCAGGTGTGGGAAAGCCTGTGTGAACGTGTGAGTCTGAGTATATGTTCGTGCATGTGTGTTACACGCACATATGGCTCGGTCTGTGGAGAACCTGGGAGCACAGGGCTGCTCACACGGCCCTTTAAATGGGTCATTCTGTATCAGTGCCACAGTTTTCCCCAGACACAGCTTTTCCTCTGAATTCTGCCTCCTCCACTCCCCCCTCCCCCTGCCCCAGTTCCTTTCTGTAGGGGAAGGAAATGCTAACCTCCCCCCCCTTTCCCCCCAAGATGTGTATGTGTGTACGGAGATAAACAAGCACAACTAAGAGAACGTGGGAAAGAAGAAACCAACAGGAGTTCATAAAGATGCCCTGTTTCCACCACTTTCCCCACCACATGGGAAACAGCCCTGATGCCCCACAAGTTCCCATGGTGAAGGCAGACCACCCCAAGAACCGTGGGGTGGGGTATGGGGGTTGAGAAGGGAGGTGTGAACGCAGTTTTGTTCCAGTTTACGCTTCTTTCTGGCAAGTAGCCCATGACCTGTGGTGGTGGAGATGAGCATTCCCATGTGAGAGCCCATTGCCCTTCCAGAAGGACACGGCTTTCCCTGGCTGACTGGGAGCTTTACAGTCCCCCAGGCATGACATACTGTAGCCCTTCCCTAGAAAGTTGTGTGGTGCTTATTTGACAGTAAAAAAAACCTCATTTTCTCATTAGAAAGATTGGTTTCCTTTCATTAAGAGGCCACCTTTACCCGAATTAGCTCAGTGCCCAGCAATTCAGAGGTGCATTGGGTCGAACCATATGAAATTGCCATCTGTTTGTGTCAGAAGCATTTAAACACTGGCAGTTTCATGTGGTTCAACCTCATAGATCAACTATTGTTTTTAATTCCAAAATGAAGATTTGATCTGTGTGTACATACAAATAAAGCAGCTCGTCGGAACAGAAAGGAGAAAAAGCATAGACCTGACAGTCAGAAAGCCTGGATTTGAGTATGAGTGTCATCATCCTAGTAGTTGGGAGTTCATTAACCTCTCACGGCCTCAGTTCTGTGATCTGTAATCCCTTCTTCACAAGGTAGTTGTGAGAAAGACGTGCAAACGATGGATGTGAAAATGCTTTCTATAGGGCAAATCACTGTACAGCTGGGATATCCTGTATGTATGTATGTGTTTGCATGTGTGTGTGTTTACATGTATTTGTATACATGGAATTTTTTATTTTTATAAATTCTGCCTGATATCTGTACAGAGAACAATCAGCAAATGTGTCCTTTTTGCTTCAGATACAAAATAGAAAAATGTTTAGCACTTCTGTTCTTAGGACTATCTGTTTAAATGAGAGATTCTACCTTAAATCAACGTATGTCTTATTTTTCATAAAAACACTTTGAGTTTCAAAAAGCTTGCAGTTTACATCAAAGGATTAAATCCAGAAAATATTTCAACAAAATATCCGGATGGCATAAAAGACCTACCCCCAAGACTTCTTATTTCAAACACTAGAAGGATAAAGATAGGCATAATTAAATAATTTATTAATTGCCTTTTACTGGGGCCCATCAGCCAGAGTTCCATTTTAATTTTTTTTGTTTGTTTGTTTGTTTTTTTTGTGGGGAAGACCAGCCCTGAGCTAACATCTGTTGCCAATCTTCCCCTTTTTGCTGAGGAAGACTGGCCCTGAGCTAACATCCGTGCCCATCTTCCTCCACTTTATATGGGACGCCGCCACGGCATGGCTGACAGGCAGTGCGCGTCCGCGGGCGCCTGGGATCCGAACTCGCGAACCCCAGGCTGCCAAGCGCGGACTAAACCGCTGCGCCACCGGGCGGCCCCCTGGAGTTCCATTTTAAATATACAAGATATTTACTTACACTTTGCTCCATATGATAGATATTTTCCTAAAATGTTTGAGGTCTGAATTTTCACAGATTGAACCATATGATCAAAGCACAAGGAAAGATTGTTGTCTGAAAGACACCAAAGATCTGTGTGTTATAAGCTTCCCTTTATTGAGTAAAAATCCTTTTGTAGGACAAATAATCACTCCCTAATTTATCTGAGTTATGCTTTAGCATTTCCTGTGTTGGGTTTCCTTGAAGTCATTTGACAAGAAACTGTTTCCACCGGGAATATGGAAAGCTGTGTTGGAACGGAAGCTCCCCGCCTGCGTTTCAGCCACAGAGCTCGTAACTGGCTGGGTGAGCAAGATGCTGAGGGGACTGGTTACCGCCTTGTTTGCTGTGGGTGAGTTATCGTCTCACCCTGCGAGGGTCTGGGAGAAAATGAAATTAAAGGGCCTGCAAAAGGTTTGTATTCTCCAGGGGCCCGCGGCTTTTCAACATTTATAGCAGCAGCAGTGCTGGCTGTGTGTGAGATTTTTTTCTTCTCTCCTGTTGTTTCACCACGCTCATTTTATTGGAGGGAATAATGGGTCGGGAAAATGAGACAGCTGGTCGGAAGGGGTGACTTTCTAGTTTAACCCCTCAACTGCTGGGAGACTGGTCATTTACTGACTTACGCTCAGCTTTGGGGGCAGCCAGCAGGGACAGACAGCACAGACAGAACGTGATCCTGTCTCAGAAGTATGGACTGACACAGCCCTGTACTGGGGATCCTATCCAGCTCGCCATTAACTCACCGTGACCTTGAACTAGTCCTCCTGGACCCTCGGTTTCTTCTTCCCTAAAGTGCAGGGCAGAGAGTGTGACTGAATCAGCTTGGCAAACTCCGAGTGCCTTCGGGGGCCAGGCAAGTATTAAATGAAGCTGGCCTGGGGAGCACTGTGGCAAAACGGGGGCTCCCCACGCTGTCCAAGGTGATTGAGATTCAGAAGTTTTCAAGCCTCTGTGCAGGGCAAACTCACCATCTTTGCCTCAGGTCCAGATACTAGTATCAGACATTTATGTGACACTTACCATGTGCAGGGCAGTGTTCTTAGTGCTTTGTGCATATTAATTCATTTCACCTTCGCGACAACCCGCTAAGTAGGTAATTGAGATAGGCGCTATTGTTATCTCAAATTTACAAATGAGGACACCAGAGAAAACGGAATTCTGAACCACCCCACTGATGGTGTTGCTGGACCAAAAATATGGACTGTGCTTTCTAAGACAGATCCCAGATAGGGCCCAGAATGGGCATGGACCTCAGCTGAAGGAGAGACCAGCCAGTACATTCTAGATTTACTTTGCCTGATATTATCATTCAGAACACAGTGAAAGAGACACCATCTTCAGGTAAGATATTCAGAGGGCTTTTATGAGGAAAAGGGATATTAGAAGTGTACTGTATCACTTTTAAGTGTGGTTAAAAAACACATAACATTTATCATCTTAACCGTTTTTAAGTATACAGTTCAGAAGTGTTAAGTACATTCATATTGTTGTGCAACCATCACCACCATCCATCCACAGAACTCTTTTCATCTTGCAAAACTGAAACTCTATACCCATTATACAACAATTCTCCATTCCTCCCTCCCCCAGCTCCTGCAGCCTCCATTCTACTTTCTGTCTTCATGAATTTGACTACTCTAAGCACCTTGTATAAATGGAATCATATAGTATTTGTCCTTTGGAGTCTGGCTTATTTCACTTAGCATTTCTTCAAGTTTCACTCAAGTTTTGGCATGTGTCAGAATTTCCTTCCTTTTGAAGGCTGAATAATATTCCATTGTATGGATATACCACATTTTGTTTCTCCATTTATCTGTCAGTAGATACTTGGGTTGCTTCTACTTTTTGTCTATTGTGAATAATACTGCTATGAGCATAGGTGTCACTTTTAAGGAAGAGTTAAGACCCCAGGGTGGACATCGCAGGGAGGCAAAGCCTAGCCAAATAATAGCAGAAAGAACTTTTCAGTGATTGGAACCCCGCACAGGACTGCCGCAGGAGGTGGTGAGCTCCCTGTTACGGGCTGGAGGGCCATTTTGTCAGTTGCTTGGCAGCAGGTTTCCCTTTGGGAGGAGATGATCCATCAGGTGACTCCCAAGGACCCTCCCATCTTAGGGTTTCAGCCCTGAGAGGAGCTAAGGGGCCGCTCTCCATCAGCTAACTGAGCTAGCTCGAAATGGGTTGCCAGATCCAGTGGAGGGCACCAACTCCCGTTTTGTTCTCCATGTCCTGGCAGAGCTCCTCTGTGGGCAGACACCAGCAGGTGACAACGTTGTCTTGCCATCTGCTTCTTAGCACAGAACATATGAGAAAGCAAAGATTAGACTTTCCCACCTAAAAAGGGGCCGTGTGTCACCCACCTCGCCTTTTGTGAAGAAGGGCTTGCCGGTCAGTGAGGAATAATGGGGGAAAGGGAGGGGATGGGCAAGAAGCCGAATGCATGGGATTTCTCCCTCATTTTGGCAGTTTCCTTGCGTCCTGCTTGCTCAGCTGAAGTTTCCATAGACATTATTGTATGTGCCCGTGTTCAGGGCCTCTGTAAAGTTTAATGCATGTCCCCCCAACGTCAAAGAAGTGTGAGATGTGCCCCCCAGCTGGGCCTATGCCAGGCAGCAGAGGCAGAGTGGGTGGGTGGGAGGGAACAGAAGACCCCGGCTGTGCCCAGTTGCCTCCTTCCCTAGGGCTGATGTGTTCCAGGAAGATTCCAGGATCATTTCTGTGTGTGCGTGCATCTGTGTAAACAGAGTAGTGCTTTCAGTGCCCTGCAGGAGTGACCCTCCAAGGAGCCCTGTGGCGAAGTCTTTTGTAAAGTGAAAAACCCTTTTGTAAGGTGAATAATTGTACTCTGTTTATCTGCTTTGGAGGTTCAGAGATTCTCAGGGGAAAGAGGGATTTGTTTGAAGGCCATCTGTCCCACCCCCTTTCCAATGCCCGATTCTCTAGAGCATCTTTCCAAGAGATGTGAAGCCACGTTTGAACCCCTCAGTGATGAGAAACTCACGATCCCCGAAGATGGAGCATTCCTTCTTTGGACAGCTCTGCTTATTAGGAATGGAAACTTATCCTGAGCTTAAAGAAATCTCTTTCTGAAGTTTTCATCCATTGAGTCTTCCGCATGCAGGTTACACTGAATGCGCCCTGTCCTTGTGTTGACTCACTTGATACTTGACAGCAATGAACTTGACCCCGGGGTCTCCTCTTCATTCATTCCTCGTATGCAAAATTTTGAGTTCTTTTGCCATCCTGATGGTTCTGCTTTGACTTCGCTTGGTTTGCTGTCTCGCAACCCTTGCAACCGTGGGACCCAGCAATTAATACAAACCGCAGATGTCTGCTGGTGCAGAGGAGACAGGGACTCTCACCTCCCTGGATCTAGATTGTCTTCCTCTGTTGGTGCGGTTCCAGAGCTTTAATGACAGTAATAAACTTACCATTGCCTAAAACCTCAAAGCCAGGCTGGTGTGATCTGCCACTAGGCCACAAACCCCTCATTCAGGACTTAATGGAGATTATTATTTTTTTTAATGTCAGGTTTTCTTAAGCGAAATACATCTGCAGAGGAGTGGTCTGACCTGGAACTTAATGCAACTCTCTCCTTTTTCCCTAGAACTGGTCAGGCATGAAG
Source organism: Tapirus indicus (assembly GCA_031878705.1). Taxonomy (NCBI): domain Eukaryota; kingdom Metazoa; phylum Chordata; class Mammalia; order Perissodactyla; family Tapiridae; genus Tapirus; species Tapirus indicus. The sequence goes on from CM062932.1 coordinate 20,980,500, forward strand.
TGTCAATTTAAGCTGCTGCGCATGGCTGTGGCCTTGATCTGTAGTAAGTACTGACAGGGCGGGGGGGCGGGGGGGGCGGGGGGGAGGGAGCCCTGCACTGGCCTGGAGGATATGACGATGGCACAGTCCCTGCCCTTCAGGGGCCGTGGTCAAGGAAGAAGAGGGAGACATGTCAACAATGTGCAACAAAGTGGGGGTGTTATGAGAGAAGTCTGGCCCACTGTGCTACTTCTTAACCTTTCTCAAACTTTTTATTGACGTAAAATATGCAAACAGAAAAGTGCACACGGGCTGAGTGTCCAGCTCAATGACCAGCACCCAGATCGAGAAAAATAACTTCTTAATAACCTTTTGAGTCATAGAGTCGATCCTTTGAGCTCTCCTGTAGGAAGCTGGAGACTCTTTCCTAGAAAAATGTACATATGCGCGCACACACATGCACACTAAACCTTGCAGTTTAGCAGGTTCACAAAGCATAACTAATCCATGAACCCCTATGCACAGGGTGTGCTGGAGCCCTAGACAGGAGTAGTCAGTTCTACCCTCAGAGGTCATGTTGAGTGTTAAAGACAGGCAGTGTTCACCATGTAGACAAGGTGCGAGAGGGTGTTTCAGGCAGAGGGGCAGCAGGAACAAAGACACGGTGAGTGAAGGGTCGAGGTCGGCAAGTCGGTTAACTAAACTGACCTGTGGGGTTTGGGACTGTGTGTGATTGTGATGAGATAATAGGAGTCAGATCATGAAGGGCTTTAAATGCAAAGAGAAAAATTGGACTCCATCCTGAATGCACTGGGAAGCCACAGGAGGGCTTTAAGCAAGAGTTACTGACAGTTTTGAGTTTTAGGAGACGAGTCAGGCTGCAGTGTGGAGAAGGAGTTGAGTATAGGGGGATGAGACCAGAGGCCAAGGGGCTCATGATGAGATGGGAAGAGATGAGTTTGAACAGAAGCAAGGGAGGCAGGAAGAGAGAAGAGGGAGCACGGTCTCTCCTTCAGTCCTCAGAACAGGGCTGTGAAGAGGAAACTTCTTAGGCTTAATTCACAGGTAGATGCTCGAGGCTCAGAGAGTTAAGTTCCTTGCCCAGGGTCACCCAGCTGGAGGTGATAGAGCCAGAATTCAGAGCCAGCCTGTGCCATTTCTAATGCCCCCGCACTTTAGCCAAGATGGACAGGGGCACCTTGGCTGTCTGCCTGGGCCAGCCTCCTACTATGTGGGGAAGAGGAAGACTGAGCCAGAGCAAGCAGGGGTGGAGGAGGGGCGTCTGGGCTCCACGTGAATCCACTTCCACATCCCTTGCTTCATACCCCATGGCTTTCAGGGCTCTCTGGTCTCAGTTTCCTGGATGGGGTTGGAGGATCTCTAATCCCAGAAAGGACCTTCCAGCCCTAAAATCTACAGACTCTTTGAGCCAGTGAAGTGGGGGGCAGTGGGGAGCAATGGGGGGTGGGGGGTGGGGACAGGGGTGAGCATAGCTTCCCTGTCTGCTCAGACTCTGAGTTTCTGTTTGCAAGGAAGGGAAGAGAAGCATGAGTCTTGCTGTTTAAAAAAATCCAACTCTAGGGCCGCCCGGTGGCACAGCGGTTTAGTCCGCGCTTGGCAGCCCGGGGTTCGCGGGTTCGGATCCCGGGCGTCCGCCGATGCACTGCCTGTCAGCCATGCCGGGGCAGCGTCCCATATAAAGTGGAGGAAGATGGGCACGGATGTTAGCCCAGGGCCAGTCTTCCTCAGCAAAAAGGGGAGGATTAGAACAGATGTTAGCTCAGGGCTGGTCTTCCCCACAAAGAAAAAAAAAAAAATCCAACTCTAAGCATCGTAAAAACAAAAATGCTGTTTTGGAGTGGGGACTGATGTCTTTCAAATCTCTCTTGTGGACCCCAGGGCCTTGGCGGGGGGCGGGGGTGTACAGCATCCCTCCCTGGGTGCTCCTTTTCTGCCATCTATCGGCCATCCTTGGAGTTGCAGGGCTCAGGCCAAAAGGTTAGGCAATCCCCAGGGGAATGAATGTCCCTGGAGGTGCTGGCATCCCTGGAGTGGTTAGGGTGGAGAGAGGCGCTCTGGTTAATTAAACGGTAACTGAACAAGTACAAAATTCCCCTCAAAGGGCTTTCTTGCAATCTGTGAAATTTGCCTTGGTTTCCTCACCTGTAAAATGGAGATACAAATACCTGCGCCTTGGTGGTGTTCTGGTCGTGGGTAATGAAATGACACAGTTCCCAGCTCCTGTCCTCTCAGGAGGGTACATCCCCATTGGATTGGCTGACCCAAGAAGTTCTTGCAAAAAGGATGGATTGGGGAGTGGGATGGGGCATTTTAAAATCTAAGAGGTAAATTCCAGCACTGTTGGGATTGTTTATTTCCATTCCTTCTTTGCCGTCTCCCCCTCTATCCCTTCCTTCCAACCACAAAAGCACCGGTTCTGAGAGTTTTCTTTGAGTTTTGAAATCATACATGGAAATACTTTATAAACTGTAAAGTGCTAGCAGATATTGAAGTTATTAGTGTTCCAGCAGTGCAGCCTGGTACACAGAGGCTGAGACTTTATACACTTGGGGAAACTGAGCCTCCAGGACTCTTGACCACCAGGGTGCAAGGGCCTTTGGGCTTCTGCACCAACTGTCCCCTCTTCCTGGAATCCTCTTCTTAGCGTCTTCTCTTGATAGTCACATCTCTGCTCAAACGTCACCTCTTTAGGGAGATCTTGCCTGCTTCCCCAAACTAAAGAATCCCCCTCTTTATGCCCAGCATTGATTTTAAACCACCTATTTTTTTTCCTGTAGAATTTCTCTTACTGAAATTATCTTATGTATGTAATTGTATGCTGGTTGACTGCCAGACCCTGTAAGCTCTGGGGGAACAGAGGCTTGTGTGTCTTCGTCACTGCTATGTCTCCAGTGCATAGAACAAACAGTGCTTGGCCTAATGGGTAGTGAATGAATTAATGGGTGGATGGCCGAGTGGGTGGCTGGGTGGATGGATAGATGGAGTGCAAGGCCTTTCCCTCAGGCCCTGCCCAGTGGCCCTCCTGTGACTTCTCTGTGCTTCCTTCCCTTGCAGTGAGCATGGAGTTTGGGCGGGCCGTATGGCTCCGGTTCCACCCATCAGCCTATCCCCCGTGCCCCCACCCGAGCTTCGTGGCGCACTTGGGTGGTGTGGCTGTGGGCATCACCCTGGGTGTGGTGGTCCTGAGGAACTATGAGCAGAGGCTGCAGGACCAGTCGCTGTGGTGGATTTTTGTGGCCATGTACACCGTGTTTGTGCTATTTGCTGTCTTCTGGAACATCTTTGCCTACACCCTGCTGGACCTAAAGCTGCCGCCGCCCCCCTAAAGGACCGGAGGGCTGAGGTGAGGGAGGGGAGTGAGAAGCAGCATCAGAAAGGAGCATCTGCGTTCTTTTTCTCATCACCAGCTCAGTGAGGCCACGGAGAAGAGGACAGGAGACACTGAGCCGCTATAATATTTGGGTTCAGATTTGGACAGATAATGGCGGCCCTTTTTTGAAAGGCACGTGCTGGAGGAGTTGGCGAAGTCACGTGCCTTCGCCCTGGGGTGGGGTGATGGTGGCTGTCCCCTTGGGCTGGGCTTGTTCTATGTGTTCAGGGGTCCCCTCCCTTGTCATAGATCGGGCAGCAGTCTTCTCCCTCATCCTCCACCCTGAGAGACCCTGAGAGTGTGAGGAAGTCCTGAGCGTGTAGTCGCCAGGTGGGCTCTTGTCCAGCCCAGAGATAATTGCAGGCCAGGAAGTGTTCCCTTTACAGCCATTGGGTCTGGAGCTTTGGAGTGGAAGAGGACCTGGTAGTGGACATGTTGACACTGGCCTGGGGCAGTCTAGGGTGCCCTCCTGTGCCTTTTGGTGGGCACTTGGGCATGGCCTCTAGTAGCTGAGGTGGGCAGAGGAGGGAGATGCTGTAGCTCCAGGCCCCACCCTTGCCCTGGGGGTACCCAGTGAGAGGAACCTAAGCAGGAGGGAATAAACTCCATCCCAAATTCCGCCCTGGGAAGGACTTCTCCCTCCCTTTCTCCCAGAATACTGACATCTCACACTGGTACTCCAGCATCCTATGCCCTGCCTTGTTTTTAGGGTCTTTTCCTTCTCTTCCGTTGCCCTGACCTGCATTGTGCCTCACCTTTGGTTATGGAGACGGTGTTTTGATGTGTGGATGTGTGTGTGGTTTGGTGGGCAGAGATGCCCATGTGATGGGAAAGACAATGTGAGGTGAGTTGGAGACTGCAGAAGAATCCTGTGAGGGGCAGTGGGGGTGTGTGGAGGAGGCAGCGTGAGAGGTCGAGGGTGTGGTTGCTGAGGATCCTTGCTTTTAGCAAAGCCTGTCCCTTCTTTCCCGTCCTTGTCCCTTCCAGGAGCACCCCTGAGAATCACTGCCTGGTGGGAGAACTGTCTGTGGTGGAGGGAGACGTCAGCCCCTCCAGGGACCCTCAGGATGCTGAGGTTTTCCTTGCCTTTGCCAGCTTCTGCCCTTGTTTCCCTCGGGTATGGCCTTCATATCTGAGAAGGTTCTATTGTGTCTCCCTTAGGAGGGAAGGGGTGCAAGAGAGGCTGGAGCAGGAATATTGAGGCTATGTGTCCGTTTGAGTTGGGGGCAGAGGAGGCTGCAGTAAAAGGAATTTCAATGTAGGCAGAAAACTGCTTCTAGAGAAGATTTGTTGGGTGTTTGGATGAGTGTCAGAGGTGAGGGCAGCCCGTAGACTCAGATGCTCAGAGGTCGGAGGGGACTTGGAGATTATCAAGTCCATCCCCACCCCCAAGTCACTAGTGGGAAAACGACCCCCTAGCTGGTGCAGGCCCTGGGGCAAGGCTGGGCAGAGGATGGCCTTTGATAAAATATGTCATTCCCTTTATACTGCTCTTGGAACTCCCAACCACTGACAGCCCAGGAGGATGAAGAACCCAAGTCTGGGAAGCAGAGGAGCTGGGTTCAAGACGAATAAGGGGGGCCGCCTGGTGGCGCAGCAGTTTAGTCCACGCTTGGCAGCCCGGGGTTCGCGAGTTCGGATCCCGGGCGCCCGCAGACGCACTGCTTGTCAGCCACGCCGTGGCGGCGTCCCATATAAAGTAGAGAAGGATGGGCAGGATGTTAGCCCAGGGCCAGTCTTCCTCAGCAAAAAGGGGAGGATTAGCAATGGATGTTAGCTCAGGGCTAGTCTTCCCCACAAAAAAAAAAAAAAGACGAATAAGGGCAGGAGTGTGGGAACTGCCTTCTGCCAGCCATGGGCTCATCAGAGCCCTTATGTGCACTGAGGCCCAGAGTCAGCCAGGCCAGGCATTTGGAGGTCTTGGGCCACTGTGTCTTCCTTCCCAGTGGTGACATTAAATGGGCAGAGTCTTCCTACCCAGGGACACCCCCACTCAGCCCCAGGCTATACCAAAGCCCTTCCCTGTCTTTGCCTAGTGCTAAATAGATTGTCCTGGTCCCCACATATGGCTCCTAAAGTCATGCTGCACTGTGCCAGCGCTGTGCTGAGGACTGCCAGCCTGAGGTAGCCTGGGCCTTGATCTTTGGCTGAGTTTTGTCAGTCTGGGGCATCTTGTCCTTGCCCTGCCAGCCATTCTCTGCCCTAATGAAAGAAAGGTGTAGCTGGAAGAGTCGGCCTCTTAGGACAGGAGACTCTGAGCTGGAATGGGGGCCAAGAAGACTTGGGTAGGGGTGGCGAAGGGGGCCTCAGCCATGGGCTGCAGCCACTGCTAGACCTGAGAGGTACTGTCCCTCCATGGAGGAGCAGAGGCAGCTGGTGCCCTGCTGGAGGAAGGGCTGCCCCTCCATATCCTGTCCTGGGACCTGGGGCTTCTGGGTTGTGGGTGGAGGGAGCAGAGCGCCACCTCTGCCTTTGGTGTGGCCTGGAGAGGGGCTTTCTTCTCTCCAGGTTGAGAAGACTGTGAAGTAGAAGACTCTAGAAAGCCCTCAGAGAAGCACTAGTTCCCTCAGGACTTCAGATGGAAGCTTGTTACCGAGAAGGACTGCCTGAGGTGGAAGTCCCATCTCCTATCATGTTAAGTCTGTCCTCCAAGGTCTGGGACATGCTACAGGAGCCTGTCTACACCTCAGGCCACCAGCCCCAGCTGCTCCCTGTCCAAAAGCAACGCAAAAGTTCTTTGTTCTGCTTAACGCCCATCTCCACCACCCTCCCCCAACCATCACTTCCAAGCAGGGCAACACAGTGGTGACAATAGTCACTTCACACAATCCAGGTCTCCAACCCGGGACCGGAGACAGCTGTCGGATAAGAAAGGTTTACTTTTCGGTGTCTGGCTTTCTCCTCAGCAGGTCCCTTTGTCCCACGTTCCCAGCACCCTGCCAGCAGCACGTCCCCACCATCCTTCCTTCCTCGTCCAGTATGGCTTCCCAGCCAGTGTGCCGGGAAGCAGAGGGTGGTGTGAATCTTCAGGCTGTGGAGGGAGGTCTGCCTTTCATCCACAGGATGTAGAAATTGAAAGCTGGGGATTCCCCAAATAGCAGCCATAGACTCCCTTGTTAAACAGAAGAGGAATCACAGAAACTGGGGAAAGGAAAACAAACCTTCAGAGGAGAAATTTTGCTTTAATGACACCATTAATCATTCGTTTTTTAATTAGGAAAAGCTCCCTAATGGGGCACTTTTGCCAGCTAATAGGACTCTCAATTTCCATGAGAACCATTCTTGCCCAGAGGATTAGGAGAGTCATTACTTGCCAAGCTCAGATCTTCCCCCAGTGTCCAATTTCGTCTGCAGATAATGCAGATTCCCGGGTGCAGTGGAAGCCCTTTCCTGGCATTATTCCTGTCGCTCCCAGGGCTGTCTGGAAAGCACCGTTACTCCTCTGCCTTAAAAAACAGTGCTCAACGCTGAACTTCCCCTCCCCCAAGGACTTGAGTAAGTGGAAAACACAACAAAACACAAGCTGCAATGTTTGTTTCTAAATATTTTTGTATTGTGTACATTCTGTATATTTTGTAACATATTATTTGAGCACAGATTCCATTAAAGATTTTTTTTTTAAGCCATCGGTTATTCAGAAAGTGACCTAAAGGGCTGGCACTGGAGCCTGTTTCCTCTTGGTCTGGGTCAGGGCGGTGAGAGAGGGTGGACAGCAGTGGTGCTGGGTCTACAGTTTATGCAATACGGATCCAGGCATCAGCACTTGGCGCTGGTGTTTCTAGCTTGGTGGTTCTTAACTTTTCTTAAATTACTGAACTCTTTAGAGTGGTTAATGAAAGCTATGATTTCTCTTCCCATAAAAATGCAGAGACAATTTTGTGTACAGTTTGGGGCGTGGGGAAGAGGCCGTGAATAAGGAAACTCATCCATGGCTCCTGGTCAAGGAAGTCTGTGCAGGGGCTGGCCCAGTGGTGTAGTGGTTACGTTCGTACGCTCTACTTTGGCAGCCCAGGGTTCGCTGGTTCGAATCCTGGGCGCGGACTGATGGATGGCTCATCAAGCCATGCTGTGGTGGCCTCATACATACAAAATGGAGGAAGATGGGCACAGATGTTAGCCCAGGGCCAGTCTCCCTCAGCAAAAAAAAAAAAAGGAACTCTGTGCCAGCTGTCCTGGTAGGTGCCCCGCCTTCCTTTCCCACTCTTACACTCTTCTAATCTTACATGAGAGATTAATATTTTGACTATTATTATTGGAGGAATCTTCTTTGAAATATCCTAGGTTCTTCCTTCTTTACCCCACTAGCCTAGTGTCTAGGTCTTTATAGGGGCCGTCAACACCCTGATCTTGAGGAAAGGGTAGGAATGTTCTCAGAGTAAAAGGGCATGGTCACTTCACATACAGAAGGGGAAAATAAGAGGAGCATAAATGTTAAAGTCTGGTGCCTGGTAAGTTTAACAATCAAGTGGGCTTTGAGTGAATAAAGCCTGAGAAAGTGAATTGTTTTCGTCAGTTTTTCTCAGCCAATGGCATCGTATGTAATTTTGCCATTCATAACTGTTGAGGATTAAGCTACCCTGTTAAATTCAGTGTGGGATATGTTTCCCATAATGTTCTTTCACATCAGTTTCCTGTGTGTTATTTAAAAATATTTCTAAATGCTGCAGAAGTCATCCCAGAACAAACTTTAGAGTACAGTTCAGGCTAAAGGTCAAAGAACTCACTTCTGTTTGGAGGGTGGAGAGCTGACGTCCCTGGAAGGAGAGTCGGGGAGTCTGAGCACTGGTGTTCCGGTGGGTCAGTTCCAGGCTCCAATACCTGAGGCCTTTAAAGGCAAGCTCCCCGGACAGCCGAAAGCTGTGTAGTTAGCTTTACCTTTGGCCTGTCACTTCCCTCTTTACTTTTGTGGCTCCTCCCTTCTACCAGCTTCTCATTCTTCCAATAACTTAATGTTTACTGATAGTAAGGTAATTATGAAGATAATTTGCTGAGTACCTACTATGTGCTAGGCACTGGATGAAGCATTTGCAATATATTATTTAATTGCACAGCTTCTTGGTGTGAAGTGGGTTTAAATATTCCCATATTTACACATGAAGTGATGGCTTAGAGACGTTTAGTAACTTGCTAGTAGTATATGGCATAGCTGGATTCATACCTAAGACTGCCTGGTTCCAAAGTTCATGGTCTCAGCCCTCAGGTGTTTGGGACTTCAAGGACACCCAATTTATAGAGGTGTCAGGGTGTTTGTTTAAAGATACAGCCTCGCTGCATTAGGCCTAGGGCCATCCTGTCAGAGTAATGAACCTTGGAACATTCGCTTGGCGTTCACTTAACAGGATCTCCACTTTGTCAGCTCTCCTACAAGTAGTTTACAAGAAAATCCACAGGTATCAATTCATTACTGCTCCCTATCACCCCCAATTTCCAGAATCTAGCATTTCTGCCGACTCAGAGTGACTTAAAGTTTGTGAGGCACATTAGAAAGTTCAGCAGTTATCGAACCGGAGCTGCTCTCTTAGACCTCCAAGTGGAAAGACTTCATTGAAGCCAGCAGGGTTTCCATTACTAAGAAGACACATGGTTAGGAAAATGTGGTCCTAGTAACTGAATCTTATTTCTAAGAAGCGTGCAGGCTTTCCTGGCATCTGGTGTAAGTGATCCTCTGGTAAAGGACAGGCATTCTGTCATGGTTAATAATGAATGAGAGTGAAAGGAAGTGACTTGGGTTATTGAGTTCTACAGGTGTAACTTTACTGGACAATGAATAAAACATTGTGAGGGAAATTGCTCTTACACCCTGCCTGATGCCTCCTGCAAGATGCAAAAAGGTATATCCCAGCAGGTGATTTGATTTTCTTCAACAAATTCCTTAGCATAACAAGTATAATTTCCCCATAAACTTGTTGCAAATTAATAAAAATGTCAGGCTTGGGAATTGAGCTCGTTAAATAAAAACGACTGCGTTGGTGAAAAGCAAAGCTGTTTTATTATTATTATTATTACAAATATAATTACAGATACACTGAGACCATTTTTGATAACATACATTTCCTCTGTGTGTCTAGCACACAAATAATACATAAATGTATTCCACACCTGAACAAATCCTTTTTAAAACTTTAAAAGTTAATACATTAGCTTATTAAAATTTGAATACAGTACATTTCTGGTCATGAGCTCTTTGAGTTTCTTCTCATGGCCAACAAGATATTCAATTCCATGTCACCATTTTCCTTGTCTACAATAGTGATACAAAGTTTGTCACAGACTTTTAAAATAAGACTGTATTGGATATAGCCATGTAATGTAGTGAGCATACATTACAAAAAATATATATAAAAGTACATATAAAGAATATATAATTATACCTTGACTATATCCATAAATGACTTGAAGCAGGTAATACATTTGCTTTTAAATGCCATTTACAAAATGGACTCTTGAATGACAAGTGAATTTGAAAATGAAAAATATGTTTTCCAGACTCAAAATGTTGATGTCCTAATGTTGTTTATTTAAAAAATTGATTTCCAAGTGGGCACTCAAGTACATTAGATAAAGTCGGATTCAAGGGTAGTGCCATAAAATTGCTTAGTTCCCATATCATTCTGAATTTAATGCTATAAAAAAAATGCAACTTGGATTTTCTTTCTACACTGCCTATAATCCAACTTATTAAAGTTTAAAACCACATGAAAGCCTTTATAAAGATCCTGAATTGTATTTCTCATTAAAGGAAAAAAGTGGCTTGGTGAGTCATGTCCCTTTACTTCTGTAGAAGAGAAAGCAGAAGGCCATTGTCAGTCATTTTGAAAGTTAACACTCAGCACTTACTGTGAATTTAGATGAGTTTAGGAGAGGATTTTTATGGGTTTGTGTTCCTCTGAGCATCCTGAAGGCAATGAGAACATGAGACTTCTTATCTTCTAAACAAAAATCATCATCAAATGGATTTATTAAAGAGCTACGCAGAAGAAACTGCAGTCGTGTGTGTGGCTACAGCTGGCTTCCACGGGAATTACAAATGGCTCTAGCTGAGGGCACTTTCAATGGATTCAGAGTAAAACAATATGAGGCTTGTAACAAATGTACAAAAAACTAAAATCAATGAGTAACTCTAATATGAAGAATCTCTGTTTGCATTCTTTATGTTACAGTTTGCTTGTAAAATTTGTGTACTTTTTTTTTTTTAACTCTGTTTAAAAACTCCAGCATTTTCATACAAAAGAAAACACAGGCTCTTGGCAAATACCTGTGAACAAACGAACGAAGAAAAGTGATGGGAGTGACTTCTGCCGCAGCTTTCCATCAGAGATAACGTTTTATCTTTAAGCCAGTGCATTTATTTTTAAAGCTCATTTAATTTCTTACACACTCATAATTTATTTGCATATTGACTTAAAAGCTGGCTTCATCATCCATGCCATTATCAATCAGACAAAAAAATCTCTCAAGCACCCACAGGATGCACAGATCTGTCTTGGAAATGGTGTTGTGGTGCTAATCTGTCCTAAGACTAGGGGTACGTTTTTTTTAAAGAAGCTTCAGTACATTGAGAAAGAAGTATTATGATTTTTCTGGGAGGAAAAGTTGTTAAATACTGCAGCAAACTCCTGAGAGAAGCCACAAAATTCTCTCTGAAGGTTTTTAAGCAACAGCTCCCTAAAGTTTAGAATTTATGGGACCAGCAATGTACTAAAATTCCACAACTCTAACACACATCTATCTAGGACTCAGTGAAGACGTTCCTCAGATTTATATGTCTAATTAAGTTAAATTTTAAAAGTACAAAATGAAAAAATCTAGAATGCGTTTCAAATCGTCTTAAAGAGCAATCCTATGATAATGATAACAACTGTGATTTCAAACACCAAGGTTTGAATATACAATATCACAATACAATTATCTCAAAACGTGATCAAAAACTTCGGGCAAGAGTTTCTTTCATAAATTCTTCAAGGACAGCTACCACATTTTTGGCTTCAGGCATTTCTTCGTGTTCCACTTTAACAATCTTCAAAAGGATGTCTCCACTACCACAGTTCTTTAGGAACATGTAACATTTAAACAAAGCATAATGATTCATTTCTGCCTGTCGGATAAATCTCTTCAAATTATTTGTGTCTTGTATGGCCTAGAAAAAGATAACCCAGTGAAATATGCATTTAGTGAGATAATAATGAAGCCTGAAAAATATCTCCTGTCCAGCTGAGAACTCAGCATGTGTTGCTGCAGTGTTTGCTTTTTATTTTAAATACTTCCATCATTTTTATTGTTAATATGCTTTGCCTTTCATAGAACAAAATCTCTTATATAAAGTAAATATACTTTAAAAATCTACTATATAAGGTGACAACACTCCTCCCCACCAGAATTTTGAACCCTTAGGCACTGAACCACTTTTTTTGTGCTTTCCAACTGAAAAATGTCACAAATTATAAGATTGATGTCCCTGAGATAAAAGCAAGCATTCAACCTAATTAATTGGAAATGCAATGATATGTATGCAGAAGCCACTGAAAAATATAAAGTAAATGCCTTCTGAGGATTCTAGTTTTGAGAATGTCCTATATAATAGACATCACAGCTGCAAAGCAAATTTGTTACTCTGCCACTGGTACTAATTAAAATTCAGATAAAAATTATATGTGGCACTTGGCACACAGCCAATTAATTACCTTTAGTTTAAAGTTCTCCAATACTTGTCGGAAAAGAAAAGGGTTACCCCCTTCAGCACCATTCAAAAAAGCCTGCATCCAATCCTCACAAAACCGGTTGCTTCCTGGAAAACATTTTGGAAAAATTAAATAAAGATGAAATCCTACAAAGCACAAGACATTTATTTATTTATTTTCATTTTTTTTTAAATGGAGGTATAATTGACATATAACATTATATTAGTTTCGGGGATACAACATAATGATTTGATATTTGTATACACTGCAATATTTTTTCTTTCTTTATGAAAACACTTATAATGAATTATTTAAGACTTCTATAACGCTCTAAAAAATAGTGTACTCACCACCTTGCTAAGAAATACCAAAATGGTTGAAGCCCCCATGTGCCTCTTCTCAATCGCATCCCCCTCCCTCTCCATCAGAAAAGGTTATCATTCCTACATATTTCTTTAAACTTTTGCCACGTACTTTTTTTTAATCTCTAAGCACTATATAGTATTATTCTGCATAGGTTAAACTCTATGTATTTTTCTTTAATGGCTGTTTCACTAAAGAGTATCTTTGTGAGCTATACTGAGACATGTAGCTCTAGTTCCTATTTTCACTGCTATATAATATTCCATTGTATGACTATAGCAGGTTATCAGTTTTCCTGTTGAAAGACATTTAAGTAGCTTCCAATTCTTTGCTATTTCAAACAACGCCTTTATGAACATTTTTATATTTGTCTCCTTATACACATATATGAGTTTCTCTATATACCTAGGAGTGGAATTGCTAGGCATGATGTGATTTCCATATTTAGAATTGCTATTGTTTTTGCTGAATTTAGGATAAATATGTAAAACTGCACAAGGCAGGAAGGATAAGTTTGTATCATTTGTTCTCAGTGCAAAACAGACTCAAAAGAGCCCCAGGAAGGCTGCTCCAGAGGTTGTGCTCACCTGCATTGTAGAACTGAGGCTGAGAGCTACTGCAGTCGATGATCACAGACTTGTGCTGCTCCTCCGTCATGGCCATGCACAAAGATGTCATGGTGCCTTCGTGAATAAGGCCCTGAAGACTGGCCACACTCAGAAACCTGCCACATACACAAGTCCTTTTCTACAAACAATATTGCAGGATGGGAGGGAGAAAGCAAATTCATTCTACGCTAGGAGAGTTTTAAAAACGTAAATATCAGACTTGCTGTGAAAAAGGTTCTCTCTTTGCAAAACTGTTCTTTACCTGTTAATGTCTCTCTTTGTTTTTTCATCTGATTCTTTAACCTCAACAGGAGTGTAACTCAGAGCCTATGAAAGAAAAATAAAGCCTAACTGATACACGTATTCCAGTTTTCCTTATTGAGCAGTTAATCGTGACTAAACGTCTCCTTCCCCCAATAACCACCACACCAGACGATGCTTGATGGGCGTTGCCCAGGAGCTCTCCAGAGTCTTGTTCAGGGCTGCTCACTAACACTCTGAAACTTGGCTGCAGCACCCCGGTCTCATGAGACCATCCAGTCTCAGCTGCATCTACCCATCACATATTTAAATGAAAAATCTAGCCATTTACTCAAGTTTTCCCCATTGTCTGGATATTTTAATGAATTTTTCATTTTTTATCTGGACATTTTTATATAGTTAAAATCACCTGGGATTGTGGTTTTCCTTCTCAAATTGTTTTTGAAATTACACCTCTCCCAGATCACTTCAAAAAGTAATTATTTAAAAATGTTTCATCCCATTAGGAAGACTCAGCCAGTATTTGCAATGCTATCTTAGTAATGTAACTTTCTAGATCTAAGTAAATAGAGTGTGGTCTATCCTGATTGCAAGTATAGTTTGAATGAATATTCAGGGGGGAAAAAGTAATGTTCAGAGAAAATGAGAGTCTTTAAATAATCCAAACTCTGCCAAAGTGATTCTCTGTTAAGGAAATGCTTTTGTTTGGGCAATACTTACAGCGTGTAGCAGAAAGGTAAGCTTCTCCTGAAAGAGAAGAACAACCCTTTGGATTGGGCATACAACATCCTCAAACCAGCTGCTCAGGTAGGACTTTATGTGGTTCTCCAGGCCTCTTTCCTAGATCAAGACAGAATGTCATTTGCTTTAATCTGAGCCTTCACCTTAGTGGACTTAACATTTTCTTCACAATACTCTTTAACAGTGAAAGAACTGGGAATATACACCTTTTTTTTTTTTTTTTGGTGAGGAAGATTAGTCCTGAGCTAACATCCATTGCCAATCCTTCTTTTTGCTGAGGGAAGATTGGCCCTGAGCTAACATCTGTACCCATCTTCCTCTATTTTATATGTGGGATGCCTGCCATAGCATGGCTTTATAAATGTTGCATAGGTCCGCACCCGGCATCTGAACCTGCGAACCCTGGGCCACTGAAGCAGAGCACGTGAACTTAACCACTACGCCACCAGGCTGGCCCCAACAGACACCCTTTATAAGCTAACACCACCAACTCGAAAAAAAAAGGAATTGTGGTATAACTTTCCTGGGCTTGTTAGGCAGAGTGGGGATTAATTCTGTACTAAATTTCTTAAAAACACACTAAGAAATGCATTATATGATATGAAGAGATTGAATTAATAGGGTTCCATGCTATTTCTCCACTGGGAGGAGTTGGGCATTTACATGTCCATCTCCTCCCACTATACTCTGTACTCACTGGAGATACTCTCTTAATAATGCTTGTCTCCCAGCACCTGGTGCAGTGTCTGAAACATCCATGTATGAGCTTATTAGGTGCCTGTTGAATGACTGAAGGAATGTAGACAGACAGTTCATTCACACTCAAAATGTGAATAGAGAAGGCTACAAGTTAACTCATCAAAGCACTCAAGCCCACTCCAGTTGTCAGACATGCTGCCATGAGCACATCTAGCTTTCTAGACTGTGCTGCTCTCTGGGGACTAGTGAAATAGCGCCAGTCTGGGAGAGTAGCTCACCCTAGACTCGTATTCCTGGCTCCTATGCTATCCTTTCCTCTCTTGCAGTGTCCTGTAAGCACATGACAAGTAAAAGGAATTATTACCACATGTAATGGGTAGTAAATTTATGAGAGTTATGACTTTAACAACTGCCGCAAGCTGAATGTGTAGTTTTTAAAAGGTATGGATCAATTAATCGATATGGATGTATCTAATTCATAAAAGATCGATTAATGAAAAATGGAATGTTTCTACAAATCTTTGATGTTGAGTTCAAGGACAGTCATACATTGCATATCATGTCTCTGGTGCCAGAGGCTTCAGGGACCATTAGTTCTGACCAGATTATAAATCTCATGTGCCCAGAAATCGGGGAGAGAGCCTCCTCTTCTCACTTGGCATGTTACTGCACCATTGAATTCAATTTTTCTTGAATACAAAACATCAGAAGCAGTCTTGTGAAACTTACAGCACTGGTAGGACTATGTTCCCTGATTCCCTTCGCAAGCACCTTTCTACGAGCCCACAAAGTAGCATATTTTTAGAAGTCCGATGTCTGTATCCATCTATATGATTTGACAAGTATAGTACTTACAGTATGTTAAGCATCTCAGTCTGAAAAAACTATTAACTCAATCATCTTACCTCACAGTTCATGTTATTTTTCAGCCCTTGAATGTACTTGTCCAATTCAAGCCTGAAAGTATGTTCTTAAGGAAGCAATAAAGGATGAATCAAGACAGCATTTTATGTCTCAATAGGAAATATAATATCTCTCAATGCAAACTATAAATTAAAACAAGTCAAGACAAACTGGTTGTATAAAGGTATGAAATTAAAATAACTACATAAGGGGTAGAAAAGCTTTTTGGAGGTTGGTAGTAATACTCCTCCACTTGTCTTCCCATGTTTTCCTTCCTGATCTTCTCAAAGACCAAAGAAAGGATATAGCTCAAGTCCTTTTTCAGACCCTCCTAAAAAACAGACCACATACTCTGAAGCGTTATGTTCAGAGTCCATTGTTACTGTCTCAGGAAGCAGTTTTTCTTGTTGGAAAAGGCAGTAATAACAACCGACCTGGTAACCTGGAATTCTAGAAAAGAAAAAGGTAAAATGTATTATTTTGATAACTCATGCATCTAATTTTGTGGACTGTGTGGAACCCTTATTGTCTTGATCTGGCAATACTGATAGATTGCCAACTAGGTCAGAATTCCCAGACTTTTCCTTGGTTTACTTGTAACAGCAGAGGAAAATGAATGTATATCATGATGGGCTTTAGCTAAAGGAGCACCTAACAAACATGGAATTTCTTTGAATTCTCTTGTCTGACATGAAAAATTCATGCACATGTCACTCTCTCTCACAGTTTATCCATATTTACCTAAATATAAGCATGTTCTCTCCCTTCCCCAAACCTTCACAAATCATTGAAGCTCCAGGCAGATGTGACTTGTTTATCCTGCGGCCTTATCTTTTGACTGTGGCCTCCTATTCCTGAGGGGACTTGATGCCAACATCACCGTCTGAAGTGAAGTACAATCAGGGGTGTAATGGAAAGACAGCTGGAATTCAACTGGGGACGCCTATGTTTAAGTCAACTCCATCGATGTGACCAGCCTTGTGAACTTAACTTCTTTGAGTTTATATCCTCATCTCAAAATGGAAGTAAGAGTATCTGCTCTATTGCCCCTTTTTTCATTTTTTATTTATTTATTTTTGTGAGGAGGACCAGCCCTGAGCTAACATCCGTTGTCAATCCTCCTCTTTTTTTTTTTTGCTAAGGAAGACTGGCCCTGGGCTAACATCCGTTCCCATCTTCCTCTACTTTATATGGGACGCCGCCACGGCATGGCTGACAAGCAGTTCGCTGAACCCGCGAACCCCGGGCTGCCAAGTGCGAACTAAACCGCTGCGCCACTGGGCCGGCCCCTATTGCCCCTTTGTAGGGAGAATGGCATCAAAGTTTGTGAAAGCACTTTACAAACTGTAAAGGATACAATTTTAGTTTTGGTAATTAACTCTTTTCTTCCAAGTGCAATACTAAATAAGTACACTTAGGAGGCAGAGTCTCTACTATTCAATTAATTCTGGTCCACAAATGTTTATGTGTGAGGCCCAGTGCTCAGGCTGCCAGAGAACAAAGATGAACTCTGCAGGTGTAGTAGGAGCTGATCTTTCGGGGTTTCTCATCACTTCGCATATTTAGCTCAGAAATAAAAACTCAAGACACAGCACATTTTACACTTACCTCAGCTCCACAGATGCAACATTACCCAGCCCTTCAAAGACTGCTCCCTTTGAAAGACGCTTAGCAATGAAACTGCGTAGCTCTGGCTCCACTTCAGATAGTAGATTAGTATCCACCAAGGAGAGGCTTGACAATGAAAGACACATATTCCTTACCAGTGGACTACTGCATTCACATCCCATAAGTCAGAGAGAATATTACTAAAAGCCAGAGTCTATTTAAGGCCTTGAAAAAGCTTTCTATCTGACTCCTTTTGGTAGGGCTTCTAGGAATGTATGTCACCAAGTATGATCTACCTCATCAAACAATTTAAAATTGTCCTATCTTTCCAGCTCACTGTCTCTAGTATTATGATTCCCCTGGGACTCCCAATCCACTGACCTTACCTCTTTTTCACAGCCCCTCAAGTTTCTCATCTCCTCACTTCCCTCCTCCTTACCCAGCTGAAATTCCATGGTCAGTCATCATAATCACACCCCTGCACATATTCTCACTTAACCCCTTTGTTGTTTTCACCTCACTGTAGTTGCTTAGCAAAACATCAGCTCTGGTTAGTCCAGCTTTCTACCTACTCTGCAGCTGCACCTATGCCGTTGAATGTGGTTAGACAAAAACCCACATCCACAGTGTCTAGTCTCATTTTATATTAATGATGACTAGCTTCGAGTGGTCTCTTGCTGCTGCCCAGTTATCTCTACACTTCCGATTTCACTCACTCTTCTCCTCTCCTAGATCACTCTTTCATGCCTCCTCTTCTTTCCTCAATCCTCCAACTGCCTATTACCCAGGAATAAACACACCACCTTAGTCATCATTTATGAGCTAAAAATAAAAATTTCAGTTTGGTTTAGATTAGAATATAAACAGAGACTATAATTTGAATATGCAGTAAGAAAAGGTCTTCTATCATCAAACTTCCCAATAGAGAATATGAACCTAATACTTTTCAAGGTCTTTTATTTCATATTATGGAAAATTTCAAACATATAAAAAGTAGAGAGAATAGTATAATGAACCCACATGTACCTACTACCCAGTCTTGACAACTATCATCTTATTGCCAATCTTATTTCATCTGTACCTCAAGCTGTACACACCCTCCCACTTCCCAGATTTATTCTGAAGCAAGTCCCAGGCATCATATCATTTCATCCATAAATTTCTCACTATGTTATCTCTAAAAGATGGGGACTTAAAAAATATATATATATGTATGTATGCATACCACAATACTATTACAACACGTGAAAAATTCCTTAAATCATGCATTATCCAGTCAGTGAACATAGTATTTTTGTATTATACCCTACTTTGCATCAAGTGTTAAAGTTCATGCATTCATTCATTTAATAAATGTGTATTAAATGTCTATGCCAGGTACCACTCAAAGTACTAGGTAAGGAGACATCAATGAACAAAAGAGACAACAATCCCTGCTGTCCTGGAGTTTACATTCTATGTGCAGCAGAGAAGCTATGAAAGGGTATGCAAAGGGGAAAAAAAGAAGGATTTTAAATTTCTTGATACCCATATGATATTGAATATTTACTGAAGTTCCAGTTAAGAAACTTAGAATAATTGTCTCTAGCTGATCACCAGGGGCACTATCAGTATTTGGATCTGCCCCAGCCTTGAATGAACTCATGAGGAACTCAAAATCAGGTTCCTAGGGGATGGGTGTGCTTGATGGTTTGACTCAGTGAAAGCTGAGGGTAAACAGGGTACCCACTGACATCTACAGGCCAGAGATGCACTGAAGATAAAAGCACATGCATGGGTTACGGTCAAGCTGTTTTTACCTGAAATCCTCACCAGAGGGAGTTTCTGCATTTGTGCCACTGGGGCTTCCATCATCACTGTCCCCTCGCTGCTGTGCCAATCTGCACACCACAAAAGCAATACAGTTATCGATTATGGGCTCTAACTCAAGGGGAGCATGGGGGCGCCTCCGCAGCAAGCAGAGTACCGCGAACAATCAACTAAAAATGCTGCAGGTAGAAGTGCATGGATCTTCCACTGCCTGTCACCATGACAGAGAAAACCATAAAACAGTGCTGGCAAGAGCCCCTTCTCCAGGCTACGTAAGGGATGGAAGAAAGGCTAAATTAAATATCTAGAAGAGTCAAGGAAATTTCCTCTTAATAACAGACTTCACAGGGCCAAGAGAGCCCCAGGAAAGTTGGCCAGGGGGAGGAAAAAGAGGCCGCAAGGCCAGAGGATAACCAGAAGGTGGGCGTAAGGGTGGGACGTGTGGGGGAAATGGAGGAAAGTGGGGAGATAACGACTGGAAACTGACATTATGCAGGGGCGACAGAAGGGGCTGGGAAGAGGACAGGGACAGATGGAGCGCAGAGGCTTGGGAGGGCCAGGCACAAAAGTCCAGGATGGGGCCGGGAAGGACGGCGTGAGGCGACGAGGGCCCTTAGGGCCAGAGACCTTGGCCGGGAGAGAAGATCGCGTTTGGGAGCGACCAGGCTGTCGGGCCGGGGACGGGATGCGGGGACGGGATGCGGGGCCACAGGGCGGCCGGGCGCTGCACCTGCTTCCGCGGTAGCTGTAGAGACAGTAGTGGCTGCTGGGCGGCGGCTCGAGTCTCCGCTCCTCGGCGGAACCACCCTCCTCGCTGCTCTCTAGCTCCTTTTCATCCCCATCCAGCGATTCCTGCAAAGAAGGGAGCATCTCGGCAGCCTCTGAGTGGCCCTGTGTCCCCGCCAAACCGCTCCCCCGCCGCCGTACAGTCCTCGGTGGCCGGGCTCGTCCGGCTCCCGGCCCTCGCACACCTGCGTTCCGCTGCTTTCCCCGGTCCCCAGCCGAGGAAGCTGACCTGGAAGGGCTTCTCTCGCCGCACCGGCTAGCGGGCGTACTAAATTCACCTTCACGGAAAAACTTATCCCATTTCTCCGTTAGCTCCCTCTTCTCCTCTGTCTGTGGTTTAAGACGTCAAGGACACAGAATAAAGCTACTCTCCTACCTCTTTTCATGCGCGGGAACACACGCACATACACTAGTATGATCTAAAATTTAGAAGTTTAAAATGAAGTGCCCCCCCAAAGGTGAAAATATGGTAGAATTTTTTTTTTTTAATTCTTGAAGAAGTTCTTTCTAAACACAACAAAACACTTAGAAGCCATAGGGGGAAAGATTAATAAATCTGACTAGTAAAAACTAAAAATTTCTCTGTAGCCCAAAGGCAAAACATAAATGACAAACTAGGAAAAATATTTGCAATATATGTATTAGATGAAGGGCTGTCATTTATCAATAAACAAATAGACAATGGGCAGTTCACAGAAGAAGAAATAAAAATGAAGAATACATAAATAAATAAAATGCTCAACTTCAAATAAAATTGATGGTATAGTGTCCTACTTTTCACCTAGCAGATTAGCAGAGATTTAAAAGTTTGATAATAACCGGTGTATAAGGAAGCAGTCATTCTCATAAATAGTTGATAGAAATAAAACTAATCCACATTCTTTGGAAAAAAATTTGCAAATATCAATATTTTAAATGCACATACCCTTTGACTATTAATGCAACACGGCATCATCAAATAGATACACTCACGTAAGTGTGAAAACACACGAGTCCCAAAATATTCCTTGCAGCACGGTTTGTAACAATGAAAAACTGAACACAATATGAACGTTGGTCAATAGGGGACTGATTAAATAAGTTATGGTACATGTGGTGCTAAGCAGAATAATGACTCCCCCAAAAGTTCCAGGTTCTAATCTCTGAAACCTGAGAATGTTACTTCACATAGCAAAAGGGACTTTGCAGATGTGATTAAATCAAGGATCTTGAAATGGGAAGATTACTTTGGATTATCTAAATGGGCCTAATGTAATCATAAGAGTCTTTATAACAGGGAGGCAGGAGACCAGAGAGAAGAAGGCAATTGTGATACCTAAAGTGGAAGATTGGAGTGTTTAGGACCACAAGCCAAGGAATTTGGCACCCTCTAGAAGCTAGAAAAGGCAAAAAACACAGATTCTCCTCTAGAGCCTTCAGAAGGAATGCAGTCCTGCCAACCCATTTCAGACTTCTGACCCCCAGAACTGTAATATAATAAATTTGTGTTGTTTTAAGCCACTAAATTTGTGGTAATTTGTTATAGCAGCAATAGGAAACTAATACACATGTGTACCAGAAGACTATGCAGCTATTAAAAAGAATGAATTAGACTATGTGCACACATGGAGAGACAATCCGGTATCTAAGTTTTTCCTAAAAGAGCTGGCAACACAACTGAAGAGACAAGGCATACACATGGGGAAGGGAGGAATGTGATTACTGCCAAAAAGTAATGTGGACAGTTAGGGTGATCTTAGGAATCTCATTACTGGCCTCTTGACCATCTATGAACGTAATCTGAGGACATTAGTCTTCACTAGTTGGTCTATCAACTGCCAACAGCAATAATAATACCAATATAGCATTTATAGTTTAATAGTTGCCATTTATTTAGCAGTAACCATGGGCCAGGATATTTACCTATTTTATTTCATTTATCCTTGGATCAACTCTGTAACAGAGGGGTTTATCCTCATTTTATAGATGAGGAATCTGAAGCTCAGTCAATATAAGTGATCAAACTGTGTCTATCTGACTCCCAAATCCAGACTCTTAACTGTTATTTTATACTGTATTCTCCTGCGTGGGTCTTAGAAACCCTGAGAATAAGGCTCTAATATTATGACGTATGGGGGCCTTCATAATCCAGCCTCTACCTCCCACTCTGACTTCATTTCCTATCACCTTCCCCCTCCCTCACTCTGACCTGGTCAGATTTCTTGGTGTTTCTCAAACACTTCAATTTTTTGCAGTTTAACAGTCTTTTAATTTGCTCTTCTCTCTATCTGGAATGTCCCCAGATATCTGCATGTCTTCTTCCTTCATATTCAGGTCTCTGCACAAATGTCACCTCCTCAGAGAGACCTGTGATCGCCATGTACAAAACACAACCCACGTGTACCTCCACTGCTGTCCCATCAGTCTCTATCCTGAACACTCTTCCTGCTACCACCACCCTAGTTCACACCCACTTCTTCTCTCTCCCAGATTACTGTCACATTCTCTACGACCTGTCTCTCTTAACCTCCACCAATCCACTGTTCACACTGCAGTCAAAATGATGTTTCTAAAACTCAAATCTAATTCAGCTCCATACTTACTAACTCTGTGACTTTAGGTAAATTACTTCAACTCTCTTAAGTCTCTCTTTTTTTCATCTATATTAACAGGGTGTTAATAATGGCACCTGCAGCACAGGCTTGTTGAGGCAAGTAAATGCAAAACTTACCACAATGCCTGGCACGCGACAAGTGCTCCATGGATGGCTATTATTTTTTTCCTTTAAAGAGTAACTTACAGTATTAGTTATTTCCATATGCCAAATTCTAAGAGCAGCCAAATGAAGTTTAAGTGACTTGCCCAAAGTCATGCAGGTAGGCAGTGGCACTGGCGGGAAATGAATCCAAGCACTGAACTCTTAACCATCTATACTCTCATTTGCATTATTCTCTAACTGTCCTCTTAAAACTCCTCTGTTGCTTCCCAGAGCTTTCAGCATGAAGTTCAACTCAGACTGCTTCTAGGATCTCCGGAAGTCGCCTTTGCCAGCCTTCCTAAGATTCTCTCCTGCCACCAGCCCCTTCACTGGCAGCTCCAGCCCTAATACCACTAATTTTTTCAGGGGCTCAGCCTCCAAGACTTGCACTTTTTGCTCCGTTAGTGAGATACCCTCTGCTGCACCTCGCTTGCTCCCACTGACCCTTCAGGAAACCTTTCTCGACACCCCAATGCCTGCCAAGGCCCTGTAAGGGTTCCCCTTCTCTGACGTTCCGCAGCGCCTCTATTTCCCCCATCACCAAGCTGACCACACAGCGTTGTTTACTCATCTGTCACCAATCTGTGCTACAAGGCATAGACTGTGACTTCTTCGACTTCGCAAGTAGTAGGCAAACGTCCAACACTAAAAGGATTAATCCGGGAAATGAAACAAAATTAAAAATTGGGCTCTGTCTTAATTATCCTTTATTGAAGCCAGCCCTTAACTACGCTGGTAATATTTTCAGGTTTCTTTTTTCTTCAATTCTCGAGCGTCTCGGCGTACCTAAGTCGCTGGCATCCTTACAAACGAAACGCAGACGGATAAGCAAGCACCGCCAGCAAGAGCCGGGACGGCTTAGGCGGACAACATGGCGGCCGCCCTTCGGCGGCCACGAGTCTCCACCCACTCAGGGCGGAGGCCTGCGTCGTGTGACTCTGCCCGGCCTGGCACCGCCTCCAGCCGCAGTGCCTGACGGGAGGCAGAGCGCCGAACGAGGGCGTCGGCCATTTTGTGTCTGTTTCCTGTGGGACGCGGTGGTGGCGGTTGGGTCTGAAGAGAGAGCAATTTTCGCCTCGTTTTTCCTGCTAGTTTTCTCCCCCCTTTTACTTTGTCGGTAGAGCGCAGTTATGGGTCGCAAGAAGAAGAAGCAGCTGAAGCCGTGGTGCTGGTATCCTTTGTCGGTTGAAGTCGAGGCCGAGCGGGGGCGCCGGTTGGCGTTGACTGGGACTGGGAGGCCTGGCTTTGGCCTATGACGGAGAGCGTCTGGGCTCTAGGCCTCAGGGTGGGTGGTTTGGTGGCTGGAGTCGGATTTGGGAAGGCTTCTCGGAAAATGGGGTCCCTCGGGCGAGAGGCTCTGGCAGTTGTGGGCCGTGGGACTCCGTGACTCAGGAGGAGCTTGGTTTGGTTCGAGCGTTGCCCGACTGGGAGGCGGCCTGGACCCCTGCACTAAGGACAGTGTCCCCTAAGGACTGTTCAGCCACGCTCCGTTGTTTTGGTGACGATTCAACAAAGGGACTTGTCTTCGAGTATAATACGCTGATTGACTCTGGGGAGGGTTGGGGAAGAGCTTCCGGAGTCAGTCACCCACTTTTTTAGTGTGTGTGGAATGGGCGGTTTAGTAAACGCTCACGTTAGTCAACCCTGATTTCGAACCTTTTTTTTTTTCTCTTCTGCGGGGGTTGGGGGAAGAACTAGCTTCCGCGTCTCACCCACTGGCGTCGTAAGAATCGTTCTCTTACAGGGTGGAGTTTCTTGTATCTATTACCTAGCTATGTAAGACTGAATAAAACGCCCCCTGTTACTTAGTAAAACGTGGCGTCCTTTTAATACTTTATCCGGAAGCGTTAATACACTTTATGTTAAAATTGATTTTATTTAATGTTTTGTACCTGAAACCGGTTTATTACAGAACTGCATTTATTTATAATAGTTGAGAAACGGTTATGAATTTTGTAATGTGCTTTTAGGAAACTCTGACTAGTGAGATAAGAAATCTCAGTTTTTTGTAAATGTAACTCATCTGTGAGTGTAAATATATTCCTTAGCAGCATAAATTCGTGCGGAATTGCAAATTGTATGGATTGTTCCTACGAGATTGTGTCATTCTTACTATTATCTTATTCTTAGATTCTAAATAATATTAAAAATATTCTTAAATTCTAAAGTAAATTTTTAAATTAGGTAATTCTTAGGTAAATTCCAAGTATTAGGTAAATTCGATTATTTTTATATCTAATGGATTAATTCTATCTTGACAGAAACTTGGGGACGTTTTTAGCATTGAACCCTTCCGTTCTTCCGTGTGCATTTGTAAACGTGGACATATAGAACAAAAGAAAAGTTAATTTCACATAAATCTGTTAAACGCGGGAATTTATTTAGAAAAAACTATATTGCTGATTATTGAGGTGTGTTTGTTTAGGGGTGTTGAAGAGGTATTATGGGCTTCCAAGAAATTGAAAATACTAAAATTACATGGCAGATTAATCCTTAATTGTATAATAAATATCAAAAGCAAAGTTTCTATGGAGTATCTTTTTGGTTTTAGCTGTTTCCACATCTTATTGTTACCCCCTATTCTCTCATCATAAGACTTTTTTTTTATGGACAGTGTCATTATTGTGCTATTTTTGTGCCTTAACGATATTGATCAGGTATTGTAATAGAGATTTTGATGATGAGAAGATCCTTATACAGCACCAAAAGGCAAAGCATTTTAAATGCCATATATGTCATAAAAAATTGTACACAGGACCTGGTTTAGCTATTCACTGCATGCAGGTAAGGATTCTTCTTTTGTATTTAATTTTTGCCTCCTTGTAGTTTGGAAACAACATAAAAAAGAAATCTTGAATTTCTCTTTGACAGCTGTAGAATGTTTTTGCTTATTGCAAAAGATCAGATAAGATGGCCCGTCAGCTAAAAAAAATTGTTCTTTAGCCATCAAGAAGTTAAACAATTGATATTATATGTTTAAAGGGAGTTCATATTGGTATTTATCTTTATTGATAATATCTTTCATCATAGGTTAGATTGGTGACAATTAGGTTGAGATCACAAAATATCTCTTCAGTACTTGGGTTAGAGAGCAAGAATCAGTGATTTAAGTTTTGTGGGCGGTCTGACCAATTCTAATCCCATAAGAATTAATACATAATTAGCTGCCATTACTCACTGCCATTTGAAGGATTTGTTGTAGTGTGTTGCCTGGGGCTAGGCTTATTTCAACAATTTATTCTGTGGCTCTCTTTTAGAGCATTGTGTTTCATGTAATAATTTGTAGGTTTCTTGAGTACTTTCACTACTAGGTAAGGAGAGCTTTGTAATTTATAGTTTTAAAGATCTAATAAGTACCTTTGTCTCATTAAACGTTAATTCTTCTACTTTTGCCAATCCTAGAGCTGCCTGAATTTTTGCTTAATTGGACCCTAGAGAGATGTGAGATGAGCAAATCTCTACTCATTGGAAACTACTGTTGGTAGGAGGCAGGGAGGTAAATTAAAACGTTGCTTCCCCAAGTTTAAAAATAAGTTTATATAGCTCCTTTTCACTCCAATTATGTCACTATAACAGCAATTTAATATCCATTCAAAAATATTGAGACCTTACTACGTACTAGACCGGCAACTTTCCACTGTGGCAGTCACTAGTTACGTGCGGCTATTTAAAAAATTAATTTAAAAATAAAAAATTCAGTTCCTCAGTCACGTTATAGCTGCATTTCCAGTGCTCAGTAGCCACGTGGCTGGTGGATAGCTATTGGATAGTACAGATACAGAACATTACCATTTATTACAGAAAGTTTCTATGAGACAGCACTGTGCTAGACAGTGTCTTAGGCACTGAGTATACAGCAGTGAATAAAGCAAAATCACCATTGTGGAGGGTAGATTTATATTGTAGAGGAAAATAACCTGTAAATATTTAGTTTGTCTTAAGGTAATGAGTGATAGAGAAAACTAAAACTAGGTAGGGGGCGTAGGGAGGACCACAAGATAGTTAGGAAAGGCTTCAATGAGAAGCTGACATCTGAGCAGAGATCTGAAAGGAAGTGAGGGAGAGCCTCCAGGGAACAGCAAATGAAAGGCTCTCATGTCAGAAGCATTTAAAGGATCATTCTGACTTCCTGGTGAATAGACTGCAGAATGCAGTGAGACCACTTGGGAGACTGAAATATTCCAGGCAAGAGATGGTGGTGACAGAGATCAGAATTTGCTGATGAATTAGATGTGGAGTTATGAGAGAAAGTAAGGAGTTAGATGATCTGAAGGTTTTTGCTTGAGCACTGAAAAATGAGTTAACCATATGCAGAGATGTGGAAAGCTGCAGGGAAGAGTAGGCTTAGGGATGAGGATATCAAGATCATTTTATGTTAATTTTGAGTGTGGGTTAGTTTTGAGAAAATCTATTGGATATCCAGATAGAGATGTCATATAAGCAGTTGGATCTATGAGTCTGGAGTTCAGAGAGGTTGGAGCTGGAGATAGAAGACTGGAAGGAAACAGTATAAGGATGGCTGTTTTAAGCCATGATACTAGATGTCCTTTCTTCCAAAGGAGTAGAATATAGATAGAAAAGAGGTTCAAGGGCTCTGCCTTGGGCCACTCCCAGCATTTAGAGATCAGAAGATTAAAAGAAACCATTCAAGGAAATTGAAAAGGTAGGAAAACCAAGAGAGTAGTGCCCTGGAACCCAAATGAAGTGTTTCAAGGAGCGAGTTATTTAAGTCAAATGCTGGTGATAGGTCAAATAAGAAGAGGACTGAGATTGGATTAATCAAAGTGTGGAGGTCATTGGTCACTTGCCAAGAGTGATTTCCTTGAATGATGAAGAAGAAAGCCTAGTTGGAGTGCTTTCAAGAGAGAAAGTAGAAGCACTCTTTCAAGGAGTTGTACTATAGAGAAGAGCAGAGAAATGGAGTGGAAGCTGGAAGGAGATTAGTTGGCAAACTCTTAGTAATGCCTTTAATTGACTAAGTGCTTCTATTTATGTAGTCTTACTGTAATTTCACAGCAACCTGGGAGATAGGCATGTCAGTTAAATCAGACACATCTTCTTATGTTCTAGATGATAAATCTAGGATTTAGAAGGTTCACATCAATGCTTGCTCCTGTCTTTTCAACCAAGACCATACTAACTTCTACTAGGCAAGATTCTAAGAAATCTAATTCCGGCTGTACCATATGTTTGGAGGATTTTAAGTAAATAATGTTATTTTCCTCCTCTAACACCTTTTAATTAATGTATTTATTTTTGCCCTTACTACTTAGAAATGTAGTGAAGACTAGTTAATGTGTATGTGAATG
This sequence comes from Tapirus indicus, assembly GCA_031878705.1. Classification (NCBI taxonomy): domain Eukaryota; kingdom Metazoa; phylum Chordata; class Mammalia; order Perissodactyla; family Tapiridae; genus Tapirus; species Tapirus indicus. The sequence continues at coordinate 21,008,372 of CM062932.1, forward strand.
TAATTGTATTTCTTTAAAGAACATGTAAGTTAACTTTACCTACGTTTATCGAGAACAGTAATATATTCCAAAAAACTTAGGAAATGGTGATTAAGTCACTTGTTGAATAGCTTTATTCATAGATCGTTTAGTCACAATAAGGAACAGCTGTTGAAGATGAATCAAAAATTAAGATAAATTAACAGTGTCATGCCTTTGTTTAAAGTCTTTGAGATACATCTCTAAGAAGAGAGCACTCAACTTTCTTTAATTACCTTTCTATTCTTACATGAAAGTGTCTTGGGAGGAAAGAAAAATTGAATATTACTTGGATAAATATATCCAAGTCATTAGCCTAAATCAGTGATTCTCATGCTTGTGCATTCATCAGAACCAGGTGGAGGACTTGTTAAAACAACACAGATTGCTGGCCCCACCCAAGAGTTTCTGATTCAGTAGGGCTCAGGTGGGGATTGAGAATTTGATTTCTAGTAAGCTTCCAGGTGATGCTGATAATCTTAGGCAAAATACTTTGACATCCTTTAGCCTAAGTTAATGCCTTTTGCTGAAGAAACCAAGACTGATGGGTTTTGCCATATTGGCAAAAGTTACCCACGTTTAAGGGTTAGAAACATTTGATCTAGCAAAAACCATACACTGAAGAAAAAGTCCCAGATTCCCAGTGTTTTACAATAATGCCTCTTAAGAATTTCTTCTTTGTGACCTGTCATACACATTTAGTGACAGGATGCCTACTGTGGCATTAAGTGCCTCAAGTAACTCATTGGTTATGGGTAACACCAATTGTAAATGTCACTTGTAGTTTGTAACTACAGGTTTGTCTCAAAATCCATTCTTGGAAAATTTATTTTATTCTAATTCTTAATAAGACTGTTTATAAACTCTACTTAATTCAGACTTGAAACTTCTCTGAATTGAGTAGGACTGTTATTTCATTGCTAATAATTCAAGCAGGTTTGTATGGTGAACTTGAAATAATGTTTATTGAACCCTTATTATGTGTTAGACATCCTACCAAGTGATTTTTCTATACACTATTTTATTTAATCATAAAACAACCCTTTAACTATCTCTATATAGATGGAGTAAACTGAGGTGCAGAGAGGTCAAAGGATTTACCCAATCTCACATAGCTAGTAAGCAGCAAAACTGGGAATTGAATCCAGATAGTCTCATTATAGAGTCAATCATTCTAAACTACTGTACTAAGTGGTCTCTGAGTAATTTGAAATTGCTCTTTAGAAAACTTTTATGAGGCACTTTTGTCTAAAACTTTTATGAGGCACTTTTGTCTGTCTGATAGAAGTTTGATTTTTTAAATGTTAGGTGCATAAAGAGACAATAGATGCTGTACCAAATGCCATACCTGGGAGAACAGACATAGAGTTGGAGATATATGGTATGGAAGGTATTCCAGAAAAAGACATGGATGAAAGAAGACGACTTCTTGAACAGAAAACACAAGGTAAATATTAAGATGTATGTTTTTCTTAATACAGCTTCACGAGTGAGAGTATTATTCCTACTTTCAAGTATAAATTTAATGGTGGATGATGAATTTATTCAGAATTCCAATTTTGAGTTGTATTTTTTTATGTCTTATGTTTAAGGTTGTATATGTGATTTGTATATATGTAATACCATTTGGATCATTCCAAACATTTTATTATATATTTTTATTCATAGTTGAATTACAGGTGGAATTAGTAAGTATTGAGGCCTTTGAAAATGAAGGCAGCTTGTTTTGATTTATGTAAGCACTAATTGTAAATTTTTTTTTTAGTACTGTTATTTCACTTGGAATTTGAAGCCATGTACTATCCAGATAATAGAAGCTGTTATTTATTACCTATGGAATTTTTTGGTTTGAAAAGCGTTACAGGGGCGTGTCAGACCTCTTTGTCATGGTTTACCTTTTGGGATGGAATAGAAAGCTGTTTTTTAAAATAAAAGTTGACTTAGGATAATTGTTTTTATTTGTCATAGACTAGGGAAAGGATGTTACTCTTCAAATGTGTTTTCAATCTATATTAAGCAAGAAGGTTAAGGAACAGTATTAACTGAGCTTGTTTTGTTATTCTGTGGGAAAAATTAATTAAGATTTTTTTAGCAGAGAGTCAAAAAAAGAAACAACAGGATGATTCTGATGAATATGATGATGATGACTCTGCAGCTTCAACTTCATTTCAACCACAGCCTGTTCAACCTCAGCAAGGTTATATCCCCCCAATGGCACAGCCAGGACTACCACCAGTTCCGGGAGCACCGGGAATGCCTCCAGGTAGCACATAAAGTTTCTTAACCATTTAACATTCTTAGGACTTTATTGATGTAGTGTAAAAGTATTAAATTCTTCCTCCTAACCCTCTGATATTAATTTGTGATTTTTTTGGTTGAAATTCTTGTTTATAGGCATACCTCCATTAATGCCAGGTGTTCCTCCTCTGATGCCAGGAATGCCACCGGTTATGCCAGGCATGCCACCTGGGTAAGAAAACTTTTAATTGGCTTGTGGGCTTGTGCCTAGTAATGATCTTTTTCAAGTTGGGTGCTACTTGAATTAAATGTTACTTTGCATTTCTTTGCTTCTAAAAGGTACGGGCTCTGTAAATATTAAATTTGTCTCATAAAGGGGTCTACCAATAAATTTAAGGAATATAAATTTGCCTCTGAAGAGATTTTTGGGTTTGAAGATGTTTGTAGGCAGCCATCTGCTTCAATTGCATCTGATGTAATTAAAGTAGTTGGTTATAGATTTGAGTTTCTGAGATTCAGAACTGTCCACGACACTTTGTAGTTGTGACAAGAAGCAAACCCTGTAAATGATTTATTTGTCAAATCATCAAGAACTAAGGTGAATATGAGGTGCTCGTGCCCATCACTTTTACTTAAATATTGTTGGATGTGAGAGGTATACAGTACACTTTCCCACTGTATTTTGAAAAATCACAGTTAGATTTTGATTTTGTCATACATTTTCACAGATTGCATCATCAGAGAAAATACACCCAGTCATTTTGCGGTGAAAACATGTAAGCATCTCATTCATAATGTAATTCAGGAGGTATAATCATAATGTCATTTTTTTGTGTGTTTAATGGTATGTATTCAGTTGACTTCAGAAATTTTCTAACCTTCCTCACTAAAAGTTCTAAAATTTACAAGGTTATTGACACAGATCTCTTAAAGGAGGGAAATAAAACATCTGTGAGGAAATAGTAATTAGACCCATATAAATCATTTTTTAAATATGTAGCTGTTTTCCCAAAACTGCTAAAAGTAATGGGACTTAGTAAAAAGGGTTGGTATTTATGAAAGAATGTATATTCTTTTGCCAGATTACATGCTTTGTTATTATAGAAGGTAATTGAATTCTCTTCTAATGAAATCTATATAGGGAACTTAATCCTCTGATAGAAGTCCTAAATCAAGAATTGACAAACTTGTAGTTTTTAAAGTGAATTAGACACTGATATTTGAAGGTGAGCCCTTTTAGGGGAAGGACAGTAAATACGGGTTATTAAGTCATGGTTTAGTGTTAGTTAGCTATTCTAAATAAAAATTGGGCAATCTGAATTTACTCGACTATTTTTATTTTTCGTTGTACTCTTTCCATGTGCCCCCCCCCCAAAAAAATCTTACTCTACAGTGTACATTCAATATTTTCCTTTTGAAAAATCTGATGACTATAGTCTGTTGGGTATTTTCCAAGAGAAACAAAAGGTGATTTTGCTTTCCAATTGCACGTATTTTAGATGGGGCCTCTTGTGTATAGTAAGGAGAGTATAATATTTGTTCTCAATAACTTTGTGTATTAAGATGTTTTGTCAACAAAGACTGAAATTCTCTCCCCCTTTTACTGGTAAACCCAAGAATTTGGCTGGTTTTTAGAGGATTTGATAGGATTGTTGTAGTGTGTTGTGTTTTTTCAGCCTGATTGATTTCAATATTAGGGGTCAAATTCAAGTCTTATATCGATTGTTTCAGGCCTTAGCCAAAATATTTTCTAGTGGTTTATACTGTTAATTAACTTCAGTTGTTTCTTGAAATTTGATTTCTAATAGAATGATGCCAATGGGTGGAATGATGCCACCTGGACCAGGAATACCACCTCTGATGCCTGGTATGCCACCAGGTATGAAATGTTGGACAGTTTCCTTTTTAATATGATTGGCATACTTCATTCTTAAGTATTTTAGACAGTAGATTTGTGGGCATTGTTGCAATGTAATTTTAAAATTTCCATAGGTTGGTGAATTCTTTTTAAAATTATTGTGAGAAGTGTTATGATGGACCCTTTTTTGAGTTTGAAATAGTAAGAATAGTAGGCTTCAAAGCAGCCAAAATGAGTGGTCTGTGCATTGAAGCTCATATAGTTGAGTGATTCTGTTTGTTAGGAATATTTTAGACGAGTAATGGAGACTGTTTTAGCAAGTAATAGAGAAATCCAGTAAACTATGTTACACATTGTAGGCATTTATCTTCTCACTCAAGAAAAAGAGAAGTGATAGATTCAGTGGCTCTGTGATAATAAGAACCCATGCTTTTTAAATCTTCCCCTTTGCTAACTTTAGTTTTTCTCCCTCAGACATGTCACTCAGTGGTTTCAAGATGACTCAGGCAAGAAAGGATGTCAACAGCAATGTGCTCTCCTTTTTCTTTTATTGGGAAGCAAGATAACTTTCCCAGAAGCTCCTTAGCCCCTTACATATCATTGCCAGAAATAGGTCTAATGGACCCTCTAGCTGAGAAGGAGCCTGGAAAATGAAGTACAGTTGTGTGCCCCATAGTGACATTTCGGTCAACGATGGTGATACCATAAGATTTAGTACCATGTAGTCTAGGTCTGTAGTAGGTTATATCATCTGGGTTTGTGTAAGTACTATAGAGGAGGAAGAAATTTTTCTCTACCCTTCCAGGTTCTTCTGGCTGGTCTAAGAATTAAATTGACATGAGACAGATTAACAGGAGAAAAACAAACAAAAGTTTAATAACATGTATACCTGGGAGAAACCCAGAAAAACTGAATAATTTGCTAAAATGGCTGAAGCCCTCACCTTAAATAGCATCCTCAGCTAAAGACAAAAGATGATGTTGTGGGTGGGGGGAGTCAGGGACTTCAAAGGGAAGAAAGGCAATTCATAGGTAGGTGAAAAGGAGCAAACACTGGGAAAATAAGTGTTTGTCCATGCAGAAACAAAACATAGGGGAGCCCAGCAAACAGGCTTTTCCTCTGTTTGCCACCTAGTTTGTGTTGTGCTAAGGTGATAGCTTACTTCCTGAGACAGGTTTTTCTTTTAATCTGAATTCTTTTAGGCAGTTGAGGGGAAGATAACAAGAAAAACTTTCAGAGTCTTGTTTCTTAAAAATCATCCACCTAAAATAATCCTCATGTTAGAGATGACACATTTTTTTTTTTACTTTTATTTATTTTTTTAATGATGTGTTAATAGTTTATAACATTGTGGGGTTTTAGTTGTACATTATTAGTCGTCTGTCACCATATGGATGCATCCCTTCACCCCTTGTGCCCACCCGCCTCCCCCCTGGTAACCACCAACCAGTTCTCTCTGTCCGTGTGTTAGTTTATATTCCACATATGAGTGAGAGATTATGCAGTGTTTGTCTTGGTCTCTCTGGCTAATTTCACTTAACATAATACCCTCTGGGTTCATCCACGTTGTTCCAAATGGGACAATTCTGTCTTTTTTTATGGCTGAGTAGTATTCTATTGTATACATTCCATTGTACCACATCTTCTCTACCCAATCATCAGTAGAGACGACACATTTAGAGTTGTCACATTTTGTTCCTCTTCAGTACCCTCTGTGATGTTCGCACAACAATGAATTTCTCAGAATGTGTCCTTGTCGTTAAGCTAGGCATGGCTGTATCTTGACTTTTTAGCCAATAATGTGGGGAAAGGAATTTAGTTAGCCAGTTAGTGTGCCACAATGTGCCTTCATGAGCCTCTCAGTTGGTTGCCTCACTTCTTATACTTGAGCCTAGCAAGTTTGGTTTGCAATCCATAGCAGATTTAGAAGTACTCAAGTGATAGTTGATGTAAAAAGACACAGGAAAAATAAAGTAGAAGCAAAATTTAAATCATTGCCAGTGCAGCCATTAATTTTAGGCAACAGCTCCACATAACATTATGCTCTGAGATAATTTAGGCATTTACAGTAATATAGAATAATAACTGATGTTCGTTTGATAATGTGAAGTCGGTAAAAGTGTTAAGTTATGTTGAGGAAGTTGAAAGGAAGCACTAGTGATGCATTTTAGGAAAATTTATTTCAGGTATTTAAAGGAATAACTAGTTTTCTGGGAAAATTTTTGTGGGTCTATGACTTACCAAAGTTTATACTGTAATTTGCATTAGAGTTCAGGGAACATGTATCTGTTAGATGATTGAAATAATTCTCTTATACTTTTCAAAGTTATGCTGAATCAGTAATATCAATGAGCTTAATTACTCTTTTGCCCATATGGAGAGTCTTTAGTGGTATCTTTCACTTCCCAAAATTCTGGAGAGAGAAAAAGGCATAGAAAGTGTGAGGCAAGGTTGTTCCAAGGGGCAAATGTCTAATTTCCTTGGACTTCATTAGTTCAGCAATCAGTAGTAATTTTATAGTACAGAAGCATTTTTAGTTTGGTATATTTTAAAAGCAAAGTTTTGGGAAAATATTTTTTCTGAACTAAATGTTTCAACAGCTGGGTTCCCCCCAACATTTCTCCCTTACAGGTATGCCCCCTCCTGTTCCACGTCCTGGAATTCCTCCAATGACTCAAGCACAGGCTGTTTCAGCACCAGGTATTCTTAATAGACCACCTGCACCAACAGCAACAGTTCCTGCTCCACAGCCTCCAGTTACTAAGCCTCTTTTCCCCAGTGCTGGACAGGTAAGGTGAAATTCCTGAAAAGGAGTACACTTATATTTAAAGGTAAAGTGCAGTTGTTTACAGAAATCTTTGAAATTGTCATAAGTAAATTAAAAAGAAATCTTTTTAATTTATTAAATATACTAAGAAGGGGCCTATTTCCTTCCATGTTTGCACACATTGATTTCCTCTACTCATAAAAGATTGGCTGGAGCCAGAGATAGTGTAGTATGATATTTTTTTCATAGCTGTGAACCCTGGTTTTCTTATCTTTAGTTAGAAATGAAAATTTAGTTTTTGGTACTTATTTGTGGTTATGTTTACAGATCCTCCTTTACCTGTTGAACTATGAGTAGAATGAAACCAAAGTCAAAGATGAAAATCCTAAGATCTTAGCAAATCATTTGTTGGGCTCTTCCTCTAGTCTAGAACAGTGACAAACTACAATGCTGTACTCTTGCTGGAAGGGCATCATTTAATGGCTTTTGACCTGGTCACACTTATATTTCCTACTGGTCTTGTCTTTTTTCAGAATTCAGAAGGGAAAGATGTTTCTGTTATATATAATGCATGTAATAGTTGTTACCTTTTGTTTTTTTTTCAGTTTCATTCAGAATTAAGCAAATGTATTTAATTCTTTTGGAATTAAGAATGGGATGTGTGTTCTTTCTTTTTCACTTTAAAATTATCCCTTAGATAATTTTAATTAGATAATATCCTTAGATAATATCCCTTAGATGTTTTCTTTTTTCAGTTCTTTTTTCTGTTTGCGGTTGCTAAGTTGAAGCACATTAACTTATGTTTTTGCGGTGGGTGGGGATTTTGTTGTTTGGAAGGAGATGTTAAACAGTTTTTTTGGCAAAAATCTTTTGTAGAGTCATTGTTAGAGAATTGTATTGAAGTGTCAATAATAATGCATCTTTATTTTTAGTTTAAGTTATTTTTGAAATATCACAATACAAAATAACATTGGGTTTTCTAAAAGAAACTGGTTAACTAGGTTTATTGGTGTAGAGTTAAAAATTTTTTTGAGGCTCATACTGTCACTTTGTATATCTTCAATTCATTAACTGCCTGCCTCTTTAAATAAATCAGATTTGATTGCATTATATTTTGCATTTACAAAAATGCAATCTATACTGAAAAAAAAGTCTACCACATGGCTTATTTTCACCCATTTGTTTGGAGACTTTTCATTGTTTCCTTTCTTTTATGCTACAGATGGGGACACCTGTAACAAGCTCAAGTACAGCTTCATCCAATTCAGAAAGTCTGTCTGCATCTTCTAAAGCTCTGTTTCCTAGCACAGCACAAGTACGCAGGAAGTTGCAGTTTAAAATTGTTAAAATGGCTTTATAACTTAACCCTTTGGACCCTACTTAAAACTAAATCTTTTCTGAAAAATATATTATGTTTAATTTTTTTTAAGTAAAATTAATGGTATATAAATCAGTGGTATTTGAAAATTTGATCTCATACTAATAGAAAAAAATGTACCCCAAACTCCTGTGGTTCTAAAGGGTTAAAAGCATGTAAGCAGTAAATGCGTTGTAGTGGCCAATGGTTAGCCTGATGCATGATTAAGCTATTTTGATTTGTGCTGTTTAATGCATCACATACATGTAAGGAAATTTAGTGCTCTGTATTTGGTTCTAAAGTTGGGCTAGTGTACGTTTCAGATGTTTGGTATTATGAAAAGTAACACATTTATTACTGGCAACTTTTTACTTAAAAGACCCTACCAAACCCTTTTGTCTATGATAATCATCCAGCCATTGTTTATTGGAAGGGAATTGTATTACTATATAAAGAATACCTCTGAAGGACATACCTTTAATGTGTCTCCATTGATATTAATTGTTCATGTTATGCTTAGTAACTGGAATTTATCCAAACATTTGTATTCTGTAATTTTTTTTTTTTTTTTGAGCTGCTTGGTAGATTGATTACTTTAAACAAATTTAGAATAGTAAAAATAAAACATGCTATTCCTTTTTATGATACTATATTTCATCAATCTGTAATAAATACAAAGCTTTGATAATTAAGTATCTTTTGGTGAGGAGGTAGATGACATCGGAGAAGTTATATATTGTCTTATTTGTTTCTTGTTTCCACTGCTGTGTTTTGGATGTGACTTTGATTCAGCATCTTTTGAAATTCTATGTTATCCTAAATTTTGTGGAGCATTTATCGTTTTAACTTTGTTTTAATTTCATTTAAAGTGTGATCCTTGATTAATTGTTGGTGTCTTAGTTTTAAGTTGATAGTAGGTAATACTCAACAATTTTGGGTTTTGAAGTTTAGTTGATGAAAGATTGTGTTTTACAGGCTCAGGCAGCTGTGCAAGGACCTGTTGGTACAGATTTCAAGCCCTTAAATAGTACCCCTGCAACAACTACAGAACCCCCAAAGCCTACATTCCCTGCTTATACACAGTCTACAGCTTCAACCACTAGTACAACAAATAGCACTGCAGCTAAGCCAGCGGCTTCAATAACAAGTAAGCCTGCTACACTTACAACAACCAGTGCAACCAGTAAGTTGATCCATCCAGATGAGGATATATCACTGGTAAGTTGTTTACAGTTTTTTACTAGCAGAGTTTGATTGAATACTGTTGTAGCACCTTGTCCATTTGAAAAGTGTTAGTGTACACTGATAGTCTTATGATCTGATTTAATGCTAAGTGGCTGTTACCAGTCTGATTTTTAAGAACCACAAAATAAAGTGAATATTGCGTGTTTTGCTCTTAGATGCATTCCCTCCTTTCCCCTCCAGACTATTTCTAAAAGACAACAGTAAGTTGGGTTTTTACTCTCTTAAAAATCATTTTAGTTAGACATAAATTTGCATAAATTAATTGAAGAAACAGTTAAATGTAAGGTAGGCTCTGCAGATCCCTCAGAACTCATACCTTCTTCGCTAGACAGTTTCTTACTGAAGCAATTTAAATTCCTTGAAAGTTGTTAGCATGCTTCAAATATGAAAATAGGTGAAGTTTTCTTTAGGCATTGAGATTTTAAGTAGTTGGACTGGTGTGTGGGGCAAAAGTAATTGGTTGGGAAGTAAGGGTACATTTAAAAAAAATTACTTTCTTATGCTTAATGCATCTCTCTGCATTCAAGTGTTTAACATTGTGCTTATTTTCATTCCTAGGAAGAGAGAAGGGCACAGTTACCTAAATATCAACGTAATCTTCCTCGGCCAGGACAGGCTCCCATTGGTAATCCACCGGTTGGACCAATTGGAGGTATGATGCCACCACAGCCAGGCATCCCACAGCAACAAGGAATGAGACCCCCAATGCCGCCTCATGGTATTCCTCTTTTTATGTTTATTGTATTTGGTGGATTTTTCAGTACAGTCATGTGATGCATAGCAATGGACTGCATATTTGACAGTGGTCCCATAAGATTAGTACCATATAGCCTAGGTGTATAGTAGGCTATCCCATCTAGGTTGTGTAAGTACATTCTATGATGTATGCATGATGACGAAATTGCCTAATGACGCATTTCTCAGAACATATCCCATTGTTAAATGACACATGACTGTATACATACAAATGGTAAATTTATCTGCAAAATATATTCCATTTAAAAGTACAGTATATAGTCTGACTCAATCTATTTTTTGTGTCTTGAATGTGTTTTTTAGGTCAGTATGGTGGTCATCATCAAGGCATGCCAGGTTACCTTCCTGGTGCTATGCCGCCGTATGGGCAGGGACCGCCAATGGTGCCCCCTTACCAAGGTGGGCCTCCTCGACCTCCGATGGGAATGAGACCTCCTGTAATGTCGCAAGGTGGCCGTTACTGATCTTACTTCATCCAGTCTAATAGGTTTGGAGATTAAACCTTTTCTCAACTTGTGCTGTTTATATAGCCAAGCTTCCGTCAATAAGGCTTCATTGTGACTTTAACAAACATTATCTTCCCACATACCAGGAACTATTGGACATTTATTTTACATGGGAAAAATTATTTGGAATAATAAAGCAGGAACTTTTCCTAAAGTTGCAATTTATACTGTATGGCTTCTTTTTCATGTTTCATCTAGGTTTTTAGAAGTGAAGTATAGTAAATTTGGTTCGTTATATTGTGAAGGAGCTGGAATTACATGAACATACCACCTTAATAAAGGCAAGTTCTGTAAGCTTACATTGCTATTTGTAAAGTTATGCCTTCACAGCATTTCAGATGCTGTTGGACTTCATGTCCCCAACCTAGTTTGGTGAGGGCCGTAACTGTTTCCAAGTACCTGTACATTGGAAGTCTGAATGTGTAACAATATTTAATGTATTTAGAGTTCCTCATGTTGCAGGGTTTAAGAAATCTGACCCACCAAGGTCATGTGACTTTTCTGTACTGTTAAGCTTCATTGTAATAAAATAAGAGAAAAATTTATGCCTTTTTATTCATAACCCAGCTGTGGACCACTGCCTGAAAGGTTTGTACAGATGCATGCCACAGTAGATGTCCACATAATAAAATTCAGTTACCAATGCAGTTTTGATATATCATTGGATTCTGCCTTTGAATTGTAGGTTGTTCTTACCTGCATGTTTTAAACTGGACAGTATACATAGAATTGTATCTTAGTGCTTCAGTTGACAGAAAACCTTAGATACATATGAGTCATTACATAATGGGTATGAAATCTTTATCTTGTGTCACCTTTCCACCCCCTTGGTGTCAGTACATGTTACATGTCACAGATATTTAAAATGTAAATCTTAATATTCCCTTCTTCCTGCTGATGATGTTTAGAGCCTAGTGCCAGACCCATTCATTCATTTCCTTCTGATTATTTTTGAGACTACAGTACTGCGTGGACCTCAGAAGCTTTTCAAAGTGCAAACTTCTAGAAGCTTAGGTGCATGCAGTAAAAGCTTTTTTGTGCTGTTAATGGGTTGGTTTATATTCTGAGTGTAATGCCGAGGATCTAAATGCCTGTGTTAGGATGGTTAACAGATGGATTCAAAATTTTTAGCTTTATTATGTTCTTGGAAGATTACATTATTTGTTTGATTAGGTGGCTACCTTCTGTTATTTTTCAGCCTAAATGGCTTCGCTGTTCACATTTTCGTCCTTGGAAATTTGAACGTTACTGTGTTCCTATGGAGAACTTTTCTGTAGAAATGACTGCTGTTATTCAGTATCTTGTGTTGGCAAGTCTCTTAAAATAATAGCTCTTGTTGATCTTTTTCTGACATCCATTTTTTTTGATCTTTACTTTTGCAGAGTAGTTTTATGGTTATTTCAGTATCAAATGACCTGTACAAAGTGTGATTATTAATATAAACTCAAGTTGAGTTTTTCCTCAATATAAAGTTTAGACTTCTAAGAAAATGGTAATGCTTCTTTATAACCTTTATGTGAAGTTGTAGATACAAGACATGAAATCCAAAGTTGTGTTTAAAAAAACAAGCTTTAACCTTGTAGGAAAATACTGAAAAATGTTTTAAGCGTCATTAAAAAGTCTGTATTTAAGTGACAAGTAAAAGTCATTCATTTAAACAAAACATTGCAAGTATTATAAAGCTGAGTGCTATTTTAAATCTGATATTTTGCTCCAGTGGTTTTATAGCTCCTGTGCTATGGTACCATTGAGGATCAAAAAATTCCTTAGCTTGAAAAGGCCAGCATCCATGTATCACCAAGAATACATTTCTTCCTTCTGCCAGCAGCCAGGCCCCATACCCCTCTCTCCACCAAATGCCTGCCTACCTAAATAGTTTTGGAATTAACATACACTTCTTAGATTTGGCAGCACATTTATCATACTGCCAAGGAGAAACCTGTGTTGAAAATCTTTAAACATGGCATGATTAAATTTAGAATGATTAAATACGAAGTATTCTCCCAAACCAGATGTGTCTCAAGCATTTTGTGTACAGGCTTATCAGCAAACTACAAATGGGTTAGTAGTGTTTTCAGAAGTTGTGCAAAGCTTCATTTGCATTTACTGCAAAGAGAACTGATTTTTTTATATCAAGGTTTGTTGCTTGCCAAGGTCTGAAGGGAGAAAATATTATTAGTTTTAAATAAGTGATAGAATTCTCATTAAAAGTTAATTCAAAGTGTTATGCATGGCACTTAAGCACATCTCTTGTGCTTGTAGGTATATGGCTCGGGTGGTGCCCACTTGGTATATTTAAAGTGTAATTTGTGCATGCATCAAAGCATAATTAAGCTTCTAGAAAATACCGTTTACCTAACTGCTTCTGGGGTCCATAGTATGGTTAAATCATGAGTGGAACAAATTATGTTGAAATAGCTCTTACTTATACTTCCTTAAATAATAGATGAAGTTGAGTCGAAATAGACTTCAACTGCTCTCAGAGAAGACAATTTGGGATTTGATATATTCAGGCAGGCATTGTGATTGCAGTAATTAAGGAAGTTGTAAGATTAATGGGGCTGTCAGCTTTGGCTCTACCTTACATCCACTCCTTATCACCTTTTATAAAAAAACAAAAATGACTTAAACATTTTGTCTGGCACTAGTTTCTATTGTATAGATTTTACTACTGTATGACAGTAACAAGACCAGCAGGTGAGGATCAACTTCTGAGTGGCTGCTGGGATTATCATTTGATTTGAATACTTATCGTTTTAGTAATCTCACACATTTACCATTAGGAATGGGGAAAATACTCTTAGCGTACTCCTTTCCCACTGATCAAGTTAGATATTGAACTTAAACTCAGCTTAAACTTAGTTATTTGGGGGGAGATCCCCAACAAAATAAGTATGGGCTCAGAATGGAATTATAGTGAACAGTAGTTTTTTTTTTTTTTTTTTTTTAAAGCTGCCTTTTTTCCTTTGCTTGCTTGATCATTGGGATTTTTTTTTAATGCATGTCTTTTAAATTAATTGGGTAATGTTTTTCTAAAATTAAAATTTTCTTCTTCCTATAGCCCTGCCATAGGACAGGCTGAGGCTGAGTCTCAGTGTTGCCCTGTTCAGTCTGAGGCAAGTGGGATTTATTTTATTCCTTGTAGGGGCTTTCACAGCTTTATGGCTGTTGGATATTTATGTCCCCAAACTTGCAGCAAGTTTGGTGAAGGCCCCTAAATTTAATTAAACTTAGGATTTTTATACTCTTTTGGCAGAGAAGGCTCTATATTAATATTCACGTTTGACTGTGGTGTTAATCAACATACGTCATTTTATGTATATGATTTTATGTAATTTACTTTGTGTTACATAATATTTAACAGCCTCAGTAAAGCTCGTATTACTATATTGAACTTTAGTAAATTGACAAAATTTGACATCTTGATTTGGAGGCATGAAATGTTTCATTTAAATTTTCCACTTTCACTTTTAGGAAAATCTTACTGGTTATTTTCTCTTCAACTATTAAATTTAACTTCAAGGATAAGTTTAATTATTGGAAATGCCACTGGATACTGAAATCTGCATTCTTAATCCCAAAGTTATGCATTGAACATTAAAGTTGAAAGGTCATCTGGAAATGGTTGTAATTTTTGATATTTTCAAACCTCACCACATTAGAGCAAATGTTAATGTAGAGCCCTGGGAAGAGTGGGAAGGTCATGTATGTGGTATATATGTGTATACACAACACATTTGAGATAATAAAAGTTTGGGTATTACAGACCTGACAGTGGCTAGATTACGAATTTTCAGGTAGCCAAACTGAAATTGGATCATGTGGTCAAGTTAGTATATTGAACCTATGGTTGTGAAATGATTTTGAGGTTCTTTTTCAGCCTTACGGAACAATATTTGATGCAGTATGCACACGTGAAAAGTATCCACATTTGTTTCCAACTAAAATTTGCTTTTATTTAGTGGGAAAAGCTGTGTGTATGTTGTAGGGGGTAAAGAGAAAACTGGAAGAGAGGCCAAAACATAAACCTGGATAATTTTTGTTTTTTCCTGTGTTTAAGCCACTGTTCTGTTCAGATAGCATTTTCCTCTGAACAAACAGTAACAGTTAACATATAGTACAACATTTAGCAAACCCAAGATTGTGTTTCTGTGTGGTTTTAATTCTTGGAAACATAAAAAATATGCACTAAATAAATTCCAAATTTTTACCTGTTTGATTAGAACATAAGCTTTTCTCTGTAACGGAAGCATGGAAAAAAGATTTTAATGTTTGAAAAAACAATTCTGTCACAACGAAAATATTCCATTGGGATATTTTATAACCTATTCAGTAATTACACCTTTTCTGTTGCACCCACCATCCCCCCAGCATACTGAAATATTTAAAAGTGAAGCTGCTTGTCCTAATTCTAGTAGTGATAATTGAAATAATTATAACTGAAGTAGACTCTTAAAGACTTGAGTACTGGAGGTGGAGGTGGGAGGGGTTTTCTAAGGGTGGCATAATTTGTTGACGGTGATAAAGATACCTAATTTAAGATGCAGTTTCTTTGATATCTCTGTAGTTCTGTGACTCGGACAAATATGATTTTGGCGAATTACATAACTTTTGGGCATCTGTTCACTGGTAAAACTTGGTAAATGAAAGGAAAAGTTGAAATCACTTCTTAACTGAGATAAATTTTGTTTGAGTAAATTGACACTTGTATTGGTTAGGGGATTAAAAATAATATTAAACATGTACCCTAAAGTTGTGTATAAATCAGGTATGTCTTTTTAAAAAGGTGGTATTTACCTATCTAATGTTGAATAATCTTTGTATGTTATTCTGAAATGAAACCGTTGTCTCTTAATGTAACTTTTATGGAAAAGTCTAAAACAAGAGGTTCAGTTATAAGACTATTGGTTATAAGGCAAATTTTTGTAAGTAAACATTACCCCAGTTACACTTCTGCTAGTTATCTCTTGACTTGAATATTAGTGAAGATTACTCTTTTTTTTTTCGCTTTCTCAATATTTTGTTTTCTGTCGTCTGAATCATTTTAATAAATAACCTTTTGTTTTCATAGCGTAGAAATCATGTAACTGTTCTGTGTGATATTTCTTGGCAAAATAAGAAGCACTTAGGTTAATGATGTTGTATATAGTGTCATGCACATAGTGGATGTTCACAATTTTGTGGCTCATGTTGCATTTTCACAGGTATGCTTTTAATATCTTAGCCCCTAGGCATCCCTTAATGGATCTAATTCAAACTAATGCATAGGAAATCGGGAAAGCAGAACATCAGTTTGAGTTCCCTACTACATTAAATTATCTCCAACTTTTCCTAGTGTTTTCATGTTCTTACTTGGCATTTTTGTTGGGGAATAAGTTTGAAAGCATTTTTTAAAAACTGGATACCTTCAGTAAGGCTCAGAAGAGAATTGCTTTTTATAAGCATGGTTTCTTTTGGTTCTGGGCTCTAGATTCTTATGTAATTTGGCAATAAAAAGGGAAGATCTTTTCATTTTCTTCCCAACTCTGGAAAAATAGCTTGAAGCTATACTAGTTTGAAATTTTTGAATCATCTCTCCTTAAAATCTGTTCAGTTAATCTCATTATTCTTAGGGAAATATTTTTATTTACTGAGCAGATGTAGAGGTCCTATTAAGGCAGAAATTGGAAACTCAAAGGAGATCTTCACTGAAGCTAATTTGAACTATTTCTATTTGAAGCAAATTGAACACTGTATTATAAAATCAAGACTGGTTCATGGTTAGGTTCTTTAGGAGGCATATAATCACCAGCTATATTATGAGAATATGTTTGTGTAAATGTTTTAAGTTTGATCAAATTAACTACAGAGAAGATAAATGTGAGTAAACTATTTTAACGATTGATTACTTGGACCCCACCCATTAATTCTAAAGGCTGTAATGGTGTGTAAAGTTGTGATATGGCACAGCTTCAGTAACATTCTGTATGTTTGGTCAGGGGTTTTTGTAATGCTGTGTTTGTAAAAAGGTGAAGTCCTTCATTGGAATTCTCCAAACCCTGTGGCATTCTTACTGTGTCTGGGGGTTTTTTTTTTTCCCCCCATTATTAAAGACTAGGTATGCTTTCACCTTTTGTTAAGTTTGAGGAACTGGCAATGAAATTCATTGATGCCCGACTTGGATAAAAGTGAAGAATGATGTTTCCTCAGGTTACTACACACAGACTATAGTGATTATTTGGGGGAGAGGCCATTGTAAAGTGTTTAGACTTAAGAACCTTAAATGTAGTGAAAGGTAACAGCATCCCTGCTCTTGGTTGGCATTTGTTTTTAAGGTTTCAATGAATCAATTATTATAACGTAGCTCATTCTTAACATTTTATTCATAAATAGTTCAGCAATTAATCAGAGATGAAAATAAACTACATTTGCAACATCATTTCCCAGTGTCCACTAATAAAACAAGGCTGCTTAACTACCCAAGTGGACCAAGGGAAGAATTATTCAAGTTTCTGTAAGTTTGAGTTAGAAAAATTTAGGGCATCTAGTTATTGAGCAAAAATATAGGGCATCTGCCTTTTAGCTATTAGCTTGTTAGTGTACTTCCAGGAGAAGCAATAGAATTTACTTTTCAGCCCTTGTTTTTAAATTGAAAATCTCTAACATAAGAAAATGAAATCAAGTTTTGAAAATTGAAATAAAAACTATTAAAAATTACTTGCCTCTGTGGGGTATGTCTACATATATTTAGAAATTATCACGTTTAAGAGATTTTTTTCCCTAGAGATGTGCCCCCCTTTTTTTTAGTGTAACCAAAAGTTCCACTAATACACATTGGAATACATAATTTATTAAAATTGAGATGTGTCCAAGAGATACAGTGTTATTAACTCATTCTCATAAGGTCACTCTAAATTTAATAGCCAATGTAAGGTAACTTTTGTAAGACTTAGGGAAAATTTTTTAAATGTATTAATGTCAGGCTCTGAGGAAATTTAATGCACATTGACTTTAAACTATGGATTGAACTCCTCAGTTTAATACAATTTGTGTTTTTGTTAACTAGCAGCAGAATTTCAGCATTTGCTACTTACTGGTAGAGAAGAAAAATCCCACAGCCCTGCCAGTACAGGTTAGTTTAATCTGTAAGTACCTGATGTTCCTATTTTTTTCAAACATATCCATATAACCCACACAGGAAGAAAGCTGTGCAGTTACTTAAATGTGAGTATAACTAATAATAGATCCATTGGACACTTGCAAACACTCAGTACTTGGGCCAAAGTAGCTCTAGTTTTGTAACCTCAGTTGTAATAAAGGTGTAATACTGCTCCTTTATTATCTGGTTGTAGTTGAACCTAAATAATGTTGTACATAAAAGGAAAAGACAGTGGAAGTTTTGATTGGCTATATGCTCCTGTTGGTGTATGATAATGGAGTGCAGGGCTTTGGGTCCAGGGTCTTTTACTTAAGCCACTTCATGGTGGTACTCATTTGCCTTTTAGCTTTTTACAATATGAATCAACGTAAGAAAAAAGCGAAGTTTCCTCACCTCTAGCAATGCTAAATGGTGTGCAATCATAAGCTAAAAAATGTTTTTATACTGCTTTTTTCTTATATGTTTTTAGTAACTTTAACTGTAATGAGTACTAATTTCGTTCATCTTTTTTGTAAACTAAAACCTATTCTTTTGGTGCACCACCACCTTTGGTTTATTTTACTTTGAACCGAGAATAACCTTTTTAATATTCAAATGAAAGCTGAGTACCCATCAAGAAATCTAGATAGATTCTTCATGTATTCCTTTTTGAGGGGCAGTGGGGACGTGATGGGTTGTGAAAGATACCTTAAAGTTTTTATTGTTTTAATTGGTTCTACCAGAGTTCATTGTTTTGAACTATCCTTGAGAGAGTTCTTTTAACCTTTAAATATTGTGCTTTTATGTTGATAAAACTTTAAAACACCGAAGAGAAAAGAATAAAGCATATGACTTAGTTTATACAAGCCTGAACCATCCTTCCAATCTGTAGCACTGACTAGGATGCATGGCTTCCTCCTTTTCACCTTAAGTGTAATGATGTCTAATTTGATACTATCTATAAAACTAGCTGATCTTGTACTCCTGTTAAACTGGGATGGTGATTAGCCACTGAAAACAGATAGCCTAACGTTACTTTATTTTATGTGAAAGTCATGTGTTCAGTTAAAACTTGATTTATCAACTGGTAATAAAATATATTTTATAAGATATCCACTTGTTTTTTTAATATAATATTGCCTAAGGGGTTAAGTTTCATTGCCTTTCACAGTTTAATCTGTATAAGAAATGGCGTAGATACAGTGGAAATGGTTTTCCTTAAAACCATGTCTTTAAAGCTGCCTTTCTGGTGAGTACTATTTTATACTTTCATATATCACGGTTTTTCCTTTTAAATTTAACTGAAATGAGACCCTTTGATCAAAGAAGTGAACAATCTGAATTTCTATACTCTTAAGATACTACCTGAATCAAGAATATTAATAAGGTGCTTATTTTACCTCCTGACATTTCCCTGATAATCTGGGTTCACTTTTTTTCTGACATTCACTTAATAGACTATACGTGCAAAAAACTTGAAACACAAATTATTTCCTTTTTATGAGATGGGAAAAATGTTTTTGCTCAAAACTAGCATTTAAGATTTTTTTTCAAGCTTAAAAAGTTTTCTTTTTAGTTGACAGCCAAAAGTTTTTTCTCAATGCTTTTGGTTCCAACATTGTGTAGGTGTAAAATTAAAATACCAGAATTTGTCTGTCGTTTTTGTTCTTGAAGCTGTTGTTGCGGTGATTCATCAGCAATTAAGCTGAGAGTAGGATTGAGGGAAGGCTTGCCTAAATTGGTCATGCAGACTAATTGCCTATAGGATTCTCTTTGAGTGAGGCTTGAAAATTTCAAGTGTATTCTTAAGTCACTCTAACCATGTATGAAAAACCTGGATTAGAAATACTGATTTCTGGGACTGTGTATACCAGTGAAAATTAGCCTCTGAGTATATTTCTAATTACTTTATGCCCTGTTTAATACCTTTCCTCAGTGTAATACTTGGCTTCTTTTCCTTCTAGTTTTTAGCCACATCCTGGCTAGTGTCAATATATGCTAAGGATGTTTTTATATTGTGTTTCCTGCTGTGATCTTTGTAAACCAATAATGAACAGTCAGCTCTAATGGCTTTTTAGTATGAACAATGGTAGTCTTCTAACATCTGAAAATTGATATGTGAGTATGTGATAATGGTGATACATTCTTTTAGATAAGCACTAAACAAAGTATGGACCCTCAATTTATGTCTTTAAGATTTAAAGTGAAGTAAATTTCTAAGGAATTCTGTCTTTTACTAGCAAGGATAAGCAGACATTGAAAAGTTGGTAAGTATGTAACTTTAAATGCATGTAATAGTGATGAGACTAAGTAGCCAAATTTGCATAGTCTAAGATAATATTTAGAAGTGAACAAGAATTCTTGAATCTCCTTTGCGACTTAATGTGTGTGTGGCATTTTTACAAATTTGTGTGCACAATGATTAAATTGAAATGTACCTTACTCCTTTGTCTGGTTTGTTTTCTTTTTGTTTTGTATGGTGCTTTAAATACTAATTTTATATTTCAAGCTTTTTTCAGGGTAGAAATAAGTGGCTGGTAAAGAAAATATCTTCAAGAACAAGTATTTAAGTGTCCCTATTAAAACCCAATGAGGACTTTGTTTACTTAAGCCTTGTGTTTTTCCGTTCCAGTTAAAACTGACAGTAGACAGCTGATCAAAAAATGGTAAAAAAAAAAAAAAAAAAAAATCTTTGTGCTCTTTCTGGAATATTGAGGAATCATTGCTTAACAGTAAAATTTTATTAAGCTAATACTTGATGTGCATGGAAGCAGTCCTTTTTAAATTACAAGAAAAGGGTGATGAGATTTGGAATCTCTTCTTCTCTCTGGGATGTTGTTTTAATAGAAGATAGTAAGTGGAGGTTAAAGTAAGAACATTTAATTGCTACACCAGGGGAGCTGGTTTATTTCTGAGAAATATGTCCATTTCTTTCCAAACTAGTATAGCATTATTTTGTGAAGCAGTACGAGATCCCACAGGGTTCTAAGAAAGAGGGATCCGTTGCCTCTGTTCAGTCTCCAGGTTTCACTTCAGCATTGTACTGGCAAGGAGGGAAATGAAGAGCAAGTCATACAAGGAATATGAGGGTAAGGAGGACCTGAACAAAACAAACGAGGATAGGTGTAGTCCGTGTGCATGATTAAAATGTCAGCTAAACAAGAAAACTTGATTAGAAATGTCAGCTAAACAAGAAAACTTGATTAGCATAATTTTTTGTGTGAGTAAATGAACTCATTAAAGGTTGTAATGAAACATTAGCTTAAAAAATTACCAACATTAAAACTATAGTAATTAATACATGCATTTGGTGGGGGTTTTAAAATAAAATTTTCTTAACACAAGTAATATTAGTGCATTTTGTTACTTTGATGTATTACCTGGAAGCTAGTGCAAAAGAAAAATGAAATGGATGACCACATTTATAGTGTTTACCTATGTTGAATTTTAATCTACTGGTAGGGTTTGGGGGAATGCGGTGTTTCTTAGTATATGGAACCATGTAATAATTAGACTAGAACTCACAAAAGGCCCTAAAGGTTTTTGTTTCTCTCTTAAGGTGGTTTGGGGGTGTTTGCTAGGCTTTAAGAAAGCCAAAACCACTATTTAAAAAATAGTGCTTTATTTTTATATCTAAAGCAATTTTCAGTTTGTGTATTTTCCACTAAAAGTTGAAGGATTTTTGCTTCTGCATTATTAAAAGCAAACCTCTTTTTCTTCTGAGATTATGGTTGACCACTAACAAACATTTGAGTGCCTGTTATTTATAAAGATGAATAAAATTTTTCGTTTATTATTTATGGTACTTGTCTGAGCCCATTTTATTAAGTTGTATCCAGAACAATTTATATTGAGGATGAATTACAATAGTAAGCATCAGCTGTCCTGAGCAGTTTTTGGTGTGCCCTGAGATGATAAGGCAGAGTTTTTTAAATATATAATGTCTATTGGGAGAAAATAAAGGGTAAATGAAGATAGACTGTGGATATGGGGTATGTGTTCAAGTGTTAATTAAGATTAAGCAGGTAGACAGAGCTAGAAGTAGCATAGTGGTTTAGACTAAGCATAAAATTAGAGCCTGCAGTCAAATCCTTCTCCATCATTTACTAGTTTTTATAAACTTGAGCAAGTTCTCTAAAATGATGGTAGCAATAAATCTCCTAGGCTTGTGAGAAAAAGTTACTATATGTAAAAGAACTCAGCCTTGTCAGACTAGCAGAAATGGCAGGGGTGGAGTGGGGTCAGGCAGTTATTGGAAACCTAAAAATTTATTTAGTAAATGCATATGGAAGCCTACTATATGGTTGGATACTATCCTATGTGCAGATAGGAAATGCATCTGAAAAGTGGAGCTGGGAATTTAAGAAGCCAGCCCTTGGCAAAAAGTCTTGTTGAGTAACAGTCTTCTAGGCAGAAGGAATAGTAGCTGCAGAAACTGAGATGGGAAAGCATAGCATCTTGGAGAAACAAAAAATGAAGTATGAATAGGTGAATGTGGTTGGGGGTGTGATGGGAGTAGAGATTAGAAAGGTTGGTGGACCAAATCACACATAGGATTGTGGTTTGAATTTGATTCTAACGGAAGTCATTGAAGGACTTGGAGCTGGTGAGTAATATATAGTTTTTGATTTTCCAAAGCTCATTCTAAGTTGTGTGGGGGTGGGGGGTTGGTGGGCAGTATAGCGACTAGTTAGAGGGCAAGAAGAACCTGACAACAACTGGAACATAACTGGTGTTATGAATTACTGTGACTGGGTGATCACTGAAGAAATTAGATGATGTCAACCCTCTTTAAGAAGCACAGAAAAAGGCAAAAAGAATATTTGAAAGTTAAACCTTTTACACATAATTTAGTCCACACCTGATCTGTAAGACTTTCATTTAGGAAATGTTTATTGAGGCTCTAGTAGGATACTGGGAGGTCAAAGCAAAATTCAGTCTTTCTCCTTAGAGTCTTAGGAAGGATAAATACTAACACAAAGAAGTGAAAATGCTCCCAAAGGAAGTCAAACTTGGAGGAAGGTAATTCCACCTGTGTTGTGTCAGGGAAAAGGTGACATTTGAACTAGGTCTTGAGGGATTGTTAGTAATTTGGACAAATTGAAAAAGTGTTAGAAGAAAGACTGGAAAACTCAACAGTATACAGAGGTATGTGAATGAAAGTTGAGGATGGGATAAGACGATAATTTGAGGCTAAGGTGTAAAGGCCCTTGAATACCACATTAGGGATACACATTTCCTCTAGAAATTGGAGTGCCTTTGATTTTTAGCATAAAAATAACACTGCCAGCTGTGGTTTCAGACTCCACATCTCTTCAGAAGTACCCAAAGTCGGTACCCCCGCATCACCAGAGGCTGCCACCATTTCCTGCATCTTCAGTGCATTCCTGTAAATGCTTCACTTTTCTGCCGTTTTCTCCTAATTGTAGGGTGTTGCTCCCTTCTCTCAAAAACTTTTCTGTTTGCTCATGTAAATCCTGTTATATAACAACTCCCCTCTGTCTGAATTCTTCATGGAACCCTCCTGAAACCTGATTCTCCACAAAGGTAGTTTCTAATAGTTGTCTGAAGTGAGTGTACTCCTCCTCCTCCCAGATTATTTGTACCTAGAGTTTGAGAGGATCAGTGAGCTGCTCATTACCTAAAACAAATCAATCTATTATTTATAAATACATTTGCTCTATTTGGCCTTGACATCTTTCACTCCTCTGCTTTATAATCTACTGACTCTCGGAAGTTCCCCTCCTTTGAAGTCTTTGGTATGTTACATATGTAGTAGGTGTTCAGTAGACTTTTTGAGTGAATGTTTAATATTCTTTGAAGAATATTGGTTATAGTGCAGTACTACTGAAGGCAATGACAACCTTGCAAGTTAATATCTGTAACAATGAATGATCGTGCCTTCTAGGTGTATACTGTATAATTATACATTTCAACCTTTGCTAGGCCCATGATACTGTGAAGCAGTTCTGTGTAAGTATAGTAACCTTTTCCATTCCTTTGTTCACATCTCTTCAAATCCTTGTCCTCTTCTATCATAACCCCTTGCCACGACACAGGCATTTGTCTGATGACTTTCCTTCCTAACTCATGAAAATAGTAAAAGCTGAGGTCCTTAACTTCTAGATACCATCATATGTAGAATACCCTTTTATTGCTTTGAACTAGGTATCCGTTCTTTATGGCCAACTCCTTTTACTATACTCTGGAATCCCACCAATTCCTGCCTTATTTTTCCCCCCAGACTTTAATTTTTAGAGTAGTTTTAGGTTTACAGCAGAATTGAGAGGAAGGTATAGGGATTTCTCATATATCTACATGCACCTACACATGTATAGCCTCTCCCATTATCAACATCATTCACCAGAATGGTACATTTTTTTTTACCAAGGATGAACCTAGACTGATTCATCATAATCACCCAAAGTCCATAGTTTACCTTAGGGTTTGTTCTTGGTGGTGTATATTCTGTGAGTTTGGATTAAAGTATAATGACAAATACAGAATATTTCACCGCGCTAAAAATTCTCTGCCTGTTCTCTCCCACTCCCACCCCGGGCAACCATTGATCTTTTGTCTCCATAGTTTTGCCTTCTCCAGAATGTCATGTGGTTGGAATCATGCAGCATGTAGCCTTTTCAGATAGGCTTCTTTCACTTGGTAATATGCATTTAAGGTTCCTCCATGTCTTTTTATGGCTTGATAGTGAATTTCTTTTTAGCATTGAATAATATTCCATTGGATGTGCCACCTATCCATTCACCTACCGAAGGACATCTTGGCTGCTTCCAGGTTTTGGCAATTATGAATAAAGCTGCTCTAAGCATCTGTGTGCAGGTTTTTATGTGGACATAAATTTTCAGCTACTTTGAGGAAGTACCAAGGAGCACAATTGCTGGATTATATGGTAAAAATGTTTAGTTTTGTAAGAAACTTTCAAAGTGGCTGTACCATTTTGCGTTCCTATTAGCAATGTATGCGAGTTCCTGTTGCTCCACATCCTTGCCAGCTTGTGGTGGTGGTGGTGTTCTGAATTTTGGCCATTCTAATAGGTATGTAGTGGTATATTGCTTTTATTTGCATTTCCCTGATAACATACACCGTGGAGCATCTTTTCATATGCTTATATCTTCTTTTTAAGGTGTCTGTTAAGGTCTTTGGTCTGTTTTTTAATTGGGTTTTCTTACTGTTTTAGGAGTTCTTTGTATATTTTGGATATACAAAGTGCTTTCTCAGATGTCTTTTGCAAATATTTTCACCCAATCTGTTGCTTATCTTCTAATTTTCTTTTTTTTTTTTTTTTTTTTTTTGGTGAGGAAGACCAGCCCCGAGCTAACATCCGCTGCTAATCCTCTTTTTGCTGAGGAAGACTGGCCCTGGGCTAACATCCGTGCCCATCTTCCTCCACTTTATATGGGATGCCGCCACGGCATGGCTGACAAGCAGTGCGGTGGCGGGCGCTTAGGATCCGAACCCGCAAACCCCGGGCTGCCAAGCGCGAACTAAACTGCTGCGCCACTGGGCCGGCCCCTAGTTTTCTTGATACTATCTTTCACAGGGCACCTCCTGCCTTGGTGGTTTCTAGGTTATTCCTTTTGGTGTTTATTCAGCTTCTTTTCCTGTTTCTCGTTCTTTTAATGACTCCTCTTTTCCTTCAGGACAAAACTTGAAGTTTGGAAGTGGCATAAGAGGTAGGAGTCAAGAATGATGCTCAGGTTTTACTTCTCTATTTGGTTCAGAAGATCTTTTATAATCTGATCCCTGCTTATCTTCCCAGCTTTATTTCTTGCCATTTTCCCTTGGTACTCGGCTCAAGCTCCCACTTCTCTGTGGCTGAACATCTCATCACGTCTCCTTACGTCTTAGATGGTTAACTTCCTCACACCAAATTTTAGAGGTTATTTCCTCTTGAAATCCCTGAGCATCCATGATGACCTTCCTATATGATTTTATTGCACCAGATACTTAACTATTAATGTTGCCTATTTGTATTGGACTGCAGCCTCCTTGAAGGCAGGATTGTGTCTTGTTCACTGCATTTCTAAAACATAGCATGCTGCTGCATGGTACTTAAAGAGAGGCACTTAATGATTGCTGAATTCAACTAACTTGCCAGTAGTGGGTTAATTGATTTCATCAAAACAGAGGTCCAAATAGACATGCCTTTATTTGAACATTGTGCAATTTAAATCTAACTCAGTCATGCTGTTCTTTTAAGTGGGATCTTTAGAAGATACTTATTGATGGCTGAAGACCCTTTCCAATGGCAAAGTTCTCTTTAAAAGAGCTGTTCTGAAAAACACTGTAATTTGTGTTTTTCCAGGAAGATTAAATTTTTTTGAGCATCTTTTCTGTTAGCGGGATTCTCGGGAACTGAGAAATAAAAGTTCCTGTTTCATACGTGGTGAAAGATTAGCTCTAGTTTAGAATAGAGGTAGGCTAAACAGGGATTGCAAACTAAAATACCTACCAGAACCAGATAGGTGATAGAAATGTGAGAAACAAGCCAAGTGGAGAGTGATGAACTCATGACCCTTATAAACAAGGCTTGTGCCATGTGTCATGTTTGGCCAGTGTTGCCAGATTTCATTTTTCTAGAGAAGTTAGAAATTTTCTCAAATTTGGCAAAAGGGTAGTTATGTTTAAAAAATTAAAAGTAAACACTATGGGCCAAACACACCTGTGCCAGTTTTGTGAGTCACCAGTGTGAGACTTCCTGGATGGAAGCTGATGAGTGGGAATTTAGCAGCTGACAAAAGCAGGAAACCCAGATAGTCCCAGAGAGGAAGGTTTGACAATGGGCAAGAGGCAAATGATCTGTCAGCATGATGGGGGAATAAGACTGGTGCAGTTGAACCAGTAATTGGCCACTGTGACCCAGCCGCAGGTTGTGGGTGGGAATAAATACAGAAATTAGTGTTCAGCATCAAGATTTCAGTTGCTAGAAGGGTTTTTGGGCAATGCAGTACCCCAAGAAGGTGGAGATCACAAAACTAAAACTTGGAAACAATCAGTGAATGTGTTTGGGTGGGGGAGGGCATATCTTGGACATAGTCATAATAGGTGACTAAGTTTATTACCCTAGTGTTTGAAAGGGGTTATTCTACCTCTGGTTCATAGTGCCTGGCACACAGCGGGCAGTAAACGTTATACTGACTAGGTTCATCGCTGTGATGTCATCCTCAAAAAAATGGTGTGATAACCGTCAGGGTACTGACAAAAGCTTACCTCAGTCCTCTGTTTCTCAATCAGCAAATAGTGGTGAGACAAAGAGGCAAAGTATTTAACTCCAGTAGTTCATTATTACTAAGAGCACATAATCTTTTACCTGATTCCTGGAAATTTGTGCAAAGGTAATAGTGTTCCTTTTCTAAAACTTTGGTTTAAAGTATTACATGTCACTTTTAAAAATCTAGTGTGGATCAGATAAAGCAGTAGTTCCCTGCCCTACCCGCAGGCACAGTCCCAAAGAACTACTACTTTTAACAGTTGTTTTTGGCTTCACCTCAGTATATTTAAATAACATCCTTCTGTTATTGACTTATTAATACCTACTGTATTGATTTCCACTGTTTTATCTCATTTGTTCCATCTCTACCGCACCTTCCCTCTTGATGTAATTATATCACTTTTCCCACTATTTGTTACCTCTGTAACATCTTTTCTTTTTTGGTGAGGAAGATTAGCCCTGAGCTAACATCTGTTGCCAATCCTCCTCTTATTGCTGAGGAAGACTGGCCCTGGGCTAACATCCGTGCCCATCTTCCTCTACCTTATATGGGACGCCTCCACAGCATGGCTTGACAAGCGGTGTGTTGGTCGGCGCCCAGGATCTGAACCTGCGAACCCTGGGCCACCAGAAGCAGAGCGCGTGAACTTAACCGCTATGCCACCGGGCCGGCCCCTGTAACATATCTTTATCCATCAATTGTTCCATCAATTAAAAACAGTATCTTAACTCTTCACTTGATAAATTAAAAGATAGCATCATCCTTTACTCTTCTGTTCTTTTTCCACCTTCCACTTCCTACTTTGGATATTCATCCACTTCCTACTTTGGATATTCATACTTTTTGCAATGTTGAGGCTGGGACATTTGCATTTTATTCTGTAAACAATTAACTTATGTGTTTTGTCCATAGATTAATTTTAAAATTGAAAATTGACAGAAATTTCTTATGATAGTAAATATTACTCAAAAGGTCAAGAAGTGCAATGTGATTACATTTCCTTTCTAGTAAGCCTTTTTTGTTTTTCCTGGAGTCAGTCATTCTCTCTGTCTCTCTTTCCCTCTGCCTACCTTTATTATATCCTTTAGTTCTGATTTTTCAAGGACTGTCAATCTGTGGCATCCCTCTTTTTCCTTTTGATTGTTGTGTGCCTTTTATAAGAAAAAACTATCATGTGGTGTAGAAGTTTGTTTTCATATCCTGGATGCTTTCTGAAAGATGTCCTGATATTCAGAACTGAAAATTATGTTCCCAGCCTCCTCTCAAATGACAGATACTACTGCAAAACCATGTTAACCTCCTTGTTTGGCAGTTAACTGAGATTAGCCCACGACAGTAAGGTTAAATCAGGAAGAAGAAATTTGCCATGTATATATATCCAGAATGTTTAAGGCTTTTAGTTGACAAGAAAAATATAAAACTGGAAAAATGGGCAAAAGGTGTCAACTGGTAATTCTCAAAAGGGAAGGCTAGACTGGCCAATAACTATAACAACTTCGCGAGTAGTTAGGGAAATGCAAGTTAAAGCAACAATGGAATACCATTTCAAAAGCCTGTCGACTTGGCAAAAATTAAAAAGTATGATGATAAAATATGTTGGCAAAGATATGGAACAACGTATACTGTAATGCCCTGCCAGTGGGAGTGTTTTTGTTTGGATACACATTTTGGCTGTTGTAACAAAAACCCGATTATAACATGGTTTAATAAAGTGGAAGTTTTTCTTTCTTGTAACAGTCCAAACATAGGGCTTGATAGAGTGTTTGTGACACAGGTTCCTTTTAATTTGTTCATCTGTCAACTTCAATAGGCACTTTTTATTCTCTGGTTTCATGATAGCCACTCCAGCTACCACTGTTATATCCATGTAGCAACCAACAAGAAGGGGAGGGTCCGTCTGCTGTTCTTAGGGGTATGACCTAGAAGTGGCCCAATTACTTGTATCATTGGCCAGAATTTAGGCACATGGCCACAGATAATTGCAAGAAATGATGAGAAGTGATACTATATTCTGTTTGCCTATGCGCCCATCTATAATTTGGAGGATCTGTTATTAAAGGAAGAAGGGGAGAATTAATATTTTGGACCTCTTAGCAGATGTTGCCACATAGAATAAACAAGTTCAATCACTCTGGAGAGCAGTTTAGCAAAATTCAGTCAAGTTGGAGATGTACATATCCCTAGACCCACCAATTCTACTTCTGGATATATACCTTAGAGAAACCAGACATGCACAAGGAGATGTACAAAAGTCCTTGTGCTATTTGTAACTGAAAGATTGGAAATAACCAGAATGTTTATTAATAGAGGAATGGATAATTTGAATATGTATAGATAAATGCAGAAAAATACAGCAGTTAAAATGAACTAAGTTATATGTATCAACATGGGTAAATATCAAGTGACATTGTGTGATAAAAGCAAGTTGCATAAAGAAATACAATATGGCATTTAAATGATTTTGGAAAACATGCAACGTGACTATGCATACATATATATGTAACAAAAGTATGAAGACTTACATGGGAATGATAAATGCCAAATTTAGGGTAGAAGTTATCTCTTGTGGAGTGGGGGGAATAAAAATACTTTAACTGTAGCAAATACAGCAAAATGCTAAAGCTAGGTGGCGGGTATGTGGATATACGATATATGTTTGTAGTATTTTATAAATAAGAAAATAGCACATGTTCTCATGGAGCATGCAGTCCAATGGAAGAAATAGTTTTAGCAATGTAAAATGTGGTATAATAGAGGGGTGTGCAAAGGGGTGTAAAAGTAGAAATGGGGCACGTCTTAACTCTGCCTGGTGGTGGTAGATTGAAGAGAGAAGACTATAAAGAAATGATACCTGAGTCTTGAAGGGTAAGTTGGAGTTTGTTGGGCAGGCATTGGATGGAGTGGGAGAAAGATAATCCATTGCCGAGAGAACAGCGTATAGCAAAGGCCAGTGTATGCGTGGCAAACATTTTATTCTCAGTGTCCAAATGAAAGAAGCAAATTGATCTAAGCAAGTTGCAGCTCTCTGTCCTTTAGGTAATCCAACCACCATCTAGCATGAAAAGTGAATTCAGAAGAAATACTAAAATTTCAGAGGCATGACTCTCCCTCTTAACGAAATCACTGGGCCAACAGAAGCTAGAATTAACTGTTAGATACAGGATCCTTTGAGGATTTAGGCTAGAGTATCAAACCTAAAAGTAAAAGATACAGGCCTCACTGGATTCTTATCCAGTCTGTGTTTGCAAGAGTGGGGAGTGTCTAAAATAAGTGTAGCTGATCCACATAACTAGGGATATCACATTGGTTTATAGGTGCTGTTTCTGGTTAATAAGAACACCAGTAGACCACCCTGCGACCATGCATTCTTGATTAGCACCTGGATTATAGCTTAACCTAAAAAAAAATACCACATTGCAAATGCTTAAGTATTTTAAAGTAAATTACAGATACTTTTTTCTTGACCTTATGTAAGCATCCTCTTTTTTTTTTTTTTTTTGCTGAGGCAGTGTCACCCTGAGCTAAAATCTGTTGCCAATCTTCCTTTTGCTTGAGGAAGATTTGCCCTGAGCTAACATCTGTGCCAATCTTCGTCTATTTTGTATGTGGGTCGCCACCACAGCATGGCCACTGACCAGTGTTGTAGGTCTGCGCCCAGGAACCAAACCTAGGCTGCCAAAGTGGAGCATGGCAAACTTAACGATTAGGCCATGGGGCCGGCCCTTAGGCATTTTTAAAGTAAGTATAGGGTGACCAAAACACCAATAACCAAGTATTACCAGATATATTTTAAAACTCTAAGTGCTTCCTTGAGGATTTCATTCTGGTAAAGGTAGTGAATGAATGAAGAGTATTGATATTTGTCTCCTTACTCTTCTTACATCATCTAGTTTTTCCATAATCATTAAAAACTTGTCTGAGTTTTTGCTTTAAAGTGTTCTTTCCCATGAAACATGAGACAGTCTTCTGGGGTTGATACTCAAAGTTGCTGAAAAAATTAGGTGACAGGACTGCCCTGGTGTAGTGGTTAAGTTCGTGTGCTCTGCTTCGGCAGCCTGGGATTTGTAGGTTCAGATTCCAGGCGTGGACCTACACTCCACTCATCAAGCCATGCTATGGTGGCATCCCATGTACAAAATAGAGGAAGATTGGCACAGATGTTAGCTCAGGGACAATCTTCCTCAAGCAAAAACAGGAAGATTGGCAACAGATGTTAGTTCAGGGCCAATCTTCCTTACCAAAAAAAGTTGTGTAACAATTTATTATATTGTGCAAGTAGTGAAGCTTTACTCTGACACTTAAGATATTTTTGAAATTTAGGGTTTTATTTTCAATGTACATGCCTATTCCCAGAAGCACTTCACAATTTGAAAATGAAATATATTTTGTGTATAGGACTTTAGCAATGTAATATGCATCATCAAATTGGTGATACATAAAGATACTTCCCCTGTAATAAATATTGTGTATCATCTTATAAATTTCATCAAACTAATTATGCTTTTAGATAAAAGTACAAAGACTAGACCAATATATTAGCCAACTGCCTTCAGGCCTCTTGTATTACTGAAAAAATTTTAAAGATCTCTATTTTAGGGACATAGAATTCTGATTTTCATTCAAAAATATTTATAAGCCTCTTTGCACAGTTAAAACTAAATTTGAGGTGTTTTGTTTTCACTTAGAGAAACTTAGAAAAAGTGGGTAGGAAATTGTTAAAAGGGATAATGGTATTAGAAGACTTGATATGTACAAAATGAAATCATTGTTAGAGAATTTCCTTGGATACTTATCCAGATTGCCTCTGTTTTGCTCTTGTTCTCCCTAGTCCTCTTCACATATGACCTCTTTGGATTGCTTCTCTGACCCAACCTTGGTATTTTCTCTCTCGAATGAGGCGCTGGTAAGAAATACTCTAGTGGTGGGAAAACCCTAGTTTTGGGAAATCAATACACCTGAATTGGTTCTTCACAACTCACCAGGAGAAGATGACACATTTAGCTTGTGTTTTGGTTTAACCCTATCAGGGTTAAAAGTTTTGTATTTAGGATCAGAACTACTGTATCCAGTTGGAACACTGCAATATTTTTTATCCTACTTAAAATTACCGTCTTTTTGTTGTTGGTGGTGTTGAGGGAGATTCTCCCTGAACTAATATCTGTTGCCAATCTTCCTCTTTTTTTAACTTGAGGAAGATTTGCCCTGAGCTAACATATTTCCCAGTCTTCCTCTATTTTATATGTGGGTCGCTGGCACAGCATGGCCACTGATGAGTGGTGTAGATCTGCGCCTGGGAACTGAACATGGGCCACTAAAGTGGAGCATGCCTAACTTAACCACTAGGCCATGGGGCAGGCCCCAAAGTTACTATCATTATAGAACCACAAGATACTAGAACTACAAGGCACCTTAAAAATCTAGTCTAACCTCATTCTACAGAGATGCAGAGAGATGAACTGCTTGAAGCAGGTGTAGAACAGGGCAGACTGGAATCTGTAACCCAAGTTAGCAGCAAATGCTTAGTTCTTAGTTCTTTAGTTCTTTAGTCTACCATTTCTTTAATAATGACTATGTTTCTTTCCCCCTGACTTGTAAACATATGTGTTTCTCACTTTTTGGTCTTGTTTACTTGAAATTCTTTATAGAAATGAAGGAGATCAGGTTCCTGTGGTGATATGACATCTTTAATTTTTATGCTGGGAATTTGTTATGCAAATTTCTAAAATATTTAATTATCACAAAGACTTAATAAAGCCCCATTTCATCTTAGAAGTTTTCCTCCTTTCCTGAAAATGAACTCTTACTTTGCCAATTTATTATACTTCATATGCCTTCAGCTCTTTTGCTAATAAGCCTTCTGTGCAACCGAATGGCATCTAGTAATTTTCATTCTTGTCTCTGACTCAGTGCTGTACTTTTTACATGTTTTCTTGAAATTAGTGAAGATTTGTAAAGTGTATTAGGTACAATTTTTAAATTATATGTGAGACTAACCAATACATGTGCCTTAATTTTGTTGCTGACAGACTACATCTAAATGGGAAAGAAAAAAGGTGATGCATGTAACTAAAGAAATTTAAGTTGTATTGAAAATTGTGTTCCTATAATTTTAACTGTTCCAGTTTGCTCCTATCCAGGACATTTTTATAATCTTGGACTCTTCTGGGCTGGGATAGGTGCTCTCTTTGTATTCTTATAGAACTTTCTAGCACTTCCACGAATGGGCATAATAATAGGACTTAGCTCATAAGATTATTGTGAAGATTAAATGAGACACTTCATGTGAAGTGTTTAATACAGTTCCTAGCTCAATAAAAGTTAGCTGTTTTTATTAATAGTGCTTCAATTATGTATCACTTATTGATCGTTCATTGAACAAATATATATTTATTGAAGACCTGTGCTAGATATAGGGAATACAGTTGTGAGTAAAATATGGTTAGCTTTAAATCAGAGGCTTAATGTAATTTTAAAAAGTTTTTGTTTTTAGAACTAGTAAGGCTATAAGAAATATATGAAACATGTTTATCATACTTTTGCTTTTGTTTTAGAATTTTATTATACATCTATTTATATCTAAACAATATATTGTTTAGTTCTGCTGTATCTAAGCTTTATAAAATTGGAGTCATGGGAATCGTGCTAAATCGTATTAAGATTCATCCATGTTGTTTTGTGTAGCTGCAGTGCATTCATTTCCACTGTTATGTAGTATTACATTGTCTCTTGTACCAGAATTTAGTTATCTACTTTCCTTTTGATGGACATTTGGGTTTCCAGTCTTTTGCTTTTACAAACAGTGCTGCTGTGAGCATTATATAATCTGTGTCTCCTGGTGCATGTATGAAAGGGTTTCTCTAGGAATGGAATCACTGGGTATACAAAATAGAATGCAAATGATAAACTTTATAAGAGAATGTCAAATTGTTTTCCAAAGTAGTTGAATCAATTTATATCCCATCAGCAATGTATGAGTTCCCATTGATCCATATCCTCTCCAACATTTAGATTTCTTACATTTTTACATTTTTTGCTGATTTTGTGCATAAAATATCTTATTATGGCCTCGTCTTTCACTTTTTCAACTAACTTATTCTCTCTGCTTTTATTTCTTTTCTCAAATGAAAATAGCTTTATTTTTTTTTTATTCTGACTACAAAATTAATGCATGGATACTCATTTTTAAACAAATATTATATGCCAGGGTGTGCTTCACGGTCCTAGGGAGATACAGTAGTGAAACAAAACAGACAAGGCCGTCCCCTCATGGAGCTTCCATTCCAGTGTGGTAGATTAATAATAGGCAAAAAAAAAAAAAGAATTTTTAATTTCAGACACTGATAAAGTGCCATGAACACAATAAGACAGGATAAAGTAATAGTGGTTGGTGGGGACGGGACTGCGGTAGACTGGATGATCAAGGAAGGTCTTTCTGAGGAAATGAATTATATTTGAGCTGTGTCTAAGCAGTGAGAAGGAGACAGCCATGCAGGGAAGGAGCTAGCTATGTGAAGAAGATAGGCTAAGGGTGTTTAAGGCAGTGGGAGCAGCAAGTCCTAAGGTTGTAAGGTGGGGAACAAACTGGTGAAAATTAAATAAGAAGAAAATAGAACTCACTCTTGATCCAAACATCCAGATGTTAGCCATCCAAAATGTTAACATTTTGATGCACATTATTCCGGACATTTCTCTGTGTAGCTTTGGTATTTTGCCCCATCTTCTGGTAAATTAAATGGTAGAGTTTCCATTTTTATTAGTGGTTACTTCTTTCTATCTTTATGCAATGTTCATATATATATTTAAATAACATATGTATGTCTTGATTCATCAAGGATGAGATTAATTGGTCCACTCTATTAAATGTGAGGAAATTATCATACTTATGTTTCTTCCCATCCTCCTACCTAACCTTTTTTTTTTTTTTGGTGTTTACATTTTAATTAATATTATTGTAGCTTATTCATGAATTGTAGCATATTTACATTCTGCTTTGTAGCCATAATTACTATACTTATTTAGCTTTAAAAGTTTAAATATTTGGGGCTGGCTCGGTGGCATAGCGGTTAAGTTCGCCTGCTCCACTTTGGCAGCCCAGGGTTTGCAGGTTTGGATCCCAGGTGCGGACCGACGCATCCATTGTCAAGTCATGCTCTGGTGACGTCCCATATAAAGTAGAGGAAGATGGGCATGAATGTTAGCCCAGGGCCAATCTACCTCACACACACACACACACACACACACACACACACACACACACACACACACACACACACACAAGTTTAGATATTAACTGTTAGTCCTTTCATATCACAAATTCCAAATCAAAAGTGTTTTCTTTTTTCATTAGTTAGTTGACTGGATGATATCTTCAGGTACATTTTTGAGAAAGGGTGTATATAGCTGGTGTATTTCTTGAATCTTTGCATATTTGAGAACATTCTTCTGTTGCCTCCAAACATGATCAACATTTAGGCTGGATAAAGAATTCTCACCAATACATTTAAGTTTTCTGCCTACTGGCATCTCATGTTGCTATGAAGGAGACCAAAGCCAGCCTTATTTCTCCCCTTTATAGGTAAACTGAATTTTGTTTGTGTTTTTATATGATTTTTTTTTTTTCAGTCCTTGAAATTCACTACCTTAACCAGGACCTACTTTCCTGTTTGTCATTTTTCTTTTCTCGGTGTAAGATGAACCAGTGACATACTTGAACACACACACAAAAGGAAGTTAGGACTATCAGAGTTCCTGTCCAACCCTTGGAGCACTTTTTAGCTAGATTGAAGAGGTATGTCCTGGTCCCAAGGCTTAAGAGTAGGGAGATGGCAAATCTCTGAAATTGGCAGTGTTTAGTGGCTTCCTGCTGGGCTGTGTTGAGAAGTATTTTGAGGTCGACTAGGCTTGTTGGGAAAGAGTACTGTGATAGATTAGTGATGTCTGCCTCAGGTGAGGAGTATGGTAGTATCTAATATGCCAGGTAACTGACATCTCTGCTAAACTTAAGAGCTATCTTAGACTATCCTCATGAGAAGATTAGGGGCATAATTGGAGACCAGTGAGGGCTCTTTAAATCCAATGATGTCAGCCAATTGCAGCAGAAGCCCCACGGCTAAGACTAGACTCCAGAGAGCCATGCGGCTCTCACTATGTTACTTATTAGCTCAGAAGCCATAGGTAACCTTCTATGGTCTACAGCATAATGTCCAAACCCCTCCTTAGCCTATTATGGCCTTCAAGCTCTCTTTGATATATATTATAATGGAGTTACCCCAAACTAATTGGTATTTCTTGTACATTTCTATAATCTTTTCTTAGCGTGTGTCTACTTTGCCATGGTATGTGGAATGCTGTTAAAGAATTAGAATGTCAAAGTTGACAGAAATCTTAGATATCCTGTCAGTGGCTCCCAATCCTGGGTATACATCAGAGTCACTTGGAACTCTTAAAAAAATAATACTTTCAGGTCTCATCCCTAGAGTTTTTTACTTGAAGAAGTCTGGGGAACAGATTTGGCATGTGTTTTTTGTTTGTTTTTCAAATTTTATTTCTGAATGTTATCATTTAGTCTTTGTCTACTCATGTATATTTGTAATAGTGCACATAGTTTTATAATTGCCTGTTTATTATATTTATCTATGTTGCTGCAGTCTCCACAATTACTGTTAGAAAGGCTGCATAATAATTTATTTTTCCACTTCTTGATTATTGCTAACTTGTTTCCTAGATTTTACTTTCATAAATGATTATGCTATGAATATCTTCCTGCATGTAGCATATATATATTTTTAAATGAGCCAAGCTGGACATTTTACATAAGAGTAAACTGAAGCCCAGAGAGGTAAGTGGCTTGCTTCTTGTCATACAGTTAAGAAATGGAGGAGTAAAGTTTAATCCTGACTATCCGACTCCTGATGCAATGCACCACCCACCACCCATACCTTTACACCTTGTCCTTCATATTCTTTCTCTGTACAACCAGATCCTATCTGTCCTGCGTAAGTGTCACTTGCTTCACAAAGCCATTCCTCACTCATCCACTTGGAAGAAATTTGTCTTCTTGAATGTCCTTAATTATCTACAGCTCTTTTTTCCTTTTTCACTTATCACTTATATGATAATTACCCTTTCATGTCTTAGCTCCCTTACTAGAGGCAAAATGCAAAGCAGTTGCGATTTGGGGCTCTGGAACAGTTTGGAGTTCTATTTCAGCATCACATCCTAGCTATGTGAACTTGGGCAAATTACTCAACCTCTAAGCCTGAGTTTTCTCACCTTCAGGATGGGAGTAAGTGAGATACTAAATGTAAAACACATAGCACAGTATCTGGCACACTGCATGCAATTTATGTTAATTGTATTAATATTGTTTTTATTAATAATATAATTCATGGCAAGCTTCTTGAGAGCCAGATACAGTGCTTAATACAGTGTTGGGTATATAATGGGCTGAAGAAATATTTGAAGAATGAACAATAAAATTAATATTTAAGGTATGTGATCTCCGCAGATACTTAATTATTGGTATATGAGAGGCCCTGGGTAAATGTTTAATTTGACACTGCTGGTGCCCTTCCAGGCAATAATTCAAACACACCTTGCTGGCAGCCATCGTAACCAGCTAATACCTTGTCCATAGTGTTTAGCCACTCAGAACCTGGCACCTTGGGATTATTTATATTCTAATTGGGCATTTCTGGTCCAGACACAACTTTTGTGAGGCCAGCCTATCAAAATTTTATTTTTTGGAGTTGGTGGGAAGAAACTTTTATTTAAAAGTTGAGATTAGGGGCTGGCCCAGTGGTGTAGTGGTTGTTTGCACTCTCTGCTTCAGTGGCCTAGGGCTTGCAGGCCCAGATGCCAGGTGCAGACCTATATCACTCATCAAGCCATGCGGTGGAGTCATCCCACATACAAAATAGAGGAAGATTGGCACAGGTGTTAGCTCAGGGCCAATCTTCCTCATGCAAAAAAGGAGAAAGATTAGCAACAGATGTTAGCTCAGGGCCAATTTTTCTCAACAACAACAACAACAAAAAAGTTGAGACTATTATTCATGAATTTGTTTTTGTAATTTAGTGACCAATCTCTTAGTTTTATTTGACCAAGAAATTTGAATCTGAAGTGGATTGCTTTTGCTGTTTTTGAAAAAGTTAATAGTTTGTACCATTGAGTCTAGGGTACATTTTTTTAAAGTTTTAATATTTTAAGAAAATTGGCAGGAGATAAAGGAATGAACTCGTCTTTAATAATACCTTGAATTTATATTCATATCTGTTTTTGTATGCAAATTGCTTCTTTCTTGAGGAGTTCGGCAAATTTCTGTAGTTTGCTATTTGTGAATTAATGTCCACTTCTAATATAAAAAATAGGACTAAAGCATAGCACTAAAATATCTAAAGTTTAATTTCATATATTTTCATCCATGTTGGTGATAAGGTCCAATGTTCTAAATATATGGACTTACATGTATGGATCCCTGTCTGACCTGGGTCCCCAGTCTCTGCTGCTAGGGCTCCTCAGTTTTAACCACAGACCCAGCTAAACCTCGGTCTCAGGACTGACCTCCTCCCTGCCTTCAGCTGTTGAACTCATTCTGACTTTGGTGTAGTTTCAGTATCTGAGCACATGGCTTATTTCCACCTTCTCTGCTATACTCCAGTTTTCAGAACTAATGCTCTTTCTTGGCCTACCTGATACCAGGTTCATTAGGGACTGCTTTGCTCTCACTACTGCTGGCTGTGACCCCCCCAGGTCAGCTGATGCTTCCTCATCTGCTGCCAGATCTGTCTTAGGATTCTTAATTAACTGCTAAACTGCCTCAATTTCCATGAATGACAAAGGACAGAGCAGACCAAAGAGACATAGACTGAAGCAAACTAAAGTTGGTATTTGTGCACACTTGACGGCCCCTGGACTGCCCCCACTGCACTGCTGCAGAAGAACAGCTGCCGTGTCATCTCTGACGAGACCTTTCCACCAAGTATTGCATCACTGATCTTTTCTCACAGGCTCATTAGAAGTGAGTGAATATTTGTTTCACTTCTTCTCTTCTGGTTCCAGTGAATCCATAGAACATTTTAGGATGCTGGCAAACAAGTGATTGAAATGTGAAGCCTTTTCCAGTTCCTTCTATCAGAATTGGGTTCTTTCTCCTCTTTGCATCCATAACTCCATAATTTATTTGCGTCTGTTATAGTAAATATGTAGTAAAGAGAGTAAATGTTAAAAACTTTTATAAGTTTGATTTTTTCTGATTATAAAATACATTCTTATTTTCAAAAATGTAGAAATAAGGTATGACTTCTGACTGAGATATTAAAGTGAATTCATGCTTCAACACAATTCTGCCTCAAGCACCTAGAAATAGCAGGTAAAATGGTTCAAGAAAAAACAGATATATGACTAAAAATGGAAGAGAAAGCCTGCAAGGTGAGTGGGGCTCACTGTGGGACTCAGGCTCTGGGTCTAGAAGCAGGGTGGCTAGAACCATGACATGCCTCTGTTGGGAAAACAGATGTCCTGGAGAGGTCCATGACTGAGGCAGTTGAGCTGGAAATAGTGATCAAAGCCAGGGCCTGGAATGGGTGTCAGCTTGTGAAAGGAGGCTGATAAAACTGTTGGCTCTCTGCCTGGGACTGTCTCTTTGTAAAAAAAACTGGGCCCAGTGAGAGCAAATGAGAAAAACGGGGCATTTTTTTTTTTTTGGAAACCAAAACAGCCAAGTAGCCTGTTGGCTCAGTGACTGGATCTGTCATATAAGGGTATCAGAACAGTAGGGTCAAACGTTGAAGACCTAGTTCTTGTGCTCGGAAGGAACAATTGGAGACAACTGCAAACCTTCCAGATAGAGTGGGGTAAGAAAAAAGAGGGAAACATTTTTAAAACAAGCAGACAAAACCTTAACCTTAAGTATAACCTTTCATCGAAAGATATTGAGAAACTTAATGCTAAGGACAGCCCCCCGCCCCAAAATAATAATCCAGAACATGATTTACTCCAGTTGAAAATAATTTATAGGACAATATGGTATATGCTCAAAGAGAAAAATGAAAGAATAACATCCATTTAAAAAGAAAAGTTATAAAGGAAAACAGGCAGTAATAAAATAAACGCTTATAAAAAAGAGCCTATCAGGAATTTTGATATGGAAAATGTGAATATAAAAATAAAACATAGGGGCCGGCCTGGTGGTGCAGAGATTTAGTTCGTGCTTGGCAGCCTGGGATTCGCTGGTTCGGATCCTGGGCGCCCGCCGACGCACTGCTCGTCAGCCATGCTGTGGCGGCGTCCCATATAAAGTAGAGGAAGATGGGCACAGATGTTAGCCCAGCGCCAGTCTTCCTCAGCAAAAAGAGGAAGATTAGCAAAGGATATTAGCTCAGGGCTGGTCTTCCTCACAAAAAAATAATAATAAATAAAATAAATAAATAAATAAAACATAGAAACTCTAACATGGATATGTTGAAAAGAGAATCAGTGAATTGGGAGATACTAAAGAATTTTCCTAGATTGTAGCAGAATAGATAGGTAAGAATTAGGAAGTGTTAGAGGATTAATTGAAAGACTCCAAAATGTATCTAATGGGAGTTCAAGAACAGGGTTTCTGAGCCTCAGAATTGACATTTGGGCCAAATAATTCTTTGTTGTGGGGACCTGCCCTGTGCCTTGTAGGATGTCTAGCAGCATCCCGGGCCACTTTCCCCTAGATGCTAATAGGACACCCCCCTCCCAGTTGTGACAATCAAAAGTGTCTCCAGACACTGCCAAATTGTCTCTGGTTGAGAACCACTGTTGTAGAGGAATCGAGTGGAGGGAATGGCAGACAAGTAATATCTGAGATGACAACCACTGAAAATATTCTAGAATTCAAAAAAAAAAAATGCATGAGTTTTTCAGATTAGGTAGATGTGTACCTTGAGGACCAGGCAAGATAAAAGAGAAATTCATCACCACACACGTCATTGTGAAACTGTCGGACCTTAGGATAACGATATCAAGAGAGAAGACATTATCTACAAAGGGCCACCAATTATAATGTCAGCTGACTTCACGTCAGCAGCATTAGAGGCCGGAAAACAAGGAAGTAGTGTCTCTCAAATGCTGAGGGAAAATGTGTCAATCTAGAACTTTATTGACAGCTAAACTAACATTCAAGAATGAATACAAATTATAAACATTTTTAGACATGAGTTTAAAAGTCTCACTTAATTATTAAAAGATACTTCTACAAAAAGAAAAGTGAATCCAGAGGGAAGATATGGGAGTAAAGAAGCAAAGGTAGTTTGTATAATGGGAGAGGTGGTGGCTAAAAAAAATAATCTGAACATAGAAGTTGATTTAACATCAATATATTTAAATCAACTATTGACTGTAAGCACTTTTTTTTATGATAAAAGGCTGAAATAAAAATTTAAATCAGCAGTTCTCAAATGTGTTGATCTTAAGATCCCTTTGTATTCTTGAAAATTATTGAGGGCCCAAAGAATTTTGTTATGTGGGTTATATCGATATTTACCATGTTAGAAATTAAAACTAATATTTAAAAATATTTCATTTACAAATAACCCAGTAAAGTTAATATAATGTTTTTATGAAAAATATTTTCCAAGACAAAAATTTAAGTGGCATTATTTGTACAGTTTTGCAAGTCTCTTTAATATTTGGCTTAATGGAAAGACAACTGTGTTCTTATATATGAATCATATTAATCTTCATATGTAGACATATATGAATCACATTATTCACAAGAAATTCTTAGTTCTGAATTGAAATACATGGAGAAAATTCAGCCTCACACAGATATCTAGTTGGAAAAGGGTGTATTTTAATAGTGTTTTTACTTGAAAGCTTACATTTTTTTGTTGCAACAAAATACTGAGTTGTTTTCCTTGAAATGACAGGCTCACTTCATTTTCGAGGAAATCTCTGACAAATACCGTCAGTAGAACCATGGTTTGTCCATCAGTTCTTTCAAATGAAAATGTTCTGTGAAAAAAGTGGCTAATTAAGCTCAACTCAGTCACACAAGTGCTTTTCCATGAGACAACCATTGTACTTCTGTGTGCAGTAGACGTGCTTTATGTATGCTTCCCCATCGTCACTTAGAATTTTAAAAAGACGTGTATTCGTAGGTCAAAATTTAATAAAAGTAACAATTTTTACTGCCTCATCAAGGGCATTCTTAAGCGTAACTTTTTTTTTTTTTTTTTGTGAGTGCATGACAATGAAGAATACAATGACTACTGGGACAGTTTGGTACCACTGCCTTGATTCATGCTAAGGCACCAGCTGCTTTACCCATCATTGCTTTTGTATTGTCAGTGCAAATGTCAACAGAGTAGAAAAAAAGCAACATCTTAGCATTATTATAAAAATAGCTTTAATCTTGCCAATTCTTGAAAGGGTCTTGGGAAACACACTCTGAGAACAGCTGCTCTAAATAGTAATAACGAGAGAGGACATGTTCAATGGTGTGCTAAGAACCTCTTCATGTCTGGGTGGAAGACAAACATAGCTACAGAACATTTAGAATAAATGCAAGGTTAAGTGTATTCTTTAAAAACAGGGGTAACTATTAAAAAAAGTAGACACATCTATAGTTTCCATACGAGCAGAGCTATAAAAAGGAATATAGAAATCTGTCAGTTCAATAGAGGGCAGAAAAAGAGAAAGAATCAGAAAAAGGGATAACAGAAATATACAGAAAACGCTGTATAATATGGGGAACTAAGTCCAGCTATATCAGTAGTCACAATAAATGTGAATTGATTTAACTGCTCTGTAAAAGATTAGTTTGTCTTATTGGATTAAAAAAAAAATCCATCTATGTGCTGCTTAAAAGAGACACAACTAAAACCTGACTTGGAAAAATGTTGAAAATAAAGGAGAAAACAATTCAGGCAAGTACTAAAGGAAACCTGTGCAGTAATATTATTATTAGACAAAATAACATTTAAGGCAAAAACTGTTAATTGGGATAAAGAGGGACATTACCTAGTGGCAAAAGATGATCTACTGGGGCTGACCCAGTGGCATAGTGGTTAG
This sequence comes from Tapirus indicus, assembly GCA_031878705.1. Taxonomy (NCBI): domain Eukaryota; kingdom Metazoa; phylum Chordata; class Mammalia; order Perissodactyla; family Tapiridae; genus Tapirus; species Tapirus indicus. The sequence goes on from CM062932.1 coordinate 21,051,508, forward strand.
GTTCATGCGCTCTGCTTTGGGGGCCTGGGTTTCACAGTTTCGGATCCTGGGCACGGACAGACGCACCGCTTGTCAAGCCATGCTGTGCCAGCGTCCCATATAAAGTAGAGGAAGATGGGCACAGATGTTAGCCCAGGGCCAGTCTTCTTCACCAAAAAAAAAGGATCTACTAAGAAGATATAAAAATAAAAACTATGCATCTTTAAATGTATTCATTGACTATTCCAAGGAGAAATTGACAGATTCTCTGGTCATGGTGGATAATATAGGAATTGGTATAGCAGACTAAAGAAAAAAAATCAGCTTACGAAAAACAAAAGCATTCTTATACACAAGTTACAATTAGTGTATGTAATGGAAGAAACTATAATAGCAACCAACTCATTCCATGATGCTTGTTGCAAGATTACAACCTTAATATAAGAATGAATACAAGCAGTTCAAGAAAGAAAATTAGAAACCAATCTCATTGGCAAAAGAAAGGTCAGAGCCCCAAATTGTAACTGCTTTGCATATTGCCTCTAGTAAGGGAGCTAAGACATGAAAGTGTAATTATCATATAAGTGATAAGTGAAAAAGGAAAAAAGAGCTGTAGATAATTAAGGACATTCAAGAAGACAAATTTCTTCCAAGTGGAAGAGTGAGATTCCAACAAATTTAACAGTGTACTAAAGTGATACATAACGGAGAAGGAAGATTTATTCTGGGAATACAAGAATTAAAAATTTTTTTTAAACATACATCATATTTAACACTCGTCTGCTCAAAATTCTCCAGTGCAAAATAACAAAGTTCTGCCCTGAGGGCCTTTGCACCTGTGGTTCCTTCAGGCTATGATGGACTTTCTTAAATCTTTCCTCAGTGAGCCCTTTCCTGACTATCCTATTTAAATTTTATTTTCTAGCTAGCACTCTTTGTCCTGCTCTGCTTTGTTTTTCTCCAGAGCACTTATCAGGACCTGTTGTACTATGTATTTTATTTTCTTGTTTCTTGTCTGTCTCCCCAACTAGAATTTAAGCTTCATGAGGGCAGGGATTTTTGTCTTTCTGTTCCCTGCTCTTTTCCCAGAGTCGAAAACAGTGCCTGGCACATTGCAGATGCTCAATAAATATTTGTTGAATAAATAAATGATTGAAGGTTCAACATAAAAAAATCTACCAACAGATTAAAAGAGAAAAATCATATGATAGTCTTATATGCAGAAGAAGAATTTGATAACATTAATCACTCGTTTATCATAAGAAGCCTTAGCAAACAGTAAATAGAATTTCTTTAGCTTGCTAACAATCAAAAACCTAGAGTTAACATGGTACTTGATGGTGAAACTTCGGGAACATTTCCGTTAAAGTCAGAGCCAAGGCAAGGAAGTCCCTGCTATCATCTATTCAACTGCATGTTAAGACAAGAAAAAGTACTAAAGGATATAAAAAATTGGGAAGTAAAAACAAAGCTGACCAATTTGTAGAGGACGTCTACACTGAATATTCAAGAGAATCTGCAAACTATTAAAACTATTAGAAAGTTCAGTGAGGTGACTATATAAAGATCAGCATTCTTACAAGTAATGATTAGTACATATAATAGAAAAATGATCCAATTTATAATAGCAACCTAAACTACAAAATACTCAGAAATTAATCTAGTAAAAGATATGATAATCTTTTATGGAAAAAAATTACAAAATGTTATCAGAGGACAAAAAAGTCCCGACTAAATGGAGATATATTCATAGATGGGAAGATGTAATATCAGAAAAATGTCAGTTCTCTCCAGATTAATCTATAAGTGGTATGCCTAATGGTTTTCCTTGGAACTCGACAAGCTTAACCCAAAATTCATATGAAAAAAACAAAAAGCCTGGGATAGTTCAGACAACCTTAAAGAAAAAGCATAATGTGAGGGACATGCTCTCATAGACATCAAGACTAATTATAAAGCCGTAGTTGCTCTCAAGTCTAGGGTAGTGCCTGACACAGACAGTTCTCAATGAATATTTGTCAGGTAGATTGGTGATGGGTGGATGAATGGACTAATGCTTGGGGAATACACAGATATGCAGGGTAACCCTGGGTCCTACCTGACCTTACATTACTTCATGTCGGGTCGGGATTAACTCTGGAACCGGTGGGGTGGGGGGTGGACTGAACCTGAAGATGAGAGTGACTCAGACTGCAAGGACCAGGGAAGGTTGACTCTGATGAAGTGCAGTGCAGAGCACTGAATAATTTGTTTCATTTGTCTACAGATACTTTGGTACCCTTAAGGAAATTTAACTTGTACAATTTGAGTATGGGATTTGCATTAGAATTTTACAATTCTTTAACAAGAATTTACTCTGTATTAAGTGTGGTGTCTGTTTGGCTGAAATGTAAGAAAACTTTTTACTTGGGAAAGAAGTCCATGATTTTTCTTGGGCTATCTATTATGAAATTATATTGGGAGAGTTGGTATGTATATTGCATACTACTGTATGTATATTGCATACATACATGATGTGGAAACTATGAAAATGTTCCACTGCATTGTTAATCATAACTTTTTAAAAATTGTATTGTTACAGATTGTATAGAGAGTATCTTTGCAAAAGTACAGATGTGACTGTATTTATGATTAGGAAATAATTTGGCAAATATTTATACCATTTTGTTTGTAACTATTGATTTTGTTTTCATTATTTTGACTTCATGATTGATTTGGTAGTATTTTAAATTGAGAACATTTCATTTTTTGGAAATGAGATTGTTTAGAAATGCCAGGTGAGGGATGAACATTATGGAGTTAAATTTGACCATCTGTAGTATAGGCCTTAGTGCTACTCTGAATTTATATGTGCCAGTAACATGCCTTGCAGAGGTGTCAGCCGGTAGTGAGGTGCTCTTCTCTCTGGTAGCATTCTAGTAATCAACTCTTGTACAGCACTTTATAGTTTCCAAAGTATTTTTTTATTTTAAAAAATTCTTAAAAAAATTTTTTACTGTGATAAAATACACATAACATAAAACTTACCATCTTAACCATTTTTATGTGTACAGTTCAGTGGTATTAAATACATTCGTAATATGCAACCATCACCACCATCCATTCACAGAACTCTTTTCGTCTTGTAAAACTGAAACTCTATACCCATTCAACAATAACCCCCCATTTCAGCCACCCCCGAGTCCCCAGCAATCACAGTTCTACTTTCTGTCTCTATGATTTTCACTAAGTACCTCATATAAGTGGAATCATACAGTATTTGTCTTTTTGTGACTGGCTTATTTTATTTAGCATAATGTCCTCAAGCTTCATCCATGTTGTAGCATATGTCAGAATTTCCTTCCTTTTTAAAGCTGAATAATATTCCACTATATGTATATACTACATTTTGCTTATCTGTTCATCTGTTGATGGACACTTGGGTTGCTTCCATGTTTTGGCTACTGTGAATAATGCTGCTATGAACATGGGTATACAAATGTTTGTTTGAGGCACTGCTTTCAGTTCTTTTGGGTGTATACCTAGAAGTGAAATTATTGGATCATATGGCAATTCTATTTTAAATTTTTTGATGGACTACCATACTGTTTTCCTCAGTGGCTGTACCATTTTATATTGCCACCAAGTGTGCACAGGGTTCTAATTTCTCCACATCCTCACCAACATTTATTTTGTTTCTTTGATAGTACCCACCCTAATGGGTGTGAAGTGGTTTCTCATTGTAGTTTTGATTATCATACCCCTAATGATTAGTGATGTTTAGCATCTTTTCATTTGCTTATCGACTATTTCTATATCTTCTTTGGAGAAATATCTAAACAAGTCCTTTTGCCCACTTTTGAATCAGGTTGTTTTTTTGTTGTTGAATTTTAGGAGTTCTCTGTATGTTCTGGATAGTAATCCTTTATCAGATATATGATTTGCAAATATTTCTTCCCATCCTATGGGTTGCCTTTTTATTCTGTTGATGGTGTCTTTTCATGCACAAAATTTTAAATTTCATGAAGTCCAGTTTATTTTTTCTTTTGTTGCCTGTGCCTTTGGTGTCACATCCAAGAAATCATTGACAAATCCAATGTTGTATCCAAAGTACTTTGGTATACCTTGTGTCGTTTGTGCCTCAAAGATATGTAAAGGAGATTTATTTCAATTCAGTGATAATTTATAGAGCAGGTTTTGTGCCAGGTTTTGCGTTAGGTCTTGGGGAACCAAAGATAAGACAAGGACCCTGACCTCAAGTAACATCGACAGATAACGTTGGGATATACAACCAGAGTGTAAATATGGAAACAGTGATTAGGGACGAGACACAGACTATTGGGATGTGGTAATGATAGATAGTGATGGCATTCATAGTCTGTCTTTGTTATATGTTTTTTCCTTTTCTTTTTTCCCAGCTTTATTGAGATATAATTGACATATAACATTGTGTAAGTTTAAGGTATACAACGGATTAATTTGATATGTTACATTTTTTATTTTCAAGGAAGAATTGGTGTTTTTTACACCATTTTGAAATTGTTATTTCACATTTTATATAGATGATTTAATGTACTTTTGAAAATTATATTTTCTGCAGTTATAATTTTTCCTCTGAAAAATCTGAGTGATATATTAGAACATTCAGCCCAGGCCACCCTCCTTGATATTGTGTTTGTGGAAGGAGTGATTAATTTATGTGCATAATTTGGCTCCTTGCATCCAAAATGCAATTTTGTTTATTAGAAATATTTTAGATAATTATTGCTTTGTAGGTTTGTGTTATTTTTAGTTCTGAAAAAGATGAAGAGAAATAAAATGTGACAAGTCTAGTGGTTGAAGTACGTGAAACAAATCAAACATCAACAAAAACAAAAGGCCTTGAGGTGAAGAACAGAAAAGCTGTGATTATTATCATTCTTAGCTCCACAGGGGTGTTGAAGTGATCAGGGTATCAATAACATAATTAAGTGGAAATGTATTTTTTTATTTTTAATAATTTTTTTAAAATTTAATGTCCTTACCATTTATTGAAGTCTTTTTTTTCAGTGAGGAAGATTGGCCCTGAGCTAACATCTGTGCCCATCTTCCTCTATTTTTGTGTGTGTGTGTGGGACGCTGCCAGAGCATGGCTTGATGAGTGGTGTGTAGGTCCACGCCCAGGATCTGAACCTGTGAACCCCAGGCCACCGAAGCAGAGTGCACGAACTTAACCAGTACGCCACCAGGCCGGCCCCGGAAATGTATTTTTAAAATTTGAGAAATAGAGAAATCACTGCTTTAGGGTATGTCTCTTATATATTCAGAAAAGTTTGCTTTTTCTTTCATTTAAAAATCAGTGATGAATAAACAGTCCATTCATATTAATTACACTGAGTGCTCCTTCGAGCATTCATACATATCATATACATTATATACATATTAATACCTAATATATAATAATACAAATAATACATAATACAAAATAATACATAATTAATACACGTACATATTAATTACATGGGTACAAATCTACAACAAAGAAAAGTATACAAATTTATTGCTGATTCTTATGTGCATTGTGTAGAATTCCATACTTCATAAGAAAGCGACCCTGTAAACACTATAACAGAAGCTTTGTTAGGAGCTGGTTTTCTTTTGGAATGGGATCCCTTTATTCTGAAAATCTATTCTACCAGAAGACCTCTACCCAAGGCAACAATGGAACTATTTTGAGCAATGCTGCTATCAAATCAGGGAAAGCTAGACTTCAGGGTGTTCCTGAGGCTCTGCTGTCTCCTTACCAGGGCCAAGTCAAGATTTTTCACCAGGACTGGTCTCTGGATGACAGATTTGCAATCCCTGGTGGGAGGCATGTGTTAACATCGCCTAGTAATCATCTCTGGTTGCTTTTGTGGAATTCAGATGTGGATTTTATTATTGACTAACCACGATCCCACATGTGACGACATTGTGAGGTAATTGATAATTATTGGAAAAGCTCATGTAGGTTTGATAATGTGACCTCTTTTGTGCAGGATTTGGAGATGAATGTGGCATTCTATAGTTGAAAGAACAGAAGTTTTGTCATCAGAGTGATTGGGTTCAAATTCTGACTCTGACTAGCAGTGTAACTCTAAGCAGGTAACTTAACCTCTCTGAATCTCAATTTCTTCATTTGTAACATTGATGCAAATAATCTATAAATCAAAATTGGGGTGAGTTTATTATATGATCTAGTTTTGAGGACTATAGTCCAGGAGAAAACAACCTTCACCAAGGAAGGAAGCACTCTGAAGAAGCGGGGTGTACAGAGTGGTTATATGCTATCTTGGAATGAGGAACATACATCAAATATGACAGGAATATCCCTTTTGCTACAGTCACGAGATGCTTTGCTAGCACAGGAGGTCAGTGGTCACAAGATGAGCACAGTAGGTCGGTAATTAATTCTTAGTTTCTGGGAAGAAACGCTTATCTAAAGAAATGCTGATGTGAGAGGAGGGCAACATCTCTATCTTGAAGGGCATCATTTTCGGTTTTGGGACATTGTAAATGTTTAAAGCAGATGTACAATGCATGCTCAACAGGCCATGCCAGGCCGTTCTGGAAAAACAAGGTCAGGCCAAATTAGTCTTAAACCAAACTGCTTCCTCATATACTCCAATGTATCTTATTACCTTTCATTTATTCATCAGTAAAAAAGGCACTAACATTGCTTTTTTTTTTTTTTTGCTGAGGAAGATTAGCCCTGAACTAACATCTGTTGCCAATCTTCCCCTTTTTTTTACTTGAGGAAGATTAGCTCCGAGCTAACATCTGTGTCAATCTTCCTTTATTTTTTATGTGGTCGTGCCACAGCATGGCTGATGAGTGGTGTATGTCCACGCCCAGGATCCGAACCCGTGAACCCAGGCCACTGAAGTGAAACTTAACCACTATGCCACGGGGTCGGCCCCTGTTTTCTGGTTTTGTTGTTAGATTTCTTTATTCAGTTGATATTAAAGTTAAATAAATGCATCCTTGTTTCTATGGCTTTTAGACTAGAAATTGTTATGAGGAGGAATTGAGACCAGGCCATATTTATAAGGTGTGTGAAAGAAATCTTGTAAAGTGTAATATAAGATTAAGCCTTATTAGGTAGATACAAATGAATCAGAATGCATGGGATGAGTAGAATGCAAAGTGCTATTGAAAAGCCTTTTGCCTCAGAGCTAATTGGCTATTTTTAAACAAGGGTAACCTGAGGTATCCTGAAAAATTTATAAAGGAAAGTTTGGTTTGGAGTAGGGCTCAGGGAGCATTTGCAGGTAGAATAGAAAGAATTCTGAAGATGAACAGGGCTTTGAAGTACTTTGAAAATTTCAGGAGGCGTGTAAGAATATGAGGGATAGTCTCTGTGAATCTGCATGGGGAATTTACTTGATGGCTATATTTTCAGGACCTGTTGACATTGTATTCATCCTTAAAGGCCTCTTTCAGTTGCCATTTCCTCCCAAAGTCTTCCCCAGTCGTTCTACTAGCTGATAAGAATCCTTTCTTTTGGGGCCAGCCCAGTGGCCTAGTGGTTAGGTTCGGTTAGGTTCATGCACTCTGATCTGGAGGCCCGGTGTTCATAGGTTTGGATCCCGGGCGTGGACAGATGCACCGCTTGTCAAGCCATGCGGTGGCGGCGTCCCATATAAAGTAGAGGGGGATGGGCATGGATGTTAGCCCACGGCCAGTTTTCCTCAGCAAAAAGAGGAGGATTGGCAACAGATGTTAGCTCAGGGCTGGTCTTCCTCACACACACACAAAAAGAATCCTTTCTCTTTATACTAGATAAAGGAAACTGTGAGTTTGGACAGCATTTTATTTATACTTCTCTTATGAGAGTTATGCTACAGTTGTTTGTGTCATGTTGTTACATGAATATGTCTGGCTCTTAAATCATGGTGTCCTGGGAAGAACGTGAGGTTTTAGGTTGGAAATATCTGGATTTGAATACCAGCTCTGATCTTTTCTAGCAATGTGTCTTTTTGTTACATAATATCTATTTCCATAGACTTGTTGGGGGGATTAAATGGAATAATATATGTAAAGAACCTTTTATCGTCTGCCGATCTGTAGGCTACCATCTAAAGGCATAGAATTTCTATTCTTTTCTCACTGCTAAGGAGTCTAAGGAGATGGTTTGGAAAGGGAAATTTATAGATAGCAGATGGAATCAACCCAGGTGTACAAAGGGTCATATGTAAGATCTCTGTCTTTTAATTTGACTGATTAAACTGATAAATGAAGAGAAACTGTGTGATATCAGGGAAAGCTGTCACTAGTCACTCAGGTTATAAATACGTTTACAATATACATTATATAATGGAAATGCTACCACCATTTGTACCAGAAACAATTTCTGCTAGGAAAATTCATTCTGACAACACAAAATTCTTCTTCAAAATTTGGGCAGATACTTGTATTATTGAATTAGTCAAGTGAGAAGAGAAACATTTTAAAAATGTAGCTTGTGATTTACCTGAATTAATGCAGACTGATTATTTGTCTCATAACAATGCAGCTCTATCAAGACTTTGAACATAATATGTCAGAATCATCTATATAAGATGCACTGTGGACTAATGCAAAGTGAACCTGGACTAGAAGTCAGAACTGGATGCAAGTTCTGATGTTAGCTGAGAACAGGCCTCTGTTATATAGGTCGTGTTGCTGTGGTAAAGACAATGGTAAAATATAGGCTGAGCAGAAGCATTGTGCACAATGAAACCTTGCAACTCTGTGTATATCAGTGTGTGTGGGGGAATATGAGTTACTAAAGATGGCTAAAACTGACTGAATCAGTAACCTCTACTCTATAAAAAACAGCAGACTCCCTATAATTCCTTAAAATAAATGTGGATTTGAGACACTCTCTCTGAGATAAATAATATCCTGACTAGACTTCACATATCTAACACTATGCTGGTAATTCTGTGTTGACAAATCTTGAAGAAATGTTCATTAGGTCCTGAGAAGCAAAGGCAGGGAAGAAGTCCCTGGAATTTACTAGCTTGTGACAGACCATCAGGTAAAAATAGGAAAATTATTTGGCTGAGAAGAGTCTTCAAAAAGGGACAGTGAAGTGCTCTTGAGATCAATCTAGATAATGAAAAGGTCAGGAAAAATTGTCCCTGAAAAAAAAGAATCAAGGAGAAATGGTGACTTCTGGAAAAGATAAAGCTACCAAGTGCCTCTGTATGGAGAGGGCTACCAAGAACATAGGCATTGAATGGTGACTTCTGAGTGAGTGGCTTTGTCTGTTGGAGTTGTCCTCAGGTGAGGTAAGTTCATATCTTTTCGCTCTCCTTGATCTTTGTATAATCCCCTGGTGCTTTACACTGACTCCGCAATTTCCTAACTGTGGGTTCATGGCAAGTTCCTTAGCTTCTCTAAGCTAGCCTCAATTTCCTCATCTGTAAAACACTGATCTTTTACCTGCTATTTAATGTTGTTTTAAGGATCAAGTGAAATAATATGTATGAAAGTTTCACTCTCAGTTTCTTGATAACCTCTCTCATGCTAAGGAGCTCTTAAGATTGATAGGCAGAGCATAATGTCACTTCACTGCTAGCCTCTAGCAACAATAACGCTAGCACTTTGAGTCCTGTTCTTACTTGTGATCCTTGTTTTTAATCATTTGATTTCTACCCAGTGGATGAAGAACAAAGGGAGAAAGTTGTGGACATCATGAAGCCCTTTATGAATGGTTGTGATGCTAATAATGCCCCAGTTGTTGCACAGGATGGGTTTCCCAACAAGCCTCCCTAGTACAGAGAGTAATTTTAGAAGCCCAAGGAGAAGCCTGAATACTCCTCACAAAGAGGCAAATGTGTGAGCAACCAGTTCCTTCTTTTTTTTTCTTTAAAAGTATTATTGAAGTGTAATTCACATACCATACAATTCACCCATTTAAAGTGTAAAATTCAATGATTTTTGGTATATTTACAGAGTTGTACAACTATCACCACAGTCAATTTTAGAACATTTTCATCATCCCAAAAAGAAACTCCGTACCCACTGGCAGTCACTCTCCATTTCCCTCCAACACTTCCAGCCCTAGGCAAAGATTAGTCTCCTTTTTATCTGTATGGATTTGCCTGTTCTGTACATTTCACATAAATGAAATCATAAAATATGTGATCTTTTGTGACCGGCTTTCATTTAGTGTAATGTTGTCAAGGTTAATCCATGTTGTAGCATATATCAGTACTTCATTCATTTTTATTGCCAAATAATATTCCATTGTATGGATAGAGCACATTTTATTTATCCACTCATCAGTTTTTGATCATTTGAACCAGTTCCTTCTGAACTCTCTTTTGCATTTGGTCTTCTTAGAGAGGGACTTTTAGAAGAGTGACTGGACTGCACTTGTAACTCAACTGTGAAAGCCCTGATATAGGTGTTTCCTATCTGTACACGATTTAATCCATATTGTTACCTAAACCAAAATATGAAGACTCAAAGCACTCCTGCTTGAAAATAGCAATACTCCTCAACTCTTCCAGTATATTTAATGGTACTATTGAACTATTTACTGGTCTTGGTTGCTCCCAATTTTGCATTAATCACCTTTTAAACTTTTTCTTAGAAATGTAACAAAAATACACTGTGTCAAAGGTACACTGTTGAAATTGGGAAATGCAGATACATAAAATGAAAAATGACCTGTAATCTCAGCACTCAAAGACAACTAAAGATGCTTTTAAGAATAAATTTATTTGTAAAAATGATAGATATTTATTATAAATTCAGAAAATGCAGCAAAGTACAAATTAGAAAGGAAATCACTGTAATCCCACCACTGAGAAATAACTATTTTACTATTAAGTTAAAAGTGTTCCAGACATCTCTCCCTTTATGTATGTATACAGATAGAAGGACAGATGGATTGATGGATGGATGATAGATGGATGGATGAACAGATAGAAAAAGAAATATATAAATGAAATGTTATACATGATTTTTAACAAAAATAATATTTTACTTTAATTCTACAGAAGAGTTTCTGGTCCAGAGTGGTGAACTGAGCACGTCCTGCAGTTTCTGTCCTTTTCCTCAAACTTGAGAAATGATAGGAAAATATATTTAATGTATTCATAGATATGCTTTAAAACAAGATGAATTCTCAGAGATGGTGAGAAATTCTCGACTCAAGTCAGATGGGTTTGAATTGAAAGGGTAATGGCAGTCCAGTGTGCATGTGGGAATCCAGTGTAGTCTGCCAGCTCCATTCTCAGATGGGAGGTGTGGAAGCTGAGAGCAGGAAGAGCCTTGCAATGGGAGCTAGGTGGTACAGTGGTAGCCCCCAGGCCTATTCTTCCTGCATCCCACTCTGTCCTCCTTTCTGTAGGTCATGCAACTGCAACCACTATCTCCAGATAGGAGCAGTATTTCAGAGCTAGGGCAGTGTCTCAGGTGGCTGGCAACAGCAGGGAGAAATGAGAAATCCTTAAGCCCAGAACACTAGCTGCTGAGGCATCTTTCCTCCTAGCATAGTCTACCCATCTTCCGGTCTCACTGAAAATCACAGAGTATGATCTCCAACAATCAGATCTGCACCTCCCTCAACTACATCCCTAACTCCAAGGCCAGCTGCCCAAGTAGAGAAAGTTTCAGTCTAGTAGGAATCTCAGTGGGAAAAATGGATTTATGGTAAAGAATCCCCAGATGTTTGAGTTGCACCTTGGGATAGAGTGAAAACCAGAAGAACTTCACTTGAAGAAACATAGCTAATAGAATTGCAACAAATCTTTGGAATAAGCATAATTAATACTGTTGGAGAGATGCAAGGATATTGCATCCATGAAGCAAGAACAGATATTATAAAAATAAACTAAACTGGAGATCTTGACAGTGAAAAACAGAATTTTTGAAATAAAACAGTCAATAGATGAGTTGAATGACAGAATGGATACCCTGAAGAGTGAATAGTGCCCTGGAAGATGGATGAGGAAATTCTCTCAGATGCAGTAGGAAAAGAAAATAGATGGAAATGTGCAAGACATGGAGATAGATCAAGAAGTGCTAGAATCAGTTTAATAGGAGTGAGGAGAAAATGGAGGGGAGATATGGCAACGTTCTATGTTACTCCTGCAGCTGTCATTCTTAACTCCTCTTCCCTGGCCAGGCTCTCTCTCACTATAAAGGCTGAAAATGCCCACAAATGGCTTTTCCAGCCACCCTTATGGCTGGGGTATGGATGTGTGAGCCAGTCCTGATCAATGGGACCTGACATGAGTTCTGCTAGGAGACTTCTATGAAAGACTTCTATTCTACAATACCAAAAACTGCTTTCCTGTGTTTGGAAGTGGTTGTGGGAGGATAAACCATCTGGAGCTGCAGTGGCCATCTAGCAACCACAAAAGCAATGCTGAGAATAGCAGAACAGAAAGATGGCCCTTGAGTCCTTGTATACTTTAGATATTAATCCTCTGTATGTTTTAGACATTGCAAATACCTCCTTCCATTCTGCCACCCATCTATTAACTAGTGTGTGTGGACTCTTTCATGGATAGAAATAATTTTGATGTAATCAAATTCTTGTTTGTTTGTTTTGCTGTATGCTTTGTGCTTTTGAAGTTTTAAATTCTTCCCTGTCTCTAGGTCACAAAGTTCATCCTACATTTTTTTCAGTTAGCTTTATACTTTTCCTTTCACATTCAGTTCCCTAACTCATCTGGAGTTTGCCCTTATAGTTGATGTTAGGTAGCAATCCAGTTTTATTTTTCTTCATATAGTGAACCAGTTTTTCCAACTTTACCTAATAAATGATCTCTTCTTGCCCCACTGATTTGTGACGCCTCCTTTATTGCGTATCAAGTTCCTATTATAAATGGGTCCTTCTTAGAGTTCTCTACTTTGTTCCATTTGTCTGTTGCACTGACACCTTATTATGGCGTTGAAATATGTCTTAATATCTGGTAAGGAAGCCTACTTTTCCCCCATTTATTTTTCATTTTTAAGATTAAGCCATTCGTGGACCTTTCTCCTTCGTGTAAATTATAGAGTATTTTTAAAAAAACCTGATTTTCGTTTGTGATTTATAGATTTGGAGACAAGTACTGAACAGAATAAATAAGAAAAAGTGCATACAAAGTCATGTAATAATGACATTTCAGAGCATCAAAAAAGAAAAAGAACACTCTTAATATTATCAGAGAGAATAAGTAGATTACTGAGAAAAGAATAAGAATCAGATTGGCTCTGAGTTTTCATAAGCAACATCAGACACAAGAATGCACTGGAGCATGTGGAAAAAACAGAGCTCGATGCATGGTGTATTCTTTTTTTCAGTAAACTTCATGATATACCTTTAAACTCAAGCTTGATAGCACCGGGAGAGCAAAAAACTGAACTGCTGTCTCTGCCCAGAAGTTTTACAAAATATCTATATATTGGAGGGAAAAATCAAAGGAAATGCATAAGTAAAATAATTGAGATCATTTATGATTTAAATGAATAATAATAGGCATGTGTTATGGACCAATATTTTTTACAATTGATATGTTTTGACTTTATGCAATTCTTTAAAACATGTTTTATGAGCTTTGGAGTTAACCCAAACATTGGAGTGAGGGGATTTTACTTCACATGGTAAAAACAAAGGTTTGACATAAAACAATTTGATACCTCAGGGAGATATTATCTCTGCTGAGAAGCACAGCAAGGAGGGCTATAACTTATGCTAGAAAATAGAGCATGTCAGATTTATCTTGAGAACTTTTACTCTGCTTGATCAAGGCTCTTTAGCTGGCTGGGTTATTTTTGCATTTCTTATTGGCACAAAGAATGGTAAGTCATGTTACAACTCCTGTATAAACAAAGTATTTTTAGGTCCACAAAATTGCTTCCTTTAATAGGAGACTTTATATATATTTTTTGTGTCACGTTTCTCTTCAAGACAGAATTATACTTTCCAGTTTCACAAACAATTTCTTCAAAGTGCTGAAAGGAAAATAAATGTTGTGAGTACGAATTCTATTCCAGCCAAACCACCACTCAAATTTAGGGAGAAAATATAAATAATTAGAGGCATACAAGAAACTTAGAAAATTTGCCACCCATAGACTCATGCTGAAATAACTCCTTTTAGTTATTTTAGTTAGATTTTTCTGGGGATTTGAGCCCGGGTTCGGTTTTATCCAGAAGCGTAACATCTGCCTCACCCTAGGAGTGCTCCAACCTAGGTGCATGCAAACGATTCACCATGGAGTACATCATTTTTTAGTCTGTTTCTTTGTAAGAAGATGGACTCTGCAAGAAGAAAAATGAAAGTAGGAGGAAACAATAAGGTCCAAGAAGAAATAGTGAGCAAACAAATTAGTGGAACTTATTGTCTAAATATTAATTGGATTAATAAGTTTTAAAGTAGCTATGAAGTAGAATTCTGGTCATGTCAACACGGTAGGTATGTTACATTGGGGCAGGGGAGCACTCAGCAAAAGGAAGTAAAAACATACTAAGGATCCTAGGATCCTATCTGTTCAAGGAGAAGATATAGATATTGATTAACTCTAGATATTATTAGAAAAAAGTTTAATTATGTGTGTAACAATTTAAAGGTAGCCATTAGAAGATTAAACGTTGAGTAGAAAAAAATTGAGTAAAAAACTTAATTAATCCAGTGGAGGGCAGGAAAGCTGCGATGGGGAGATAAAAAGGAGAAAATACACTAAATAGAAAACCCAAAATAAAATGGTCAAAATAAATAAAAATATTTTCGCACACTCTACTTCGGCAGTCCAGGGTTCGCTGGTTCAGATCCCAAGTGTGGACCTACACATCACTCACAAGCCATGCTGTGGTGGTGTCCCACATACCAAATAGAGGAAGATGGGCACAGATGTTAGTTCAGTGACAATCTTCCTCAAGCAAAAAGAGGAAGATTGGCAACAGATGTTAGCCCAGGGCCAATCTTCCTCAAAAAAAATTTTTTTAATAAATTACCATAAAAGAAAATGGGTTAAACACACTAATTTTTAAAAAGCTGAGCTTGGATTAAAATCACGCACATATACCAAAATCCAGCTGTATGATGTTTGTAAGAGACGTGTAAAACAACATAGAAAACCTAAATATTAAATAGAAAAAGATGTACCAGGCAAACAGTAACCAAAAAACTTCAGCAGTAGCAATTTAATACCAGTCAAAATGTGATGTGAAGAAAAAAGTTTTTTAAAGAGAAAATTTCATTTTTATAGAAGGAAGAATCCATCTAAAAGATTTAACAATTATATAAATAGTCCCAACACTATTAATATTAGGTAAATACAAAACAACAAGATACTGTTTCATTTAGATTGCCAAAATGTCAAGTACTGGTGAGGATGTGAAGAAAATGGTATTCTGTCACACCACTTGAGAGAAGGTTGGGTACGTTGATACAATGGTCATTTGGAAGAACAATTTGGCCATAGCTAATAAAACTGAAAATGAATCTATTTTTATAATGCAACGATTATGCTTCTAGGTATACTGAGAAATTTTCACACGTGTGCAAGGATGTTCATGGGAGCATTGTAATAGCAAAAAACAAATTGAAGAGTAACAATCTAAGTATTTATTAATAGTGGAATGAATGAATAAATGTGGAATAGTCATACAGTGGAATTTATACAGTTAATATGAATAACCTAGCTTTATATGCAGTTCATTCAACAATGTAGAAGCAAAAAAGCAAGATATGCTTTTTTGATATGCTACCATTATATAAATAGAAAATGGTTGTTCAGGTCTAGCCCTGTGGTCGAGTGGTTAAAGTTCCATGTGCTCTGCTTCAGCGGCCCAGGTTCACAGGTTTGGATCCCAGGTGCAGACCTACTCCACTCCCCAGCCATGCTGTGACAGTGTCCCACATACAAAATAGAGGAAGATAGGCACAGATGTTAGCTCAGGGCTAATCTTCCTCAAGCAAAAAAAAAAAAGGAGGATTGGCAATGCATGTTAGCTCAGGGCAAATCTTCCTCACCAAAAAAAAAAAAAAAAGATTATTCACACAAAGCAATACTATATCAGTTACTGATATGTCTTTCTGTCTGTCTGTCTCTCTATCTAAACTGAATGGAAAAGTTTTTGCTCTGCGTGGGAGGGATGGGACTGGGAATGGTGGCTTAAAGGGGACATTAGCTTTCTCTTTTTAATGTTTTATTTCCTAAGAAGATGAATCAAATTTGACAGATTTATAATTATTAATTCTGTGTGGTAGAAATGTAGGTGTTTGTTTTATAATTCCTACTACTTTTCTCCCCTTAATTTTTTTCTCAGAAATTAACAACAAAAAAAGGAAATTCAAGTAAAATTAAAGAAATGGTTGAACTTCAGTAAATATTTCTTCATCAGTAGAGATATTATTTCCCAGACTATCTCTTTGAAGTTAAGAAAAGGGATATTAAAAACATTAAATAATTGAAATTGTATATTTTAGCTATATCTTTTATTTTTGGACACTTTTGCTTAACATCTTACTATGGAAAGATGAAGAAATTGAAGTTAACACTGATAAACTTTCATCTTCTCTCCCTGTCCCATTGGTTTTGGTAGTATATTATTTGTAGAGGTTTATAACCTTTTATTTATGTCCTTTTTAGTGTCAGTTCTATATTTAAATGGAATCACTGCTCATTCCCAGCAGCGCTTTCCCATTATTGAGTTAATTGTTTTGATCCATCACTAAATTAGGTTTTATCAAGTATGTTTTTTTTTTTGGAGAAACTCATTGTCCTACATTCCCTAATTTTTTTCATAGTGAGAATATCTGTTTTTTTAATATTTGAACAATATCTTGACTGGGTATAATATTCTTGCACCACATTTTCTTTCTCAAATTTGCGGCAATGTTTCATTGTCTTGTGGTGTTGAACCTTGCCTTAGAGAGGTCTAAGACAAGCCTAATTCCCAGCTCCACTTCAGCCCTTTTCATCAACTTGCTTGTCTGCTTGTGTAACTTAACTGGGATAGAGATCTGTGTCTTCATTCTGTATCAGTTTTTTTTTTTTTTCCTTCCTGGAACATGGTTTGTTATTTCCAGCTTTAATTTCTTTGTTCAAAAAAGAAATTTTCAAAAATTATTTCTCTGAATAGTTTTCCTGTTTTATTTGTTAGGTTCATTCCTTCAGGGGCATCAATTATCTTTGTGGTAGATGCCTTTGTTCTTCACGCCTATTATTATCTCTATAGCCCAGGAATTCCCCAAAGTCTGTAAACTAACATAAATTACAGTTCCTGGAACAGTGATATCAGGATGGGTTGGCAGGAGCAAACTCAACTCAGGCCTCCCAGGAATAACAAAGATAAAACTCTGCTGACAGTGAGCTCACAATCCAAAATTGCAAACACATGAGAAAACAATCCTCCAGGAGGGAGAGTCAGCAGACACAACAGACTGCAGGATTAGACCCCCAAACATCAAATAATTATCAGACAGAGATTATACAGATTTTCGTTTAAATGATTAAGAATATAAAAGAAGGAACTCAAAGCATAAGAAAATAATACAATACTTTGAAAAAAGTACAGTTTTGGAAAAGGATCAAATAAATCTTGTAGAAATGGAAGTAATATTTCGATTTGATTAAAGTTTAGCAGATGAATTAAATAGCAGATTAGAAGCAGCTAATGATATAATCAGTGAACTATTAAATAAATTTTAAAAAATTATCTAGAATGTAGCACAGAGAGATGAGATGGAAAAAATAAGAAATATGGTGAAAAGAAGCAGATAGTCTAACACAGTGGTGTCGAATAGAAATATAATGTGAGATACATATAAAATTTTAAAATTTCTAGTACTGACATTAAAGGAAGTAAAACAGATGCAGTTAATCCAAAATATCATTTCATCATATAATTAATATCAAAATTATGAATGAGGTATTTTGCATTTTTATACTGTTTTTAAAATCCAGTGTGTATTTTGCACTTACACCACAGCTCAGTTTGGACTAGCCACATTTCACGTGCTCAGTAGCTACACGTGACTGGTGACTACTGTATTGGACAACGCAGATCTAACATACCTAAAAGGATTTCCAAAAGAGAGGAGAGATAGAGGAGGCACTATTTGAAGAGATAATGGTTGAGAAATTTCCAGAATTAATGTAAGGCATGAATCCTAAAGATTTAGGAAGCACAGTGAGTTCTCGTTAGAATGTAAATATTTTGTAGTGAAACTTTAGAGAGCCTAGGACAGAGAAGATATTAAAATTAACCAGAGAGAAAAGACAGACTACCTACAAAAAGAACTTCAATGAGACTCACAACAGTCACCTTTAATATCTTTAAAATGCTAACAAAAATAAATATCAGTGTAAGACTGAACTATCAGTTCAGAATGAGAGTAAAATAAAAACATTTCCAGTCAAAGACAAAGTTTATCCCTAACAGACTTTAACTAAAGAAGAACCATAATAAAACTCAAATACAATAAGGCATCTGGAAGTCTGGGGAGAGGTGGCAGTGTGAGAGGGGAGGATTTCCAAAGAGAGATGAAAAGATAATAGTGACATACTTTTTAGTTTTGTTTTTTTCTCTAGAGCTCCAGTGGCAGCGAGTGTGCAGAGTTGAGGAGTCAGTACTAGCTTAGAACTGCTAACCTTAGCTCCCTGTCTCTCTGCTGCACAGAGTATGAGGGAGAGAAGGAGGAGGAACATATACCCCTGTATTAGTAGGATAGTAATTATAGAATTCCCCTATTTGCTCAACTATGGCATACAAAACATTCAAAATGTTCAGTGAAAGATTAACAATTATATAGAGGAAAGAAATAGTTCTGGAATATAAGATAGCTTGGGGGAGATTAGGGCTGTGTAGCATGTTTGGGAGTGGTGTTGGGACAGAAAGAAGCTTGACAGGGAAGGGAGGCAGGACTGAGGGTAGGGAAGTCTGAGATGGAAAATAGAACTGACAATTGATTGCCACTCTATTGCTATAAAAATCACCAATTAAGATTTCATTTAACCTCCAAGGGGCCTCCCTGAGGAAGGGGAGTAGTGGGTGCTAATCAACTAACTTAATCAGCAACTTAATTATTTTAATAGCTGCCATTTATTGAGCCTTTACATGTGTCAATCATAGTGCTGAAGTGTTCTAGTGTCTTTAAAAATTTAATCTTCAGGGGCTGGCCCAGTGGCGCAGTGGTTAAGTTCGCGTTTGGCAGCTCAAGGTTCACGGGTTCAGATCCCAGGTGCCTGCCGACACACTGCTTGTCAGCCATGCTGTGGCAGCGTCCCATATAAAGTAGAGGAAGATGGGCACAGATGTTAGCCCAGGACCACTCTTCCCCAGCAAAAAGAGGAAGATTAGCAACGGCTGATTTTCCTCACACACACACAAATTTAATCTTCAAACAATTCTGTGAAGTAGACTTTTCTTTTCATTGTGGTAAGATATACGTAACAAAAAATTTACCATTTTAACCATTTTAAGTGTACAGTTCTGTGACATTCATTCATCTTGTGCAACCCTCAAGTGAAGTAGATTTTAAAAGTACTTTTACTGATGACCAAACTCAGTCTCAGAGGATTTAAGTAATTTGACTATTAACTGGTGGTAGAGTGAAGATTTGAGCTCCATGTTTGTCTGAGTTCAAATTCCATACTCTTTTTCTACAGCACAGAGTGCTTTTGCCAGAAGTAACTTGAAAGCCATCTTTAAAGATTATAAATCTAGGGCAAGAACCTGAAGGACTTTCTGGTCTTCTGATTAGAGATGTGATTTTGGAATAAAAAGAAGGATAATGGGAGGTAGGTAGTTGGCTATGTAGTGATATCAAAACCAGGATTTAGTTTTCTGGACCAAACAATCATTTGCTTTCCATACATATTCCTGATTTTTTCCATGTCCATATACCATATGTATTGCTATTTAAATGGATCCACTTTGTTTTTCATTGTAACTTTACATCTCTGCCTTCAATGGAAAACTAGTAGTATTATTGGCCATAACTAGAATGTATCCATAAAAACAAAAACAAGGAAACCTAAACTCCATCTAGATACTGTTGCCTCCTCTCACTTTGTTAAAAAGAAAGATAAAAGAATATTAGAGGGGCCGCCCAGTGGCGCAGCGGTTTAGTCCGCGCTTGGCAGCCCGGGGTTCGCGAGTTCAGATCCCGGGCGCCCGCCGACGCACCGCCTGTCAGCCATGCCGTGGCAGCGTCCCATATAAAGCAGAGGAAGATGGGCACGGATGTTAGCCCAGGGCCAGTCTTCCTCAGCAAAAAGGGGAGGATTGGCAACAGATGTTAGCTCAGGGCTGGTCTTCCTCACAAAAAAAAAAAAAAAAAAAAAAAAGAATATTAGCCATTGAAAATGCAAGGACACCACACTGAACCTTTCTTCTTAACATAATAAGAAGGATTGGAAGATATTTGGAAAAGGAACATGTCACAGTGTTCCAAGAATGTAGACTATGGTATGGGTGGGCCTTATGGGAGTGGAACTGGAAGGTAGAATGTTGTTAGGAACTGTGGTGGCCTTCTATGGAGGTGTTTGGATTCTCCTCCATGATATTCCTGCTTCTCTCCACTCATCTACTGAGTTTTGTCTTTACCAACTTGGCTCTGGTTGGTTCCAAGTGACAGATTTTGATTTCAGTTCCCTTGGTTAACTGGCTCAGTCTCTCAATTCCGCAGTTCCTGAGGGATGAATTGGATTGGTCCAGCTAATCTTTCCAGGCCAGTGCCTATAAGCCCTAGGTCATTGGCTAATCTGTGACAGCCCCTTCAATCCCACCCCAATCCAGTCAACAATGGCTAAGGGGAACAATCACATAGTGTAGAATATGGACATTTTGGGCAGCAGAAGGTTGCAGCAGAACAGATTCTAGCACTCATCCAACACTTACTGAGTGTTTGCCATGTGTTCAAGCCACTATTGTAGGAGCTGGGACTAAAAGTGTGGACAAGATTGACAAGGTCCCTGAAACCTTGTGGAGGGAGATGAGCTTCAAACAAGTGAAATAGTGGGGCCGGCCTGGTGGTATAGTTATTAAGTTCACACGCTCTGCTTTTGTGGCCCGGGGTTTGGATCCTGGGCGCAGACCTATGCACTGCTTATCAAGCCATGCTGTGGCATGTGTCCCACATATAAAGTAGAGGAAGATGGACATAGATGTTAGCCCCAGGCAAAAAGAGGAGGATTGTCAACAGACGTTAGCTCAGGGCTAATCTTTCTCAACAAAAACAAAACAAAACAAGTGAAATAATATCACAGACTGTGTTAAATCCTAGGAAAGAGATAAACAGTGATATAGTTACTGGATTGAAGGTATAGGGGATAACTTTTAATGGAATGCAAGGGAAGGTCTCTTTGTGAAAATGATCTTTGAGCTGAAACCCAAGGGGAGAATATAAAGCCTTTTAGGTTGGAAAGAACTTGGTATGTTTGAGAAAAAAAAGGAAAGAAAAGAAAAAAATGAAGGAGCCAGTTGAGCAGAGTAAGTAAGCAGCAAAGTGATAAGAGCTGAAGTCGAAGAAGTAGGCAGGGGGAAGATTATGCAACACTTTGTGGACCCCAGTGAGGGGGATAGTAACCAGACCCTCACAAAGCCCAGAATGTCAGATAAATGCAGAGAAAGCATGAAGAAGCTCAATGTGGAGAAGAATGGCCAGACAACTACAAGAGGGTGAGTGGGAGCTTTTGGAGACACTGAGAATGTCACATTCCTGAGAATGACTTACATTTATGGCACTACTTAAGTTTAGGAACATTGGCTACCTATCAATGCATCCAATGAAAGCTGACTGCTAAGCAGTATCTAGTAATCCCTATGACATAGTTGCTTCTCACTGTTATGTAATGCAGATGCAACAGGGAAAGAAAATAATATTTATTCAATGTGTCCCCATATGATCTTATCTCCTATCCTTACAACAACCTTGAGAACTAGATTTTATTATCCCTATTTTCCAGATGAGAAAACCAAAGATCAAAGAAATTAAGAGACAAGTTAAAATCACCAGCTAATAAGTGGCTGGCCTGGAATTTGAAAGCAAGCATGTGACTCCAAAACCTGTGGTCTTTTTATTGCATTTCTGCTTGATGATACAGTTTGAAAGATTAAGAAAAAGGTACACCTTAGGTTTAGAGATCACTCTCTTGGACTTGATGTAAAAAAGGGAACAATCAAGGGCAACTAGTGTAATAAGCCAGTCCTGTATGCCTCTTGCATCTCCCAGGAGATTCCTGTGTAGTTCCAAATAGTAGGAGCAGTAGGACTTCTTATATATGTAGCATAATTATTCATTCATAATCTTAAAAAGTCTTAGAGATGATAGTGTGGAACTAGTAACTGAGGAACACGTTCAGGAGAATAACTAGTAAGTAATAATTAGCTGTGATGGCAGTTGTTGGAGAAAATAGAGGAATCAGTTTAGGTACCTGGGAAACTGAGCCGATAATGGTACTGTAATAGATATTCTGAAGGACTCAATGCAGGTACAAACTACATCCATTCTCTGTTGGATATCCTGTCCCTTCCCCTGGATAACATCTTGGGCAAATATCCTAACTTTTAGGTCATTTGTAATGATTAAAAATCCAGACTATCTTTACTTTCTGCTCAATTTTGCTGTGAACCTAAAACTGACCTAGAAAAATAAAGTTTATTAATTAAGAGGAAAAGTCCAGTCTAGTCTAAATCAAAGCTTCAATTTCATATCTAATATACAGCTTCTCCCCTCTCTACCTCTCAGGCAGTTGAAAATTTGTGTTTAGCCTATACTTTCACTCCTTTCTCCTCTCTCCCTCACTTTGCTGTTTCTGGGTCTCCTCCAGCATTGAGGGTGTGTGTATGGGCTTGGGGAGGGCAGAGAAGTAGAAGGGGTTATAAGAAAAGAGGTAAAAGTCTCTTACGTGACTGATGGCATCAGAGGCAGAGCCCCAGGTGCTGATTCTGTCTTGTTGGGAGCATTTATAGGTTCTTTGGAGGTTCCACCTGTGGACCTCAAGATCCCCCTTCAGTGACTGCCTCCTGAAGTTCACCTTTCCAGTTTCTTATTACCAGATTTCCTCACTCTGGCATGTGGCCCTATTGGAGTATGTCCCTTCAAGATGGTCCTTGGTAATCTATCTTTGCAGCATCTGTGGCCCATCTATGGCCAAACACAGGTAGTGGAGGCTGCCCCATTGCTGCCCTTTCTCCTTGTCCTGTTTTAGAGTGTATCAGCCAGCTTCCCTAATTCAGGATTCTGCAGGCCAAAAGTGAGTAACCATCTTCATGAATGTGCTTGAAGGTTCTAAACTCCAAGAGACATATCTGATTCATCTCAAAACTCTCACCGTAGTGGTTGCACAGAGATGGACTTATAAAGTTACAGTTAGCAAGACTCATCCCTTGGAGAAAGATCTGGCAGACACCCCCAGTCTTTTGTAGTACTCCTTCTTTGTAGTGAGGTGAGCACTCTGTCCTCTTCTGTGATTTCTTCTAATGAATTCCTTATGAATTTTTATGTCTCTCTGGTGGAGGCTGGAAGTGGATGAAGGTTTCAGGACTGGTCTTGTCACTTTTTAGCAAGTTCTTCGGGGATGTAACTGGCAGCTTTTCTTTAGAATGTGGAGATACTTATGGCCTGTTGTTCTCAGCTTTGGAATTTTATAGCCCATTAATGTTCTGGTACAATATTATTAATTGCACTCCAAATTGAGAAGGGAGGAATGCTTTTTTCTGAGCAAAGAAAGGCAAGATTTTACACTGAGATTCATGAATCTCAGAGTTAGGAGAAATTTAGAAGCCGTTTAATCCAATTCCCCATCAACATAACGAATCCTTTTTACAACTTGATGAGATATTATCCAGTTTTCATGTGAATACATCTAGGAATTAGGAAAGCATTGCCTAATTTCAGATCTCAGCTCTGTCAATTACCATATGAGGGCCACCAAATCACTTAAAACCTCCTGTTTCCTCATCTATGAAAGAGGTGTAAGTAATATCTTCTTCACAGAACATTGTTTGTAGGATAAAAGGAGATAAGTATATAAATTGCCTAACCCTGTCACAGAGGAGTGCAGGTTGGTTCCTTTACATGTCCCTTTAGGGGACAGCATATTCCATTTTTAGATTGTCTTCACCCAGGGAAAACTCTTCCTCATATTGAACTGCCTCTATACATTTTTGACCCCCCCCTTAAGGCTCAACCCTCAGTGGTCACATGGAATGTCTTTTTTCCTTCCACTTGACAGCCTTGCAGATATTTGTGATTTTAGGTGAAGGAACTGGAGATATTGGGGGGGGGGGAAACTCGTTTTTTCTTTTTTGAGTTGAGGAGTTCGGGTAGCTGTTAGACTTCTGTGTGACTCCCGAGAGGGATTTATTAAGTGAATGGGACACAGATGATATTTCACTTTCTAACATCAGTTTTCTTCCACACTGGTGGATTTAATCACAGTTTGGCTAGGAGTCTGTGGGATTCTAGCCTGGGAAGTAGGTGTGTGTGTGTGTGCGTGCGTATATCGCACAAGTGTTGTTAGATACTTGAACGCATTTGAATGGTGCTATTCTTTGTCGGCCACATAGTGAGCACTTTATAAGATCGTTTATTGCCCCGAGTGAATGGTTAAACGTGGAAGTTACAAAGAAAGCCAAATAGCTTTCAGTGAGTACGTAGCCCGGTGCTCAAAAACTCCCCTCAAGGGCGAGCGAGGGGAGTTGGAATTGAGGCCTCTTTTGGGGTGGGCGGGGGCTAGGCTTGGGTTCCAATTGTTAGGTATCGTCTTTTTTGTTTGCGGGCAGCCGCTAGGCGGTGCTGGGGAGTTTGCCGCCCGCAAGCGAGGTGGCCCAGCATTCACCCTCACTCATCACCCCCGCCCGGCGGAGAGACTACAACTCCCGTGGTGCTCTGGAAACGGAGGAAGGGTGGGCTATTGGGGGTGGGAGGGACGCGAGGGCGGGCCTTCCGGGCGTGTGTTTCCGGCGTCGGCGGCCGCGGCCGGGGACGGTGTGAGAGCGGTAAGATGGCGGCGGCGGCGGTGGTGGAGTTCCAGAGAGCCCAGTCTCTACTCAGCACCGACCGGGAGGCCTCCATCGACATTCTTCACTCCATCGGTAAAGGTCACTGCGCCCCCTCCCCGGCCCCGCTGGCTCTGCTCGGCCTGTGTCGGTCGGCGGCGGCGGTGCGGGGCCAAGCTAGCCGGCTCTGGTGCTGCTGACTCACTGTGTGTGAGGGGGGCCGGGCCGGGGGCATAGGCCGCGCGGAGCTCCCTGGAGCCCCCCGGGTGCCCCCTCGGTGGGAAGCCCCGAGGCAACCCCGGCGTCCGCTCGCCGGCTGCTGACTCACGGTGGGCTCAGCGTGGGATGGGAAAGTGGGCCGAGCCGGGGCCCCCACCACTCCCCAGCCTTATCTCCCGCTCTGGCCCGTGCGGGCTGGCCCGGGACCGGGAGTAGTGCTGGCCGGCAGGGTTGTCCCCAGCTGGTCTGAACGCTTCGAGTTGAAGGGCCTTGGCGAAACCCGCTCTGGACAGGCATTTCCCGCCGTTGTTATCAGCGTAGCCTGATCAGGGGTGGGACCGCGAGCGCTCGCGTTTATCTTGGAGTTTCCTTCCACGGGACGCTGGAGCTGCGACTTTTCCCCAGCCTCAGCTGAAGGCTCCGCTAACGGGGGGCCTCTTTCTGAATGTGGGAAATGCCGAGGGGACACACGCGTCAGATTCGCATTTGGTTTGAGGAGTTGGCCGAGACGTTCCTTTCCTCGGGTAAGGTTAAGAGCGAGTTGTTCGGGTGGGACCGCGCGGCTAGAGGAGGTGACTAATCGACCTAGTCTCCCTTGTAGAGGCTAGAAGTGAGTTCAGGGAGTTAGTTGTCAGCTGTGGAGTTCAGGGAACTCTTTGGAACCGGCCGGCTGCACATTGCCGGAGAAAATTAAAGAAAATTTTCTTAACACTGTAGTATGATTGTCTTAAACCTTGCGCACAACAGGAAAACTGAAATGGGAGTCCCAGCCAGTCGCTTCCGACAGCTTCCTTCTGGGATTCAGGGGTGAACAGAAAGAAATATATGATGACAGAGAAGGCTTTTACTATTCAGTCGTAAAGGATTCAGTTAGGGCATGGGCCAGCTTTTCACTGCACATGTAGTAATGTGATCTTTTTAATGTAGCTTGAGAAGGTTCGAATTGGATCAACAAGTAGTATGAGAATGCACATGTATGTGGGACCTCCGGGATGTTGGCTTTTATGTTGACTTATTAGTTTGTTGAATTTTGGTACTCCTGAGTTGGGTGGAGAAAGGACAATGACAGGATCTTGCTGTCTTTTTCTTTGGGGGTGCTCGAGAAGGAGGGAGGTGGTTAGATGCATCTGTGAATGGATGACATTGGTAAATAACGAGTGTTTCATTTTGAAGTTCTGATCTGGACTTAAGTCAGTTACAGTCGTGGAACCGGAGTCATCTCAATCACTGTTACATAAGTATGTTTATTGTGTCATTACACACTAATGTTTAGAACTAATGTGAGAAGCATGGATTTTATTGTTTTTGTGCCTAGTGCCTAATATTTTGTCTTTTATAAAATGGGAGTTATGGTAAACATTATAATTAGAGTGTTTCTTGCTTGCCCACTATACTAGGAAGGAGTTCCCTGAAAGCTTCCCTGTTAGAATAAGCTTGAGTCATTATGGTTGACAGCCTTACTTTTTCCGGACTCCATCATGGAGTATCAAAATCTTGGTTTTTGTCAAGTCATGATGCCTTATAAGAGAAGTGATAACTAGCGATGATCACTGAAATTATCACTACAAACTTGGAGAGGCTATTCAGTGTTTGAGTGGTAGAATAGTTGTTAACAGTTAAAAGTGAGACAGATAGTACAAAGTTATTTTGACAGGTCCTGAATCCCTTTTAGAGTAGCAGTCCTTCCTAAGGGTCACACTAGAGCTTTGATAGAGTTTTTTCCTGAGTGGCTTTATAGAACTTCTTATCCCTAACACATCCATCACCCAAGGCTTTCCACAGGCCTAAAGTTTACTGAAAGACTTTTGGCTTTATAGTCATCTGTAACTTGATCATTTGATTTTAGTTTGTGGCAGGTAAATGCACAAACCTATGTGATGCACAGGTTTCACATGACATAATGCCTAGCATGGGGCTTACCACAAGTGTGAAGAACTTGTTTTGTTTGAATTTTGCTTTAACCAAGTGAATGTGGGTAAGGGAACAGAAATCTCAGTGTATGTGGGTAAGGGAAATTGTAATTGATAGAATGAAAAGGCACATTTAAAATCAAAGAGAGAAACCCATTTTTATGATTTACATGGGACATGGCCTACATGACAGTTTTACTTTTTCTTGCTTAGAGTTTTTTTTTAAGCTCTGTAGAATTTGTCTTTTGGTAACTGAATTTGTAAGTGGTCTTGTGAAATTTCTGTCAGTCTTCATTTTTCTTGTCAGAATTTTAAGAGGGTTTGAATTTTTCTCTCCCAGTGAAGCGTGACATTCAGGAGAATGATGAGGAGGCAGTGCAGGTCAAAGAGCAGAGCATCCTGGAACTGGGGTCTCTCCTGGCGAAGACTGGACAAGCTGCAGGTAAGTGCTGCAAATGGATTGCTTTCTCCTTTACCTGAAATACTGGGTGAAGTTTCAAGTTTTCGTTGGAGTAAAGCAACATAGGAATGCATCCACATAATTTATTGGTGGTATAATTCAATTTTATTGCCAACTTGTTGAGCTTCAGTTTTTTAGCAGGAAGTTAAATGGGCTTTAAATTCAGTTCTTTCATGGAAGACTTTTGTTCTGCAGGTGAGGGGAAAATCCTGTTCCTATTGGAATATAGGGATCTGTGATTTGTTTCTGGTTTGAATTTTCACTGTATCCCCCTACATACAGGCAGCAGCAGTCTTTAGCGATTTCACTGAGCAGCTTAGATGTATTTAAGGTGGATAGTACCTTTACACCCCTGACTTGAAAATGACTAGGGATTTTGCATCCAAGTAAGTGACAGAATGAGTAAGACATTAAATGGAAAGAGCCTTCCCAAGATTTCTCCACTGGTACCTAGGACTTTGTCCATGTCATTGCCCAAACATTCTAGTTGTGATTGAACCATTGACTTTCTAGGCTGGAAATGATATTCTGATGATGGGTGTCTCCTTGGAATGAGAGAGTCCTGTTGACCAGAAAGGGCCTTTGACCAGTGAAGTGGTAATAGTATTTAGAGAGAAGCCTGCTTAAACTTAGAATGGATGATTTTTATCAACTTTAAAGTGAATTTAGAGCTTATCTGATTAGAATGGATTAAGTTCTAGTAAGTGACCTCATGAATTGCTTTCCCCAAAATTATGTTGTTATCCAAGAGAATGATAGGTGTAAGTTAGCAAAACTTCTTGAACTTGAGAACTAAGATCTTTCTCAATTAAGGATGACTAACTTATTAATTATTAGGCTCAATTAACAGAAAGTTGAGTAAAGATGTATGAAATTGGGAAGATGTGTTTATATGGGTCTTGTATCTTATTTAAAATATCATTTAAAAATATGTATGATAAAAACAGTTTTTGACTTCTTACTGTGAACTAGTTACTGTTTTAAGCATAAACATCATTTAGCTTATTGAATTCTTTGAAACAACTTGATCAGGTAGATTACTGTTATCCATTTTACACCTGAGGAAACCGAGTACAGAAAAGTTAAATAACTTACCCAGGGTCACTCGGCTAGTATGTGGGAGAGCCAGGAATTGAACTCCTTTAGTCCCACTTCAGAGCCTATGGTCTTGTGGTATAATGGTTATTGCTTTCCATAGTTATCTACTTATGGATTATCAGTGGTAGGTGGTGGTTTTTTTGTTTTAGGCTGACTTCCCTCCTATTTAACATATTTATGGATTCCTTTTGCCTGTCAGTTAATGTGAGCTCGGAGATTGCAAGACAGTTTTGATAATTAGTCCATACACAATATAATTAATAAGGTAATTTTCCTGAAAGAATTAGAAAGCCAGGTGAAGTGACTTAAGATTTTTCTGTTTTTGAAATATTCAAATGTCTGTTTTCCTCCAGTAGCATGGATAATTAAAAATAGCATGTAGTATAGTCAGTGCTTCAGAAAATTTATCCAAAAATCTTACTATTTTGCTTGAAATTCCTATTTCTTGCTTTATTCTCCTTATTCCTTGCCCTCCCCTCCTCGTGACCCAATACCTGAGAAGTTTAGAAGTGTACAGCTAAATCTACTGGAATTTAAGAGGTGAATCATAAGGACTTTCAAGAACTTTTCCAGGTTACTTATCATTGTTTTCTAAGAAAGAGTTTGATGAGTGTAGTTATATACAATAGCAACCCTAAGGAAGTCTTGGGGCCTGCATTCATTTACCTATCTATGCTATTAATAATTGATAGGTTTGTGTTGTTTCCTTTGATTTTGGGATCCCTGAGAATAGAAAATATATCTATTCATTATTCTTCATTTTTGTTTTATTATGCATTTTATATATAGCTAGCACTCTGCTTAATACTCTACTCAAAAAGTTTAAGATAGGGTTCCTGACTGACAGCAGTCACTTGGGAATTAGTGAATAAGACAATGTCTGATGCATAATAGTGATTGAAAGTAGTGCTGAGAATCATCAGACATGAAATCTGTAGATTTCATAGCCTGAGACTCTTAAAAGGATTATTTCGAGTTCTGTGAGGTTCTGAAAAGGAAGTTCTGGTCATATAATTGCAAATAATCTCAATAAGAATAGGAGGAAGAAGTCAATATCATTCTATGGGAATTAAAAAAATTTAATTTAGTGTGTATGAAAATGGAAAGAAACAGGGAATGTAACCAAGAATGAATAAGCAACAGTAGTAGACTAAAATGAAAAATGAACTGAGTCTTTTGCCAGCTAAGAGGTCATTTGTTTCTCTGTTAGGGTAAGAAGAATAACACTCAGAGCTTGGAGAAAATACTGTAATGATAGCACGTGCTAGAGAAAAAGGCAGACTGCTTAGCTCATGTTTTGCTTCTGCCTTTTCCAGGTAGGAAAATGATTTTCAAAAAGAAAAAGAGAAATAACAGCAGAGAGAGAATTAAAGCCAAGGTAGGTGAGAGAAGACAGAGCAGATAGTGTCTTTAAATAAGTTCAGGTCTCTAGGCTCTGACAATTTCTGTCTTGTAACATCAAAAGAATAGTTCTAGCGGATGTATTTCTAGAGGCACTTTTATTATTCTGAGAAAAATCATAGAGGATGGAGAGGTAGAAGGAAACAGGATGAGCAAACATTATTCCACTTTTCAAAAAGGTAATGAAAAGAATAAATTCTAGACACTATAAACTGATAATCATCAGTAAAGGTCTGGGAGAGGGTATTTGATAAGCAGGTTTTAATCACTTAAAACACTTGGTTTATTAAAAAAAAGATTATTCCAAACTCACATTAGTTCTCTTTGGTTAGCCTCATCAGACCAGTAGATTTGTAGGGCTCCACAGATAGTGGCTTGCCAGCTGTTTTGTAAATAAAGTTTTGTTGGAACATAGCCATGCCATTTGTTTGGATATTGTCTATGACTGCTTTTGAACTACAGTGGCTGAGTTGAGTACCTCCCACTGAGACCATGTAGCCTGCAAAGCCCAAAATATTTACTATCTGGCCCTTCACAGAAAGTTTGCCAACCCCTGGGTTAGAGGAATGATAAAGACTACATACATATCTCTTGTAAACAGGGTATTTGAACATTTGCCATAATATCAATGACAAGTACAGGTTATGAATTTAGAATGACAAATGGGTCATTTGTCAACCTGGAGGGAAGTCTCTAGTATCATGTTGTAGGGATCTGTCCTTGTCCTTCTGGTCAGCATCTGGCATTATGGCTAAAGCCATTTCAGAAAGTATGATTATTTTTGTAGAACACTCAGTACAGTAGAGGACAGAATTAAGATTCAGAGTTATTTTCAAAGCCAGCAAGATTAAATTCAGTGTGGTAAGTATAAAGTTATATATATACTTAAAGTATTTATCAAAACAGGAAGGTGGGGAATTACCTGTCTATGCAGAAAAGACCTTAATGGATTCAGTCTGAACAAAGAGTGCTATTAGAAAAAGCGAAACATGCCATCTTGTGTTACATGTAGAGGCTAGATCAAGAGAATTAAGCCATGACTCTACTGGTCAAACCCTACCTGGAGCATTGTTTTTCAGTTCTGGGTACCACAAGTGGTACATTTACAAACTGGTTTATTCAGAGGAGGGCAACTAAGGTGATAAGGACTCTAGAAATCAGGACATTGGAGGAAACTTTTGAAGTAGCTAAAGATGTTTAGCTTGGAGAAAGGGAAAGTTAGGGAGATATAAATGATAGTTATCTTCAAATATTTGAAGCCATGTAGAAGGAGGGTATATACTCACGTTTCAAAAAAGAACAGTTTAGTTTGACCAACATTGGAATAGTCTACTTTCTGAACATTTCTGTTACTAGAGATTGTTTAGAATTGCCCAAGCATGGTAGAAAATGCTGTGGGAGAGGGACATTGCATTAGACTACTTTTATAAAGCTATGGTTATATAGTATAACTGAAATTTGCATGCATGCAAAAGGAATTTGAGGGGGAGAAGTCTGTGTAGCTTGGAGTTGGCATGGAAGAGTTAATCGGACTTGAGCTGGACCTAAAAGGATATCTAAGATTTACATAGGTTGAGAAGATGGGGAGAAATTCCAGTTGGGAATGCAGCATGGGCGAGGCATGAAAGCAGGAGTGTGTGTAGTCTATGCAAGGGTGAATGGAGTGGCAGATGGGGAAAAACCTTAGATAGAATCAAAGGTCAGTACTGGGGAGTGAAGGGAAAGATCAGCTTTCCCACTCTGTGTACAGTTCCTTTTGTATCTGACACAGTCCCATGCATCCTGTGACTATTCAGGCAGATGAGGACTTCAGGACCCTGAATTAGCATACTCAGGAGGGTGAGATTTGCTTGCCCTGAATTACAGTTCTCAGGAGGGTGAGTCTACAATTGGAGAATGTTAAAGAGGCAGTGGCACTAAAGTAATTTAACCTACATTCCAAAAGTATTTCCCTAGTTGTTTAGTTAAAATATTCTCTAATTTTTACTCTTGTTTCTAAAGATGCTCCCTTAGAATTACCACCCTCTTTTCTTATACAAAGGGGAAAAAACCTCTATGGTGGACACCTTTTTTGGTCATAGTTTAAGATTCAGGTTTTGCAGATTAATGAGGCATTTTAAAAGGGTTTAGTATAACTTCGAGGGAAAAACACCCTAACTTTTGTGTGAAAAGTTTATTCAGAAGAGTGCCAGGGAAGTGATAATGCTAAAAGGCTGGGGAATACTTCGGGAAGGAAGAAAAAAAGGAATCTGGAATTGAAAATTTTTGTCTGTTTATGGGGAACTGCTATGGCAGACTTGGAAATTAAAAAAAAAAATTCTCTTATAACCTGATCAACTTTGTTGGTTGTGGGAAAGTGCTTTTGTCCAAGGTGGCAGAGGCACAGCATATTTCATGTTCTAGAAAACTGCTGTCTGAGAGTTTGAGTACTTTGCTGTTTATCTTTCATTAAGATAGATAAATGAGGCAGAGAGACATGAGCTTTTCCCAGGGCCCTCACAGTAATCCAGTGGCTGAGTGGAGAATAGAATACAGATTTGGTATATGTTGTTAACTTAGTTTTTCTACTCTGTTACCTGCTAAGAACACTTTAAATTCCTACTAAGTTTCATTTAGACTGATTCCAGTGACACAAGCACTGATTTTATGATCTTGGGTCATTTTTTTAGTGGGTATTTTATACTTAATATTGATGTTTACTTTTTTCTTTCGGAATTGCCTTCCACACAGAGCTTGGAGGACTCCTGAAGTATGTGCGACCCTTCTTGAATTCCATTAGCAAGGCTAAAGCAGCTCGTCTGGTCCGATCTCTTCTTGATCTGTTTCTTGATATGGAAGCAGCTACAGGGCAGGAGGTAAGCTACTTTAATGACAGGAGGTAGACAATGTGGAAGAAAGTCTCTTTCAGTGAAGGAAATGCCTGTGGTACTAATGAAGGGACAGCTGGGAGGACAGCTCAGGACTTAGCATGTCAGTTTCTCTTTGTTACAGGGCATTTGATACTTTGGGTCTGTTCCATGCTTTGCTTTGTAAGTGGAGATTGTCAGTGGTCCCTGGAATCCTCATTACATCAGGGTCACAAACTGATTCTTGTCTTTGAGGTATTGTATTGCCACACCTTTGTAATGTTTTCTGTGTCTGTGGTACCTTTCATTCTGTGTCACAAAGCTCCTTGTGAGCACTAATTAAGTCTTGTGGCATCCTTTCTTGGCATGTTTTGTAGTGCGTATATGCCTTTATTTAGGGGTGAGCATCCATCTGTTTGTGTCTTATGTGTGCAAAAGTGACTCTGGGGTACCTGCACAGGTCCTCTACAGGTTCAGACTAGACCCTGAGCTGTATTGAAGAGTGCCTCTTTGGAATCGCTGAGCCTCTTCTGATCTTTTCAAAGATAGCTGTGTTTTCTGCAATTCAGGAGAAGGAGACACTACCAAAGTTAAAACTCATTCTGTAAAAAGTGGCAGATTCAATCAGGATATATTGTAGTTGCTTGAATCTGTTTGTAGAAAGAATATAGTAGTTGTCTTTCCTATAGTTATATTGATCAGTATTCATTGAGTGCCTGCTATGTGTTAGGCACTGTTACATGTATTGGGGATACATTTGTAAAAACACAGTCACTCCTCTGATGAGGATTATATTTTAATAAGGAAGGCAGGTAATAAATGAATGTATAAAATGTTGGATAGTATAAGGGCAGGGGTAGGAATTGCTAGTTGGTTATATGTTTGATTGTTTGCTGTAGCCTCTGTGGGTGTACAAGTAAAAGGTATGAAAGGGGATAGTAGCATATTGGGTAAGTAATGAGGGATTTGAAAAACCTAGGACATAAGGATTCCACTTTGAATTTGTCTTTTGTAAAATCTGGTTTCTTGCCTTAATGTTCCTTTGAAAGCTAGTTTAAACACCATAAACTAACTTCATTTGTAGAGAAGTCTTCAAATTCGTGTTATTGGCAGAACTGTGTTTCATGATAGTAGATCAAAAATAGATAATGTTTAGATGGCTGCCTTTTGAACCAAAGCATTAGAATTATTTTTTGAATAATTTAAAAGGAAAGGTGAGGGGCCGCCCGGTGGCGCAGCGGTTTAGTCTGCGCTTGGCAGCCCGGGGTTTGCAAGTTCGGATCCCGGGCGCCCGCCAACGCACTGCCTGTCAGCCATGCCGTGGTGGCGTCCCATATTAAAGTGGAGGAAGATGGGCACGGATGTTAGCCCAGGGCCAGTCTTCCTCAGCAAAAAGGGGAGGATTGGCAACAGATGTTAGCTCAGGGCTGGTCTTCCCCACAAAAAAAAAAATAAATAAATAAAAGGAAAGGTGATTTTTTTTTTTAAAGAGTGTTAGTCTTACCTAACTCTGACTTTTTTTTTTTATTGTACTTTGTTTTCATGAAAAAGTGGCACCATCCTTTGTTTGAAATAGGGTGCCTTAGAAGGGGCTGATCAATAACTGTTAGTTTGAAACAGACTAATAAATGTTACTTGGAACTTTTTAGGCAGAAAAAATTATTCAAGCTGCCCTTTGTACACTGAAGGCCCTGGAATTTGTCCCTTCCCATAACATGAAGTTGACTCAGTGGATAGACTGCATTTGTTTAATGATCATTTTCCTACTTCTTTGTAGAAGTCTATCCAAATCATAAGTCAGTGCTCTCCTATAATTGGCTAGTGGGATTTGCTGGCCTTTATCTTGTGGCTCCATGTCCAGTTAGGCCCTCTCTTAACTGTATGTTGCTGTTGTTCATTGCGTATTACATTTTTGTTAACTAGAAGCCTTTCTTCCTTTTCCTAGGGTGAAAGGAAACACTCTTAAGGTGTGTCATTTTATCCTCAGTGTCATTTTACTGCTAAGTAAAGGCTGGGTTTTTTTTGGTTTTTGTATTTTTTCGATGATTAGTAGTTTTTTATCAAGAGCCAGAGTCTTAATCCACTTAGCAGGACTTTTAGTAATTTTTGTGGATTATAGGTTATTTGCTTGTTTTGGAACAAATTATGAATCATCCAGATTGTTTTACCTGTACCTCAAACTTAACATAGCTAACTTCAACATCCAACTATATATTAAATTCTGTCAGTTTAGCTGTCTTCAGTCTCTGCTTCTCCACGTCTCGTCTTTGTTCTCTCTTTACAACTACCATGTAGTTTGGTTTCTAATTATTTCTTACTTAGACTTACTGCAAAAGTCTCATTCCACCCTGCATACCACCATTGTGAGAGATATTCTACCACGTAGCCCTCTGAACGTTTTATTCCTCTCCCCACTGCCTGCAGAATTAGGTATTTCATAGTTTTCTACAATACAGCCTACCACAGCAGCCTGATCTTTTGGTACTCTGTGAAGTGTACCATCATGTCAGCCATATTGGATGCCTGCCTGTTAGCTGAGCAAGCCCTGTGTGCTTCTCATGCTATACTTTTCCCTTCCGTAGTCCCATCTCAAGTTCCACCTCCTCTGAAATCTTTCCTTGTCAACTTCAGTGTGATCTTAACTCTTCCAGTGGCCCACATTATATTTTGCACATGTTATATTTCTGATTATTTTGCCTTGTATGACAATTGCCTGTCATTTGCCTTATCTTCTTTACTGTAATATAATCTCATTCAGGTGAAGCACTGTATACCTTGCAGTACCACTGTGCCTTTCTCATTCTTAATATATGGCTATTCTTTAACCATGGCTACCTCTGACCTCGCCCACCATACTGTTCTCCCTTTTACTTTCTTCTTCTTCTTCTTTTTTTTTTTTTTTGCTGAGGGAGATTAACCCTGAGCTAATATCTGTGCCAATCTTCCTCTACTTTATATGTGAGTCACTGCCATAGTGTGGCTGACGAGTGGTGTAGGTCTGTGCCTGGAATCCGAACTGGCAAACCTAGGCCGCTGAAGTGGAGCGCGTTGAACTTAACCACTATACCATGGGGCCGGCCCCTCCCTTTTGCTTTCTTTACAGATGTAATACTGGTCCTTTTACCATAACTTTAAAACTGGTCTAGCCTTGGGGCATTTTTATACATCTTGATTGCTGTCAGTCTGATCTTAACATGGCTTTTTTCTTCACATCATTTCAAATCTTAGCTTATATCTTACTTCCTCAGAGACCTTAACCACCCTGTCTAAAATACTCTGTCTCTGTTTTTCTTCATATTTATTTTACTTATTAACATCTGTTTCCTCCTTAGAATATAAGTTCCATGAAGATAGCTGCTTTGTCCTATGCATTTCTGTATCCTCTGCACTTAGAGTAGTTTGGCCTAGAGGAGCTACATAACTAATATTTGTTGAAAGAATGTATGGATTATGCCTTCCCCATGGTAGATGCTCTGGAGATACTTTGTTGAATTAAGACTTAAGTTTATTGAATTGAGATATAAGCATGGGGTGTTGTTACTATATTTGTCTAGGTGACTCAAGGTCTCTGACTTGGGGAAATTGGATATAATCTTCATCTAGGTTCTTTTGAAATTCTTTGAGTGATAGGAAAGGATAGAGGAGCAAGTCATAGGTAGATCACTGTCGTTGAGGGTTGAGGCAAAATATTGTTAAGAGAGCTAGGAGTTTTGTGTTGGGGAGTTTGGTACCAAGAGTTTGGCAGAGGGGATTTTCTTTGCCTTTTTCTATTTGGGGACAAACCATAAGTCAGGATAGATCTATAGAACAATCTTCAGCTCGCTATATTCCGAAAGCTGATATGATTCAGGTTAGGATCAGATCAATTGCAGTATTAAGGTTTAGAGCCTAGAAAGTGAAGATATATATATGGGATATGAGGGTGAGGTGGGGGAGTGAGGATGGGGTGCAAGGGGAGGAGAGTGGAGAATTGAGGTGAGGAGGGGAGAAAGAAGACTGAACCAGACCCTTGCCAAATAGTGAACTGAAATTCCAGAATTAACTTTACCTTCCAGGGATCTCTAGGGAGTTGCCTGTGGAAAGCCATTTTTGGTATGGTGTATCCGATTGAAACACAGTAGCACATTTTAAGAAACTTGACATCAAAAATCCTGTTATTGAAACAATTATTTCAGTAAAAGGTGTTTGTGCTAGAAAATTTCAGGCTTAGAATGGTAGTTATTTTTTTCCCATAGGAATTTAGTTAATAAAGTCATTTTAAAAAATGGTTAAGGGGCCGCCCGGTGGCGCAGCAGTTTAGTCCGCGCTTGGCAGCCCGGGGTTCGCAGGTTCGGATCCCAGGCGCCCGCAGATGCACTGCCTGTCAGCCACGCTGTGGTGGCGTCCCATATAAAGTAGAGGAAGATGGGCACGATGTTAGCCCAGGGCCAGTCTTCCTCAGCAAAAAGAGGAGGATTGGACGGATGTTAGCTCAGGGCTGGTCTTCCTCGCAAAAAAAAAAAAAAAAAAGGTTAAGTGTAATTGATTTAAAACTTAAATTTAATTTTGACCACATCAAGCTTTTGTGTAGTTATGCAGTGCATGACGACATTTCGGTCAATGATGGACTGCATAAATGATGGTGGTCCCATAAAATTAGTACCATATGGCCTAGGTGTATAGTAGGTTATACCAACTAGGTTTGTGTAAGTACAGTCTTGAGATGTCTGCGCAACAATGAAATTGCCTAACGATGCATTTCTCTGAATGTGTCACTATCGTTAAGTGATGCACGACTGTACTCAAGTAAGGGCTTCTTCCAGAAGCACAGGCTTCTCGTGTATTCATAGCCCCTATATCAGTCATTGTTAGCATTAATGCACAAAGTCTCTCAAAATAGCTGTGCACAAGTGCAGTGGCCTTTAAAATTTTTTCTTAGAACTGAAGCACTGATTTCACCAATTCCAGTCCTAGATAATGCAAATCACGTACCCTATAATTGATAACAGATATGCAGTTCATGTTGTAAAAAAAAAAAATCCCTGCTCTAGGAGAAATGTCTGTATTGACCTGAATTTATTAAGGCTAGGTTGAGGTAGAAAGAGCACTGGAGATAGGCTCACGTTCTGATCCCAGCAGCTGATGTGTGACCTTGAGTGAGTCACTTAACATCTAGACTGTCAGGGAAATGGGGACAGGTGAGATGCCCGGAGTAGAATTCAGTGTTTCCTAACTAGGAATATACGTCAGAATGGCCAAGATTTATTTCAGACTGTTGAATCAGGAGCCTAGGCATTCATTTTTGTATTGTTTGAAAAAGCCCCCTGGGTAAAACTGATGGTAAGCATTTCTTAGCCCCAAAGACGTGTAAGACTGACGACTCTGTATTTCCATTGCTAAAAATATTCAGCAAAATATTTTCACTCGGGGCCAGCCCTTTGGCATAGTGGTTAAGTTTGTGTGCTCTGCTTCAGCAGCCCGGGGTTGGTGGGTTCGGATCTCCAGCGTGGACCTATACACCACTCATCGAGCCATGCTGTGGTGACATCCCACATACGAAAAATAGAGGAAGACTGGCCCTGATGTTAGTTCACACACACACAAAATATATATTTTCAGTTCCATTCATGTCATGAACAGAGATCTTACTTTGAGTTTGGCTTTTCAGAACATATCTTGAAACTCTGAAATTGTGATTGACTTGCTTTTATTTTAGTTTTTGTAGAATTTTTATGAGGTTAGTTGAGTTTAGAATTGGAGATGTAAGTAGCCACCAGGGGGCTCCAGTGGGTTGTAAAGGTTTGTTGAATCTTTTACTGGTGAATCCTCCAAACACCATGTAATGTGATCCTTTTATTTACTGAGCTTGGAGTCAGGATCTAAAGGCAGAAGATCTGTCAATTTGGATTATGTCCCTTTACTTTTCCCTCATTACAACATCTCTTAAGAGAACTTTGGATTTACGTAAAAGCCTGTCATATTAGCAATTCTCCTGAAAGCTGTTTCTTTTTATCTTATACTCTAATTAGGAATCTTAATACAAAACTTGCAGTAACAGAAGTGATATAAGACCTGCAGTACTTAACATGAACTTTGTAAAGGCTAATATGTCAAGGATACCTGATGGCATGTAGACCATCTAGCATAGAACACTACTTTAATCCAGTTACTTTGCACGGTACATCACTGCTTGGGTGGCCGATAGAACTGGGGGTTCAGAGAACCTTTAAATGAAGCTTAAAAGCCCTTTTAAGTGTTAGGCTAATTCTTATTTCTTTTTAATCCCTTTAATACAAGCTAAGTTTGCTGTATTGTGATGATGAATTGGTTAGTTGCACTTCGAATCTGAAAGGGAAGAGCCAGCTGGGCCTTTTGAGTCTTATTAAGCAACTGTTAGGAACAAGGCATTTGTGGGTAGGCTGAGAATTTCTCCCCTTTATTACCACTGTATTCACATTAACACATTACTGTTACTGTTTGCAACTATTCAGGGAGAAATTTCTGCTTTAAAAATTTCTCAGCCATCGTAGAAAT
Source organism: Tapirus indicus (assembly GCA_031878705.1). Classification (NCBI taxonomy): domain Eukaryota; kingdom Metazoa; phylum Chordata; class Mammalia; order Perissodactyla; family Tapiridae; genus Tapirus; species Tapirus indicus. The sequence goes on from CM062932.1 coordinate 21,090,873, forward strand.
ATACATTCCAGGACTACATGTGTTGGAAGTTCTGGGTCCTTCCTGGGAAGGTAGAAGAGGAATCTCAGAAGATGAAGCTCTTTTCCAAAGGAACGCAATCTAAGCACAAAGATACTTCGTATGTAAAAAGCCAAGTTGATTCTCCATTATGATATAACCATTACACATTGAGCTACTGTGGATCAGGGCATGTCCCCTGAGACATTAAATAGAGCAACATAGGTAATATATAAGGAGGGAATTAAAGCTGTTCTCCAAAGCAAGGCTTGTGGGAAGAATGTGAGGACATAATGTTGCATGTACTGTCTCTCCCTGTTGCAGGTCGAGTTGTGTTTAGAGTGCATTGAATGGGCCAAATCAGAGAAAAGAACTTTCTTACGCCAAGCTTTGGAGGTATGTGCCTACATTAGTACTGATTTCAGGTCTGTAGACATTAGGCAGACTGTGAATGTAAGTAACACCATCCTGATCGAAAGTATTTTCAGCTACTTTGTATTATCCAGGCACTCAAAGATTGTTGGTAATAGTTCCACTCATGAGAACTGCTCTGGGGGAAGTTTTGAGACAGACCTGCTACTTGGCTCAGAGAAGTAAGCAGCAACATGGCAAAGTCACTGGCCATAACAGGAGATAATACCATGGGCTATATAATTTTTTGGGCTGAATTTGATGCTGTCATCAGGACTTGAATATTCAACAGTAACAGTTCTGTGACTGTCAATCTTTGATTTCTTTCTTTGGCTTTTTTTCCCTCTTTCCATCAGTCAATGCCTTTTCTCTTTCCTAGGCAAGACTGGTGTCTTTGTACTTTGATACCAAGAGGTACCAGGAAGCGTTGCATTTGGGTAAGTAAGCTGGTAGAAATTAATAAGGCATCCTAGCTGGCTAAATGAATATATTCTGAACCTGGCTACTCTTATTAGTTACGTATTAATAATTTATATTCTGTTTGCTTCTAAGAAGGATTTAAGATGGCTTACATTTACTGAATCTGTCATGGAAAAATGTAATTCGGAAGTTCCAAGAAACTAACTGGAGTTAATCTGTCAAATTTAGAGAACAAAAGGGTCAACTTGCAAGTGTTTTACTGTCTGTCACATTTATACATCTATTTATAATTATATTTAAAATCTATTTTTTGTTTTGGTGAAGAAAATTGGCCCTGAGCTAATACCTGTTGCCAATCTTCCTCTTTTTGCTTGAGGAAGAGTGGCCCTGAGCTAACATCTGTGCCCATCTTCCTCTATTTTGTATGTGGGACAGTGCCACAGCATGGCTTGATGAATGGTATAGGTCCGTGCCTGGGATCCAAACCTGCAAACCCTGGGTTGCCAAAGCAGAGCGTGCCAAACTTGACCACTGTGCCGTTGGGCCAGCCCCCACTTAAAATCTATTTTAAAAATCAAGAAATTAATTGAGTGCAAATATATATGGAAGCTGGAGTGGACTGACTAAAAGCTTTCTCCTGTGTGGCCTTTAAACACCCTGAAATCTCCGCCTACTGCTTTTTAAAAAATTAATGGGTAGATTTGGACTATTTTCCCCAGATGGAAGAACATGGCTTTCATGATCTAAGTTGAAAAAATTGCCAATATTCAATGTTTATTCTGCAAATTGGCAATTTCATATGGTTCAAACAAATAGCATTAAAAAAAACTTTCATTGAGATACAATTCACAGACCATAAAATTCACCCTTTAAGGTGTGCAATCCAGTGGTTTTTAGTATATTTACAAAATTGTGCAACCATCACCACTATTTGATTTCAGAACATTTTTATCACTACAGGAAAAAACCTTATACCCATTAGTTGTCACTTCCCATAATTCCCCATCCATCATCTCTGCCCACTCCCTGGCAATCACTTATCTGCTTTCTGCCTCTGTAGTTGCCTGTTCTGGACATTGCATATAAATGGAATCATACAATATGTAGTCTTTTGTGATTGGCTTCTTTCACTTAGCATAATGTTTTCAAGATTCATCCATGTTGTAGCAGGTATCAGTACTTCATTCCTTTTTATTGCTGAATAATATTGTATGGCTACACCACATTTTATTTATCCATTCATCAGTTGATGGACATTTAGATTGTTTCCACTTTTTGGCTATTATGAATACTGCTGTGAACAGATTTTGTGTGGACATGTTTTTCTTTTGGGTATCTTCCCAGGAGTGGAATTGTGGGTGATATGGTAACTGTTTAGCTTTTGAGGAACTTCGAAACTGATTTCCAAAGTGTTGGTAACATTTTACATCTCATCAGCTATGTATGAGGGGTCTAGTTTCTCCACATCCCATCAACACTTGTTGATGTTGTCTTTTTTATTTTAGCCATCTTAACAGATGTAAAGTAGTATCTCATTGTGGGGTTTTTTTTTTTTTTTGGTGAGGAAAATTAGCCCTGAGCTAACATCTGTTGACAATCCTCCTCTTTTTGCTGAAGAAGATTGGCCCTGGGCTAACATCCCTGCCTGTCTTCCTCTACTTTATATGTGGGATGCCTGCCACAGCATGGCTCGATAGGTGGTATGTAGGTCCACTCCCAGGAACCGAACCTGTGAACCCTGGGCCACCAAAGTGGAGCGTGCGAACTTAACCACTACGCCACCGGGCTGGCCCCTCATTGTGGTTTTAATTTGCATTTCCCTAATGTCTAATGATGCTGAGCATCTTTTCATTTACTTTGTGGCCGTTTGTATGTCTTTGGAGAAATATCTGTTCAAATCTTTTGCTTATTTTTAAATATATAGTTATATATTAAATATATATATAATAATATATAATTATGTATTATATATTATACAACAATATACAATAAGATTTGGATACAAGTCTTTTACTGGATATACGATTTGCAAATATGTTTTCTTTCTGCCATCCTGTGAGTTGTTTTTTCACTTTTTTGGTGGTGTCCTTTGAAACACATTTTAATTTTAAGTCCCGTTTATCTATTTTTTTTCTTTTGTTGCTTGTGCTTTTGGTATCGTATCTAAGAAATCATTGCCTAACCCAAGATCACAAAGATTTACTCCTGTGTTTTATAGGTTTAGCTCTTACATTTAGGTCTTTGATACATTTTGAATTAATTTCTGTATATGATGCAAGTCTGTTCGGACTTGATTTTCTTATCTGAGGTGGAGGAGAAGGTGTATTTGGAGAACACTGGTATATCCACAACGTCTTCCTTCCCCCGCCAACCCTAGTGTCTAGTGTTTCTTATGTAGTGTTGCAATCGCTGGACAGGCAGAGAGTGAGATCAAGTGCCTGTCTGAACTAGTCTCAGTGTTTTCTAGGTGGAGATTCATACTGTATTCAAATCTTAGGAGTAAGCTTACAGGACTCTTGGCTCTAATGTTGCCCTTTGTATGCAGAAAGCTTCAAAGAGATCTGTGTTTCTCTTTTGGAAGATGGCACATTAGCAGAAAATTTAATTCTTGTAAATAGATAACCTCTTTGAGTTCAGGCAGGTTTCTTTATCCTGAGTGTTCGTATGAAGGTGGGAGAGGGAGATTTTACGGTATTAAGGTATTAAGATTATGGCTAACAAGGGGGTATGTATTTTTTCCTTCCCCAGGTTCTCAGCTGCTGCGGGAATTGAAAAAGATGGATGACAAAGCCCTTTTGGTGGAAGTACAGCTTTTAGAAAGCAAAACATACCATGCCCTGAGCAACCTGCCGAAAGCCCGAGCTGCCTTAACCTCTGCTCGAACCACAGCAAATGCCATCTACTGCCCCCCTAAATTGCAGGCCACCTTGGATATGCAGTCAGGTAACGCTCACAGCTACTCATGGGATGTTTTTTAAAGCTTATCTTATCTCACAGGTGGAAGGAATGGGGGATTGGGACTGGAGAATAAAATTGGCTGATTCAGCTCATGCTTCATCAGAAAAATGAGTTAGAAGGCTGCCTCTCTAACTAGCTGCCACACTGATATTAACTTGCTGTTAACTGCCTAAAATACATTAAGAACATGCTTATCCATGGTTGACTAGGCAACCTGATTGTTAGAGCCAAGACCCTCGAGAGGTCTTACTTAGGTTTCAAAAGCTCCTTCAACTTCCATCTTAGTCACTTACTCAGGATGTAGTAGCATTTCTTTCCAGGATTGGACTAACCCAAGTGTGTTGTCACTTGGAGACCTTTGTAAAGCATGTTGGACTTTTCCAACGGGCCTCTCAGATCAGGGCCAAGGAATGACCCCCCAATTTCAGTCAAGTGTAGTGGATAGCGTTCTGATGGAGTGTCTGAATGTTGTGGCTAGGAGGCCATAGATTGGCAGAATACTTTTTCTTGTAGTCAGCAGCTTTTATTAGTTACAATTTACTGACCTCATTGAAGGAGCACTGGAATTGAAGGCAGAAGACTATTCAAGCCTTGGTGTTACCTCTCTGCAATCCTTGTTTCTGTGTCTGTACAAGAGAGATAATACCTGCCCAGTTTGCCTCTTGGGTATTGTGAGTATCAAATGGCATGTTTTGTCATTCAGAGGTTAAGAGCAGAAGCTCTAGAAACCAACTTTCCTAGGTTGAAAGTTTGGTTCTGCCAGTTTCTAGCTGTGTGACTTTTGGCAAGTTACTTAATTTGTCTTTAGCTCATCTGTAAAATGGTGATAATAATTGTACCTCCTTATAGGATCATGGTGAGGATTAAATGAAATGATGAATGTGAAGGTCTTGTCACAGTATCTAACTTTTACCAAATAGTGGCACTTTCTTTAAGCTGCTACTCTTTCATTATGCCTTTCCTTCATGGTCAGGAGATGAACTTGCATCTTATTTCTCGGAGGAAATAGAGGCCATTTTTACGTGAACCCTCTTGACTTCTGTTTCTTCTCCAGAATTTGTATCACTATCCATTTTTACCCCTTATCAAGAGTGATCCTTCTGCCTGTCCTTTTGTTTCATTCTAAGTCTTTAGTCTTTCTTCTCCCCTTGGATCTTCCTCTCAGTCTTTGGACCACCCCCGCTGAAAAAGCACAGCCCTTTCTCCTTTTTAAATTGCTATCATCTTTTCTCTTAAGCTTCTTGAAAAAGTTGAAAGAGTATCCTTACTTTGGTATCTCTATTGACTCCCTGAAAGAAGTCAATAACTCCGTTATAACCACTGACTTTTAGGGGGGATTTTCACCCTGTTTAACACTCTAGTCTTCTTTGACATCACTGTCTTCTTGGTTCCCTTCCCTTGACTAGTTATCCTCAGTCACGCTTTGTTGTTTCCTCTTCCTTCTGACTGCCTCTTAAGTGTGAGTGTTTCTCAGTGTTGTTTTCTTAGTTTTTTTTCCCTTCCTGTTCTCCCTGTCTTCTGTCTAATCCTATACTCTCCCATGGCTTTAGCTACCACATAACGCTAATGATCTCCTCATCTAGATCTCCAGTCGCTTCCCTCTCTCCTAAAGTCCAGATTCATATTTTCAGCTGCATAATGGACATACATACCTAAATGTTCCATAGGTATCTCAATCTCAACATCTAAAACCAAAATTATTACCTGACCCCTCCCCTGGCAACCAGTCTTTTCTACATTTCCGATTTTAGTTAATGGTATCATGATTGACTTAGTTGCTCAAGCTGTTGTCTTTGGAGTAATTTTGACTCCTTCCTCTCCTTCACCCCTCATATCCAATCAGTTGCCAGATCAGGTTGAATCTGTCTCCAAATCGGCCCTTTTCCATCTCTACAATCCCTGCTGTAATTACTGCCTAGACCACCGGAGTAGTCTTTTACTCATGTAACTGTCCCTAGTCACTTTACCCAATTCATCTTCCTTACTGGTCCTAAAGTAATTTTTTTTGAAACACAGATCTGATCATGTAACTCCTTTGTTTAAAATTCTCCAGTGGCTCCCCGTTATCCCCAGGCTAAATTTTACTTTAACATGGCATTCAAAAGGAAGGCATCCTTCCTTTTCATCCTTGTCTCTAGTTTTCAGTCCTAGTCACCAAATGACTTCATGTGTTACTGCTTCTGTGCCTTTATATATTTTGTCTTCTCTGCTTGGAAGTTTCTCTTTTCATCCTGTCCCCTTGGCAAACTCCTGTGCATCCTTCCCATTCAAGCTCAGATGTCTCCTTTTCAGTGCCTTCTTTGCTTTTGGACTTATCAGAAGTATATTCTTTTGTATGTATTATGGTACTAATCTCCTTCTTTCTGTTTTGGTGACCATTTTTCACTGTGAGACTATGAGCTCCTGAGGGCCTTAGTCACATGTGTTTCTTCTTTAGTAGTTTATCAGTACTTGGGACATGGTGGGCCCTCATTAATATTTGTGTGGAATGAGTGACAGTCTAGTTTTATATTTTTGTGTTTTTTTAATAATAAACCTCATATGCCAACCGTGATGCTTATAGTCCTAATGTGGCCCCTGTTTACTAATGTGTGTGGGAAAGCAGTATGCCAGTTCTTGGGCGTTATTTTACTTTAGTTTTATTTTAAACCAGTCTTGTTTTGGGTCTGGTCTGTTCTAGGTCTGGACTGGCAGGTCTGGGAAAATGGGGATTTTTCTCATGTAGTTTAGCAGTGTTGATAGTTTGTTGGATATTCTTGAGGGAGCTCTTCTTGGCTGCAGAGAAGGGCAGGTTTTCTCTAGGCCTCTATAGTTAAGAACAGCAGTAGAAGGATCTGATTCCTTCAGCCTCAAAGTAGGAAGCTTTTTGGGTAGGGTAAAAGTACTGGGGTATGGCACATATCACTCAATAAATGGTTCTTAAGTCAGAAGTTCCCAGCTGGTGTGCCAGGCACACAAGTATGTGACAGGTGGGTTAAAAGTGTGCTGAAACATTGATCCCTTGGGGTCACGTGTAAGCAGTTTCATCCTTTTACTCCATTGTGCCGAGTATTTTCTACATGTACCTTGATGTGAAAAATGTTGGGAAGTCCTGTGGTAAACAAATAGATGAGGCTGAAGTCTAGAACCTTATAAGGGATTGAGGCAGAATTAGAACTGATATATAGACTCCTAGGGCTTAGATGCCTCCCAAGCTAGAAGGAACTAATTTTCATATTATCCCAAGAAATAGCATAGGTTGGAAGTAATAGATTCAAACAAAATTAGGCTTGTTGGGAGCAACCCAATTTCTAGACAGTAGAGAATTGGTTGGATGTAGTATGGTATATTAGCCTTAGGAAATACTTCTTAACTGTGAACAAAATTAAGTTCATGGATTTGGCATTATGTGAAATCTGTATACTGATTGCATCTAGGCAAAAGTATATCCGTAAATGACAAATCTCTGAAATGAGACTATAAGAGGTTGAAATTTTTTTCTCCTATGAAAGCTGCTTACATATGAAAATGTCAGACTTAGAAAAGCTATCTTAAAGAAATGGTTGATGGTATTAAAACAGGTCATTCAGGCAGTCTAGGGATGTTTGGGTCAACTTTCTGATCTGTGAAGGTGATGTCATGGGGGGTAAACATGGCTTTTTCTAGTGGCTCCAAAAGATAGCAGGACTGCAGTGGTGGTGAGAAGCATGGGAAAAGATATTACAATATATGGTTTTTAGAGTTGGGTCTCTAACTCCTTTGGAATTTATATTGGCAAGATGACATTGAACTGGGAGGCCAAAGACCTGGGTTCTAATGATGGCTTTGCCGTTAGCTTGCAGTGATTTGGGGCAGGTTGTTTATAGTTTTCTGATCTCATCAATAAGTAGATGGGGTTGGGATAGATTTCTGAGGCCCTTCACAGCTCTGATCTTTTATAGTTCTATTATTTCATATGGTTTTTATCTCTTTCTTTTCAATGTCCAGGTATTATCCATGCAGCAGAGGAGAAGGATTGGAAAACTGCATACTCATATTTCTATGAGGCATTTGAGGGTTATGACTCCATCGATAGCCCCAAGGCCATCACATCTCTGAAGTACATGTTGCTGTGCAAAATCATGCTCAACACGTAGGTGCACATTAACTTTGGGATATGAGGACTCAAGTCCTTCAAATAAGTTTTTCTGCCATGGCAGAGATGGCTTGGGCAGGGAGTTTGGCCAGTTACAAAAGTGGCAGCAGCCTCCTCTGAGGCTGGTTGAGGTAGAATGAGAGGATTGAAGGTAGTCAGAGCACTTGTGCATGCTAATCTTTCAGAATCTGGGAGACAGATTTTAGAAATCTCCTTCTCAGCCCCTCTTAGAGTGTTCTCATCCTGCAGTTATTCTGTCTGGGGAGTTGCAGAGCATAGGACAGGGGCCCAGGACATAGCTTACAGACCAGCACCGGCCAGCTGGGCCACCCATAATGGGGGTGGGTTAAGGAAGAGGTTAAGGGGAGGTTTGAAAAAGGGGACAACAGTAAGTATGACAGATTTTTTTATAAAGAATTCTACAGAATTTATCCACATTCTTTTGGGAAAAAAATGAGATATTGACTGGGATTCTTTGTGGATCTTCGGATTACACAAGGATTGTGGTTTTGTTTTTTTTTTTTGTGGGGAAGACCAGCCCTGAGCTAACATCTGTTGCCAATCCTCCCCTTTTTGCTGAGGAAGACTGGCCCTGGGCTAACATCCGTGCCCATCTTCCTCCACTTTATATGGGACGCCACCACGGCATGGCTGACAGGCAGTGCATCTGCGGGCGCCCGGGATCCGAACTCGCGAACCCTGGGCTGCCAAGCGCGGACTAAACCGCTGCGCCACCGGGCGGCCCCAAGATTGTGGTTTTTTTTTTTTTTTTTTTTTCTTTTTTTTTTTGTGTGAGGAAGACCAGCCCTGAGCTAACATCCATTTGCTAATCCTCCTCTTTTTGCTGAGGAAGACTGGCCTTGGGCTAACATCCGTGCCCATCTTCCTCTACTTTATATGGGATGCTGCCACAGCATGGCTGACAAGCAGTGTGTCGGCAGGCGCCCGGGATCCGAACCCATGAACCCCAGGCTGCCAAGCGCGAACTAAACCGCTGTGCCACTGGGCCGGCCCCAGGATTGTGTTTTAATAAGACCTGTTTTACTGAGATTTGAGTTAACACTTACCATTCTGCCTGTTGGGTCTATTACTTTGGTAAGGTTCAGCTTTCTTTTTAATGGTGGAGTTTTTCTGCTCATTAGTGCTGAACTTCGGCCAGAGTGTGGAAAGCCTGGCTTCTGCAATGTGAGGGGCATAGGGATTTAGGGGTGGGGGCCGATTACCTCAGTGGGCAGAGTCTTCTCAGTGGAATTCTGAGAAAGAAATTTGCCTAAACGTATACTTAGAAACATAATATCCTGGAACCATTGACCGAGTTTGTCTTTTTTTCTAGCCCAGAAGATGTCCAGGCTTTGGTGAGCGGAAAGCTTGCGCTTCGGTACGCGGGGAGGCAGGTAGGGAATACCTTGACTGCAGTTCTATCTCTACGCACCCTGAGGCCTGCATGTTGTCAGACATGATGTTCAGTGAGACCGGTGCTCTTCAGGTCTCCATTCTATTCTTCATTTTTTTTTTTCTCCTTCTTTCCCTTAAGCCCATTCAGTATATTTCCTATACTGTTAAATTCTTGGCCTGAAAAGTCAGTGTTTGGTGCTCTTATGGACATCAGGTGGTTTGAGGGACTTACAGAACTGAAGTCTAGCATTTGCAGCGAGTTAGGCTGCGTTTGGCTTTGACCAGAAAATTATCTACCATGAGTTGGACTTGGAAATTTAACATGTGCAGAATATAAAATCTTGGATTCTCCAAGAGTCTTCTGGAGCCCAGTAAGTTCTGGTATACTGGTGCTTTAGGGAGATCGATTGCTTGGTGCAGAAACTAGGTTTTGATGACTCACCCAAGTGCTTCTTTTATCAGTACCTTTCCACTCATGTCCTCAGTTTTGGGTGTGGTACAAGAAAAAGCCTTTGATGGTTGGTAGCTCTTTTTGTGGTACCTTTTGTGCCTGAGTAGGTATGAGTGTGACCTGTGTAAAGATGATGTCTCAGATGTTTGCACCATCCCTTCTTTCTGCTTTGCTTGATTATGACTAGTAAAGTAAAGCTGGCTTTCTAGATTTCAAATGCAGTTGTCTCTGAACAGCAGACACGTTGCCTCTCCCACTGTATCTTTGGAGGAATGGCCACAATAGATAATTTCTTCCTTCTCTACAAGTGACTGTAATTGGATTTTCATCAGAAAAAGTTTCAGATGAGCTTCTAGTTTTGACCAAAAGAATACTGGTTATTACTATAGTGAAAGACTGACTACCCTATTTAAAACTAGAGTTGAGGAGACAGGCTAAGAGACGTCAAATGTCCAGGACAAGTTCACGTAACTAGTAACGGTGGAGCGAACTTGGGTTATTTGGCTGAAAGTTACAGGCTTTTCTCATCACAGTTGTTCTGTCTATAGGACAAATGCTGGAGACAAACAACATTAACGATGAGCTTTGCACCATTTTAAAATTCTGCTGTATAAGACAGGCCATCCTTATTTAAGTATGTAGGCTGGTACGAGAGGAGCTCCTTCTGGTCCTGTACCTTGATGACAGCTTTTAAGCAGCAGTCAGCCCGATCTCCTAGAAAGATGAATGTTGTACATTTCTTGCTGAGTGGAGACTTGATAGCTTGGTTAGGTGCCTTTTATATAACCAGGTTAGAAGTTGTCCTCATCTGTTCATTGTGCCTGCATCACTCTGGGGTTTTAACATTCAGTGTAATATGTGGAACTTTGATGCCTCAGCCCTAATGAAAGTAGACCTGGTCTGTGCTGTGTACCAAACCTAGCAGGAATGAGTCTTGATAAGGCACAGATATGATCAGGTCTAAGGGCAGGAAGGAGTCTGGGAGGATGGGGAGTCTTGGAGGAGGGGGAAAGAAATCAGTTCTCTGGCCATTTTCCCTTTTAGCTTGTCATCTTTGGAGAATGCTGTGTCAGGGCCTATTTTTGGGGAAAACTTTCTATTTCCTAGTATTTTTAAGTTGTTTCAGATTTCAAAGGGAAATTGGTTGGCACACAATAGTATTCTTCTAGCTTTTCTTCCCAGGCCTCTGAAGAACAATGGTGGGGCCTGTTCTTACTTGCAGCTAGAAGTTAAATGGACGTAGCATACTGCTTATGAGACTTTTTTGGTGGGATGTGAGTGCACAGAATGATCACTTTTGCTGTTTTTCTCTTTATTCTTAGACAGAAGCATTAAAGTGTGTGGCTCAGGCTAGCAAGAACAGATCACTGGCAGATTTTGAAAAGGTAAGCACGGTATGGTATTGGGTTGGTAGGGAATGGGTGGAGGAGGAGGGATATTTATGGTCATGCGCTGCTTAACGACAGGGATATGTTTAGAGAAGTGTGTTGTTAGGGGATTTCGTTGTTGTGTGAACATCATTGAGTACTTACACAAACCTAGATGGTGTAGCCTACTATATACCTAGTCTTTATGGTACTAATCTTATGGGACCACTGTCGTATATGTGGTCTGTTATTGACCGAAATGTCATTATGCAGTGCATGACTGTAAGTACTTTTTTGAAAAACTTTTTATTTTAAATAATTATAGTTTCACAAGAAGTTGCAAAGATAGTAGAGTGATCCCATGTGCCATTCACCCAGTTTTCCCCAATGGTTATATCTTAATTATAGTACAGTATCAAAACCAGGAAACAGTTAAGTACTTTTGTACAGTGAAACTTGTTGAATTGTAATACCTCATTTACATACAGTACCTTTCAATTCCAGAAAGTTCTTTCTCTCATCCTTTTTTCATTTTGATTTTTCACGAGAAACCTATTATCTGCATTTTTTGGTTGAGGGAGCTGGGATTCAAAGAGGATGCCCGAAGTCACTCAGTTAATATGTCTCAGGGTTTAATTCCAGGCCTAATGTTTGTTCCACACGGCACGGTCTTAGGTATTCCTTCAGCTCCAGAAATGCTAGGTCTGCTTCTCCTCTGTATACAGACAAAAGAGAAGTCTTGATGTGTGCATCTGGACCAAAAGACACTTCCTTGGGGTGACGTTCTAGGCTTGCTTTGCCTTCTGTGCCTTTTACTCAATGTTTGCAAAGGTTTGAAAAGGGAGAAAAAGTCTAAGAAGTAGAGTGAGACTTACATATTCTTTTCTGAACCTCTCTCTTTGTCTGTGTATAATGGCCAACTTAATAAAAACAAACCTAGATCCAGGAAGAAAAACTTAGTGTGGATGGAAAAAGATCATGTGGTTCTCACTGTCCCCAAGATTCATCATCTTCCTGGAGGTTTCTTGACAGTTTCATTTCCTTACTTGGCATGATTTGCTTGCTTCCCTTAACTCCTTATAGCACAGCTGACATGAGGCTGGGATATTGGGACCATTATTAAAGGTAAATAAATCACATACATGAATAAACAAACAGTCTAGATTGTTTTATCGTAAAGTTTGGGATGTTCAATGGAACACTTCTATTAGCGGTTCCTTGGAAAAAGGGTCTGTGGTCAGGTATTTAGGAAACACTGGGGCTAAACAAATTGAGAAAGGTACTGTGTTTTCTGTGAAGTGCAGAGCTTTACTGTGCTGATGTTCCTTGTACAACTCCAAGAGCTAGCTGTGGAATTCAGCATTTCCCGTTATTTAACCTCAGAATTCTTTTTCTTTTTTCACAGAGACCCTGTTTGTTTTGTGGAAGACATTTTGAGAACTGCTTGTATAGTTAATTTGGCTTACAAGCCAGGCTGCTCTTGTGGCTTACATGGTTTGAGCTGTCAGTGTGAGGCTTTCGGACAGAAAGATGGTGCCTAGGGTGGCTCCATCCTTTGGTTCTTGATACTCCTTTCTTCTGCCTTCTATCATGGCTGTTTGTGTGAAGTCTCCCCAAATCCTCCAGAACTTCAGTCAACCGTATAGTTACAAGGGCCGGCAGACTACTTAGGAAGCTAGGAGTAGTATGACTTTCAGGTGCTTCTCTCTGTCAATCTGTGACCGGCTCTTTTGGCAGGCCCTGACAGATTACCGGGCAGAGCTCCGGGATGACCCAATCATCAGCACACACTTGGCCAAGTTGTATGATAACTTACTGGAACAGAATCTGATCCGAGTCATTGAGCCTTTTTCCCGAGTACAGGTAAGAATCCGCCTGGGGACTCTAGCCATTCTTTTGTGGGAGGGGGTTTCTGACCGGGCATCCTCACTGTAGCCCCTCCCTTCCCAAACTGATCCACAATAGGAACTTTCTTCCAGGGGTGTGCATGGTGGGCAAGAGGCCACCAAGAGCTTGGGATTTTCTTGACAGGGAACGAGAGTCGATGAGAGGGATGCTGTGGGGTAGAGGCTGGTGAGATTGCCTCTGCTTATATTCAGTTCAGTCTCCTCCTGGCTTTTGTAGTCATCACACATGTGGTAAATGTTTTTTTCTGATGTGTGGGACAGGAGTGTGTTTATTGTCTGTAGTGATGAAGGGCAGGCAGATGGACATAGCACAAGAGACCTAAAAACAGCCAAAGAGAGTCCGGTCGTGTAGAGACATTCAGCAGGATTTCAAGAGATACAGCTATTCCCCACCCCACCCCCACCCCCATACTAGAGGCAAAGGTAAAACTTTTAGTGTTGGTGTCTCTCTACCTTTCCTTTTAGATTGAACACATATCTAGCCTCATCAAACTCTCCAAGGTAAGGAGTCCTGAGCTTGTGTTGGGGGGGTAGGAATGGGGAAAGGAGCATGTGGAGGGGCTGGCATTGACACCCAGTGGGCCTTGTTGGACAGCTCCCAAACTTCTCAGTGGGGATTGGGGACCATGGGCTCAGAGCTGGAGCTGCATTATTGTTATTTTGTTTTCAATCCATTTGCCGAAAGACTCTTATACATGTGATCTCTGACTAGTGGATGCTGGTCCCTTTAATCATGTGCTTTGATTTTAGGCCGACGTGGAAAGGAAATTATCACAGATGATTCTTGACAAGAAATTTCATGGTGAGTAACAGTCGCACAGGCGAGGGGGCTGGTGGTGGTGATGAAATGGTTGAAGAGGCATCATGCTCTTGTTTATCTTGAAAGAAGATGTTCCATTTGTTTCACCTGGTCATTCCCTGGGATCCTTGCCCCTCTTATCCCTGTGATGAGAGTGTATAATGAACATGCACAGGTGGAACAGAGAGATGAGTTGTTTTCCCCTCTTTTCTGGAGACAGTGAGGCAGCTAGGGAGCAGGCTGCTTCTCAGATGCTTTTGTGTCTAATCCCTTCTTTTACCTGGGTTGCCCTTGTGTTTCCTGCAGGGATCTTGGACCAGGGGGAGGGTGTCTTGATTATTTTCGATGAACCCCCCGTAGATAAAACTTATGAAGCTGCTCTGGAAACAATTCAGAACATGAGTAAAGTAGTGGATTCCCTCTACAACAAAGCCAAGAAACTGACATAGGTGAGTGCTGGCTCCGGGACCTGGGCCCGGGCAGCGCTGTCTTCTGCCTGTCAAGACTGAAAGCCTCCTGGTGGCCTGCGGCTTCCCCGATTGACACTGCTCTGTCTTCTCTTGCAGAGTTGGATCTGTAGCGGTCCTTTGGAGAGTGTGTGTGGCGGGAGAGTGAACCTTTGGGGGAAATGCTAGGAGATTCTTTTTTTGTTTATGTTCTACTTTTCGCTCGGAAAGTTTTTAAATCCTCATTTGGTGCATCTGTATTCCAGCCAATAGGTGTGCCAGTTTTCATGTAATCTTTACTGGCCCAACTTGGGAGTGGGGAAATTGCTTAAAAAAAAGAAAAAGAAAAAAAAAAGGTTATTCTAAATAAAAGGAAAAAGGCTTACACTACCTAAAGCTGTGCTCTCTGCCTCCTGGGAGAGGGCCACAAAGCTAGGCGCTCCGCCAACCACTGGGGCTCCTAATTCACCTGCTGGGCGTCACTTCTCCTCCTCTTCAGAATTGGGTGTTTGCCTGACCATCAAAGCAACAACTTTTTATTCTGTTTGTACTGAACCAAAACAAACAACTGTGTATAGACTGCTGTTTTCTTTTTTATTTGAAATGAGGCGTTTCGGTGTTCTCTCCCCTGCTATATGGCCTGTCCACCTGCCTTCCCCCCCAACCAATGGCTCCAGCAGACTGGCCGAAGGTCCCACCGCCGCCGCCACAGCAGCAGCAGCAGCACCTGCATGGCTCCACTCCGACCTGTGAAGGAATGGGGATGAGGCCAGGAGCTAGCGTCCGCCACGGCCACACGGGGAGCAGTGTGGGCCCTCAGGGGGCCTGCTGTGCATGTGGCTCTTTTTAACACAGTAAACTAGATTAGACGTCAGTGTTTTAATTGCCCCTCTCCTCTGCTCTTTTCTCTCTCCCTTCTTTTTCCCCTCGCTAAACCAGGAGACCATCACATGTCTCTCTCCCTTCTTCCTTCCCCCCTCCAGGGGAGTCAGGCTGTCTGAAATCCATCAGCTTCCCTCCCTGTCCCACTCCTCTCCTGCTGTCAGATGGATTTATTCCTTTTTTAAACAGTGAACATCGGAAATGAGACTGTGGGGTGTTTCTTGTCTTTTTTTAAATTTTTTGTTGGGTTTTCAAGCAACCTCATGTCCAGGGAGCTTCTTTATTTACCTCGTAGAAATCGAACGGATGGGAGGTAGAGCACTGTATTTCAGCATGCTTTGTTTTATGAGGAGATTACATAGCAAGGCTTTAATGCCATTTGGGCAGGTAAGCTTCTGCACCTCTGTTGTGCTCAGCTATATTTTCTTCTTCTCATCTCCTCTTTGTCTTCTCTCTTTTCCTCTCCCCCTCTTCCTGCCTCCTTCCTGCTGGCCTCCTTTGATCTTTCTTTCCCCTTTTCAGATTATCCTTCCAGGTTTTCGTAATAAATTTATATTTTGTAAAAGGATTTTGTTGTACCAGGTTTTGCATCCTGACTGAATCTGACTGGCTTTTATTTTCCTCTCCAAAATCAGGTTTTTTGTTCTCAACATCTCTCCCCATCATGTCCAGTTACTGTTTTGGTTTTGGCACCATCAGTATCAAATGTACAAACGGTTCTTGCTAACCAACACCAGGTATATCTGATGTTCAGATGAGTTCCAATAAAAACAATTTTTTTTCAAAAAGTGTCCTTTCTTGAGTGCTGGAGGGCTTCTATCAAGTCCATACAGCTCTGTGTACCCTCTAGACTGGACAGAGCCCTGCTGTCTCATTTGCTTCATGGGAGACCTTTAGATCCGGGGTAAACTGGAGGGCTTTGGGGGAGAAAGTTGGTCTGTGAGGTCTGAAATACGGGGAATGGTGTTCCGGTATCTTTCTGTTTTTCCAAGGAACGTGGTCCAGAGAGGACATGGGGTTTGGGTTGTAATATCCTCTGAGCCTATTTCCTCATCTGCACGATGAGGATGGTGCTTCCTTGGTGGGTAATTGTGGTGTGAGGGTTATATGAAGTCATGGAAATGCAAGTGCCTGGACAGTCCTGACATTCAATTGTGGTTTAGTTTCCATCTGGAATCTTCCAGAAGCAATGATTTTCATACTGCCCCTCAGATCCTGAGATCTGAGTTCTTCTGAGGGGCTCTGGGAACACTGGGAGGGAGAGGTGAGCTCTAGCCACCAACTCCACTTCAGTCTGAGCAACTCTGCTGTTGTCTGTTTTAGTATCATGTCTCTGTGTATACTTTTACTTGCAGGAAGTTTTTCTTTAATGAAGGACTTTAAAAAATATTCCAAAGGGATCCAGAGCTGGAGCAGAGGGAAGGGGGTTCCTAAGCCTGGGGCAGCTGAGAGGAGCTCACTCAGGCAGCAGCCCTTTCCTCTGCTCCCTTTGCAGGTCTGATGACTTCCTTTAGCCCTGTGCTGTCCAGTGTGTAGCCACTGGCCACATGTGGCTGTTGAGCCCTTGAAATGTGGCTAGTTTGAATTGATGCACTGCAAATGTAAACACAAAGCAGACTTTGAAGACTTAGTATGAAAAGAATGTAAAATAGCTCAACTTTTTATATATGTATATATATGTTGAAATATTTTGAGCATTACTGGGTTAAATAAAATGTTATTAAAATTCACTTATTTTTTACTTTTTTAATGTGGCTACTAGAAAATGTTAAATTACCTATGTGGTTTGCATTTGTGGCCCATGTTATATAAAATTTTTGGACGTTGCTGCTCTAGACCTTCAGGACTGATGGCTTCCTCTTCCAGGCCTCAAATAAGCTGAGTCTAGGCTGCTGAGAGGGTCGGGGAGCCCCTGGGCTGACCTGGGCTTGGCTCCCTCGTCTAGGGACCGTTCCTGGCACCAGCCTTTATGGTGTCAGGGCTTTGTTGTGTGTTAATGAAATACTGATGGTGTTGGGAGCAGAGGCTGAGGCACTTGGCTCTGGAGCCCTGCTGTATGCTCGTTATGTAATCTGTGCTGCCCAGAAGGACCACTAGATGTTGCTCTGTGATCCCTGAAAGAACAAAGCATGACTTCCTCAGGAGCTCAGCCCTGCTTTATTTGGAACCCTTTCTGGGAGCTAGCTGACTGGAGCCTTGGCCTCCCTCCTTTGGGGTGGTGTGGGAAGGGGGCATGCAGAGGGTGGAGTATCTCAGACGATACATGGGTATCCCAGCCCAGCGGCGCAGATAACAAGCAGGTTGGCTCTTCTGGCAGCTAGAGATAGGCTATATCTTAAATAGGCTGATTGTTGGGGGGTGGGGTTTAGAGGTCCTCCTTGCAATTTTCTGATGAAGATTGGGAAGAAAACAGCTCTGCATCAATCAGCTGGGTCTGCCTTTTGGGTCCTTGATTCTGCCATTTCTGGCAGATTATTGCCCTTTCTTCCTGGCTTTGCAGTTGGAGCACTGTTGGGAGTTTGAGGGTGGTGGTGGTGGGTTGAGTGAGCAGAGGAACTGTGTGGTGCCTTGAAATAGGCAGAACAGGCATGACACGGGTGGACATGGGTTCTAGACAACCCCTTCCCTCAGTCACAACAGCAGTGGGCTGGCAGCACCCCCCCCATTCATGCTCTGCCGCAAACATGACTTTGTCTTTGACAAGTGTGAGGTTAGGGTAGCTCTGCCAAGAGCTTTTTTTGAAGGTTAGGGAAAAGCTGGCTGGATGAAGCCATGAGAGGACACCAGAGTGCGGCCAGGCTGGAAAAGGCCCAGGCAAACATATGCTGCTTTGGCTTAGGAAACGGGCTGGGGTGAGGTGGAGCTTGGTACTGCCCACCGTGAATTAGAATTAGCTAGAATTAGGGTAACAGGGTGGATCTAGATAGTTTTAAGGGGTGGATTACAGGCTTAGAAATCTAGGCATATTTTGGGAAATGGAAAGCATTTAACCTTTGCTCAACACCAGAATCTGAAGGGGACCTTGAGAAAAGGCAATGTGGACATGGCCAACTCAGGAGCTGGGCCTCTCCACTAGGGGCTGGAGGGAAAAAGGCTGGGGTTCAGCTTTGCCTTCGGAAGAGAGTCACTGGTCCAGGGGAGATGGAGGTGATTACTTCTTAGAGCTTCTTACTGTAGAGAAAGGGAGTTGAGGACAGCTCCATTTGAAGAGCAGGTAGGGGCTGTAACTGAGGAACATTGAGAGGGAGGGAGTCTGCCTTCATCTTCTAAGTTAAGATGACAGCTGCTGTGGATGTTTCTGGAGGGCTTTGGAAGAAGTAGCCCTCAGTACAGAGCAATGCATGTTCTACTATATGGCCACCAAGGTCCCTAAAGCTTTCAATTGCCACTACTGATGGAGAAATCTCTGGGTAGTACATAAGCAAATTCTAGTATTTTCTGACGATAGTAGCATTGTTCTGAATGATACCAGATTTCTTTTTCTGTTCTCCTTAGGGCAGTAGGCAGAACTGGCAGAGCTGGCACAGGTCGACAGCCTGGTGTGGTGGAGTGTTCTGGAGTCAGGGAATTGGGTATTCTCTGGATTGCCACTTCCTCGTGGTGATAGTTGGGACTAAGATATGGTTTGAGTCTCCTGTTTCCCAGGTTTGTGGTCAAATCTGAATCAATCTCCAGAACCAAACTAAAAGAATAACAAATGAAAAATGGCCTTTGTGAAGGATCTGGATTCTTGTCAGAACAGTTATTAGAACCAGAAATTTTCTAGCACCAAGTCTTCAAATTATAAATGTTGAGAATGAAAAACATTTAAATCAGGGGATCAGAGGCTGGTTAGAGCAGCAGTGGCTTGTTTAACTATAAACAGATAAGCGGGCGAGTAGAAATTGAGGTCACATTTGTGATGGCCTCACTATTGGGTCATCTCTGGGATAGCGGCTGAGCCAGGGGCCTCAGGGCCCTGTCCCAGGTGTGTGGGAAAGCTAGTCGCTGTTTGTGGAATGGCCTAGAACTGCCTACGCCTCTCCTGCCTGGATTTCTGACACCTACCTGGGCCGTGGGCATTTACTGGGGATGGGGGAATGGAGGTCCCAGAGGGGAGGGCGCTAAAACCGATGGGTCAGTCTGCTCCGGATGCGCGTCGCACTCAGGCTGCCTCAGCAAAGGCTTCGCCTCTCCTGCCTTCCTCCCCGAGCTCCCTAGCTTCTTTCCCGGGGGACGAGGATGATAAATGAAAGGAGGGAGTTCGGCCTCCGTGGATAGCTTCTCGCGCGGCTCGGGGGCCAGCCTCAGCCCGGGCGGGCCGCGCGTCGCCAGGGCGGGGACGCGGCCGAGAGCGCCCCCGCGGCCCGCAGCTGTGGGCGCCGCGGCGGGAACAAAGGCAGCACGTGTCTGGGCGGGGCGGCGGGCGGGGTCGGCCCTCGGCCCCGCCCCGCCCCCGGCGCTCCCCACTCGCCCGAACTCGGCGGCGCCGGGCGCCCGAGACTCTCACGCGGCAGGGCTGCTGCTGGCGCGGCGGCGCAGAGCGGGCGGCGAGCAGTGCGGGAGGGGGCGGCCTCCGAGCGGCGGGGCGGGGCCGGCGCCGCGAGTACCCGCCGCCGCCGCCGCCGCCGCCCGAGTCCGGGTCCTAGATGGGGCGCGGCGAGTAGAGGCGCCTCGGGCTCGCGGCCGCGTCCCTGCCCGCACCGCGCGAGGCTCGTGCTGAGGACGGCGGCGGCCCCGGCTCCCCGGCGAGACCAGGCCCGCTGGGGCCGGCGCGACGCCGCGCGCGCAACCCCGAGAGGGAGGCCGCTGAGGTGCGCGCCGGCGCGGGCGCGGGAGCGCGGCGGCCGCGAAGGCGGTCGAGCGGGGGGCGGGGCCGCGGCGCCTGCAGAACCTTGGACAGAAGCTCCGGAGCCGCCGCCGCCGCGCGCGAGCCCCGCCGAGCGCCGCCGAGCCGCGGCGCGCATTGCGGAGGGCGCGGAGCGCAGGAGCCGCCGCCTGCCCGGTAAGCCTGCGCGCCGAGGCCGCCGCTGCCCCCGGGGAGCCGGGGCTGGGGTCGGGGCCGCGCGGGGTTGAGGCGGGGGCCCCTCCCGCTGCCATCCGGCCCGCAGCGGCGGCGGCGGGCGGGGGGTGTTGCAGTGGAGGCGGCCAGGCTGCGGCGCGGGGGCGCGGGCGGGGCCGCAGAGCCCGGGGAAGGCCCGGGCCCGGGGTCCAGGTCTGCCAGGACCGCCGAGGCCCGGGCGGAGGAGCGCGGCGGGCGCCCCGCTTGGTGCTGAGAACCATCTTGTTTTTCTCACAGATCCGAAGGGGCAGCACGCGACCCCGGGAGCGCCCCCGCCTCCTCCCCGGGGCCGCCCCGGGCTGGGTGAGCCGCTTTTTCCCTCCGGCCGGCAGGCTGGGCGCGCAGGGGCGCGGGCCCCCGCCCGGCGCGCAGCGGCACCATGGGCACGGTGCTGTCACTGTCCCCCAGCTACCGGAAGGCCACGCTCTTTGAGGATGGCGCGGCCACGGTGGGCCACTACACGGCCGTGCAGAACAGCAAGAACGCCAAGGACAAGAACCTGAAGCGGCACTCCATCATCTCCGTGCTGCCTTGGAAGAGGATCGTGGCCGTGTCGGCCAAGAAGAAGAACTCCAAGAAGGTGCAGCCCAACAGCAGCTACCAGAACAACATCACGCACCTCAACAATGAGAACCTGAAGAAGTCGCTGTCGTGCGCCAACCTGTCAACGTTCGCCCAGCCCCCACCGGCCCAGCCGCCCGCACCCCCTGCCAGCCAGCTCTCGGGCTCCCAGACCGGGGTCTCTTCTTCGGTCAAGAAGGCCCCGCACCCTGCTGTCACCTCCGCAGGGACGCCCAAACGGGTCATCGTCCAGGCGTCCACCAGCGAGCTGCTGCGCTGTCTGGGCGAGTTTCTCTGCCGCCGGTGCTACCGCCTGAAGCACCTGTCCCCCACGGACCCTGTGCTCTGGCTGCGCAGCGTGGACCGCTCCCTGCTTCTGCAGGGCTGGCAGGACCAGGGCTTCATCACGCCGGCCAACGTGGTCTTCCTCTACATGCTCTGCAGGGATGTAATCTCTTCTGAGGTGGGTTCTGACCACGAGCTCCAGGCTGTCCTGCTGACCTGCCTGTACCTCTCCTACTCCTACATGGGCAACGAGATCTCCTACCCACTCAAGCCCTTCCTGGTGGAGAGCTGCAAGGAGGCCTTTTGGGACCGCTGCCTCTCAGTCATCAACCTCATGAGCTCCAAGATGCTGCAGATCAATGCCGACCCACACTACTTCACACAGGTGTTCTCCGACCTGAAGAATGAGAGTGGCCAGGAGGACAAGAAGCGGCTCCTCCTAGGGCTCGATCGGTGAGCCCTACAGCCGGCATCATGGCTCAAGGATTCAATCCATTTTTAAAAATTTATTATTAAATCAGATTTTGTGTACAGTATGTGTCTAGCAAAGCCACCAAGGGCCTCTCCCTTCCCACTTTCTCTCCTTTTGGTTTTTTCAGCCCTACCAAGAACTCTGGGCACTTTTGAACTCCTGAACCTTGTGCAAAATCCAGAAGATATATTCAGAGCCACCCAGGCCCCTGACCTCTCACTTTGGGGAATTCGAAGGACTGATCTGCTTCTGCCACCTGTGCCCTTGCTGGACCAGGGCAGGTGAGGCTGTCCGCTGTTCCCTGCATGGGAGCTGGAGAGGGGCCTCTGGCCAGTTAGCCCAGGGAGGAATTGGCGTTTCTGGTTGGAGGCCCTTTCCTGGCTCCTATTTTGGGTCCATTCTCCTAGAGGCTCCCGGAGCCAGTCACCCTGACTGAGCCATGTGGGGTTGTGAGGCGAGATACCCACCGCCCTGGGACAACCTCTTCAACTGAGGAGAAGCTGGCCTGGTGCAAAGATTGCGTCCTGTCGTTTGACCATGCACGACCCTGGTTTGCTCTTTTTTCTGTTTTAGGGAGAAGGGCTTTCCTTTAGTGGAGACGTGGAACTCACCCCCCAGCCCGGCCCTCTTGTCCCCTGCTCCTAGCCATGTTGCTAGTGTTGGTTAATGAGCTGGTTTGACTCATGAAGTTCTTTCATTTTGGGTCCCAGCTAAAGGGGTGGGGTGAAGCTGGGGACAACTGCTTTCCTGGGTGAAGTTTTTATTTGATTAATGCAGCTTACCCTGTGGCGAAGGCCAGGACAGCTGCAGGTGCCCATTATCAACAGCCTGCTTCCTGGGCAGGTGGGGCTGCCATGTCCGAGACCCAGCCAGTGCCCACCTAAGGGCTAAGGCGTCTTGCTGGTGCACATGACATTTGTTCTGCAGAGCTGGGGGGGTGATGTCAGGGATCAGGGTGATGTGGTAATGATGTACCCCTGCCCCCACTCCTGTTAATTTAAAGCTGTTTCCAAACAGTTCAGTTTCTTCTGAAGATGAAGCCTTGCCCTGCAAGGCCCAGGGAGACAGCTGGATCTTGGAAACAATTACAAGATGGGAGTAGAACTGATGGCTTTGGAAGCCTGCTGTTCTTCAACTGATCATTTGCAGCTGCTGGTTTGGGTTTCCACTTTACCCTAGTGGCTGTAAAAACACATGATGTGTACTTAATCAATTTTCTTTCTAATTCTCCCAGATTGGTGGCTTGGGACTTGGGAGAGGACCAAGAGAAGGGAGCAAGTCTTCCTCCATGGCCCATCAGTCCGGCTTTGGGGAACAAAGACCAATGTGAAGACGCTACAGAGAATTCTCTATTCTAGTCCCAATCCCCCGGGAGTGCTGGAATGGGGGGTCGGGGGGGGGGCAGAGGGTCGTTTTACATAGGATTAGGTTCCAGGTGGCTGCCGATTTCAGCACAAGCACTACTGAAATTCACATAAAAAAGAGAAAGCTGTGAAATTGAGGTCCTGGTTTATGAGGCCTGGAGCAGAGCCTGCTGGCCTGTGGTGGTCCCGGATGAGGAAGAGGGCCTGCCCCTGCTGCGGGAGCATTTGCCCCAGCTGTGCCTCGAGACCCGCGCTGAGCCATTCCCGGGATTACCAGATAATCGGATGCGGAGCTGGAAGGACCCTGCGGCTGCTGGCACAGACTTCCCTGCAGCGCCTCTTCTCTGCGGGAGTCATCACACAGCCTGTCTGTTCAGATCCTGCTGCCACGTGTGACCTGAGGTAGGAGGCCCGTGGGGACAGCGGGCCCTGGCGGCATGGAAGAGGGAGGTTTGGGTGCCGAGTCTCAAGCGGAGGGGTGCGCATTTGTAGTCACTCATTCGGCTGCCTGAACTTGGCCTGAAACTGTGTGGTTGCATCCACAGGATTCCAGTTCTGTGTGTTTCCTTCTCTTTCTCCATATTTATTTTTTTATTTTTTGGAGTAGGTGCAAATTTCAGGAATGGTTGGGGACTAAGGAAATAACTCTCTAGTTCCATCAATGTGAAGCCTGTCGTGTTCTCCTCCCTCCCCTTGCACTGGTCATCAGTATTGTGTAAAGAACTCAGATACTTGAGTGTGCAAGCAATGAACCCATTTGACATGCTGCTATGAAGACTACTTTTAGAACAATAAAAGGAAAAAACTAACCTACAAAAAAACCCCCTTTATTCTTTAATTGTTGCTTTTACAGTGATATTGTGCATGCAAACCAGGAGCATTTTGTGTCTTAAGAAAAATAATCTTAGAACAGATGGCTGTGAAAATTACACCCGTGCACAGAACAAGTCACAGGAATAATAGTTCAGGATTTGGTTTTTCTCTCTTTCTTGTAAACCTGAAGGTTGATATATTCTTTCCATGCAGTTATTAGAATTTAGTTTTGTTCCAACAGTTGTTAAACTGGCAATGAAAAGAAAATGTGCCATTTTTTTCACTCGGAATTATTCATAGCTGTATATTTGAAACTGCTAATTACACACGTGCGATGTATGTTGGTTTTTTAGTGCAATTTCTTCTGTAGCTATTCTTTGACCAAACTGTGGGTATTGTTAATATTAATTTATATTTGTCTCATTTTGTATGTATGTAGTGTGTTTGTAAGTATGTGTGGTTTATAATCTGACAAGGTCATGAAGCTCAGTTGGCTGTAATTTAATTCCCCTTCCCTTATTTTTATTTATTTTTGTACTGTGCTGATTAAATAAAATGCACTGACCATCCATTAAATAGACCTCTTTTGTGGACACGTCATTCATGAGGAGGCTGGGGCCCCCTTTTATAAATGATTCCTGCGCTCAGAACATAATTGGATTTGTGTTATGGGGGAGGGGAGAGAAGGGAGGAGAGCAGGGTTGGGGAGAGGGCTTAAGGAGCGCCTGCGTTAACGATAAGGTGATTAAGATACAAGCGCAGGTTAAGTCCACTCTGGTTTAGCTGCTGGGTGGGGGCAGGAGTTGCTCCCCAAAGGCTCCCTCGGCTGGCCAAGCTGGGTGACTGAGACCACCTGCCAGGCAGGACCAGGCCCCAAGCATGGCCTGGTGAGGGCTGGCCAAGTGGGTCCTGCAGGGGCACCAGGCCTTAGACCCTCTTTGTGGAGCTTGGCTCTAAGGCTGCTGCCCCCATGCGTCCTGGGCCTGGCTCTGCTCAGTGCTCACTGCCCAGGGGCTCCCAGGCCACCAGGAGTGGACTCGTGTCCACGTGGCTCAACCCCGCCAGTTTGGCTCTGTGCACGTTTCCGAGAGAGAGAAATCCAGCTCTCGGGCTCCCAAAGCAGCAGCCACCCCAGCCCATAATTGTGGCCAGGGTGGGGCCCCCTACTGGCTGTACTGCCAGTGGTCTGTGCCCACTCATGCTAGCAGCCTAAGCCTCAGGGACTAGGGCAGTGTGGACTCCATCCTCCCCAGGCCTTGCACCCCATGTTCTGGAGCTGCCGCTGGACACTAGGAAGGCATTTCTGCTCAGGTTGCACCTTCGGAACTGTCAGCCTTGTGATCAGGGCCATTTGCTTTCCTCAGGGCATCTCCCTTGGTCTGAGTCCCAGAAGCTGCAGTGCATGCTCTTTGCTGCCAATGACCAGTGACGGGGCAGCCTCCTGTGGCTGCAAGGCCCTTGGGTGCTGGGGATGCCTTGTTGCCCCTCAAGGCCTTGCCTGCCTGCAGCACGCCGCCCCCCCCCCCCCCCCGCAAGGTCCTGATTGCTTGCTTGCTTTTTCTCCTGCCACTCCCACTGTCCCCAACCAGCCAGCATGGGGAGAGGCTGACTGGTCCCCCCCTCACTCAGACCCTCCACAAGCTGCAGCTGTAGGAATCCGAGCCTTTTCCATGAATGTACTTGGATTTCAGTCAACATGAAAGCACTGGGCTTAGAGTCCAGCACACAGGCCTCAGCATGGTGGAAGAAAGCATCTGAATTTCATTCCACTGCCTCCCCCTCCTCCCACAGTTCTCTTCTCACTATTTAATATTTCAGTTCAAAAGCCTCAGGTAAATTATCCTCCGTTTTACCTTATTTGTGACTAATGCTCTCTTCCATCCTCTGGGATAACAGTTGACTTTACACAAGCTAGAATTTCACAATCACAGGTATAGTTTTCAATTACAGGTAAGCAGAACAACTTTAAAAATAAGATTTAATGCTTTATTGCTCTTGATGGTAAATCAAAATATGCTTTAGAAATTAATTAATTTAATGGAAAATAGGAATATACGCACCAAACCATAAACCTGCATTTAATTCAATCAAGAGAAACACTTCATTGCATATGATCACTGTGTCCTCCTGCTTTCCCCTTGGCACCCTGGAAGTGTTACTGTGATCACACCCTAAATTCCCAATCCTCCTTCAGTTGCCACACACTGTGACTTCTTTTAGGACATCATGAAAAAGTGCTGTTGACAGCTAGTGTCCTCTGGCCCTCAGCCAGGAGGCCTGGCACTGGGCTGAGTGCCCACAGGCAACATGGAAAGGCAGGAGGAAGGACTCCAGACCCCACCCCCCCAGCCTCGGAAAGGCACTCATTTGGCATGTTCCATTTTGGTGTGTCTAAAACATACATTTGCATGTATCTAGTGTAAAGCAACAAGTTTAGGGAAATAAGTGGAAAAGAGAGGTGATGTTCCAGTTAAGATGGTTCAACTAGCGTCAAGGTGATGGACAAAACTATGAGCTAAACTGGGCTGGTGGCACCTCTGTGCTGTGCAGGCAGCTGACCAGGCTTTGAGAAGGAGAAGGGGTTTCCCAGGACAGGATGCCAGGAGGAGTATTTGCTGCAAATTGCACACGGTGCAAATGTTTATGGGCCCTGGAAAGCAGGGGTGGGGGGGATGCGCCTGAGACCAGGCTGCTGGGACCCCCTGGGGGAGAGCCGGGTGACCATGTCGGGCACTGGGCAAGGCACGAGAGGCTGTGCTCAGGCACTTGGTGTATCTTTCCGGGTCAGGGTGGCAGGACAGGAGCATGGGGGGGGCCAATGACTGTGGTAGAAAGTGAAGAAAATGTCAGCTCCTCCTAAGGCGTGGGCTCACCCTCACTTCCTCACCACTCTGTGCCCAGAGTCTCCTTCCTTTAGGGATCCTGGCCGGGAGGCCGGGGCTGCCCAGAGGTTGGCAGCATCCTCCTCAGCTGAGGCCCAGGGGGAGGGTGGTCTCAGGAAGGCATCTGAAGCACGTGCGCTTTCTGCTGGGCAGAGACAGGCAGGATGGCGGCTTTCTCCTGGCATGAGGTCTGGGTGCCCGGCAGCCTGGGCTCCAGCTGTAGCGGGGGTCCGTGCAGGGCGGAGTCTGTGCAGGGCAGGGGTGGGCATCCTGGCCTGGCCTGCAGTGCCAGGACCCCACGCTTGGTTTTCTCTCTCTCCCCTTCCCAGAACTGCTGTGTGCTCTGACCCTCCTGCCCCAGTCCTGGTTCTCCAAGAGTACGAAACAGAAGGGACAACTTCCCAAACCCTGAGTGCTCCCCTCGCCCCTGTGACTCCATTTCCTTCTCAGTGTTCCTGACATGAGTGTGGGCACAGCAGACACGATACATTAGCAACCCTGCAACCTACAAAAGTAAGCGGAAAACACTCATGGGCGCAGGCTGCGCGGTGAAGTAAGAGGAGCCCCGGAGCGTCCCCGCACTGTTCTCTCCTGGGGAGGGGGGCAGGAGGCCCAGGGGGCAGGCTCTGGGCAGGATGGACTACCAGCTGGGCGTGACCTGGGCTGAGAGGCTGGCCCTACAGGTGAACCTGCTTACTTGGTCGCTTTGGCTGGCTGCTGGGGCCAAGGAGCTCTGAGAAGCCGGAGCCGGGTCACAGGATCTGCCATCAACTTGGGAGAGGGGGTGGCAGGCTGGGCTCTGAGAGAGAGTAAGGCTACATCCCCAGCTCATCTCCACCAAATCCACCAAGGGAGCACGTCCTTGGTCGGGGAAACTGCGTCCTGGGCTCCCCCCACCCCACCGCTCGCAGGGTCAGCAGCTGGTCACTGGGTCAAGGCACGCTGACTGGACCTGGCCAGTCAAGGGAGGTCCTCACTGACTTGAAGGCACCATCCAGTTGCCTCTGAGGTGAGATGTGGTCTGGGTGTCAGCCCAGAGTCTGGGGCAGGGCACCGGCGTCTTTAGTTTGTTGAGTGGGGACTGTGGAAAGTTGGGACAGAGGAAGATGTAGAGCAAAGTCAGAAAGCTAGGAAGAAAACTTCGGGGGGGGGGTGCCTCAGAGAAGGCAGAAGAGGCCTCCTCCCCAAGCTCAGCCCCTTGCGAGCTGATTTCTAGCGGGCAGTAGCAGGGATTCAGCAATTAGACTGGAACCAACAATGCTGAGCGGGAGGGGCGGCCCGCCTGGGCCCACGGCGCTCCAGGCTCCGCAGCCCCCGTTCCCTGGCGAGGCCTCCGCGGGTGAGCGGTCAGTTCCCGGGCACGCTGAGGGTGAAGCCCGAGCGGTTCTTGGTGAAGTCAGGCTCTGGCTGGTTGAGCCGTGTCTCCACGGAGACGGTGCACTTCTTTCCGTGCAGGCTGCACTGCACGGGGTTGGTGACGTTGACTTGAAGGTGGCGCTTCTCACTGCAAGAACCAAAAAGAAAAAGACCAGACAGGCAGTTAGCAGGCAGCCAGAGTGGGGTGAATTTCCCTGGCAGTCCCCAGGGCCTGTCATTTGCCAAACTCCTGTGGGCCTCACAGGTGCCCAGGAGGCACGGGCACAGGAGGCTCAGAGGGGGGCTTGAGAAGCCTCAAGAGAGGGCGAGGACAGGAAAGACTGGCTGCAGCCTAAGCCAAAGTCATCAGAGAGCAGAGGGCTGAAGTTCTGGCCCTGAGCCTGCTGCTGGCTCCAGAGGACCTGGTGTGTTGAGCTGGACAAGAGGAGGGAGATGCAGTGGAACCAGAGCCACCAAGTGTGAGAGCCACCTAGCTCCCTGAGCTGGGTCACAGGAGCTGCGATCACCTTGGGGGAGGGAGTGGCAGGCTGGGCTGGACCCAGTCACTTGGGCTTTAGATGTCAGTGGGGGGCTTGTCACGAGGGGCACAGGGTTCTGATTCCTGACTATTTCTCAGCCATCTTTGATGGCAAGAGGGAGCCCTAGGAGGCTCTGTGTCTGGAGATAAATGGAGACTTCCCCACACACTCTCCTTGAGAGAAAGGTGACGGAGACACCTTCTACAAGTCGTGGCTTGCCCCTGCCTGTCACGGGGTCCAGCTGTTAGAAGTGGGTCTGACTCCAGTTTCCCCAAGGCCCTGTGCAGGCTCCCCTCATTCTGGCAGCTGGGGCGTGACTTGGCTTTGCCACGGAGCCCCGAGGCCACTCTGCTGATGGACCCCACTGCCCTGGCAGCCGGGGAAGGAGGGAGGGTCAGCAGCGCTTCCACTTCTGTATCCGCGTGAAGCCCTGTGCAGTTGGGGCTCCTGGCCCCCTGCCTGGGAGCCACGTATCTCCTGCTGGCCCGCGTGGCTCAGCCAGGGCTCCCGAGCTCCAAGTGGGCGTCGGTGACTGAGAGCCTGAAGTGGTGGGGGCGGCGAGGCTGTGCACCTGCTGAGTAGGAGCAGATCCCTTGTCCCCCGGCTCCTCACGCCGCACCGAATACACTTCAGATGCTTCTTATTTTAGGAGCTGAGAAACCTGTCGACACAGGCTGGCACCTCGCGTCTGCTCACACACGCCGGCACAGTCCCACGCTGCACCTGGGCCTGGGCCTCATCAGCTTTCTCTGAGCTGGGAGGCGAGAGGAGAAAGGAGAAGGGCCCGCTGGCCTGGGGCCTCTAGTCCGGATGGGCTGGCTCTGCCCCATGTCCCCGTGGATGACTGTCTCTCTCAGGGTGGTGTCTGGGGTGTGGCCTGGCTGGGTCCCCTTGAACTGGGCTCCCTGGACTGATGTCACTCTTAGTGTTGGGCAGCAAGTGCCACGTG
Source organism: Tapirus indicus (assembly GCA_031878705.1). Classification (NCBI taxonomy): domain Eukaryota; kingdom Metazoa; phylum Chordata; class Mammalia; order Perissodactyla; family Tapiridae; genus Tapirus; species Tapirus indicus. Next base: position 21,120,282 of record CM062932.1, read on the forward strand.
TCTGCACCATAGCGGGAGGCCAGGCTGAGGCCGGCACCCCTGCCTTTCTGCCCGGCCTGGCCAGGCTGACTGGGCCAAGTGAGTGTGGGGCACTTTCTAGGCACCGGCTGGCCCGAGAGGCACACTCACTCAGATACCTTTCTCTCCGGCCAGACACCGAGGCAGCCCCTCCTGTCTGCCAGACAGCGTCCAGTCGGGCGCTGCAGGAGGGGCCGACGGCAGCCACCCTCCCGGCCTCTGTGTGGACACATCCGTCACGGCCTCAGTGTGCCCAGGACACGTCAGCTTTCCTCGAGCGCCTGGCCGGGGTGTGCTTCCCCAGGATGCTCAGTGGGCCTGCCCTACAGTGGGCCCCATGGTTTGGGAAGTAATTTGAGGTGCTCTTAGGGGCTTTTCTCATGGCCATTTCCTACCTGCTTTCTCATTTAATATGTCGTGGAGGCAGAAAATGGACACAGGAAGAGACCCACGGTTATCACTTGTGGGCATTAGGTAGCTAATACTTAATGTCTTGTCAGCTGCAGCTAAAACCTTGGCTTAGACAGCTATTTTTAACCAGACTTGGACACGAAAATAGCAGAGCCCGTCAGAGGCAGTGACTCAGGCGCTTCTCCAGGCCTGCGGGAGCCAGGCTGCTGTGCGGGGTAGATGCGGGGCCCATGGCTGCCGGGTCTGGGCGTGGGGCCCTGTGACCCTTGTCTTGGCCCTCGTATTGGCCCCGAGCAGGCAAAGCCTGGCACTGCAGCCCTGCCTGCGGCTGGAGACGCCTCCAGGACCCAGCTTCCCACTGGCCGGAGCCTGCACCTTCCCCTGTAGGTTCCCAAGCTTGGTGGCCTCCCTGCCTCCCTCTTTCAACCTGGCACCGCCTCTGGGTCCATATGTGCTGGACTTGTGTCCTCTGGAAACCTCCCTTGTGGTGTCCCCCTTATGACCCTGAGAGGCCTCCCCTTGCCCTCGCCTCCTGGTGGCGTGTGTCTTTCCCTTAGTGCACTGCCGGGGACAGGCTCTGCCTCCCACTTCCTGCGCCTGCCCTCCCCTTCCCGCGGAGCCTGGTACAGTAGTGCACACATGGTGGGTTCCAGAGTCACCTGGGGACTCAAAGTCTAATTAGGGAAAGGGCTCTAAAAGGGCCACACTCTGTCAGCTTGAAAACACCGAGAGAGGGAATGGGCATCACCAGCCCCACCCCCACGTTCTCATGTCCACACATTTGGACATGCTACTGTCAATAGAGTCCTTCTGACTCGAGACCCCTTCCCAGCAGAGTCCAGTGTCAGCAGAGCTACTCCACCTTTCCTCCCTCTTTTGGGCTCTTGGTATCTCCAGGAACTACTCTGCAGGGTTTAGGCTGGTGGGAAAACAAAGGGAGCAAATGGCTATTACAGAATGGATAACAGGGTACCGATGGCAGGACTTCACCTTGCAAATGGAGCCCTCAGGTGGGGGTGGGGGTTGCAGGATGAAAGAAGCAGCAGAGAACCTGTTCTCCAGATTGCTCTCGCCATGCTGGCTGGGCGGAAAGCACCTCTGCTGTCCTTTGTGTGTCCCAGGCACTGAGCACTGTGGAGTAAACAGGGGCTAGGGGAGGAAGTTGCAGGAGACCATGGAGGGGTAGATGAGGGACAGTCCCTTATCTCAGGGAGCTTCCAGTAGAAGGGAAAGCAAAACCATGCTCGGGGAGATCCAAGCAGATAGTAGACAAGTAACTACCATTTAGACTGTGAGGCTGGCCCTTCCCCGACCGGGGCCACTGCTGTACTAAAATAAAGGTGCTCTCTTGAGTAGCAAGGAGGAAAGCAAAGGACGTGGACGTGGCAGATGCAGATGAGCTCTGGGCCCCCTTCCCTCTCCCTGTCCCACCTCTCCTGTGCCAGCCCTGCGGCTGCTCAGCCCCCTCCCTGGTGGCTCTGCATGCTGTCCTAGGACAGCTGTTTGGTTGTCCTCTCCTTCCCGTGGGCAATGCTGGCATTCCACATCACAGGCCCCAGCCATGGGGTGGAGGAGCCCGGCTGGCAGAAGAGCAGGGGAGATGGTGCAGAGAACCCCTGCGTGCACAGCACGTGTTGACTGGCCTCACCTCCATCTCCTCTTGGCCACGTTGCTGCACCTGCCCCTCCCACAGACCACAGATCCAGGTCTGTGGCAAACATCTAGTTCCCACTTCCCAACATCATCCTCAGCTAAACGAGAGTTAATACAAGATATGTTAGGAAGGAAAAGGCGGCGTTCAGTGGTAGTTCCCATGCGTGCCCCCGGATTTCTGCTCGGCATTTTCTAAGCCCACGTGCCATCTCTCCTGGTTCCTCTGAGGTCTGAGTCTAAGAGCAGGGGCCTCAGGGCTGGAGGGCCTGGACTCCTGCACAAGTTCCACAACCTTGTCCAAGTCACTCAAACCTCCATGAGTGTTTGTGTGACCATCAAATGTGTGTAATAAACAGGTTCTTCGCTTACTTTATGAGTGAAGGTAAATAGGTGAATGATTTCACCCATCCATCAATCCAGCCATCTGCTCTCTGAGATCTTACCAAGTACTTGCCCCATGTCAGGCACTGTGCTAGGCAGCGGGAATCCTGAAAATGAGTTTGTAGCCAAGATTGGGTCTTCCCCTGAGCCCCGGCAAGCTGCCTGCCCTCAGGGGGGCTTTCGTCCGGTGAGCAATGCACATGGCCACTTTAAAAGATGTGAAGCACTGTATGTGGGGAGCATACGTTATTATTTTGCTTTACAGAAGGAATGTTCACTCCTGTCTCAGTTTAGTGCTAGAACCTTCTGCCCAAACCCCACAGCGGCCCCACGAAGACAGGCTGGGAAGGAGGGCAGGGCCGCTCAGGGCTGTGCCAAGGAAAGGAGCAGGAGCACAATGGGAATATGTGTATGAACCCCCTTGAGTTCCCTCTCTGCCCTCCAGGAACTTGCATTCAGAAAGTGGAGACCAGTACCTATGGCGTGACTGCTCCATTAAACTTGGGATTTAAACATAGGGTTAGAATCCACCCCTTAGGATGTAAGCCATTCAGGAAGGGGATATTCAAAAAGAAGCCTTCATAGGGAATTATGAACTATGCTAAAACGTATAAGGAACATAAACCGATTCAGTAAGAACAGCTCTCCTGAGCCATCTCTTTTGGAGGCAGAAGAGGGGGTTGAGTGGCTACGACATGTTGAGCTCCTAACAGAATGAGAAGAACCAGCCTTCTGGTCTGAAGAGCTCAGCTAAGCAACACCCAGCTGGTGCCGTCCACACACTGCCATAGGAAGACAACGTGGATTGAGGTTGTTGGTTCCTCAATAAGTCAAACGTAGAATTACCGCGTGATCCAGCAGTTCCACTCCTGGATATATATCCAAATGAACTGAGAACAGGTGTTCAAACAAAAACTTGTATAGGAATGTTTATAGCAGCCTTATTTACAATAAGCAAAAGGTAGAAACAACCCAGATGTCTATCAACTGATGAACGGACAAAGGTGGTATGTCCATTCAATGAAATAGTATTCGGCCATAAAAAGGAATGAAGTACTGATATGTGCTACAACATGGATGAACCTTGAAAACATTATGCTAAGTGAAAGAAGCCAGACACAAAAAGCCACATATTGTATAATTCCACTTAGATGAAATGTCCAGAATAGGCAAATCCATAGAGACAGAAAATGGATTAGTGGAGTGGGGGTGTGGAGGGACTGCTTAAAGGGGACAGGATGTCCTTTTGAGCGATGAATATATTCTGGAACTAGATAGTGGTGATGGTTGCACAACATTGTAAATGTACTAAATAGGACAAATGGTCAATTTTATGTTTTAATTTTTTTAAAAAGTGGACTGATCTAAAAGAAAAATAAGAGCTTGCCCTCAAACCATGTTTTCTGTCCCCATTTCAAGTTCAACCAAAATGGTTTTAAGACCAGCAAGGTGTTTCTAGCGTCTATTCTGGAGACAGAGCAGTAGCAGAGCGGAGTGGCAGATGGGGTAGACGCTCCGGGTGGCGGGGGAGTGTCGAGTGATATCTCTTGCTTGGGCTTCACCACACCGGAAATCTTGATGTAGCCAGAGCGCTTTCCTAATTTTTCAAAGAAAAGAAAGCAGATTTTATAGATGGAGGCAGGGTATCTCCCTCTGATGGTGTGCCAAGCCAGATGACAGCTGCCGATGGAGGCTGGCTGCAGGGGGAGGGGCTTTTGCCTCCCCATCTTCTGTTACAGGATTTAATGGCTCAGCAAACTGTGGAATTCGGGGACTTTCATCTTGTTTCATCTGTTCCAAGCCATCACTGCAGGCAAATGGCCTTTATCAAATTACTTTCCCCCATTTTTCATTTAGACACCCATCCTCTGCTGGTTAGAGAAAAACGGGGGTAAACGCAAGACTCCGTCCATGTGAGTCCTGTGCTGGCCGTGCACTGACAGGTCCTGCACAAAGTGGGGCAAGTCTCTCTAGGAGCTGAATCAGTAAGATTCAGGAAATGTCCTCTCCTGTCCAGACCCTGGTCAGCTGGGATTAGGGGACGCTCACCCACTGGCCTGCCCTACCTAGGCCAGGACTCGGGGAAATGAGTGAGGCCCTTTCTCTTCTCTATGGCATTCCAATGGCGTTCCCTACTGGAGTGTGGTAATCCAGGTTCTGATAAATGCACTTGAAAGGGGAACGGAATGGAAGTGGGGGGAAGTGCTGCAGCCTGGTGAACGTGTTCTCTGGAGGCGTGGCAAGGAGTTCCTGAGAACATGAGGCTAATGCAATGTTTGCTCGTGTTTGGTCACAGGATGTGGCAGGAGGAAGCTTGCCTTGCACCAAGCACAGACAGGTAGTAAATAGATGCTCTTCAAAGGGATGAGCAGTGTAAGGGTTTCATGATAAACACTAGAGTCACAAAGACAGGCCGCTCTCCATCTGGATGCCACTGGGACACGCGCGCACTCTGCCCTCACCGAGGACAATGGCTGCTGATGGGGCATCTGAAGCTCATGTCTGCAGCTGTTCACTGTGCGTTTCACTTCCTTCAAGAAGCAAGTCCCTCTGCTCACATCAAACCACAGAGGGCAGCTCTTTCAAAATCCTGCTTTAGGAACCGCTACTTCTGTTTTTGTCAGGGTCGAATGGACACTTTTACCACCGTCACTTCTGCAGTGAGTCTGAGAGTCCAGCCCACGCGATCCTGAGAGTAGGGTTGTCATACCTCCTGGTCTATTGAGTCCTTTTTGGGTTTGCAGCTGGTGAGGGCTGGGGGTGACACCATTTTTATTTAGAAAATAAAACTTCTCTCGTCCTTAAACGGCTCTGGGCAGGCAGCTCGTCCTAAGGCCCCAGTGCGGCCCGGCACCGACCTCCACCACATCACTGAACTGATCTGGCTCCCAGGTCCAGCAAGCACAATCCCCACTGACCCTACCTCTGCCCCTGACACTCCCAGCCCCTCCCAGCCAGGAGACCCATCCCTCATGGCTCTCTCCTCACTGACCACCATCACCCACTTCTCCCCCGCCTGCTTTCCGTCTCCTGGCAGCTATTTACCAAGCACCTATGATGGGCCGGGCCCCGTCAAGAGAAAGAGAGCACAGAATGAGTGGCACGCAGGCCCTGAGCCCAGGGCACTCCCATTTAAAAAAATTTTTATTTTATTTTTTTATTGATATCTTAATAGCTTATAACATTGTGAAGTTTTAGTTGTACATTACTGTTTGTCCATCACCATATAAGTGCCTTCACCCCTTGTGCCCAACCCCCACCACCTTGCCCCTGGTAACTACCAAACAGTTCTCTCTGACCGTGTGTTAGTTTATATTCCACATATGAGTGAAATCATGCAGTGTTTGTCCTTCTGTCTCTGGCTTATTTCACTTAACATAATACCCTCCAGGCCCATCCATGTTGTTGCAAATGGGAGAATTTTGTCTTTTTTTATGGCTAAGTAGTATTCCATTACATATATATACCACATCTTCTTTATCCACTCTTCTGTCATGGGACACTTGGGTTGCTTCCACTTCGTGGCCATAGTGAATAATGCTGCAATAAATGTAGGGGTGCATAAGCCTCTTTGGATTGTTGATTTCAGGTTCGTTGGATACATACCCAGTAGTGGGACAACTGGATCATAAGGTATTTCTATTTTTAATTGTTTGAGGAATCTCCATGCAGTTTTCCATAGAGGTTGCACCAGATTGCAGCATTCCCACCAGCAGTGGATTAGGGATCCCGTTTCTCCACAACTTCTCTAACACTTGCTGGTTTTTTGTCTTGGCCAATCTAACAGGTGTCAGGTGATATCTTAGTGTAGTTTTGATTTGCATTTCCCTGATGATTAGTGACATTGAACATCTTTTCATGTGTCTGTTGGCTTTCTGTATATCTTTCTTGGAAAAATGTCTGTTCATATCCTCTGCCCATTTTTTGATTGGGTTGGCTTGTTTTTCTGTTGTTCGGTTGTGTGAGATCTTTATATATTATGGAGATTAACCCCTTGTCAGATATATGATTTGCAAATATTTTCTCCCAGCTAGTGGGTTGTCTATTCATTTTGATCCTGGATTCATTTGCCTTGTAGAAGCTCTTTAGTCTGATGAAGTCCCACTTGTTTATTTTTTCTTTTGTTTCCCTTGTCTGAATAGACATGGAATCCGAAAAGATCCCTTTACAACTGATGTCAAATAGTGTACTGCCTATATTTTCTTCCAGGAGTTTTATAGTTTCAGGTCTCACTTTCAGGTCTTTGATCCATTTAGAGTTAATTTTTGTGTATGGTGATAGAAAATGGTCTACTTTCATTCTTTTGCATGTGGCTGTCCAATTTTCCCAGCACCATTTATTGAAGAGACTTTTTTTTTTTTTTTTTTGTGAGGAAGACCAGCCCTGAGCTAACATCCGTCGCCAATCCTCCTCTTTTTGCTGAGGAGGACTGGCCCTGGGCTAACATCCGTGCCCATCTTCCTCTACTTTATATGGGACGCTGCCATGGCATGGCTGACGAGCAGTGCGTTGGTGGGCGCCTGGGATCCGAACTTGCGAACCCCGGGCTGCCAAGCACGGACTAAACTGCTGCGCCACCGGGCGGCCCCTGAAGAGACTTTCCTTTCTCCATTGTATGTACTTAGCTCCTTTGTCAAAGATTAGTTGTCCGTAGATGTGTGGTTTTATTTCTGGGCTTTGAATTCTGTTGCATTGATCTGTGTGTCTATTTTCGTACCAGTACCATGCTGTTTTGATTACTATAGCTTTATAGTATATTTTGAAATCAGGGATTGTGATGCCTCCGGCTTTGTTCTTTTTTCTCAGGATTGCTTTAGCTATTCTGGGCCTTTTGTTGCCCCATATGAATTTTAGTATTCTTTGTTCTATTTCCATGAAGAATGTCATTGGGATTCTGATTGGAATTGTAATGAATCTGTAGATTGCTTTAGGTAGTATGGACATTTTAACTATATTTATTCTTCCAACCCATGTGCATGGGATATTTTTCCAGTTCTTTATGTCTTCATTGATTTCTTTCAATAGTGTCTTATAGTTTTCATTGTATAGGTCTTTCACCTCCTTGGTTAAATTTACTCCCAGATATTTTATTTTTTTTTTGTTGCGATTGTAAATGGGATTGTCTTTTTGAGTTCTCTTTCTGTTAGTTCATTCTTGGCATGTAGAAATGCAACTGAGATTTGTAAGTTGATTTTATGCTTTGCAACTTTGCTGTAGTTTTTATTTCTAATAGTTTTCCAATGGATTCTTTAGGGTTTTCTATAGGGCACTCCCATTCTTGACAGGCAGGTGGACAAGTGTTACCACCCCTCAATATACACAGAGGAGGGCCACCTAAGCCTGGGTGGCTGGGGTGGGCTTCCAGAGAGGGTGACATCCAGACTGAGACCTCAAGAAGAAGTGGGAATCCTGCAGGAATGGGTTTTTGTTTTCTCCTTAAATATTGTTTTACCTTCAGTCTTTTTCATTTTATACATTATCCCTCAGTAGTGTCACCATGCCTGTGGTTTCAATGACACATAATTACCCAGTCAGCATCCCCTGTCCTAGCATGAGATCCAAGTACATATTTTCGGCCACCTACTAGACAAATCCTGTGAATGTTCCACAGACAGCTAAGTCTTCATGTGTCCAACACCGAGCTCATCCCCTAACCCTTTCCCCAAACTGCTTCCCTCCTCATGTCGTCATCCACCCAGTCACGGAGGCCAAAAAGCCTGGATCAGCCCAGATCCCTCCTCTCCCTCTGCTGCCCACAGAGAGTCACCAAGTTCTGTTCATTTCACTTTCCCGGTCTCTCTCCACTGCCACCGCCCAGAACCTCAGCCCTTTTCTCCTGGTTGCTGATGTGGCTTCCTACCGACTCCTCTGCCTTCAGTTTGCCCCACACCCCGCTTCAAAAGCGTCCTCCACACTGTCATCAGAGAGATCTTTTAAAGGCACAAAAAGATCCTGTCACTCCCCTGCTAAAATCCTGTCAGTCATTCCCCAGAGCTTTTGAGAAGGGCCCGCCCCCCCGCCCCCACCCCCAGGCTGAGCTGGGTGTTCATCTGTGTCCCCTGCTCTCCAGCAGCTCTGCGCATGCAACCATGCTGTGCCAGTTCCGACAGCATGATCAGAGCTGACAAACTTCCCTGACTGCTTACAACTGTCCACAAATGTGAATAAAATTAGACAGAAAGAATATTTAAAGTCAAAGTGGAGGTTGAAGGAAAGAAAGGGGAATCTCCAGGTGTCAGCAGGAAGGAGGGGAAGCGAGGCCAGCGTGGAGGGAAGGTTCAGTGGTGGCCAAGCCCAGGGACGTGCTGGCCTGAGCAGAAGTCATACCCGGGCCACATGCAAGGGAACTAGGACTGAGGGCCTACAGGAGGCTGGGCCCTCGCAGGCTGCCCAGCCTAGGAAAAGGTCACAAGAAGAAGTCTGCCTTCCCGCCTGGCAAAGTGGCAAGGAACTCCTGTGTGAGAAAACAAATAAACAAACAAACAGTTTTTCAGTAAAAAACTGAAACCTCAAGCTTTTCTCTCTCTTGACCTCTTGAAAAGCAAATCCACTGCACATCACGAAAGGCAGAGAGAAAACCTTAAGAACACCCAGAGAGAAAAGACACATTACTTGCAAAGGAATGGTAGCCCTTCTCATTAAATGTGAGAAAATAATGAAAACACAGACTCTTCAAAGTGTTTATGGAAAATAACCATCAACCTGGTGTTTTATACCCAACCGATCGTCTGAGCGCGAGGGCAAAAGACTTTCTCAGACAACCAGGGCTCAGAGAGTTGGGAACCTCAGCTCTCAGGCAAGGACTTCTGAAGGACACATCATCGGGGAAGATCCTGAATCCAGAGGAAGAGAGTGGTGTGTGAGGTGCGTCGGGCAGCAAATAAACAGGGAAATCTAAACAAGCACCCACTAAGAAACAAAAACGACGACTATCTTTGGGGTTTAGGCCAATGCAGAACTAAAATCCTGGATAACGACAACATGAAAGACGGGGTGGGGGTCCCAGTGGAGCATTAGAAGGCCCTTGTCTTGGGGAGGAGGGCAGGGACATCGATGAACTTCAGACTTCACAGTTGAGCCCAGGTGTGAAGAAAATGAATGGCAAATGAAAACGCTGGGCTGATGTGCACAACTTCCAAAGAAGGAGAAGGAACAGGGAAGAGAAAACCAGCTTCATCCAATGGAAGGTGGAAAAGAAGAACAAAAGAAGCAAAGAAGAAACATGGGAACAAGAAAACACAGACAAACGTGTTTGTGTAAACCCAGGTGTGTGCGCCCTGTGGACAGGGGTTTCTCAGATTTAACTGAGAAATGCAGCTCCATGCTATTTGCAGGAGACCCATCTAAATCATAACAACAAAGAAAAGTTACAAATAAAAGAATGGGACAAGATATACAGGGCAGATATTAATCACAGGAAAGCTGGCAGAAAGCACTGCTGGGGAAAGAACTCATATATTGTTTTCTTCATCAAGGAGTAGTTCACCAGGAAGACACTGCCCAGAAAATAAAAATTAGTACATTTGTGTGAGATTGCATGAGATCTGCAAAGATACAATGACACGTCCACAATCACAGTACATGATCTTAATACGCTTTTCTAAAAAATGTATAGATCAGCAGACGATATTGAAAGACCACAGATTTGAACCCAATAAGCCTGTGTGTATTCACTATGCTCAACAATTAGAGAATACACATTATTTTAAAGTACACATGAACAGGTACTAGAGTGTAAAGGGAAGTTCAATAAATACCTAAGAATTAGCATCAGACAGAAACTATCCTCTCTGACTATACTACAGTAAAAATAGGAATCAAATAAAAAGAGGATATAATAATAATACAAAAATAGCAAAAAAAGCATATAGTACTTACTAAGTGGTTTATAAATAACAATTCATGAAATCCTCATGAGAGCCTGAGATAAGTTCCATTTTCAGAAGGGGAAATGAGGCCCAAGAGGCTAAGTACCTGCCAAAGTCACAGAGTGGAGACAGAATTTGAACCCAGGCAACCAGGCCAGAGTCCAAGTCATACCCTCCATGGATCCTGCCACTGAAACAGCCATTAGAATATAATTGTTAGCTGTTCTCCGTTTATAGTGTGCTTCTGAGCACAGTGGAGAGCTGAGCAGTCTTCATCCCAGGAGCTCCTAGCGCAGTATCTGATGCCAGTAAGAGTTCCATAAATGTCTATACAAAGAATGAATTTTTCTTTTAAAGACATGATTAAGAAAGCAGCTGGGACTCAATTTGACATAAGACACCAACCAGAGGACCCGAGGCCAGCATCAAGCATCTTCAAGGTGGGATTGTTGAGAAGCGAGTTGGAACCATCAGTGAGCTGGGGTTGGACCCAAAGGAGGTCAGGTGGGGCACATGTGCCCTCCTGGCTCCTTGCTCTGTGCAAGGGTATATTTATGTGGACAGTGAGGTTAAGGCATGTTAAGAGGCCTGAGGGATGCTCACTATTCAAGGGATGCTTTTCAGGAACTGAAGAATCCTTCTGCAAAGTGAATCATTACCTTGCTTTGTAAATCCAAACTTTCACATATTAGGCACTCCCTTCCCATTGCTAATGAAGTTCCCTGGGAAATAAAAACTTTGGTAGGATGACAAACATTTGGACTGATGGATTTTGGAAACATATATGCAGGGTTAGAGAAGTTCGAGGAAATACATCAATGAACGTGTTGTCATCCTTTTTTTCTGAGGTTGAGTGGAGATGAGCAGACACTGGTTCCATGCGAATTTCTCAGTAATATCCTAAGTAGTGTGGACAGATATTTTTGGGTGTTCTGTTTGCTGGCTACAGCTGGTGCTACTTAGCAGCATGCCTTTACATGTGTAGCTGTAAAGGGGTCTTGGATTGGGGGAGGGGAGGTTGAAAATCATCACCACCATTTATGGAGAACCTACCATGTACTAGGCACTGTATTAGACATTTACATGCATCATCTCATTTAATCCTTAGCAAAACCTTCTGAGGCACTGTCATTGTGCCCACGCCTAGATGAGAACACACAAGCTTAGAAAGGTCAAGTGGTTCTTCACAGCTGGAAAGTGGTGAGGCTAGGATCTGGGCCCAGGGTGTCTGTCTCTTGAGGGACACATTGAACCCCCATTCCATTCAGTCCCCACATTGAGATGCTTTTCTAGCTCTAGTGTGGGGCAATGCCCCTGCAGTGCAGAATTCTTTAATACTTGGTGCTTATGAGTCAGAGAAAAAGGCATTCGGAATCTACTATAGTATTGCTAGGGTTTGGGCATTCTGACCTAAAACCAGGACCCCCACTGCACATGGACTTTCACCCCTTGTATATTTCTCTTCCTGGACATTTACTTCTTCCAATCCTTGGCCAGGAGATGACACTGACGTTTCCAGGCATGGTTGAATCCAGGCTGTCAAAGAATGGGCGCTCTCCTGGTGCTTGGAGAGTTTGTGTACTTTTTTTGACTATTCCCCGGTGTACGCTGGTGTCTTGACTTGCCAGTTGGAGTCCCCGAGGAGGACTGTTGCTCCGTGGAGACTCCTGATTTCTGTTTTTTTTTTTTTTGTGAGGAAGACCAGCCCTGAGCTAACATCCATTGCCAATCCTCCTCTTTTTGCTGAGGAAGACCGGCCTTGAGCTAACATCCGTGCGCGTCTTCCTCTACTTTATATGGGACGCTGCCGCGGCACGGCTGACAAGCAGTGCGTCCGCGGGCGCCTGGGATCCGAACTTGCGAAACCCGGGCTGCCAAGTGCGAACTAATCCGCTGCACCACCGGGCCGGCCCCTGATTTCTGTTTTTTTGTCAACCAGAAGGTTCTTATTCATCGTGCAACCAGGGCACAGCCTCCATGTGCTGGGGGTGGCCTGGTTGAGTTTACCCTGAGAGGCCCGGTGCTTGCTGCTCGCGTCTCTGCTTTGATTCCTCTGCACCAACGTCGGAGACCGAGGTGGTGAGAATGCTCCATCTGCTTTATATATTTGGAATCTGGATGCTTTAAAGGCCGCATTCCTCTGTCCTTCCCAAAATGTCCAAATTAATGCTTTAAGCCAGGGATAATGAAATCTTTCAAAACCAAACTAAGAGAAGAAAACCATACCCACAGCTCCCTCAAATATGAGGAAAGAACAAAAACAGAAGTAACAAAACACACCAAACCAAATAAAAACCCTACCACAGAACAAATGGGACAGCAGCTGGGAAGAGAGCTGCATCACGGCTGGGGGGCTGTGACCCCAGGGACGCCCAGGCCATGTCCATCATCTCCAACAAGAGGGCGGTGGGCTCCGGAGCCCCCAGGTCGTCTGACAGCCAGGACGTCTGTCGTCCCTCTCCTCCTCTCTCTCTTCACACCTCTCCCCTCTTCTCTCTCTCTCCCCTCAACTTCTCATCTCAACGCTTTTGCTCTAAGGTCTTTGGGGCTTTTAATCAAAAAATATCTGTTTGAAAGATTTTTTTTCCTCTTTGCTGTGTTGAGCTTTTATTTGCATCTTTGCTGTTTCCTGCTTACATTTCTACTTCTCCTATCCTGACACTTCTGTTAACAGCACCTCCAAAGTTAGCACCATCTGCGAACACTGGTGTTTCTTCTCTAGTCACATCATTAATGAAGGTGCTAAACAGGACCGGACTGAACATGCACAGGCCCACATCTTCCTCTGAACAGATGATGTGTAGTGGTTTGTCAGGAACACCTTTCTAGATTCGCCTACTCAACTCGCCATTATGAAGAAGCATTTGTGTTTGTGTGTGGCCGTGGGTCACTCTACAGAGGAGCTAACAGGATCCCAGTCCCCGCCATCTGAGAATTGAACATTTAAGGCAACTAACAGCTGCACACAAACACAGTGGGGACATATATGCTAAAAAGAGAGCCATCAAAAGAATGCATAGATAAGATTATTTCTGTTGGGTTCAGAGTTACAGGATGGCAGTTTTGAACAGGGCTGGAAACTACGAAAAAGTTTTGCCACGAGCTCAGGAATTCTTTGGCATTGTCTTGAAACATGTTCTACATCAAACATCTGAGTCTAAGGCTCTGGGGTGCAAGATAAATAATAAAACAGGCTCTATTCTCAAGAAGCTCACAGTCTGGGGAGGGGGGCAGACTTGTCAACAAACAGCTACTATACAAGGTGTGACGGCACCATTAAAGGACTAAAGAGTGCGGGCAGGAAGCGCAGAGTGGAGGGAAGAGCCCAGTGTCCTGCAGATGGATGAGAAGGACTTTGTCTGCTCTCTGCTCCCTGAGAGGGGGTGGCATGGTGGGCTCTGTAGCCCGTGGCTTTGATATGCGAAACATGGTCCGAATAAACTGGGCTCTCAGCACCCTGATCCAGAACCTGATTTCTCTCTCTCACACCACTTCTCATAGACATGGAGGAAGACAGAACCTAGGGGACAGGGTGCTGAGTCCTTATAAATACAGGCTCACAGCGAGCCCAGTGGGCTCCCCCAGCACAGCCGGTGTCTCTCCTTCCTTTGAAGGCTTCCCTGAAGCCTAACTGCACTTCCCCAGCCCATAGGGATCTCCAAAACCCCATGACAGGAGACAACGAACTGTCCTGTGGAGAATGAGGAGGACTTGGACAAACAGAGATGACTCGAGGCTTGACCTACAAGTGACATTTAGAGAATGTTCAGGTAATGGCAAGCATGGGGCTGCAGTTCAGTCCTGAACTGTGTTTGGGAGAGTGTGGTGGGAGATGAGGCTAGCCAGATAGGCTGGGGTAGATGACAGGCAAGGAGTTTAGGCTTCAATTTGTAGGCAATGGGGACACCCTTAAGGATTCTTGAGTAGAGAAGACAGATAATAATTTTCTTCAATGTACTTATTATCTGAAATTGACTTGTTTTATTCTTAGCTTGTTTACATCTGTCTTCCTATGGCTCCTACTACCCCCTTCCCAAAGGTAAGCTCCATGGGAATGAGATCTTGTCCATGTCACTGTGCCTAAAAGAGTGTCTGGCATACAGTAGGTGCTCAATAAAAAGAGGAAATACGTGAAATTGATGGAGAGGAAATGAGAAATGTGGAAGATAGACTGAAGTGGGCATTCTAAGGCAGGAAGACCAGTTAGGGAACTGTCAATCAAGGAAGAAGGGGCTGTGGGTCGTTAAGATGGGAAGGACAGATCAAGATGGAGAGATGCTGGGGCCGCCCGGTGGCACAGCAGGTTCGGATCCCGGGCACCCACCGATGCACTGCTCGTCAGCCACGCCGTGGCGGCGTCCCATATAAAGTAGAGGAAGATGGGCACGGATGTTAGCCCAGGGCCAGTCTTTCTCAGCAAAAAGAGGAAGATTGGCGACGGATGTTAGCTCAGGGCTGGTCTTCCTCACAAAAAAAAAAAAAAAAAAAGATGGAGAGATGCCACAGAGGGAGAACTTGGTGACTGACTGAACGTAGATGGTAAAAGGCAGAGTCTACCACATCCCTAGGTTTTCGGTTTGAGTGATGGAGAAGGAGATAGAGAATGAGTCTGGTTTTGGACAATGCTGAATTTGACTTCCTCTGGAAAGTGATCCAAAGCGTTTCACTGTACGGTATGTGAACTCAGGAGTACACAACTCATTGCTTTCCCTCCCTGAAAGGAAATGTGTGATCCAGGAAGGTAGATCGAATATCAAAACTGTTTCACAAAACCTATGGTGTAAGTAAATTCTATTATAAAATCAGTATTTACAATATTATCGTGGTGCTGGGCTCTATTGAGGGAATAAATCTGGAATTTGAAAATTTAGTGTTAAAATGGCGAGTATGGCAGCCTGCACACCTGCGCCCTCCGCAAGCTGGAGGACATTCTCATCCACCCCAAACTCCCACACACCTCTAACTTCTTATTTGATGCTACTCCTTCGTTTTTTTACCCTTTTCCCACCATTCTTTCCAGCAATCTTGATCTGAAAATATCCAGATTTTTAAAGCAGTATTCCTAGGAGCAACAGTGCAAATTATAAAGGGAGACGGGGAGGGAAGGAAGGAAGGAGAGAAAGGTCTAATCCTTGCTTTGCAAATAGAAGGTCACATTCGTTAAAACTGTGGTGACCTATAGGAATTGGGAAATGGGTCAATGTCCCATGATAATCAGGAAATTATGGTTTACTGAACAGTTAGTTCAAGTCCCCATTTTGGGGCTGTTAGCACATCAAACTGCTTGCCAAGCTTGGAGAAAGTGATTCTTCTCAGATACTAACCAGTCTTTTGGAACTCTGGTTATAACAAACCCGGAGGTCAGACAATCCAGCTGGCAGCAGCAGCAGGGAAGAGATAGGGACTGGGGACTTCCAGGTTCTGTGTGTTTCCAGGAATGTTGCTTAATCAAGACAGGAGACAATGGGGCATAGTGGAGACAACACAAGGTTTGGAATCAGCTGGTTTTAGGGTTCGAATCCAGCTGTATGGCTCTGGGCAATTACTTAATCCTCTGAAGCTTGGTTTCCTTAACCGGGACCATTAACAGCAGTAATGCTCTCTCTTCCAAACGGTTTTGGTGAGAGTTAAAGGAGAAGATATAAGCATAGTGGCTAAGGCAGTGCCTGGCACCAAGCAAGTGCACCACTGACGTTTGTTAACGGAGTAAAGTGCTTTAATGAAGGAGGTTCTTACCTTCAGAATGTTGGTAAACAAGTGATACAAGGGCTGGAAGGACCCTTGTCCTTGTGCCTCAAGGCCTCTTTGCTTGACCTCAGACAGGCCCTTAAGAAACAACTCCGCCACCTCCTAGGGCCATACTGGCGAAAAGGCTTGTTGATCCCAGAAGGCCCTTTTAACTTATTCTTGGGCATTTTTAAATCCCACTTAAGCTGACAAAGGATGATGCTTTCTTCTTGGGGGCTGCTGACAGTTCTTTTTATACATTGTGCATCTCACTCTCACTAAACTTTGCTGCCCATCCAGGCAACTGTAACCCACGGGAAAGAATATTTGATTAGGTGGCGAGTAACTGGGGATTTTTGTTCTGAGGGGAATTCAAGGAGTTTAAAACAGAAGCGACTATCTCATAAACCAACCCCAGAACACTGAGATGAAAAGAAACAAACTGCCCACTTTCTACCACCTGTTTGAGAACAGAAGGATTTGCACTCAGTTATGTTAGCTAAAAAATGTACCCTGGTCTCACTGCGGTACAGAAGCCTTTACCACACGAACACTTTTGATGGAAAATCTACCCCCTGCTCTGATACACCCTTTCATGCTGGTAATAACAGAGGCAAAGTAGGCCTTTCTATCAATATGTTCTGCACACTTCTTAGCAGCTCTGCTTTTTCTATTCTGCATTTGCTATTTTAAGCGAGTACATAATGCATCAATTTTCAGACTCTTAATGCATTACTACAGAACTGAGAACTCAGTAATCTTGTCAGGCAGCGCAGAACAATATTCCAACAGATGAAACATTCCATGCAGCCTGCTTCCCTTTTGCTGGGATGGGGCATCTATTTCCGGCCCTATAATGAGAGAGGAACCAGTGGCGGTGGCCCAGTCCCTCTTGCTCAGGATCCCACATCACAGAAACCGCTCACCACGCTGCTGCTGGTGGACACATCAAAGGCCCCATGGGGTCTCAAGTTCATTCAACTCCTCTCTTATTTTTTATTTTAAGTTCCCAGAAATGGGTTGTTTGGATCCAGCTGGAGCTTGCTGGCTGGAAACGAGAGTGTGGGCTCTCTCCAGCCTCATTTGTGCCTTTCCTGCCAGCCGTGAAGAGTTCCCATTCTCTCGATCACTAACTTGATTTAAGAGCTCAAGAGTACCTTCATTTCCCTGCCCCCCAGTCTCCTAAGAGATTTCGATGTGAAGTGTCCCCATGTGGCTTCTTGCCAAATTTGCCTTGACCTTGAGTGCAGACACACTTCTAGTAGAAAGCCAATTGCATCTGCTACCCCGGTGGGCAGTATAGGGAGACTTCCCTGCTGTGTGTGTTTACAGCTTCAGTGGCTTCTACCACAGGCCTTATTTACTGCTTGCAGGGTTACCTGGGAGAGACAGAGCAGAACAATCTGTTGCTACACTCATTGGCTTGTAAATGGGTTAGTCACATTTCCCAAAGATTTATACTCTTTGCACCTGGCTCGTATAACTGGGCTGGGCCGTTTCCACCAAGCCCTCCAGTTTCTCCTCATTTTATCTCATATCAATTAAAAATGGCATAACAAATTAGATTGAGTGCCTAAGTGACTCTATTGAAAAGTGAATAATTCTGTAATAAGTCTACACCACTGCTTTCTGTCTAAAGAACTAATTCACAGCATCCAATGATTCAGCCATCCCGATGGGGACCTTGAATTACTGGCTCAACTTCATTAGCATGAAAACAATCAAACCAAATACACTCTTCCTCTGGGGCTGCAAGTCAGATACCCTGAGTAATATTTAGGTCATTGCTACCCGGGCAAGTCTAAAAAGTGGTTCGTGCCCTGATTAGACAGTCACATATTGGTTTTAAACGACTGTCGTAGGAGGGGACCCACAGTCTTTTTAAGGCAAAGAGAGGTTCTGTGAGCAGTACTGAAACAATCTGAAGTGGGCTGACGAGGATAACCTTTGTCCAGCCTGAAGTGTATCAGCACCAGCTTTACAGCTGAAATCCAATCTCTGGGTTTGGGGAGCATAAGTGTCCCCAGTTCCTCTTGTCTGTTTCTGGTAGCCACAGAACAACAATTCTGAACCTTGACTGCACGTCAGGAGTATCTGAGACGCATCTGAAAAACAGTGGCCCTAACAGCGGTCAGGCCCCGCTCCCAGAGACTCTGAGTCCGTGGGTCTGTGTGTGGGCCCCTGGATGCTGGCGTTTCCAAGCCCCAGGTGGTTTTCCTGCACGCGCCTGCCGCCCAGCACCAAAGTAGCATCTTCCCCGGGAAGGATCGGGAGAAGAGCTGGCCGAGCTTCGCCTCAGATAAGTGCTCCAATCGGCTGCTCCGGAACTGGCTTGGCAAATGACAGGGTTCCCCTTATGCACAATTTAACTGATCAATCAAACTTTTTATTCTGATGAATTTCAAACGTATACTAGAGAGAATAGTTACACAACAATTATTTGGAGCAACTTCACAGAGGTACTTCGCAGAGGGGTTCAGCCCCTGGAGGGTCGCTAACTAAGAGGAGGATCGTGGAGATGGGCACCCCTCCTGGTACCCCTGCTCACCCTTCGGATAGCACCCTCTTTCTTGTCCACTTCCCATCATCTCTTATTCAACAGATATGTACTAAGTCTTGGCCGTGTGCTGGCCCCTGAAGATGCAGTGGCGGAGAAAACAGGTCTTGCTCCTGCCCTCACGGAGCTTACAGTCTGGGGTGGAGACTTCTGTAAACATGAATTACACACTCATCACTGCTTATCCATAACTCTGGAAGAGCTCTGAAGGTAACAAGTACAGAATGCTATGGAATCACATGGCAGGGGAACTAATCTAGTCTTGGGGGAATCGGGGAACACTTTCTTGAGGAAGTGATGTTAAATTTTAATATCGCATTTTATTTTTAAAACTAAATAATAAATGCATATGGCATACTATTCACAGGTACCAGGGTATGAATAGTGAAAGTACATTTTCCTTCTATGCTATCCTCTGCCCTCTCACTTTCTCTCCCTACAAGCAACCACAGTTATACTTACTGTGTCTCAGTCCAGACATTGTTCTGTGTGAATATAGTGTGTGTGTGTGTGTGTGTGTGTGTATATATATATATATATATATATATTTATCGAGAAATGACTTTAAAGCTAAAACCCCTGCCTTACCCATCTTAAAGGGATACCTTTCATTTCTGATGTGGGAATGATAGCAGTGGGACCAGAGTATGTTATGGAAACAAGATGATAGTGGAGACCCACAGACTCTTGACCATGACGAGAGCGGTCTAAAGTTTCTGGCTATTAATCAGTGCTCCATCACTTAAATACTAGGTGCCACCTTCAGAACATGGAAGAGGTCATTCCAAAACACACTGTTAAACCAAATGCCTATGTGTTGGCTATAGTTGCTAGTATCTAGGAAATGTTTTTTATTTTGAAAATCTAATTAGACCATGGTGTGTCACAAATGTTTTCTTTTTGCATTTGTTTTTTTTAAAGAAGAGGGCATCAGTTAGAATATGAGCCAATCTGAAATATTAAGCCAGTGCCATTAGACCTACTCTAATGCCCCGGGACAAAGATGGGAAACGGAAGGGTTAGGGGTTGGGGGTCATTATTGTGGCCCCAGCACCCTTCATTACCAGGTTACCCGAATGTTGACAGCAGCACATTTTGCTTACACAGCAACCCCCCACCCTCAATCCAAAGAATTCAAGTCGAGGAAGCCCTGGAAATTCTGATCTGGGGGCAGCAATCCCCTCCAGATGAGGAACTCCTGTACTCGGAGGCCAGGATGAGGTGAGTGCGTTTCCATTACTTCTAGTTCCACATCACTCTGGGGGAACAGCTGTGGGCAAGGGGGGCAGCACCAGACCTCTGCCCATCCTCTGGTGCCAGGGTGACTGCAGCCGGCCAAAGCCAGAGAATCAGACAGTGAGCCAAGGGGCAGACGACCAGGTGAGGGAAGAACAGTTCCTGTTCTCTTAATCCTCTTTTTAGAAGACTGGTTTCAAGTGAGGCATTAAGGTCCCTAAGTATAATAAATGGGCCCGGGCCTCTCTATGTGACCACGTTGGGGTATCATGGGCCAAAATCCACGGCCTGGGCCCATCCCGCCCCCCCCCCCCCCCCCCGCCTCCCTTTCTGGGCACCTGCAGCGGGAGCAGAGCCCAGGGGTCCACGACCTCAGGCAGCCTGAGAACCGCTGATGCCCTGGAACGAGGCGGGGGTGGGGGAGTGCGACAAAGGAAGGGAAGGAGGAGGGTGAGACGGGGAGGGAGAATCGCGAGTCAGCGAAACAAAGAGAATCTGCACCCGCCCAGGGTGGGCTGCGGAGGGGGAGGCGGGCCCAGGCAGAGGCTGCCGCTTTTAGCTCCGCCGCTCCCGTGGTCGCCATGGCAACGTGGGCATTAGCGATTCCATCTGACATGAAAATGCCGCCGCGGCGGTCTGGAGCGGGGAGCGGGGGTGCCGCGGGCGGGTGGAAAATGTGCTCCAACACACGCACGCCCACCGAGGGGCCGGGCGTCGCTGGCTCATTTTAGACTCTAGTTTTATGCATCATTTATAGTGCCCCCCACCCCCATCCGCCCTCCCTCCTTCCGGCTGTTTTTGTTTGTCTTTCTAGAGAAGGTGATGATTTGGGCCTTAGATCATCTGCTGGCATATTGATGAGCTCACTGGGTTGCTGAAAGGGAAAGGGGATATGGATTTGGGTCAATAAGAGTATGATTGCTTTAAGACAAAAACATTAAGAAAGGGAATATTTGGGCATATAGCAGGCTTGCTTTCTTTTTCTTTTCTTTTAAAACCAGGGCTATGAATTAGCCAGAAATAGTTAAAAGGAAAGGGAGGAGAAAGGCCTACCCCCGCAGACATGTGAAATAGGATTAGTGGAAACCCTGAAGACCGAGGCCCAGGGGAACCATCCTGCAGCAGTTCGCCGCAGGTGACAATTTTCCTACTCAGATTCCTGCTCCAGAAAAAGGAAATCAATCTATGCGTCCTCCACTCCGCCTTTTTGTTTTGGTACTTGAAGCCCAACCTCATGGTATTCTCTCTCAGACCGTGTTTCAACATGAACAGGGAAAGGCTGGTGAAACTGTACTCTTTGAGGGCAGAAGCCGGTCTTAATCATCTCTGCAGCTGCTGAGCCCACAATGGGACTCGCCACACACAAGGTGAGGGCGATGGCCTGGCCACCGTGCACAAGTGGAGTCTGCAGAGGGACTTCCCGAAGTTCGTCTCCTGAATGCAGTGGGGACTGAGCCCAGAAACATCCTGTTAGCACAATATGAAGTCAAACAAAGCACGGGGTGTGGTTGGGGAGTTTTTGAAAACTCAGCGAATAGCAAACCGTGGGCAGGAACATATATGCCTTTTTATCCCACAGGCGAAGTCTCTCTTTTATGACACATCTCGCCTGGGTCTGGAGCATCATACTTTGTAAGATAATAAACAGGCATGTTGATGAAGAATAGGCACGTGACAGGGTAGTGTGGGCTGGCAGGAGCTGGCTCCCGACTGCTCTGCTCTCCAGCTGCCGTGGTGAGCTGTGGGATTCCCAGGAATAAGAGGGCACCCCGTCTGATTAGAGTGGCATTTCCTGACCAATAGATTTGGGTCTATCTATCTAGACAGGTGCTGTGTCCATTCCAAGAGTCCTAGTGCTCTGTGATGATCTTGAAAGCCGCTCTGGTATCCCAGGTAGGGAAGGATTCTTCTCAACCAGGCCTTTCCACATCCAGGGACAGAAAAACCATGCGTAAAAATAATAAATGTGAACTGCCATTATTCCTGCGTTCCAGAATTCTAACCTTCCCATCTGCAAAGATGACTGGCAAAGTTGATCTTCCCTGCAGGGGGAATGGCAAGGGGTGGAGAATGAATAGGGAATAGGACTAAGGTACTGAGAATGCGAGGCAGGGAATTAGCCCCCTTTGTGCAGCAAAGTCTAAAGACAACACACTCCCTTTCAAAAGATTTACCGAAAAGACCAAACCTCAATTCTGGAAGGTGAGGATTCTAGAACTGGCCCTTGAGAGATGATCTGACCTTGATTTCTGCTTTAAGCAGGGAAATATCTAAGGCATTCTGGCCAGAAGGCTGTCTATTTATTTCCTAAAGGCCTCTCCCTAGGGACAGATGGCTGGTGCCTCCCTCTAGAATTACTGCATCCTGACAGTGAAGTTCTTCTAAACCATG
Source organism: Tapirus indicus (assembly GCA_031878705.1). Classification (NCBI taxonomy): domain Eukaryota; kingdom Metazoa; phylum Chordata; class Mammalia; order Perissodactyla; family Tapiridae; genus Tapirus; species Tapirus indicus. The sequence goes on from CM062932.1 coordinate 21,142,524, forward strand.
ACAACCAACCTACTCCTTAGAAACGCACCTAAAATAGGGATGAGAAGGCCCAAGCGATGCACACCATGCATCTAAAGTGAGTGCTGTGTAGTGAACACTCAGGCAGTCTTCCTTTAGAGGTGACTGTGTGTGACGAAGGCCCACTAATCCCACACAATCATGAACAAACTGAAAAGAACTCTAAGGAAGTTATAGGAAGAGGGATTTTCAATGCCGCATATAAGGTGCTCCTATGTGTCGTAGCCAGAGCTTTAAGAAATATTTAAATACAGATACTAGTGAAATTAATGACCAATAACTTAAAATGATTTGGGGAAACATTAATTTGCTGAGATATTGGTGGCAATTACTTCTCTGTCCATGGAACCTTAAACAGCCAACCCGGATTAAATAAATCTTACTTTGCCCCAACTATTCCAAGTATTCATGTCTAATAAAATGTACATATCCTCCAGGAGCAAATAATTTTATGTTTTGCAGTGAAAGGAAAAACTCACTAAAAATGATAAAGGTATCAAAGAAATTCTCTTCATGGGGTATCACCCCACTTGCTATGCCAACTCCCATCTCACCTCTGAAGGCCTGATATTGTCCCCTAATCAAGAGTGGAAACCACTGAACTCAGGGTTAGAAAGGCTTTGGACCCAAAATAAGGTTCCCTATTGGTTAGAATGAAAGAATTCTGTTCCAAACTACCCTAATTTCTTGAAGGCCTTCTTAATTGGTAGATGCTGACTTAAGATGAGTTAAAGCCTTAGAGTGCTTGGAGGGGACACTTGGTGAACTTATTAGGAAGATGGGACACACTGTTTTCTAAACAGACAGCTGAGTCCTGAGGGAACGGGCTACAGACCTGGTAAGATGTGATGCTAAGATGGCAGGGACAGAAGGAGGATGCGATGACCTGGTACAAAGGGGTTGGGGTATGAAGCTGAGGGGCAGTACGAGGACACTAATGACAGGGAGACCAAGGAAAAACCAGCAGGGGTAGAGAGGCCCCAAAGCCAGGATTGATTTATGCTACACTTTTGAGGAGGGTCAACTCTGCCTGTGCGTTTATTCCACAGAACAACATCACACTGGCTCTCCATCTCCTCACTATCTTGGCATCTCCCAAGGCTCTTAGACAACAGTGCACTCAAACACCACTTCCCCTGTCTGCCTACCATGTGTAAGAAAAAGACCGGAGATGCAGAGGAGGGAGGGCCCGAGGGCCTGCTGGTGGCCAGGAAGAGAAGGGAGGAAAAGACACGGGAGGACAGGAGGGGAGAGAGAAAAGAAAAGGGAGTTATTCAGCACAGGGGTGGATGTTTGTTATAATCCTACAGCTTCATTTGACAGATGAGGAACCAGGCCTGGAGAGGCTGAGTTGTCCAAGATCACTTGGGTAGTCAGTGGCGGAAGTGAAACTCTCGCCTAGGCCTCAGATTTCCGATTCAGTGTCCATTCATCTAGTTTGTGAGAGGGAAAGAAAGGGTAGAAGTACCAAATGTCACCAATAACGAAAGAGCAGAATGCAAATGAGCAGAAAGACTCTCCACAGGAAACGAAGAAGACTCTCAAAATCAGTCCATTGAGTCTTTGTGACAAAACAGTGAACCTGAGGCAGTTGAGCACCAAGAGTGCCAGTTTTGGAGGGAGACTGGTTGGGCCAAATCCTGGCTTCTCCACTGACAAGCAGTGGGCCCTGGGGCAAATTTCTAAACCTCTCTGAGCGCCAGTTTCCCCAGTATTGAAATGGGGATAACGGTCGTATTGCCCCCACACAGATTTTGTGAAGATCAGAAAATCATGATCCATGCAAAGGGCTTTCTCAGCATAGTACCTAGAGCGTAAGTGCTTCATAAGCCTTTACTATTATTGTGATTACTACAGAGCTACTATGACCAGGGGAAAAGTCGTTTTCTTTTTTTTTAATTGCAGTACCATCGGTTTATAACATTGTGTAAATTTCAGGTGTACATCATTATACTTCTATTTCTGCATAGATTACATCATGTTCACCACCCAAATACTGATTATAATCTATCACCACACACATGTGCCTAATCACCCCTTTCGCCCTCTTCCCTCCCCACTTCCCCTCTGGTAACCACCAATCCAGTCTCTGTCTCTATGTGTTTGTTTGTTGTTATTAAAGTCGTTTTCTAACTAGAAAAACTCAGGAAGAAATATTTGTGGGTGTTTTTCTATGCATGGGAAAGCATACCTATTTTCTTGGGGTTAAATGAGTAGATATATCTTTTTGAATTTCCCACAATAAAAAAAGCATCCTTTTGCTTTTGTCTTTGGCGGGGCATGCTTCCTTCTGATGTCAACTTACTTTTTCCTCTATTGGTGAGAAAGTCCCGAGACGTCTCAGTTTCACAACTAAAAAAAGGGTTGCTTCTCAGTAGAGTGTCACGAACACTCTCCACGCTAACGGGCTCAGGCACATGATGGAAACAAGGAAGAAGTTACTTATTTTTATATTTTAATACTTTTGTTTTCCTTAGGAAGTCAACTGGACTTGGACTGTAGCTGAGATTAGGAATTCTCAGTCCGAAAGAGTTCGGGTGCTAACATGCTTTTTCACCATCTGTAAAACAGGCACCATGAAGTTCAATCGATTAACATGAATGGGAACTGCAGGCTCCCAGGGTTATTTCTTGGGTCCCTCATGTGATACTCCTCTGACCACGGATCCAGTGGCCCAAAGACAAACCTCCCCTCTCTCCTTCTCCAGCCCCGTGTGGATTTCTGTGGCTCTCTCATTTAGAGACCTGACTCCTGAAGAGTTTTACACCCCTGGTTATTTTTAGCCTCATGTAGTTTGTTCAAACATGGTCACCACATGGCATGCAGCTGTGGAAAGCAGCTGCCGGGGTTTGATTTCTAGTCAGTATTACTTGACATTTCTTGTCAGGTGATTTCTAAAATTCCTTGTGTTTTTTTTTTCAGGTCATCTCAGGAACGTTTCCTGGGGGTATAAGATGTGACACAAGAGCTGCGCATCTGATAACCTGCTCCAGGTTGGGGATGAATCCAGAACCCCACGAGGAAGGAAGATTTACTTCCCCTCTGAGGACTCAAATTTCTCTGCCCCAGAATTCTCAGCTCTGGGACAAGAGACAGTGTGGTGGGCTCCGGTCCTGAGAGCTTCCTTAAGGCCCTCGCCCCAGTTTTCTAATTTGAGTGAGGAGACCGCTGTCTATTGGGGTTTTGGGAAGAAAGCAGAGAGCATGAGGCTGCTCACTGGCCAGCCAGGAGCCTATCTTCAGTGACAACAGCTAAAGTGTACAAGAGGCTGGGTTACTCAGCCGGGGAAAAACGACCAAATTGCATGCTCCCAACTGCTCTCTCACCATCTACTCATGCTTACCGGCCTTTCTCTCTTGGTCACTCAGTGGTCAGTCTCTTGGCTCACCCACACACCCCCACCCGCCATGATGCTTTTGCCTCAGGCCTTTTGCACACCCTGTTCCTGCCTGGAAGATTCTTGGTCCCTTTTCCAGATCAACTGCTACTTGTCACTTGATTCTCAACATCGGCATCACTTTTGGGAGCCTTTCCTGATCCTCCAAGACAGGAATCCTCTATGTACTTAACACACTGGATCGTGATGGCCTGTTTCCTCATTCAGTCCCCGCACTAGATTGTCAACTCCTGGGCAGGTCGGGGTCTTGTTCACTGTTGTGGCCCCACTTCCGAGCCCAGTGTCCGGCCCAGCACAGAGGACGTGCTCTGTAAATCATTGTGGCATAAAGTTCCAGACTAAAAACTCCCTTCTTTCTTTTTTAAGCCTCCTATATATTTTTTTAGAGTGTATCAAACTCTTTGTTCTTCAGATCACCTCTCTAAGCCTTCTATTTTATCACAGTATCTTAGTTCTGAGTTTGGAAAAATCTTCAACTGTGCATATATGCACGAAGATGTGACACTCCAGACTCCTGGATAGTGTCTGTGTCTAAGATCAATACCTAAATGAAAAGTGGCAATCTTAGCTGGAGAATCGAGAAGAGCTAGAGACTTTTCATCTGTATCCTGGTCACCCTCCTTCATGAAGCCTTCTTTTCTATGGGCTGGTAAGTTTGGACCCCTATTTTCAAGGCATAGTTATTCTTGATAAGGAGGTGGCACAGGTTTCCAACCAAGAAAAATCTTCCATTGACCATCTGGAACTGTTTTTCATTTCCTTTCAAGAGAATTCTTCTTACAGTAGAGAGGAAGTTTTCAGTTACATACAGTCTCTGCTAATGTCCTTCTTCTCCCCACCCCCAACCTTCTGCTTGAAGCAGATAGGAACGAATGCCAAGAGCAGCAATTATCGGCAGTTACATACAGGCCCACTGCTGGTTTCTCTACAATTACTTTTCATAAGACTATTTTCATACTTTCCACAGTGGGTGTCTTTCCCCAGCCCTCACCAAAAAGAGGTATTTTGAAGCAGCAGTACACATGGCATGTACCATGACAGCACAGGCCTCTTATAACTGCATTGCGATAGTTGGCACAGCATTCAACTTTTTGCTTTAAAAAAGGCCACAGGAATGAGGTCTCCATCCAAGGCAGGGCTTCAGAATAACACCAATGGCATCTGAAGCTGTGCCTGTTGCTGCCAAATCCACCCTGGATGCTGGCGAGATGACTGGCTGGTGGTGGCTAACCACAGCAGGGAGGGGGCCACGTGGACGTCCGAGGAGTGTGGGCAAGGAGAGGAATGTAACTGAGTGTCTAGTCTGTCGAGACGCTGCCAGGCACCGTGGACTATAAGCCAAGGATCTGCTTTCTGTCCTCATTGACTCAACATTCTAGAGAGATCCTGACAGAAAGGCAGAGGCAAGACATTTTTTCACTAGTCAAAGCTAAGCAAAAGCAGAACAACTTGATTCTTATGGCACTGAAAATGGCCTATTTGGGATTTACCCCCATTTAAGGCTTGTATCTCTCCTGCCCCACCGGGCCAGTGTTTGGGGGAAGATGGTAGCCTGATCAGAGATGTCTAATCCCCTCTGCCCTTTGGAGATCTGGTGGCGAGACACCAAGGGTGCTATTGCCACTGCAGGTGGCAGAAAGTAAGGAGGCAGATAGCACAAGTGCATTGCTAGGAAGATGGTTTCCAATTCAGGAAGTCGAAAGGGAGAGGAGCTACCCTTACATAGAACTTGGGGGTATGTGTGTGGGAATTCTGGGGAGGAGTAGTGTGGTAGGGTAAATAATGGCTCCATAAAAGATATCCACATCCTAAACCCTGGAACTTGTGAATGTTACCTTATATGGCAAAAAAAAAGACATTGTAGGTGTGATTACATAAGGCTCTTGAGATGGGGAGATTATCCTGCATTATCCAGTGGACCCTAAATACAATCACAAGTGTCCTTAATTATAAGAGGGAGGAAGTGGGAGATCTGACATATATAGAGGAGGAAGCAATGTAACCATGGAAGCAGAAATTGGAGTGATGCGGCCACAAGCCAAGGAGCGCTGGGAGTGCCCAGCAGCTAGAGGAGGCAAGGAGCGGATTCTCCCCTCGAGCCTCTGGAGGGAGCACAGTCCTGCCGACACTTTGATTGTGGACCAAAATGAAATCAGTGATACTGATTGTGGACTGCTGGCCTTCAGAACTGGGAGAAAACAAATTTCTGTTGTTTAAGCCACCAAGTTGTTGGTAATTTGTTATAACAGCAATGAGAAACCAGCACAGATAGGTAGATGTGCCCTTTGATGAGACTTCTGATTCAGTTCCAACAAGTATTATATGGTAAGACTAATAAGAGAGAAGAACAAACATTTCATATTATTATATTCAATATGTAGAGCCAGTATCAAAACTCTTAACAAACACACAGACCCCTCTCCTAGATTTGAATCAGCAACTGTTCTTATGCTTTGCAGTGTTAGGTCTCTCTGAGAGTAATTCATGGTAAATTGGAACAGGTAGGTGTGAACTGAGAAAAAGAACCAAGAAACAAGCTCCCCAGCCTCGTCAGGGAGGGTCCCAGAGGGCATCATAGACGCACACTGGAGACAGAGTTGGAAGCAGAAGAAGATAAGAAATCATTCTGGAGGTGCAAGCAGCCTGGACAGAGGGGAAAGGGGCACCGCCACCAGGAGAAGGAATGGGGGGACCTGCTTTGCAGCTCTAAGAAGTTGCTCCCTCAGGAAGAATGAAGGGGGTAAGGGAAGGCTGACCCTGTTTCTGTTCCATCTTAAAACTCTTTCCTAGGGGTGAGCATTATAATCATGGGTGTGTGATTTATTTTAAATAAGAGGAATATAAGGGCATTGAATTGCTGTGTGGATGCGGCTGGGACAAAATGCTGGGGGTGCTGCCTTTTGGGTGGGGAGACCTTTGGGCTCCTGTGGCATGTTTGGGTGGGACAGGTGCCTTTTGCTTAAGGAACGGCTCAGGCTTAGGACACTAATGTGTTTCTGTGGTCTCTCAGATGGAAGACGGAGAAGGGACAGAGGAGGTGAGAAATCCCCAAAGTGAGAGAAGAACCCTCTTCTCCAGTCTTGGCAGCATTCAAAAGGCTCTCTGGAGACAGCATCCTCACTGTGGAAGAGCCCTGTGCTGACTCTCAGTGTGGAAACAAACACGGGGAACACATAGTCTTCTCACTGTACACGGGCTCCTCAGCTTCAAAGGCTCCCGGCTGTATCTGACTCCAACAATAGCATCTTAAACTCTCGATTCATTACCAGGCAGCATCACTTACTGAACATTCACGGTATCCACGGCACTGGAGGAGGTTTTGTGGGGGTTTGTAGTAAAAGTAGATGGCACAGTCTCAGTTCTCCAGGGAGAACAGACAAATACAAATAAAAAAACCCAAACCCAAAACAAAAGTGACAGATATTTAAGGCTCTGAGACCCAGAGGAACAAGCAAAGGAGCCAGAAGATCTGTCTTCAATCAAGCCCCCAATTCTACTGTATCCGCGGTCCTGCGTAAGTCACAGAACCTCTCTAAGTCCTCTGTCCATCTGTGAAATACGGTTAATATAACAACACATGGCTAGATTATTTTAAGAATTAAATGAGATAATGTATGTGGAAGCATTTTGAATTATGTGTCTCAACATAATTATTACATGATCTAATACACAGCATTAATGAAATATTAAAAAATTATGCTGATGAGTAGAAAAAATACAGACTGTTAGTCTAATTCCAAGAATATAATAATTTCATTGTGACTCATCAGGACACTCTGGGACAATGATGAGAGATATCACTCAAGAGAAAAGAACATCTTGATATTGAGTATAGTCTCCATGGGTTTTTGTCTGCCCCCTTCTTTTCGCACTCTGCCTCCGCTCCCTTGGAGAACTGATCCACCCCCACTCCAAGCATGGGCAGTGCTGCCCATCATGGGACCACACTCCCCAGCCTCATGGATGGGCACGTGATCTGGACCCTGGCCTCAGTGCTTTAGCTTGGGTAGAAGACCTGTGATCCAAACTGGGTCAATCAGAGACTTTCCTTGGGATTCACATATTTTGAAGTAGGAAAGGTTTTCTTTTTCCTTTAGGTTGCTATGTGGCATAATGCAAGCCTGGAGCTGCCTGTGGCCAAGATTTTCTCTGTGTAGAAGCAGCCTGTAGGAGGAAAGAATGAGGCCAACACACAGAGATTGGGGGAGTGGAGCCGGGTTGGGAGAAGAGAAAGGGTCTTGATTGTGATCAAGTCCTTGGTTCCAATGCTTAACTCCCCAGGTCCTATGACCTTGGGTTTAAACTGGTCTCTTCATCTGAAAGAGTTCTGATTTATATAGTGAGCTTACTCTGCAATACTAAATAAACCTTGATGAAGGGCAAATAAGAATGTTGGAAGAAGATTCAACAAAGGTCATTATTTTTCCTGAAAAAACGGGATCAGCTCAGCATTTAGGGATATTAATCCCCAATTTTCTAAACCTGGCTCAGCATTAACAACTTTCTGTATTAATCAAACACAAAGGCCATGTGCATGCACAATGATGAATACCAGAAGAAGCATTCAGTGAAGGTTTAGCTAGATTGTTCCAACACCTGACAAGGATGATCAGCATGAGGAAGTGAATTCAAAATACACACAGACAGTAATGCTGAAATGTGGAGAAGACTGACTGGGACATTTAAGCTTCTAGAATGTTAAGCACCAGTTATTATTTTTAATAGTTTGCTTACTGAACAAGAAAAATTCATGTCTCTACAGCAGTATCAGAAATCACCAAATGGTACTATCTTAGAGGTCAATGCATTTTGCGCTTAAACTTGCTCCTAATGGCTATGTCATTATCTGGCTGTAAACCGCCACTACTGAGCAGCTGATCTGTTGTGGAGTGGCATCTAATCCGCTGTGCTTCTGTAGGATAAGAACACCCCCAAGTCCTGCACTGCACCATCCCTGGTTCCAGTATGGCTACTGGGAAGTCCACTGACAACTTCCAATTTAAGCAGTGAGAGGGCAGGTCTCAGAAACAAGTATCAGAGACAAAGGAATGATAAAAATGTGAATCTGTGAGCCCTTTTCTGATCTCCATCCTTCTTTTATCTTTCAACGATATATGATCTGCCTTCTTCTGAACCTCCACACAAGTTTATATCTGCTACTGATGGGGCCTACTCAGTGACACGAATTCAGAAATTAAGATTGTTTGTAGCAGATGAAATAGTGCAACATCTTATGGTGACCCATGGCATAAAAGAGGTGCCCATAATGGGATATTTGGGTTAATCTAAGAAGCGATGAGAGCCTGTGTTAGGTCACAGTCTCACTACAAATTCTACGTCGGTCTTTAGAGTGCTTAGAGACTGATAGGCCCATTTTGCCACAGCAGAGCTGAGGCCCTCCACTCCCATTAGTAGGTGTAAAACTATTCCATTTTGCTTGGTGGTTACAAACTGAATGAGAAATGTCCTGTTTAAGAAGCTGGACTTCATTTTTGCACCTTGCTTCCCTGGGTTTTCCAAGTCACTGAGTTCAGTCAATAGTTGGTGTTCTGCCTTCGTTCCTGTTCCTTGACCTCTCTGAAGCTCCTGACTTGGTGGCCTTAGAATGCTCTCTCACCTGGCTTCCATGGTACAGCTTGTTCTTGTCTTCCTATTCTTTAACCATTCTTCTTGTCTCTTTCTCTTCCCTCTGCCTCCACGGCTTCAGGTAATTTCTCTATGCTGATAACCCCTAATCTAGTTGAACTCCAGACCTTAGATTCGGTTGACTCCTGGACGTCTCCACTTGGATGGGAGGCAGTTGGGTTTAGTGTACAACCACTCACCCAACTGCTCAAGCCGGAAGCTTGCAGATCCTCCTTGACTCCACCCTCTCTCTCTCACTCTGTAGCAATCCATCACCAAGTCCTGCAGATTTGACCTTCTGATCTCTTCCAAATCCACCTTCTCTCCTTTCATCCTCACTGCCACCTCACCATTCCACCTTTCATCCTATCTCACCTAAATCCCTGTAACAGCTTCCTCTCTGGGCTCCCTGCCTCCCACCAGCTCTTCAAGGTGCAACCAGAATGATCTTACCAAAATATAAATAGATAAGTGACAAATCTGATCTCCTGCTTGAAACTCTCCTTTAGTTCTTCACTGCCCTCAGGAAAAAGCCCGCACTCTTTCCAGTGTCTCTGTGATCTGCTGACCTCTCTGGTTCCCCGGCTTCAGACTCCCTCCCAAGCTTCCTCTACTCCAGCCCCACTCAACTATTTTCAGTTCCTCCACGCGCTGTGCTCTCTGTTCCCTCCTGGCTTTCCCACTTGCTCTTCCATTTGCTAGCACACTCTTTCCTCTTCACCCCTTCCCTATTCAAAGTTTATCCTGAGGAAATAATCTGAAATGCCAACAAATATGTATTATTGGATGCTCATTACAGCACAAATTACAACAAAAAAATGGAAAACTACCAAAATGCCCAACAAACATAATTTTAAAATGACTGCATAAAGTTTTGTGTTAGTGGGAAATTACTCATAGTATATTAAATGAGAAAAATCAAGTTATGAAAGTTGCTTTCTAACACAGCTTCATAGATACTAAAATAGGAGCAGGAGCTATTTCTGCATGGCAAAATTATAGGTTATTTTAATTTTTCTTTAGACTTTTCTGTTTTCCAAAATTTCCCCATGAGCATGCAATAACTGCTTTCATAATTAGAAAAATATATATATTTTTAAAGAAGAACATCCTTGAGCAAGTAATATGTGGGCTGATGTAGACAGGGGGAATAGGGAGAAATTCCTCCCTATTGCTCAGGGAGGAATGCTTTGTATGGAAAGTTTAAATCCTTAACTGCTGTGATATCTAGAAGCTTATCAGTGAGGCCTGTAATAATCTGTTGCAAAGGGTGAAGTAAACAGCTGAAGAGGGTGGGGCAAGTTTCTGCTGATGTTCCATTGACAAATGCTAGGGCTAATATTAACTCCTCATTTTTGGGATGTGTGTTTCCATTCCTGAATAAATCTCCCCTCCTTTCTCTCTTCTGTAGCCCCCTGTGGATATGGGCATATGTTTTGGTATTGTGCAACCAGCCGGAGGGCCACAAGAAGAAATGGAATTGAGTGAGCAAAATATGGTTAACTCTCAAAACCCCAGCTGCTGTGCTTCAGTCAGCAGGGAACAACAGGTGTCATCTTGTTGATCTGTGGGCCCAACTACGAACAGAGAATGGAAAGTTAACACACAAACGTTTTGTTCTCCAGAAAAATGAAAATCATTCAGCCAAGTCCATACAGCTGTACCAGTGGCCATTTGTGATACGTTAGTCTTTGCAAAGTAACAGGAGACATTTAGTGCGGGCCTGAGAATATGACATATAAGGGGACTTCCCCACCAAATCAAGCACATACGCTATTTTCATTACAGGATCTTTTCTGTCTTAATTAAATTTGGAGTTGAATCCATAAGCAGTGTTAGAAGGGAATGGTATACTTTTGGGAAAATGAGACCAAATTTTTAGCTTACACAAAAATGTCACTTTAAAGTATAAAGTTGAAAATACAGCATCTTTTGTTCATTTAATTGCTGATTATGTCTTCACTTTATGACCTAGCATGGAAGCATTTGTTGCAAAGCATATATTAAAATAATTAATTTTAAAATGTACTTTTTGAAACAAAGATTTCAATCTCTGTGAAGAGAAACAACACCTTGCACTTATATAATATTTATATAAAACACAATAACATTTACATAATATCTTTGAAGATCTCAGAGTGTTTTCCCTGCAGAAACAAGACTGTAGCAACTCAAGGGAGAAGGGCAAATTTCTTTCTTATGCTTAACTCAATTCCTTCGGAGAGTGCCTATACTCAAATGAGAGGCAGAGCATAGTGAGAGAGAGGGGAGAAGGGAAGAGTTATGGGTCTCCCAGGCTCTGATTCTGTTATTTTCTAGGTCTGGAAAAAAGGAAACCAGCATGAAATCACAAGTCATATCTTGATGAGGGAAAACAAAACAAGATCCTATTGTGTCAGGTCATTTAAAACTCTAAAGTGACTCTATTATTACAGCTGGATAAAGTGAGTGGGTTCTTATTGGTTTAGATATTAAAATGAACCATAAGTATGGCTGTTTGGGCTAAGTGAGTGATGACTCTTACGTGCTGGCTTAATTTCCCAGATTTTCAAATGGATAATTCTAAAGGCAATACTAATTTATTAGTTTCTCAGAATTAGATTCGAGTTGGAAAAAAATGATAGTATGAATAAGAAAATATTATTATGCAGTATATATTTCATTTTAAAGTTTGAATTATTTCTTGGAATCTGATCTGTAGAATTTTCTACTTGACACCCTTAAACATTGGCAATATTCCAACAATTGTTACTAACTCCTTTTAAGCTTCATTACCCAGGATTTCATTTTGGTGGTTTGAAAAAAGTCCCATGAATTGCATCCTTTCACAGTTAGAAATCGAAGGGTTCACACTTCTTGTCAGCAGGAAGTGGAGGGTGGGAAGAATTCTATTTTTGGAGTTGAAAGGCCACCTTTGACCCAGAAATGTACAGTTGGGTGAAAGACATTTCTCTGTTCTTTCTTACTTGATTTACCCAAGGAATGGAGAAACACGCAAGAGTGCAACTTCAGAAGATTTGTTTCCTCCCAGGGCTTTAAGATAACCCATATTAACCTCTTCTCAAGAATTTTAGATTTTCAGGTCTTTATTTTGGTCTCGTGTGACCCACTGTCAGTCATTTAAATTGAGATTATTCAAAACATTCCAAATTGAAATCTTGAGTGTCTTCCAAGATATGAGGGTCAGAATTTATTCTTCTAGATCAAAAGATGGGAAACTAAGGCCCTTGGGCCAAATCTCGCTTACTGCCTGATTTTCTAAATAAAATTTTATTGAAACACAGCCATGTCCATTCATTTACGTATAGTTTATGGATGCTTTTGTGCCATAATGGAAGGGCTGAGCACTTGTAGCAGAGATCGTATGGTCTGCAAAGACTAAAATATTTACTATGTGGCTCTTTACAGAAAAAGTTTGTTGACCCCAGGTCCAGATGATGAATTGAAGAAGTAAAGAGAAGGTCTATAGAAATAGTGATGTTAAAGCAGGAGCTATAAATGCCAACATCACAAATGTTTACTTTTTAAGGTCTAATTGCTTTGTATATTTGGCATGAGATTTACCAATGACAAACAACATATTAAGACTCCCGTTGTGAAACGAACAGTTTGAACTGAGTAGCACACCAAGTAGCACAGGGATCTGTAGAGAAAGAAATTAATCCACAGAGAAGGAAATGTAATCCTATATACTACTTGGCTCTGAAGGAAACCGTCTTTATAAAATTATAGTAACATAAATGCTAGTTATTGGCTTTCAGCTTTACAGTCAATCATCAAAGTACAAAACAATGTAAATATTAATATTAACAATATAAAAGTAAAGCTATAGGTGTCAAAAGTTCAAGCAGGGGTACTTACATCTTCATTTGACATGGTGGTGACTTTAGAGGTGGCGTCTTAGGTGGATGGCACATGAAAAAGAGATTCTTGTATGCTTTTTTATTTCACTGATTCTAAAGCTCATGTCTTTCAACCTTTAATGTCTTTGAAACTGGGATGCGCCTTACTCTTGATGATACCTTAAAAGTGTAATTGGCAGTGCTGTTTTTCCTTAGTGGAATATAAAATAATGGTGCATATTATAATAGGTGGCACCTTAGATTTGATGATGCAGTATTTTGAGTCGTAAAAGTAACCAACAGTATACCAAAAGTAATGAGAAAACTGACTGAAAAGTGGGAGGAAGTGATCAAAGGCAGCTGAATAAACCATCATCTCTGAGAGTCAAAGGTCAATAGGTAATGTCTAAACATGATAAATTTAAAAATATAGCGGCATAAGCATGTTTATTTTTTCATTTTAAACCTTTTTACTACTTGATTTTTTAAAATCACATTGTATTAGTTTCTTGCAGCTGCGGTAACAAATTACCACGAACTTGGTAGCTTAAAACAACAGAAATTTATTCTCTCACAGTTCTGGAGGCCAGAAATCTGAAATCAAGATGTTGCCAAGGCCACACCGCTCCAGGGGCTTTAGGATTTCTTGCCTCTCTCAGCTTCCGTTGGCTGCCAGTATTCCTTGACTTGTGGCCACATCCCTCCAATCTCTTCCTCTGTCTTCACATTGCCTTCCCTGTGTGTGTCAAACCTCCCTCTGCCTTTCTTTTATAAGCATACTTGCAGTGGCACTTAGGACCCACTGGATAATCCAGGATGATTTCCTAATTTCAAGATCTTAACTATATCTTCAAAGTCCTTTATTCCAAATAAGTAACATTCACTGGTTCCAGGGATTAGAACATGGACATGTCTTTGGGAGCCGTTATCAGTCTACCCATGCATTAATTTGATTTTTTAAAAATAGAAATCCTTTGTCATTCTACAACTTAAAGTCCTTCAGTGGATACCCATAACTTCCAGTATCAAGTTCAAAGGATGCACTGGTTAAAAATATAGTCTCTAAACCAAAAGCACAAGAAACAAAAGAAAAAGAGATAAATTGGACTTCAAAATTAAAAACTTTTGTGCTTCAAAGGACACCATCAAGAAAGTGAAATGACAACTCACAAAATGGGAGAAAATATTTGCAAATCTTGTATCTGATAAGGAACCTGTATCCAGAATATATGAAGAACTCTTAGAAATCAATAATAAAAAGACAAATACAATTTAAAAATGGGCAAATAGGGGCAGGCCCCGTGGTGTAGTGGTTAAGTTTGGCATGTTCTGCTTTGGCAGCCCAGGTTTGCAGGTTTGGATCCTGGATGTGGACCTACACCACTCGTCAGCCATGCTTTGGTGGCGAGCCACACATAAAATAGAGGAAGACTGGCACAGATGTTAGTTCAGGGCTAATCTTCTTCAGCAAAAAAAAAAAGAAAGAAAGAAAGAAAAAGAAAAAAATGGCAAAGGATCTAAATAGACATTTCTTTAAAGATGGTACAAAAATGGCCAGTTAACACATGAAAAGATGTTTTGCATAGTTATTAGAGAAATGCAGATTAAAAGCACAGTGAAATACTACTTCATACCAACTAGGATGGCTATAATCAAAAAGACAACAAGTATTGGCAAGGAATAGAGAAACTGCAATCTTCATACATTGCTGGTGGAAATATAAAATGGTGTATCTGCTTTGGAAAATAATCTAGCAGTTCCTCAAAAAGTTAAACATGCAGTTATCATATAACTCAGTAATTTCACTCCTAGGTATATAACCGAAGAAAAATATAAACAAGTCCACATAAAAACTTACACATGAATGTACACAGCAGCATTATTGATAATAGCCAAAAAGTGGAAACATTCATCAACTGACAAATGGATAAACAAAACGCAGCATATCCATATCATGGAATATTATTTGGCAATAAAAAGGAAAGAGGTACTGATACATTGCTATGACATGGATGAACCTTAAAAACATTACGCTAAGTGAAAGAGGCCAGTCACAAAGGACCACATATTATATGACTCCATCAAATGAAATGTTCAGAGTAGGCAAATCTATAGTGACAGAAAGTAGATCAGTGGTTGCCTGGGGTTGGGTAGGAGCTTAGAGGGAATGGGGGGCGACTGCCAAAGGGCACAGAGTTTCTATCTGGGGTGATGAAAATGTTCTAAGTTGATTATGGTGATGGTCACATGATTCTGAATACACTCAAACCATTGAATTGTATGCTTTAAATGGGTGAATTCTATGGTATGTGAATTATATCTCAATAAAGCTCTTTATATACAGACAGATATCAGTCTATAGACTCAGTCTTTGGCCCAGTCTCAGCTCCTAGAGAATGTGTAGATGGGTAGAAAGAACATGCATGTCACGCCTTAGCACAGGTCCTGGCACGTGGCAGATCCTCTATATGGGCATGCTGTTATTTACCCAGCATTTGATGCTTTACAGGACTTGCCTACCTCTGGCCCCTTTTCATCACTTTAGCCCTCTTTCAGGGCAGTCTCCACATCCCACCTCACCCCATTATGCAGCTAGACTTAACTCTTAGAGTCCTGAAACAGTTTCAGCACAACCTGCTTTTCCTAGAATCTGTTCTTTCTCCCCTGCCGTCACCTGGCTAATTCCCCTTTTTGTCCCATTCTGTTTCCTCAGCTGTATCTCTTCCGGGAAGCTTCCCCTACAGGCTCTGAAGGCTTCCCTGCCCTTCCCACCGGGTCAGTGTCCTTCCTATGAGCCCCCACAGCTCCCAGCACACTCCCATCTATGACAGCACTCACTATTCTCGAAGGCATTTGTCTGTCTGCCTCATATCTTGTCTTTTAAAAAAAATTTTTTTTAAATTTATTTTTATTTTTTGTGAGGAAGACTAGACTAGACTGAGCTAACATCTGTTGCCAATCCTCCTCTTTTATGCTGAGGAAGACTGGCCCTGGGCTAACATCCATGCCCATCTTCCTCTATTTCATATGTGGCACACCACCACAGCATGGCTTGACAAGTGGTGCATCTGTCCATGCCCGGGATCCGAACCTGCAAACCCCGGGCTGCTGAAGCGGAGCACACGAACTTAACTGCTATGCTACCAGGCCAGCCCCTGATTTGTCTTTATCGCTCAGTGCCTAGCAGAGGGACAGAGTAAGAAATGGAAGTGCTAAATAACTGAGCCTAAAGAGAATTATTGTGGCACCAGCAGTATAGCAAAACCTCTCCTAGGGAAAAGAAAGGAAAAGAAAAGATTTTCCCCTTGCTGTCCAGACTACAGAACTCCTCTGCTTCTCTGGGGCTGGGGAGCCTGGCCCAACTGCTCTGGTGCCTTCAACGTGTGCATGTGCAGACCTGCCCACTGCCTTCTCCCCACAGCGTGACAGGCAGGTAAGACACACTGCTGCTCTTGTGACACCAGTCAAGCCCCGTTTCAGCTGTGGCCCCGTCAGTTTATTAACACTTTATTGAAGCACGTGTTCAGACATGTGTACTTAATGGGAAGGGACATCTAAAGAGCAAAACCAGCATGACGTTTACACCCTGCAGCATATGGAACATGTGTTTGCAAACCCTGTAGGAGGCGATGCTCAGAAAAGCCACGAGTGTGGGGACAAGAAGCAATGACTACTTTCTAAATATTCCCCATATCATAAGCACAGTCAGGGATAAATCCAATGAGGCCTGTGTGAAAGCCCTCCAACCCTTAGAAGCGGCGAGCGCCCTAACCCAGAGGTATCCACGGCAGCGCCGGGGGGACTTGGGGGCGCAGGGGAAGCTGGATTCAGTGATCTTTAGCTCCACTCCACTCCAAGACATATTTATTTGCTTCTCTGGTGAGAGTTATTTTCAATATGAGGGCTGCCACACTGCACAACTCCAGGGGTGCCTTCACATCACAGTCTAGGTGAGAGGTGCCCATGAAGTGGTGCGCTGCAGAGACTGCGTGGCCGTGAGAGGTGGTCTTGCTAAACCTTGATCAGATAATCCTATGTATATTAAAGCAATAAGGGCTTGCTTATTTTTATCCGACACTGGCCTTTTTTTTTTTTAACAACACTGTCCAAATTGTACACACGACTTAATGAAATGGTGATATATTTCAAAGGAACCTCCAAACACGAGGAGGGTTGAGTTGGTAAAAAGTTCCATTATTGGGCATTCTTAGGGCAGTACTCTCAGCAAATATGAGCAAGCTTCTCTTGTCCCCAGTGTATTTCATTGGTTAGGGTTAGAAAAACAACGAAAGGCCAAGAGCTCTCAGGGATCCGGGAAAATATGCCACAGGTCATTTCTGAAAGTCAGTAGATAATAGAAAAATGAGACTCAACTACATGTTCTTCACAGGTGTCATATCAGGTGGGCAATTGCTTTTCCTTATCTTTATTAAAACAGAAAAGGATCAATACTGATGCATGCACACACAGACCTTTTACCTTCTATGCCATTCGAAGCATAAAAAATATATACATAAGGCCAAATTAGTCAAATTTCCTACCTTGTTAATTGATCTGGTAAAATATTTGGCAGAAGATAAAAATGAGTATTTTTAGTTCTCTGTGATTTTTTCTTCTCTAAGTTTCCTCTCCTTGTAACCGAGCACAGACCTGGCCCGCCTGCCTTACAGAACTGACACAGAGTCACTGCTAAATATAGGGGAGGGAGGGGGAACGAATCTGTCCACCTTCCAAGGTCCCATCAAGGATTACCTCCTTTCTGATCTCTCCAGGCCTCAGTTTCCTCATTTGAAAAATGGGAGTAATACCCATTTCATGCGGTTACTAGAAGATTATAGGGGAAAAATGTATGTAAAGCACGCAGCTCAGTGGTAGTGCCCAGCAGTCAAAGAATGGTGGCATATTCTTTTCCTCTCTTGTGCCTCCTTCTGAATTTGTTCTGTCCCCATCATTAGACTGTAAACACTTTGAGGGATCGAGTATCTATTGAACTAACGGGGAAAGGGATACGAGAGGTATGGAATACCATTCCACTACCTACTAACAAGATGCTCCTAGAGAATCATGACCACTCCCTTACTTCTGCCCCTATCTGGCCCCTAGTTAATCGGTCAGATGAAGGCTATATTACTCTGCCAGCCAGACGGTAGATTTTCACGAGCAAAGACAGCAAGGTATGAAAAGTTAACCATGATACATTCTTATTGTGATACATTACCTCTCAGCTCAAATTTCATATGCAATTGACCATATGAATGATACCCCTGATTTCTGAAGGTAGCGAGATGATTTTTTTGGGGGGTCCATATTAAGTGTCTCTTTCTGTTCTATATTGAAGAATAGAAGTAGGGTGACAAGCTTTCCCCCTTTCCTTCTGTTTATACACTATTCGAATTTAAAGTCTGTTTCTCTTTTCTCTGCTTTTTTCTTGGGATAAAAAGGACTTGGGATACTGGGGGGTCTGCACCGGAAGCCCTGGACTAGATTTCTGTGATCATTAATTGCATTAGGTTTGAACAGGGCAAGCTTATAATGGAGACTCATGTGGTTCTTTCACAATCCTAGAATAACAGGCACTGAGGCCGTCACAGACCATGTGGCTGCAGATTCAGTCATGGATTCCCTCCCCTTAGTACACCCACCTTGGAGCCCCCAAGCTGCCTGTGTAATGGCTGGAGGAGTTAACCATTCTGATGCTCTCCCACTATGGATTTGGCACTTTGAGAGCTGAACAGTAGCTCATCCATTCTCCGTTTTCCTGTGGAATTCAGTAATGAACTCATTAAATCACCAACTTGTTGTGACAGGAAGTCATTCAGATGCTGATGCTATTGCCATGGAAACCTTCCCTCCGCTCAGAGCTCTGTCTGTCTCTGCCGAGGAGCACTCCGGCTCCATAATTACTGTCATACCCAAATAACACAGAGCCACCACGGCTTTGAGCAAGTCCAGAAGCAGGGGCATACAGAGCCTCGATTCTGCTTTCAACCAAACCTTGTTGGTTTTAGTATTTTTAGCACACATTTCTGTTCTGTACCAGTTGTTTTTTTTAATTCCTACATGCTGGCTCCTTTCCAGCACTGTTCCTAGAGAAGCAGACAAAGGATTTTTTGGGGGATAGCTGTCAGGGATGCTCATTTAAAGAGAACCTACTGTTTCCCCAAATCTTTGTGCTTCCAAATATGGAAAAATGTGTTCTCTTGCCTTTCAGGAGAGACCCCAAGAAAGGAATCCCAAATTCCATTATAGTTTATATCCTATAAAACCTAAACGTTTATGGATAGATCAGTAATGCCCAAATGCAAGGTCAGAGATGCAACTCAAAGTACAAAGTGATGTTTGCTTTATCTTGTCCACGTTATCTAGGCTACTGCTGGGCTCCATTACTGAAGATTGACCAAGTCACAAAAAGGGAGAAGTCATCTGATCCGAAACAGTCAAGTCTTTTTTTGTATATGTGATGGCACCTGGCATACAGTGAATTTTTAAACATAACCATCACTTAGCACCTGACAGACACTGTACCAGACATTTTACATTCTGTTTCACGATTTAAATTAATCTGCATGAAAATCCCATGAGGCAGGTATTTTTATCCGAATTTCACAGCTAAAGAATGTGTAGCTCAAAGCAATTAGGTAAATTAAATAAATGCTATGCTTTTCCAGACTGTATAGGTGTTACCATATCACACCTCCTGCGTCCATAGGCATAAAGGTGACGTCTGCTGTCTTAGAATCATAGATGCTAGGATTAGGAAAAGTCCTTCGTGATTCTCTTTTCAAACCAACCAACACCTTCTAGGACATCCCAAGTGATTGTCTGATCTCAGCTGTGTGTCTCCCGTGATGGAGAATTTACTAAGAGCAGTCTCCTCTTGGTTTATTCCTAACAAGAGTAAAGAGCAATCATCCTTGGAGCTTCTACCGAGCCCTGAACTGAGGAAATTTGGCTCTGGCCAAAAGTTTGTCCTCTAGAATATCCAGATGTGGAAGGGAGAAGAGGGAAATGAGAAAGGGGCCTAACACAAAGGGCTTAGAGCTGGGTTAGGATCTGTTTGAGCTCAACAAGAGGATCTCACCTATCACTGGCTCTACGACCACTTGCCCCGTGGGGAAGAAACCTGTTCCCCAGTGCCTTCTTGCATGAGATTCGAAGGAGGGATGTCTGACCTTCATTCAATATCACTTTTTATTTGTATATATACACATCAGACATACACAGTCTCTACAAAATGTATAGCTGTTTGTTACAAATACAAGCACCAACACTTAACAATGAGCAGTGAGCAGTGACCCCTGGGCCACCTTCTAAAAATGTTAGCAATGTCATAGGAGGAGCATACCACTGACCTTCCTACATTATGAAGGTCTAGGTTTGGTGGTGTTCAGGTAATTTCTTTCTGCTCATGGGGATGAGATTTACTCTTACAAATGCTCATTTGCTTCTGCTTTAGACTATAAGCCCTTTGGTGGCAAGGTCTGTGATATATGCAGATGTCTATTATCTGTAGGACTTGGGGCAAGTCTCTTTAATCCAAGAGCCTCACTTTCCTCATCTGTCAAAGGATCCTGTTAATTCCATCATTTACCTCGTGGAAGTACTGTGAGGTTCAAATGTAAAGCATAAAAACCCCATTAAAAGTATCAAATCTACAAAAATGTGCCCAACTCAGTATTCTATAACAGTGAATAACCAAATACAAACAATTTAATTTCAAGCTCCATATTGATAATATGTTAGATCAAGTCTCTTTACAATCAACCATGAAAACAAAATGATTTTCAAGCTTTCAGCAATGATTTATTTTAAGCAATATTCAATATAAAATTTTTTCAACAATACAGAGTTGTGATTTTTTTTTTTTTGGTGTTCACTGTCTCATGATCTAACCTGTTGCAAAGATTAAAGCAAAATTTTCCAGTTAATCACAGAGGATTAGTAAGGCCTCTGTAATACTGCATTATTAAAAACGAGCAGATCACACACTCAGAGTCCAACGTTTTTAGGCTTTATTGGTTTGTTTTCTAAGTAATAATAAAAAGGTACTTGTGAATATACTCTGCCTACTTCTAAAAAGTATTTGGGGATGCCCTAGATAAAAGGAATAGAAATAATAAAAGTGAAGTAATTTAAAAATAATCTTTTCATCCAATTCACAGCCATTTCTTCTTAATAATATCTGTGAAACAGAATTAATCTAGAGTTACAAATGAGATCTTCTATAGTTTCTGACACTTGAAAATATTTTATTCACTGTAACTAAACACGGAGCTGCCGATACCTGGTGATGAATAACTTTGGGCGGGTGGGAGAGTCTGTGAAATGGTCCAAACTACAGGACTCAAAGAGAAGGAACATTAATATAATTAGGAAGTGGATTAGATCAATATGCAGCACATGCCCAGATCACATGTTTTATTTCCATTTGGATATAACAGCCAGTCTTATGCAGAATGTGTTAAGAAAAACCACACAAAAGGGAAGTGAGTCACTTACTAAAGGCCAGAAAAGCTTAGGCTAACTGGCCAGACGAGACTCAACCATATCTTTTTCTGCCTCTGTTTCACTTCTGTATCCTGAAAGCACCACCTTGTCTGAATCATAGGAGAGAAATGTTTTGGCAAATACACATTGGACCCATCCAGCCTCGCTCTTGCTCTTTCTCCACGTCACACACACACACACACACACCCGTTTCCAGGAGGCTTTGGAATGTATGTGGTTTCTTCTTCAGCTGTCTTACCTCCATAATTATGTCTGACCTAGACTAACATTAAAATATTTTGCTCTTCCTGAGAAAGCAGCAATCAGCACAAGGTTCCCTCTTCTCTTAGATGATAGCCCATTATTCCCTCTCTCTCCTCTATTTTCCATTAGTGTGGAACCCTGGCACAGAAACCTTGTCTTGCTCACTCCCTGGTATAGTGCCTGGCACATTGGTGGTACTCAATAAATATTTCTTGAGTGAGTTGAATAAATAAATATTTTCAGTCTCTCCTTCACCAGCTATCTTCTTTTTCCTCAGCCTATAAGCATATTCAGGTCTCCCCTGTTAAATAAGAGACAAAAAGCCCACCTGTTCTTTTCTCCCCACCAGCCACCAAATGCAACCAAATTAAAATAAACTATCCTTAATGCCAGTGCCCATCTAGCTACTGCCTTCTCTCTCATTACACCTTACAGTCAAGCTTAAGAGAGTAGTTTATACACATTGTCTTTACTTCTGTACAGCTTATTCTTTAACCTCTGCAATCCCTCCATCCATCCCTCCCTCCCTCCCTCCCTGTCTTCCTCCCATCCATCTGTTCTTTTGTCCACCTACTCTTTTCTTCCCATCCATTCATCTGTTCTTCCATCCCCTTCCTTCCTCCCTCCTTCCTTTGCTTCTGTAAATATACCAATGCCTGCTATATACTGGGTACTGTGTGGGGCACTGGCAATACCGTATTGAAGAAGACACGATCTCTGTGGTGGAAGTGCTCTTGATCTGGTGGGAGATATATATGTGTAAACTTGGGCTTCTTAAACTGGGGTACAATTCCCTTGCATACTCAGCAGTGTGCAATAGTAAGTGATGCCATGCAACAAATATGGAGAGTCTTTTGGGAGGATCAGCTTTACTCCACATAAGTAACTAGAAACATTTAACACTCAATTAAATTAAAACCAACATTTAAAATGATAGAATGAAAAATAGCATTAACTTTAAAAAAGACACGGGACTTTAAAAGAAACACACCATACACAGACTGTTTCAGGATATGGTCCCAGTGAATGCTGAGTTTACTCTTCTGTTGCTAGGGGAATTTCCTTAGAAAAGTCTGAAAAGCACTGATAAGTAGATAACTACCACACGAGGTGACACATTAGCCTAGAGGTAAGAACTGTAGTGCAGAGGAGCTTCCATAATGAATGGGACAGTTTGGGAGAGGGATGGACAGGATTACCTTTCCAGAGGAGGTGACATCTGAAAGATGAGTCGCTTACCAGGTAGAGAGGAGGGGACAGTCACAGTGGGCAGAGGAAGCAGAACGTACGTCTATAAGGAGTTGTGAATGGACCTGATATATGAGAAGAACAAGGAGTCTAGAGGTAGCTGAAAAAGGAGGTAGGTTTTGACCGTACAGGGAAGGGCCCAGGTATCGTGCTGGAGACCCTTCTATAGCCTTGAAACTCCTTTTCTCTTGGCACCACTGTAATTTGGTTCTCCTACTTCTTTCACAATTTCTTCTTAGTTCCTTTTGCTTAGTTTTCTTCTTCAACACCCCTCCCAAATCCCTAGAATTTTAGTGTTCCTCAGAGTTCCTTCTTGGCCATGTTTTTCTTCTTATTCTCCACACATGGATTGTTTCATTCACTCCTACTGCTTCAACTTCCTTTAAGCAGTTGCCTTCCAAATTTACATTCCACAGTGCAGACCTCTGGCCTCCAGACGCCCGTTTCTCATGCATGGATATCTCAACCTGAACTGACCTATAGCTTTTCAAAATGAATAAATCCTAAGCTGTCTATATCATCTTCTATGCTTCTCCCTCCTTTCTGAGGCTCCGTCTCTGCGTCTTTACAGTCTAGGTTAATGGAACCACGATCCACCCAGTTGCCCAAATAAAAACTTAAGAGTCATGAGTTACTTTGCTCATCACCCAGAGCCAACCAGTTGCCGGCCCCGCCAGAATCTCTCATAAACCTCTATTAAATATATCCTTTCCTTTAAATCTCCACCAGGGATTCTCAGCTGAGCTGGGACTTCTCCCACTCCCTTTACCATGGTTGAGAATCACTGCATGTAATGAGAGATATTACTGATGGGCATATGCTGTGCTACTGGACTGTGTGGGGACAGAAGAAGGTTAGAATCATTGGCATGACCATAACCCTCTTGGCCAACTGCAGTAACTAGCTAACTGGTCACCCTGACACCAGTTCCTTTCTCTCTAAAACCTCCATAGTTCTGCAGTTATCTTTTTAATATAGAAGTCTGATTAAACTTGACAAATTACTGAAATTTACAAAACAGAACTATTGCAGAATGAGAAGGAAATATAAGTGAATATTCAATCTTTGAATGGGTAAGAATTTTTGAAGCATTTATGCATAGATTAAAGGAAAAGGCAGATTTGACTACATAAAATGCAAAACTTCTGTAGAAAAAACAATCCAATTTAAAAAGATGGACTGGGAAAATATTTGCAACATATATGAGGGTTAACAGTTCTAATATCTAAAGAGTTCTTACAAATTAGTAACCAAATGATGAAGGCAGCAGAAGATAAAAAGAGGCAAAGGATATGAACAATTCACCATGCATGCACAGATGACAAGCAGACCCATGGGAGAAAGTGTTAAGTTTCATTTAAGAAATGTAGATGAAAACTATGGATATACAAAGTTTCTTCTCTGTCAAACTGGCAAATTAAACCCAGTGCTGAGTGAGTAATTTGGTATATGAGGCATGCCCATACTTTTTGGCTGGTGGGAGCATAAAATGGCACAAACTTTAGAAAGCTAATCTAGAAATATGTATAGAAAGCCTTGAAAAATATACACCCTTTGACCCCACAATTCCATCTCTAGGAATTCCCAAGGAAACATTATGGATATAAATAAATATATCCCTCTAAGGACAATTATCACAGCATTGTTTACAATACTGAAAACTGGAAACATTCTAGATGCTCAACGATGGAGGTTGACAATAAAACAATAAAAATAAATAAATTTTAGTTTATTTTTAGCACAAAATACCACACAGGTATAGACAGTTGTGCTGGAAAAGAATATTTAGTGACATAGGAAGACATTTTCAGAATGTTTGCTCTATACTGTTAAGTAAAGTAGCAATGATAAAATAGACTATATTTTAAAAATCTCATTTTTGGAGAACTATACATATTTGTATGCAAAAGACGATATAAAAATGTTAACAATGGTTTGAATGTATTCTTACAGATTTTTTTGTTCAGTGTCCTTGTGTACCTTTTCCAAAGTTTCCTCATATAGAGTTACTTTTGTTATCAGGAAAAATATTTTTAACTAGAAACACAAAATTCCCCTCTCTTTTGGCTGCCTGTGTCTACCAGATATAACCCAAATCCCTTTGCTTGATATGTGAGGCCTGTCACAACCTGGCCCCTCTTAGACTTTCCAGCCTGCTCTTCCTGCTCTTCCGGACTAGACTGCCATATTAGTGGCTTACTGAGTCACGTCCACCAAGAAGCCTTGTTGTTCCAAATCCTTGCCTGTAAGAGCCACACCCCTCCTTCTTCTCCACCATACTCACAATCTTGGTTAATTCCTCATTCTTCTAAATGGTCTGCCTCTCCAATTTCTGGTCTTCTTTCAATTCCTCAAGCCCATCAAATTCTTTTCTGCCTCAGGGCCTTTGTATCAACCATTTTCCTGCCTGGATTGGTCTTCATATGACCAGCTCCTTTTCATCTTTCAAACCTTAACTCAAATATCACCTCTTCATTTGGCCTTCTCCGACGACTCTATCCAAAATAGGTTACCTCCTTTAATTCTCCGTCTCAGAACTCTGTTTATCCCTCCTTAGCACTTATTACAATATAGAACTATTTTTATTCATTTGTTTACTTGGTTTTTGTGTTTGCCTCACTTGAGTGTAAGCTCCCAGAGGACAGGGGCTGTGATCAGGCTAACCCAGGGCCTCAGTGCATGGCAGATGCATATCGTTGCTTATGGGATGGACAGACAATTGAAAGATCGACTGTTCTGTAAAGCCCATCTCTATGTTCCCATGGGACTCTATGCTCATCTCCACCAACCTCTCTCTACCCGTATTTTTCTAACTCTAATGCAGTTGTTTCTTTACAGCTGTTCTCTGAAATGGACTGTAGGTGCTCCAAGCTGGAGACGGGGTACAGCACCAAGGTCTGGTGCATGGTAGGTGCTCAACAAGTGTGTTCCCTGAATGAATGGATGAGGGGGGCTCCCAAGGGGCTCCAAGTGGGTGGAGGAAACCATTCCAGGACTGAGGAGTTGCTCCAACTCACACATGTGATGAAATGCTGCCTACGGAGCACCATTAGCTCACAGAAATCCATTATAAATTGGGCAGACATGGGGGTTGTGGCTATGGAAAGTTTTAACTACATTTTTCAATGAATTTTAACAACTAGTTAGTTAGCAACTAATTCCTGAGCTTCAAATTAAAAAAACGTTAAGACCACAGAATTAAAAGAAGGGAAAACAGGAATATTATAGTATTTTTGGGTCTGTCAGAAAGTGAATTCTGCTAAATTCCTTAATCTCAAGAATTTATAGGCTCCTTGTAGAACCCGTAATTGACATTTTTTCTTTTACAACATGCTCCCAGAGACCTCAAATATTTTACAGACAAATAATGCAGGGAAATCACCCCAATTAAGGCAGCTTAATAATGAAATGGTCCAATCTAACTATGATGAATATAGGGATGGTTGGTGACTTGAGGGACAATATATCGAATCCCAGGTTTCAGCAGTGCGGTTATTATTCAACGAAATAACATGAGCCTTTCAACTCTGTGGCCTTGGCCTATTTTTGTAAAAGTGGCCAAACAGGATGGGGCCTGAGATGCTGTGGTGCAACTAGTTAGGGGTCGGCAAAGTTTTTCTGGAAAGGGCCAGATAGTGAATATTCCAGCTTTGTGGGTCCTACAATCCGTGTTGCAACTACTCAACTTGGCCATTGCAGCACGGACGTAAATGAATGGCCATGGCTGTGTTCCCATAAAATTTTATTTTTGCACAGTGGATTTGAATTTTATATAATTTTCAGGTGTTGCAAAATATTATCCTTCTTTTGATTTCCCCCCCAACTATTTAAAAGTGCAAAACCACCTTGGTGGGCCAGATTGGGCCTGCGGGCCACGGTGTGCTGATCTCTAGGCTAGTTTATGATGGTTTATTCGTACGGGCAGCTGTGGGACAGTGAAAAGAAATGCTCTGAGAGGCAGAGCCCTGATCTCAAAAGAGTCAGTTCCAGCACCCGAAGGCCTAGGCCCAGGAGAAACAGTGTATTTTTGAGGATGACCAGACTAGAAAATAACATCAAGCACTAAAATGTTAACATTTAATATAAGATGGAGCAACAAGGGAAAAAGACTTCGCTCTTGGAAGTGAAAAGTGTTCTTTAAAGTCTGATTAAAAGTGTTTTATTCACACTTTATGGAAACACATTATATTAGTGCTTTTCCACGGCAGGATCAACAGAAAGTAGGTAACGCGCTGTCATCACGTGTTTGCACCTGTGGTTTCAAACGCCAAACCAACCACTCTCCATTCAAGGGCTCACTGTCAGATAACACAACTGGTGACAGTGAGAGAAGCCCAGAAGTGTCCGCTTTTTTCAGGAGAGAAAGGCTTCCTTCACAATTCTCACTGGTTTGGCTGTAGGATGAATTCCCAGGGAGATGAGAGGAAATAGAGGTCATTTACAAGGTTGTCTCTTCTGGCCCTCTCAGCGCTTCTGTTCTAAATATTTCACTTTCTGCTTTGACTGACATGGGTACCTCACACCAGAAGGCAGTAGAGTCTAGGGTACAAGATGCAGGGGAGTAGAGATGCTGGAGCCGGACCACTTGGGTGCTTATCCATTACTAATTAGTTGTGATCTTGAGCAAGTTACTTAACCTCTCTGTCACTCAGTTTCTTCAGCTATAAAATGGGGATAACAATAGCACCTGCCTTCTAGAGTTGTTGTGAAGTTGACACGTGTTAGCATATGTATAGTGCTTGAACAGAGCCTAGCATGGAGTCAGGACTGGATGAGTGTTAACTATTTTTACTATTATCTTCGCGTGTTTACCAAGTATCACAGAATGTGTGCTGATGTGTGTGTAAGCACACACACACAATTTTAATTTGACCTGCATCTGGTCAGGTATTATTCCCTTTTTATCGGGAACAACCAACTAAGGTTTAGTGACCCAAGGCCATTTAGCTATGAATCTTCTTTTGATTATGAACCAGATTGTCCTTCAAGGGCTTCTTAATTACTGAATGTGATCTTGGATTTCCTGCCCTTTGCCTGTTGGGGAAGTTCCTTAAAGAAAAGGTTGTACAAAAAAATGTTTAAAAAAAGAAATCCACACCTGTAATCCATATGCAGTAGGGATCTCAAGTGTTTGAAGTTGTTTAATTTTCTCATAGGCTTTATTACCATTACCTTTTTATTACATTTCATTATTTCCATCCCTAATACTCTAATATCTTAAACTTCTTTATCTTTTTTTCTGATCACTGATCGTCGATTTCTTGAAATGTAAACAAAATATGTCCACTCCCAGCCACAGAACTTTAAATGAAGCATTTCTTGACTTCTCAGCACCCCCTTCTGTGTTCATCAACGCTGTCCTGTCGTGATGCAGTGAGAGAGTGGTCATCCTATCATAATCCTCATTCCACCGCAGTGTTTGTGACAAACTGAATATGTGTATTGTTAAAATGGTAAACTATTTTGGGAAAAACCTAATCCCTCCTTTATGCGTAAGTATGGTAATTGAGTCATATGGCCCTGGAGCGTCACCAGAGATGCTTTCTACTTTATAAGTACTGCTGAGACAAAGTCAAATGGGACACGGAATGTCTAGGGATCTTGCTGCAAGAAAGGTACGTTATGGAGTGTTTGAATTGAAAAGAAATTTAATACCCAGAGACAACTAAAATAAATGATGCACGATACAAAACATTTACACCTAAAGTTAAAATTCTGACTCTCAAGATTAGCTGGTGGATCATTTAGAGAAAGCTATGTTTTTGAAGATTTTTACAAGCAAACTAACAACATTTATAACTATTGTCACTAACTCAGTCCTGTTATAAGTTCTGTACTTTACTGGCTTTCATTTTTTCCAACTTTTTTCTTTTTTTCTAATTTGAAAAGTCACACACGTTCATTGTAGAAAATTTGGAAGATAGAGGAAAGTATAAGGAAGTAGAAACAAAATTTCATCCATAATGCTATGTCACCATCTCGAGAGAGAACCATGGTTAATATTTTGACATATTAACATAGTAACATTGATATTTTACATATCCTTCTAGTAAATAACTTTTGTCATAAAAAGTTAAAATTATGTTTTCTTTCCATTTTCCCTTGATTATTAAGCAATACATACTCATTGAAATAAAGCTGGAAAGCATAGAAAAGTTGAAAGAAGTAAAAACAAAAACACCCAGCATTAATCATTTTGGCATATTTTCTTCTAGTCTTTCTTTTTATGCGTGTTTTTTTTCAAAATTGTGATCACAATTTGGATATAATATTAAATACTTTAAAAAACTTATATCACAAGTACTTTCCTTTGACACCAAGAAGTTTGTAAAGACAAGTTTTAATGGCTATAAAAACTTTCATCATATGGCTATACCAGTATTTTTTTAGATATTCTTCTAACGTTTAGGTTGTTTCTAGTTTTTCACTACTTATAAATAACTGCTATATGCGTCTTTACAAATAAATTTTTGCCCACAAATAAATTTATTTGCCACAAATAAATTTCTGATTACTTTCTTAGGACATATTTCTTGGAAAGAGATTGTTAGGACAAAGGATATGAGCACTAAAAATTTAGTAATGTGTATTTTTTCCTCTGATTCTATATGTACAAGATCCTTGAAATAACTACGATTAATAATATTTTATTATATTGCCTTTCAATTTTTTTTTTTTTTTTGCTGGGAAAGATTTGCCCTGACCTAACATCTGTTGCCAATCTTCCTCTTTTTTTTTCCTCTCCCCAAAGCCCCAGTGCATGGTTGTATATGCTAGTTGTAAGTCCTTCTAGTTCCTCTATGTGAGCCACATATGAGCATGGTAACTGACAGTCAAGTGGTGTGGTTCCATGACTGGGAACCGAACCCGGGCCACCAAAGTGGTGAGAG
Source organism: Tapirus indicus (assembly GCA_031878705.1). Taxonomy (NCBI): domain Eukaryota; kingdom Metazoa; phylum Chordata; class Mammalia; order Perissodactyla; family Tapiridae; genus Tapirus; species Tapirus indicus. The sequence goes on from CM062932.1 coordinate 21,172,295, forward strand.
TGCCGGACTTTATCCACTAGGCCATCAGGGCTGGCTCAACCTTTTAGTCTCTCTAAGGGCGGGGACATTTTAAAGACTTTTGATCCACGCTTTCAAATTGTTTTCCAGATTTGTATCCATTACCTCTCTCAGCAGTATATCGATGCAGAATCTTACTGCATTCTCACTAATGGAGAGTATTATCACTAAAATAAACTACACTGACTTGAAGGAAAAAAACAGTGCCTTATTGTTTTGTTCACATCTTCAATTATTAACAAAGCTGACTTTTTTTCAAATGTTTGCTAACCACTTGCATATCTTTTTTTGGGTGAATTGTACATTTTCTTTGCTATAGTAGGTATTTCTAAATATGTAAATAATGAATTAGTGGAGGATGAGGCTAATCTGAAGTGTACATGTATGTGCCTCAGCCCACACATTTGATTACCAGTGGGAACCATTTCAAGCTGAGTAATAAGCAGTATAGTAAGGGTCTGCTTTACACAGGAGGAGCCAAAAAGTCAGGCAGCTTTTCCTCTTTCCTTCCTGTCCCTGCTATGTATTCCTTTAAGATGAGCTACGAAGAATTTGACTTAACGTATTTGATTTTTAAACCCTTTCTTGATTAAGTATGATGCTTCTTTTGGTTTACTATGATTCTTCTGGGCTTAAAGGCTACATGGTAGCAGGAGATGGTGAAAGGTATCAACAGTTGGTTAAAATCTGCTGTGCTAACTTTATCTGTAAGAATCTCAAAGTCAGTTTGCACTCCAACCTGCCCACTGACGATCAGGAGGTCGTTTGCACAAGTACTTCCAGGTTACGTATAGTACCGGCCTCCTGCGACCCCTGTGGAGTCCTTGTCACTGCAGGAGCTGGAGCTCTCCCGTGGAGGCTGTGAGCAGAGCCCAGGCACAAGAGCAGTGGATCCCCACACTCTCCATGTCTTTCCCTTCATGATTTGCTCAAAATGGGCTGAGATGTGGCTGTCAACTAGCAGGTAGATTTTTCTCACTGTCGCTCTCAAGTTTCTAATCACACAAATCTGGATACGAAGCTGACATTAGCTTCCTTCAGAGGCACTTAGGAAAATCTTGGTCAGCACGTGGGCCCTTTCCTTTCTAAGCCGACACCCTATACTTAGCAATTATTGTTAAGTGGTTATACAGTCAGTGCTGTGGTGTAGTGTACAACCCAGGGTGAATTCCACATCCTCCCTTCCCTCTAACCAGAGCCTATCCACCTACCTGCTTTCCTTCCTCCTCTCCTTTGATATTTATTTAGTGCTTCCTGTGCTAGGTGCAACGGATGACTCAAATGTATACATGATGTATTCTCTGTTCTCAGTAAACTTGTAGCTCAATGGGGGAGAGACAGACTGAGCACACGGATAACTATAAATGAGAGGGAAAGTAATAGTGACCACAGAGATAACCAAGAGCCACAGAGGCCCTTCCACGTGGTTCCACTTTCAACTCTTACTCTACGGAGTCATCCGAGACTCAAAGCCATGCAGCGTTTACAGGGGAGAGTACAGAAGTGAACCCCAATAAGGCTTGTCTGCATTTTGTTGTCACTGTTACAAAGGGTAATATGTGATCATTCTAGAAACAACATACCCCCAATCTCTCAATTATATAAAGCAGTTCCTCATCCTTGATGATAGTTCTTCCTGTTTCACAATGTGTTTTACTAGAAATAATTTCATTATCTAGAAAATACTCTCATGTGCTAAACCTGCTGCTTAAAGATTCTTCTTTGCAGCAGCAGAAGGTATTCTGCAGCATCCATTTTTACAATGCCGTTCCCACCTCAGTCCCTCTAAAACCTCACCCCACTGGACCCTGGAAACATGACCACAGTGAGCAGCAGCTCAGATTCTGGAATCTATTCAACCCTTAGCCCTGGATCATCTGCTCTGCCACCTCTGCCCCCAAGAGCAGCCATTCTTCATCTGGCCAGTGATGGCCTGGCTGCTGTGGACACCTATCTAGTCAGGACTGAACTGAGCTAGAAAGTGGCCATCAGTCAACATCCTCTAGTAATGACTTTGTTACCAGTGGCATTTAACTGGGGAGTCCAGAATTGAAGGTCATTGCATGCACTTGTTTCAGTGTGTTTCTAATTAAGATCAAATGCATTCAGTGATAAGAAATCCATCTATAGCTTCCTCAATAAATATTCAATCAATACATAGTTACTGAGCACCTATACTGGCAGACAGACAGAGCCCTCCCCTCATGGACCTCCTCACAACCTTCTGAAAGTGACAGATGCTAAATAAAAAAAAAAAATCAAGCAAGAGTTAACTACAATTGTAGTGTTATAAAGAAAAAAATAGGATACTATTAGATGATACTAAGATGAGGACTCAGACTTGTCTGGAGAGCAGGGGTCGGGGGAAGCCTTCTTTGGGGAAGCAGCATCTAAGCTAAAACCTGAAAGATGCATGGGGTTAGTTCCCAGGAGAGGGCACAGCACCTGAGCATCTCTCAGGTAGGTAGTGCGGGCACTGCAGCTGGAGGGAGTAAAGGGAACCGGCGTGGCTACGCAGGTGAGCGAGAGAAGCAGAAGGCACAGTTGCTGGTCTTTCGGGATGTTAACGGGGTAAAACTACTAAGGAGACAGCAGTTTCTGGTTGAGGGTAAGGGGACACTGGGGAAGGGCAACAAATGGCGGACACGGGGGCAGAAGTTAATAAATTAAGAAGCAAATGAAGAAAGAAGAGGAGAATGAGGGTGTCGTCTGAGCATCCTGGGGACAGGAGTCTTGTTTATCTTGTTCATGGCTGTATCCCTGGAGCAGAGAACACTGCTCAGCAAGTAATATGTGCTCAAAAATATATGCTGAAGAAATGACTGCGTCAGGACAGAACCGATTCTGTAATAATCATCACAACAATAATAACGAAATCAACCACCATCAACCGAGCACCCACTATGTACCACACCTATACTAGGTGCTTGGCCAGACTAACCCAAATCCAACAGTGTGGGAAGGAGGCATTGCTGTCCTCACTTCACTGATGAGGAATGAGAAGGCAGACAGTGGTTAAGTACATCCAAGGTCTCTTGTCCATGGACTTAAACGCAGGCTGTCTCAGTCCAAAGCCTGTGCTCTCTCTGCCACATCATGCAGCTTGGCAAGCATGAACGTGTTAGTAAGTCGGGCTCCAGGCCCTTCCAGATGACTTGGTCACTGTTGAGTCTCATGTTGTCACTGTGCTTAGTCATCAAGTCCAAGCAGCCCCATGGGAAGGAAGCATATATGCAGCAGAAGTGGGTGATCACAGAAGTCCACCTACAAGGTGTATTACCAAAAGTACCTGTGTAATAAGGCTGTGCCTGGTTAGCTCAGTGGTGCTAATGAGGTCACAGTTACAGGTTCAGTGTCCATGTCCAGTTAACTCAGCTCTGTGGCTTAGAGACACACCCCAGTCCAAGTCATCCATCTCAGAGATGTATTCACTAGTTTCAAAAAAGATGGCTGAGAACTGTGGGTGGCTCGGTAAAACCTGTTTGCAAGACTGGGAAAACAATTCAAAAGGCATGTCACAATAATGGCAGGTAGCAGCTTCCTGTAAAAATATTACGCATGCCACCTTCTAACCCAAACTTGGGTGATCAGAGCTCCTCTACCTTGCTAAGACCTTTTCTCCAAAAAAGTATCAAGATCTTTTTCCCCCAAGTATTTCTCAGCATCTTCTTTACATCTCTGTGATGTTGTTTTTTAAAAAAAGGCAGGTTAGTAGATATGTAGCTAGTACTATTTCTAAAAATTACTAAGAACTTAAAAGACTAAGACACATTCAGAACAGCTATGCAGCTTTGATGTTGTTCAAAAAATTATAATTGGAGACAGAGATATTCTCATTACCAACACTTAGGCAAGCTTGTGTTTAGAATATGGTTAGAATATAGTTAGTTTTCAAGGCAAGTGGTGTCTAATTCTACTTCTCTCTCTGCAGAGAGATTCTCTCTGTCTCTAGTCTCTTCCTTCTACAAATTGTCCTCCTCATGGTTGCTGGAGTTGTCTTTCCAGAACACAAATCTGATTAGTTTACTTGCCTTATAACCTACCAACCCCCATTGCACAGCATTTAAGTCATGTAGCCATGGGATTTATCATCTGTCTGGGACACTCTTGAGAGTTACAGGAGGCAGCTCTATTAATTATTCTGTTGGGGCAACAGGCATAAACCAGACTGTTGCTGGCAAGCTAGGACCTATGGTCATCCCACATAAAAGGTACTCGACAGCCTTTCCCGACTCTTCCCCGCCCAGATCAGCCTCTGAGAGGTATCTGTCCTTCCTGTGCTTTCTGGTTCTGTACCTCAGCCCTTCCCTGATTCTCTGCTGGACGAGCAAGTGTTCTCGCTTCCAGAACAGCTTGAAGAGCAGTGTCACCCACTCTCCAAGGCAGAGTTAGGGGGCTAACTCTATGCTGCCATGCACCTTGAACATGGCCTTTACTGGATCATCAACATTTGTTTTCGTGTATATTGCCCTCTCCAGACTGTGAGCTCGTCAAAGTTGGGGGATTGAAATCATCCTTGTGGCTGCCCCCAATGTGTAGAAGGGTGTTTCATACGTCTTAAGTGCTCAGTAAATGAGAGTTGACAATGAATAAATAAATTCCACGACTAAAGAATCTGGTGCCTTTTCAACAGATACATTGAGATCTGTGTTGTAAATAAATGTTGATGACTACAGTGTTTTATTAGTGAGCCACCGACTATGCTGGTATCACAGAAACTTCGGTTGATTTCCATGTAAGTGAGCATATGGAAAAATAATATTCTATGAGCAATTTGTTTTCTCAGTGGTAAAGACAGTAACAGGCATATTTCACTTCCATTGCTCATCGGGGATAGTATTGCTCTAGGCCAAAATGCTGAACCAGCTAAGTGGTGACTAATCTCTGAAGTCTTCTGAGCTGTGTTGGGCCCAAGGGTGCACAGGCCTCCCAGGCTTTAACTCGCATGTGGTGCTCTCGGACCCACATGACAAATTCTGTACTAGTGTCAGCTACAGAGAAGACACGATGTGAGATCCCTGCATGGCTCTTCCCTATCTAACCTGTTTCTTACAATAGTGAACACCCAAGGGGAGTGAAAGGAAGTTCCCCAGACTGAGACTGAAAATGTCACCTCCCACTGGGTGAGCAATGGAGTACACGCCCAGCAGCGTGAATTCCCTGTCTCAGTGATGTTTTCCCTCTCCCAAAGCATTAATCTCGGAGTGATGAGCAATGATTGGTAAACTCTTAGATCCAGCTAAATCTGAATTTCTAGTTATTTCATAGGGTGAGGAAGTAAACACAACTCGGCAGTCACCCCACTATGATAGCTTTTCAACTGTTGTTGATCTCGAGCATGTATAATTTGAACATACTAAAGAGCCAGAGGATAAGATCTGTGAATAAAGGAGACATAAAGGGTCAGAAGATGAGAATATGAAGGTATCATAGGGTAAGTCACTAGATGGTGACAGCTGTTCCCACAGTCACTGAGATCTAGAAGAAACCATAGCACAGGGAATTTTGGTTTAGAAATAAGACCAAATTTCCTGAGCGGATGTTTAAGATCATTAAATAAATCGCCAAGGGAGCTCTGGAATATATTCATCTGGGGGTCTTTAAAAACAGAGCAGTTACTAAGCAGTCAGGGATGAGCTCTATTTAATCTGACCATTGTGTTGAACTGGCCAGAATCTTTAAGCTCTTCCCAACCCTACAGTCTCATGATGCTCCATCAATTGCCAGTGAAAGATGAGCGGAACCCAGACCAGAGGGACCTCAAGAAGTTATCTGATCTGCTCCCTGTCAACAATGTAAGATTTCTGTTTTTAGGTATCACTAAGGATGAAAAGCAGTAATATCTGGAGTCTTCCATCACTTAATCACTCTCTGACAGTCAAAAACCTGTCTTGATATTTAGTCAAACTTTCTTGGCTGTAAGATGGGAAATGAGATTGTTTCCTCATATCAACCATCATACACAGCAAACTAAGGTTATCATACTTTTTAAGGCTCCTCTAATACTCTTCATGCTTTCAAAGCTACTGTTATAAAGAAAATCTGAAAGACTGGGTGAAATCCTAGCTTGACATGATTACTCTGTGCATAGATGGATTCTATAATGCCAAGTTTTGGCATCTGAGGTATTAAACTATATATTGAGGAGTTAGGGACTGAACCTGGATGGAATTTTAACACAACATCCCTATTCCTAACACACACACATCCTAAGGGTGTCTATTATTTGCAACTAATCTTCCATGAACACAAGCCACCCAGTGTGCCATGTCTGTTGTTGGGGAAGAGGGGATAAGAGAAAGAAGAAACAGATTAGTGTTAACCCCAGACTATAAAAAGGGCTGGCTCCAGTGAGGAAGGGGTCTGGGAGGGAGAAAGTGGGGCAAAAGGAGAATCACAAGTTACAGCAACAAACAGGCTTGGAGGGTGGAGGGAAAGTAAATAAAAACACACAGAAGAGGGACCAGCCTGGTGGTGTAGTGGTTAAGTTTGCGTGCTCCACTTCAGTGGCCCGGGGTTCGCCAGTTTGGATCCTGGGTACGGATTTATGCACCACTCATTCAAGCCATGCTGAGGCAGCGTCCCACATAGAGCAACTAGAAGGATGTAAAACTATGACATACAACTATCTACTGGGGATTTGAGGAGAAAAAAAAAAAAAGGAAAAAAGGAGGAAGATTGGCAATAGATGTTAGCTCAGGGCCAATCTTCCTCTAAAAAAAAAACCAACCCCCCCGACCCCCCAAATAAAACACACAGAAGAGAATTTCTCCTGCTAGAAATAACTCAAAACATCACTCAGAAGAGGCCTTAAAAGGGTCTTTCTCCCGTTCGTGCCAGAGTAGGTGAATCAGCGGGAAGTGTGTCCTCATCTTGCTGGGCTGGAGAGAGAATGCAAAGCAGCTAGGAGGGAGAAGGGTGTGAGAGGAGGCGGGGCTGTGACAGCAGGGGGGTGGGTAAAGCAAATTTTGTTGACAGATAAGTGGCCAACGAATGGAGCACAAATTTCTAGCTAAAATACAGTCAGGTATTGCTTAACGATGGGGATATGTTCTGAGAAATGCATTGTTAGGCCATTTCGTCACTGTGCGAATATAGAGTGGACCTACACAAACCTAGATGGTATAGCCTGCTACACACCTAGGCTATATGGTACTAATCTCATGGGACCATTGTCGTATATGGGGTCTGTCGTTGACCAAAACACCATTATGCAGCACGTGACTGTACATACTTTGCAACCCTCCATATGGCCCTCCCCTCAACTGTCACTTTTTAAGTGTCTATTCCCGTTGCTGCCATTCCTCTGTTCCTTCAGACTGCCTCCTGTGTCAAGCCTTTCTTCCTTTCCTGGAACTCTCACTTCCATTAAGCTTGACAAACGGCCTAGAAAAACAGTAAATTCTGGTAGGGGCTAGGATGGTTCTCTGGAAGGTGGCAGAGGACACAGAACAGGGTTTAAATTAGAATTATATCAGAAATGTTGAAACTTTTACAGGTCAAGAAAAGAACTGACAAATAACCTTTTCTTTTGACACTTGGTAGCATACTCACCGCCACTTTCTAAAGTGGAAAATTCTCAGTATTATTTTGAAGAAATAACACTTTTAACACCCCCTCCCCCGCACCGTTCAATTAATTTTGGGAAATCAAAAAGCACTTCCATTCTACATGCAGAAAATCTGATTTTGTTGAGGCAATTAAAAACAGTACCCTTTTATTCTTTAAAAGTAACCCACGCAGAGGACTGAAAAAAACTAAAAGCAACAGTCCCTTGACCCACTGCTCCCTTCTTTCATGCTTGTTTTAAATTGCTTCTATTTTAGTTCTTGTGATGGTTAACTCCAATCACTAAATAATATGCTTATACTGCTCTTTCTTATTTTATCAGTTTTAGATATTATCTACTGACTTCCTTTTATGACAGATCTGCATTTATATTACTAATAACCTCCTCTGTCCTCTTCATCTATAATTTAATCAATATACTTATATCACTTGATTATCTTTATTACATTAAATAATACATATACGTAGCCTTTATTTCTGTTCCACGACAAGAAACCATATCTCTCTATCACCCCTCGTATAATGTGAGGGTGTCAGCATCTCTACCTTCCTTTCAGCATTTCTATTTTCCTCCCAACTCCCAACTCCTGTCAGCTATGCTTGTACATCCTTGAGGTTGAGAATACTTGTTTTGTAATATCTCCAACAATGAACTCTTGATTTTACCTCCAAAAGCTGTTCCTATCCCAAGTATCCAACTCTCAGCCAACCTTCTCCCTCCACCAGGTGCTCTGGTGAGAAATGAATCCTCTCTTTCCCTTTCACCACTACCTCCAAAACATATCTGCACCATCTCCACTGCTATAATGCTAGTGCAAATCATCAGCTTCTCTTTCCAGGACCAGCCACTCTCTTGTCTTGCTATAATCCATCCTCTGCAAAATGGCCAGAGTGATTCTTCTGAAATATAAATCAGATCACATCACTCCTGTTGCTAAAAAATGATCTCTCATTGCAACCCCTTTACCATTGCCCATAGATCTGAAATGATCTGGCCTGGGCTGTAGCTAACTATCATTCTCCTATTTCTCCCCCTCATTTATTTTGCTCCGGTTAGACTGGCCCTCATCTTTTGACTGTCACAAGCTAATTTCTGTTTTAGGGCCTTTGCTATTCTGCTTGGTAACATCCCAGATCTTTTCCTTCTTCTCATCATTCAAATCCTAACTGAAGCGTCACTCCCTCTGAGAGGTCTTTCATGTGAGCAAAAGCAGCCTCTTAGCCCTAGCTATGCTCTATCATGTTATCCTATTTTATCTTCTTCACAGTACTCTAGACACTATCTTATTTGTATGTGTTTATTGTTTATCTCCCTTTCTAAAATGTGAGCTCTGAGAGCTATTTTGTTTACCGCCTGTATCCCCATCACCTAGAACAGTGAATAGGACACAGAAGGCATTAAAAAAATATTGACTATTATCAACTCAGTGTTTTGTAACATAACTAAGGCTTCTGTGCTTTGGCTAAAATTAATTCCAAAAGTTGGAAATCAAGCAGTGTTTTATTACTGCAACCATGTAATTATTATTCACTACTTAAGTAATGTTCCAAAATATGTTCTCTCTTGAATGCCTTTTTTTTCCCCTTGGAATTTACAATTGCCTTTTCTCTTTCAAGGTCTAGCTTTTTAAGGATAGAATAAAACTGCCTGAATTCCCCATTTGCCTGAGTCCCATTCATTGAGGCCCTTGGTCTTACTGCTCTGATCTGGACTGACTGCCCGCCAAGTCTTCTCCACAGCTGCCACTCGGACTTTATTGTCCCTCCTGATTTGGATTTACCTCTTGGCTCTCTTGTCTTCCTCTTTCTTGTTTCATTACCTTAGTTTGCTGGAATATATCCTCAGAAAATTTCCCAAGAAAGGGTGTGTGAAAGTCTCTGCTTGTCTGACCACATTTTCCCCTTGTTTGTTTGTTTTGGATTTTTAACTTCACACTTGATTGATACTTTGGCTGGGTAAAGAACTATAGGTTGACAATATTTTCCTCTCAGTGCTTTAAAGGCAATTTTCCATTGTCTTTTAGCATCCAGTACAAGTGAAGAGAATTCAATACATACACACTTGTAGGTATAATTTCAGTCCCAACTGAAACATTCCATAGAACATGTTTATAGTAGACAAAGGAAACAATTGCATCAATACTGGCAAAGACTACTCAGATTGATGCATACAAGAGGACATTTTGTAAAGCCAGATAATTTAAATTAACTGAATTAGGCTGAATTATAGTATGTTGAGTAAAGAAATTCAATTTTATTTCTTCCAAATATAGCGTCTCCACAAATTCTTCTCTTGATCAGGCTAAATACTTTCCTGCAGGTCTTTTCCTAATAATTTTCTTAGCAAACCTCTTATTCACAGCCTTTTTAGTTCACCTTCATGGTTCTCAGCACAACTGTAATTGCTTTTCATTATCTGTTTGTAAACTCAGCATGGTACGGAACGGTGCCCTGCTTATTGCTGTATCTCTGCCATTTAACTCATCTACAGAAGGCCCGGCACTTCTGAGTCGGGGCTCACTATATAGGATGAGGAAATGAAAGTCAAGGCATACGAGGTGAGTTACAGCTGAAGTCCTCTGAAAGTCAGGAGGCGTGTCTGTATCGAGCTTTTTAGGCTCTTCGTTTCAACATAAAGACAGTGGCTTTCAGAGATCACGAGCTTTGCAGCCAGGAACTTGGGTTTGAATCTGACTCTGCTCTGCCATTTATAGCCATGTGGTCCTGGGTAAATCATTTACATGTTCCAAACCCCAGTTTCTTCACCTGTAATATGGGGATAAGAATGTCTACCTTGCAGTAGAGTGACTTTGAAGATTACATCAGATAATTTATGTCAATAAATTGACATAATAGTAGGGTCTTAAGAAGTAGTTATTACTCTTATTGTGATTAACAAAAGCAATAAAAAGTTGATATATAGAAATCAAACCTAAAGCACTAATTTTGATGAAAAAAATCCAGAATTTATATGCTGTTTCATATAACACTAAGCATGATGAAAATAGACTAAAACTGAAATAATTAACAAGTATCTAAAACTGAGGCTCCTTTTGGTTCAGGCCAAATGTCCCTCACACTTCCTGCAGTTCCCCTGCCCCCTGCCACCTTTGATTGACCTCATCTATTTAGCGCAATCCATTAAAAAATCGTTAGGCAGGAGCCTCAAGCTACAAAGTCTGACATTCGATTTCTTTTGTATCATTTTACTTACTGATGAAAATTTTGAATGAGTAAAATAGAAATAAATGAGGTTTTATTATGTTTTACATTTATAATAAATTTTGTTTGGTTAGAAACAATATCAAATATACACGTGGTGTGATAATAAACAAGAAGGAAAGGGATTTTTTTGGGTGATTTAACGGACATCGATCTTATTATTTTAGTTCTATTAGATGCAGTGAGTTCTCTGTCTGCTCAGGGGGCTCCCTCTTTCCATCTTATGCCATGGCCTTCACTCACTATTCCCTCTGGGGTGGGTTTCTCCTAACTTTGTTTTCCCTCCATTATCTCTCAAGGATTCCTGTTTCTTTTCTTTGGAGTTTGCCTCGATGACTCCCCTTCAGGGAAATGATAGCTAGATTGAGGGGTCAGGAACAAATTCACCATGTAGACTCCAGAATTCCCAGGATGATTTTCTGCTCAACGACTTCTAGTGGCAATCAGTCCACAGTGTTCAGCATACCCATAGCAATGGGAAAGAAAGTAGAATTTTTGAAAAGGTAGGTTCCTCTTATGCTTACCATCAAGGGAGCATCTTTTCGTCTTGGTTTGTGGTCAATCAATGCCCTCATCAGAGAGACACGACAACAGCAGAGGTGCAGAAACAAGGCAGACAGGAACCTCAAAGCCACAAAAAGCCTAACATTTGATTCCTCTTACCAGCTAAAGGGAATCCACTAATAGAATCTGAGAACAAAATCGCAATAAATTTAGCTTATTGTTAGGTAGATCAGGGTGAGTCAGGGAGAAGAGGAAGCATGTCAAAATACCTGTTTTCCCAAATGTGCAAGACAAAGAACACTGCAGAACTGTCAAGCTTGCTACTCTGCCCTATTTACTATTTAGGTTCCAAGTACTACAGCTCACGGCAAGTTTTTAAACCATAGGTTTTATATTTAAAGGAACCTGGGTCTCCTGACCCTCTTACTCCTCTCCCCAGGACAGAAGCAATGAAGGACAGCACATTTAGGAATCTGCGTTAGAGTCACCTGCCAAGGCTTTCTGAGGACAATTGTGTCTAACTCTAATCTTTTATAAAAGGAAGGTGAAGTTTTCTAAACAGTACAAAACTCCAAAGAATTTTCTGTAATACATATCAAAAACACTTCACACACTGTTCAGGATTATCAAAACCACCTAAACTGGACTAAATGATAGGATGGTAACCCATGTGCCTAAGAAATGTACTTCTGTGAGTTAATTATTCATAGGTTCTCAATCTGATAAACATCTGCTTTGACTTATTACTGCTTCTCTTTTAAGAAAGACAAGTGATTTAGAACAGAGATAACATGTAATATCTAACAATTAATCAAGGTTTGTCAGGTGCTCAGAGGTTTATTTTTACACCTTCCCTTTTGCCGAAGGTTTACTTTCAGGTTTGAGTTCTTCTGAACAGATGGCTGTCATTGGACTAACAACAATGCGGAGTTTATTTACCGAGGATTCAGTCTAGTCACAAAAGAGTGAATATGATTTAGCTTCCTCCAGTGATAGTCAAAAATAGAGCCTAAATAAGAATCCAACAGATGGAACTTTTAAGATTCAGAAACAAGTTGCAAAGAGACCCTAGAGTTAGCTATTAGAACACTTGGGTTTATAAAGCATAAGCAATAGTTGGCAGAAATTGTATATAAGTAGCAGAATATGGCTTTGAAACTTCATGTGCATAAAATAAGTTACTTGGGAAAATACTTCCCTTTGTTTGTGGTCCTAAGTTCCTTTTTCAAGCCATATGAGAGGTCTGATAAACTGCCATCAAATAACAGAGGGTCCCAGGGGTAGTGATATCGGAATCGCCATGTGTATAAGGTTTGAAAACTGTTCCCTGGTCTTGTCTGGATCGCCCACTACCTCCAATTACAGAATTATTGCTTTCACCTAGTAGTAGAATAATAACTTCAGGACTTGCTCAGCTGGGACTCGGCATCAGTTGGCCGAGTTTAGAACACATCTACAACTGGATTTTTAGGTTCTTACCTACAAAACAGATCCCTGGAGCTGGTTTTCTTGAATTTGTACAGTATAAACAATTAGACTTTTGAGTTTAAAGTCATAGCATTTAGAATAGAAAGAAATAAGCTAGCATTTTAAAGATTAGAATATATTTCCATTCAATCTTTCTTGCCTTCTTTTTTTTTTCCCCCAATTTGGCTTTCACCCCTGGCATTTTACTGGAGCCACTTTCAAAGGCCACCAAATCAAATGGACTTTTCTGGGTCTTACTCTCCTATGCTGACGCATTTGGCTATGTCGTCCTCTTCCTTCCAGGAGATTATGCCCCCAAATCTCCTTCCACCTTTTTGACCTCCCATTCAGTAAACACATGAATAGCCTAGGGTTCCAATCTGGTCCCTCTTTTCACTCTACATGTTCTCCTTGGTGACTTCCTCCTGCTTTGGCATAAATTCAAACTCATTACATTGCCTCCAGGTTCCTTGACAATCAGGTCATACCTGCATACCTTTCTAGTATTCTTGCCACTCCCTCCACACAACCTCTGATCTTGCCACACTGGACTACTTCTCACTGTTCTCAGAAGAGGGCTCAGGTATTTTCAAACAGTTCGTTTGTGGCTTTGTTCATGCTGTTTTCTTCTACCCCAAATGCACTGCTCCATCTCACTGGGACATCCCTCCCTAGACTCCAGACCCTAGTCTCAAGCTTATTAATAACAGTTTTATTGAGGCATCACTGACATATGATGAACTCTACATATACAAAGTACACAATATGAAAAGTTTTGAGATGTATATATACTCCTGAAAGAATCACCACACTCAAAACATTCATCACCCGCTAAAGTTCCCTTGTGCTCCTCTGTAATCCCTTCTTCTTGCCCGTCCCCACCCACTCTCCTTTCCTGGACAACCACTAATCTGCTTCCTTTTACTATAGATTTGTATTTTCTAGAGTTTTATATAAATGGGATCACACAGTATGTACATTTTTCAGGTGGGCTTCTTTCACCAACCATTCATTTTGAAATTCATCCATGTGGTAGGGTGTATCAATTGCCATTCTTTTTACTGCTGAGTAGGAGTCTACTGAACAGATATACCACAGTTTGTTTATCCATTGACCTGTTAATGGACCTTTGGGCTGTTCCCAGTATTTGGTTGTTACAAACAAAATTGCTATGAACATTTTGTACGAGTCTTTAAGTGGCTACATGCTTTCATTTCCTTTGAGTAAATCCCTAGGAGTGCTGTGACTGGAATATATGGTAGCTACATGTTTGACTTTTAAAAAAAACTGCCAAACTATTTCCCAAAGTGATACTATAAAGAGACAATGCAAATTATCCAATTAATACAATTATTCAAAATGGACACTATAATTATCCAAAAATTATTCAATAGTGCTGAATCCTGTCTTAGGGGGAAAGCATTCAGTCTTTCACCATTAAATATAAAGTTAGTTTTAGATTTTTCATAGATGCCTTTTATCAGACTGAGGAAGTTAGTTCTCTTGTTAGTCTGCTGGGAGTTTTTATCAGAAATGGATGTTGGATTTTGTCAAATGCTTTCTCTGCATCTACTGAGATGTTATATAGTTCTTCTTTTTAGTTTATTTATATGGTGAATTATATATATGGTTTTTTTTTTTTTTGGTGAGGAAGATTGACCCAGAGCTATCAGCTGTTGCCAATCTTCCTCTTTTTGCTTGAGGAAGATTGTCCCTGAGCTAACATCTGTGCCAATCTTCCTCTATTTTGTATGTGGGACGCCTGCCACAGCATGGCCTGATGAGCAGTGTGTAGGTCCATGCCCAGGATCCAAACCCGTGAACCCTGGGCCACTGAAGTGGAGCATGCGAACTTAACCACTACGCCACTGGGCTGGCCCCACATATGTTGATTTTTGAATGTTAAATCAACCTTGCATGCCTGGGATAAATCTCAGTTGGTCATAATGTATTATTCCTTTTATATACTGTTGGATTTGATTTTTCCTTCTATATACTGGTGGAGTGGATACAATAAATTTTGCTTGGATTTTTTTACATCTATGTTTCTGGTGAATATTGGTCTGTAGTTTGCTTTTCTTGTAATATTTTTGTCTGGTTTTGGCATCAAGGTAAGGCTGGCCTCATAGAATGAATTGGGAAGTATCTCCTTTTCAATTTTCTGGAAGAGTTTGTATAAAACTGGTATTATTTCTTCCTTAAATGTATAAAATTCACCAATGAAGCCATCTGGACTGGAGTTTTCTTTGTGGGAAAGTTTTAACTACTCATTCAATTTCTTTAATAGACAGAGAACTATTCTGCTTATTTATTCTTATGTGAGCTTTGGTAGTTTGTGCCTTTTAAGGAATTTGTGCCTTTCATCTAAGCTGTCAAATTTACCGGCATAAAATGTTAACAATGATATCCCCTTGTCCTCTTTTTAGTTTCTATAGAATCTGTATGGATGTCACCTCTCTCATCCTGATATTGGTAATCTGTGTCTTCTGTTTTTCCTCATCATCTGACTGGATGCTCATCAATTTTATTTTAGGCTCACTGATACCTGCTATTGTTTTTCTGTTTTCTATTTCATTGATTTGAGCTCTATTCTTTGTTGTCTTCTTTCTTTGGTTCAATTTGCTCTAATTTTTCCAGTTTCTTGAAGTAGAAGCTGAGGTCACTGACTTGAGACCTCTCTTCTCTTTTATTCTAGGCATTTAGTGCTATAAATTTCCACCAAAGTATTGCTTTAGCAGCATCACACAAATTTTGATATGTTGTGTTTTTATCTTCATGAAGTTCAAAATACCTCTGTCCTTCCTTTTAATTACCTCTTTGACCCATGGGTTACTTTGAAGTGTATTATTTAGCTTCCAATTATTTAGATATTTTTCAGAGATCTTTTTTTACTGATTTATAATTTCACTATAGCAGGGATCTTGAATCCTTTATATTAATTGTGACTTGTGTCACGGTGCAGAATATGGTCTATCTTGGCAAACATGTACTTGAAAAGAATGTGTATTCTGATGCTGTTATAGAATGTTCTATAAATGTTAATTTGGTCAATTCAGTTGGTAGTGTTGTTCAGGTCTTCTGTATGCTTACTTATTTTCTGTTGACTTGTTCTACCAATTATTGAGAAAGGGGTATTGAGATTTCCAACTATAACTGTGGATTTGTTTATTTTCCTTTGTAGTTCTATCAGTTTTTGCTTTATATATTTTGAAACTCTCTTATTAGGGGCATAAACATTTAGGTTTGTTATGTTCTCTTCATGAATTGACCCATATTACTCTGTTAGTAACTTTTTAAACAGAAAATTATCTTTTAGAAAGACTGAAATAACAAGGAAAGAATCATACATTTAGCCGTGTAGCTATTCTTTCTAGTGCTCTTTATTCATTTGTGGAGATTGGTATTTACATCAGGTACATTTTTATTCTGCTCGAAGGACTTCCTTTAACAATTTTTGTACTGTGAGTCTACTGGTAATAAGTTGTCTCAGCTTTTGTGTGTCTGAAGAGTCTTTAACTCACCTTTTTTTTTTTTGTGTGAGGAAGACCAGCCCTGAGCTAACATCCACTGCCGATCCTCCTCTTTTTGCTGAGGAAGACTGGCCCTGGGCTAACATCCATGCCCATCTTCCTCTACTTTATATGGGACACCTGCCACAGCATGGCTGACAAGCGGTGTGTTGGCCAGCGCCCGGGATCCGAACCGGCGAACCCCGGGCTGCCAAGCGCGGACTAAACCGCTGCGCCACTGGGCCGGCCCTCACCTTTGTTTTTGAAAGCTATTACTGCTTATATAGAATTGTAGGTTGACAGTTTTTTCCTTCAGTACTTTAACGATGCCAGCCCTGGTGGTCTAGTGGTTAAGATTCGGTGCTTTCACCCCCGTGGTCCGAGTTCATTTCCTGGTCAGGGAACCACACCACCCATCTGTTGGTTGTCATACTGTGGCAGCTGCTGTGTTGCTGAAAGCTATGCCACCAGTATTTCAAATACCAGCTGGGTGACCCATGGTGGACAGGTTTTAGTGGAGCTTCCAGACTAGGAAGAAGGACCTGGCCACCCACTTCTGAAAAATTGGCCATGAAAACCCTACGAGTAGCAGTGGAGCATTGTCTGATAGAGCGCCAGAAGGTGAGAGGATGGTGCAAAAAGACCATGCAGGGTTCCACTCTGCTGTACACACAGTCACTAGGAGTCAGAATCCACTTGTTTTCTCACTTTCATTGTTAGTGATGAGAAATCTGCTACACTCTTATCTTTATTCCTTTGTATGTAATGTGTCTTTTTCCTCTGGCTGCTTTTAAAATTTTATTTTTATCACTGGTTTTGAGCAATTTGATTGTGATATGCCTTGGTATGTTTTCTTCGTGATTTTCTGTGTGTAACTTCTGGGATCTGTGAGTTTATAAAGTTTTCATCAAATTTGGAAAACTTTCAGCATTATTTCTTCAAATATTTTTTCTGTCTTTCCCCTTTGCTTGGGACTTCCATTACATGTATATTAGACGTCCTGAAGTTGTCCCACAGTTTATTGATAATCTGTTCCTTTGTCAAAAAATTTCTCTTTTCTTTCTGTGCTTCATTTTGGATCATTTCTATTGCTATGTCTTCAAGCTCACTAATCTTTACTCTGCAACGTTTAATATGCTGTTAATCCCTTCCAGTGTATTTTCATTGCAGATGTAGTTTTCAATTCTAGAAGTTTAATTTGGGTCTTTTCGGATATCTTCCATGTCTTTAACTGCTTGTTATAATAGAGTGATAATAACTATTTTAAAGTCCTTGCTGGCTATTTCTAACATCTGTGGCAGTTCTGGGTTGGTTTTGATTGATCTTTCTTCTCATAACGGGTTGTATTTTCCTGCTTCTCTGCAGGCTTGCTAATTTTTGATTGAGTGCCAGACATTGTGAATTTTACCTAGTTGAGTGCTGGATAATTTTGTATTCCTATAAATATTCTTGAGCTTTTTCTGGGTTGCAATTAAGTTACTTGGAAATAATTTGATCCTTTTTGGTTTTGCTTTTAAATTTGTTAGAGGAAACCAGAGCAGTGCTTAGTTTAGGGCCAGTTATTTCCCACTACTGAAGCAAGACCCTTCTGTGTGCCATACTTAATGCCCTGTGAATTATGAGGTTTTCCAGTCTGGCTGCTGGGAACAGGCACTACTCCCTACTCTCTCTGAGTGCCAGGCACTGCTACCTCTAATCTTTTTGATTATTCTTTGATTACACACATGCGTAGATCAGTATTCAGATAAGAATACTTAACAGGGACCCTTGCAGATCTCCGGAGTTCTCTGTCTGTGAAGCTCTCTCCTCTGTTACTCTGCCCTGCAAACTTTAGTGACCTTGCTCTCCCAAGCCCTCAGGCTCCACTATGGTTCCCCCTCCCTGTACCACAGCCTGGATATTCTCTCAAGGCAGTAAGCTGGGGCAATCGTAGGGTTTACCTCATTTGTTTGCTATCTCTCAAGGAACACTGTCCTTCACTGTCTGATATCCAGTGTCTTGAAAATGATTGTTTCATATATTTGTCTGTTTTTTGGTTGTATCAGGTAGGAGGATAAATCTCATCCTTTTTACTCCATTTTGGCTTGAAGTGGAAGTCTGCCACTTTTTAAACTTAAAGATCTCCTTTCAAGCCTAGTACAAACACCACTTCTCCTTGGTGAAGTTTCCCCAGAACATTTTTCCCATCTCTCACTCCTGTCTAAAGATATACTCTGACCTCTGTGCTTTAAGACACTTTCTTTCTACTTCTACAAGCTTATTATGAGTTATGTGTTTGTCTCCCTTGATAGACCACAAGCTTTTTGATGGCAGGAGGTTGCTATTTGTATCCCTATACCTAAGATGATGTCTGATATGTGACTGAGCCTCAAGAAATATACTTTTTTCCTTGCATCTTTGGTGCTAGCTAACCAACACTGACTTTTATTTTATTTTCACCATCTTAACCATTTGTAAGTATACAATTCAGTAGTGTTAAGTATATTCGCACTGTTGTGAAACAGATTTCCAGAACTTTTTCGTTATGCAAATAGAAATATATATTTTTTAAATGAATAAACAAATTTGGTGCAGACTTTTAATCTTACGGATAAACTATGGAACAAAAAAGCGTGATCTGCTCAAGGGTTTACAGCAAGCTGGTAGTGGAATTAGGACCAGAAGTCACACTGTTTCCTGTCAAATACTCATTTCTACTAGGTCTGTTAATTCAATGCATTTGCTAAACAGAGAAGGCCAAGAATTGCTGTGCATCAAAGAAGCCTCAGATGTGGAAAACCAGAAGTTACTAATTCTGAATGGCACAAATTTAGTTAGGCTGGGTTTGGGTTTTTTTCATTTCTCTTGGTTAGCAAGTAATATAATATCCTTTCACAAATTGTTCCTTGATTTTTTTTTCCTGACAAGGAGTTCTCTGAGTCATCTAATATTGTAAGACTGCTTTCCTTTTCCATTTTATACCTAAATTTCTTTTTTCCTTATATCCTCAGTCAGATTCTTTTCCTTTTTTATGATATCTCTAGGCCTGGTATCTTTCTCCCTAAGACAAGATATAACTCTGCTTCGTTTAGTAATGATTCTATTTTACCAAGGATGGAGGCATGGATCAAGCTGATTTCTTCCCACTATGAAAATTTTATGTGAATTTACTGGTTACTAGTTGCTTTATTTTTGGAATAAAAGATATTCTAAAATAATCTCATAACTTTAAAATTTTTTTTGATTATAAAATTAATAATGACAATTCTAGGAAATTTGACATTCTATTGTTTTTGACACAAGTTAAAAAGAAGACCAAAAATAAAAAATTGTAAATGCAAAAACCATTTTTTTAAACCACAAATGTCATACTGACTATTTCTTTTGGTCTCAAATATGAAGAAAAGGACGCTTGGAAGAATTTTTCTATCTGTCAAAGAGAAGCTAAAGGAAGTAATTGCTGTTACCTTTTTAAGAAAGGCTGGAGGACGGGCTTTGAATTCAACAAAACAAATCTTTCCCCTTTATATAGAGAACCATGGGATCTTCAGAGGGTCTGGCCAGGAACACATGCCATGCAGAAACAACAGAGCAAAATATAAGAATTTGTTTTCTGAGGCTATTTCAGTGTTCTAAGCTCTAGAAAATACTATGCCCCTTGCCCTCTGAAAATTTAGGGAAGAAAACGGTTCCAATTTAATCTGAAAGAATGACCTCTCTCTCTACTGATAAGTTTCTTATCTGCACCCCAGAGAATCACAGATACTTGAGTCTTGGGGACAGAGCACCCTGAGAGGCTTTCCTATGGCGCGTGTGCGCAAGTGACATTTTGAACCCAAAAGCAGAACTCCACGTATATTTCATGTTGTGGTTTCTTTCCATTACTCTAGCTTCTCAAGATATTTTGAATCCTGATTCTGTCATCGAGAAATACAAGTCATCCTTCCTGAGTTTCCATTATTCGCAAATTTGGCATGTCCTTAACCAAGTCTTTGTTTAAAGGAAATCACTTAAAGGTTAGTTCTACTCAATTTCTTCTCACTGAACTTATTGCTTTTTTTTTTTTTTTTTGTGGGGAAGACCAGCCCTGAGCTAACATCCGTCGCCAATCCTCCCCTTTTTGCTGAGGAAGACTGGCCCTGGGCTAACATCCGTGCCCATCTTCCTCCACTTTATATGGGACGCCGCCACGGCCTGGCTGACAGGCAGTGCGTCGGCGGGCGCCCGGGATCCGAACCCGCGAACCCCGGGCTGCCAAGCGCGGACTAAACCGCTGCGCCACCGGGCGGCCCCTGGTTTTTTTTTTTTTTTTTTACTAAGTACTTATAAATTATGACAGTTCATTTAGAATTTTGCCGAAAATTTGTCAGGTTCAAATGAGCTGTAATTTTGGGATCTTTGTTCACATTTGCAAAACTAGGAAAACCTTTACCTGTCTTCAATTTTTGGCACCTTATCCATTTTCCACGGCTGCTCAAAGATTACTGTGAGAGGACAGGGGTTCGTATCGAATGTCTTCCAGTGTCTCAGGATGTGAGTCACCCGGCCTGGAGGTTTGAACTAATAAAGCTCCAGTTGTCTTTTTTTCCCCTAGTTGGGCTTTACATTCTCTGATGCCTGTTTTTAGTTTCAAAGACTTCTTTCTTGACGGGTAAAACGAAAATACTTCCCTGAACGATGAAGTCTGTCTCATCCTCATTCAACCAAGCAGTGCTCCTCCCTCTTTTTTTTTTGTGAGGAAGACCGGCCCTGAGCTAACATCCGTCGCCAATCCTCCCCTTTTTGCTGAGGAAGACTGGCCCTGGGCTAACATCCGTGCCCATCTTCCTCCACTTTATATGGGACGCCGCCACGGCATGGCTTGATAAGCAGTGCGTAAGTTCACGCCCGGGATCGGAACCTGCGAACCCTGGGCCGCCAGAGCAGAGCGCACAAACTTAACCACTGCTCCACTGGGCCGGCCCCAGTCCTCCCATCTTCCCTCATTTTTGTTACCATTTTCTTCAAGCTTCAGGTCATTTATGACTTTAGTCTTCTTGACAATATTTCACAGGCAACTGCCATTTTTTTCATTCTTTTTGGTTACTACCTTCTCTCTTTTTTCCTGGTTTTTCTTAAATCTGAGCTCAGATTGCTCTAGGTTCAGCCACACTAGTTTCTTTTATTTCTTCCTCAATTTGTTATATAAAACTATAGAGATTTCATGTGTAAGGGGAATGTTCCTTTCCTTGAGCATATTTTATTTTAGAGGGTTTAGTCATGGATGAACACTTCACATTTTCTGTATTTTTTGAAACCTGCTTGCTAAAGTCTAGAGTTTGACTATCCTTAGACTTGCCTCATTTGTCATTACAAAATCCAAAATGTTAATCATTTGCTTCCAACAGACTCAACAATCTATTATTTTCATTTCAATTGTGTATTAGGTTTTTTACTTCACCTGAAGAAGAATTAAAATAATGCTGGGAAGAAGAATTTAAAACATAAAGACAAGAGTATGTCTCTATATGGAGAGGAAAAAACAGAATTATATCTGCTCGACAACATAGACACGAATATAGCAATTAAAGATTCCAAATCACCAATGTCTTCAATTTTGATGTCCAGAGACAAGGAAAAAACTACAACCAACAACTGACAGATTCTGAAGCATTTGTTTTAAAAGCTCATATACAAAATCAGCAAAGTTAAATTGGATAAAAAACAACCTCACAATATCAAATTATAAAGGAATATCTCTAATACCTACAGAGGAGTTTAACACCCCAATATATACAAAATTGAGACATTTGAATCTGCTAAAGAGATTCCAGTAAGACTCTAGATGTAGGTTCAATAGATATCTTAGGAGAAATACTAAATGTTGGCAATGAAGAATCAGCTATAAGTTTTATGAAGATCCAACAACAGCTGCTATATTATTTATCACTAGCTATCAATGTATCAAAACTGCTGATTTTTGTAACACTTCAGTGCATTAGGTTAGGACTCTCTTGGATGCAAGGACAGAAACCCAGTTCCTACTAGCTTAAGCTAGGGCAACTTATGAACTAGACCAATTCATTGATGAAAAGTAATTTGCCAAATGGTGAATCTGCCAAAGGATCAATCTGCTGAGTGATCAATTTGCCAAATTTACCAAATTTGCATATTTAACAAAACTGTTTTTGGTTTGCCAGTTTTTACTGGATGGAGTAGCAGGGCCTATGAGGGCCCGGAACACTAGGGTTCTTGGGCCTTCCGACTCTCCCTCACCCTTCAGCCTGTCCCTCTTGGCCCCGTTGGTCTTTCCCCCTCTTTAGTTTGTATAAACTAAATTTCCCATAGGATATGCTAAAATCTGTGGATTTTGACAATTGCTTTGTATTTTAAGACCTGGTTTGGAAAGTGGGTAGTGCCAGTTTCTAGGAAAAGCTTGGTCTGGATGACCTGAAATGTAGGCTGCCTGTCTGTGATAGTCAAACCATAATATCTGGCATGCTATTTGGGAATGGTTACACGGACTTCTGAGTCCCTTAAGAGCACAATGCTTGTATAAAAGACACACATGCTTGCTAGTTCTTCAGAAGTATCTAACAAAAGGATGCCCTTCTCTAATCATTCTAAATAAACTCTAAACAACATATTTGCAAATTGAGTACAGTCCATTTTTCTGCTAAAATTCATTAAAAAACTAAGCCAATCCAAGAGCCTTGGTTTTCTTCAACCTGAACATGCCTTAAAATGCCGTTAAGAGGAATATATTCAAGAAGAATATTCCTTGAAACCAGTTTTTGGTCTCTTTGTAAATCCAGTGAATTGGCCATTTGGCAAATTGACTTTTGGTGAATTGATTTTTTTTTTATCCATTTAAACAAACTGTGACAAAAAAACCACATAACAAAAAATTTACCCTCCCAACAATTTCAAAGTGTACATTACAATACTATCAACCACATGCACACTGGTGAACTGATAGTTGACAAACTGGCCTGCTTCAGATCACAGAAAATCTTAGCATCAGACAAGGTCATACAACCTGAAGCTCACATGGGGGCCGGCCCCACAGTTAAGCAGACATGGGGCTTGGATGCATCAGATTCTCCTTCTCTCTGTGGGTCAGCTATGCTGTTCTCTCTGAGATCAGCGTTCTCCACCTTTGGAAACATGGTCACTCCAGCTCCCAAGTGTTTGGAGAGGCAATGACCTGTAGGTCTTCTCTGGTCTGAAGCCCAACAATCTTGAGGGAGGGAAAAGCAGTACAGTGTGGGGCAGGTACCACCCTGCACTACTCAGCTCTTCCAGGAAGTAGGGTGATGTAAGGATGTGGTGCCTCTGGTGGGAACCATGGAAACGTATGATAGGGGAGAGGGAGGTTCTAGAAGAATGTGCTGCTAGACAGACCAAACAACACATGTCCCAACACCCAAGCTCCTTCTTCCCCCATTTGGTATTACCATCATTCACTCTATCTCTTGGGAATCTTCTCTCCTTAAAAATGGCTATAGAACGGGGTGAAGCTTTTTTAACCTCTTTCTTGCTGTCCCGGAAGGCAAAAATCTAGGTCCTTTTCATTTTAGGGATTTTTACTGCTAATAACTATATATTTTGGGTAGCCAAAGTAACAAACAGCAGGGAAGTTACAAAGGTTAAGGAATTTTGTTCTGATTCTTACCCCTTTGAAGACTTGACTTCTAGTTTTATTACTAAGGGTTGACCCTGCCTTTCTAACCCCTACCTTGCTCTTTCTCCATTCAATTAATTTTTTTGGCATGTGGGGACCACAGACATATTATATGTCAACTAGTGTTCTCAAGTTCCCATTTCCCTTAAGTGGACAATTATTTTACATTCTTGAGCATCTCTAGGCTGGAAGATATGTGTCATTAGGCTTTGTCTCATTGGACAGTTATAGCATATTTTTATATTTATTTTCCCCCCATAACCTATATGATAAAGTTCAAATTCATTGGCATGGGTTTTATGAGCTCCTATTTAAGCTATTGTTCTCCACCATGCTTTTGCTTATTCTGCAAATCTTGCCCCATTCCCAACTGATAAAACTCCAGCCATCCTTGGAGACCCAGCTGGATGACCACCTGCCCTATCAGGGCTTTCCTGACTCTCATAGGCAAAGGGAATCAGTTCATCCCCATGTTTCCATGGCTGGGCCCTCTGCCTATGGCCCCATTATAGCACTATCAGATAGTAGAGTGGACATGCCATCTTCCCCACAAGATTAAGAGCTATTTGAGAGAAAGGACCAAGTGGTCCATCTTTGTATCCCTCCCACCACTCAGAGCCAGACCTGCAGTGGGGGCTCAGTGAATGCAGGGTGAATGATATATGAAAATAGAACGGCGTTTCTTTCAGATAAAACACTTGTTTAAGCATATTATGCTTATATAAAATCCTGATTCCTATACAGCTGATTAAGACTTGAAATAAACACATTAAGAAAGCTTTTAAAAGTCCCAGTAAGTTAAAGAGTTGTATCTGACAACGTAGAAAAAAATTCCAACAGACAGCACAAACCAGGGTATTACTCACCAATCATTTGGTGAATTCACAAATACCTCCCAGGAAGATTTTAACATATATTGTAATGTTTAGTGCTATGGGCCTTAAAAAAGTAATACGATTTCTCTAAATGTACAATATGTCCTTGCAGAGAAGCTAAAAAGATGATCAGTTTTCCAGTACTTTTGGATTTACTCTTTCAACATGAAAGGCAATGATAGATATGTCATAAAGCAAATAAGTATCTTTGATC
This sequence comes from Tapirus indicus, assembly GCA_031878705.1. Lineage (NCBI taxonomy): Eukaryota > Metazoa > Chordata > Mammalia > Perissodactyla > Tapiridae > Tapirus > Tapirus indicus. The sequence goes on from CM062932.1 coordinate 21,197,315, forward strand.
TACACAAAAATCCCCAGAAAAATCTCCATCATAAGAGCAGGCAAAGCTGAAGACGGCACTGTGTGTCCCTGCGTGTCCTCTAAGGGGGCTTTGTCCAAGGGCAGCCATTTCTCAAGGCAGATGGGCACAGTGCAGAGGGAGAGAAATGGAAAGTCAGTGGATGGTTCACAGTCTATAGCAGCTATTATACCTTAACGCTGTTTGATTTTGGTCCTGGCTTAGTCACAATGAAAGGCTTTTAAGATCTCTCTCTGTGTTCTCTTGTGTACAGCGGATGGGTGGGAGTATATATAAACAGGTAAACTGCATTCTGTGGAAGCCTGCTATTTGCAGGTGGGGTTCCTACCTGGAAATGGGCAGGTAGGTCCTAACTGCAAACTTCTTAGGGTAATTAAAAACCATTGCTTGAAATGAGTGACGGCTCTCTCTGGGACAAGCAGAGGTGGCAAACAGAATCCTGGTCTTGTGCAATCATCTGCCAATGCTCATCTCACGTCTAATCTCCACCCCTCCTTACCCTTTTCTCTGAACCTCAGCCCACCCCTTACCCCCATCTCTCTTCACTGCACCTTACTTGGTAATAATAATTTTAAAAACATGGAGCTTTAGTGGTTTGATATATTTTTTTAAAGCTACTTTGATTACAATGGCTTCAGCAAGATGGCCATATGAAAACATCATGCGCTTATTAGTCATCTTCTGTGTCACTTCATGAAATGCGTGGAGATCACCTGGTAGCTTACCAAGGTGTAGATTCCTGGAGATCATGATTTAGAAGGCCGGGATGGGGCCCTGGAATGCACCTTTTGAACAAGCTCCCTCAGGTGATTCCAATGCAGATGCAGCCTCGACTTTAAGGAACCCTGATATAGAAAGATGATCATTGTTTTTTCACGTCTACTTGCTACTTCATTGCATGGAAATAAAATAATATACTTAACCATGTTTACTTTGATGGGCTTTAATAAGGTGTCTGTTTTCAAAATTAATAACAATGCTATCCTATTTGTTTTTCCTGCCCAGCACCTCTTTCCGCTTCTTTTGGGAAATGCTGGCCTCATACACCTCACCTCCAAACACTCCCACCCAGCTCTGCCTTGCCCTCTTCCAAAAAATGTTCTTCCCTTGGTCTTATCGGAGACTTCCACATTCTGAGAAGACCCACTTCTCTGGCCCAAGTGACTGCCAGCGGGGGAGGCATCTTACCCATGCGGTGACAATCTTATCACTCTGTCCATATTTATTGAGTAGTGAGAACACTTCCCTGGGACTTTTGGACAGTAGCCCAGAGAACATGACCCTTAATTCCTCACTGGTGGTAAAGGTGGAAGAGGGGATCCTGGAGGTTATTAGCAGTTTCCAGCCATGTGGGAAAAGCCATCGTGGGAGAATGAAGATGGCAAGCAAAGAGAAGTGGAGATGAAAGATGGAGATTGTGACCGATTTGACTCCCTGACCATATCTGTTCCTCTTCCAAAGAACCCCAGTAACATACTTCCTGAGGCTTGTTTGTCTATTAAACACAAGTGACAACTTGGTTGGACATATAATTCTTGGGCCCTAATCTTTTCCCCTCAAAAGACTAAGCTCTTGCTCCCCTGGATTCTGGCATTTACTACTACAGGACATAGACTGGGGCAATCCTAATTTTGTTCCTTTGTAAGGGACTCTAACCCCACCCCCTAGTCTGTATGCTCAAATACTTTTAATATATATTTTGTTAACCTTTGAAATTAAAAAAGGTCATTACAGTAACAAATCAGGCACTTTAGATCTTCAAAGTGTTTTCAGCATGGGAAGATTTTCTTCCAGTATGTTTTAAATTACCATATTTTATTGAATATAAGATGCCTTTTCTGTAAGATGTACTCTTATTCTGTGTATTGCTAAGAAAGATAAGATGTTGCCCATTATCACTGTAAGAACCCATCAATTATAAACCACATCCCAATTTCAGAGATGTTAAAAATTTAAAAAAGGTACTTAGAATCAATGAAACACAGCCTTACTTTTGTTCAGTCTGTTTCTCTTTTTCAAGTATATCTATTATTTGAACGTAAACACTTCGTTCTCTGTCCTCTGTATCTGTCAACTTCTTTGGTCGTTGTCCTCTTCCGCTGTACGCCAACAGACTTTCTTAAACTTTTCTTTCACATCAGTTCTACTTTCTGCAATACCAACTGTGTCATTCCCACGTTTTAATGGTGATTTAAATTCTTTAATATCTTTTCTGACTTCATTCAAATAACTGAACATTTCTGTTTCTCAGCCAGCCTCTTCTTCATCTCAGTCTGTCATGTAATCTCTGGTCTGTGTATGTAGAATCTATGCTTTCTTGAGTTTTATTCAGAATACACATAGTTTCTATAATGGGAATTTCCTGTTATATTCCTTTTCAGAAATATGCTTTTCTTTTTCTTTTAAGAAAGAAAAGGCAGATGGGCAGTCTGCATCTTTCTCACTGCTACTGTCTTTCTTTATAGGCCTCATACCTAAGGAGACATCTATTCAGTCCTGGTGCTCACACAAAAGGGGCATATGGACTCTCCTGGGTTTCTTCTTACAGTCCACCTGTAGTTGTAGTTAGAATCCACTTCTCAGCTTTTAAGCTAAGAGCTTGGCTTATGTGCACAGCCTGTAGTTGTTCTTTTGAAGTCTTTTACTTATTTGAAGCTGCTGATCTGAGCAGGAATCCCTACATCTCGCTTCCTTGTCAGCTTACTGACAAGGAGAGTCCAAAATTATTTCTAGTTCTTTGTTTAAAAAAAAGTAAATGAAAAGCTGCACCCCCCAGCGTACAATGTACCCATGGCTCTTCCAGCCCATAGCTCTTTTAGTTGCCGATTTAATATCTTGAAATACCTACTCACTTCTGTCCCCAGATATATTACATTGCTTAGAGCTCTAATCCTAGAATCAGTACAAGAAAAGAGGTATTCATAAAGGTGAGGCAACTGTAAAAGAGTTCTTCCTTTGTCTCATACAGAAAGAGGACTAAGTCACCATCTTCTGGTGGGCAAGACACACGTATCAGTGGGGAAAGGCTAGAAGTATCCTGCAGCCAGCGGGCCCCATCAGCCAGCCTTGTGTTCAAAAGTTATTTACCGGGAGCATTCTGAGTGCCAGGCACCTTCCTGAACACTAGGGAAACTGCAGGGAACAACAGAAATAAGTCCCTGCTAACATGGGGCTTAGATTCTAGCTGGAACATATACAACAAAGAAATAAACAAGTAAAGGTACAGTGTCAGATGGTGAAAAACTAAGCAGGGTGGGGGCAGGAGTGCAGGGTAGGTGAACCGCTATTCTCTGGAGGACGGTCAGGGGAGCCTGAGGAGGTGACGTGTGAGCAGAGGTGAAGGCCATCCCTCTCAGTGGGCCTCTGGTTGAGCGACAATTTCTAGTTTCCAGTACTATGGAAAGTTGGCATCTCTTTCTGCGTTTTCATGTGTACCTCTGTTGGAAGGGTGAACTGTGAGGAGGGTGAACTGTGGTCACTCACTGTTCCGTCACTATAAATCAGATGCCTTCAATAATTATAATTTTAGATGGCCCAAATACTCCACCAAGGAGACGGACCAATCCACTAGAGATGGCTATCTACATTATTTTCAACTATCCTTACTTCACTTATATAGTTGGAACATAAACGACTACGATTAGCAGCCAGGCATTCAAGGGAAGCCGTCTGGAAACACAGATCAAGGGCCATGAAAATGCATATTTGGGGTCAGGGACAGACGAGCAGCAGTAAGGCGGTGAGCAGTGGCGGTTTGGACAGGGAGGGCCAGCAGCACAGGCTTTTGAGAGGCGGCCTCACTCCTCTGCTTCCTCCACCCCTGGTCAGGAGGCCTCATCTCCCCTGGCCTCTAGCCTGTACTACCTCGGCTGAAACCAATGGCCTGGCTTACTAGTCTGAGTCTACCCATGGTTTTAAGCGTGACTTAAAAAGAACACAAGCAAACTACAACAGAGAAGCAGGTTGAGTGTTCAGTTAAATTCAGTAACGGTGCTCCTTTAATTAAGCAGATATTAAAGATAATGCCTAAGAAGAACAAGAAGCAGATGGCACTGACTTCTGGCTTTCATCCACAGAAATAGAGCAGAAAAAATAAGAAGTGTCTATGCCTGAGATTGGGGTTATGCTGAGGTTTCCAGCATCCAGACAGGCAAATGCCTGGACAGCTGCTTAGGGCAGATGGGTCCCTTGACAGCTTAATATCACAGAGTTTCTGGTGCCTCTGTAGTTAGGGCAGCCAACGTGAGACCATCTGTTTACTAGTGGGCAGAAAAGCTCACCACCAGCAGGTAGCTGCTGCTGAGAATGAGCCACACACCAGAAGTCAAGTCAGCCATTTTCATAACCTCTGCAAAGCAAACTGGCCTGGTGAACCACTGGTACAAAACCACAGAAAAGGAAACCTCACCTTAGGTTCATGTGACATATACAACGGGACCATATAGAACAATGATATTCCAGGAGGTTTTATTTGGCTTTATTTTAAGGTAAATGTTCAAACGGTGTGATATAGATCATTCAATTAGAAAGCTCTTTTGTTCTTTTCTGCTTTTCTAAACAGGAAAGAAAAATAACTATGAATTCAGAGCCATCTATAACATGTCTAAAAACTAGCTGCCATTTGTTTATTATTAAAACGAAAAAAAATTTTAGATAAGTAACAATATTTATTGCAAAGGTTTGCAGTGAAAAATAAATCTCCCTCCTACTTCTTTCTCTTAGTACCCCATCTCCCCTCTCCCTCTCTAGAGACAAACATTGTTATCCATTTCCTGCATATCTTTCCAGAAATAGTCTAGAATATACATAATTATATATGTACATACATACACACACATATATATGAATATACACATATATCCTTACAACTTTTTTATTGGCTGTATTTAAAATGAACAAAGGTATATTAAAGGCTCTGAGAAGTAACACAATTACTTCATTAGCATATCCTAAACATATTTGACTTTGGGTCCCCTCCCTTCCTCCTTTGGTGTAATTTCTGACCTGTGGAATACAGCCAGGACTCGCTGGTATGGCTCAATCAGGGGTTTCTGGATGGGTCTGTTCTGACTGGTCTGTGCTTGAGCTGTCCTTTTTTTTTAATGTAAAATTTATTCCTATATTTTTCTTTTTTCTTCATCTGCTTTTCCTTATTGTCTTTGCTCCTTATTTTCATATTGCCTGTGCACAGTCCTCTTGGTGTTTTCTTTCTGGTTTATGATTTGCTTTGAGTGGGGGCAGCTATTTGCTGACGCGTAGCCCTTGAAGAGGTGAGGTTATCACCCAGGATTTTAATCCAGGTTGTGACCTCATGTCATTCTCTCTCCAAACTGCAGTGTCTGTCCTCTGCCTGAGGCCACTTCTTTCCTCAGCTGTCTATGTTCTTTCTCTTCACCCTCCACACACTGGGGTCAGCATGACTTCGAAGAAGCTTCTTTAGGCCTCAGGCACTCTGGCGGGTACCGCGTAACCATTTCTACTCAACTGACCTTGTTTGGCAGCTCCAGGTTTGCTTCTTATTTGTTCCTACTCCTAGTTTACTGAAGATTTACTCATTTTGTTTATTAGGAATGAGTATTAAATTTTATCAAACAGTATTCTTATCTTCTATTAAGAACTATTATATGAATAAATTAATAGAACTTTCTAATGGATGGTCATCCTTGTATTCTTAGGGTACAGCCTCATTGGTCATGGTGCATTATTTTTTTGAAACACTCTTGGACAAATTTTTGGCCGTTTTTTTTTAGGATTTAAAAAAAATATCTGCACTAAAGTAGGATGGACTATAATTTTCTTGGGCTATCCTTATTTGTTTTGGGTATGGTCTTGTGCAGGCATAATAAAATGAGACACTCTTTTTTCAAAATTTTGACTTCCCCTTCTTCTCTCTGAAACTTGGCTGAAATTCCCTCAAAGACTTTAAGTCCTAATCCTCTCCCTTTATAATTTTTTTAAGACAATGACTCCTGTTCAAATCTAGTCCATCAATGGTATGTTGCATTAGTGTGAGTCCTTTTTTCCCAACTTCTAACTAGAGAACTTCTCAGAACATACTTTAGGGAAATTATCTGGAAGATAAAGAATTGGTCTGGACTTAAATCCCTCTCACCTTTGGATTTCCATAATTAACCCAGGGACAAATAAGATTATGTGCCACATCATTATGCTTGCAAAACACAGTATGATCTTTAAAGTTACCCCAATGATATGATGTTGACAATAGAGGAAAATAGAAAAAAAAATCAAATTAACCTTTCTTTAAGAAGTCAATAGCAAGTTGATTACTATAATTTTAAGTCAAAATTCCAAGCCTGCACTTTCTAGGGGCAGGAAGGAGTGATTTTATCTATCTACACTTGACCTCTTAATTCATAGGATAAGAACATCAAGAATAAACTATAAAAAATCCAGCATCTTGACAGCCTTCTCTTCCTTCCATTTATAAATTTTAAAGACATTTAAAATTCTTACATCAAAGATAGGAGGGAATGCAACTAGAAACATATGCTAGGGAAAGAAAGTAATTGATGGAATTTAGGACCGATTCTCATTTTCCGCCACTTGTAGAGGCATTTAACAGGGATTGGAATTTGCTAAACAAGGACCCAGATTGAGAAAAAATACTTCAATTTCCCATGTGAAAACTATTCATTAGTACAGACATTCAAATTAAAATCCCTTTAATTGTCCATACTTTGCTATACTAAATATTAGGAGAAAAATAAGCTTGCTTATTTGAGTAATAGACTTTATTGTAGAAATGACTTCTCTGTCTTTCCTTCCATTTTTAAATTCTTCAGTATCTCTCTTGGCAGACCGGAGAGAATTTTTCAAAGGCCTATATGTTTATGATTATTTTTTTGGAATTCCTTAGGTAGAGTCTTATATTTTTCCACCAGATGACTATTAAACATTATCTTATTTATAGCATTTAAAAGCATTTAACTATATAAGATATTCAATGATCTATTTTGATTTAGAATACATGGCTTATTAACATAAGTGGTCTGTGCAGCTGACTTCCAAAATTACACTCCATACATTTATCAGCAAAATTGAACACAGTAGAATTAGATGTGGACATCTGATTCTAAATGTGCCTTTGTTTAGGGGAGAAAAGCCATGTCTAAACTTAAAGACAAAAACAATACTCATAAGGAATATTCAATTACTTCTGGCAGCTTAGGAAATGTCTTTTAGGAAGAAAAGGAACCGGACATTGGGCCCATTTCGCAGTCACTAAGTTTTGAGGAGTGGTCTTCTTTTGGCATTACGGTGGCATCAGGGGGAGGCAGAGACAGTGTGCCACAATGGGAAGAACACCTGACTCTGGAGTCAGAGAAGCACCCTACCTCAAACACTCCATGACCTCCTATGGGAAGAAAAATCCCATCTCTAAAACAACTCCAATAAATAACCAGACAAAACACTCCCCTGTTTAAAATGATTCATCCACTGGTCCCCATCACCCTCAGGATCTGCTCCCTGCTTATATTTCTCACATCATTGTTCACAACACACACACATACACATCCCAGACATCATCTAGGTGTACTGTGAAGTTCTCAGAATAGGCCATGTGCCATCACAACTCCATGTTTTTCTAGAGGTTACTGCCTCTCTCAGGAATTCCTTTAGTCTTCATGGACCTACATGTCATCCTAAACTTGCCTTCTAACTTTATATTCATGATAGACACGCTCACTGATTATATTTGGGGTAAATGAGAAGTTGTGATAATAAGAATATAAAATAATTTTTCTATCTTTTGGATTTAATTACACTTGGATTGCAGTGAAGAAATCACCATTAGGGAAATCGCTCATTGTTGGCTCAGCTGGAGGCTGGAAAAGTAGAGGATAATTCCTAATCCTGAAACTAAGCCTGGATGTTAATTTTGCCTTCTGTGAAACAGATGACATAAGTTGTCCTTATGAAGGAAAATAACTCAATACACTAAATTTGGCACAAAAGAAGTTCAATGAGAATTATGATTAAAGATTTCATATGTTTAAAACTTGTCTTAGTTATAAAAATAAAACTTTTACCTCTTGAAATGATTCACTAGGACTCCAACAAGTTCTCCAATTCGACTCTCATGGGTTGGCTGTTTGCTGAAGAGGCAGACAATGAGGTCTTTGTTGTCTTTTGTATGGAACACTACAAGTTGGTCCTTTCCATTGGAGACACTCAGACCCGTCAACTGCAGAGACAAAGCATGGAAAACTATGAGGATGGTTCTCAAAAGAATAAATTTAAAAATGCATTTTGTAACTTAATAATACATTTTTGCTTAGTAACCAATGACAATTTTTATCAAGTTTCATAAAACAAGCAGATGGAAGGAAATAATAAAGAATAAAAATTAATGAAACTGAAAACAGAAAACAATAAAGAAAAATCAATGAAATAAAGAGCTAGTTTTTTTCAAAAGATCAATAAGATTGCTAAACCTCTAATCTGAAAGAATAAAACAGAGAAGATCTAATTACCAATATCAGGAATGGAAGAAGACAGATCACCACAGACCACACAGACATTACAAGGATAATAAAAGAATACTTTCAGCAACTCTATGTGCATAAATCCAACAATTTAGACAAATCCAAATAATTCTTTGGAAGCCATAAACTACCAAAACTCACCCAAGAAGAAACAGATATCCTGAATAGTGCTGTATCTATTAAACAAATTAATTTTGTAGTTAAAAATCTTTTGAAAAAGAAAAGGCTCAGATGATTTAACTGATGAATTCTACCAAACATTTAAAGAAGAAATAACACCAATTCTCCATATCTTTTCTTAAAAATAGAAGAGAAGGGAACACTTCATAACTCATCTTGTGAGGCCAGCTTATGCTGATACCAAAAATAGACAAAGGCAGTACAAGAAAGAAAACTATAAACCAATACCCAATATCCTTCATGAACATGGATGTAAGAATGGCCAACAAAACATTAGCAAATCGAATCCAACAACATATAAAAACAATAACAGACCATGACAGAAGGGAGTTTATCTAAGAAATGCAAAGCTAGTTTAGACTCAAAAATCAGGCAATGTAATGCGTCATAGTAACAGAATAAAAAAGAAAGCCAAATGATCATATCAATTGATACAGAAAAGCACTTGACAAAATTCAACATCCATTCATGATAAAAGTCTCTCAGCAAGCCAGGATCAGAAGAGAACTCAACCTGATAAATGGCATCTACAAAAACGCGACAGCAAAGATCATACTTAGTAGTGAAAGACTGAATGTCTTTCCCCAAAGATTAGGAGGAATGCAAGGATTACCACTGTCCCTGCTGCTGTGCACCATCATACGAGAAGCCCTAGCCAGTGCAATAAGACAGGTTTAAAGAAATTTAAAACGCATACAGACTGAAAGGCAAGAAACAAATTTCTCTCTATTCAGATTACATGATTGTCTGTATAGAAAATCCCAAGGAATCTACAAAATAGCTTGTAGAACTAAAGTGGGTAGAGCAAGGTCACCAGATAGAAGGCCAATATACAAAAATATTTCTATATACCAGCAATGAATAGTTGGAAACAGAAATTTAAAAACACAATCATCCACAACTCCCAAAACAAAAATACTTGGATATAAATCTAACAAAATGTGTGTAGGACCTGTATGCTGAAAACTACAAAATGCTGACTAAAGAAATCAAATTAAGATGCTAATGAAAGGTATAAAAGGAAAATCTAAATAAATGGAGAGAAATAATGTGTTCATTGATAGGAAAACTCAATATTGTTAAGATGCCAATTTTCCCCAAATTGATCTATAGATTTAATGCAATCCCAACCAAAATTCCAGCAGGAATTTTTGTAGATATCAACAAGCTGATTCTAAAATGCGTATGGACAGGCAAAGGAACTAGAATAGCTAAAACAACTGGAAAAAGAAGAGTACGTAAAGTTGGAGGACTCACAGTAGCTGATTTTCTTACTGATTATAAAGCTATAATCAAGATAATGTCAAAGGGATAAAAACATAGATCAGTGGAACAGAATGGAGAGTCTGAAATAGACCCACACAAATATGGCCAATTTATTTTTCACAAAGGTGCAAAGGCAATTCAACGGAGAAAGGATAATTTGGACATTTGGATAACTTGGAACATTTAGACATACACATACCAAAAGAAATAAACGACCTAAATCTCACATCTTATGAAAAATGAATTCAAAATCGATCATAGATTTAAATGTAAAACTACAAAACTTTCAGATGAAAACCCAGGAAGAAATCTCCGTGGCCTTGGACTGGGCAAAGATTTCTTAGAAATGACATCAAAAGCATAACCCATAAAAGAAAAAAAAATGTTAAACTGAACTTCATCAAACTTAAACTTTTCTCTGAGAAAGACACTGGTCAGAAAATGAGAAAACTAGCCACAGACTGGGAGAAAATATTTGCAAAAATATACCCAATAAAGGACTTGTGTCCAGAATATATAAAGAACTTTTAAGACTAAAGAACAAGAAAGCAAACAACTCAATGTAAAAATGGGCAAAACATTTGAAGTCACTTCACCGAAGAAGACATATAGGTGGCAAATAAGCCATCACTAGCCATTAGGGAAATGCAAATTAAAACCACAATGAGATACTACCACAAACCTATGAGAATGGCCAAAATGAAAACAAACAACAACCAAGTGAGAATACCAAATGCTGGCAAGGATGCAGAACAACTGGAAGTCTCATACATTGTTGGTGAGAATGTAAAATGGTACAATCACTGGGAAAACAATTTGGCTGTTACTCAAAAAGTTAATGCGCCATAGCAACAAAATTACCATGTGACCCAGCAATCTCATTCCTAGGCATTTATCCTAGAGAATAAAAACTTACGTTCACACAAAAACGTATACAGGAATGTTTACAGCAGCTCTATTCATAATCGCCCAAAACTGGAAACAAGTGGAATATCCATCAACAGGTGAATGGATAAACAAACTGTGATATATCTATACAGTGGAATGCTATTCAGCAATAAAAAGGAATGAACTAATGACACAAATTACTGATATGCAACAACATAGATAAATTTCAAAGGCATAATGCTGAATGAAAGCAGTCAGTCTCAAAAGGTTACCTACTGCTGACTCCTTTCTGTGATGTTCTCTAGAAGACAGAACTATAAGGATGGACAACAGTGGTTGTCAGGGTTTGGGGTCAGGGGCAGAATGATACAAGGGAGCTTTTTGGGTGATGGATGACTCGGTATCCTGATTGTGGTGGTGGTTACACAAATCTGTGCATGTGTTAAGACCCATGGACCTGTATCCCAGTACCACCAGCAAAAGCCAACTTTATTTATTCTATGTAAATTTAAAAAATATAGCTCGTTGGTTGTTTTGATCCCTAGATATTCTATTTTGGTCAGGAAAGCAGAAGCCCGAGTGATTTCTCATTCCATGGTTTGTTCTTCTATTGCAGAAAATACCAAAGTGCCACCTCCTGGCCACCACAGGTGCTGTCAGTTAGTCTGGCAATCGACATTGACAGGGTATCCGCTGGGGGCAATGCAGAGTGCCACCAGCCTGGGGTGGGGGTGGAAGTACCAAAGATGCTGAAAGTATAATCCTGTTCTGGGGTATTCCTAACCTAGCTGGATTAGTGGAAGAGACAAATATCAAACAACTGAAGAATAATTGAACAGTTTGTACATTTGGAAGGCCACTTAGTCCCATGCCCACATCTTACAGATAAGAAAAGAGGCTCAAAGAGGTTAGCTGACCTGCAGACCTTGGGACTGGAACTCAGGCCTGCAGACTGACCCAGACCCATGTTCTTTATCACAGCAAACTTTTTCAAATATCATATACAAATGAACATAAGCTGCATAAGTAAGCATCCCTAAACATCAAGTGGATAAATTTTCATAGGAGGTGAGCTCTTAGGTTGATTCTGAAGAACGCCAGGATCAGCACTAATGGAGAGAAGGGAAAATATTCAAGGAATTGGAAATCACTTCACAAACCTCTGTAGATCATGGGCTTTCTGAGGACACTGGTAAGAGAATATATCAATCTTTCTGACACTTAGATGTATGCCATTCAGGTGATTTTTATACGGTTAAATTAAAAATATCCTTTTCAGTTTTAAAAATATTTTATGTCTGTGATGCTTCACTCTCATTTGATTATTTTATATGCAAAATTCAAAACTGAATTGATATAGCACTTCACAGAAGAGCTTGATTAAAGCCTAATAAAACGGGAATTCTAACAGCAGTAACTCTGCCAGCATATCCCAGGCACATTAGCTGCAGGGTTCAGGGAGAAGAGACAGATACAGCAGTGAATGCTGAAACCATCCAGATAGAGGGCCCTTTTCTATGACTCTTTTCTCAGCCACCTTCCCGCCTCAGGGTGTGTTCTATTCCTGCCTTTCCCTATTCTACCCTGTCAGGGTGGCTTTATGCTGCTGTGCCTAGGAATTCTTCACGTGTGTGCTCAGGCCTATAGGCGTGCCAGAGTCCCAAAAGAAAAGAGAGGAAACAGCACCTAATTTCTTCTGAGACACAAATAATGAAAGATTAAGCCTCTGCTGTCGCCAAGGAGGAGAAATAGCATCCAGAATGTCTCCTTTCTTTCTGGGAGACAGGATGGTAAATGGGGAAAAGCAGTGGAGGAAGGGATGACGTGGGTGTTAATTCCAATTCAGCCATGTGATCTTGAGTGAATCCTTTAATTTGGGGGAGCATCTGTTTCCTTTTCTGTAAGATAAGGATCACACTAGATGCCTTGTCTACCTTATAAGATTGTGGTAAGGATCAAAAATAGTAGCAACTCAGGGGCACAAAAAGACAAATAAGCAAAACGCTTCTGCCTTCAAGGGTTTTTGTACTCTAAGAGAAGACATGACAGCAATATCTGAGATCCTTTACACTAGTACCATGAGGATGGAAGGGACTGTGTGGAAATACATCTGTGAGGGAAGGGTCACTGCCTCAGTTATCTTTGGGCGGCCAACACAAATAAGTTTCTCTGAACAAAAGTGAAACTGTTTTTCAAGGCTTCACCCTGTTAGTTGCCTTCTTATTTCCTATAATCTGTGGGATCTCTATGCTATGATAAATCTAAACCTTCCTCTTCTTTGGTACTGAAGATCAGAACAGAGCAGAACAGTCTCTGATTGTAACCCATCTCAGTTCTCCCAGACCCTCCTCAGTAAGGAGGACCAAACAGTGAAGACAACTAGACAAGTAAAAGACCCAGCACTTCAGAAGGAGGAGGCTAGTCTGAGGAATCAGAGCAGCTGGCCTCCTTTGCAACGAGGTAAGTGCAAGAAAGCAGAGCAGACTAGAAAAGAAAACCTCTAATTTGTATTTCCATTTATGTCATAAGTGCAAAAACAGACTAATATTAGAAAAAGAAATAATCCTGAAAGATAAAGATGATAAATTAAAAACAATGGAAGCAGTAACAGAATAGATACTGCAGAAAATCAAAGAAAAGAAGGAAACTTCTCAATGTCAGAAAGATTTGAGTGTTTAGATAGGAGTCACAGGTACTAGCCCAACTTAATAGAGAATCATATAGAAATGTAGCCCAGAGAAAGTTTTGAATTTCTAGAATAAAGGGGAAAAAAATCTTCAAGTATCTAGGCACAAAAAATAAGTTATCTGCACAGGAAAATAACATTCAGGCTTACATACTTTTAAAAAAAGTTGTTTCTTCTGTCTGAAAATGTAGGAAGGTGTGGGAAGAGGAGAAATATTAATTTTGTCATCTTTCACAGGAGGAGATAAGTAAATCCATTTGATTTTTGGTACTGATTAAGAGAGATCAGTTTAAATACTTAACAGTAACCATTATTAGCATTAAAAAGAATAACGCTAGGAAATTATAAAAAGGTTTACAAAACAACCTTAAATTTTTTTAAAGTACCTCTTTAAGCAACTCCTGGATTAAAGAGATTATAGTTGCAATTACAGATAATAAAGAAGTTAATGAGAAAGAACTTTAAACATCAAAATTCATGGATGCAGCCAAAGCCATATTCAAAAGAAAATACCTGTCTTAAATACTTTTATTATTAAATAAGAAAGTATATTATGTATCAAAAAGCTAGAGAAAGATCAAAAGAAATCTATCAAAATAAAAATTAGTTAAGATAAAAGAAGTTGATGAATGAGAAAAGCGACATACATGATAAATCCAAGAGTTGGTTCTTTGAAAAGACCAGTAAAAGAACCAAACCCTTGGCAGGGTCTAATCAAGAAAAAACTAAGTCAAAACCACAAACCCCTAACATTAGGAATAAGAAAGAGATTTAAGAAAATGTATGTTGACTTCAGAAATTATAAGAAAATAACATTTGTAATTTTATATTAATAAATTAAAAAGTTTGAGAAATGCATGATTTTATAGGAAAATACAAATTACTAAAATGGACTCAAAGATAAAATAATCAAAATTGATTCATAACTAGGGAAAAGTTTTTATACGTTGTCAGAAAAACACTCTCTTAAGTGTTACTGGGCACAGATGATATTAGAGGCAAACTTGCACGGCCCAGGTGCTCTAGAAGAGAAAAAGATAGAAACCATCCCTACTCAATTTTATTTAATCCTGGTAATAAAACTTGATGAAGATCTCGCTCTCTCTCTCTCTCTCTCTCTCACACACACACACACACACACACACCCCTAGGGACCAATCTGACAAGCACAGAAGCAAAAATCCAAAATAACTCATTTTATTTAATCCTGGTAATAAAACTTGATGAAGATCTCTCTCTCTCTCTCTCTCTCTCTCTCTCTCACACACACACACACACACACACACACACACACACCCCTAGGGACCAATCTCACAAGCACAGAAGCAAAAATCCAAAATAATCAACAAACTGAATTCAGCAGGATAATACACCACAACCAAGAGGGTATATTCCACAAGGGTAAGGATGGTTCACTAATAAGAAATGCATCAACATCACTCAGCTTATTAATAGGTCACGTTTATGTGTTACCTGTGTGCCTGTCCATCTAGAATTATCTCTGCAGTCAGGCTCTATGGCTTTCACTTTTTCAGGGAAAATATGAAATTTTGTATTTGTATCATTTTTATTTTACAATACTCCATGGTATATAAAACAGTATTTCTCTCCATAGTAAGTTGGTAAATACTCAAATGTATTTATTATTATATCATCACTATAATATTGGTTTTAATTTTTTTCTCACCACGGGTAATCTTTGGCAGCAAAGTATTGTGGATAAAGAGGAGAAGAGACTTTGTCCACTGCCTAAAAGTATTACCGAACTAAAAACAAGACTTTTGCTTGGATCTTTTAATACAATTGTTAAGTGATAGAGCCTAAGTATGTTAATAGATATTTTCTACCTCTCATTATTTTTACCAATAGCAGGTAAAAAAGAATTAATTGGAAATTAAAACATGGGACAACACTCCCACCAAAATACTCTAGACAACTTGACCCATCAGTCATATAGGATTTTAAAAATTGAGGTATAATTTACATAAAACAAAATTCACAGATTTTTAAGTGCATAGGGTGGATGATTTCTGACACTCAAATCAAGATACAGAACATTTCCATCATGCCAGAGAGTTCCCTCTGATTGTTCTTTTTAAGTCTTAGTTCTATATTTATAAGTCAAATTGGCTTATTTTGCTTTCGAGAGCTAAAAAGATTAGCTCCTTACTTAGACCTAGAAATCCAGGGGTTCACTATAGTGAGAACAAACTCATAAACTACTGAATTTTCTCTTCATCCTCTCTCTGTTTTCATGGGTTGTACCATTAGGATTATGAGAATTTTACAAAGAAAATAGTTAATCTTTGAACGTGACAAACCAGCCGAATGCTATAATGGTGATCTTCAAGGATTTATTTAAACTCTTATAATAATAGAATATAGGTTTATTCAAAATGGCTTAAAATAGGTGTTTGGAATTTAAATTATTTTTGGTTGCCTATATATTCTTATAGTCAGATTCCTTGTGATAGAATTTAACTTCATTTGATTTCTCTTAATAAACAGATAATTCTTGGTTTCCAATTTCCAGTTTTCAATAATTTTAAAAACCCCTTATGTTGAGGCTATAAATCTATAGTTGTTGGATTAGATTGTCTTGCTTTGTAGGACGAGGACCAACACCAAGTACACGTCTATAGTTGCAAAACTGCGTCTTGAGGTATAACATCACAACAGATCAGGGGCCAGGGTTAACACTTCCCCAAAGTCCACGGTAACTACATGTCCTTTTGCTTGCTGCCTTTTTTGCTTCACATTCCTCTTTAACTCTCTGCCTGCATCTTTATGTCTCTGCGTTTCTGTGTGTGTGCACATGCTTTGTTAGTGAAAACTGTGGGGCCTCAAAATGCTAGCTGTAAATTCCAGAATCCCAAACAATAATTTCAAGAAGCTGAGGGTTTCTGGAGAAAGTGTGAATCACAAGAAAAGGCTGACATTTTATGACAAAAGACTCTAATAGTGTAATAGGCCATGAGCCCTTGAGCTCTTGTTATTTTAAAAAGAATTAGTCTTTTAAAATGATGATCAACTCCTTTAAAACCACCAAGGACTAACTAGGGAGGAGAATGGATGCCTTTTTTATAGTGCGTCAAGCCTGGTTTCCACTCTGGGGCCTCTTTTTTACAGACTTACTCCCAGTAAGCAGCTACTCCATAGTCTTCCTGAGTGGGAGGGTCTCTTTTCTTCTGTGGTTAGGACTCTACATGCAGCTCCAAGAGACTTTTGGGTTTTTTCCTTCAGACCAAAGATGTGCCTAACACACACAGAGCTTTCATGAAATTGAAGTGGTCACTTAATTTCTTCAGATATCTGCTTGTATTTTGGATAAATACACTTGGCCTTTTGGATTTACTATTCTCTACTTCAGTTCTTGGTTTGACTGCAGAGTTATAATATTTATGCTCTTTTCATCTCAATTAACAAATTGATTTGGCTGCTCAACGATGGAGAACATTCTGTTCACTCTGTTTTCCATTCAGAAACTTGGTATATGCTCTGACTTTTTGCAGGACGCCTGGTGACTTATTTTTCGATTTGTCTCTCTATTCTCTGTTCATCTGTCCCTCCCAATCTCCCTTCTTCTCTCCTTTTCCCTCCTTTTTCTCCTTCTCTTCCCCTCCCTCCGTGGCCTAACTAGCTGTAAGTCAATCTTAACCGTGCAAGTTTGTCATGGAAATAAGGCACAATCTGCGATAACTGAGAGTTTTTCCCTTTACAAACAACCATCACTTGAAAGCAATGAAGCGCATGTGCCCTGAGCCACGATGTAAGAGGGCTGACTGTCCTGAGGTCACTATGCTGTGAGGAACTGAAGCCTCTCAGAGAGGTCAGATGTTGATGCTCCGGTCAGCAGTCCTGGTTCGAGTCCCCCCAGCCCCAGTGCCAGACAAGGGACTGTATGAGGGTTCCAGGGATTCCAACCCCAGACTTTGAGCCTTCCCAACCAAAGCCCTAGATACTGTGGAGCTGAGGCAAACTGGCCCCACTGTGCCCTCTCCAAATCCCTGATCCATGGACTCCACAAACATTATAAAATGGTGGTTGTCTTACTTCACTAAGCCTGGGGTGGTTTGACACACAGCAATAGTAACTGGAACAAAAATCTGGAAGGAGGAGTGAGGTGCTACTGTAACACGATCCTAAAACAGTTGGCACTGGCTGTGGGAGGTGGGTGGAAGCGGAAGAGCCTTGAGGAGACTGGTGGTGGAGTCATGATGGGCTTTAAGGAGGCGTCAGTGAGGGCCCGAAGGGAAGCGAGGAAAATACTATTTCAAGCTGGAGGAAAGGGACCCTTCTCATGATGTGGCAGAAAATTTGACAGCACTGTTGCCTACGGGACAGTAGAGAATAGAAAATGTACCTAACAAATCCAATGATCTAGATAAGGATTTCTAGATGGGATACTGAAAGCGCCATCTGGCTTCTTCTTGCTGTCTATGAAAAACCGTGAGAGGAGAGAGATGATCTTAATAAAGAGCCGTTCAGCTTTCATGCAAAATTTAGAGGAAATATAAAGAAGCCTGCACTTGCTGGGTTTGAAAATAAAAGTGTTTCTTATTCCCAGCTTCTCCAGATGGCAAATGATTATCAAATTAAGAAATGGTTTCAGGGCAATGATCAAATCCAGAGTGGGATTGTAAAATCCTTTGTCAAAACCTCAGAAAGATCTCAGGCAGTGCTTCACAGAAACTTCCAGACAGACTAAAGCCTCTCTAAAGATCTTCAGAGCATGCCTTACGAACTTCCTCTATTAAAGTAGAGGGCTCTTAAGAGTCTAAGGGCATTGTGCCACCATACCCCACAAGGAGCCCAAGGTACAGGAAAGTTTATCTTGCAGAAATTTATGGGTGTGATTTTGGTCTAATGAAGTGGATTATAAGTTGATGCATAGTAAATCCACCAAGATTTCAAAGGAATTGTATCTGACTGGACTGAAAGGGACAGAGACATTACAAAACATGAAGAGGCTGTTGGACCCCCAACCTTTGGTGGGCAGGAAGCAAACTAAGAAGGCTACTTAGCTGCAAACACAGATGGCCAGTGGCTGATATATGCTTCCCATTCCCCATCTCTTGGGACACGGAGTGTCTACTGAGGTATCTCATCCCCGTATCACCACTGTATGTTGGATATGTGGGGCAGATAAATTGTCCTTTTAAAGACCTGAAGTTCACAGGTCTTCAGACTGAAGGAACTCTAGTTGAGGAACTGCAACTGGACTGACTTAGATGATGATATCGTGGACCTCAACACTGAACCTGATGCCATAAAGGGATGAGACTCTGTGGCATCTTGGGAGGGGATGAGTGCATTTTAAATACCAGAATAATGTAAGTAATTTTTGACCAAGGGGCAGACTGTGGAGGATTTAAAACATGTTCACAAGTCCTTGGACACTCCTTCCATTGAGAGAGAGTTCTACGTCTCCTCCCCTTGAACCTAGGCTAACCATAAACTTGTTTTTAACCACTAAAATGCAACAGAAGTGATGGCACATGACTTCTGAGGTTCTGTGAAAGGGATGCAGCTTCTGCTTGTTCACTGGGACACTCATGCTCTGAGCCCTAAGCCACCTGGTAAGAAGTCTGACTACCCGGAGGCCACCATGTTGTGAGGATGCCATGCATCTCTGAAAGGCCTTGTAAGGCTCTCCAGTCCGCAGTGCCAGTCTTCAAGTCCCCCTAGCCCAGGTTCAGTCATCTGAGTGAATGAGCCTTCAAATGATTCCTCCCCCAGCCCTTGAGTCACTCCCAACCTTGTAGTCTTCCCAGCTGAGGCCTCAGACATTGAGGAGCACAGACAAGCCCGGAGACAAACCATCGGCTTTGCCCTTTTGAAATTCCTGACCTAAAGAACCCACAGCCATAATCAAATGGTTGTGGTTTTAAGTTTGGGGTAGATTGTTATGTAGCAATAATGACCAGAAAAATCTTAATGTTATAAATGCATCATGGAAAGAATGCACAGTTTGGGATAACTAGAGTTTATTCCTTTACAAACAAATATCACTTTCAACGAATATTTTTTATTTTATTTTAACACGTTGGAAGAACATTTAAGAAAATACTATATTTTAGAAACGTTTTCCAGCTTCACTAAACATAAAATTATTCTGTACTTTCTTAAGGATTCAGAGTTGCTATGGTGAATGTTAATTAGTAAATGCGCTTTAAAACAGCTGCATCTTCAGGGCTACTGGAGTTCGTATCCAGTAGCCAGTATTGTAACCAATGGGTCACATGCTCCAAAAATCATACCAGTATGTTTAAACCACGTGACTTTCTAATGGTGAAATAAAACCTATTATACAAAACATGGGCCATGAGCAGTAGCAAAAAATTGTCTTAAAGCCAGTGTAATCGAATTTATACACAAGCACCTAGTTATGAGCCTGGTACTATTGATCAATATTATTTGGGTCAATGGGAATAATTGTAATCAACTGACCAAAGGGCTAAGTTTATACCTTTGATTGAAAAGGGCTTTCAACCCTTGATTTTAACAGTTTGATGAAAGCAACTCAGGAAAACTCTTCAATTAAGTTTCCAATACCAACCCATCTAACAGCACTGAATAAATAACATCTCCAGATTCAATTTCAATTTCTTCTAAATTATTCCACATCCTGACAGGGATTAAGGGCACCATCAAGAAGAAAATGTACAACCTAGATAATGTTCTCATTGCAAATGAACTTCATATTTTACAAAATTAAATACAAATTCCTTTAGAGTGTGTCACACAGAAGCTGGGCCTGCCAGAGCCTCCTCTATTAATTTAAATGCTTGCAAATTTTTTCCTTTTGTTGCAAGTACCTCATGTGTGGCACGCAGATTTGGCTTTTTCATACTTAGATTAAATTTGTCAAATTCCTTACTAGAAAGGTGGGTAGAACCTACCAGTTCATGGGTATCAGCCAAATGGCTAATTGTTTTCTTTTTGCTAAAAATCTCTCAGGCCTATTGGAGGTCTCTCTCCTAGAATATCTGGCAGTTTGAGTTCCTGGGTTTGTCTTGCAACCTGGAATTCAGTAGTTTCATGAAAAACTGAATTTTAATTCAAAAAACACTGCTCTGAGGAAATAGCTCAAGAAATCACTTCAACAAGTTTTTTATACCAAGCCATCTAGTGGAATTCAACTACATCTCCTCTGAGTCTTCCCGCACTTTCAGTTTTCATATATTGCAACTATCAATACGCCTGCCTATAAGAGACGGACTCCCTTTTAATTATGGCTTCAGATTTATTGTTGTGGGCTTGGGGAAAAGGTAATCAGATTCATCACAAGGGTGCGTGAAGCAAGACAAATGGTCCAAGAGGGTGCTCCTTTAGAAGGAGCATGCAAAGTGTAGTGCACGAACTCTGCCATGTCTATTTTGACAATTCAGAAGGTGTAAAAATCCTCCCACTTATATTTTATTTATCCCCAATGGTTCATTTAGGCCGATGGCTGTCAACCCTGGCTGTGTATCAGAATTACTGGGGGTACTCTGATTTATATGGTCTGGGATCGGGCTGGGCATCTATAGTTTTTAAAAGCTCCCCTAAGTGATTCTAATCACACACAACCATTGATATAGGTAAAACTATTAAATAACTGGGTCCTAGACAGTCAAATTATTATTTTACAAAGCTAATTGTTTTACTAATTGAATCAGGTTTTATACTATCCATTTTAAATTTATTTTTTTCTCTCTCTTAAAATGTCAACTTAATTAAGTTGCTTTCCTTATTAGTCTTTTAATTGAATTTTTTTTCTTACAAATTAATGACCCTCTCAATGCAGAAAGATTCCCCACTCATAATTTTAGGTTTACTTGCCTTATCCTATGTTTATCAACAAGCTGAATCCATGCACACTAGCACTTCTCTGTTTTAGGGATGATGAATGCTTTTTGATCATGTCCTGGTCATTTTGGGTATTGTGTTATCAGACTCTGGATCTAATTTAAATCTTCTATTTTAGCAGGCTTCTCCTAAAAATGGACCAATAGGGGAAGGGGGCACCAAGGCTTTATTGCTGGATGGGTGTGGAAGTCCAGGCTCCCCACTTGGCCACCTCGACACCACCCTCGTGGGGATTATGAGAGGCACCTCATAACCACCAGGAGTGGGTGGAAACGTAGGCTCCTCACTCAGCCTCTCCTGACACCGTGGAGAGGGGAAGGGGCACCTACCTTCCCTGGGTGGGGGTAGAAGTCCAGGCTCCCCTTTGGGCCTCTTTGACACTACCCAGTGGGGTGGGAGGGGCACCTCTTTACTGCCAGGTGAGGGTGGAGGTCTATGCTTTCTACTAGGCCTTTGTTGATGGGAGTTGAGGGGGGCCTGCAATGTTCTCCCCCCTGGTGCTTTGCTGGAGAAGAGTGTTTATTGTTAAAAAGGTTTTGCTAGGCTGCCCATTTTCTGGTCCTTTGGCAAGGGAGAGCAAGCTTTTCTTGTCTGCAATCATTGATGTTTCTGGGATGGGGGCTTCTCCAGCACCCAGTCCGGGATATATAGGAGGTAAAAAGAAAACCCAGGGAACTCACTGCCATGTTGCTTTTCAAGTCCTAAGGTGCCTAGCTAGTCTACCTTCTCTCCACCTTTCACAGTCTTCTTATGTTTGTTTTAAAATATAACATCCAGGGTTTTAGCTGTATTCGGTGAGAGGGGTAGGGAGAAATGCATCTACTCCATCTTGTCCAGAACTGGAATTTCCAACTTTCTATTCTAGATTATGCATGCAAATGAATTAGAAAATGTAGTTTTCTCCTTAAGGAGTTTACAACGCAGCTGAGCAGTCAGGAGGCACACACTGCACGAGTGGACAACACAAGCTTTGTTTGGGGAGAAGGGGCTGCAAATTTCCCTCTCTTTAAAATACTGGTAATTCTCAAATGCGAATGTCAAGCTTCAACCTTTCTCTGGAGCTCTGGATGGGTATTTCTGCCCATCTGGGGAAAGCACAGACAGGGGGGTCCCCTGGAGGGCCCATATACTTGACCTGGCCAAAATGAAACTCATCACCTTGCCCTAACTACCCTCCACCTCAGGGCCCTATTTCAATTAAGTGCCACCAGTCACACCAGGTCCCAAGTTCAAAACAGAAGGCCTCTCAATTTCCCCCACTCATCCACTCTTAGCTGGGAGGCAGGACAGACAGCAAAAGGGCACAGACTCTGGGGCCAGACTGCCTGTGCTTGGACCCAGGCACTGCTCCTCATGTCCTGGGGTAAGCCTTATCAGTGCACTGCACCTCAGTTTCTTCACCTTAAAATGGGGTCAATAATACTACCTACCTCAGAGGGAGGAGAAAAAATCATCTGAATTAATACACGGAGAAAATCAAACTAGTGCTTGATGCATAGAAAATATTTTTAAAAATGTTAACTTCAATTAAGAATAACTCAGAAACCTCTTATGGTTTGTCTCTTCTATCTCTGGTGCCACTGTATCTGCTGAGATTATTCCAAGAGTCTCTGAAATGGTATTTATTGCACCAGCCTCTTTCCATTTCAGTCCATACTTTGTGATCCTGTCAGAATTAGCTTCCTGAAAAACAAACCTCATCGTGCCACTTAAAATCTGTTGCTCTGTACTGCCAAAAGCAGTAGTTCACACATCCCTGTAAGAATCTGAAAAAAGCCATAGGTGCCCAGTGCAGAAAAATGCACAAGCGTTTGCATATACTTATGAACCCCTGAAACTCCTCCTTGTCTGAGAAGCCATTTCTATCCCTCCTCCACGCTCTCTCACAGCAATTCATGTTAGTCTTTGTTTTAACGTTTAATGAGTTGTACTGTGATGATTTCATATATATTTGCCTCACCCACTAAGCAATAAGCAGAGGCTGTGTCTTTCTCATCTTTATGTCCCTAGTACCTAGTATAGTGCCATCGTAACACAGTACGTAGCAGATAATCAAAATGTATTCAATGTGAGGAAGACACTGAGAGTAAGAGGTAGATGAGGCACAGGGTTCTCCGCTCGGGGGACCTGGATGGTTCCCACGTGTCCCTCTCTATCAAAGCCAAACCCTCCCTCAGGAGATTGCCCTTTTCTTTCTTCACCTTCTCTGGATGCTCTCATCCACTCTCTGGTTTCAGCCACCACACATTAATGGCTTCCAAATCTATGTCTCCTTCTGGATTGTTCTCCAGATAGTCAGTTGTTCACTGGGCCTCTCCATTTTTGGTTCCTCAGACACTTCAAATGAAACCCATTTAGGACTGAACTTGTTTCCACGCTCTCCTACCACACCCCTGCTTTTCCCCTACATGTCCCATCTTGGTGAGTAACCAGCACTGCCATCTACCCAAGTTGTCCAAGAAGGAAACCTGTGAGCCTAGACCCTTTTCTCTCCTCAATGCCTACAGCCTATTATTTCCATCACTTAAATAGCTCTTGACTCTGGCCCCCTTTACCCCTCTGAACTGTCCTTGCTTGAGTTCAGGCCCCCTGTAATTTCTTAGCAGGATTATAGCAGCAGTCTCTTAACTACTTTCCCTGTCTCCAGTCTTGACCCCTGCAACTCATTTGTCAATACCCATTTATTGAGCACCTACTGTATGGCAGGCAGTGTCTGAGAACAAGAGTCCACGACCCTTCTCTCACAGGGTCTATGTTCTAATGGGCAGTATGGGGGAGCCAGAGGGTAAACAACTGGATAATGTGACAGGTGGTGACATGATCTATGAAGAGGAATAAAGTAGCAGTACAAAGGCACAGAGAGGGATTGGATGGATCACTCTAGGCAACACCTTTGAGGTTATTTTGGGCAGAGACCTGAAGGAAGAAAGGAAATCGTGCAGGTGTCTGGGAGAAGAACACTCCAGGCAGAATGGAAAGCAAGAGGGAAGAATAAACAGTGAGGACCCTGAGGGCTGCCTCCATCCTCCTCCTCTGGTTTCTACAGGCGTGGGACTGCCAGTCTGCAAGAGGGCTAAGAGCAACTTATATTTAGTGATCGTTTTACTATGTGACAAGAACTATGCTAAGGACCTCACATGCATTATTTCAGCTTATTTACATGCATCTCACTTCAGGCTTCAACACTCCACAGAGGTGAGTGCTATTGTTAAAACGGGGCATGAATTCAACAACCACCCATACGCTTCCACGTTTCCTACCACCTGTGTTTGCCAGACACCATTGGGATGTGATTTCTCTTCTGTCCTTTACCATCTATAGTGTAATGGTCTTTAAATGCAACAAAAGATATTTTTACAACTCAACAAGCTTTGTGAAAGGGTAAGGGTATGGAGGAGCAGGGGACTAAGGGCAGACATTGGAGGCGGCTTTTTAGGCAGAAAAATGTTCCATCCACAGAAGCCAAAGAAGTAGTTTAGCAAAGTCAGGAGAGAAGATCCTGAACTTGTCAACTTACTCTGCTAGACATACCCCCACTCCTGGCACATTGTAAAGATGTCTTTATTTAGACATAATTCCAATAAAACGAAATCTTTTTTGTGTCTGTTATATTGGAAAATCAGATTCTTGCTGTATTGTACTGGAACTTAATTATAACAATTCGGTGTAAAGAAAGTTTGCTCTGGACTGAGCCAAGAACAAAAGAAACAAGCTCATTTAATACCTATGCGTTCAGGACCAGTACAGGCTGCTTCCAAGTGATGGCGGAGGGTCAAGTCAGACAATGTGTGTGGATGTCCATTATAAGGAATGGAAATCATCAAATATAAGGTGATTTTATCTTATACTACTCTTGTTTAAAGAAAAGCTTCCGATTAGGCACTCCTCAAACATGAAACCACAGTCAGTACCTTAAAGAAGATTTCAGTTTTATACAGATCTCGAGATCACAAGCTTTCTAGAAAAAACACACACGCTCTCTCTCCTCCTCTCCCTCCCTCCCTGTCTCTGTCTGTCTGTCTCTCTGTCCTGTGTGTGAGCGCACACAGACATACACACACAGAGGTGAGAAAAAACTCTAATGGCAGAATTGAATTTTGGGGCAAGCCCAACTTTTGACAAATGCTTCCAAGAAATAGCCAGAACAACAAAAGTGAACACACTTGGGGGACAGAATAATTAAACCAGTGGTTCTCATCCCTGGCTGCACATTGCACTCACCTGGGGAGCTTTAAAACATCTGTTGCCTAGGTCTACCTGCAGAGATTTGATTTCATTGGTCTGGGGTGTGGCCTGGGTATCAGAAGTTTTTAAAAAACTCCCAGGCTATTGCAATGTGTGACCAAGGTTGAGAACCCCTGAGTTAGAAACTACTAACATTTTTTGATTTGGGCTTTAAAAGTGGAAACCAAATGAAATCAAATTCAAATCTTCTAAGTATCAGGTTAGCAATGAAAGAACTGCATTTTTTCTGGCCTTTCTGAGACTATAGTACCTTTTCCTACATGTTTCTTCTTGGAAAGGACAGGATTGCAATTAAGAGAGAAACAGGTGTGCAAATACAAGTACAATGCTGCAGCTCTCTTCAAAGGTGCTAATTCTTTTTTCTTTCCAACAGAAATGAAGCAAAAGATTTTCCTTTTCTTTTTTGTTTCCTAATGGATCATACCTTGAGAGCCCTTGACATGCAGAACATGGCCAGTACACAAACTCTAGTCTTGATTGTGCAGTTTCCTGCAGGATCCCCAGGGCCTACAAGTCACTTATCCTTAAAAGGCTAAGATGAAATATTTTAGAAAGCAATTATTATTGTAAGAAAGACTAACATAAATAAATAAGGGAAATGGGAGAGAGAAAGAGAGCGTACATTGTAGGCAGCGAAGCCAGAAAATGCCTAGTCTTATGGCTCACTTGGGCTTTGGTGTCCGAAAAATCTACTGAAATCCCGCGCTAGTGACCAACTTCTCTGAGAACTGGTTTCTTCATTTATAAAATGATACTTAACTTCCTATACAGGATTCTTATAAAGATGGAGATACAGCATATTTAAATCACCTAATAAATGCCTTGCATCAGGCACATGACAAATGTTAGTTATTTCTTTCCTCTTCTTAAAACAGGATTGTAGTTGTGTGTGTTACACATTGTAAAAGGGAGGCAGTGGGAGCATTTGCCATCGGGACTGTGATTCCAAGGGCTCCAAGGTCAAACAGGTGTGAAGCCCAGCTCCATTCCCTGTGGGCTTTGTGACCATAGACGGATTACTTTCCCTTTCTGAGTGACAGTTTCCACTTGAGAGAGAGGTGTTATCATCATCTGCACCTACATGGCTGTCATGGGCCTGTGCTGGACGGGCTGGCTCACTTCTCTGCCTCTCCCCCAGCCCGCAAGGACTTGCGGGGAGAGACTGTGTGATGTGCTGCCGCACTGCTAGCGCCTGGCAGACGCACAGCACATGGTAGGTCCTCAAAAATGTTTACTGCACAGACGAGAGCCCTAACAAGACAGCTGGGTAAAAGGAAGCCTATTACTGCCTCAGCTTAGTGACATCTACTTCTGTAAATGCAGAGAGATCTTTCTACGTATATGCCTCCATTTAGGGCTTTGTTTTAAAAGAATCTTGTTTCTGGCAATCTGACCTCTGGATAAACACGGTGGTGGTGTACTAATTATCTTATACTTTAGTTTTTAAAAGGCTTTGTGTTTCTTTAACGAGATAGTTTTTTAAAGGAGTCATAAATTGGCTCTATTGATTGTTGCTTTCAGATACTGATTTGGCACATCTTTTACATTTGTAATTGAATTTCCAAGTACAGTACTGATAAAAATGGACTCTACCTTGTGCCTCAAAGCACTGACTTTTGACATTAAAAATTGGTTTGCTCAGTACTGTATACCGACAGTGGTCTCTAACTGGTATGACAAAAGGCATTTACTTCTAAACACGTGTCAGGAATACAATCCATAGGGTAACTCTGAAATTCTCACTTTTTCTCTCTTATTCTAAAAAAAACATTGAGAGAACATGGCTAGATGTCACATTTCTTAGAAGTATTTTAAAACCATGTGGCTCACTCAAGTCCAATAATAAAATTACTGAGTGCTAAAAAAAATTATAAGGAGAGTGGAAAGATTGTTTCATCGCCAAAGCTGTCAGAACAAGAGAAGATTCTTGAAAAATTAACATCTGTATCTTTAAAAATTCTTCTTTAATAGACATCACGTTTTTCTAAGAACAGAGGTTTCCAAATATCTAGTATTGCTAAGCAACTCTTTTTGTTATAACAGACAAAAATATAAACGTTTGCACAAGACATTCAAAATAATACAGCTTCTGGGACCTGCTGAGAATTAATTAGGAAGGTAAATTTATTACCTAAATAAATAAATAAACCTGAGTGCCACTCAGTGTCTGACACTAAGGGGTTATGTACTTTCCATTAAAAAGGACTAATAAATATAGGTGAAAGGCTCCAGGGAGGAGTGAGGCGGGGGAGAAGGCTGGCGCACACCAGCTCCAGCCCAGGCCGTGTCGGACGTCAGCTGACTGCCTCCATTGAGATTACCATGGAAACACCTTCTCCTGGGACACTGCCATGAGAGTGGGGTGCTTTAGAAATGGTGATGGGGGGCAGAGCTGGTGGCCGATGGATTTCAGCAGGGTTCACCCCTGAACACATTACAAGGACAATCCATCTTCCAAACGAAATAGTATCTTTCTAGTGAGTCACGTCAGATAGAGTAATAAAGCATGAAGCCTGGCATAATTACAATCCATTTGCCTCTATAAAACAGTCACATCAGTTCAGATAATTGTCTTTTCTCTCCCCTGCTTGCTTCGTATTCTCCACAGAACTAAAGGAGGTATTTGTGTAATTAATTGGCTACTTCCTTAGCCATCAAGGCCATACTGATAAAAAGGGACTATATCAAACAGCCTTCATGGGCAGAGGCAAACATTCTGCAAACCAACCCATCGGGCACAGCTAACACAACGCACCAACAAAAGAGTAAGAGGAGTTCCAGCTGAGGTCAGGTTAAATGTTTCGGTTTATGCAGTCTCACTAGAAACCAGTGAACAGATTTTATGTTTACGCAAATTAAACTCAATCCTGGCAACCCGCTCCCTGAAAGCTGGCTGGGGTGAGCCAATGTCCACATGGACTTGAATGGCAGAAGTGCATTGATTCAAGCAATGCGCCTGAGCCATGGGGTGCAATCTTTTCCACCACTTTTTGTGATCGCCAGGATGATTCTGAGAGTTAAAGAGGTTGTGATCAAAGCTTTAGACACAACGTTACTAATTACGTAGGCTACTTCTCCCCTGTTTTCCATATCAAGTCACAGCAATCGTGAGTCTCCCAGCTTTGCAAAACATGTCAATTTTGACCCCACCACTTCCCTGTAAAAATTTTAACCTTTTGTAACAACTGTACTAGAATTAATGCTTTAGTCTGGTATTACAATTTATGAATATAGTGTAGAGAGTGACTCAAGGGGGATGATACTAAGTTGACAATAATAGATTCCAGCTGGCTGAAACCCTATCGTATCTGTGCAGTATTTGTACATAAAAAGTCACTCTGTGGCTAATAAAGGGGTCACCTATAAGGTGAATATTTCATTCTCATATTGCTGTTTAGAATTATTTGACCATGCCATTTATGAGAACAGTTTACTGAAAATATTCTCAAAACCTGTCATGATTTCCTACTTTTATCTTTCCTGTGAAGAGCGACTAGAATCATTGAGAATAGACTGATTGAATAATTTTTGCTAATGGAAAGAAAAAAAAGTGCCAAACTTATCTTTTAATTATATTTTGCTTAGGCTTATGTAAGATCAGTCTATCTCCTGAACACAAACCAATTAATGACAGAGAGGGGAGAGAGAACTCTTGTAGTTAAAGATTAACTAAGAACTGAGTGTGGACTGAGTTATATAGGTTAGGGTAATAGAAAAATACATGATACCATTACACACTTGTGATCTGTGGTAGGGGTGTGCCACGTCAATAAAATATTCTGAGGGTCTGCCAATCCAGCGACCTTGGTTTTACTTAAGTTACCCCAAGCCTCATGAAAAAGTTTGAAAATCACTATTGTAATGGGATAGTGTCACTGAAAAATGAATACAACAGCAAAGACATATTAAGTTCTAGTTCAGATACTCATTTCCAAAGAGAAATAGGACGAGGACTATTTTGTTTATTGACATACAGTGCTAAGAATATTGCTTTGACCTTATAGAATGAGGGTGCGAGTGGATAGTGGGGCAATGGTAGAGAAGAGGAGGAGATTTCTAAGTCATAAAATGAAAAATGGTCATCTTAGAGTTCTTTTATTTTTCATTTTAATTTTAGTTCTCTTTAAATTCTGTTTTTAATTCTGCAATGTGTTATGCTTTTAAGTTAACAGAAACTGGCCAGAACAATACAACAGATAATGATCTGATGAATTCTTATATTTAAAAAATAATTTAGGGGGGCCGCCTGGTGGCGCAGCGGTTTAGTCCGTGCTTGGCAGCCCGGGGTTCGCGGGTTTGGATCCCGGGCGCCCGCCGACGCACTGCCTGTCAGCCATGCCGTGGTGGCGTCCCATATAAAGTGGAGGAAGATGGGCACGGATGTTGGCCCAGGGCCAGTCTTCCTCAGCAAAAAGAGGAGGATTGGCGACGGATGTTAGCTCAGGGTCCGTCTTCCTCACAAAAAAAAAAAAAAATAAAAAAAAATAATTTAGGGGGGTCAGCCCGGTGGCGCAGTGGTTGGGTTTGCACGCTCTGCTTTGGTGGCCCGGGGTTCATGGGTTCGGATCCCAGGTGCAGACCTATGCACTACTTATCAAGCCATGCTGTGGCAGGTATCCCACACATAAAGTGGAGGGAGATGGGCACAGATGTTAGCTCAGGGCCACTCTTCCTCAGGAGAAAGAGGAGGATTGGCAACAGATGTTAGCTCAGGGCTAATCTTCCTCACCAAAAAAAAAAAAAAAAAAAGAAAACCAATAATAGGGATAATGTTAGTGCAGTACAATGTTGACTGTAGGATAATATCTTCATCTGATGTTATATTAATTAAAACAAATGAAACAAAGATTGTCTCACAAGTAATACATGAACTTAAAGTTTGTGGACTTCCTCTCTCCTCCATGGAACACACGAACACACACACACACACACACACACACGTATCATAAATTACCATATACATGGTACAATTTAAGTCCCGTTTGACCAAGACTGGAATCCTGGCAATTGGAATGGGGGTAGGTGGGAAGAGGCCAAGGACCCAAGGATGCCTGATGAACCTGGCCTATTTGAAGCACTTCTTTCCCACTGGGAAAATCTAATGACCCACTCCAATATTCAGCATGAACTGTGACCATGTCCAAGATGACCAACGTCCAAATGTGACTTGGGCCTAAGGATGATAGTCAAAAATTGTAGAGGGAAGAGATCGATTATGCCTGAAATGAACTGTAGTAATTATCCATGCTATACTAGGAAAAGTCAGGAAAACTATGCATAGATTTGCAAGTGCTTGACAAGAACCTGAGTACTAATTTGGATTATGCTGAATTGGTTGCTATGGTAAGGCCTCATCTGAGACACTGTGTTCAGTGTTACTGAAGGATGAAACTCTAATGGTTTGTTGGGTTGGCTGATTTAGATCTAAGCCTAGCACTGGCCCAGGCTGTCTGGCAAGAAAGGTGATTGTTAGTAAGAAGACATGCAAAGAGAAGTAGAGAGTGAGAGAATGGCAGAAACAGACTAGCTAAGCACTGATGTTGCTGGGGCGGGGTGGGGTAGGGGGAGCTACAGGATAACAGGGTCCCTTAGAACTGCTTAAAACTTGAATGGTAGCGTTTCTTGGGTTTCCATGAGATTCCTCTTCCTTACTACCATGTGTCTCCTTATTAAAAACAAAATAAAACATTACTCAAGATAGTATATGGTCACAATCTGTTCCTTGGAGCCAGAAAAGCCCAACTAAAACAGGAAAAGAGCCGATGCAGAGGGAGAAATGAAAAGTAGAGAATGAGAGGAGCTAAGTGTGGGACTCTTAGCTATATGTTTGTACTGATTACTCCTATTTCTGAAAACTTTCCAATTTGATTCTGAAACACAGTGTTCCTATAGTTCTTTTCTTTCCTAGAATAATTCATAACCTTATGGAACTGAAGGGAAATGAGAGTTCATTTAGCATATTAAAGAGCGATGAAAAAATGGAGGACCATAAAGAGAAGAGATTTTCTTTTTATTCCATTTCCTTCAGCGATTCTCTTTCCCCCATCATTTAGCCAGGGATGTTCTTGAATAATCTGCCCCCTTTCTCCCTCTAGACTGATAATTTCAGCCGCCAGTTATACATGGATCTGCTCTTAAATTTTTATCTTAAGTGCTGAATTCTTCCCCCCCATAATATTAGAATTCCAAATATCTATGGAGTGTATACTTCTAAGTTTCTCAAACTTAGAAGTAACTCAACATAGTTAAAATTGAAATCATTCTTCTTCATCACTGTTATTAGCACTATCATTTTTAAAGGTTCCTTGTCTTAAACTTTGTTTTTAATTTCAAAATATTTCAATCATTAAAAGTATAAAGAATTAAATAACAAATACTCATGTCCCCATTATTCAGACAATATTTTGTCATATTTGCTTCAGACTTAAAAACATTGTCACAGACAGAGAGTTGGAAGTCCCCTATCCAACTTGCTCCCTTCTAAGAGGTATAGCCACTCCTCCAAAGTTGGCTCTCCCAAGAGTAGATCCTGAGACCCTGATGAGCGTACAGGATTGATTTGGGAGGTGCAGGGACACTGGTAACGGAGTGGAGAGGTGGTTCAGGGAAGGGAAAGCAGCCAATAGAGCCCATTACTAAGCCAGCTACCACTGTGGGCAACTGCAGCTTACTCCTGCAGGGAAGCTCTAGGAAATGGCGTGAAACACAGCTCAGAATTATCTTGGCTAATGAGTGATGGAGTGGGAGCATTTATACCCTCATACCCATGAATCACTTCGGTGGCTGGGGGTACGTGGGCATTTCTAGCCCTCTGTGTGTGAGGGCAAAGTGGGTCCTGGCAGCCTGAGGGCAGCCTTTTGACAGAGATGTTGGCTGTTGGAAGTTAGGCTGGTGTGCACAAAAATGCCAGAGTACTGCTAGCATCTGTGACAGTGTGTAGCCATCCTATTGACATTGTTTTACCTTTACTACAATCGCTAAACATTGTTAATTTTTATGATATTAAATATTATTATAACATTAATAGCGATGATGATGATGAAGGGGAACAGTGACTATAAATATACACCAGTCAACACGGATAAGGAAGGTAGTTTGGGAAATAACTTCAGTTCAAAGAGTTGTTTAACTATTTATTGAATTTATGTCACGTGCCTGATTGAGTTCCCTTTAATAGAAAGCAAGGAAAAGAAATAAAATACACATCACAATTTGTTTTTGTTTAGTTTCACCTTTCATTAGACTTGGACAAAATTTGATTTTCTCCCATGTCTTCCTTCATCTCCTACTTTAAGACTGCAGGGATATTAGGCTTAAACTGTGATTGATATATAAGATTACAAGTCTTTGCTAAGAAGGCTATATACGATCAAGAATGTCTTAGAATGTCATTTTCATCTTAGCTGCAATCCATTCGCCTTTCTACTGAAAGGGAGAAAGGTGTATACGTTTTTGTGTGGAGGGTGCGTAATGGAGACGAATCTCAACCCCATAATCAGGGCAATAAGCCCGTGGTGATGTTTTAAATCACTTAGCAAAGCCAAGAATGGTTTGCCTTCTTTGTATGTCACAACCACCAGGACTCCTGATTTAACAAAATAAAACTATAAAACAATATGTTTCCTACTCCCTTTTGCAGCAACTAAAAGGATTTAAAATAATCTTTAAACAGTACTCCTTATAGATCCCATTATTGGACAAACACAGACCTCCCTCTTTAAGAACTAGCAGACAGAGAAAAATCACCTGACACATGAAAAGATCCAGTAGTCCAGTAGGATTTTTCTGTAAAGCAGACCCCATAAAGCAGGAGAAATTTTTATTTTTATTTTTTGCTGAGGAAGTTTTGCCCTGAGCTAACATCTGTTGCCAATCTTCCTCTTTTTTTTTAGCTTGAGGAAGATTTGCCCTGCACTAACATCTGTGCCAATCTTCCTGTATTTTGTATGTGGGTCGCCACCATAGGAGGGCTGCTGATGAGTGGTGTAGGTCCATGCCCGGGAACCAAACCTGGGCTGCCGAGGCGGAGTGCACCGAACTCAATCACTAGACCACGGGGCCGACCCCAGAAAAAAATTTTTTTTAAATCTCATGTTGAGATTTGAGGAGACACTCACTAAATTTCATATATCAAATAAGGAATCATCACAGAATCTGAAAACCCCATGGAGACAGTGAACAACTGAGTGGGTTTAGATCAGAGGTAAAATACATTGGTGAAAAGAACTTCTGCAAACAGCATAAATTTTACATTTAAAAGAGAGGTAATGTTTTCATAAAGTAATTTTCTACTGTTTCTCTACCTGGTTCCATTTCCACATTTAAGCAGTGAGTAGGATTAGGAATAGAGAAAGGTCACATAGAGTGCAGTCTTTATACTTTTTTTCTTCCTGAGGAAGATTTGCCCTGAACTAACATCTGTTGTCAATCTTCCTCTTTTTTGTATGTGGGTCACTGCCACAGCATGGCCGATGAATGCTGTAGGTCCCTGCCTGGGATCCGAACCTGTGAACGCAGGCTGCCAAAGCAGAGTGTGCCAAACTTAACCATTACACCATGGGGCCAGCTCCCCAGGGTCTTTATATTTAAAAAAAAAATGCCTTCATTAATCTATTAGAAGCTTCAGATCCTCCTTGTAGAAAATTGTACATTTGTACAAAACATAAGATTGGCATTAAATTTCAGGAATTCATGGGCTCCCTAAAACCTTAAAGTTCCTAGTGATCAGTCTATCAACCCACTAGTGATCCATGAACACCAGATTAAGAATCCTTTACATAGAAAGAAGCAGAGAATACTTACATTGTACAGAGGGATAGTCTTCATCACTTTGTACTGCTTGGTGGGATCCATTTTATACAGGTGACGATCAGTGACAAAAATTGCTCGGTCTTCCACCTTACTAAATCGATTCACCTGTAAGAAAACAAAACAATAAATCATAATATTTCATCAAGAATGAAACCAAATTATCTGTCAGGAAAACATCTAGGGGCAGAGGTAGCTGGTTGTGGAGATAAATTCTTTAATAGATGTGTGCCATGTATAGCCACTCTACTGGATGCAACAGAGATCTAAAAGGAGTAGGTGTTTCCAGATTTGTGGAATTTTACAATTTAAATTTCACAACTTAACAGGAAAAACACAGAAGAATTAAAGGACTAAAAACATATAACCCAGACAGTGGAAAGATAACGCATAGAATAGGAGAAAATTTTTACAAATCATATATCTGGAAGGGACTGGTATCTAGAATATATAAAGAATAGAATATACATTGTATCTAGAAGATATAACTCAATAATAAAAAGACAAAAAAAATGGTAAAGAATTTGAATAGACATTTCTCCAGAGAAGATACACAAATGGCCAATAAGCACGTGAAAAGATGCTTGACATCATGAGCCACCAGGGAAATGTAAAATCAGAACCACAATGAGACACCACTTCATACCCACTGGGATGACAATAATAAAAAAGACAGATAATAACAAATGTTGGCTAGGATGTGGAGAAATTGGAACCCTCATCACTACTGGTGGGAAGATAAAATGATGCTGTCACTTTGGAAAACAATTTGGCAGTTCCTCAAATGGTTAAATGTAGAATTACCATATGACTCAGAAAGTCTACTCGTAGGTATATACCCAAGGGAAATGAAAATATATCCGCACAAAAACTTGTGTTCACAATAGCATTAATCATAATAGCTAAAAAAGTAGAAACAACTCAAATATCCAACAACTAATGAATGGATAAATAAAACGTGATATATTCATACAATGGAATATAATTTGGCAATAAAAAGAAGGAAGTATTGATACATGCTATAACACAGATGAACCTTGAAAACATTATGCTAAGTAAAAGAAGTCAGTCACAAAGGACCACCTATTGTACAATTCCATTTATATGAGATATCCAGAATAAGCAAATCTACAGAAACAGAAAGTAGATTAGTGGTTGCATTGGGCTGGGGGAGATGGGAGGTTTTGGGGGGATGACAGCTAAGGGGTTTGGGGTGTCTTTTTGGGTTAATGAAAATGTTCAAAAATTGAACGTGGTGAAGGATACACAACCCTGTGACTACACTAAAAGCTGTTGAATTGTATACTTTAAAAGGGTGAATTGTATGCTAAGTGAATTATATCTCAATAAAATGTTAAAAAACATAACCGCTACTTCCAACAACTCATTCTGCCCCTTTTCTAATGCACTGGGTAGGTATATTTCAGATTAAATTCCCTGAAGTATAATGACAGTATGTCATTAAAACTACATGTTCAAAAATGGAGAGTGTCTTCTATTGCCCACAGCAGAAATAATTGTCTCATAATAATTAATGTCTATAAGAATGGGCCATATGAGAATGCAGTAAGGGCCCCACATAGGAAGGATTCAAGCAGAAGCTAAGTGCAACTCTGATGTGGGTGTGGTAGCAGGAAAGTGCTTTGCATAGGGATCTCCAAGGTCCCTTGCCACTCAGAATCTCTGACTCCTTCATTTGACTTTGAAGAGTTTTCCTATCTGCCACTATTCCACTTATTTAACTTTATTTCTTCGAGGGCTCTGTTCCTGTCCAGTAGGCTTCCTCATGTTATGATCTCTTAGATGAGTTTACGATTTTTACTCCCTCTTTTTTCTCTTCATCTATGTATATTTCAAGATATTGCTCAAGTTTTCATTTCATTATAAAACCTCTTCAATTCCTATTGTAAAAAATGATCACTCTTTTCTCTGAACTTCTATTACATAGTTGTAGAATCAATATATAGGATATTTGTAGAATTAAGAATAAAACACAAAATTAACATTGAAACCAAAAGGGACAAGGTTTTTCTTTTCAAGTAGAATAGGAGGAGTTACTGGATTAAGTGCTTTTGCTAATATAAAACACCGGATACATTGTTATTCTTTGTTTGGAAAGAAAGAGAAGAAGGTTGGCTGATGCTTATAAATACCAAGACAATTATCCTTAGTCTGCATCTTCTAATTATGAAGTTGAGTTACTACTTACATCTCTCTACTAAAAGAGCAGAAGTTTTCATTTAATAATGGGAAAGTTTTAACAATTTTAAAGACAGTTGACTTGTAACTTTTAGACCATTGGATTTTTGCTATGAAAAAACATACTTACTAAAATAGTTGTGTAGAACACTGTGTTTTTTTAACTTATAGTTGAAACTATGTTTGGCAAAAAGGTTGATTTTACTTACTAATCTTGTGACAATTAAGCTATTGACTATATCCTCACTGATCTAGCTCTAATTAACTCAGCCAACATAAAAGTTTATACAGATTGTCTTAAAACTGAAAGCATATAAAATAGCTGCTCTCCTTGTAAAATACGTTATAACAAATGAGTTAACAAATAGTCATAAATGAAACTAACAAATTCAAAACAAAGTAAAAATCTCACATACAACATGATTTCTTTCCTTTTTTAAAATAAAGGTCAAAAAACAGCAAAACTAATCTATGGTAAAAGAAATCAGAATAGTGGTTGCCTTTGGTGGTGGTGGGGCTTGACTGGGAAGGAGGATGAGGGAGCCTTCTAGGGTGATGGAAATGTTTCAATCTTGATAGGGTTGTAATTTACGAGGGTGTATGCACTAGTCAAAACTCACTGAACTGTATACTTCAGATTTATGCATTTACCTGCATAAAAATTATACCTCAATACAAACGCATAAACAAAACAAAAATAATGTAGAATCTCAATATCAGGGCGGATTTTAATTTATTGCCTTATTATTTCATGAACAGTAATTCTGTCTTCCAGTTAGACTGGAAGCTACTTGAGGGCAGTGATCATATGGTGCCTTTTTTCTTGTACCTCACAGCCCTCAGTACAGAAGCGGGTAACCTGTAGCATTTGCTACACCCTTGATCAGCTGGTTTTGACAGCACTTTTAATCCCACAGGATAATTTCAAGAAGTTCTTCCCCACATGAGCTGATCAGTTGATGACAGGTACTGTCAGATAACAGATGGAAGATGGTTGCCACACACTGGGCAGGTTGCACAATGT
Source organism: Tapirus indicus (assembly GCA_031878705.1). NCBI lineage: Eukaryota > Metazoa > Chordata > Mammalia > Perissodactyla > Tapiridae > Tapirus > Tapirus indicus. Next base: position 21,234,987 of record CM062932.1, read on the forward strand.
AAGAAAAAAATTTCCCAAGTGGCAAATGAAAGCACAGTTGCTCAACAGCTTAAGTCCCGGTTGCTCAGTTTGGTCCTGGAAAAACCTTCATTTCTACATTGAAGAAAGAGGAACCGTGGACTTCTTGCTTTCTTATTTCTGAGGCTGGAAGCCCCTTTATTAGTAAGCGATCTCTTTAATAAAAAGCTCTCTAACACAGCATGCACTATATAAACACATGGATTGCTGATTTGGAATTATTTATTCTTTAGCTGGAATTGTTGAGATTTATTGGTACATATTCTTTTTTCTCATAAAGTGTTTTCTTTCTGTTTTTTTTTTTTTGTGAGGAAGACTGGCCCTGGGCTAATATCTGTGCCAATCTTCCTCTACTTTATATGGGACGCCGCCACGGCGTGGCTGACAGACGGTGCATCAGCCGGTGCCCAGATACCGAACCTGCGAACCCTGGGCTGCCAAAGTGCGAACTAAACCGTGGCACCACTGGGCTGGCCCCATAAAGTGTTTTTTCTATGAGTTAATTTAATTTTCCCCTCAGAGTCTAAGTTTCTGGAAGGCAAGACCTTCATGCCCAGCCATCACTACAAGACTCTGCACATGGAATGCTGACAGGCCAGATGAACCATCCCAAGTGGATCCAGGAGAAACACATCTGTGTCTGTATTTGCAACGCTGTATTACTTGGGAGTAGCTACCCTTATAAAATCCTCAAGACTCACAATTTCACTGAGAAAAGTGTCTTTCTACAATCAGAAATCTAAAAATGAAATTGAATTTATTTTTTCTACATCTTTAACTCTAGCACATGACTCCTATTAACTAAAAAAATACATATATACTGTTAAGCATTTATTTAAGTAATTTGATTTTTTTTTTCAAAAGTCACAAGGTGCATTTTCAAGCACTTTATAAGCTGCAGCTGATACACAAAGGAATGACATGAAGCCCTTGGTTATAATAAGAATCTGAGACTACTAGATGAGGTTGAGACAGATAAAAAACTAGTAAACGAAAATGATTTCATATAAGGATAAATATAAAGAAAATAAAACTAGATGATGGGATTGCGAAAAATGTATGTGTGTGTGTGTGAATTCTGTAGAGTTCTACTTTACTACAGTCAGAATGCCCATATTTGCAGGTAAATCACTTCCTAAAGGACAGAATTAACCACAGGACATTTTACAAATAAGTAGTTAACTACTTGCTGATTAGGATGTTTCAATTTTAGATTTGGGTATATTTAAATCAAGGTACTGAGCACTAAAAATTTCTGAATAACTACAATGTCATGTTTCTCAGCGACTAGAAAAAAAAAAGGAAGCAAAACAAAACAACAAAAAACACTAAAAACCCTCTCCTAAGTAGAACAGAAGGCATAGCTGTGATATATATATTCCCCCATCCTTGCTCCCAAGATCTTATTTTCAAGATGCAAACAAAGAAGTTAGAGATTAATTTGAAAACACTGTTACCTTTGGTAGGATATACAGCTAACTAAATTAGGATAGGTAGGCTATAGTAAACTAAAACCCAAGTTTTACTTTGAATTTTATTCAGTCTTCTCCCTTTTGCCTCATAGTTTTAGAAATCTATCAATTCTCTGAACATTTCCTTTATAACCAAAGCATATTTTTCAGTCTTCAACTTGATAAAAATGGTATCTGTAGTTAAGAGTAAAATAGAGTCTATGTGGTGAAATAATAACTACTCTTGGTAGTAATTATTTACTTCACATAGCAATGGTTTTTGCCATAAAAGAGAACTGGCACTTGTCAGAAGACTTGAAACCAAGTGATTGTAGAGCTTCTACATCAGCATTTTTCTAAGTTGTTTTGCACAACACTAGCCTTAGGTGATGCTTTGTGAAAGAAAGGGTTCCAAGTCAAGCTGGTTCAAGGAACAGTGCAAACCACAGCCTCCCCTAGGATATTTATAACCCATGACTATATTAAGGGCTCTGAGAATTCTGTACTTAAAAATTATGTTTAACTGTTTAACCCAGCATTTCCCAAACACATTTAGTTATGGAACCCTTTTAAAAAACAAATTAATATTCAACAGAACATTGGTTTGTGAAACCCATGTTGGAGAACAATAATCATTTGTACCCGTCGTAGAATATGGAGAATAGAGAACATCTAAAATGGAATCTGACTAGTAAGTAAAAGTAGTACTTCTCATCTTTTGTGAATCATATTGAGAAATAGATGTGTGTTGCAAAAAAAATATGAAAAAAAAGTTGCATAACTTTATGAGGTCCCACAAGAGTCAAAAACAATAGGCCACAGAGGCAAAGTGGAGAGTACTGTCTTTTTTATCCGTCCATGAGTTAATCTGAAAACCAACAAACAGAAACTTCAAAGCAGCAACTTTATCAAATTGCTGTTTAGAAATATTACATTCTTTTTTATGTAAAAATGTAATTTCTAAAGAGAATAGGTTATAAATCTTTACCTTGTGTTTTAGCCACGTGAATCATCCTTAAAAATAAGAATCAGGTGAATGGGAAGGACATCATGTAACAAAGTAAAAGCTTTAAGCTGCATAACTTAGCTAAATCAAAAAGGCAAGGGAAAAATTTTTATGTACATATGCAAATTGGCAAAGGAAAAATTTTTATGTACATATGTAAATTTGTAAATTCAAACTTAATTAAAATAATTATGGCATACGAACACTATTTTTCTTCCTCAAACTCATAAAGCAATAGAAAAACTGGATCATAGACTCAGTATGAGATAAGATCTCATCTTATTTCTTTTATTAGCCGAGCTAAAATCCTCAACCAAGAAAAATCTTTCTCATTTTGCTTTTGTCTGAACACTTCTGGTGATGTTTATAAGTTTAGTCAGCACCACAGGGGGTTTCCCTGGATAAAGTTTCCCTGGAGAATTAGACCAGGAGAAAACACACTATGGGTGAAAGTAGCTATTTGCAGAGGTCTCCCACCTTAAACAACATTTTATAACTGTAGTTAATGGAAAGTGGCTGTTTCAAAAAGAATCAAAGCATAAAGAAGAGAGCTTTACTGAAATCGTATCAAGTTTACCTTGGTACGGCCTTGGGACCGAAAGTTTTTAAAGAAGACATTATCTGAGGTATAGTGTGAAGAAGTATTATTTTGCATTGAACTTAGAAATACAGGAGCATGACTAAGAATTTTTCAGTTTTTATTCAGCAGGACCCAGGGAGAGACATGCTGTCAGACTTCAAATTGTCACCACTGGAAAGAGAGAATCAGAGACACCAGCTTTCCTATAGTAGATGACATAATGCTGAAAACCATCCAACTCTCTTTGATCAATCGTTCTGATTACTAATTTGACTTCCTAGATATCTTGATATAGAAAGGAAGTGTCCCAGATAGTAGATATGAGAATTCACTAAAATGATATATTAATTGTTAAATTCACGAACTGGCATTATGGCTTATACTGTTTTGTGTGGGTGTATGAATCTAGTTCGCAAAAGTCATTTCTTGACTGTCTGGCCAATTCTAGGCACACTCATAAAGTAGAGTTTCTGGATCTAGGAGTTCAGAATTAGACTCTGCACTTTGGTAAGCACCCCAAGATAATAACAGCAAGCTTTCCTTGGTGACGTTCATTTCATTCTTAGTTTAAAGCAAGCTGCTCTCTATTTTGTTAAAAAGTCTATGTAACATTGAGTTGATTTTTTGTTCCTTAGAATGTTTGAACACTAATACCCATTAAACAATAATTCCCCATTGCCTCCTCCCCCCAGCCCCTGGTAACCACTATTCTACTTCTGTCTCTACAAATTTGACTATTCTAGATATTTCACATAAGTGGAATCACACAATATTTGTCCTTTTGTGTCTTACTCACTTAGACAATATCCTCAAGGTTGATCCATGTTGTAGCATGTATTTCATTCCTTTTTATGGCTGACTAGCATTCCACTGCATGGATACACATGTTCTTTATTAACTTATCTGTCAATGGACATTTGGGTTGTTTCCACCTTTAACCATTGTGAAGAATGCTGCTATGAACACTGGTGTACAGTCAATTATCTTTTAAAGAGATTTAAATAATAAGAAAAATAGTATGTATTTACCCATGTAGCTACCATCTCCCTTGCCCTTCATTCTTTGGTGTATGCCCATGGTGCCACCTGGTATCATTTTCCTTCTGCCTGAAGGACTTCCTTTAACATTTCCTGTAGTGCATATCTTCGGATATGCCTAAACACGTCTTTATTTCACTTTAGTTTTTGAAAGATATATTTGCTGGGTATGGAATTCTAGGTTGACCTTTTTTTCTTTCAGTAAGACACGTTTTAAAGTCATTGCTCCACTGTCTTCTCATTTGTATTTCTTCTGAAAAGAAATCTGATGCACCCTCATCTTTTTCCTCTCTGTCTTTTTTTCTCTTTATCACTGGTTTTAAGCAATTTGATCATGCGCCTTGGTACAGTTTTCTTCATGTTTCTTGTGTTTGAGGTTTATTGAGTTTCTTGGGTCTATAAATTTATAATTTTCATCAAATTTGGAAAAATTTCAGCCATTATTTTTTCAAATATTTAAAAATTTTCCCCTTCTCTCTCTCCTACAGGGATTCTACGTGCACTTACATTAGGCCACTTGAATTTGGCTCACAGCATCCTAATATTTTGTTCTTTTCCTTTTCATCATTCTTCCCCCTTTCTCTGTGTGTTTCATTCTGAGTAGTTTTACTGCTATATTTTCAAGTTTACTAATCTTTCTTCTACAATGTCTAAACTGCTATTAATCCCATCAAGTGTATTTTTAAAAAATCTCAGACACTGTACTTCTCATTTCTATCCATAACATATCCATAATAATTGTTTTAATGACCTTGACTGTTAATTCTATAATCTGTGTCAGTTCTGGATCAGTCTGAATGATTTTTCTTCTCATGATAGGTTGTAGTTTCCTGCTGTTTTGTATGCATGGTAATTTCTGATTGGATGTCACGCATTCTGAATTTTATCTTCTGGGTCTAGATATTTGTATTCCTATATTTTTGAGCTTTGTTTTGGGGCACCATTAAGTTACTTGGAAACAGTTTGATTTTTTGGTTCACGTTTTTAAGATTTGTTGGGAGGGATTAGGGCAGAGTTTAGTCAAAGGTTAATGATTCCCCAACACTGAGGCCAAGGTTCTTGTCAGTACTCTACCTAATGTCCCATGAATCATGAGATTTTCCAGTCTGGCTGGAGGGAACAGGCACTATTTGCAACCCCGTGTGAGTACTGGGCATTGTTACTGCTAATCCTCTTGGGTGCTTCTTTTGCTAGTCGTGGGTAGTTTCCTCACATGCGTGTGCTGAACAGCACTCAGCTGAACACCTGAACAGGACCCTCTGAAGATCTCTGGAGCTCTCTCTGCGCAGTGCTCTCTTCTCTGGTACTCTGCTCTGCAAACTCTAGCTGCCTTGGTGTCTCCCAGCTCTCAGCTCCGTCTTTTCAATTAGGGAGTCTACTGACCTCTGCCTTGGCTCCCCCTGCTCATGCCATGGACTAGAAAGTTTCTCAAGGAAGTAAACTGGCTTATTATGGGGCTCACTTCATTTGCTCTTCATATCTCAGGAATCATTCTCCTTCTTTGCTTGACGTGCACTGTCTTGAAAACCACTGTTTCATATATGTCGTCCTTTTCTTTTTTTTACATTTATCCTTCTTTCATTCATTTTAGTAGCTACGTTGAATTCTATTGTGTACATACACAATTATTTATTAAGCTAATCACATACTGATGCATATTTATATATTTTTTTCAGCTTTTTGGCTGCTACAATGTACAAAACTGTACATATATCTATCTTTGGATATATGTGTGAATGAATTGCAGGATAAATCCTGATTGTGGAATTCCTAGATAAAGTAGTCTGGGCATTTTAAATTTTGATAGATACTGCCAAATTGTCTACTCAAAAGAATGTATCTTATACTCCTGCCAATAACGTTTCCCTAAACCCTTGCAAACACTGGTTGTTACCAGCATTTTAGAGTTTGCCAAATTTATAGTTGAAAAATAATGTTTTATTATTTTGATCTGAATAATACTGCAATTATGTACTTTTTAAAGACTTGAAACAAAACACCTCTAATATCACCTAAACCTGGGCCTTTGTTATGAGGTAATTCTTTGAAAATTTTCTTAATTTCTCCTTTAGATATTGGCACATTTATGTCAATATCTCTTCTGGGGTCAAGCTAGGCAATATTTTTCTTAAATTCACCCACTTCATTAATATTTTAAAATTTATTTGCATAATTTTACAAAATACTCTTTTATAATTATTTAAATTTCTTCTCTGTTTTTCTAAACCAGTATTTTAAGGTTTTTAAAAACCAACTGTGTCCTTTGCCTTCCACTTTCCAACTTCCACATGCTCAACTGCTATCATCTCCAGGTAAATAACAGTCTACACAGGTCCTGCTTCTGATAAGCAAATATACTCATAGTACATAGCTTGTCCCCTCCCTCCAAATCTCACTACGTCCTTCTCCCTTTTCCAAACTATGTTCTTCCTTCCCCTTCCCCTGTTTTTTTCAATAGTGATAAAACATGTATAAAAAGTACTAAATGGGGGCCAGCCCGGTGGCATAGAGGTTAAGTTTGCGTGTTCTGCTTCGGTGGCCTGGGGTTCGCAGGTTCAGATCACAGGTGTGGACCTATGCACCAACTCATCAGGCCATGCTGTGGTGGCATCCCACATATAAAATAGAGGAGGATGGGCACAGATGTTAGCTCAGGGGCAATCTTCCTCAGCAAAAAAGAGGAAGATTGGCAACGGTTGTTAGCTCATGGCCAATCTCCCTCACCAAAAAAAAAAAAAAAAAGTACTAAATGACCATTAAATACAAGGCAGACCAGTAGGTGCTATGAAAGACACATGCAATAAAATACAAATTCCTGATCTCAGGGAGGTCCCCCCTCTCCTGTTTAAAAAAAAAAAATGGATACCAAAAATATTCACTTCCCTTAGGCAGGCTTTATAGCCTAACACTAAAATTGTAGCCACCTCAGCCGTTACATCAATGCCTCACTACAGTTGGTATAGCTCACTGATGATGTACCTATTGTTACGTTTCCTAGTGGTCATATCTAAGTAAGTTTCATCTGAATCAGTCTTTTCTTTCCAAGGAGGTCTGCTTCAAGCTTGCCTTACCTTACGGACATGACAGGAGAAGAGGACATTCATGTATTTGTCCTTCCGTTTCAGTTCATTAGCAACGGGGACAAAAGTGCCTGAGGTCTGAGGCGTATCTGGCTTCTGAAAGAAAAAGGAATCATGATAAAATGAGTATGCTTAGCATTTCAGATGAAAAGACAATCTTTTAGTATAGTGCTTTATAACTATACTCATCTAGTTTCACACACATACTTTTTTTGTGTGTGAGGAAGATTAGCCCTGAGCTAACATCCGTTGCCAAACCTCCTCTTTTTGCTGAGGAAGATTGGCCCTGGGCTAACATCTGTGCCCATCTTCTTCTACCTTATATGGGATGCCGCCACAGCATGGCTTGACAAATGGTGCGTTGGTCTGCGCCCGGGATCTGAACCTGCAAACCCTGGGCCACTGAAGCAGAGTGCGCGAACTTAACCTCAATGCCACCGGGGCGGCTCCTTTACACATGTACTTTTTATCTCCCCATCCCAGAAGGTAAGCTACTAAAGGGTTGTTATAACACCAAAGGTCCTATAAAATTTTTAAAATAAGGAACGAGAGAGAGGATGAAATGTAGCTTTGGGATTAATTAATATAAAGGTGGCAATTAAAAATAGTTGCTGAATTATGCAAGGGAAGGTTTAAATGCTCAAAAACCAGGTGATAGAGTGTGCTTAATACATATGGATACAAGATAGAGAACACTTTGTAAAGTGAGGGAAACATCAAACATTGTACATTTAGAAGCAATAAAATCTTTTAGTTCAGTATCTCTCATAGAAATTTAGTTTCTGTAGGTGTCTTATTCTTTCTATAAATTCTTAGAGAAAATTTCCTCTCTTTGTCAAGGGAGCAGGAGTAGATTCCGCTTTGTTCTCCTGGACTTACCGAAGCAAGATAGTTGCCCTCCCAGGCCCTCTGGAGCCCGAGGTCAGCCCTTTGACCTTTCAACATTTCCATGGCCGCAACCTTTGCCCTGACCTGCGGCAGGTCTGAAGCAGGTATGCTCTTGATGAGCTGGGATGCTCTCCATCTGTAAGTAAAGAAATAAAATGTATTAGACTTCAGAAACACAATCCTATTTGGTCTCAAAAATATGACAGCTGCCATTAAGTAGAATTAAACCAAACTACATGCATGCTACCCTAAAAAAAAGTAAAATGCCTCCAAAATATACACAAAACTTGTTAAAATACACACAGTTTTACATGGACAGAAATTTTTGTAAAACTTGCTTTGTCATTTGTGTGTTTTGAAAGCAACTAGAACTTAGTGATACGTGGACTCTCATAATATTTATAGTTAGGGCGTAAAAACTTTGGATTCATCATTCATTCACTCAACAAACATTTTCTAGGCACCTACTAAACCTCAGATGCTGTTCTAAGCAGTGGAGGCACAGCAGCATACAAACAGGTGAAGGTCCTTTCTACTAGGTGCTTATGTTCTCGAGAGCAGAGACAGACAACAAACAAGTCAACAAGTAGGTCAGATGTGATAAATGCTATGGAGAAAATAAGGCAAGGAAAGGAGAACTGGAGTGCAGCAGAGGGAAGGAACAGGAGCAGGTGTTATTTATACAGAGTGGTCTGGGAGGCTGATAAGGAGACAGGAGGCGAGGGAGCCAGCTGTATGGATATTTGAGCAAGGGTGATCCGGGAAGAGAAGACAGCGAGTGAGTGCAGAGGCTCTAAAGTGTGAGCTTGCCTGGAGTGTCAGAGGACCAGCAAGGAGTCCTGTGAAGCTGGAGGAGAAGGAGCATGGGGGGAGAGTAACAGCAGGTGAGGTGAGAGGGAGAGCCAGGGCCAGAATCCATGCAGCCATGGAGGCCATTATCAGGACTCTTGCCTTTACTCTGAATGAGATGAGAAGCCAGTGGAAGGTTCTGAACAAAGAAGAGACATGACCCGACTCCAGCTTTACAGGATCATTCTGATCACTGTGCGGAGAAAGGTGGAAGGGGGCTGGAACAGGAGTCCAGTTAGGAGGCTATTTCCGTAACGAATATGGTAGACGACGGTGGCTTGGATCAGGTAGGTCATGCTGGAGGCAGAAACAGGTTCCGGTTCTGGATATGCTTTGAAGGAAGTACCAAGACATTTGCTGATGGATTAGATGTGGGGGCAAGAGAACAAGAGTGAATTTAAAGATGACTCCAAGGTTTTCGGTCTAAGAAACTGAAAGCATAAACTAAAATAATCTATTCCTGATTGAGAAAAACAAGCACAAGGTCTTTTATTCTCTTAGCAGCATCGTTGGTCCTACATGACACTTATGCCTTCTTTTCTGCCACAGGAGCTTGAAGCAGGGAAGTAGGAAGCAAACTGAGAACTTCATTATATCAGACGAAATAATCAAGGCCAGTGTTTCTCAAACTAAACTTCCACAGAAGACTAGAATGAGATGCAATGAAAACTGAAAAGTGGTACTCTTTTCCCAATTTATATACATAAAATGTTAGAGAGATTGTTTTCATCTAAGATTTTCCTGAGATGTATTCTTGATTCAAGATGGGGACTTGAGCTTGTTTGTCTTTCTCTCTCTTAAATTTCTACTGATGTAAATAAATAAAAAATAAGGAAAAATCTATAGTAATACCAGAAAATGGGAATATCAAAAATTGGAAGATGTGAAGACTTTCTGGAAGATAAGAAGCAGATGGGATTGAGCTGATGGAGAAGTGGCTCTCTGCTGAGCAATCCACTCAGTGGAAAGAGAGGAAGCCCTTTGGCATAGACGGCGCCAAGAATCCTTAAGCCTGAAGCAGCAGTGTCTGGTAGCAAGGGCAGGAGGTGAAAGATTCCAAGGTGGGAGCTGTGCCAGTTCTCTGCACAGAGAATGGGCTGGCCAGGGTGAGATGGGGACATCTGCCATAGCAGATAGGGTCAGAGATATAGGTAGCCAAAACAAAGAAAAGGCTCAACATAATAGTGAAATGCTCTGCTCTACTTTCTATGGCCAACCAACACTCCAAAGGGATAGACTATCCTAAGATCATTCCAGAAGAGGCTGGAAGAATGACAGGTTGGGAGCAGTTGGTGGTCAAGGTCAAGGTCACTGGAGACAGGCACATCCTACAACACTAAGTGGCTTGCTGAGCAAGTGCCCCCTTTAGGCGTTGGGCCCTAAATTTCATTCTCAGTGGGGAGAGGTCTTTGCTCTGTCTGGTGGTCTGTTTTCAGCCTTTGTGCCCGGTCAGCCTGTCCCTTCTTCATTGCTCACAGTGGCCCAGGACAAGGTCCATATCTGACTGAATCCAGAGGCCCACAGCACAGAGGCATGCTGGGGAATCCAGGCCCTGACCTACATAACCACGGAGAGAGCTGCACAGGCTTCTCATCCTGATCAAGCAAACTGCCATCTATAATACATGTAGCAGAAACAACAGCTGCAGCCATAAACATCACCAGTCTCGACAGCACGAAAAGGGGGACAAACCCGGGCATGAAGAAGGCTCCCAGCCTTCCCAGAATGAGAAAGAATTACCATGAGGGACAGGAGCGAGCGTAAACACGATTAGACACACACACAGATTTTAGGGAAAATACACAAAACCCCCATGATTGCAGTGGAATCCTTTAACACACTTCTCTCAGTATTCCACAGATCAAAACATGCAAGAATAAATTAAATAGGATATAGTGACTAGGTCAGAGGTTGGTAAACCATAGTCTGTGCCACATCCAGCCCATGGCCTGGTTTGGTACCGCTCACGAGCTGAGAATAGTTTTCACATGTTTAACAAAATAAAGTAAAATACGTGACAAAGACCATATGTGGCCTACAAAGCCTAAAATATTTACTATCTGGCCCTTAACAGAAAGAGTTTGCCTTTGGACTAGATTAACACAACTTGGAAAATTCATTCAATATGTGTGTGTGTGTGTGTTTGCACGCAAAGTCAACAAACAGAGCAGATGCGGTGTTTCCAACATGCTCATTGACTCTAAGTCCTACAAAGGCTGGGACTGTCTTTCACATCTTTCTTGTTTGTCAGTGTATCCCCAGAACCTAGGTCAATGCCCATGACACAGCAGGTGTTGAGGAAATATTTGCTGAATGAATAAATTAAATTTGCCAAAAATTAGTCAATTCTTGGCCATACATAAAACCTCAAAATCTAAAAAGAAGACTGTACAGGCCACAGTGTAACATATTCCAAATCAATAATTCTTTGCAGCCATTAAAAATATTACATAGATCTTTATCCATTGTCACGGACAGGTCTCTAAGACGTTTGTAAGTAAAGTCATACAATCATTCATATAATTCTGCTTGTGTAAAAAAGAGGAAAAAGGCCCAAATGATATGTGAGTGTGGATGCCTACAACCCTCACAGTACGAGCAGACACTTCTGTATTGTTTATTACGTGTCAGGCACTATCTGAAATGCTTTATATAGATCCACTCATAATCCTTTCAACAACCCTATAGCAGGGACTATTATTATGGCTCTTTTATAGATAAGGAAGCTGAGGCACAGAGAGGTCATCTAATTTGCCCAAGGTTACACAGCTTGTCAGTGGCAGAGCTAGAATATGAACCCCGGCTCCAGGGTTCGTGTTCTTAACCACTATACCATGCTGTCTCTTACATGTGTGCATGGTCTGTAAATGCACAGACACAGACTTAGAAGGATAAAGACTAATTGCTAATGAGTGATTATCTCAGGGGAAAGAAATAAAATGGGAGAGACAAGAGGAGGTGTGGAGGATTTCAAGTTTATATCCTATACATTATTTCACTTAAAAAATGAGCATGAATTCATGTACAGCTTAATTACTTTTTAAATTATGTCAAAAATGCAGGTTACAGATGATACCATTCATGAAAAAAATTTATCTGTGCATTAAAAAGCCTGCCAAGATTCACAACTAACATTTACAGTATTAGATCTGAGAATTAAAAGTTGAGGTATGTTTGCTTTCAATAATTCTTTATAGTTTGATTTTTTTTCTTTTTATGAGACCATTTCTTTTTTTAAAAATGCAAATGAGATACATATTGAAGAAAAATGCATAGAAGGAAAATTCTTTCTTTTGATATCTGTCATCAATTATACACAGCAAAATCTAAAGGAAGATAAAATCTGATTTAGCATAGAACTATAAATTAGTTCTTTTACATTTGATTTATCAATTATTTCATAGTGTTCTTTGTGGAATTCCATGATGCCAAATGACCACATTTGAGAATCATTAGCTTAGTTTATGTGACTAGATGGCTGTATCTAAGGCACAGCTAAATATATCTGGTGCACACTGGCAACAAATAAGCTCAAAAAATGAGGAGAAAGGAGCTATGAATAACTACAAACTCAGATTGAGGGCAGTTTATAAAAAAAATGAAGATCAGTTGGAAAGGCATCAAGTTTTACATGGGCATTTACTTACTTAAAAAATAGCTTGCTCTACAATGGTTCTTTTCCTCCTTGCACTTTAAAATCATCTGGGAAACTTTAAAAAGGACCTCTGCTGGGCCTCACTCCCCAGTTCCATTAAACAGGACTTTCTGAGTGTTTCTAAGGTACAGCAAGATAGAGAACCACTGCCCTGAAAGGATTAAAAGCCTTTCTAGTTTGAGTTATGTATGGTGATTTGAAGAAATAGTTATTTTTTGCTAATAAAAGAAAGTAGAGACAGCATGCTAATAGCTTATCTTAACTCTTGTGTGATCCAGGGGTTGTGGCATACTGCTGTCAACTGCTACAGAAAAAAACTAATGGACAGCTCCATTATTCTGAGAGGTAAACAGATGCCCCTTGAAAGCGAAATCTACAAAACTGAAGACATGAGGTAAAAGTACATGTCATAACAGCAAACAGCTGAGTCAATATCACGGTCTCAGATTTGCGACTTTACATATTAAGTGTGCTGCCAAGAATGGATGCAGCACAGGCCAAATTCTCACCTGTTAAAAATTGCCTGCAGGGCCTCCTCGAAACGGCGAAGAACTTTAGGTGGGGTTGGCCACTTCACATGCTTCCCGTAGTCTCTCATGGTCTTGATGCCGTGGAAGCGTCTGGCCACCTCATGGATGTATGACTTCACCTTGTAGCGCCGGTAGTATCTGATAATCGTCAGAGCTGCCTTGGTCCTCTTGTACCGCATGCGGGCCAGGGTGCCCCGCCACACCTTCACAACAGAGAAGGAAAAAGGAAAACGTTGCTGGATAGCTGAGTGGTAGAAGACTTTGAAATTGTAGATGCTCCTCTACTTAACAAACTACCAACTGGGGAACTTGTACCTGTCAACTGTATCAGCCAGAGCCAAAGCATGTCAATTCTGCCTGCCACCAACAGATGGCGCTAGGAGTCATGTCGGTCATTTTGTTTCAGCTGTCTAGCTGTTCATTACGTACACTGGAGTGTGCGCTGACTTTGAAGCAGAGTCTTGTTTTAACTTAACTGTCACGAAAAGAAGAGAGCCAAAATACAAGTATCTTTGGATAAATATTTTAAGAATGTTGAAAGGAAGCAAGATGAGTTGGAACCAAAAGCCATCAACGTCTATAGTTCTCTGATGAAACCTAGCTTTATATGGATTACACCCACTGGCCACTCGTGTAATGTCACGTTGAATTTACAAACTGATTTAGACAAGCCTGTGCAGCTCCTCTCCCTAGGTGCTACGTAAACGTCCCAAAATGTAGATGCATTCCTGGGGAAAGGGTAAAACAGATGACTAATATCACATGAATCTTTGTTAAATTTTTTTCAGCGCTCAGAAATCAGACAATATATAAATGTCTCAATGGCAGCTTTATCCAGGCACAATGAAGTCAGAGATACTTATATTTTTTTCAGCATCCTTTGTCCAGGTTCTCATACTTCTCAATCTCTCAAGCAAAAAGAAATCTGGTGTAATCTTCAATTCATCATTGGCTCTTCCCCTGTATATGCTCTCTATCACCAAACTTACTCTTTCTTCCACGGTATTTCTAGTATAAACCCTTTTCTTTTCCTTGCTGCTACTACAGTCTCCAAGACCCCAAACTACTCTAACTGCTTTCTTTGATAAACTCTTGTACACACCGCCACATGCTCCAGTTCACATTTACTGCTGCTACTTCAATAACTTTTCCAATTCTTAGGCTGATGGTATTACTTCTCTCTCCATCTCTGCCTTCTCAGGACCAAGATTTTCAACCTCCAGTTCAAAGCCCACAGCTCTCCAGACTCCCTCAGGTTTCTTTTATTTCTTCCTAAATCCCCATCTGTGCCCACCAATTTCTCAGGAAAGCTCATGCAGTGCTTCTTTTATTCATTCATTTTAGGTTTGTCTTCATGCAGACTCCTAAACTGGCATCACGTGCTTGCAATGTTCTCCTTTTTCAGCCTGCGGCACAATAAAGATGGATTTGTTTGCATACTACATGGGAGGAGGTCATCAAAGGACCCCACAGAGGAGCTAATGGGTCCAGGAAATCCATGATGGGTAAGGAAAACGTGACATATGAGCAATCTGCGGATGGAGTCTAGAGCTCACATATAAACAGAACACGTAAAGACAATGAGGCAACGAACACTAACGCGTTACTGCACGTGGCATCAGAACAGCAACCCTTTTCAGTCAAAGTGGCTCTCTTCCGTGCAGCCGAACCCATGGTCCAGATGGCTTCGTTACGCCTCCACCCAAGAGCTAAAATAAAGGTCCCTTCTTTAGTATCTTGAAAACCCAAAAGAATACAATTAGAGGGTGGAAGTCTGTGATTCAATTTCTTTAAACAAAACACATTTTTAAAGTTTCATACTGTTTGTTGCTTTTCTTTTTTTTTTTTTAAGAGGAAGGAAATTAACACTCCCTGGAGCCACATCTATATAGGAAATCAATCTTTAATTTTCAAGAAATGTTTTATAGAGTTTATTAAAATGTTTTTGGTTAGATTCCTTAGTAATTTGAGAAAAAAGGCATTTTATAAGTAAGTGCTTTTTAAGGGGTAGGGTTTTTTTTTTTTCTGATGTTTAAAATTTCATCTGTGTTGTTGGTTTCTTTAGGTTTTGTGTAGATGAAAAAAATCCAATAGTACCAAACGCTTATAAAAAAAGACAGCAGCCCTTCCTCTTGCCCACCTAACCCCACCTCGTGCAGTCTGATTCTACACAAACTATTTTAACTGCTTCCTCTGGTATTTACAAAAAACACACGTACACCGTTATGTCTTGGTTGATTCTTTTGGATACTATCCAAATCACAGAAGTTGGTGATTTAACTCTCTCACCATCACTCTTACCTCTCCTCTTTCTATCATCCCAATAGTTACATCAAAAATTTTAGGTCAATAGTGTTTACATTATTACGTATGTTATACTGACTATATTATATATGGCATGAGTAATTTACATAATACATGTATATATACTATATATTATATATTACATATAAATTTGGTTTCTCTCTCTGCCAAGGAGTATAAATAACATGACTACACTTCCTTTACTTTGCCATGTAGATTTGTTTTTACTTATAGTTAATAACTGTCTCACTTTAAAAATCTACTTTATTATCTATAGACCTACTGCTAATTTTTGCTAAACGCTCTAACAGACTCATCAAATGATCAGCAATAATTTTCCCAGTCAAGCACATCAAGCACGGGGAATATCAACTGAATCTTTTTCTTTGATATTCCCTGTGCCCTTATGCTCTTTCGGCTCACCATACAGTTACTATCCCGGGATTTTTTAAACTACTCTTCTGTGTTGGAGTCCTGATTCCTGACTTTATGTCTTTCTTTTTCTTGGTTTTCCTCCCTCCAGAAGCTTCCAAGGAAGAGTGCACGGCCAGTAAATTTCTATTCTCTTTAATTTCCTTGAGAGTACAAAGCAATTGCCTAAAATGTTGCCCATTTCTTGGGGTACAACAAGAGCAAAGTAGTTGAGAACAAGCTGTAGACTCAGACTTTGTTCAAATCCTGGCCCCATTCTTACCAGCTGGGTAAACTTGGGCAAGCTTCTTAATCCCTCTGCACCTTAGTTTTCTTATCTGTAAAATGGGGATGACAATGCCTATCGTGTAGTAGTGTGGTGAAAATTCAAGCAATTAATACACACGAAACCCTTAAAATAGTGCCTGGTGGGTAGCTGATGCTCAATAAGCGTTGGTTGGTAGGACTATCTGAAAGTCTCTTGTTTACTTGTATTTAACAGGCTGTGCTACTTTCTTTCTCTTATGTGCACATTTTTTTGCCTCAGTCACATCAGCGTGACCTGGAAACTCTAATGAATGTGAGTTATTCTTTCTCAACCTATTATTTGCCCCCAAATAGTGTTGGATTGGGTATTATTTTATTCTCCCACCTATAATATGGCCTGGATCCATGGTTTATATGCCTTATCCAGTGTTTTTGCTACCCAAGAGGAATGGAAAGAGAGCTGGGGCTTTGAGTAGCTGCATTGAGTTGCTTCCTTAAAACTAATGAAATAAATGCATCAGAGGTTTGCTTCACTGAGTCTGGGGTGTATGGTAGTCTTTTGGCTTGGTTGAGGACAAACATTCTTTTTACCATGTCTTGTGGAGCTTTTCCTTGGTTCGGCTGTAATAATTATTCCTAGCAGATGCTTCCCCTATTCCTTGCCCACTTATTGATATATCAGAGGCAGGAAAGATGGTCAACCTTCTTGACTCTTCTTGCCTGGGGGAAAAAAGTCTTCTTGATGGAAGAAAGGGTCCCCAACAGAGGTGTGGGTTACTCCAAGCCTTCCCTCTGGCACACCTTTATACTTAATGCCAACACCTTCAAAAGCAATGAGACTTTTCAGAATTCCCTCCTTGTACCGCTTCGTGTTCCATTCTTCTCTTTGAAGACTATATTGATTTTTCAGCACCTGCTTTCAATTTGGTTCAATTTTTCTTTTTCTGGATGACACTTCTCAAAGTTTATGATATGAATTTGGGATCTTTTCTTGGTTTCAGAGTTGATGGCATGCTCTTTGTTATTTTTACATTTCTGTTAATTTCAGCAAATTTGGGGGAAAGGAATTTTGTGAGCCTGCAGTGATATCATCAATTTTATCAGAAGTCGCTTAGGTTGTATTTATTTTTTAACATCAGGGAAAAAGCAGCACCGAAAAACCACAGAGGAAAATGATTCTATGCAAAAAACGATTCACGTATTTTTCCTTATCATCTAAGCATATTTGGTTTAAACAGATATGCTCCCACAAGTTTATGTGTCTGTGTGGGGAAAGGGTTCTTGATTTTCCTGCCAAGGGCCTGCAGGTTGGAATTTAAGATGTAAGGTGGATTTTTCCATTTCCCTCTTTGTTTAAAGCAACTCAAACTGTTGGGTTTTTCAAGAGCCAGACAGAGCTTACCTCCACAGAGGACTTTGCCTGGTGATGGAGCATCAGAAAGCATAAAATTAAGTGTTTTATTCAATAAGCGAATGCTTAATACTTATTTGCATATGTCTAGAGAGGTTCAGCAAACAACAATGGAGCAAAAAAGGGCCCTCATTAAAACAATATTAACACTAAAAGTGGAACCAACCAGACATTATGTGCTTTAGGACATGATGCAAGAGAGTGGAAGCAGAAAGCTGATGAGACGTGGTGGGACCTGGGAGTGGAAGGGAAGCAGAAGATATAAGGCAGAGAGCAGATTGACAGAGGAGAGGGCAAGCGAGCCATTTCTTAGCTAGAAAAGAGGACAGAGGCAAAGAGGCCGACTCAGAGGGAAGACAGAGGTATAAACGGAGAACATTACAGCAACAGTGCATACATCCTCGCTACTGAGTTTTGGATTCATTTCCCTGCTTCAGTAACTTTACCGTTATAGTCAATTCTCAACACAGCAGCCACAGAGATCCTTTTAGGACCAAATCAGACCATGTCATTTCTCTGCTTAAAATTGCCACGGCTGTCCATTTCCCTCAGAGTGTAAAGCCAAAGTCCCTCCGCTGGCCCTCAAGGCCCATGGAATCTGGTACTGTCACCTCTCCACCTCACCTCTCTGTTCTCTCCTCGTGCACTCCAGCACACTGGGCCCCTGCTGTCCCCTGCACAGGCCAGTGCCTCTTGTCTCAGTGCCTTTGCACTACCTGCTCCCTCTGCCCGGGGAAGATCTTCCTCCAGGTAGCAACCAGCTCACTTCCTCACCCTCTCTGCGTCTCGGCTCAGCAGTCACCATCCCAATGAGACCAGCCCTGACCACTGTATTTAAAAACCTCAGCTTGTCTCTATCCTCCCCTCCTGGAACTCTCCATTCTCCTTACCAAGCTCTATTCTTTCTCTTGCTTCCTGCACTGAACACCTTCCAACTTATCACGTAATTTACATATTATTGTATTGTTTATGCTCCCCCCACTGGAATTTAAGCTCTACGAGGTCAGAGATTGATCTTGTCTCTTGCTCACTGATGAATCTCCACTGCCTCGAACAATGCCAAGGGCATATAAGCCACTCAGTAGTATTTGTCGAATGAATGAATGTTTTCAACTTCATCTGCCAAGTCTGATATTGAATCTTTCATTTTGGCTGTCATGTTTTCCATTTTCAAGAGCTCTTCCTTGTTCTCCAAATATTCCTCTTAGAAGCATGTTGCTTGTTTTAAGAACACAACATCTCATCCTTCTTCTCTAAGGATATGAATCATGGTTTGACTTTGTACACTGCTCCCTGCATTAGACCTGTTACCTCTAAATCCCTTCCTTTCCTGTTTGTATTGGTCTCCGCCTTTTGTGCTAGAGGCCTTCCTCAAGCTTCTGGGGATCCTTGGCCATCCATTCCCTGAAGAGTGAAAAGCCACTTGGAAGCTCTGTACTTTATGAATTGTGGACTTCATTATTGGGTCCCCACTATTAGGTGGGGACCAATCACCTGTGGGGGATTCCAGAATGTCCATATCTTAAAGTGTTTTCTCTATGCTGCCAGCATTCTGAGTGAAAGGGTATGGGGGGAATCTTTAGTATCTAGACTTTCACTTAATTTCCTTTGTTTCACTATGGTGCCTGACCTCTCTCCTCCCCTGTGCCCAGTCCTCAAGCCCAGAGCTTCTCTAGTTCAGTTTCTTCAGAGTAAGCTTCTTGTCTTCTATCAGATTGAGGCTGAGGTAGTCAATTGGCTTTGTGAGGCCTGGGAGGAAACCTGGGCATCTAACTGCTCCATATACAGATTTTCAACCAACCTCCTCCTTCAGCTCTACTCCTCACCCCTACCCACAGAGCTACCTGGTCCTTCCCACTCCTGAATCTTTCTACAGCCCTACAGCCTGTGGTTGGGTGAACTGGCTTGCCTGTCTGCCTTTTTCACTGCAGGCACTTAGACTTCAGCTTTCTCCACCTGCTTGGGGGAGTAACCACACATTCACTTACTTCCAAAATTATGTTGATGCCTCTTGTCTGCTGTTGTTTCCACTATGGTTCTATTTGTCCTTGTGGGTTTCTCCAATTTTTATCCCTTACTGCTCATTTAGGGGTTTTGAGAGGGAGTGGATATAAACACAATCTGTCATGTTTAACCAGATGTTTTATAATGCCGTCTTAAGTCTACCACGTTTCCCTCTGATGCATACTTCCTCAGTGGTCAGGCATTTCAAAGCAACATCTGGCAGTCATTAAAGTACAAGATACACTTTTCAAAAGATGTAGGATTCTAGGTTATACTCTATTAAGAACTAGGTCAATTACATATCTTCAGTTTAGTCTCAGAAATAAACACAGGTCAGCTTTCCTTTCTTTCCTAGTTCTCCATGTGGTTTTCTTCCTAGTCATTGTGGGTGTTGGGCCCTTTCCTGTTCTGTTCTCAAACAGTTCCCTGGTGCTCTGAATTGGATATTCTCTTGGTTTCCAAAACCAGAATCCTTTACATCCTTCAAAATTTCAGCTTCCCAGCGTCTCAGGCTCTCCATGCCTAGGGACAATTTTTTTCCCCCTGAAGGAAAAGATTCACCCTGAGCTAACATCTGTTGCCAATCTTCCTCTTTTTTCCCCCTCCCTAAAGCCCCAGGACATGGTTGTATATCCTAGTTGTGAGTCACTCTAGTTCTTCTATGAGAGCTGCCGCCACAGCACGGCAACTGACAGACTGGTGGTGTGGTTCTGCGACCAAGAAGAGAATCCGGGTTGCCGAAGTGGTGAGCACTGAACTTTAACCACTAGGCCATCAGGACCGGCTCTAGGGATAACTTTTGAGAAAAGCATTTTTCTTCTATTTCTACCCTTAAGTTCTCCATATACTCATTCTGGCAGAGTTCTGTTTATGGTTTTTAAAGAGTTGTGGTAGAAAAGAATCTATTTAGGTACCAAGTTGAGCTCTGAGCAAACTGTAAAACACACAAAATCTATCTGTGGTGTCCACATACCCCATCAAATTTGAATATTAAAGTTGCATTCCATTTGGAATATTTCATGATTGATCATGAGGGCTTGGCACCTTCTAGGAGTTATTGTAAAGGAAGACTCAAAGATAGAAAAATCTTCCTGAGTTATTCCTGTTCAAGTCAAATGTCTCTATGAGGGACAAAATGAATAAAGACTTGATGTACTATTTTTAAAATGCTGGTGCCCACATTTTTACCTGAATAGTAAATTAATATGAATGGAGAAGAAAATAAGAGCCAGTGGATATAAATTTGTAGGTGCTTAGCATAAATTTTAACACAAAATTCCTTAGTTTTACAGATAAATTAATAGCATTTTGAGATGACCTAAGGGAAAATTAAAAAGTAATGAAATAACCAAATCTTCAGTCAATAAACAAATGTAAAGCCATTAAAATGGCTTCCTAAAATGGCTTGTCTCTAAAGAAACAGGAAAAAAAAAGCATGTGTGAGTCTGATCATTATAAGCCGTCCTGATGAACTTAACTACGCATGCATGGGGAGGTATATGCCTGGTGGAGTATAATTGAGAAATGATCACCCCTAAGCTGCTTTACTTTGGTCTGGTAGACTAACTTGCCGAGTTAGTTGACCTGTGAACCTTCATTTAGGACTCCTAGGTTTTATATATGTCCTTGTCCAGATCTATTAGCTTAGCAATTCTTTAGTGCATACAATTGTTGTCTATTAATGATTTCTTTACTATAATGATGCCATGATCTGACAATCCCCTTGTAACTCTAACTTCAAGAAGTAATTGAACCTCTTGGTCAATTACTGCCAGAAGACCAGCTCAACATGAACTCTATCAAAACCCAAACTGCAATTGTTTTGAAGACAAATGAAAATAAAATTACTCCAGCTAACAGGTTAAGGAATTCTGACGGGCGTTTTAGGATTCAATCTTGTTCACAAGTAAACACTCTGTGGAGCTGTACTGAAGTGAATGCTTTCTTTTGTTTGGTTTTGTTTCCTTAGAAGAGGAGGTACAAAATTGATAATTCATCTTCAAAAGCTCTCAGGTCAAGGCTTCTCAAAACTGCTTTTTGACACAGAACTACAGGGTTCTGGTCAAGTGTTTGGGCGTTTTAGCAGATCCAGTGAGGCGTCTGGGGATGCTTCGGCTGTCTGAAGACGCCTACCGCCTTCCCCACCCCCATATCCACCTCCACCTAATACTGAGGTGGCTTACCACTTGGTCAGGGGACAGGCTGGGCTTGTATCTTGTGTAACATGCTGACTTTCTTTCTTTATGTCTAGCCTCTAAAACATGCAGAACTCCTTAAAAAGTAACCCAGTATACCTTTGCTTCAGATGCTGGCAAATGATCTCAATTTTGAATGGTTCCCTAGATCACTCAAAAACTCAGATGATAACTGATATTTGAAAGGACCAGCCAAAGGTGTGTCCTAACTTTCATTTCTATAGAGGTCCAAAAGTGAATTCTGGAACATAGGGCCTTTGAAATGCTCCCTGAAAATGGTGTTCCATTTTCAGTAGGTTTGGGAAAGCTGCATACTGCAACTCCTTTTTGGAGATTCATGGTGCACATCAGTATATTAAAAGCTCTGAGAAGTTCTCTGTATTGATTTTTACTTCGTTCGACAGAATTTTAAAAACATACTTGACTACAGAATGCTTTGTACACAGATTACTCATTCGTTTTGAAGGGGGTCAAGATAAGCCACTTTGGCGTAAACATTATTTTGAGTATTATTCATTCTACAAGAATTTCTCAAATTCCTACTGTACATATGCTTTCTGTAGGCAATATGGAGGAAAACAGGAGATACCTATGATGTCCTAGGAAAAACTAAAATGTTATGAGATAACTGGGAAACAACTAAAACTAATCCCTTAAAAAGTAAGATCTGTTCGGGTCGGCCTGGTGGCGTAGAGGTTAAGTTTATGCGCTCTGCTTCGGCACCCCAGGGTTTGCAGATTCGGATCCCAGGTGTAGACCTACACTCTGCTCATCAAGCCATGCTGTCGCGGTGTCCCATATACAAAATAGAGGAAGACGGGCACAGATGTTAGCTTAGGGCCAATCTTCCTCAGTAAAAAGATGAAGATTGGCAATGGATGTCAGCTCATGACCAATCTCCCTCACCAAAAAAAAAGTAAGATCTGTTCAAATGCCACAACAATGTAAACCTCCATGTAATGAAGCTTGAATTCCTCTGCCAGAGTGAGGCTGTTTCAAGGAAGTCCAGCACTGCCCAGAGGGACAGCTCCCTGGCTGGCCTTGTGTAGGGGAGGAGTGGAAAGAGTTGTGCCGTGGAGGGAGAGGCCACCACTCCCCAAGGACTACTGGGGGAATTGGGCAGTCAAACTCTGCAGGCTTCAGGTTCTTCACCTGTAAAGCAAGGATGCACACTAGATGATTTATAAGAGCACACACTAGTATTCTATCATAAGTCACTGATAATGAGCAAAAAATTTAAAATATTATTTCAAAGGTTCTTTCTGATCCAAAGTGCATATGGAACTGACAACCACTATCTTTGATTTTCATCTGATTACTGTTATCACCCCTAAGGGAAGGGAGAGAAAACATTATTTCACATTATGTGCCAGGCCTTGTGTTAGACACTTGACATAGATTAAAAATGGGTCTTTTAAAAGCATTTATTCTGGACATATTATTTGTATAGTGCTGTAATACGTTTCTCTTACTACTAATTCACTATAAAGAAAGCAAGGAATATAATTGACATAAAGTTTCTTTAAGTTATACATTAATATATTTTTTCTGGCAAATGCTTAGCTTTGAGAAATAATCATTTTTCAGACCTATGAACCCTGCTTCCACAGAGGAATGCAATTAACATTCACAGCGCTTGCTTTTGCCTGGCTCTGGTTGCAGGCAATGGAAGATGGTGGTAGTGGGGTTTTGGTTAGACCAGTGTTCCTCTGCATGTCCCTGTGTCCCAACATGCCATCAGCTACCAGTGCTCACTGTGATGCTGATACTGGGTGAAGATGCTTCCTGGCAGGGGATTTCAAAATCTTGGGGGAAAAGAACAATCTGGAAAGGCTCCTTGGATTACCTAGGGTAAACATCAAATATGCTTCTTCTGTTCATTTTGTTGTTTTAGATTAAAATTGATGTAAGGGGGAATGGTAGGCTAAGAAAATGTACACTTATTAAGGACAGATACTTTCTCAACAGTTCAAGTCTACATAACACAGCTGAACATAATATGATTAAATAACTATGAAGATCATTCCTGGTTATAACTCAATTCCAAAAAGAAGAAAAAGAATACAGCTGTGTTGTTTGGGTGCATGGTTTATCATAATAGTAGGTGGTACATGTGATCAGGGTAGTAAGTTTAGCTCATGCTAAAATAATGTGGTGATACAGAAAGAAATATTATTCAGAGAAAAATCTAGATAAAGTAAAATGCTAGATTTGCTAAGTGATATGAGGCTTTTATATTTGCGCACATAACTGTAACTATTTTTACTACTGAAAATCCTATCAGAAACATAACCTTGTACTTGTAAATTTGAAAAATCCTACTAACTAATCTATTTCTTCCCCAAGAAATATTTTATAACACAATATTTGAAAATTGAGTTTTCTTATATACCAATCAAGTCAGAACAGATTTAAAATGGATGTCAATAGGAATTGTATTGACAATAGGATGTCAATGATTAAATTTTCAACTAACTTCTCTAGAATCTATTTTTAAAATAAATTTATGTTTTTATCAGTCATTTGTAATTCTTTTTTGTAAATTGCATACTTCTATTTTTTTATCCATTTTCTTTGGATTGTCTTTTTCAATTGATTTGTATAAGTTCTTTATAAATTAAGGGAACCATCCTTTCATCATTAGTGTTTTAAATATTTTTTTCCAGTATGTCAATGATCTTTTGATACTGTTTATGGTATACTGCCGTACAGAAGTTGTTTTAAACAAAATTTTATGTGGTCAAATGTATGGTTACATACATATTTTTTACAAAACTGAGATCATATAGTAATCATAAAGTGCTTTGCAATGCTTTTTATTTGATACATCAGGCACATTTTCCCATGTGATCAAATATCCTCCTATAATGTGATTCTGAATGACCTCATGGTACTCAACCAGACAGATGCCTATCAGTTAACCAACCCCTACTGTGAGGTATTTTTGGTGTCTTCTATTTTTTTGCAATTATAAATATCATCTTACTAGTATCATTGTACATAAATTCATGCACACAAATGATTTATGGCAAAGATCTAGAAATAGAACTGCAGTTGTGACCCTTTTATGTTTTCAACTTGCATATATTAAAGTACCCATTTCCAAACTGTCATGTGAATAGTTATTAACTAAATTGACAGGATAATATGTTGTTGCTATGATTAAAATGCTTTGATTATTAATGTTATTCAACTTTTAAAAATTCACTAGCTACTTGAACTTTTTTCTTTCATGAATTCTCTCTTCATTCCTATTTTGTCATAATTTTACACAGTGATTTGTAAGGGCTTTTTTTTGGTGGGGGGTAAGGAAGATTAGCCCTGAGCTAACATCTGTTGCCAATCCCTCTCTTTTTGCTGAGGAAGATTGGCCCTGGGCTAACATCCGTGCCCATCTTCCTCGACTTTATATGTGGAAGGCCACCCACAGCCTGGCTTGATAAGCAGTGCATAGGTCCACGCCTGGGATCTGAACCTGCAAATCCTGGGCTGCCAAAATGGAGCACGCAAACTTAACCACTGCTCCACTGGGCCAGCCCCCTGTAAGGGCTTTTTATATATGAAATAAGCTAACCTTTTATTACATTTACAAAGATTTCTTAGCATTTTGCCTTATACTGTCTCCTGGCCATGGTTATTGGATCAGGCCAATAAAGCATGAGAAGAGTTTTTCTAGGTGTTTCTGAGAAAGAAAATTTCTCACTTTTCTGAGATAATGTCCAAGGACTTCTAGAACTGATTCCTTGAAGAAGAAGGAAATATGGCTGCTGAAACTGTTAGCAGCCATCTTCCAACCACAAGGCGGAGCCACACTTAGAATGAAGATGATCCAAGAGAAGGTGGAACAGAGAGGCTTCCTTTTGTATGAAATACATCCTTGTTACACTCTAGTTTGAATTGCGTTTTCTTTTCTTTCTTTTGCAACTGAACACATTGTGATAAAATGGTATTTTTTGAGCAACAGAAGTTTTAAATGTTTATGCAGGGAAACCTATCAATCTTTGCCTTTATGAATTCTTCTTTTGCTGCTGCTATACTTGGAAAGGACTTCTCTACTTTAAATTCAAATACGTGCCCATAAAATGAATTTGTTTTGTTAAAATGTAAGTTCTATGGGGGGGGGGGAGGCTCAATCACAAGGAGGAGAAAGCCTTTATTTTATAATCACTTCATGGATGGCAGGAGGTTGTGTCTATTCCAGTAGATTATCATAATTAAAGATGTGTGAAATGCTCACTAAAGCTCTGGTTTCTTTGAAATACAAATGAGTTGCCAGCTACAGCTGACGAATATGACAGGAAAAATGTTCTATTTGGATCAGACTCATGTGAGTGGACTGAATCTAAGTGAGCTCCTACCTGGTCAGGCATTAAGAAGAGTTGATATTGTGGGGGCCGGCCTGGTGGCGCAGCGGTTTAGTCCGCGCTTGGCAGCCCGGGGTTCGCGAGTTCGGATCCCGGGCGCCCGCCGACGCACTGCCTGTCAGCCATGCCGTGGCGGCGTCCCATATAAAGTGGAGGAAGATGGGCACGGATGTTAGCCCAGGGCCAGTCTTCCTCAGCAAAAAGAGGAGGATTAGCAACGGATGTTAGCTCAGGGCTGGTCTTCCTCACAAAAAAAAAAAAAAAAAAAAAGAAGAGTTGATATTGGAAATCTTTATAGGATGTCTCCTCTGAAATACTGGTATAAAAACCCAATGGGAAGTAATCAGATAAAAAAAAGACATATACACACATACCCACACACCGCCATACAGATGCACACACACGCACGCACAACGCACATATATAAAATTTCTGGATAGCAAAAGGCATAAGTTATAGTGAAAAGGGTATATACTACAGTTTTTCATATATCAGTCATAATAAATCAGTTTCACACAAAGTCAGAGCGAGCATTATCTTGAATTCAGAGAACAAGTCAGACTGTTCTTCGAATGAACACCAGCGTCAGACTGCCCAAACAGTTCTTTCTGTATGTGAACCTTGGAAATATTTTAGGATCATCAAAATCTACCCTTCTTTTTGGTCTTTTTCATTCATCTCAACTGGCTTGTGATCAATATTTTATGGAACTCTTCTATAGCTGGCCTCCAGGTGTCCTTGCAGAAAACCAAAACCCAAATTCCAGCTGAAAACTTGAACAGACATAAACCCTGCTGCACTGAACCTTGAAGAAATGGATGTGCACCAGCGACAAAAAGTGACAGAAGCACAGACACTGTAGTGATATTGCTTAAAATGCCTCCAAATGTTCAAGCCCTTTCTTGCTGCAGATTTTTTGCTTATGTATTTCCTTCTGCTTGATTCTTCTCTCCCTGAACTTTTCCTAGGATCAGATCCTTCTCATTCTTTAGGTCTCAACTTAATGTCAGCTCCTCAGAGAGGTCTTCCCTGACTAGCCTATCTGAAATACATTTCCCTTCTCCTCTGAATGACCGCCCCAACTCAGCCCTTAATTTCCTTCATAACTGTTACACAACTGGTAATTACTTGTTGACTTATTCTTTGTCTCACTCTTCGATTAGAATGTATGCTCCATGAGGACAAGGACTATTTCTGTTATATTCATCACTGTATTTCCAAAAAGTGCCTAGCAATAAATACATTTCTTGACTGAATGAATACTTATTGGCTTGAATAAACTAAATATCTTTATTGTAAGTTTAAAAGACTTGCTTATCTATTAAAAAAGGCCTCACACAATGTTTTACATCCAGGAAGGGCTCAGTAATCTTAGGCTTTAAGAGTTCACTTAAAAGAAATAGATGGCTCGTCCTGGTACACAACTGTGAAGACGAGCCAAGCAAATTATGAAACAGTCAAGGAAGAAATACATGGCAGCTGCCACACAGTTCTCAGGTCGTAATGGAATTTCAGAATCAATGTTGACAGTTCTAGAGCAGTCTAGCATGAATAAGCATTAACTTGAAAGACTGTTGCCAATTTGCCAACCAGTAACCTAATATATGAACAGGTCAGGTTTTCAGTGAATATTCCTTTTATGTTAAAAGAATTTTTCTAAAAATAAAAAAAAATCTCCATCTTAAATAAATTAGTTCTTTTATAGCTATTAAAATGCAGATACTCTAAATTAAGTTCCTACTTCCCTGTTCATTCCGGTTATAGGATTTTTCATGAAAAATTGCCCCTCTGGCTTATTTTTCTTTTTCTGACAAAAGTCAACACCTCAGTGTCACTGCATTTTATCAAGTGACCAAGGAAAATGTGACACGGTACATCATTATTCTCTTTCTTGAAGTCAACTAGACTGAGAAAGAGCCCATAAACTCTACTGTATATTATTCCATTTTTCACTGGGCCTGTGAGAATGATAATAATTATTATTGAAATGGAGGAAAGAAGGAAAAAAACTAGAGTAGGAAATTCTATCAAATTCAAATACACTAACATTGTATACTGGTTCTCAAATTAACAAAAATCAGATTCCAATTACTGTATGAAGAACAAACTCTTGGTTAGATTACCTAGGTCTACTAGCTCTTTAAGCTCATGGGCCAAAGCTGACACGGGAAGATGTTGTAATTAATGCAGCTTTGGCTTTAACTCAGCAGCTGGTGGGTATTCTCCAGTTCACTTCTCTTCTTGAGAGGCTAGCCAGCAGATTTTCTATCCTTCCAAAGGGGCAGAAAACTCTTGCTTCTTTTTCATACCTTCACGGAATGCACTGAGACTCTACACTATGGCAAAGGGAGCTAGGAAGCCCCAAAGAGTCAGAGTTTCCATGTCTGTGGAAGTTTATCCTCTAAATCAAAAATCATAGAACAAGTTTTCTAGGATCATCACATTCAGAAATGTATTTATTTGGCCACACTAAGACCACAATAGACATAGATCCTTGACTTAACCATCAAATAAGAACTATAGAAAACTGTCTTATTACTAAACAACTATGCTTTTAATCCTGGATTTTCTTCCTCCACCAAATAAGTATATTGCTAACTTAGCCTTAAGTTATTGTCCCCTACAGCGAACTCTGTGGTAGGTTATATTATTATAGCAAATATTCGTTCCCTCCCTCTTGACCTACATGGGTCACCCCATTGATATGGGTCCCATTGGTCAATGGGATATAATTGCATGTGACCCGAACAGCATGAAATGTGCTTGTGTGGTCAGCCTTCCCCTCTTAGTCTTTGCCATTACCATGAGAAGAACATGCCCCAGGGGTCCATTAACTTCAGAAAAATGAGCAACATGTGGAACCAATCTGCACTCAACCCACCGCCTGGGATGGGCTCAGCCAAGAATGGTCAAACCCCAGAAGCAAAAGGAAGAAATAAACCTGACTGTTATATCCACTAAGTTTTAAGATGATATGGTAGCCTGAATAATGGCCCCCCAAAAGATATCTACCTCTTAACCCCTGGAATCTGTAAATATTACTTCATATGGCAAACAAAGACTTTGCAGAGGATCTTGCAGAAAAGGACTTTAAGGATCTTGAGATGGGTAGATTATCCTGGACCTTAAATACAATCTTACATACCTTTATAAGAGGGAGGCAGTGGGAGACTTGAAGACAGAAAAGGAAAGGCATTGTGTCCATGGAGGCAGAGACTGGACCCACAAGCCGTGGAATGCTGGCAGCTACCAGAAGCTGGAAGAGGCAAGGAATGGATTACCCCCTATAATCACCAGAGGGAGTGCCGCCTTGACGACACCTATCAAAGTGTTGGCCCAGTGAAACTGATTTCAGACTTCTGGCCTCCAGAACTGTGAGAGAATAAATTTCTGTTGTTTTAAGCCAAGTTTGCGATAATTTTTTACAGCAGTCATAGGAAACAAATATAGGTGGTTTGTGGCATAATTGTGGCAACAATTAACTGATACAAATGTAAATCAATAACAATAATAATAGTATTAATAATGTCAAATACAGGCATACCTTGGCGATATTGTGGGTCCAGTTCCAGACCACTGCAATAAAGCGAATATCGCAATAAAGCGAGTCACACAAAATTTTTGGTTTCCCAGTGCATATAATAGTTATGTTTACACTATACTGTAGTCTATTAAATGTGCAATAGCATTATGTCCCCCAAACCCAATGTATACACCTCAATTAAAAAATACCTTACTGCTAAAAAATGCTACCATCATTTGAGCCTTCAGCGAGTCATAGTCTTTTTGCTGGTGGAGGGTCTTGTAAAAAATGCATTATCTGCAAAGCGCAATAAAGCAAAGTGCAATACAATGAGGTATCCCTGTAATAAGAGCAAACACATAGTACTTATCACGTGCTAGGCACTTTTCAAAGTATGCTGAACATATTAACTCACTTAATACTCACGACCACACTATAAGGTGGGTCCTGTTTTATTTTCCTCTTACAGATGAGGAAACTGAAGGACAGAGAGGCCCGAAAGTATCATCCCCTAAGGGTTGGAGCTGGGATTGAAACCCAAGTGCCTTACGGTTGACTGAAGCCAAGAACTACGTGCTGGTCAGGCAGTCGCGGGTCTAGAAATTACACGGAAGATAGTGATTCTTCAACTCTGGCAGCAGCGTTAAAACTTACAGGCTTCTTTCCCAGTTGAGAATAACTCTTGTGCCTACTAATTACTCCATTTGCTTGGTATTATGAAAGCACCTCATTTTAAATGCACATGAACAGCTCTTAACTATTAATAAATATCTTTGCTTTCATATACAACATAGCTAATACGAAACTTTATAAATCCCAAAGCACCTAGTATTGAGTCATGATAATATGATTATATTATTGGCAAAATACCACCCAGCGCCACTGCGTACAGGGCATTGTGCTGGGGGCTCTGGGTGGAATACAAACAAGTATAAGGACACTGCTTCCCTCAACAATTTATAACTAGGTCAGGACACAAGACAAATGTGCAAAATTAACAGATGATCTGGTCCACAGAAATTATAGAATTCAATGGGAATTTCTGAGCTGAAGATTTCTTACAAATCATCTAGCTGAGAGGTTCTTTACCCTGACTCTCCTGTGGATACCTCATGAAGGACATACACACATGCAACACACTCCCAAGGCTTGTACAATCCCTGAGATGTGCCTTCCTCATCCACTCAAGAAAGCAAGTATACATTTTATAGAAATAACCTTGAATCAGCTCCTACTTATAAAATAATTATCTCTGATAACTATTTATCAGTAACCAATTACTCCTAATACACCTCATACCTGATTGTGATAGATGTGCCCATATCCAAACCTATCATTTTACAGATAAAAGAAGTGACGACCTAAAACCTCACCAACCCTAAAGCTAACAGTGGGCCCTGGCCCCAGCCTCCCACTGCAGTTATATGTCTCAGAGAGCCACATACAACTGACAAATGGGTTCTGATGAAGGCCGTAGAGATGACTCTATTTAGACTGGGATGGCCAGGAGGGCTTGGTGAGGAGGTGAACCTAATTTGAAGCATACTAAAGGCAAGGCAAACAGTATGTGGAAAAGCAGGACCAGGTTTGGGAGTGAACAACACAAGGATGTTGCAGAGTGGTGTAATGGAAGACGTAGATGGTTGGAGCCAGGCTCTAGAGGAGGCTGGTCTTTATCCTGTGGGTGAGAAGGGTTTCTGAACAGAGGAACAACATCACTAAAACTAAGAATGTGGTGTTGCACAGATGAGGGTCAAGGAGGGAAGCCTGGAAGATCACACAGAAGTGGCTCAGGGACAGAGGACCACAACCATCACCATGGTTCCGCTGACTTTCATACTGGAATGGCCCTTTGCAGTGCATACGGCATGACTTCAATTTAAAAATTGTGTGTGTGTGTGTGTGTATGTGTGTGTGTGTGTGTGTGAGAGAGAGTGAGCGAGCACGCGAGTAGGACAAAGACTGTTATGATACACCCCAAAATGTTAACGGCATTACCTTTTGGTGGGGAGATGATGGACAATGTTATTTCCTTCTTTTAATAATTTTTATATTTCACAACGAACATGTATTACTTTATAATAAAAACTTAAAATTTTAGACGGAAATAATGTGATCATAGCTGTATGTTCTTATTTATAATCCATTTAAAGTGCAATAAACTTGTGAATAAAGTACTCTGTAACCTGTATT
Source organism: Tapirus indicus (assembly GCA_031878705.1). Lineage (NCBI taxonomy): Eukaryota > Metazoa > Chordata > Mammalia > Perissodactyla > Tapiridae > Tapirus > Tapirus indicus. The sequence continues at coordinate 21,266,753 of CM062932.1, forward strand.
TAAACAAGTGCCTGATTGTATTCTTACTTTCTCAGGATATTTGTGACCAACATATTTTCTACGAGTGTTCGATTTCTTTGAGTGTTTGTATCTATACAAACACAAGAAAACCAACTAAGGACAGCTGAGTAGTAAACATCTTATTTTGAAATTAAATTTCCTTAAAAATACAGACTCTCATCGTAGTGCTGAATTTGAATAGATAGTGATGTTTGGCAACATTAAGACTTCCTGACAAAAACAACTGAATATAAATAGTCCTAAATTTTCTTTAGTTATGAATAAAGCCCCCAAAAAGGATGACTCATCAGTTCCTCTTCAGTATATATAAAGTGTGTGCGTGCACATGTGTGTGCATAGATGTTTCTAGAATTAACAATGCGGTTAAAAAAGAATCATCTGAACGTAAGAATCATACTGAACGTCCTACTTTGTAACATATATTTTCACTTAACATTAATCATGAACACTTCTGATGTTATTAAATTTTTTTACATTGTCATTGTTAATGGCTGCTTTGTTTTCTATCCTAGGGATGTACCATAATTTATATAACTAATTTAACATTTTTCTCCATTATTTTCCACTTTCATGAGAAATGCTGAAGACAAAATTCTTACAACTAAATTTTTACCTATATTCTTAAGAATTTCCTTAGTATAAATTTCTAGAAGTATAATTGTTTGATTAGAGGCAAACCCAATTTTTAAATTTTTTGGAAACACACTGCTAACCCACCCTCCAGAAAGTTCTCACCAACTTACTCTTATGCCAGTAATATATATATATCCTCAACACTGTGTATGATTTTTTTAAAAAAACCCTGAGTATTTGATAGGTGAAAATATGGTTGCTGGCTATTTTTCTTTTTTTTGTGGACTGATCATCCACATTTTTGCTCAGTTTTCTAGTGAGGTATTTATTTCAATTCTTTGGAAGAGCCTTTTGTAGATTAAAGGTATTTATATTCTGTACTTGCTGAAATTAAAAATATAATAGAATTTACAGTCACTATATGTCCCCCCATAAAGAGAAAGTGAATGCTGTAAATGTAGCAATAAATAATGATACACTTCCCAAAACATGTTGAATATATCATAAACTTTTTTTTGGTTAGCAAAACTTAATAGTCCAAGCAGAATGTGTTTAAATGTGCCACGACAAAGAATATGAGTAATTTCTGACACACTTAGGTTTCTTGGTAGTAGTTCTATACATTTGATATAGTAAGAAAAAGAATAAAATAAACCTCAACACTGTAGCCCTCATACTTAAACTACATATATTCTATTATGTACCCAATTTGGTAAACAGGATATATTTTGTCATCCATTACGTTTCTCAGCTTAATGAAATATGTAGCAAAATTATGTACTTTAGAAAGCTTTTTTTTAAAGTCAGTTTTAAAAATCATCTTTTTGGGGTGTGATATTTTATATTACACGTCAGCATTGTCACTAAGTAGCAAATGCCCATTACAAGAAAATATTTCCACCATTGCCTTTAATATTTGTTACTCAGTTATTTCCAAAAGGATCAGAGGAAACTTATAACGAAAGTCACACAGACAATGGAGTCACCAAAGTAAGGATACAATAAGGACAGGTAGGCATCGGGGGCAGAGGTGTAGGTGGGAAGGGAGACAGTCACACTTGAAATCCCCAGCTAAGAATGGTTCCTAGATTTGAGCACAAATCTGAGCCCTGAGCTTCCCTGGCAGCTACAGCAAATGGGAAATTTAATGAGTTGCATAGATTTCACTATTTAATAAGGTTGGTAATTAAATACTCCCTGCATCCAAATATTCTTTTTATTTTTAAACAATAAGTTTTGCTGAGGAGGAAGAAAAATTAATTGCTCAGCAGTGATTCAATGATATTTTGTTTAGCTTGTGTACATCTTCAGCTACCTGTGTGATACAGTCTTCCTCCAGACAAGCTTTTGGTTGTACATATCCCATCTATAAGATCTTTTATTTGAGTCTGGGATAGCAATCCTCATGGAATTGTTCAGAAGTTTGGCAATTTAATGTAAACATCTATTCACCGAATCACTCTCCTTCACTAATTAATTCCTTACAAAGAGGCAATCTCTTGAGCTTTCAGCAATTAAAAAAGAAAAGTGGAATGAAAATGTAGCCATGGGTTTTTTCCCTTCCTTTTTTTCCTACCACCACCTATAGGGGCCAGAAACTGTTGTCATGGAGACAACATCTGCTGGGTTATGTGTGACAGGTCTCAAGAGAGAAACGTCTCGGAAAGGGAACATCTCAAGTTAAAAAAAAGTGGTGAGGGAGAAACCAATGCAAGCTCTTTTACTAAGAATAGTGGGGGAGCTCAGTTGAAAGGTGTATTTAAGCTAGCAAAGAATAAAAGCAGTATTTCCCGCTATCTTTCATCCAACATAGGAAATGTTTTCCTTCCAAAAGGGAACAGATTTCTTTTAAGCAAATCTCACGCATATGTTCATATCTTGGCATAATTACATTTTAAAATTGGGATTCACACTGATGCACCAAATTGGTTGCCTTAGTAATGAGATATCACCCGGGCAACGGATTTGCTGCTCTTTCAGGAGAGCAAATCATCTGCTTCCAACTTACAGGGGAGCGGGCTGGGGAAGGGGTGGCAGTAGTTTCTTATTGGCAGTATCTGAGAGGAGATAAACAAGAAACAAATTATTTTTGACACGTTGCCATTATTTTCCAAGTATGCTCTTATCTTTTTTATCCATCAGTGGGGTGGGAGGAGGAAAAGGGGAAGCCGAGACAGAGAGAGAGACAGAGAGAGAGAGAAAGGATGCTCTGTTGTTCCAACGTTAAATTTTTGCTGAAGCATTTTTACTGTTCTAAGAGTGCTTTGTAGACTGCTGGTGGTGAACACGAATGATGCAGTCTACACAGAAATGGAAATATAATACTGTACACCTAAAATTTACACAATGTTATAAGCCAATATGATCTCAATAAAATAATTTAAAAAAATAAAAAATAAGAGGGCTTTGCATTTGTCGATACATAAATACTAAATGGCATCAGTTATTGGCTTATACTATAAATCAACAGAAATCTTCACAACAGTCAAGTCAATGACTTGCACTATTGTAATAGCACTGCTTAGTAACATACGTAGGGTGAAGGCTTCACTGTTCAATCATCATTTACTAAACGTCTTATAGATGACAATCACTCCTTGGTTTCTTCATTAAGAATATACATCCTTTCCCATACCTATTTTCATTACCATAATTTACCAATAAATGTTGAATATACTTTCCTGCTGGAGGATTCTGGTACCTGGTTTGTTTATTTTATCCTCCTATACCCTGCTTTCATCCTGATCAACTTTAACATGCTGGTTATCAATAAACCAATGATCTCCTAACTGCCACATGAGGTGGGCACTTTTGAGTCCTTATTTTGTTGGACATTTCTTTGTTTGATATTGCTGATCGTTTCTTTTTACTTGACATTTGCTATTTCCTTTGCTTCCCTAACTCATATACGCAACTGCTTACTTGTCATCTTGACTTGATTTTTTTTTTTTTTGGTTAAGAAGATTTGTCCTGAGCTAACATCTGTTGCCAATCCTCCTCTTTTTGCTTGAGGAAGATTGTCCCTGAGCTAAAGTCTGTGCCAATCTTCCTCCATTTTGCATGTGGGTCGCCACCACAGCATGGCTTGACGAGCAGTGTGTAGGTCTGCGCCTGGGATTGGAACCTGTGAACCCCAGGTCGCTGAAGCAGAGTGCATGAACTTAACCACAATGTCACTGGGCCAGTTCCCTTGACTTGAATATTTTAAAGGCTTCTTGAAGACATAAAGCCCCAAATTATTAATTTCCTCAAATATGCTCCTGCTTCCGCACTCTCTCTCTCTACAGTTGTTAATGACACCAGCTATCCAGGAACTTAAGTTGGGAACCTCGGAATCATTGATTCTTGCCTTTCATCAGTCTCCCATCCAAACAACTATCATGGCCTGCTAATTTTATCTCCTAAATATTTCTCAAATTTCTCCCCATCTCAATTACCACTGCTTTGATTAAGGCCCCCATTAGCTTTCACCCAGATTATAGCAACAGGCTCCTAATTGGCCATCTTGCCTCCAGTCATGTTGACTTCTACTCTCCCCTGACACAGATCTATTTAAAACTCAAAAACTGACCACATTACCTCTCTCTTAAACCTTCCAATGGGACTTTCACTGAATATGGTGAGAATGTGGCAGAATAGATAATCTGATATCCCTACGCTAGAAAAATGTAACCAATACCCCTACGCATAGATGAGCTTCAAGAAAGTAGAGGACACACCCAGGGGTCAATATTAGATTGGTCAAATTAAAAATTCTGACAATTCAAATTGTTGATAAGGATGTGGAACAATAAAAAGCCATACATTTCTGATTAAGTATAAGTAGGTACAATTATTTTGGAAAGCAACTGAGCAATCTTCAGTAAGCTTAAAAAATGTGCAGACCCTATAACCTAGCATTTGTAATCTGTAGAATATTCTCTAGAGCAGCAGTTCCCAAGGTGTGGTCTGGGGAACCCTGAGCATTGCTAAGACCCTTTTAGGGGATCCTCAAGATAAAAACTAATTTCATAATAAAACTAGCAGGTTACTTGCATTGTAATTCTCATCGTCTCGCGAGTCCACAGTGGAGTTTCCACATGTCATCACGTGTGATGACATCATCACTGACAGCTAATAGAATATGCGCTTGTATATTCTTGAATTTTCTAAGGTGAGCTCTTTGGGGTCCTCAAAATTTGAGAAAACCTGTCCCACAGACACTTATTCACTTGTAGACAAGGAAACATGTATGAAAATGTTCATTGTAGCATTACTTTGAATGACAAAAAATTGAAAAACTAAGTAATCATTATCAGGAAAATAATGACTTTTTAATAACGAAGTAGCATAAAGAAGTAAAAGTAAGTAAACTAGTACTACAATTATGGACCTTGAGAAATTTTTAAAATATGCTGAGTAAAAAAATCAAGTTGCAGAAGACTCTGTACGGTACAGTGTGGAAACAGTATTATAAGTCATGACAAAAAAAGTATAATCAAATCAGAAGCTGCCAGCCTCGACTAGCAGTTATTAATGAGGAACCATGGTAGAACAGGAGTTCTAGCTCAAAGACCCATGTGCTTTGAGAGGACAAGTCCCAAGCTAGCTCTTTATATCTTGTTAGATAAATAAGGGAAAGGTTAGTAAATATTTATATACTTGTTATAAAATTCAAGTTAAATCTAAATTTAATTTTGTCATTGGAAGTTGCATTGTTGCCATGTATGTCTGCTTCCTGATTATCCATATGGCTGTTTTCTAAGAAGGGCAAAGAACTTTCCTGTAACATTGAAAGGACCGTTTTAGTACTTCCAAGGACTAGGACTGGTCTACATTTATTATGGAAAACGATGTTTGTTTGAATATTTTTGTAGAAAAATTTGTTCCCTATATTTGTCATAGGAAGCTTACTTTACCCACTATCCTTAGTGACAGTTCACCCACTATGACATCAATGATCCAGCTCTAATGAACTCAACCTGTATAAATGGTTTATGAAATACAGATCAAGATCTGTTCTCCCAGTAAATGTATTTTCAAGTAAAATGTGAATCTAACAGAATGGTTCTCAAATCTTTTGGCATTTTTTTCTTCCAGAAAGCCTTATTCCCCCAGCTCAGGTAGCTGCCCCTTCTCTGAGCCCACTTGGTAGTCATTACCTACCCAAGAGAGTGACAATTACTCCATCTCACTGGCTGGAGTGCTAACACATCTCCCTCCTGACTAGGTTGTCAGCTTCTTCTGGGTAGAAGCTTGTCTTGTTCATTTTTATCTCCCTCTTCAGGAATGAATGAACAAATCCACATTTATTACTCACTTAAAAATGCATGTAAGCACCCTTCTCCCGCACAGCCACATACATATCACAGTGTTGGAAAGGATACTTGCTACCTGTTTCTTTTCATAGCATACGGAAAAGACATATAATCAATAGCCGTCATTTGATCAAAGGCACATTTTTCTTTATTTCTTTCAACACTTAGTCAAGGCCAAGCAGCATATTTTTGACCATAAATATTCCCATGAATAAAGCAATGAATGAATTGGCATTGGGGACAACCCTTCATATTGCACAATAATGCCCTCCCTCCATTTACTGTAATTCAGCTCATGCTTTGCCTGTAGTCATCTAAATGCACCTTCCCCAACCTACTCATGACTCAGAAGTCACTTTTACCAAACTAATAAAATCTCTTCTCCTGGAGCATGTATTCTCAGTAAAAAAAAAAAAAGAGAGTCATTGATCACTTTTCATTACTGTACATGTGCCAAGAGCTGATTCATACTTTCAACACCAGTGTTTCCTTCCAATTGTAGTAAAAACGTATCTCAATTCACATACTCAATAGTAAATGACTCAGACATCACTAGATGTCTACCAAGGTCATTTAATAAAGGAGTTTTGCCGTACCACATTCTTCTTTCTCTCTGAGCATGATACCATCATCACCTTTGAGGCTGGTTTTATAAACTTTTCCTCAATAGTGTGTTATACCTTCTTTTCCTATCAGGAGTGCATTCTGAATGATGCCACTGAATAGTGGTTAAAAGTGAGTGAATAGTGGTTAAAGGAGTGTGTGCAGAAGGCCAGACTCCCAGGTTCAAATCCCGGTTCTGGCATTTACCATCTGTATGACCTCGAGCTAGTTACTCAGCTACTTAGTGGCTCTAGTTCCTCTTACTATTAAGTGAAAATAACATGAGACACTCATTCACAGGATTCTTGTAAAGATTTGGTTAATATACGTAAGGTGCCCAGAATATTGCCTATTACTCAGTAGAGATTAGCCACTACATTAGTAGTTTGGTTTTTTTCCTTTACTTTAGGGGCAAAAGTAATCAATGTTATATGAGAGAGAATTATTTTGCTTTTAGTCTGAGAAATAAAATGGTTGACTAGTTTCACAGAGAAGTCAGTGTGCTTTGTTTGAAAATGATGTGCAAGTCCCCATGGCTTTGTGCCACTACTTGACAAAGTTTCACAACAGACAATACATTAAGGAATAGGGGCAAATGAGTAACTAAACCAATAAAATCCAATTTTCAGATAATAATTCTATTCACACTTTTCCTTTTGTCTGGTTTACAAAATTATTATACTCAGGTTTATATTAACCTTTGAGACTACTCATAATTAATAGTTATAATATTATTCTCAGTTTCAGAATTTACTATTTTCACTCTGTGGTTATGCTTTAATGAGCCAATTTTAATCCTTCACAAGATCCTTCTTGTGACTGAGGCTATAATACAACCTAACAATAAAAATGTAAAATGCAAATTTAACAAATAAATACAAGAACATACAAATAATATTAAATTGTTAATTAGGACAAACCAACCAGAGCAGTCCTTGTGATACATGAGCTGCCTTTAAAACATACAATTTCTAAGGATAAAATGTCATTGAAAATCATAATTAATATGATAAAACTAGTGTGTTCCATTCTCAAAGGTGCCTCAGCTCCATGGCTCTCATCTCCAAAGACATTTCTAAGTCAACTGCAAGTAATGAACACAAACTCCATATTAGGTGATGTTAAGGAATTATTATTAATTTTATATGGTATGATAACGGTATATACTAAAGTCCTTCTCTGTAGAGATTATACTGGTATGTAAGGGCGAAATGATAATACATCTGAGATTTCCTTTCAAAACCACCAAACCAAACAAGCTGAAGAAAACACATAAAAGCATGAGGTGAGTACTAGATAAAATAAGAATTGCAAAATGCTGATACTTGTTGAAGCTGGGAGATAGGAACATGAGGACTCATTATACTATTTTTTCTACTTTTGTGAATATTTGCAATTTTTCATAATAAAAATATCAAAAAAGAAAAAGAAAAAATATGCCTTTTTTCAAGCTATGGTCAAAAAATGTTTGTATACTAGGTCCCCAGAATTCCATAAATTCCAGAAACTAGAAATAGTACCTTTAAGATTCTGTGATCATAATGCAGTAAAGCTAAAAATTAATAACAAAATTAGAAAATGAAACAAAACATACACAAAAAACATGGATCACCTGGAAATGATTTAAAAAATTCTTTAAACAACTTTTTGGGAAAGAGGAAATCTAAATGTAAAAAATAATTAAACGATAATGTATCAGGTCCTATAGATACAGCAAAAGTAGTTCTCAGAACAAATCCGATTATTAATAAATGTGATAGGAAAAAAATGCATGAAACACCCAACTCTGGAAGTTGGAAAAGATAACCTTCTGCCTGCTTCTGCTCTTTATATTCCAAAAAAAGAAGGAATTGATGAAGATGAAAAGCAAAATGAATAAATCAGAAATAAAGAAATGGTGGAATTAATAAGCAAATCAGAGAGCTAGTTCTTTGAGGAGAAAAATAGTAAAATGTATCATTAACTAAAAAGTTCATAAGGAAAAAGAGAGTGAGAACAAATTAAATACACAAAATAAGAAATGATAAGAGAAAATGACTAAAGATACAAAGGAAATGAAAAGAAACATTTAAACTCTAACTTTGTTCAATTCAATTCAATTTGAGAACCTGGATGATTTTCTAGGAAAATATAAATTACCAAAACTGATCCTACAAAAGATACAAAATAAAAACAGATCAATTATTATACGGAACTGGAGGTAGGTGTTGAAGAGTTATGCCCCCAAAAATGTCCCCTTTCAGATGTCTTCACAGAGGAATTCGGCCTCAACAGATTAACTCCAAAGCTATTTAGACTGTTCCAAAATATGGAAAAAGAAGGAAAATTGTCCATGTTATCTTGCTGAGGCAAACATAATGTTGACACTGAATTGATTAGTAGAATTCTCTGTATTGATAGCTCAAAAGAGAAAAAAAATTATATGCGCATCCTGATATCTGCTAAGAAGTAATTCCATTTAGTTCAACAACTGTTCTTGATTTAAAATGTACTCTTAACACAACTGGAATAGATGGATACCTCCTTAAAATGCTCAAATGTATCTATCTCCATCGGTATCACGCACAAATAGAAACCACTAGAAATATTCTCATTACATTCAGGAACATTTCAAGGATGTCCAATATCACCACTCCAGGAAATTTCACAAGGAGGCTTTGCAGCAGTGTGGCCCGCTCCCTGTAACATGACTGCCAGTTTGAGGGCAGTGGCCCCTGAGAAGTACAGCTAATTCTGGTATAACAACAAAAAAAAACTTTTCCATGTGGCAATTCAAAAGGACACTGGATCTTACATGCTTCCATTGTGCCCTTTACCAAGCATTATACGTGGTGTGCTTAAAAACACTGCTTATTCATTGATAAAACCAGGTAGCCCTACTTTTGTACAACAGTCTCACAATATCAGTTTGCTAGTAGCATGCCAAATATTTATTATTTTGAATTAAAAAAGAAAAGATCACTAACTACCCTACGATTCCATCCTGAACGCCACATAAAATTAGAAACAATCATTTTAGCCCACATATGATTTTAGTCCACATTTTGAATATTTTATTTCACTAGTTTGAGGTCTTTTTCTCCTTCCTCAGCTTTATTATCATCTCTTTTTCTTGCACATTTTTTCCACATTTTCTTCTCCACTCATTCCTTTGTTCTCCCCTATCCTGCTTTTGAGATTGTACCAATTTTGCTATGACCTAATTATCAAACCACCACCATCCTCTAACCAGGAAGCCACTAGACAATCAAGAATAAAATTTTGGGAGCCAACTGACCCTAGGAGGCCAATGGATCTGAACATTTATAGCACGAGGCTTCTATTATTTCCTATATAAACATGTCTGTAGTTTGACATAACTATAACAGGAGATTGCCAACTGACTTTAGATTCAAGCTTGACTGTGGACCCCACAGCTCACTGTGCCACAGATGCGACAAGCTGCAAGCTACATTTAGGACTGAAATAAAAACTGGAAAACTCATGGCATAGAGTAGAGAGCAGGTCATGGACTAGCATGATTTAATTCCGAAAGGGCTGGCAGCTCTTGCTGCTGTGGAATTCATGAGCTGTAACTGTGATCCCAGGGTATCCACAAATTGCTTGGAAGAAAATGACTAGTCTTAAGATTTTATTTTAAGAAAGAATGTTTCTGTTTAGTAGCCTCCTTATGTGACATAGGAAAGGCCTTGACCTCTTAACTATGCCATGGCACACTGGAAAGAATAACTCCATCCCTAGAGCTAGGATCAAAGGTGTGCAATCTGAAATGGTGCAAGTACACGACATGGTGACTAATTAAGATCTCTGTCTGTATCAATTATAGATGCCCTTCCAGAAAGGGCTAATTCCTCCAAATGAACACACAATTCCCAAAAGCACCTATTTGTCTTATAGGTGGGTCAAGAAAGCCACTCTTCAAATCCATCAACTTATTCCAAATTTGTTGTTAACGGCCACACAAAAGATAAACTTCCCCCATACTTTTCCATCTCCCTTTGAGAATCCATCTTTGATGTCACTTTATATGACAATTTTGATCTTGCTCTACAATTCCCTAGAATGAGAACATAAATTTAAAACTACACATGTACTAAAAAAATAAGAGTTTCTTGAGGGGTTCCATACCCTACTCCTCTTCCAAGACAACAACATATTTTAAACTAAATAGGTACAGAATATTAGAGAATCTTGCAATGCATTTGGTGCAATATTTTCATTAAAAATCAGTTACCTGTTAACTAACAGTTTAAACTATAATCTTTCAGGAGTTCCCCAACCATGCAACAAATAAGTATCTTATTTTCTGGGCATTAATGAGTACAACACATACAAGACAAATGATAAGAAACTCAAAACCAGAAAGGTCCAAGTCGAAGAAGAAAAAAACCTAAAACAACAAAATCAACCTGGACAGACTTGCCTCACAACACACTTAATAACGATCATGAGACACTTCACCTCAGCCCCAGGTGTTTGCTGCTGAACTGACTTTACTGATCTCTCAGCACTTCCTTGCTTAAAGCTGTCATTCTAAACACATTAAACAGGCTCTTCAGTGCTGTTGAGACACAGCATCTTATTTGACTTCTCATTCAAATGGGATGCAAAGAACAGACACAAACTCAAATGTAGAGGGTATGTGGGCAAGTGAAGCAATTGTGTATTATGAAAGGAAGAGAAGAATGACCTTTAAAAAAATCTCACTGGCTGCACCGATTCATTTCTTTTAATGATGCAAAGATGTGTATCCTACAACCAGGGCTTTTTATAAAATGTGGTTTTTTTTCAACATTCAGGCAAAACACTCAGGTTTTAGGTCATTCAGGAAGGGTGTTTATAAGAACGGAAATATCCAGCGCTCCAGAGAGTCAGGCTCTTTCACGCATTAGTTGGTGGGAGCATAAACTAGTACAATCTTTCTGGGAGCCACTGACAGTGGGTACAGAAAACTGAAAAGTGCGTTATCTTTTAAATCAACAATTTCGTGTCAGAGAATTTATTCCAAGAAAATAATGAAGGATGTTTACAAATAATAGTTGGAACAGCAGTACTAGTAGTAACAACATTCACTGAACTCTGTGTCCACTGCTCTAGGTAAACAGAGATGAGCACCGCAGTGGGACCTGTAAGAGTGAAAAACTGCAAATACCTAACATCCAGTCACAGTGACTGACGAGGAAACTAGTAAATCATATTACCGGCTTAGCCAGCTATTATAAATATGCAAATAAGTGTTTACACATGTAAAGATTTAACAAAAAAGTATTATACAACAATGATATGACATGATTTAAATTTATATTTAATATAAAATATTTTAAAACATAAAATTATTCATATATTTTTCATTTTTCTACCTGAACTTATATTGCTATTACTTATGAACTATGAAACCAATAAAAGTCTTTGAACTCTAGAGGGTTATTTCTTAAAAAAAGACATTTCCAGCGATTTCAAAAATCTAAAAATGTCAAGCATATGACCAAGTATAGGAAAAGAAACAAGATGCACTGAACAGATTACCTGTAATTCTTGATACTGAATACTTAATGGTTTAATGGTGACAGTGGAGAACTATAAATTTGTTTGTGAATCAGAAAGGAATTCAGTTTGTATCTGTTCTGCAGTCTTTGTGGTTATGTAGTTTATTCCTTTAAGAACAATCAATTTTGGAAGTTCTGATTTTAGTCAACATCATTGATTCTGCCTCTTCCAACTGCCATTAAATCTCTATTAAGGCACAGAAAAGGTATGAAAATACACTGAAAGTCAGGTTCTCACATGTTAAAACCTATTATGATGTACTATAATAAACACAGTATGATATTGGCATAGAAATTGTGGAATAAAACAGTGAATCCTGAAATAGATTCAAGTATATATGGGAATTTAATATTAGACAAAGATAGAATTTCAATTTAGTGGAAAAAAGAGGAATTTTTTAATCAACAGCATTAGAACAGCTGGTTATTTACCAGGAAGAAAACAGAGTTGGATCCCTATATCACACCATGTACAAAACGAAATCCAAAATCTCTATATTTTTTTGAAGAAAATCAAAAGCTTTAAAGAAAAGGTAAGATACATTTCATTATATTAAGTGAAAAATTTCATGTCAAAGAGTATACCGTGAACAGAGTCAAATGACAAATGATAGCTTGAGAAAAATAATTGCAATATATAAAGATAATAGCTCCCACAAATTCCTAAGAAAAAGACAAACAACCCAATAGAAAAGTGGGCCAAGGATATGAATAAACAAGTAACAGAAGAGGCAATCGTAAAGGCTAATGAACACACCCTCACTAGTAGTCATGGAAATAAAAAAATTAAAGTAGAAATGAGATATCATTTCTTACTGGTAAGAATGGAAAAAATTCAAAAGCCTGGTAAAAGCCACTGTGGTTAAAAAAAAGAAAAAACTTAAGAGAAAAAGTTCACTTACATTGTGGGCAGAAATGTGAATTGTTAACATCTATTATAATTACAAGCATACACACCCTTCAACCAACAATCTTGCTCCTGGGCACCCAGTGCATAGAATGAAGCTACCAGTATGGAAGGCTATATGTATAAGGAAGTCTGTTAAGGTTATGGGAAGACTGTGGGGGTGTCCAGAAAGGAGTTAACAGAAGCAAGCCTGAGACAGCCATCTTTAGAAAGGCTTGCTTCCGAGGTTGGTCCTTGGCTGGTGTCTGAGAACTTGGCTGGTAAACAGTTCCCTACATTGATATAAAACTTTCCCGAAATGCTAAGATGTGCTTAAACTGCTTATACAAACAATGTGGTTTATGCTGAATACCCGATTTTCTTCTGGGAGTCTGGGATTCTGGTATATGCTAGGCAGAGAGTGCCCATATAATCAGGCCCCAGTAAAAACGTTGGGCACTGAGCCTCCAAAGAGCCTCCCTGGTAGACGACACCTGGCACATGTTGTCACAATTCACTGCTGGAGGAATTATGCATGTCCTGTGCAAACCACCGGGAGAGGACTCTTGGAAGCTTACGCCTGGTTTCCTGTGCATTTCACCCTGTATGCCTTTTCCCTTTGCTGATTTTTTGGGAATCCTTTTGCTGTAATAAACTTTACTCTTTAGTACAACTATATGCTCAGTCCTTTTAGTGAATAATTTAGTGAATTATCGAAATTGGAAATGGTCTTGGGGACCCCTGACATAGGGGGTGACAGGAGATGGGGGCAGAGAAGGTAAATGTGGGGAAAAAGAGTAACAAAATATTGTAAAAAAAAGACGTTTATAAAAAATTATCATATGAACTATGATCTCATTTATATTATAGTATATATGCTCGTATATATGCACAGAAAGATATCAGAAAGGATGGTCACCACAATGTTAACAGTGTTACTGCTGGATAGTGGGATTTTAGGTGATTTTCCATGGTTGCCCTTATACTTTTCTGTATGGTTCGAATTTGTTTTTACAATGAGCATACTTTAATTATATAATCAGAAAAAAGATAAAGCTATTTTTTATTTAAAAAGGAAATGAAAATCAGTTGTTGGAGATTCGTGTTTAAAATAGCATCTCCTGATGCTGCCTGTCCTAACTTCCCATTACAGTCCTATAAGAATACAGGAAAAATGAAAACACACATCACATGAAAAGTTGGATGACTGATGACCTATTCTCAGAAGCTGAGAGAAATTTCCACTAATTTATGGCCTGTGGAGTTGGTTTAAAGAACATAATCAGTAGATCACATATATCATATAACCTAGAATGGTCTGCCTGAGAACTGGGAGGAAGAGCTTTACTCCCCACTCCATGGCCTTATGGTTAAGAAATGCAAGATCTACATCGCAGAGAAGCCTGGACAGCTTTCCCTCCACAGCATGGGGGATGGTTTGTGACACAGCCATCCTTTCTCCTTGAGAATCTCTCTTTTCTAGGTAGAAATTGTAATTTCTCACTGGAAAGAAAGCAGAGGTGCTGTAGAGAGGACTGAGAAAGGAAGAGTCAGAGTAGGTGTATACACCTTGAATTATACCTTTCATGTATGAGTTGGGCAGCGGGCCTGGGAGGGAAGGGTGGTGGGCCCCATCTTTGGCTAGCAGAGCTGTAACAGAGTAATGTCTGTGGGACACTGACAACTGTGAAGATTTAAGAAGAGAATTCTACCAGGAACCAAGTGGACAGAAAGTGAGTTCAGGGTAGGGTGCTGATACAATTTACTATCCATGCTGGGGCACTGTTAAGAGTGAAAGGGTACTACTAATAGTTACAACAGACAATAGTCATACAACAGGACTGTCCCAAACAAACTGAGAGGTATGGTCACCCTGGTTCAGGGCCAAACTCTGAGCCTGAGTCAATGCTTGGATAGGTATAAAGAAGGAAAACAAAGTGTCAGATCTGCAAAAACACCACCACCACCACCACTGGTAAGTGCTGAAGATCAAGAGAAAGGATTTGAATATACAGAAGAAGAGATGCATGAAAATAATTTACTATGGCAGACAGAAAACAGAGATCCAACTTGCAGATTTACAAGCAGTCTTGAGAAAGAAAACAGAACTGACTAAAAGCACTATAAAAAAACAATTAATAGAAGGAAATTGTTTTAGGATGAAACAGAATTTAGCATTTCACTCCATAAGTTTTTCTGAGTTCTAGGCAAAATTAATGAAAGAGACCAACACTTAGGAACATCTTGGCAATTGGAAGGGATGAGAAAACTTTCATTATTTGCACATGATATAATCATTTACCCAGAAAAACTAACAGAATCAACAAATACGAATGAAGAAAGGTTTCATTCTGAATACAGATAAACAAACATAAGCCAATATTATTTCTCTGTACCAACACTGTCACGTAGAAAATATGTATAATAAAAAATTCGCAGCAGTAACAAAAACAATAAAATATCTAGGAATTAACCATGAATTCATAAGGCCTCTGTAAGTCTAATAGTCAATGAAATGATGTAAATAAGCCTATTCTATACACTTGATATGATTAATATTGTACAAATGTTAATCCTTTCAAATTAATCTATAAATTCAATGCAATCCTAATAAAAATTATTGTTGAATTTAATGAACACAATAAACACATATTAAAATTTATATTGCAGAATAAAGGTCTATGTATAGGTTAATCATCCTTAATAAAGAAGAGTGGAGAAGATGAACTCATTCTACCATAAACTAACACATATTACAATAAAAACTGTGTGCAAAAACAGGCAGATATAAAAACGGAACAGAATAGAGCACTCAGAAAGTGTATATATATGTATACATATAAACTTAATATATAATAAAAGTGGCACCACAAATCAATTAGAAAAGGACAGATTCTTTAGTAGATGGTATTGAGAAAACTGGCTCACCACACAGAAGAAAATGAAACTGGATTCCTATATAAACCACATACATGGGTGGATTCTAGATGGACTAAAGACCTAAATGTGAAAGGTAAAACTGTACAGTTCATACAAGAAAATACAGGATAATATCTTGGTGACCTAGAGACAAGGAAAGCCCTCTTAATTAAACAAAATTCCAAAGTACAAAATAAAAAGCAAAAAATTGAAGAATTTGTCAAAATTAAGGAGTCTCTTCAACAAAGCATATTGTGGATAAAGTTCATTAGAATGCCTACAGAATAAGAGAATATATTCCTAATGTCTCAAGTGAATAAGAGATTAACGTCTAAAATATTCAAGGAATTCCTGCTAATCAACAAGAAAATGATACCAACTTCAGTAGAAAAATGAACAAAGGATATGAACGGGCAACTTACAGGAAAATCCAAAAAGCAAATAAGCGTTTAACGAGATTCAAATTCAATGGTAATCAGAGAAGTACAAAGTAAAACAATAATGAGATATCATTATACCTATTATTCTGGCAAAAATTAGGTAGCTGGATCATACTGGTAAGGATGTGGGCACATAGTAACCCCCACATACAGCTGGTGGTGGTGCAAACTGACAGAGTCATTCTGGAGGAGAACCTGGCATTACTTACATCCTGTGACTCAGCAACTTTTCTCCTGGCATTTATCCTAAGGACATTTTCACAGAGGCACGTGATTTCCTTTTATATTCATATATAATTTTTTACGTAAAAATGGTTCATATAGAAGGCATAGAAATGGGTATGGGGGATAAAAAGAAATACACAAATGAGTGAATGAAATGAGAAGGGGGCCCCCCCGCACAGATCAATGATGACCGATACCATGATCTAGCCAGCATCATTAAGTCAGCACCCCACACCTTAGTCAAGGGCTGGTGGTGGGTAATGATGGGTGAGGGAGGTGGTTTCAAATACGCTGGCAAATCTTTTGAATTACGAGATTAAAAAAAGTCCTTTATTCAGTTAAACTGAGGGGAAAAACTCAGTTAACTACACAAAAAGTAGGATGGTTCAGACATCTCTTCAACTTTAAATACCAGAAGACAAAATGTTTTCAGAGTTTTGAGGATAAAATAATTTTGAGTTCAGGCAGCCAAATAAGTTTTCCACATGTGAAAGCAACAGAAAACATTCTAACATGTGTGTAGATAACAAGAAAAATATACTATTGTGAACATTTCTTGAATCAGGGAAAAAAATTCAACAAATTTTTTTTTTTTTTTGGTGAGGCAGATTAGCTCTGAGCTAACACCTGTTGCCAATCCTCCCCTTTTGCTGAGGAAGATTGGCCCTGGGCTAACATCGGTGCCCATCTTCCTCTACTTTATATGTAGGATGCTTGCCACAGCATGGCTTGATAAGTAGTGTCTAGGTCTGTGCCCAGGATCTGAACCTGTGAACCCCAGGCCGCTGAAGTGGAGCACACATACTGAACCATTATGCCACCTGGCTGGCCCCTCAACAAATTTTTAAGAACATAAAAGCAAATCCCTATCCTTATATTTAAAATATAAAATTACCTTTTGTAGAAAGAGGACAATCCTTACGAGCATCTGGGCACGGAGTTCTTCCAAGGTAAACAATGTTCGGGGTGTTCGAATGAAAATTTTTGTCTTCCCATAAGCTACATCATCCTGAAAACCACAACGTTCAATCAGTTTCTTGACAGCCTCTTTGTCTGACGGGAGGTCATGGTTGGGCCAGGTGAATTCAGAGATCATCTTATACCTGGGTGAAAAAAGAACAGAGCCCAGATTAAGGGAGAAAAATCATATGGTCTCAATAGATGCAGAAAAACTATTCAATAAAATTCAAGACACTTCACAGACAGAAAAAAAAAAGTCTTAGCAAACAAGGAATAGAAATGAATTTCACTAGCCTGATAAGAGATGTAGAAAAAGCCTTCTATGAGATACAACACTCCTTCATAATAACAACTCTCCCTAAACTAGGGGTAGAAGGGTACTTCCTTAATCTAATAAAGGCTATTTACCAAAAACTTACAGCAAATATTCTTTATAAAGGGGCAACCTTGGAAACATTCTTTTTATAAACAGAAACAAGACAAGGATGCTTCTATCACAGGTTTTCTAGCCAGCATAGTGAGACCAATAAATAAACTGGTAAATTATGGGGGAAGGAACAAAACTAACATTACTTATGAACAATATGACTCTTCAAAGGAAACCAAGCACATCTTCAGACAACTATTATAACTAAAAGAAAACTAAACAGTGTTCTGCGTATAAGATCAATACACAAAAATCAATTGTGTTTCCACATACAAGCAGCCAACAGTTCCTTCCTTGCCACGTGCGCCTCTCATAGGGCAGCTTATTACACACCAGCTTCTTCATGAGTGTGTGAGCTTGAGCAAGACGGAAGTCACAGAGTCAAAGCCATATGTAGCTTAATCTCACAAGTGACATCGCATCACTTTTGCCATATTCCTTTTGCTAGAAGCAAATCACTAGGCCCAGACCACACTCGTAGGAAGGGGATTACGCAGGGCATGAATACCAGGAGGTGGGGATCACTGGGACAGTTTAGAAGGCTGCCCACCAGAGTGCTTTTCTCCTCATGCAAAGTTGTTTAATACATGCAGTCAAATTTAGTAATGTTTTTCATATATTGCATCTGAATTTTAAGCCAAAGTGAGAGTAAATACAGAGTGAATTACAGAGTAATTCACCTATGTGTTCTTCTAGTGCTTGTATGTTTTCATTTTTTACATTGAGATCTCTGCTCCATTTGGAGTTTATTTTAGTATATGGTGTGAGGTATGAATCCAATTTTACCTTTTGACAAAGGGCTATTTCCAACACTATTTATTAAAAAGTTTGTCTTTCTCCCTGTGATTTAATATCCCATTTTTATCATATACTAAATTTTCATATGTACTTCAGTTCATTTCTGGGCTTTCTGGTCTGTTTCATTGCTCTGTCTGTCCATCTGTGCATCAGTACCGCATGGTTTTAATTATAAATGTGATATTTTAATATCTAATGGTCTCTCCTCATTCTTCTTTTTTTTTTTTATAAAGGTCTTTCTAGCTATTCCTGCATGTTTATTTTCCCCCACAAACTTTAGAATCAATTTGTATAGTTCCAGGGGAAAATAATCATAAAACAAACAAATCCTTGCTGGTATTTTTATTGGGTTCCCAAGTTAAATTCATTAAATTTATCTATGATGTTGAGTTGTCCTATCCAAGAACAAGCAATATCTTTCCACTTGTTGAAGTTTATTTTTGTGCCTTTCACGAGTCTTTAAGTTTTCCTCATAGGGCTTTACACATTTCTGGTTAAAACAATATATATCTAAGTGGCATCTGATCCCTTCTTCTTGACAAAGCTCTCTTTTCCTGGTTTCCATGACAGCACACTCTCCCTGGCTTCCTTCTGTCTTTCTGGATATTTCCTCTCAATCTCATTTATTACTGGACCCCCAAATGCTGGAGTGCCCCAGGGCTCATTATCAGGCCCTCTTCTCTCCATGTACACCTCCCCATGTCACCTCATCTTTTCCATCCACTTTATTTTTCAATTCATGAATTTGTTACCCCTAGCCCAGCTCTCAGTTCTGAGCTTCAGACTCATATACTCAAGGCCTACATAGATCTTGAAGGCATATTAAACTTCTCTTTCAGTCTTTCCCACCTCAGTGTCCTCAGTTACCATAGCCAGCATCCTGGGATCAGATGTGATCCCTTCTCTTCTCTATCATTCCTTCTAATCCTTCATCAAGTCCTACTGATTCCACCTCCAAAATATATTTAAAATTCAACCATTCTTATCTTTACTGCCGCAATCCTAATCCAAGCCACCATTAAGTTTACTACAATAAGACTCTTGAACTGTTTTCCATTTCCTCTCCAATCCATTTTACAAACTCAGCAGCCGGAGCAATCTTCTAAAAAGCCTTATATCATTTTTATCTTTTCCTGCTCTCCCCCTTCATCACTATACTCTATTTTAGGGTCCTATAACGTGGTTGCCTCTTTCTTGCTTTAGAGCCTTTGCATATGCTGTTCCCATGGCCTGGAATACTTTTTAACCTACTCCTTGAAAGGCTGGCTCCTTCTCATCATTTAGTCTTTTCTTGATCTTCATCAACCATCAACCCTTACCTCCATTATTCCTCTCTAAGGCAGCCAGCTGTTTTTTATTTTTCCACACCATTCATCACAGTTTGTAATCACATTGATTTGTGGGTTTATCTGTTTACTGTCAGTCTCCCTCACTGTTCTGTGGGTACCATGAAGGCAGGGACTTTGTTTTGCTCCCCACTGTATACCATGTGCCTATCATGTTGCCTGCCATACTATGAGGTAACAGATATTTGTTGCATGAATGAAAGAGTGGAAGGAAATATATTTAAAAGCCTATCCACTTGCCAGATAAGGACAAAAATAGAAACCAAATGAAAGAGTTCTAATACGAAGTGAGAGGTAATTTTATATAACGTCACATGATAAAAGGAAACAAAATCAGAAACTTTCCAAATTCATTATAAGACTAGAATAAGAGTCAACATTTGGGCCATAAGACAGGTAGTAATGGTGTGTGTTTGAAGTTTTAGGCATGCTGCAGAAACTGGAGGAAATCCTACTGCCACACTGCTCAGCTCACACGTCAGGATAAAGGCGCTCTTTCTTTATTCCTGACGGTAAAGGGCATGACCCCAGTTCTCCAGCAAACCAGCATCCTGAATCTGCGAATTATAAAGCTGAACTCATCTGCTTTCTGACAACTAGTTTTACCTCCCTGAAACACTTCAGTAGCTTTTAAGGTTAATAGTACATTTAAAATCCTTCTTTCTCTCTTTCAATAAAAGAATGAAAATAAAGAAAATTGACAAGTAAACATTTAGGTTCAAACTTAGCTTACAAAAAATGCTGCAGTATCTAAAAGCAAAAATTCACTGTGGAAAATATTACTTTTTCTCCCACCATCACTGGAAACATTAGTCCAATGTCCTACACACCTATCCCACCCCATGCCCCACTGTTAATTAGTTCAATCAGTATGACAATAAAATAAAATGTCAATTTCTCAATTTGAACACACTTTATGTAAAGCAGAAGATAAACACAGCCTGCAGAGTAAGAATAGGCTAATTTACCAGACGCACACCCCACTGTCTCATCTAGCACTCTTCCTAGATGATTCTAGAGGACCTGATCTCGACTTAGATAACCATCAGGTAGACGGACTTCAGTCTTTCCACAATTCTGTCTTTTAAAGGGTGAGTTTAACGCATTTATTGTGATTATTAATATGCTTCAATTTTCCCAACTTCTGATTTTATATTTTCTATTAGGTGTGCTTTCTTGTTGTTGCTTTTTATCCTGTTTTCTCTTGGATAGACTGAGTTCTCTTTATTCTATTCTATTTTTTCCTTTGATTTGAAAGCCACACATTCAACTGTGAGGCAATACACTGGTAAAGACTGTAGGCTCAGGAACCAACCGCCTGAGTTCAAATAAGGCTCCACCATCACTTGGCCACATGACCTGGGGCAAGTTACTTAACGTTTCTGTGCCTCAGTTTCCTCATCTGCATAAAATGGGGGTAACATACTCTCCTCATATGGTTGTCAGCTTCAGTGACTTATTACATCTACATGTAATGTAATGCTTAAAACAGTGTCTGGTACATATAATGAAAGTGTCACAATGTTAGCCACTTCTATTACTATTGTCTTGAAAATTTTAACATATAAAAATGATATATTTAGGGAGCAGCCCTGTGGCGTGGGCATGTTCGGCATGTTCAGCTTCAGTAGCCAGGGTTTGTGGGTTTGGATCCTGGGCACAGACCTACACCACTCGTCAACCACACTGTGGTGGTGATGCACATATAAAGTAGGGGAAGATTGGCACAGATATTAGCTCAGGGCTAATCTTCCTCAAGCAAAAAAAAAAACCGAGGAAGACCGGCAACAGATGTTAGCTCAGGGCTAATCTTCCTCAGCAAAAAAAAAAAAAAAAAGAAAGAAAGAAAGAAAAAAAATAATATATTAATATGAAAATTTATACTTTTTTTCCCTGTCTAGTTAATTATCATCTACATCTTTTCCATAAACAGTACAGAAGTCTTTACTTGTATATGCTTCTCAATTCCATTTTAACTTTTGTTCTAGGTTACTACTAAAGACTTCTTTTTTCCCCTTAACAATCAATACTTGTTTAGACTTCACAAAAAGTTTTATCAATTTATTTGTTCAATCATGCTTTTTTGCATTCCATGTTTCCCTTCTGCATTTATTTTTCTTTTTGCTAAAGTACATCCTCTAGAAGATCTTCCAGAGAGGGTCTACGAATAGTAAACATTCTGAGCCTATATATGTTGGGAAATATTTTCATTTAACTCACACTCTTGAATGATAATTGGGCATGGAATAAAATTCTAAGCATAAAGTTCATATCCCTTCCCCATGAAGATACTGCTCCTTTGTCTGTTTGCATTGATTGTTGCTAATGAGAATTCTGATGTCAGTATCATCCTCACTCCCGGGCAGGTAGTTTGCCTTTTTTCTTGGGAGCACTAAGTATTTTTCTTTATCTCTAACATCCTAAAAGTTAACATAATGTACTTAAGTTTCATTTAAAAAAATTAATATGTTTTACACTCAGTGTATTCTTTCAATCTGAAGATTTATGTCTTTTTTTAGGTTCAGGAAATTTTCTGGCCACTGTTTGTTTATTCTCTCTCTTCTATCCTTCCAGCCCTCCCGTTGGATGGGTTTTAGCACTCCTGGATCAACCTTATATACTGCTTGACCTTTCTTTAGTACTTCCCAGCTCTTTTTCTTTGTGAGGAGGTCTGGAAAAAGTCTTCAGCTTGATCTTCCAGCTCACTAATTTGCTTTTTAGAAAAGGTTTAGTTAAAAAATTTTTTTAATTGTAAAATTTACATATAGCAAAATGCACACATTTAAGTATGCAGTCCAGTAAGTTTTGAAATATGTATACACCCATGAAACTGACACCTCAGTCAAGACACAGATGATCTCCATAATCTCAGAGAGTTCCCCAACCCCCTCCCCCTTTCCAGTCTATCCCCCAACCCAGAGCTAAACACTGTTCTGATTTGTCTGTTCTTGAATGTCATATAAATGGCAGCATATAGTATGTACTCTTTTATGACCATCTTTTTTCACATCCATATTGTTGTTGTATCAATCACTCTCTTTAACACTGATCAGTAACTGCTGCATGATTATACTACAAGTATGTTGGCTCACTCTCCCATTGATGGACAAGTCACTCTTCAGTTGTGCTTAATTTGATCTTCATTTTCTAAATCTCTAATTAGTTCTTTTTAATAATTATCTAACTTCGTATTCCTATTTTAGGACCACAATTCTCTCCTTTATCTCTCTGAAAATATTAAATAGGCTTAGTCTAATGCCCTTTACTCCTTAATCTAGTTCCTTGGGGGTAAGGTTTTCATTTGTTGAGCTTATTGTCTCTTTCTCATGATCTCATCTTTCTCAGATATTTAACTGGTATCTCATCTCCCTCCCCAGAGTCCTTCTGTGCACATCTGGGCCTCTGTTAGTCTCTTGTAAGGTGGCTACTTTTGCCTCCTGGGTCTTGGCCATTATGCCTATGAGTCCCCCTTGCAGCTGCTGAGGTGGTCCCTTGTCCTGGCCATTATGGCAACCTCCTAGTCCTGCAGCTGTGCTCAAACTCCAGCACAGCAGCTGGGATGGCCTCCTGAATGGTAGCTCAAGCCTCACAAGGCAGTCTTTCCTTAAAACTGCAAGCTTGGGGGCCGACCTGGTGGCGTAGAGGTTAAGTTCGCGTGCTCCGCTTTGGCGGCCCGGGGGGTTCGCAGATTTGGATCCCAGGCGTGGACAGATGCACTGCTTGTCAAGCCATGCTGTGGTGGCGTCCCATATAAAGTAGAGGAAGATGGGCATGGATGTTAGCCCAGGGCCAGTCTTCCTCAGCAAAGAGAGGATTGGCAACGGATGTTAGCTCAGAGCTAGTCTTCTTCCCCCCATACCCCCCAAAAAACTGCAAGCTTTGATTACTTCTGGGTATTCATATCTGTTTCATATCATATTCAGGAGTGACTCACGTTTTCAAAGTTCACCGAGAATCCCCCTTTTGGTTCCATGCTGTGGCTGTGCATTTACTTGGTTTTAAATATATATATTTTACATTATTTGGGGATGTTCTGGAGTGGGAATGAGATTGAAGCTTGTACTACTAAGACCACCATATCTGAAATTCATAGGGTTCTTTTTAATCCTTCTGTTTTCACATGAATGTTAGAAAACATAATCCAATCATTATAGCATGTCTTCCATGCCAAAAAACACACCAAAACATTTTGAGTTGAAAGTAAAATAAGTCCAAAAAGAAATTAAAAGTAGGTAAAGATATGCACTTGGGAAATTCTTTGTCCCCTCTCAAGCGTGCTTATGGTTCTCTTACTTCAACTACTCTCCATAGTTTCCACTTTGTCTCATGATAATATATTTTTAGTTAGATAAATACATATTTTAGATAAATATATTTTTAGTTCAGTCCCATCGTATCATTACCCATTTCCACTCTGCTCATTCTAATATTTAACTTCTACTGATTTTCTATAGGTAAAAATGCCAAAACAAATTCTATGATTGAGTAATTGCTGGAATTCTAAGAGTAGTAACAAGGGACTAGTAATTTTTCTATTAATATAGGTTGACACTGCTTGAAATCAAGACTCAGAATAAACACATCTCTATCAATGAAAACATTCCTACTATACAGCCTCAATAAAAAAAGAAAAACCAGGGGCTGGCCCGGTGGCCTAGTGGTTAAGTTTGCACACTCCACTTCAGCGGCCCGGGGTTTTGCAGGTTCGGATCCTGGGTGCAGACAGACGCACTACTCGTCAAGCCATGCTGTGGAGGCGTCCCATATAAAGAAGAGGAAGATGGACATGGATGTTAGCCCAGGGCCAGTCTTCCTCAGCAAAAAGAGGAGGATTAGCAACGGATGTTAGCTCAGGGCTGGGGGGGAAGGGAGGAAGGAAAATCAGATTTCAAGAACAGTGTGATTCCAATAAGGAAAATGCTCAGTTTTGAGCATATCCTTTTGATCAATATGAAATTAAGCAGGCTAATATGCTATAAAGTTTTATTCATTCCAAGAGTCTCCATTTAGCACACTCCCTTTCTCTTCCACACACAAGTAGCTGCGTGCTATTGGAGAAAAACAGACGATGCCGCGTGGTCTCACGGTACATTTATAACTTCATATCTCAAATGGGCACTCAGATCTTCCTGGCAGCAATCCTTCTATACAAACCTATGCCTTCCTCCTCTCCAAAATGAGTATTCTCCTTTCCCCTCAAATCTCCTACATCACCCCTCCTAATCCTCACTCTCAGCTCATGACCTTGTCTCATACTTTATTGAGGAAATAGAAGCAATCAGATAGGAACATCTTCATCCTTGCCATGAGCAACCTTTGCGCCTTACTGCATCTGTATTCATATTCTCTGCCTTTTGTCCTGTTGCTATGGGGGAAGTGTCCCTGCTCCTATCTAAAGCTGATGAACCTTCCACTTGTGCTTGGGATTCCATCCCTTGCCTTCTCAAGGATGTTATTATTATAACTATCTCCCTCCCTCCTGTGTCACTGGTTTCTCCCGCTGTTCTGAATCATCCCCACCTGCATAGGGACATTTTCTAGTATCTCCTGACCTCACGTACACTCCAGATACTGCTGTCATTTTTCTCTGCTCTCATTCACAGCACAAATTCTTGAGTTGTCTATAGGCATCCAACTCCTCACTTCATTTCCCCATCTGGCTCAAAGTGAGCTCTGCCCAGTCCTTTCTCCTTTGACTTCTCTGTCGCCAAATCTAATGGTTAATTAAGCTTCTGCTTTGATCTTACTTGACTGCAAAGTAACATTTGATATGGTAACCTCACTTTTCTTCTTGAAATGCCATCTTCTCTTAGCTCCTGTGACGTAACCCTCTTCTGGTATTTCTTCTATCTCACTGGTTGCTCCTTCTCTTCTCTTTGCTGGTTCCTTCATGTCAGACCACAAACCTAAGTGCTGACATAAGCCTCCTCCTCTTTTTCATTCAGTTCCAAGACTTTATATATAATCTACATACTAATGACTCCAAAATCTCTATTTTCAGCCTGCACTTCTTCCCAAACTCCAGATATGTATTTATTTATTTATTTTTTTTGTGAGGAAGATTAGCCCTGAGCTAACATCTGTTGCCAATCCTCCTCTTTTTAGTGAGGAAGACTGGCCCTGGACTAACATCCGTGCCCATCTTCCTCTACTTTATATGTGGGATGCTGCCACAGCATGGCTTGACAAGTGGTGTGTAGGTCCATGCCAAGGATCCAAACCTGCAAACCCTGGCTGCCAAAGCAGAGTGTGCGAACTTAACCACTATGCCAATGGGCCGGCCCCCAGATATGTACTTCTAATGGCTTCTTGATACTTCTACCTAGATGTTTAGTAGGCATTTCAAACCTAACCCAGTCAAAAGACAAATCTTGATTCCATCTTTGCCCCTGTTTCACACTCTCCTCCTCAAACTTCTCTTACCTGATCTTCCTTATCTCAGCAGATAGTACCACGCTTACCCAGATCCTCAAGCCAAAATCTACTTGTCATCCTTCATTCCTCTCTGCTCTTCTTTCATCGAGTCAGTCCATGAGAAAATCTTGTTAACTTTCCCCCAAAACGTATCTTGCATCTGTCTACTACTCAGATCTACAATAATCCCTCGTTCAAGGCACTATCATTAAGCCATCTTTCCTGGATTCCTGCAACAGCATCCCTAAGCATCTCTTTGCTTTCTATTCACACAACCACCACAGTGATCTCTTAAAACATCCATAAGACTGTATTGCTCCTTGCTTAAAATCCTCCAATGATTTTCTATCACATTTAGCAAAATCTAAACTGTTTAGTCTGGATTACAAAGTTCGACATGATCTGGACCCTGTCCATCTCTGATCTCATCTCACACCAATGCCCTGTAACTCAGCATCCTCCAACCACACTGGACTATGTTTGGCTCCTAAAACACCACACTTATTACTGTAATAGAGCTTTTTCCCTCCTGCTCCTTCTGCCCCACCTGTTCTTTTCTCTGATCTCAGTATGGTTGGTTAATTCCTGTCATTATGATCTTCTTAGAGACTCTTCTGACCATCCAATATTTTATGTATTTATTTATTCATATTTGTGTGGAATCTGTAGTCTAGAATATAGGAAATGTTCAATAAATATTTTTAAATAAACAGAATTTAAAACATTATTCTCATGAGTCCCAGTTGTCAACTATCAATATTAATGATAAATAACAATAGCAATTATATCTTAACATTTATTGAGTGATTTCTATATGTCAGGTACTATTCTAAGTCCTTTATACGTATTATCTCATTTAGTGCTCCAGCAACCCTACGAAGTAGTTACTATTATTATCTCCATTTTACACATGAGGAAACTGAGGAACAGAAAGATTATATGAGTTGTTCAAGGTCTCAAAGCTAAGAAATGACAAAACCAGGATTCAAACCAGGTAGACTAATTTCAGGGCCTCCATGATTGACTAATATTTTTTTATTATTATAATTACTAATATCTGTAATGATAAGCAGCATTAATTGAACATCTATGATGTGCCAGGCACCTAGGCTTTTTCCTTAAGTTAATTTAATCCTCACAACAATAGCCTTATGAGGTAGGTGTTACTATACTCATTTTAGAGATGCAGAAACAGAATCAAAGAAGTTAAATTTCTGGCCCAAGATTACGCAGCAAATGAGTGGCATAGCCAGGATCCAACCCAGAGTGACTCCAAATCCTTGTTCTTTCTACTATACTACAGTGCCCAAAATTTCCCCCCAAGGAATGCACTTTTTTCCATGGTCCATAAAACATGAACTCAAGGAGACTTCTTCTGCTGATTCTGGGAAAGTCTTTCATATTTGAAGTTTCCTCCACTCTTTCGTTCATTCAACAAATATTTAGATTGTCTAATCTGTGCTGACGCATTGTCATACACGGGGAGGACTCCATAATTCTCAGCGTGCTATCAGGTTTCTTCGTTTAGTCTCTCTCACCTGTGAAGAAACTTCTCGTATGTCTGGCGGAAGGCAAAGCCTGCTCGACGTACTCTCACATTTTCCAGGAGTCCAAGATATTCTACTTGATGCCGGCAGCGTTCATCATCGAATATCTGTGGGGATTTCTTGTCATTGGGTTTGATGCAACGTACATAGTATGGTTCCTAAAGAAATAAACCAGCAAATGGTAAGTTTCACTGGAGAAAAATCTCAGACTAAGGACACTAACACGTAATTAGTGTTAATTGTGTC